>OX421877.1:4800000-6255000 GCA_949127965.1 Pandemis corylana
AAATTTATATGTATACTTCATTTCTCTATATAATACAAAATATATTTACAATATCTTTTCGTATCGACCCCGTATAAAGTAAAAAGGTTTAGTCCGTCCAAAATAAAAATACAAATTTATATTTTCCAAAGTCCGAGAACACATCGATTGTTTATGTACATTTTTATTTTTATTTTTAATTTTATATACGAAATACAATTGCCTAACATACGGACTGAAAATATAAATTTGTCATTGAAAATAAAATAAAAATCGACTTGAGCAATTGAAATTACCTACTTTTTGATTTAAATACAGTTAAAAATGTACTCTAGCTTGCGTTTTTCATTTTCAATTGTTAATATTTTGAAAAGACCAAAGGAAATATTTTGTAGAAACAAAAGATAGATTTATAGCTTAAAAAAAACAGAGGTTGCATTCAGAACACATTTTTGCAAAAAACAATTATGAAATAAATTATACATCAAAACAATATTGTTCTATATAAAAAAAAAACTTAAAAATTATTTATCACAACAGACTGGTTTGTGCTACCGTTTGTTTATTGAAAATATTCTAAATAAATAAAAGGATCGTATTAAAGCTTATTTATTTTTCATTTCGTATCCCAGAAGTTTTTCCGCTCTTTGAATGAAATTGTAGGTTTTAACTTTGTGTCCGCAAGCAGCAAGCGTTACGCATGGAGCAGATTTTGTAATATTCAATGTTCACAGTAACAGTAGAGGTAAGATCATCATTTGCAAAAAAAAACACAAACATCGTTTGACAATATTTTTATTTGTAATTCGTAAATTTTTGAAAACAACCAAAAACAGTATTTGCGTGGATATGCTAGGTTAAGTTAGGTTAGATTTAACCTTTCGAAAGTAATATTGATAATAAGCAGATAATAAAGGTTCGTCAAAATAATGAGCTTATGAATGCATTTTTGAAAAGTTTTTTTTGCAAATGATGATGAACCCAGTAGACAGGGATACGTTTGCAATATATAGTTCATAATGTTAAAAAACGCTAATCGCTCCGCTTTCTGTGTAGAGCCCCTTAGAGTCCAAGATAAGAGACTTCTTAGACCTTTACATTCTGTGCTTTATTTTTTTTTACTAAATGCGTAATCGATTTTTACACAATTTTATAAAAAAATGTGATGCGTCTGGATTTTTGCTCAACGTATTTGCTTTCCGCTCCCCGCTTTTACATTTCGCTGTTATGTATATTGTGTTATATATATTTTTAAATACTGAAGTGTTTAAAATTTGCTATGAAATTCGATGACGCGGTTTTATAAACGTCTTTGAAGGATTACACGAATTGTTCATTTAAAGTAAATGCTTATTATAATTCTTGAAATAAATTTGGAGGGAATTAAATAAATTTGAATAATTTTTAATAGACACATAAAAGATCTGTCATACGACCTCACACAAGCCTTTGTTGTATTTCTCCTACAATTTTTTTAATATTTTGCAAACGTCAAATATGAAAATAAATATTTAGCGTCGAAAACATCGAGCACTTGATTGTTTTTTTATTTATTTCCAAAATAAATGGCATTTGATAATAGGAACTATTATTTCTTATATTTGACGAAAGGCTAAAATAATAGTAGTTTAACAAAATTGTAAGAAAAATACAAACGCCCCATAACATGTACAAATACCTTTTAAACAATTACACCTTATTTTTTAGTTAATTATAAAAAATGTACAATGATTTTAGTTAATTTTATTAAATAATTTCCTTATGAATAAAGTTGGTTGTGCCGATAAAAGTAATTTTTTCACATTAAAATGTCCCTATTCCTTTCTTGCGGTTGGTAAAATGTGTCAGCCATCTTGTTTACCGTCGCCATTTTGTGTTGCACCTTTAAAGTGAGTTGACACTTACATTGCGATGTTGGCAACGCTGTTACACTGCAGGCCATACTCTGTTGACAAAGAAAAAATAAATTAATGTCGTTACGTAGTCATTTTAATTTAATCTGTAGATATTGTAAAGAATCATTATCGTCACTATACCTATTATAAAAAAACTCGTATGCAAAATGAACGGAATGAACATCGAAAGATGGTTTTAAATAGGTAAGCAATTTCGAAATGCGAATTTTTCGATCAGAAAATAGCAACGATCTACTCGTCCCGTTTTCAAATTTTTGGTTAAAATTAAATGAATATGAATAAAAAATTACACTTTTGTTGCGTGTCCATTTTATTGAACAAAAAAATGTTTTTGTTTTCGCTGTAGTCGGTATTATATTTGAAGGTAGTAGTTGATTTAAAATAAAAATCATACTTAAAAGGGGTACTTTGGAAAACATATGAATGTTTGGGAGATTATGTTTATTTGTATGTTTTCGAATTAGTACGACGTTGGTTTGCACGTGTAACAGTTGTGCTCACTTTGAGAATTATCCCGTAGCGGATCAAAATGCGTCTGTGTTTGTGTGGTGAAGCGGTTAGTTAAGTTTGCGGGATTTATGTGTTTTATGTGGCAGTAGTAGAGGCAGGGATTGCATTAAAACATAATGTATTTCGCACAGGCTTGGTTATCTTGCACGTAAGTAGCGGAGTGTAGGTGTAGGTTATTCTTTGTTCATTAAAATGGACCCCCGTAACGCATGATTCAATAAAAAAAATATAAGATCAGTAATAAAATTGTAACAGAACTATGGCATGTAAACCACAAAATTAAAATGGCAAAAAAGCTGTAGAAAATAAATAATAAACTGTAATTTAAAAAATACTTGCAACGCATGTATGATTAATACTATAAATGTATATGAGTGTAACTCACTTGTATTATCCTATATCGGCACCATTTCAAGACCCTGTAGTACTGGTAAAGTACTGGATTGTACTACTGTCAGCAATAGTTGGAATAATACTGCAACTGCATTGGGCTGTGGAAGAAAATAAAAAAATAGTATACTTGCCAAAATCCCGGGTACTAGTTAGTACTATTAGTACTAATAGTACAATACGTGCGTGGAAAGCTAAGTATAGATGATATGTTACTTTTTTTACTGTGGATTAATCTGTTATATTTTAGTAATAGTTCTGGTTATAACAAAAAGTACAAAAAGTACAAATACAACTTGTCACATTATGTGTATTAAAAATGGCCAACAGTGGAATGTCTTTAACAAAAATGAGGCAAAGGACGTTAATCATACAATGCAAAATAAAGGCTATCAGATTATTTTAAATTGCAATGTGATATACACAAACAAACATAATGTTAATATTTTCTCAGTGTGCGAGGCATTTTGTTAGTAACAAAATTGAAATATAGAAGCCAAATTCGTTGCATCTATCTCTATCCTTTCGTCTCAAAACAAGAGACGATAGATATTTTTTTAAATATATATTATTAGCCTAGAACGTACCGAAATTTTACACCGTCTACACACCTCCCTTTCTAACAAACCCATAGACAGAGACGCACTGCTAAAGCTACTGAATTTTGCCTTGTGCCCAGCAGTGAGGTGATAGCTTTCGACGCATGAATTGTACTACAAGACGCCACGAACTGGTGATTTTGAAGTGAGATGGAAGATACATGTAATACTTACAAGCTTAGGTTTGCCGTCGATTTCTGGCGTAGTTCATAGTGGGAGTTACTTACTATAATATAGGTGGTTGGCGTCAGTATGTTATAGAAACAAATATTGAAGTCGCGGCCTTGTGTTTTAAAGCGGGAGCATTACTCACATCAGTAGTTTGGGGTTCCCATAGCTACTAGTACTGAGTTCCCGTCAGTAGTCCGGGGTTCCCGTCGGTCAAGCGCTAGTCATGCGGTACAACACTCACAGTGTTATAGAAGTGGTACTCACGTTAGTAGTTCGGGGTTTTCAGAAGTCAGTTGCTAATAGTCACGCGTTACAACCTATAGTGAGTGGTGTTATAGTAATAGTACTCACGTTAGTAGTCCGGGGTTCCCGGCAGTAGTCCGAAGCTCTCGTCAGTAAGCGTTAGTAGTCACGCGTCACCTGTAGTGAGTAGGTATTATAGAAGTGGTACTCACGTCAGTAGTCCGGGGTTTGCGTCAGTCTGGTACCACGAGTACTGCGGCACGTAGGGCGGGTGCGGCTGGGGCGCCCCTTGGTGATGTAACGCGTGGGCGGCGTGAGCGCCCTTCATATCCCAAGGGCCGGGCGGCGCACCCTGTATAAAGATTTTGGATTTAATTGCTTTAATTTTAAAAGTAATTTGTGGTGATCAGTGTGGTTTTTAAACTAGCGCTAAGGGAGTTTAATGTTATTAATAATGGAAGGTAAGCAAAATAAGATTGAAAGGCAATTCTATTGTTTTGTTACATTGTTTTGTTTTCTTCCATACTGGTCTGGGGGCAAAGAAAAAACATAGAATGTACCAGTTGCATCTCTTCCCGTGCAGATGGTAAAAGCCCATCGAGGGATAGGGCGAAAATCTTAGGGATCATGTTATATAGGCGATGTGGCTAGCAACCCATCAATGTTTTGATTCCCCTTTCCATCCGTACTCCCACAATCATGCTAAACGTGGTCTTTAGGTCTTGTTACCTTAGGCTCTGTCTGTCCCGTAAGGGATACAGACGTGATTTATGTATGTATGTATGTATGTTACATTGTTTTTAATTAAGTCGCGTTTTTAGTGAAGTCGCAGGCAGAAGCGAGTTGTCTATAAACCTAAGTATTACCAAAGTGACCAACACGAATACAATAATTTTAAATCAACAAACAATTAGATAATAATCAAATCTTATCTTTTGTTGTATATTATCCTTTTCCATTTATGTGCAATTTAATTTATTTAATGCAAGGTGTGGCGACACACCCATATAATATTAATATCATAAAAGGCTATACGATGGCACGCAATTTGTTACGCATGCGTAGATCTACTATATCTATGCATCTATTTATTACTTTGTTTACGTAAAAGTTTACGGATTATGTAGTATTTTATCTGTGTATCGTTTCGTGAGTCACAAACGTTTCTGGCTGAAAATCAGTGCTGCAGGTGTCTAACACATCGTAATGCTCAGCTAGTGACCGCTTCACTTTTGCGAAGACACACACAACGCTGAGCATCTATTTTTAATATCTGTTTTTTTTTTCTTGTTTTTTTGCTATAAAATTGTGTATAGTCTTATATTTGTGTGTATGCAACCACTGTTTATGTATAAGCTGTGCACTTTATTTTACACCAGCTTCTGCCCGCGACTTCGTCTGCGTAGAATTATACATAAAAAACTTCCTCTTGAATCACTCTGTCTATTAAAAAAAACCGCATCAAAATCCGTTGCGTAGTTTTGAAGATATAAGCATACATAGGGACATAGGGACAGAGAAAGCGACTTTGTTTTATACTATGTAGTGAGCTTTTATATCACAAGCATAAATTTAACTAGCAGAATAAGAAAAAGAATAACTTTATTTCTCCACAGAAGTTACAAAGTGCATAACATTTTACAAAGGACACATTGTTACATAGAGATAGGTAGATGACATTTTATGCGGTCAGTGAAACAGCTCGCACTCGACTCTGGGTCTGTACCGCGAGTGCCGCGACGTACTCAAAACAAGAATAATACAAAATAAAAAAGAGAAGAAATAGTTAGAAAGTGTGTGTGTGTGTGTGTATGTAAGTTAGCAATGTATAAATGTATTGTCCGGGTGGAATATTGCGACTCAATTTTGAAGCCCGATATCTTGAAACGATTGAGCTGAAAATTTTGCATAGTTGAGCAAGTCGGATGACAATACAATAACCTGGTAGTGGTGTTCTGGTGGCCCAGCCAGGATCGTCTCCGTAGGAACTCTTCAACGGTCAGGTCCGATTGATGGCAACGCGAGTACAGTCAGAAAAAAAAGCTTGTCCATTGTTGTAGAGTTCGCTCGCATTCTCACCCCGTTTTACGGTTTACGAAATTTCAGGTCAATCTGACCACTGGATGAGGTTTACAACTCACTTTTAAGATTTGATTAATGATTACAGAAATCATAGGAATCATGTTATAGACGATGCGGCTAGGTACCCATCACAATTTTGATCCCCCTTTCAACCCATACGCCTACAATCATGCTAAACGTGGCCTTTAGGTCTCGTTACGTTAGTCTCTGATGTCTACCCCGTAGGGGATAAAGACGTGATTTATGTATGTAGGTACCTGTTGTTTAGAAATATAACTTATAACGGGTGAACCGGTAAATATAAATACAAAAATCAGGAAGTAAAATTCTCGATTCTTTGATAGAACTATCCACCTATACGCCCAGTGTCTTGCTAAACGTGGCCTGTAAGTCTTGTTACCTTAGGCTCTGTCTACCCCGCTAGGGATAACGACGTGATTCGTGTATGTGTATGTATGTATGTACGATTAGGCGCCTATTTGTACTTACGTATCCGACCCTGGGATCCCACGACTGCTGGTGCGGCGGCTTCACATCGCACGACGTGCCATCCGGCGACCGTCCGGCCGATGGCTGCAACAAAAACATTCGTTAACCCTCTGATGATGATGATGATTTTCTCATTAACCCGTCAAGCGTCCAAGCGACTACAATAGACCCTAACTTTTTCGGGAGGCTTAAAGAGAGAGCGAGAAGCATATAATAGCGAGTTGTCGCTGGCTGTTCCAAGGGAGACCTGGCCAGTGGCGTGAATGCATAATGCAGTCCCTAGGACATTTCCCGCCCGAAAAAGTTAGTTAGTTAGTTAGTTAGTAGGGACTACTGCAGGCGCTTGGACGCTTGACGGGTTAATGACATAACACTTACAGTAGATACTTAAGTAACTTTCACGCGTAAACCAGTGAACCGATTTTAATCTTGTTACAGAGATAAATTCAGTCCCGGGACATAACATAGTTTTATCCCGGAAAATCGCTTAGTCACCCGATAAGCCAATCCTGTGGAGACGGAGTCGCGGACAAGCGCTAGTTATAGCTTAATTTATAGTAAACTAACATTAAAATACACTAAACTAAATTTGACTAAGACTAAGATAGCCCCAAACTAAATATACTTAAACGTAGCTTAGTGAAACGTCTAACATAATAGTCTTGAACTCAAGCTGGTTAGGGTGTTTCGGTGGTTGAGTTACTAAAAACGACGTAATTTAGTTTAACTTAGTTTAAACCCTAATACTCATACAAAAGCTGAATCGAATGCACTCGATTTTGATCGCTTGCGAGCTGGAGCGTATACTTCACGTCCCACTGTGTCTCGGTTGGGGACCGCTCTGGAAACAATTCCGACACGGTCTGAGCGTCTTCAAATCAAGAGCTAATGAGCTACCGTGCTACATGCTAGACCACATCTTTGTTTATGTTGATAAAGGCGTGACTGTAATCAAAAACATGCGTAATACATGAACAATGCTAATTTACACTAAGACTAACTTACACTTACGCTAACTTATACTATGGGCCTATTTCACCACTCTCTGTTAAGGTTATCTATGATTCCGTCTCTATTTATTACTACTAAACAGACCGAGACGTCATCATAGATAACAGCCACTTACGGAAGCTGGAACTTAAAATAAGTGAAAAAGGCCCTAAGACTAACTTACAAATAAGTTAACTTGACAGATCATTTTTTATATCTAACCTTGACATCCCAGGCGGGCTGGGGCGGCTGCTTCACGTCCCATGGTGTCCCGGTGGGGGACAGCCCTGGGGACAGTTCCGAGACGGGGGTCGAGCTCGGGGTTGGCGAGTGCGCCTGCGCGGGACCCTGGTACGCTGAGGGGGAGTGCTGCGAGCCGCTGGAGCTGCCACCGCCACCTGAGACAAAAACATACATTAAGGTGGGCTAAATATAATAACAATAATCCTACTAATATTATAAATCCTACTAATATTATAAATGCGAAAGTTTGTGAGTATGTTTGGATGTTTGTTACTCTTTCACGCCAGAACGGCTGGACAGATCTGGATAAAATTTGGAACATACATAGATTATCGTCTGGAATAATACATAGGCTACTTTTTATCCCGGAAAATTGCGTAATTCCTGCGGGATAGCGATAAACGAATTCTATGCAGACGAAGTTGCGGGCAACAGCTAGTATTAAATAATTAATTCTTCCATGCTAGTCTGGAAGTAAAGAAAAAACATAGAATTTGCATGTTGCGCTGATGGTAAAAGCCAATCGAGGGAATGGGCGAAAGACGTAGGTATCATGTTATAGGCGATGTGGCCAGCAACCCATCACTATTTTGTTTTTCCGTTCCAGATATACGCCCTTAATCATGCTAAACGGGGCCTTAAGGTTTTGTTACCTTAGACTCTGTCTACCCCGTAAGGGTTAAGACGTTCTTTGACATTTAATTTCAATTCAGTCGCAATTTTTATTATAATATCTAAAATGTATGCCATGGTTCATGAACAGATTCCCCTGTCTCTTATAGTCTTCGACTTTTCCCCATTGACCCATTTGGATTGGTGACCTGCATAATATAAAACATAAATTAAAAAAAACCCCACGCTGAAACTGCTGGACCAAGTTTTACCAAACATGGCTAAGTGCCGCTAGGAAACTGGCTTTCAAATTAAAAAAAAGCATTGTAATCTACGCCAAGGTAGTGTTTCTTACCGTGTAAGAGTTGGTTGTTGCTGGGCGGGCTGCCGGGGGGCATGCCCAGCCCGGGGGGCGGCGCGCCCACCTGGGCAGCCTTCATCATCTTCTTGTACTTGCTGCGACGATTTTGGAACCAGATCTTGACCTGCAAAGAAAAAGGAGTTGTTAGAACGTTATACTAACACTATACTTTACATACTATAAATGTGAATGTCAGTGTATTTGTGTGCTACGTTAAACTACTTAATCACACACGACACACACAAATCACGTCTATATCCCTTGCAGGGTAGACAGAGCTTAAGGTAACAAGACCTACAGGCCACGTTTAGTAAGACTGCGGGCGTATATGTGGAAGGGGGAATAAAAATAGTGATAGGTTGCTAGCCACATCGCTTATAACATGATTCCTAAGATTTTCGCTCATGCCCTCGATGGACTTTTACCATCTACGTGGGAAAAGAAGCTACTGGCACATTCTATGTTTTTCCTTTGCTCCCAGACCAGCATGGAACTATTTAATCGACCTTGATAAAATTTGGTATGTAGACAGCATGAGACCCTGGGAAGGACGTGGGATTGTTTTCATCCCGGAGAATTGTACAGTTCCACCGGGTACGGGATAAACGAATCCTTCGCAGACGAAGTCGCGGTGCAAAATAAATAAAATAAGCTTGGTCTATTATATCTACAGTTCCCACGCGTACCCACTGCCAATTTGGGAACTCCGCACACACATTGTGTGCAGGTTTTCCTCGCATTGTTTTTCTTCACCGTGAAGCTGATGAGATGTCTGATTAATTTCGAAAATATCACTGATGCGAGCCCGGGTTCGAACCCACGACACTCTGCTTGAAAGGCCATAGATCAAACCACTGGGCCACCACAGTTTTCCAAAACCACAAAATAAAGTAAAATGAGAAACTTATTGAAAACCCTCGAAAATGTGCAGCGACATACCTACTCCAACATACTTGTATGTATGTATGTATGTATGTATGTAAGGGTAGTAGCGTGAATGGGGGCGTGGCTTGGGGTGCGAGCCGTTAGTACACCGTTACTGTAGGGAGGGGGTGGTGTCGATAAAAACGTTATAATGTTGTCGATGTTCTAATGTAAGGAGGTTATAAATTGCGTGTTATGTCTGAAGCTCTGATTTAGAATAGTAATTAAATAGCCTAAAAACATAAGGTAATATTTTTTAAATAATAAACGGTAAGACTTCAAATTTAAAACGAAGACGATGAATGCGTTAAAAATGATACTAAAATAATGACAATAAATCAAGTCACAATACGAGTATGCGCTGTAAAATTCTCAATAACAATAATTATCCCAATAATGTCGTAGCAGTAGGTAGCAATACACAACACTTATTATTAATACGTCGCTAAAATGACGTGCAACAAGACTTGTTAAGAGGTATTACATGTAATTGGTCATAATTCATCTTGGGCTGTAATAGCTTTATTACAAACTGGTTTTGATTGTGAATTATTGAACAGCTGAGTGCTGCTGGCTACCCCGTTTGAAAATGAAGACTTGAAGTAGTTTAGCGCACAGTTTCGGGTGCATATTTAATTTTATCGATACAGTAAACTGTTAAGAGTAATATGTGGCTAAAGCCTTATTTTCCTGCGCAGTGACCTCAAGAGAATAGTGAATTACTTTGCCTTTTGTCTCTGCAATTTTTTTGTATCATAATTTATTACTTGTATAGACAACTATTAATAATAGCGGCCAGCGTCTTGGGGTCGATGCCTGTGGCGGGATGTTTTGACGACTTTAGAATTTTAGTTTTAGTCTGTTTTAAAAATCTTGCTTTGGCTCATTATTTATTCTGTACTAGCGACCCGCCCCGGCTTCGCACGGTATATTATGCATGTATTATACATATAAACCTTCCTCTTGAATCACTCTATCTATTAAAAAAAACCGCATCAAAACCCGTAGTGTGGTTTTGAAGATATAAGCATACATCGGGACACGGGGACAGAAAAAGCGACTTTATTTATTTTTATACTATGTAGTGAAATTCATTTTTTACTTAAGTTAGGTTCTTACAATAATCAAATAAAAGGTAATAAAACAATATTAATACAAAATATAAAAACCTAGTGTGCCGCCGGCAGCGAGGCGGGGAATAGCTACCGGTGCTCAGGGCTAGACATAGACTATTTATCAAAAGGGAAGCATGTAGTAAAAAAGATATTCTAATAATACATTCTGAACATCTCATTTCTAGTTACCTTTCGTATTTTAGTGACGCGACCCATCTAAATGTGAAAAAAATATATTATTGATATCGATACACATTTTCCCATCCCTACTCGCTCGCCCCCACCCGATTACCCGGGTCACGATATAACTTAACCCTAGCTCGTATTGGTATTCAATTCCATTTTAACACTGCCACTGTTGGAATGGAATTATTTATCTGTTAGTATTTAACCCGCCAGTTATGAGATAATACTACTAGCGTTGTTAGTGTGACACGAAATACTTTTGAAGTATTATTTTGTAATGTTAGCTCAATATGTATGTTGATGATTTTTCCATTGTCCGGAATCAAAGAAAAAAAAAAGTACTGTTAGGATAGGTATTATTAGTATTATTAGGTCTACGGACTGGCTGGTTCGTGTTTGTGCTCAAGTTTTAAAAATCGAACGAGTGTTCGAATTTTGTTTTAGAACTTGAGGGCTGAAAGATCTGCTTGAACCAGGAACTAAACCGTTTCCCTGGTATATTGTAACGTTTAACTTGATCAGAGTTGAATAAACAAAGTATAATAATAATATAGCCGTTTTATTCAGAATTCGCTACAATTATGTTGTTGTTGTTGTTGTTGTTTTTTTATTATTAAATTGTCGCGTAATTCGGCGTGCCTCATGGCATAGGCCTCCTCCGTGTATTGGAGGGTTTGGGATATAGTTCCCACGCGCGCCCAGTGCGGATTGGGAACTTAACCACACACCATTGAATTTCTTCGCAGATGTGTGCAAGGTTTCCTTCACCGAAAAGCTCATGGCAAATTTCAAATGTAATTTTCGCACATAAATTCCTAAAAACTCAGAGGTGCGCGCCCGGGATTTGAACCCACGACGCTCTGCTTGAGAGGCCACAGGTCAAACCACTAGGATACCACGGCTTTTTTTTTTACAAAGTAGGTATAAACGTTATCCAATTGCATTTCTATTTAAAGGCATCAGGCAGTCTGCCTCCGTGGCGTCGTTCAAGGAGGGCTTGAGGAAGATGTGGCTCACACCATCTCCTTAAATATTGCATGTGTGTACTTATATATGTAGTGTGTATGTATGCATGTGTGTAATGATATTTAGTAGTTTATTTATAAATAGTTTGTTGTATTTTAAGATGTAGCGCTCTATTGTGGCTTTCACTATATGGATATTTTAAGCACACTCTTTGTCGGCTCACGCTGAACGTGGCTTTTAGGTCTTGTTAAGTACCTTAGGCTCTGTCTACCCCATAAATTATAAAGACGGGGTTTATGTGCGTATACAGCCCCGATGAGTTGGAACTGTATTTTCAAATAAAATTTCGCTATATCAAATTAATCATTGCATACAAAAACATAGAATGTACCAGTTGCTTCTCGTCCCGTGCAGAAAAAGCCCATCGAGGAAATGGGCGAAAATCTTTGGAATCACGTTATAGGCGATGCGGTTAGCAACCCATCACTAATTTGATTCCCCTTTACACCTCCATTCATGCTAAACGTGGCCTTTATGTCTTGATACCCCAGGCTTTGTCTACCCCGTGATTTGTGTATGTATGCTTTAAAATATTATGCACTAGCTGTTGCCCGCAACTTCGTCTGCATAGAAATCGTTTATCGCTATCCCGCAGGAATTACGCAATTTTCCGGGATAAAAAGTAACCTATGTGTTACTCCAGACTATAATCTATCTATATTCCAAATTTCATCCAGATCTGTCCAGCCGTTCTGGCGTGAAAGAGTAACAAACATCCAAACATACTCACAAACTTTCGCATTTATAATATTAGTAGGAAGGATGAAACGTAGCCCGGACAGTAGGTGTTAGATTTTTAGCTAACAGCATACAATAAATACAATGTAATAGTCGTTCGCTTTCATACATTTCATAACGTCCGAAATATTGTCATATTTTGTAATTGGCGCCATTGAATTTGGGAAAAAATCCCAAACTGTAGCTCTGTGGAAGGAAATCAGTTATTTTCCACGGTCTGTTGGACGCCGTAATGTTTTATATATTGTAAATGAATATCTTTTATTCGCGTACAAATATGACGTAAGAGCTATTATTTTGTAGTTACGTTTCTAGACAGAAACGATTATTCTTTTTAATTCTGTTGTCATCAGACTGCAGAAAAAGCGGCATACGAAAAAGTGCAATATTGAGCCTTAATGGGAACAGCAGTAGGCTTATTACCTAACTCGCTCACAATCGCCATCGTGTTCATTTTGACAGTTCATGTATGGACTGACAATCGGCATCGGAATCAGCTAGCTGTCACATTCATACAAGAACTGTCAAAATGAACACGATGGCGATTGCAAGCGAGTTGGGTAATAAGCCAGCAGGCCTCAAAGCGGCCGGAACGGAGAACTTAGGTGGCAAACAAAGTCCAAGTTTTTGAAACTCGTCGTTGCTCTGAGTTGGGTACCAAGCGCGATGAATTGAAAGCTCGACCACCAGCGGCAATCAATTACAACTCTATGATGGGGTGCTCACATGTCCGCAATGCGCGAGTACTTCACTATCACTACATAGTATAAAATAAAGTCGCTTTCTCTGTCCCTATGTTCCTATGCCCCTGTGCATGCTTATATCTTCAAATCTACGCAACGGATTTTGATGTGGTTTTTTTTAATAGATAAAGTGATTCAAGAGGAAGGTTTTTATGTATAATTCTACGCAGACGAAGTCGCGGGCAGCAGCTAGTTTATAATAAAGATTGGCTACATGAGTCACATGCGAGCACACGGTCGTACTCTAGGAAGGAGTTGAGGCGGTCGCCATGGTCGAAAACGGCCGGGAGCACATCATCAGACTCGTAGGTTTTTGAAACTAACATCTGTAAAGTTAGTTACTTTTGAAAAATAAGCAGCGCCTAGCGGCACTAAACGGCAACTCGTCTCATAATATTTGACAGCTCAACAAAATGGGTTCAAAGCGTTTGTTACATACAAATCACGTCTTTATCCCTTACGGGGTAGACAGAGCCCAAGGTGACGAGCTCTACAGCACGTTCAGCAAGATTATGGGCGTATGGAAAATGGAATTAAAATAAATGGGTTGTTAACCGCATCACCTATAATATGATTCTTATGATTTTCACAAATTCCCTCAATGGGCTTTTACCATGCGCGGGAAGAGAAGCCACTGGTACATTCTATGTTTTTTCTTTGCTCTCAGACCGGCATGGAAGCTTTTGTTTCTATAGTAAAATTACACTAAACAAGCTTAATGCTGGGTTGTGACCATTTTGTGACAATTTACCTTATGTTCTAAATACCCATCGAGGGATTGGGCGAAACTCTTAGGAGTCATGTTATAGGCGCATGGGTACCCATCACTATTTTGATTCCCCTTTTATAATACGCCTACAACCATGCTAAACGTGGCCTTTATCTGAATATTTTTCATTTGTATTTTAATTGTCATAACCTTGTTAAAAATCAACTTATTTTCGTCGGGAATTATTAGTTTTTGATGTCAACTAGGTACCTTTAAAGCGGCGTCAATGCGGCCATTTTGAAATGTGTTTTGAACAATATGTCTATAGACTGAACCCACATTTTTTTTCTTTTTTTTCGCACCCACCGCCCGCGGCCTGCCAGCACGAAGATTATAGGAAAAGGTTGTTCAGGGAAGTAGCTAACGGAGTTTCAATACAGCTGAAGCCACATGACGATTTGGTCGCTAGCCCTCGGTCTAAATTCAGACCGTATAAAACCACGTTTTGAAACTACACCATTCCAACTGACATAATAATATAACAAAACCGAAACAATCCGGGCAAAAACCTCGCGTGACTAGCATGAAATATTTAAAAAGCCAAAATAATATGCGGTCGCATATGTCCGCCATATTGGAAACAGACTGTCACGGAAGTTCTTTGTACAATAAAGGTAAAGGCATATTGCAAGGTCTTTTTATTATTTAAAATAACATGTACAATTGAGTTTGAAAGGGGAATTGTTTGGTTGGATCAAAAACAGGCCAAGTGGCAGGAGCCTCACAAATGTGGCAAAACACTTATTGAGACTCTTTTAATTTTTAGATTCGTTGTTTTTTTTTATTTTGTACGCTCTGTAAACATTTCCAAGTGTAAAATGTGTTTCTTGGTGAGGGAAGCTTCAATTTTTAACTCTTATCTATTAGGTACATTTTGTATTTTTTCTTAAACCTTACTACCTAATAATATAAAGGCGAATGGTAAGTTTGGATGTTTGCCCTTTCATGGCAAAACGGCTAAACTGATTTCATTGCAATTTGGTATACAGATAGCTACAGCCCTGGGAAAGGACATAGAATAGTTTTTATCCCGGAAAAACGCATAGTTCCCGCGGGATAGCGATAAGCGAATTCATCGCAGATGGAGTCGCGGGCAACAGCTAGTAAGCCATAGTATTAGCACAATCTGTAATTTTTTTGATTGTTTACGTAGAATCTTGTAATTTTTCCGGAATCTTTAGGTAGTTTGAAAAAGAGCGCCTTCTCTCGTCCCTGGTGAGCAGTAGATGTTCCACGGGAGTTTGTAATTGTGTCGTACAGACACATCATTCAAACGGATGACGCTTGGCGGTAAAAAGTCGCATAGTAACAGGGTCACGTGACAGCTAGTAACAGATAGAAAAAATCGAAGACTCACCCACCTGCTATGGGTGGTGTAGGGGTACACGCGTCACGGAATGACGAGGATCCGGGTTCGATTCCCGGCCATAGCTTTACTTTTCGGATTTTTCAGTGTCATTTAGAAATTTTAGTTTGGTCAGTATGACTATTATAGCAAGTGTATGTAAACTAATTTGGCAAATTAAAATTTGACCCATTTCCAAAAGTTGGGTTGGCTTGAAATTCAGAGAACAGCGAATTAGTATAGACACAGCTCAATATAGAAAAAGTACAGCCGACTTTATCAAATATGAAACGTTCAACAAAAACTTGCTTCAATCTAACTTCATGCTCAGAAATAGCCTTAAGCCGGCATTCTTTAGGCCTACGAAGCCTTCCATAAAGCTTAGCTTTTTTTTTCCCACTTACCATCCCATTGCATTTCGTCAACTGGGGACGGTGGTATGCAATACATTCAGCATGCTTATACGGCCGGCATCCAACATATACATGGATGGTATGCAACATATATCGGGCGGCGAGTACAAAGAAATGTCGGACATACGCGGCATAACACTGGGAACTTGGTGCCCTCGCGTATACAACTATTCCGCCACTTCCACGGACGGCTTTATGCAGTATGCAGCCAATGTGTGAATGGGCGATTGTTTGTCGCATGAATATAGGGTTTTGATAATGACACGCTTTATTACGGGGTCGTTGACACTTTTTACAGGTCTTAGTGAAATAGTCCATCGATGGAATGGGCGAAAATCTTAGGAATCCTGTTATAGGCGATGCGGCTAGCAACTCATCACTATTTTTGATTCCCCTTTCCACCTATACGCAATCATGCTAAACGTGGCCATTAGCTCGTGTTACCTTAGGCTCTGTCTATCCCGTAAGGGATAAAGACGTGATTTGTGTGTGTGTGTTAGTGTGAAATAAGTTTATGGCACAAAACGAGCAAGTTGGTTAACTGATGGGTTTCCGAATTTCGGAATTGGGGATGTGGTCAAATGAGATGCCCAACATAGCTCGCTCCATGGCTCTTTGTGGGTGAGACTGGCACGGGACCGGGCAAAGCGGCGTGAAAATGAAGAGGCCTTTACTCAGCACTGGGTGGATGTGGGCTGATTAGATAGAAGTATTTATTTCTCAGTAAGTATTGATAAAAAAGTTAACAACTTGTCACAAACCAACTACAAAAATGTAGACATAAAACTGTTTTGTTTACCGTTTGGTTCACGCCAAAAATCACTGCCGCACCAATTTAAATGATCAATCAACGCAACGGCTCAATTTGAGAATGTTAAATAATTAAAATTTATAAATATTAATGTGGCTGGCTAGTGGCGCATGAGGCCGTCCCGCAAAAAAGAACGGTAGCACAAAACTGCATGCCGAGAGTGGACAGGGGATGCGTGGAGAAGCATAGCCGTATTGGTTTAAAAAAATATTGATATTTTTTTTGGACCCCGAGTTTCATCATGCATCTGTCAAAACGAGTGAACTTACTTTGCCGTTTTACCTACATACATACATACATACACAAATCACGTCTTAATCCCTTACGGAGTAGACAAAAGCCTATGGTAACCTACAGACCACGTTTAGCAAGTGGGCGTATAGGTGGAAAGTGGAATTAACTACATCTCGTACAAGTTACAAAAAAAAGTTATTACAGGTACAATCCGTGAGCTCTTAGAATGCCATTTGGGATTGTCTTGCTGTCTCTCTCACTCAGTCAATTCACGTATGAAACCAATAAGAGTGAGTGAAACAAGCAAGACAAATCCGAATAGGATTCTAAGAGCTCACAAATGTGTTTTTCTCACGTAGTATTAGGTGAAGGTACGTTAATTGAAATTACTTATTTGCGTAGTAGGTATTCGTATACTTTTCTTATGATATACCCTAACTTAACTCATTGACCTGGCGGCTGAGATGTCATTTTGACACGGATAACCGATTAGCAATGCTGTCATATGAGACAGAAGCCATTACACGAACAATAGGTATTTTAAAAGGTATATGTATAAATTGACATGCTCGTGTCAAATGTTTTCTATCTAGAATGACATTTAAATATACACATAAATCACGTCTTTATCCCTTACGGGGTAGACAGAGCCTAAGGTAACAAGACCTAAAGGCCATGTTTAGCATGAAATATAATATAAAATGTGTAAAAAATTACAGATATAAACAGAGAACAGCAGCTAAAACTGTGCTGAGAGTAGACAAGGAATGGTGTAGAGATGCTCGATTATATTGGTTTCAAATTTATTACATTATGAAACAGAAACGTCAAAAATAAACAAATGATAAATTTATATGGTACGTAATTAATAATAACACCCTTATAGAGCAAATACCTTAATAGAGTGGAAACGTCATAGTGAAATAAAATTACGTCAAGCCGAAATTGGTGATTACTGCACTCCAATTGGCCAGCTGAAGGTCAAAAGGGTGAAGCTGATAAAGCAGCTATTATGATCGCTATGGGTAAAGTTAGTGTTTGGTGCACGGCCAGTGAATGAAATAAAAACCAAAAAGTAAATATAAAATAAAAATCCTGATTTCCTAAGTAGGTTAGTTTCGTCAAGAAGATAAGGGAATAACGGTCGTGAAAAATTTGGGATAGTACGCTATAAGTCGAAAAAGACTGACTTGCTACAATTGGATAGCTCTTATTACAACTCTAATTGGTTGTTTCCTCTATAAACTCCCCTAACCAGTTCACATACACAACGAAGACATTTAATATGTAGATATAGCAATAAAACGTGCGTTCAGCATAAAAATAACCTTTTTTGATACACGAACTCCAGCGATTATCATAAAATATCGTTTTTCTAACATCTCAAGACAAAGTACCGAAACAAAAAAAACAGTACATAATTATACATTACCATGTAACTTTGTACACCGCGTTACACAGACAGTTATCATTTGAAAATAAACCCTAGTACATAGTTCGACTGTTGAAATTACTAAAGCACGATTGCGATTCCATCGTGATCGAGTAATTAGTGATGCATGTATGCAATTTGAATATTTATCGATAAACAAGTGAACTAGTTTAAATATCGAAGGTCAGAGCTTGACAGGTGCGTGAGTCAGTTTCTTGATTCTTTTCTAATTTAAAAACTTGTTTTTTACAACAAAAAAAAAAAAAAAAAAAAGAAAAACAACAAAATATCTTGCACAGTTTATACCAGCAACGTAATCAACAATACAGAAAACAGGTGTACATGAACAAAAAAAATACATACATAAATCACATCTTTATCGCTCTACCCGACAGATCCTAAAGTAACAAGACCTAAAGACCACGTTTGGCATTATTGTGGGTGTATGGATGGAAAGGCAAATCAAAATAGTGATGGGTTGCTAGCCGCATCGCCTATAACATGATTCCTAAGACTTTCGCTCATTCCCTCGATGGGCTTTTACCATCTGCGCGGGAAGAGAAGCTACTGGTACATTCTATGTTTTTTCTTTACTCCCAGACCAGCATAGAAGAAATCGGTTTTACTAGCTAGGGACCAATATGAGTGAGAGGGCAGTCATTTTTTTATACGAAAAGGAAGGCAAGTGTCATGTGATGGTATGTGAGCACCACACCATGGACACCTGTAACACTAGAGGATTGCAAATGCGTTATCAGCCTAGAGGGCTTAGACAGAATAACCTCACGTGACTGTAATTTCATCGCCTGTCTAACTCTCCACGCTGGAACACGACAAAGATTAGCAAATGAGATGGCGGCAGCGAATTTCTTGATACATACTAACATACATATTTCAGTACTTAGTATATTAATATATATTCTAAATTGCACCACCTGCTCAGATCTGTTCTATTCTCCAGTCCATTATGGTTGCCTGGTAGAGATCGCTCTGTAGCGATAAGGCCGCCTATTGTTACCCTGTATACCTTTTTTTCTGTTTTTGTTGTTATATGTGGTGTTCAATAAAGAGTTATTGTATTGTATTGTATTGTATACATATATAAATCACGTCTTTATCCCTTATGGGGTAGACAGTAAAGTAACAACGCCTAAAAGCCACGTTTAGGGTGATTGTGTTCTTGAAAATAATTGTAAAAAAATACCACTCCATAGTATTTGTTCTGTTGGCCCACATTCGGCGGTCAGCGTCGACTGTCACACGCCGCTTGGGGCCCCGTGATTTGTTCCACTTGC
The DNA here is from genome assembly GCA_949127965.1 of Pandemis corylana. Classification (NCBI taxonomy): domain Eukaryota; kingdom Metazoa; phylum Arthropoda; class Insecta; order Lepidoptera; family Tortricidae; genus Pandemis; species Pandemis corylana. Next base: position 4,819,617 of record OX421877.1, read on the forward strand.
CTCTCCCGGGACAAGGGTTTAGTTAAAACTGAGGAACTGTAGAACTTGGAAGTCGTAGTATACATATATCACGTCTTTATCCCTTACGGGGTTGACAGAGCCTAAGGTAACAAAACCTTGAGGCCACGTTTAGCATGATTAAGGACGTATAGGTGGAAAGGGAAATCAAAATAGTGATGGGTTGCTAGCATGGCCTTTAACATGAACAAATTTACAAATAAGTGTAATATACAGTTTTATAAATACCGACTTATCTCAGAGTGAAAAGTGGCATAAACTTTTTAAGAGCAAAGAACTTTATAGATTGCTAATTACTTTTATGGCGTATCGATGTCGATAAAGAGCATTTGGCGATAACGGCACTTTTGTCGATACACCCGCGACACTTTTGACATAGGTCTGTCTTCACTTTATGTTTAACAAGCTGCTGCTAATAGTTTTTCGCTATCCCGCGGGAACTATAATTTTCCGGGATAAAAAATAGCCTATGTGTTAATCTAGGGTATCAGCTGTCTCCGTTCCAAATTTTATCCAAATCCATTCAGTAGTTTTTACGTGAAAGAGTAACAAACATCCATCCATCCATACTTACAAACTTTCGCGTTTAATATTAGTAGAATACTAAAAATTAAGTAACAACAATGTGCAATGAAAAAGAATCGGTTCATTATAGTTTCATAGAAATTAGGCCCATTTCGATTGGCCTTGACTACATATATATCTTAATAATACGCACACATGGCAAGGCGTAGTTTTAAACGGCCTCACATTGCCATTCCCAGAACGCCATCTTACTTTTTATTAATTTCTAAATGTCTGTGAAAATCAGAACACATAGAAAAATCCGAAAAGTAAAGCTATGGCCGGGAATCGAACCCGGATCCTCGTCATTCCGTGACGCGTGCTATACCACTACACCACCCATAGCAGGTAAACCTGCCTGCGTGGTTTACCTGCTATGGGTGGTGTAGTGGTATAGCACGCGTCACGGAATGACGAGGATCCGGGTTCGATTCCCGGCCATAGCTTTACTTTTCGGATTTTTCTATGTGTTCTGATTTTCACAGACATTTAGAAATTAAATTTCTAACGGTAAAACCGTAAAAGTAAAACATAAAAATCAAGAAATAAAAATTTCTTGATTCATTTGATAGTACCTATTACTTTTTATTATCTCTGCGGTTTTAGGATAAATTAATCTAGGCATTAAATTGTCTGCGAGTAAAAAAAAAACATAGAACGTACCAGCTGCTTCTTTCCGCGCAGATGGCAAAAGCTTATCGAGTCAACGGGCGAAAATCTTATATGAACCATGTTATAGGCGATGCAGTACCCCATCACTATTTTGATTCCCGTTGCCACCTATACACCCATAATCATGCTAAACGTGGCTTTTAGGTCTTGTTGCTTTAGGCTCTGTCTACCCCGTAAGGGATACAGACGTGATTTAAGTGTGTACGCATAACCCTCCCCGTACGGAGTCGGCTACAGCTAACCTACAAAGACATCGTTTTTTGCATCAGAATGCTTTGGCACTTTGAAATGTCTTTATAAAAGCCGACGCTGCGCGGGCGCCGTTTTTGCTGCAACTCTGGATTGATACACAATATTTTGCTATGCACTGGGTACTAATAATGTAGAAATCTGCAGCAGGTGTTTGGGTGAAGGTTGACTGCACAGTGAACGCCGATGTTAATGTTTTTATTGTAAACTAGCTTCTGCCCGCGACTTCGTCTGCGTATTATACATTACCTTCCTCTTGAATCACTCTATCTATTAAAAAAAAACCGAATTAAACTCCGTTGCGTACTTTTAAAGATCTAAGCATAAGTAGGTACTGACTTTGTTTTATACTATGTTGTGAAGACTGAACATAGAAAGAAAGAAGACGTTTCTTCTCTTTTGAAAGACACTCGCTCTTCACTCTTTCTCGGTCCCTCACTTAATGCTCCTCTCATTAACTCAAAGGTTAACTGGTAGAGATCCCTTATAGGTCTAAGTTCGCCTATGTGCATATATTTGATGTCTTTTTTTGTGATTTGTGTCTGTTTCTTTATATTAGTACAATAAAGCATTTACTTACTTACTTATTTCACAAATAAACAACAACAAACTTTCACATACGTACATTCATATATCGCGTCTTTATCCCTTACGGGGTAGACAGAGCCTAATGTAACAAAACCTTAAGGCCACGTTTAGCATGATAGTGGGCGTATAGGTGGAAAGGGGAATGAAAATAGTGATGGGTTGCTAGCCGCATCGCCTATAACATGATTCCTAATATTGTCACCCATTCCCTCGATGGGCTTTTACCATCTGCGCGAGAAGAGAAGCAACTGGTACATTCTGTTTTTTCTTCATTCCCAGCATGGAAGAACTTCACATTTGTATTACCAACTCAGAACAAAGATAAAATCAGCATTTAACCTATTTGTAACTAGCTAACTAGCCTTCCGTCCGCAGCTTCGCCCGCGATAAATTATTTTTCCCGTAGGAATAGGTATTTTCCCGCGGTAAAAAGTAGCCTATGTCACTCAGTGATAATGTAGTTTTCTAACGGCAAAAGAATTTTGAAAATCGGTCCAGTAGTTTCGGAGCCTATTCAATGCAAACAAACAATCAAATTTTTCCTATTTATAATATTAGTAACCTATTTGTAATAAGTTAATAACCCCCTTTAAAAATAACAAACACACCAAAATAACTGCTTCATCTCGCACACAATGATGGATTGATTGAGCCTAATAATTAGGGCTGCGCAAACGCAAAGTGGAGCTAATTGGAACGCATTGGGATTTAGCAACCCTGCCGAGAAGGGTGTTGCTACGCGTGCCGCTAATTTAGACATATGTTAGGCAACCGAGATGGGAGAAGAGGGCTGTGTTTTGATTTGAACTTTGATACAAGTTTAGACAAGACCAAATAGAATAATGGCTTTATTCAATAATAAAATAGGACATTGTAAAGAAACGTAGTTGTTGATAGAATGACATAGCAACACACTAGACTATAGACAACACTATAGACAATCTGGGGGCACGGTACTGCCCCCGCCAAGTCGAGCGCGAAGCAAACACTGCCGTACCATCCTTTACTGGAACCATTTCGCCGCATTTTCAGGCCCCTATTTGAGAACCTCTGGATAAGACCAGAACGCAGAAATTTACGTCATCCAGTAAGCTATAATCACACTTTTAAAATCCAAAATTTCAAGTCTGTAGGTCATTTAGTTCCAAAGTTAAGCGAAAGCAAAGTTTCGCATTTATGACACTCACTCACTCACTCATGATCATCAAAATAGAACTATTCTATTATAACTAATCTGCAATCGTCAATGGGTAGCGGTTCTGGCGACAGATTGGTGCACCTTGTTTTGTACCCTTGTGTACCCTTCAACGGCCAAGTCACACAACATTAACTACGATAGTAAAGAAATCGCAGTAAGGAACCTGAGACTTGACTTAGAGTTGGCAAAAATGTTAATATTATTACCTAACATTTTTGCCAACTAATATAAAGTAAGCATAGTAAAATGTAGTCCTTTAAAGACCAATTTAATAAAAAATGTTTTTATTCAACCAGGCCGAACTAAAACAGGCGTCCAAACGTTGCACCCGCGCTAATGGAATGACCCATTTATCTCGCGTAGTGCAACTCTTACGCGCTTTCGTGCTTAGCTGTTATTCTTAGTATGGATCTGACAGCGAGCGAACCTCTGAATCGGAATTGAGTCGCATTAAGTCATGGTAAGGCCTGTGATGCTAATAAATCTATAATGAAATAACTATCCGCGTATAAAGGGGCGTTATCGAATAACAATAATTAAGTGAATCATAAATCGCTGAACCCTGCTATTAGGGGTCGAATGGCAGAATAATGATGGAAACCCAACCCTTAGCGACATGCGTCGGGAATTTACAGTGATTTTCCTTTGTTAAACAACACACACACACACACACACACACACACACACAAATCACGTCTTACGGGATAGACAGAGCCTAAGGTAACAGGCCACATTTAGTAAGATTGTGGGCGTATAGGTGGAAAATGGAATCAAAATAGTGATGGGTTGCTAGCCTCATCGTCTATAACATGATTCCTATTGTAATCGCCCATTCCCTCGATGGGCTTTTACCATCAGCGCGGGTAGAGAAGCAACTGGTACATTCTATGTTTTCTCTTTGCTCCCAGACCAGCATGGTTAAACAAATGTGGAAGTGTTTCTGACTTTATCTTCATCTCCAGCCTAACGTCCCACTGCTGGGCCCAGGCCTCCTCTCAGAAAGAGAGGGCTTGGGCTATAGTTCCCACGGGCCCGATGCGGATTGGGAACTTCACACACCATTGAATTGTATGTTATGTATAACTCTTTATTGTACTTAAAACAAGAAAAAGATGAATACAGGACAAAGGCGAACTTATCCCTAAAAGGGATCTCTTCCAGTTAGCCTTTGAACGATTGCCAGGACATAAGTAATAAGCAAGAGTAGACACGCAGAAAAAGTAAAAGAACCGATCGAAACCTAAAATAGTCCTAAATGTCTAAATTTTAAGTAATGTAAGATATAAAAATAAACTACACATAATAGATAAATACGATAAACTAATACAGAATAAATAAAATATACACATACATACACATACACAAATCACGTATTTATCCCTTACGGGGTAGACAGAGCCTAAGGTAACAAGACCTACAGGCCACGTTTAGCAAGATTGTGGGCGTATAGGTGGAAAAAGGAATCAAAATAGTGATGGGTTGCTAGCCGCATCGCCTATAACATGATTCCTAAAAATTACGCCCATTCCCTCGATGGGCTTAAATAAAATATACCACATATTATATAAACATACACACACGTTACAAAACACATCACATTCATTTAAGAGGATCCATCGAGCCAATACGCCTTCAAGCGACTGCGCAGGGTAGCAAGTCTGCGATTGCCTGATATCATTTGGCAAATTGGAATTGCCTGGCAGATGCGTGCGGTCTACTTCGTGCCATAGTCTTTCCACGGAGCACAGTAGCGCAAGAACTGCTGCAGGATTAGAGAGGGAGATAATAGAATTCTTTGGGAGATAATTGAATTCTCTTTTCATCTTCGAATGTATGTATGTATGTATGTATGTATACTCTTTATTGTGCAAAATAAACAAGACAAAATACAAATTGACAAACACTGAGATACAAGCACAACGGCGGACTTATCCCTTTAAGGGATCTCTTCCAGTCAACCTTTGAGTGGATGAAAGGAATGTAGTAGTGAGCAACCCGATGTTGTTTAGAAAATGTAGTGATGCCTCAAGCAGAAATTTAAGAGTGCAATATAGCCAAAATATCTACACAGCTCCTATAAAAACAGCACCGATGCGTAAAAGTGTATATTTTTTGGCTAGTAAAATTTACAATAAACTACCGACTGGGCTAAAACAACTACCTAGCTACCAAAGTCAAGGCTGAAACTAGAGTTATTGACTCTACTTGCTAATGGCTGCTACTATTCTGTCTCTGATTATTTTAATGACAATTTTTATTCTACTTATATTTAATATTTGTTAATGTATTTATGATAATGTTTAATGATTGTTAATTTAAAATATTAATTCAATTTAATTTAATTTAATTTAATATGTGACATTGATTTTGTATGCTCTTAGGCAAAACATAGCGTTAGATTAGATATATTTTGAACATCGCTGTAACCAGTTTCACCTATGTTTGCAAATAGATCACTTTGACTTTGACTTTTGACTTTGCAAACGCAGTCGCGGGCAACAGCTAGTCATAAACTTAAATACAATGGTGTAAGAACTCTGTCAGGGTGTCTGTGTATACATTATTCAAGAGGCGCGTGCGCCGATCGACGGGAAAATCTTTTTTTTTGACAAAAACCCGACAAAACGGCATCAAATTTATGTGTGACAGATGACAGCCTTTCATTGACTGATATACTCGTCATGGCGGTTATGGTCATGGAATGCTATTTTAACCGACTTTTAAATAAGGAGGATTTTTTGTACCTTTGAACTTTTGGCCGAAAATCATATGATCATGTTATAGACGATGCGGCTAGCAGCGCATTACTATTTTTATTCACCTTTTCATCTATACGCCCACAATCACAAAAGGAGTTTAGTACTAAGTAATCAGAATCACTGATAAAATAACCGTAAAAACCATAATTTTATTAGGCATAAAGCCATTTGTTAGTCCTAATTTTTTTTCTCATAATATTATTGACGTCGTGCATAAAAGGTTTTGGAAAAGACACGTAATGTAGTAGGTTAGGTTAGTTTACTATCAATATAAAAATATAGTGCATTGGGGTAAATTCGAAATTGGGGGAATTTCCAAACGGGGAACAATTACATAATCTAGCAACGCTTACCTACAAGCTCCAATGTCTTTGGCTTCTAGATAAGTGTTGCCAGATTATGGAATTGTCCCCCGTTTAGTGGATATCCACGATTTTCGAAATTCCCCCAATTTCGAATTTACCCTAATGCTTAGTGTTATAATTGGCATTGTTCATTTTTTTTAAGCTGTGCTTTTAACACCTTTATTTGATAAAATGGACTATTTCAAGCAACTAATTTGAATATTATGCTTTTACGTAGCTTTGTTAATTAATAATAAATATTTTTTCGCTCTTTGATAATTCGTGAATTTAGACAGAATCCCAATCGCCTTCGTTCGGCTGGCTATAAAATAAACGGCTTTGTCTATGGTTTTGTAGATTTGACAGTGACACGTGACAGTTGCCGTAGCCAAACTTTTTTTTTCATTTTTGTGGCAAACATTCGATGCTGGATTCTGTCTAAAAACCCGGTCGTTCGGTCAAACAAAGGTTCAAAGTACTTTTACAAAAATATCTGCAATCATAAAGTATTTTTGAAATCGGACAAGATAAATCGGATAATTGATGGTTTTCCTCGAAATGGTTTTCGAATTGGAGCATACTAAAAAAAATGAACAATGCCAATTACTTACAGACATAAAACACTTTATGACTAAGGAAAATTATGTCAAACTAAAATTATGTTACATTTTATTGGACAAAAGACGCGTGCGTTACAGATACTGAAATAATATTCATATCCCAGTAATTTCCCCTGTACGCTCACAATCATGCTAAACCTGCCCTGATCTTGCTACCTTAGGCGCTGTCAACCCCGTAAGGGATAAAGACGTGATTTATGTATGTGTGTATTAATTTTACCGGCTGTACTCTTCACTCGTACGGAACACAGCAGCGCAATTGCTGCTGCATGTTTAGCAGTAAAACGGTGGAACAGCTCCAGACGGACCTTGTACAAGGCACCCATTGTCAGCTACATTCAACGAGAGACTTTCAAAAGAGACTTAATTGATTTTTTATACCTCGCACATCCTCAAGTCAAAAGGTCATAACTTAAAAATTTGATTAACTTAAACCACCATCAATCAAAGAAGCGAGTCAACCCGAGATTTCCAAAAAACGCGATTCGTTCCAACTCCCACGCTGACATCGACGCGTAACAAAAACTTTCGTAGCAATCAAATATCACCTCAGCGGGTATATAAATAAGAATAACAGTTTTTTTTCTTATACCTACATTGTTTTTTTTTCATAGCATTGTTTCTGTGTCACGCAACAAGGCAATTGTGGTTTTTCTTTGAAGACGGAAGTCGGGTCGTAATTATTTTCGTATTACAGCAATTGTTGGATTTTGGAGTTGGCGGCTTTCGGTGAGAACGTAAGATGCGACAGTTTTGTTTGTCTGTCAAAAATCGTGTGAATTCTGGGTATTGTTAGGAAAATGCTAAGAAAATTGCGATGGTTGACCTGGTTTTCTTTATACAGTGTTCCCAAAGCTCTTCCATGCTAGTCTGGGAGTAAAGAAAAAACATAGAATGTACCAGTTGCTTCTCTTCCCGCGCATGGTAAAAGCCCGAGGGAATGGGCATAGGAATCATGTTATATTCAATGCGGCTAGCAACCCCACTATTTTGATTCCATTGTTTCCCATCTATACGCCCAAAATCTTGCTAAACGTGGCCTAGGTCTTACCTCAGGCTCTGTCTACCCCGTAAGGGATAAGTGATTTGTGTGTGTGTACGTAAACATAAAAATCAATAAGTAAAATTCTTGATTCATTTGTTAGGCTTCACTATCACAACATAGTATAAAACAAAGTCGCTTTCTCTGTCCCTATGTCCCTATGTCCCTTTGTATGCTTATATCTTCAAAACTACACAACGGATATTGATGCGGTTTTTTTTTAATAGAAAGAGTTATTCAAGAGGAAGGTTTTTATGTATGATTCTACGCAGATGAAGTCGCGCGCAGAAGCTAGTAGTATATATAGTATACTTCTGCAATAGATTACATAACCTTTTGTTTTTAGACGACTCTGGAAACTCCTTCGGCCTGTCTAGATTGGATTTGAACCCGAGATTAACTGCAGTTGTTGGCCTTTTTAATCATTCTTGTTCTATCATTAAGAATGATCGTCAACGTCTATTTTATAACGCATAGGTAAAACAACCAGTCTCAGGCGAGACATTTCAAGGTTTAAAATTATTATACTTCATTCCATACGGGCTTAGACATAAATGCCGATACAAAAATTTAATATCTTATTGAAAGTATGCTTAGTTAGTTTGGGCATGTAGAGCGGATGGATGAAAGTAGACTAACAAAACAGATCTATATGGGGAGTGTGAATGGTTACGTTGGGAGGGGAAGGTCTAGACGGACGTTCCGAGACCAAATAGGAGACGTTTTGGACAAAGGTTAGGTCAGGAGTACCCGAAACCGACGACCATGTATGAAGAGATTGATGACTGTGGATGAAGCGAAAGAAATATGTCAGGATCGTAGCAAATGGAATTAAGTAGTCTCTGCCTACCCCTGTGGGAAAGAGGCGTGACGGTATGTATGTATGTATGTATTGAATCAGGCGTTACTTTGCGGAGGTCCATTTAAATTAACAAAATAATGATCCCGCAGAGGGATCGAAACGCGTCAGTATTTGTGTGTTTGGGAAATTATATAAATGTAGGTACATTATGTTTATTTATAGATTTTCGAATCAGTACGCCGTTGGTTCGCATGTGTAACAGTTGTGCTTATTATACTTTGATAATGATCCCGTAGAGGGATCGAAACGCGTCAGTGTTTGTGCGGTGTAAGGGATAATTAAGTTTGTGGGATTTATATGTGTTTTATGTGACATTAGTGGAGGGAGGGATTGCATGAAAAACATATATATTCCGCACAGGCTTGGTTATCTTGCACGGGAGTAGCGGCGTAGCAAGTTAATATTTTTTTGTTCATTGAAATGGACCTGCGCAAAGTAACGCCTGATTCAATAAAATATTTAATGTGTCTCATGTTTAGTGGAATAAACTATAGACAGATATGTTAAGATTTTCCTTGTTTATTGACTTTATGATTGATTAAAGTCATGGTTAATATATTGCCGATTAAAAAATATGTTTATGGAAATCTTAATGGAGATCCCAGAAAAACATAATATCATAAAATAAAGAGTTGCTTCTCTTCCCTTGCAGATGGTAAAATTCCCATCGAGGGAATGGACGAAATTCTTAGGAATCATGGTATAGACGATGCAGCTAGCAATCCATCACTATTTTGGTTCCCCTTTCCATCTATACGCTCACAATAATGCTAAACGTTGCTAAAACTTTCAGGTGTTGTTTCTTTATGCTTTGTCTACCCCGTAAGGTATAAAGCCGTGAGTTATGAATGTTAATGTATACATTTTTAAAAACAGTATGTTTACGTCAATCCTTACTAATATTATAAATGCGAAAGTAGCTCTGTCCGTCTGTCTGTTACGCTTTCACGCCTAAACTACTGAATCGATTCAAATGAAATTTGATACAGAGATAGTTTCTGTCCCGGGACGACATGGGATAGTTTTTATCCCGGAAAATCACACAGTTCCCACGGGATAAGTGAACTGCGCAGACGGAGTCGCGGGGAACACCTAGTTAATCATATAGTTATAGACGATGAAGTTAGTTCGCTGACGCTTCGTAATATAATTATAATATTCATACCTACATACATATATCACGTCTTTATCCCTTACGGGGTAGACAGAGCCTAACGAAACCTTAAGGCCACGTTTAGCATGATGAGAGCGTTAAGAAGTATGGAAGGTGTATCACTGAAAGATAGAATAAGGAACAGTTTGATAAGGGAACGTGCTGGTGTGAAAGAGGATATATAGTGACTAGGATAGAAAAAAGTATGCTTAGTTGGTTTGGGCATGTAGAGCGGATGGATGAAAGTAGACTAAATAAACAGATCTATATGGGGAGTACGAATGGTTGCGTTGGGAGGGGAAGGCCTAGACGGACGTTCCGAGACCAAATAGGAGACGTTTTGGAAAAAGGTCAGGTCAGGAGTACCCGAAACCGACGAGCATGTATGAAGAGATTGATGACTGTGGATGAAGCGAAAGAAATATGTCAGGATCGTAGCAAGTGGAATAAAGTAGTCTCTGCCTACCCCTGTGGGAAAGAGGCGTGACGGTATGTATGTATGTATGTATGTAGCATGATTAAGGGCGTATAGCTGGAAAACGAAATCAAAATAGTGATGGGTTGCCAGCCGCATCGCTTATAACATGATTTCTAAGACTTTCGCCCGTTCCCATGGGCTTTTACCATCTGCGTAGGAAGAGAAGCAACTGGTTAATGTTTTTTCTTTACTCCCAGACCAGCATGGAAGAAGAATGTAATATAAAACTGACAGTACGACAAGGTTCCACGGCTAGTCAATCCAAGATAATGTACCAGCATGTCTCCACGCCCAACTATCGTTTCACCCGAACAACTAAACTACATAAATCTCATATAATAACCTCATGAAACAAAAAAATGCCAAGAATCCTCACTAGATGGCGTTAGATGCATCATAGAATAAATCATCGATTTAACTAGACCCCTCACGTTTCTAACTGAGTCTGTGTTAGTACGGAGACTTCAATGGCGAGCTAAGTGAAGGGGGTCTTGGTTAGTTGGGGAGTTGTAAGCAATTTACAATGTGATGATGGCAAGGTCAGCGATGGTATCTCAAAGAATCTCTTGCTCTGTTCTGTTGCCTTGGTACTTATGTATGAGTGATTGATGAATGTACAGATAACATTGAATGTGTTTGGCTTTCCTAGTTTATTGTGTGGAAAATATGGTGTATTAATTTGTTACGGTTTCTTGCCGACGGAACCCTAGGCCTTTTTAGAACCCTTTCACAATCAACCCTGCCATTTTACCAGCGCGACAAATTGTCGGCGATATGTGACAATACATACATAAATTGCGGGGTAGACAGAGCCTAAGGTAACAATGGCCACGTTTAGCATTATTGTGGGTGTATGGATGGAAAGGGGAATCAAAATAGTGATGGGTTGATAGCCACATCGCCTATAACATGAGTTCTATGATTTTCGCCCATGCTATGCTAAAAGTAATTATAATGTAAATATTAAAATAATGACAAAGATAATATTAATAAAATATTTTTATTTGTTAACGTACCTACCTATTTGTAATTTAAAATACTTTCCACTAGTAAATGAATGGGCGAGGGAATATTCCTTGACATTTAATTTTAAGTGATGTAATTTTATATTGAATGACTAAATAAACGTAAACATAAACATAATAAGCGAAAATCTTAGCTATGCCAAATTCCAATTAAATCGCTTCAGCGGTTTAAGCATGAAGAGCTTATTTAAACAGACAGACACTTTCGCATTTGTAATATTAGTACCCTATGCATAATGTTTTTTAAATTGCTAAAAATGTCATACCAAATACCTACGGCTGTAAGATTCACCAACCTTGACCATCTTTAAAAAAAAAACAATTCGAACACAGTTATTCGAAATTCGAAATTCAAAACTCACTGTCAAGTCAACGCCAGAACGATCTTGCAACCAAAAATTAAACCGCCCCATTCCGATACCAACTGTAACCCTGTAATTTTAAAGATGATTTTTGTGTAGGCTAAGCTAGTTCGTACATTTATAAATTGACATTGAAACTTGAGCCTTTTTGTCTATTGGTAGAGTCGAGTTTTGTTTTTAACGCGGAGTGTCATTGTGAATGGTTACTTGGTAGGGATGCCAGGCGATGATTTTTTCCCGATATTTTAAAGTTTTTTTCTTATAGTCTAGTGAAGTCGATTTTCTCCGCCATTGTCAATTTTTTTATTTGGCTACGTCATATTGTGTGATTATTTCTTATGCTATAGTGTAAATTTGTAATGTAACATTTATTTTTACATTAATTAATTTGTCAGGCTTAAAAATTATAAGACACCTTTTACTTATGACACTTACGTGACAGTTATAGCGACAAAGTGTCAAAACTCATAAGCATGAACATAGTTAACTTAACCTGAGCTCCCAATGTACCACAAGTAAGACAAATTACAAAAAACGACTACAGTAATCGTTTTTTGTTATTACTCTCGTCTGGTATTTTCTTAAAGGGCCGGCAACGCACCCGTCACCCCTTATGTTATGGGTGTCCATAGGCGGTGATTGCTTTCCAATTGAATCCCGATGCTCGTTTACCTCCTATCACAAAAAACTATCAAGCATAGACGTCACGAGTCTCGTATCATAATGTAATGGGTACCATAGGTCGATTCAGGTTTACCCATAAGATGTATGTATGTATGTATGTATAACTCTTTATTGTACATAAAACACAAGAAAAAGATGAATACAGGACAACACACATGCACAAAGGCGAAGTTATCCCTAAAAGGGATCTCTTCCAGTTAACCTTTGACCGATTGCCAGAACATAAGTATTAAGCAAGAGACGCACAGAAAAAGTAAAAGAACCGATCGAAACCTAAAATTATCCTAAATGTCTAAATTTTAAATAATGTAAGGTATAATAATAAACTACACATAATAGATAAATACGATACACTAATACACTATAAATAAAATATACAGACACAGTGAGAGAGAGAGCGAGTGAGACAGCAAGAAACACGAATGACATTCTAAGATCTCACGGACAATATCTCGGGTTTTTTATTTTTCCCGTTGGTAACCCTGCTTGCGGTATTTTCGCGTCACGTACCGCGGTCGGGCTTGAGATCTGTCATTATTCTGATAACGGCTACGTGCCAGCAACGTCCGAGCTAGGGATGGGACAGAAAACAATTATAGATTCGTTTTGTCGATATTTTAAAAATGTATGTAATGCTACTATGAAATCTGTGCTGAACCTTCGACTTATTTTTATTAAAAAAAGAGGTAGATACATCGTTGATATAAAAAACACACAGAGACAATAAAAAGAAAACGAAAATACTTGTAAATTACTCCATAAAACTCGGAAATTTTAAAGTTTCTAATTCTTGAATAAATACTGCAGATGTTAGTTGTTTAGTTAGTCTATTAATACATTATTTGGATAATATTTTTATGAGAACGAGTACGAGCTGAAACTGAGTTTTTAAGCTATAGTAACAGCCATAATAATAAAATTATAGGTATTATAATGTATGCACGAATATACCACGCTGTGTATAGTTCATGAATTGCTATAAGAAGCAAATGTATGTTTTAACTCCTCTTACCTTCTTAGCCAAAATTCAGTTGATTAAGTGAACGTTTGGATATTTAATATCACATTTTCTAAGAGACATCCAATGAGGCTGGCATAGTCACACAAGTGCACTTAAGCCTCGTAAAAATATTAAATAAAAAAAAAATATCTTGGGACAAATTACACCAATTGACCCAGCCCCAAACTAAGCAAAGCTTGTACTATGAGTATCAGGCAACGGATAAACATACTTATATAATGTAGATAAATACATACTTAAATACGTACAACATCCATGACTCGGGCACAAACATTCGTATTCATCATACAACTGTCTGCCCCTACCGGGACAGGACCTCTAGCTTCATAGTCAGGGTCACTAACCACTAGGCTATTCGGTCGTCAAATATATATCACATTTTCGACTAAATTACTAACAAAATCTTCATTTTTATTAATCACCAGTTACGATTATGCTATCAAAGTGCAGTGAAATATAATTTAATTCATTCCACAACTTTGAAAGTGAGCACTAACGGCACAATTCAAAATTTCACTTTTCACCAATTCCAAGAAACTGCAAATGATACTGCAATTATCAAAAACCAACAGTTTGAATTTAACAATTTTTAATTACTAGCTACAAGACTATTGAATTAATCAAGTAGGTTTTCTTCATTGTCTCTCGCTCCCACGGTTGTTCTTTTTTTAGACCATTAGGTTCTAACTGACATGCTTGACATTCGATTATGTCAGGGCTTGACAGTTTTATTGTTACTATGTCATTGATTTTATTGCATAGAATGTCGAAACTTGGGTAGCAACTGTTTTTACCTTCAGTTTTCGTTTACTTTGCCGAAAAGTGTACTTTTTTAACTTCCTCCTTTCATTACATCTGTGTAAACTGAGCTCTCATTTAACCTCGACAGCAAAATAACAGATGAAAAAAGAATTAAACTTTTTCATACAAAATTGTAATTGGAAGGGACTGTCGAGTCAACTTCGATATTTTTTATCGTATTAGTGTGATTTTTAAAAAGATTTGAGGTACTTGTTTCAAAAAAGTGCAGTCCTAAAAAAATCAATCTAAAATACATATTCCTACTTACCTATATTTAGATGAGTAAGGACGAAGTTTGATTCCCGGGAAAGGGTATAGGATAGGTTTTATCGCGGAAATCTACAGAGTTCACAGACAAAGTTACGGGCAACAGCTAGTAAATAACCATATCCAGAAAACCCTTGTTTTTGAAAAACTGATTTTTTTTCTTTGGATGACTCCATCTCATTACTCCGTGGAGCTTCAAGCATTTTAAAAACGTACAAAAATAAAACAATCGACAAGTGATACTAGTAACATCACTATTGTCATACATACATATAAACATAGTCTGTGTTTGTAAACATATAATTACTTGGTAGGTCGATGCATATCAGCTACGCGTGTGTGCGTGTCACGTTAGTGTGCGTAAACTAGTTTCGCAAGAGCGACGATTAAGCGACCACACAAGGAATTAAAAAAAAGTATTTTAAATATAGATATATAATTTGATTGATATTAGAAAAAGTGTTTAAAAAATACAGTGCTCTTCCGAGTTATCCGAGTGTTTCGAAAATTGTCGTTTTAAAGGAACACTTCGATGGGATTTTACCAAATCCATAAGTTAGGTAACCTAAGGTAGCCTGGTGGTTTGACCTGTGGCTTCTCAAGCAGAGGGTCGAGGGTTCAAGCCCGGGCTCGCACCTCTGAGTTTTTCGGAATTTATGGGCGAGAAATTGTATTTATTTAATTGTATGTATGTAAGTTTGCAACTAAGTAAATTTTATCCGCGGATAAGAGCTAAGTAATAAAAGTGCAAATTAAATGGCCATAATAAAACTTAGAACTGTATGAAGGCATTTAGCCGGCAAATTAGAATAAATCTAACAACGAATAAACAAAAGTTATTTCATGGCTCGTTTGTTGCGCTAAAAGTTCGCTAAACCGTCATTTAGATAGTCATACATTAGCCATTCAAATGATATAAATCTTATACGCGTTAATCACTGTTATTGCGAATGACCCCTTATCTATGTCAAAAAAACCATCATTTATGGTTAAAAAGTTGGTTGGCGTGCTTAGTTGAAGCCTCAAACGCCTAGCTTGCTGAACCGAGCCCAAATTTTCCATCTCGACCCAAAATCCAACGGGCCTGGGATTCCATAGCTTCAGAAAACACCATTCATTCCCTCATTGACACCGCGACAGGTGGAGACCGCGCCAGACTTTTGGCGGTCTCCAAAACAGAATCAGGCCACTGGCTCCACGCCTATCCCTCACCGAATACCGGCACCCACATAGATCGAATTACCCTCCGCATAGCCGTCGACCAGACTGGGTGCTGATTTGCGTGGACCACAATTATGCCTATGGAGCCCCCGTAAATCGCCTCGGCCACCATAGACTCGCCTGCTCCTCGGAAGCCGGCCGCCTCTCCCGTCATGCCGCTGAATGACATCCTCAGAAGGGCGCTCGTCAGTGCCGTTCCTGCTGCTCTGGAGCCTTAGATCGCACGGAGCGATGGCACGCGCCGTGATGGGATGTCATTGATTCCATGGAGGTACGGACGTGCGCTGGTGTGGGACGCTACTAGCGCCGACACCATGGACATAGACATAGACATAACTTTATTCGACATCAAAAAATACACAGACTCTTAAACTAATACAAAAACATAATGAGTTGATGATGCCGAAAAGGTATTCGACTCAGCATTATGCTGCAGTAGGTGCCTACTACAGCGCTGATTTTCAGCCAAACCCCTCACATCTTTGCATCAAACGCGTTGGACCGGAATCAGCACAAATAAGTTTGTGTAGGAAAAGTGTGTACATGGCTTCTTTACTCCCAGACTAGCTAATGGATAACCAAAGTCTTTAAATCTTAAATTGGGATCGAAGATACCTTTTGTCGCATAAACGTCTAGTGTACTAAGAACGGACATTGCAAACTAATAATTATTAAGTTTCCCGAGATAGATAAATCAACGACAAAAACAAAGCTACGGCAATAAATTAATTAATTATAGTTTCCTATCCACATTGCATGTTTCAATACTTTCAATCAATTAGCCAACAGAGGATATCATTTTATAAATAGGATATTACAAAATCACTTGATTCAACCAAGCACGTTGCTGTTATTGAAGTTATCGTTTGAATTACTTATTGAATTATTAACCAGTAATGTAATCAGTCTGATTGCAAAGAAATTACTTGGCTAAATTATTTACATATTTATTATTAATCGGTGCCGCAAGGGAGTGTCCTAGGTCGCATACTCTTTCTTATCTACGTTAACTACCCGGTATAATCCACTCGACGTTCTTATTCGTCGACGACAGCACACTGTTATATTACCTATTAGAGATATGAATATACAATAATTTATCCGAAATACTCTGGTTTAGTGTGATTGGACATCATTGTAAATGTTTTTCATGGCTTTTTTAATAATAATTGTCATCGGCAAGTGATTCCATGTTGGTCGATGGTTGAAGTCTACGGTGTGAAAGGGGTGACAAACCTTACAGGTATTTAGCTGCCCAACCAGAGCCTTGCTTCCTGAGCAAAATGTATTGGTTACTTACACATACTAACAGACGTAGAAAAATAGTATTTGTTGTTATATCGGCAATAGAATTGGATTTGTGAAAAATTCAAGTGTCTATCACGGCTCATGAGATACAGCCTAGTGACAGACAGACGAACGATAGTGGAGTCTTAGAAATAGGGTCCATTTACCCTTTGGGTACGGAACCCTAAAATCAAAAATGCATGGGTAACTCCTGATTTTTAAATTGGTTAAAATAGTTCTATGACCATAACAACTTGACAAGTATGTCTGTGAGAAAGGTTCTTGTCATCTGTCACACAAGTACGGTACCTTAAAAACCGTTACAATTTTTTTTGTTTTTTTTTTGTCGTGGACGGAACCCGCAGCCCGCTCGTTAGCGCCAGCGCCCTCCAGCGGCCGTTCCGCTTGCCGCGTTTATAATTGATGTGCATAAACACACTGCCGTATACAGGGTGCTTGAAGACGTTATTTAATTATCGATTAATATCTGAATGTAAAAGAAAAAAAAACAAACGTGGCTTTAAGGTCTTGTTACCTTAGGATCTGTCTTACGTAGGAAATAAAGACGTGATTTGTATACGTAAGAAAACTGCAGTTTTTGAAAAGTTTTTTTTTTCGATTTTGTGCAATATTTATACGTTAAGTTCCAGAGCAGGGTTAATTTTGATCAGTAAAATGTAGGATTTTATAAGAAAGAGATCTCAATTCGACTGGATTTTTTTGGTGTGTTTGTCCTTCGATATCTTTTTCATTCTGTAGTAGTTACTTATACATTTTCTACTTTTTATTTTATTTTCAATATCAGCTCAATGGACATTTTTCGTTTAAAAAAAAAAATATTTGAACATGTGAAGCTGTTTGGTTGGCTAACCTATGCATTAGCTTAGAATGATTTCATAAATTGTCTATCAATTTAACTAAGTTCAACAAGAAAACAATCTTTGACAGTCGTCAGAAGCAGTGGCAAGTTTTTTTGTACCTATATAAATCGGTAAGTTAAGGAAACTAATACGATGCCAAGTCTGTTTAAAATTTACATCCGTATTTAGCAACGTGGTCGTTCAAAAAAAAAGGTAAAGAATTTTTGGATAATTACGTACAGTTACAAATTAATTCACAGCACCAAGCTTTCTTGTGTAAAACTTGTATTTCTTGTATTTTAGTAGTTTTGTTTAACGCCGTTTTTATCGGTATTTACACCTTGCAATTAATTAATGATTCGCGATGGTGTTTAAGAATTTGCATCGCCTGACTGTCAGTCACGCATGAAACTTGTTGAGTTTTTGGAATTTGGGAATTTATTTTTAGGATATTTACAAATTATATACAATGTTGTGACACTTTTGCAAAAATGTTTTCGTTTAGATTTTTTTTTCGCAGAATATTTCCAAAAAAGCTAAGAATGTGAACCTCGAATAGGCGGCCTGTCTGGATATAATGACAAAATATATGAACTATGTTAGTTTTCTCTAAGCAGAAACAGTACAGGTGCGTTTTTAGAAGTAAAGAAAATTACAATTAATAAGCCAATTTTGAGGCTTATACTAAAGTGTCGAAAAAACGGAAATCAGTTTAAAGACAGGGAAAATATCATAATCGAGAATGAGAACCACCTGCTTGTGAAGTTGGTTAAAAACAAAATCCAGCCTTTATAAAAAATCATAAAGAAAATAATTAATCATTTCAGGCCGAACATCCTCTATGCCTACATACACACACACACACACATACACACACCGGGTGACCAGCGATGCGTAAATATATTTTGTACGGACAAAACTGTTATTTAAAAAAATAATAATTGATGTTCACATTGTCCGTCATATCCAATTGTCAATGGTATTTTTTTTGTGGCACAATGCATCATTATCTTTGCCAGCCACAGATAGTAAATATAGGGGGCGAAAAAAAAATTGCTAGTCGCTGATACTGGCCAGCACCAAACACTCATTACAAGAGCAGGTCTTACTATAAAATTTGAAATTAGAATTTCGAATCGAACCGACTCGCTTACACTAAGGGCTCATCCCTAAAGTAGGTACGTCACACATTTATTTTTGTCTGGAAATTTGTGACACATGAACAAAATAATTGCAGTCTTCATAGTAAACCGTGTGACAAAGGGGAGGGGGGTGCTCTATAACTCGTGATATTGGTGTGACTTACTTTAAGGATGGCCCCTTTATGGCGTCTAATATTAGAGTGAGAAAAACGGTGTATTACCAACTTGAGCTTCTGTCGAAGTATGTCAGCTCTTTATAAAGAGACTATAGTCATGAGAAATGGCTTGTATCGCATTTAAACCTTATTCCTCCAAGCATTTAAGGAACAGTTAGGGTTTTGTGGCTTTGTGTTGTCCTGTATTCATGATTTTCATGTGTTTTATGTACGATAAACAGCTATACATACATATATTATACTCGTACCCACATGAGCATGCGTGATGAGTGCCGTAGTATAGAAATGGCAGAAAAAGAGCAAACAAGCTAAAACGACTCCGGTCATAAGTACTCTAATCCCATCACCTGACAACAGGTTTATAGTAGAAAGATTGAGCAAAAAGAGACTTAAACCTGCTGTAATAAAGTATAAAGTCAATTGACAGCTAAATGAATAAAAAATTTAATGAGCCATTAACACAAATGACAACTGTCAGTGTCAATAATAAAGAGGGAAGTTACATACATACATACATAAATCAAGTCTTTAGCCCTTACGGGGTAGGCACAGCCTAAGGTAACAAGACCTAATGGCCACGTTTGGCATAATTGTGGGTGTATAAGTGGAAAGGGGAATCAAAATAGTGATGGGTTGCTAGCCGCATCGCCTATAACATGATTCCTAAAATTTTCGCCCATTCCCTCGATGGGCTTTTACCTGCGCGGGAAGAGAAGCAACTGGTACATTCTATGTTTTTTCTTTACTCCCAGACCAGCGTGGAAGAATATAATGGAACAATACAAATATCTTTAACTTTACGAAAAAGGGTAAAAAGTTCACATTTCAACGCACTTGAGGTAATTTTTATTAACGCCTTTAACTTTTTTGACTAATTCATTTAAAAAGCTTGCAGATGCGGCATTCTCTGATGTCAAAAGTTGCCACAGTATAAAACCAGTAAGTGATCTACGAACTACGCACGCCTCAGCAGTTCTGACGTTATACTCCGAAATTCGATTTTCGAAGTTCGTTTCGTGCCATCTAATAATAACAAAACTAGCGTAGCACAGAATGGATTTAATGAAATATAGGATACACGGCTAACTTACATTTTGTAGAAGTATAGAAGTAAGGTGGACCGACATACATTGAGTTATCGACAACAAATACGTCAGTGACCCATGTATCCCTTTGCCTTTGTGCATGTATCTCAGTGTTTGTCAATTGTATTTAGATAAAGAAAGAAAAAAGAAAGAAAGAAAGAAAAAATATTTATTACCACTAACAACCATAAAAAAAAGGATTAGTGGTAAATGGTTCGGCGTCAGCAAATGCTGCCAGTGCCAGCTCGCACGAGCGACACTTCAGCGCTGTTTTTCAGCCGGAACACAATACTGCTCGCTCCAACAGTTTACAACCCAGCAACAACACTGCAACTGTTGTTCCAAAAGTTTAAAGAGTTTACATACATACATAATGATCCCTACTTAGTAATATCAATGTGAAAGTATCTATGTCCGTCTGTATGTCTGTCTGTCTGTTACGTTTTCACGCCTAAACCACGGAACTGATCTTAATAAAAAGATTTTATCCTAGAAATCGCATAGTTCCCGTAGCATAGCAATAAGTGAATTTTGCGGAGACGAAGTCGCGGGCAACAGCTATTTAAAGCCAGCATTTAGAGCCTCTAGTGTAAGTTTTTTACATTAAAAAGTGAATTTTACGTTTTAGAGACGCTTACGCGAACGCGTTTAATTTGGCGTTTGGCATTGTTGTGTAGATTACTTACTGGGTTATACTGTAGCTCTGTTAAATGGGGGGAGGAATAAATATACAATGTATTTTCTCTCCAGTTTAACCTTTATTATCGTTTTATTCCAATTTATAATGTCTCATGTCGATACAAGGTACAGTCGAATACATAAAACGTAAAATATTTTTTGTTAAATTTTTCAACAGTATAATTTTTACATACATACATAAATCACGTCTTCATCCCTTACGGGGTAGACAGAGCTTATGGTAACAAGACCTACAGGCCACATTTAGCAACATTGTAGGCGTATAGGTGGAAAATGGAATCAAAATAGTGATGGGTTGCCAGCAGCATCGCCTATAACATGATTCCTAAGATTTTTGCGCACTCGATTTTCCCTGGATGGTCTTTTACCAGCTGCGCGGGAAGAGAAGCAACTGGTACATTCCATGTTTTTTCTTTATTCCCAGACCAGCATGGAAGAGGTAATTTTTCCTGACTGCAATTGCATTGACATCCAATTATACATGTGTATACCAAATATCAAGTCAATTCTACCTCTAGAATCTTCTAGATGTTGACTGTTGACAGAAGACTGGCTAGCGTGGACAGTAATTGACAATGAAGATTTTTTTTTCTTTGTCTGTCCTATCAGGTAGATACATAGATTATCAAAAAATATTGGACGCGTATTTTTTCTTTTTTCACAAAAACAAAACGTTACGGAGATATATTGAGTTGAAATGGTATGACGTCACGTCTTGGTTCAGTACTTAGAAGTGACGTCACGAGCTCCACTCCCAAACTTTGACGCGCTCTATCCTTGTCATTTTCTATTGTATCGACGAAAGAAAAAATACGTGTCGAATATTTTACCCCCAGTAAACCCATGTAACTCCCACATCCATAAGTTTAAAAAACAAAGCCACGGGAACAAACTAGTACAAACAAAATCCAATTAATTTCAAAACTGAGTGTGTTAACAGCAAAAAAGTAAAAATGCATAACTCGAGAATTTATGAAAAACTGCTCTACATTTTTATCGTTTTATAAAAAGTTCTGGCATCCCATTAGTCTTTGACCAGTTCATATTTATCATATAGACACGGGTTATATATCACAGTAATTAACTGAACAATAGATATATAGAGTACTGATAAGGTGTTAAATTGACCGTTGAAGAATGCAACTAGTTATTGCATTTTAACTTGCCTACTTCTATGTAGAAGTTAAGTAAGCTGTCTTACTGTCTTGTCGAATTTACTGTTAAGTCGTAGAGACCGCCTGTTGTCTACTCTGTTCTTTGTTTCTGTATTTTTGTACTGATTTATACATACATATATTAAGTCTTTATCCCTTACGGGGTAGACAGAGCCCAATGTAACAAACCGTAAGGCCACGTTTAGCATGATTAAAGGCGTACAGCTGGAAAGGGAAATCAAAATAGTGACGGTTTGCTAGCCACATATATAACATGATTCCTAAGACTTTCACCCATTCCCTCGACGAGTTTTTACCATGCGCGGCAAGAGAAGCAACTGGTAAATTCTATGTTTTTTCTTTGCTCCCAGACCATCATGAAAGAACTACTACTACTACTGATTTGTGGTGTTCAATAAAGAGTATTTGTATTGTATTGTATTTCAGTCTCTTAAAATTGTTACACTCCCATGCTGGTACTGGTAATGTACCAGTTCCTTCTCTTCCCGCGCAGGTAAAAGCCCATCGAGGGAATGGGCGAAAGTCTTAGGAATCATGTTATAGGCGACGCGGCTAGCCATCACTATTTTGATTCCACTTTCCACCTTGCTAAAGTTTTACTAAACGTGGCCAGGTCTTGTTACCTTAGGCTCTGTCTACCGGAAAAATTCTGGAAAATAATAATCGTGTGTGAAATTGAAATAGTTGCTTCCATACTGGTCTGGGAGCAAAGAAAAAACATAGAATGTACCCGTTGCTTCTCTACCCGCACAGATGGTAAAAGCCTATCGAGGGAATGAGCGAAACTCATTGGAATCATGTTATAGGCGTGAGGCTAGCAACTTATCACTATTTTGATTCCATTTTCCATCTATACCCCCTTAATCATGCTAAATGTGGCCTTTAGGTACCTGTTACCTTAGATTGTCTACCCCGTAAGGGATAAAGACGTGATTAGTGTATGTGTGTATGTATGTATGTAAATTGAAATAGTACTTCTACTATGTTTCAACCGCTATTAGTACTCTGTCGCATTCATTTTGAGAGGCCAAAAGACCGGTGGGAGAGCGAGATAAAAATGTCAATTACTCACCCGACAAGAGTTTGACGTGAGTTCGAGATGCAAACACACGTAACTTAAAAAAGCGTAATTTCAAAAAAATATTTTTTATCTGTAGCCCTTGTGGTGTAAACAGTACTTCCTACTAAACTGGTCGCTACCGCTAGTCATTAAATTCCCATAAATTAGCCCGGTCCGAGCCCGGATGACATCTGGCGCTCGGAGCTTAGAAAGAATAGAGAGGCCCTTTAAAATTGTACGCGGAGGCGTGGACGAAAGAGACAAAAGTTTTTTGTAAATTTCATAGTTCTACCAGCGATTCAACTGCTATCAGTTCTTATGTCGGGTGGCCTGTAGTTACGAGGCATATTTTTTAACCAACTTATAAAATATAGCTTTACTAGCTGTTGCCCGCAACTTCGTCTGCATAGAATTCGTTTATCGCTATCCCGAAGAAATTACGCAATCCGTTCCGCATGCCAAATTTCAGCCCGATCCGTCCAGTGGTTTGTGCGCTGATAGATCACTATGTCAGTCAGTCACCTTTGAGTTATATATATTTAGATTGAAATATGCACAGACTGCTGTCTCTCTACCTACCCCTGTGGGAAAGAGGCGTGACGATATGTATGTATGTATGTATGTATTGAAATATGGTGATCGGCAGTACATTTTTCAATTTGTTATGCTAGACACCAGTAATTTCGATAACTACCCATTTAACTTAAAGAAGATAGATTATGTTAAAATCTATAAACCAAATTTCGGAAACTGAACATACATACATATATTACGTATTCGTCCCTTACGGGGTAGACAGAGCCTAAGGTAACAAAACCTTAAGGCCACGTTTAGCATGATTGTAAGCGTATAGATGGAAAGAGGAATCAAGATAGTGATGGGTTAGCCGCATCGCCTATAACATGATTCCTCTGATTTTCGCCCATTCCCTCGATGGGCTTTTACCATCTGCGCGGGAAGAGACGCAACTGGTACATTCTATGATTTTTCTTTGTTCCCAGACCAGCATGGAAGTAGTATATTGTAATACATTTATATTTTTATACTTAAGTAATTACACGTCGTATAATAGTAGTAAAAGACAAGAAAAATGTTGTGACGTTAAAAAAGTACAGTATTTAAATTTTTAACGCCATTTTTAGAAGAACTTATTGTCAAGCTTGCTAGGTTTCCATTATTACCTGTCGTATAAAAAAATACGTATAATTATCGTGAAGGCAATACCTTAACAACATTGCAATATATCTAATGTCAATTAGTATAACAAACGCAAATTAATACAGTTGGTAGAACACTTACAATTATAAATTAATATTAAACTGTCAATTCTAACGTATATTTATAGTTGCTATAATCGACGTCAAGGTGTGAACGCTACCTCGCACAAGTTAAAAAAAAACTTAATTTGAATTATGGCAAAAAGTGGGATACGGCATTTTGCTCGTTGGCGGTTTTAATTGTTAGTGCTTTCGTTTATTTAGGTCAGCTATGTTAATTCGTTGTTTTTAAGTATTTAAGAGTTGGTCAGGTTTTTGGCACTCGTGGTTCCGTCGTGTCTGTGTGTAGGTTACTATAGACTAATATAATTTAAGGCTCGGGGACCTTATACATCCCTTTTATAAATGTACTAGCTTTTCCCCGCGACTTCGTCCGCGCACATAACGTCAGAGTGACGACACACCCCATACATCCACTCGTCTCCAAGTATAATATTTTTATTGCCTATCCCGTGGGAAATTCGGAAAATCCCTTCTTAGAGCACCTACATGATCCTCTAGGGATATTATCTACTAATTATAGTCTTAATTATTTACCTCGTGTTTTTATCCCGTGGGAAATTTGAAGAAATCCTTTGTAGGCACCTTTATACTAATCAAGGAATAATGTGTAGGCATGCTAAATTTAACGTCTGTAGCTTTATTAGTACAACGTTTCGGAATTTTCCAATCCCGTGGGAAAATCGGGATAAAAAGTATCCTATGTCCGTCTCCTGGTTCTAAGCTACCTCCTTACGAATTTTCAGCCAAATCGGTTTAGCCGTTCTTGAGTTATAAATAGTGTAACTAACACGACTTTCTTTTATATCATATAGATTTAATTTAAATATTCTTACTGTATTTTATTTTGTAAAAATGACTCTCTACCAAGTATCTTGCGGCGCATTCTTCTTGGCAATGATGGTATTTCCGAACGCGCTGGTAGTTTCGAAAAAGACATGTAAAAGAGCACTTGGCAGAAAATTTGCAAAAATAATTTTCGAACTTAGAATTTTACAAATTTCTTAGTTTTTATCCCGAAAAGCCGCGTAATTCCCGCGGGATAGCGATAACCAGAGTTGCGAACAGCAGCTACTAGCAAATAAAAGCTTAATTCCGAGTTACTTTATCAACGGGTTGCTAGCCGCGCCTATAACATGATTCCTAAGATTTCGACCCCTCGATGGGCTTTTACCATGCGCGGGAAGAGAAGCAATTGGTACATTCTTTTTTTTCTTTGCTATAAAGTACATGCTAAAATTATCGGCTCTGGTTAACGCTACTGTTAAAGTAACATTAAATTCACACTTAATATACGCACGCACTTAATATATATGTGAATGGTTACGTTGGGAGGGGAAGGCCTAGACGGACGTTCCGAGACCAAATAGGAGACGTTTTGGAAAAAGGTCAGGTCAGGAGTACCCGAAACCGACGAGCATGTATGAAGAGACTGATGACTGTGGATGAAGCGAAAGAAATATGTCAGGATCGTAGCAAGTGGAACAAAGTAGTCTCTGCCTACCCCTGTGGGAAAGAGGCGTGACGGTATGTATGTAGGTATGTATGTATTAATATACGCATAGGGACAATTATGTCCAAACTAAAAGCATTTTCAAAATAAAACAATCATCCAAACACAACAATATACGGGAAACACTTTAAAGACTATTGTGCATCTAAGGCCAAGTGCACACGGACGCGCGTAAGGCCGATTCCACACTTAAGATAAAACCTAAGCCATTACCGTGTGTGTCGCCCGTAACGCCGCCATTTTGTCTATTAACTAAACCATCCAGCGTAATAGTGGGAAAAGTGTGGCGAAACAAGTAAATTGATGGCATATTTTTGTTCTTTTGTAATGCTATGTCGAAGCTACGGATTGTGTCCGTGACAGCTCAAGCTGGGTACTCATCTGCGAGCTTTTTTTTTTTTTTTTTTTTTTTTTTATATGAATAGGAAGGCAATCGAGCAAGTGGGTCACCTGATGGTAAGTGATCACCACTGCCCATAGACACCCGCAACCCCGGAGGGATTGCAGATGCGTTGCCAACCTAGAGGACTAAGATGAAACGCCTCTTGTGCCCGTAATTTCCCCGGCTGTCTTACTCTCCACACCGGAACACAGCAGTGCAAGCACTGCTACTACTGTACTACTGTACTGTAGCTGTAGCTGTAGCTGTACTGTACTGTAGCTGTTACTGTAACAGTTGCATGTTACAGTAAACAAAAACCCTAGTGTGGATGGCTCGAGCCTGCTGCGAGCTGAACGCCACGACCACTAATAACAAAATCGGCATGCCAATAATTAAAGAATCGCTGTACAATACTTCCACGAGTACTTTTGTCTATTAAATCATTATGAACTAGTATTTTATGCAACCGTTACATAATGAGGGTCCTTAAAACACAAGTGTGTTTTTCGAAACGAGCCTAGGCGAGTTTCAAAATAAGATCACAAGAGTTTTTTAAGGCCTAATTATGTACAGTTGCATACGCTACTTTATCAACACACATATCATAAGTAATCTAAGATGGGTTCAGAAGCAGTTGGGAAATGACCAGCATTATTACAACCAATTATACTAGGTTCCGTCTACCCCGTAAGGGATACACACGTGATTTATGTAAGTACTTTCTTGGCTGTGGTAGTAGGTAAAATCTGTACTATTGTTATTACAGTATAGATTTGTGTGTGATTGTGGTAAAATCAGTAGGCTTATTGTTTAACTCGCTCGCAATCGCCATCGTGTTCATTTTGACAGTTCTTGTATGAATGTGACAGCTAGCTAATTCCGGTGCCAATTGTCAGCCCACACATGAACTGTCAAAAGGAACACGATGGCGATTGCGAGCGAGTTAGACAATAAGCCTTGTGTACTGTAATGACATTAAATTACAGATTTTTGTACTGTAGTGTTATTACAGTATAGATATTATTTCAAATGCGGGTAAAATAATTAAGGGTGTATTAATGCCGGTCATTTCCTACGATTTCTGAACGCATTTTAAAACACTAATAAAATTACAGACAAAGTTTATTTTGATGGCAAATACCTAGCTGGATTTCTGTATATAGAAAAATACGCATTCACCAAAATATTTTCGCAACCCCTGGCTTTAAAGATGATGAATATGATAAGCTTTTGATCAGTCACTAGTTTACGGCACTTATGTCATCTACTTTAGTGTAGGTCTGTGGCGTTACCGATTTCACATTTAGTTAAAATTAATTATAATGAGATTTGAGTGTTTTACCTTGTACCTGCTTATATCTTCGAAATCTCTGAACGTACCTGCAAATAAAATATACATTTTAATGATTGATAACTCTCTCTTCTTAGTCGTGCACTCTTGACAGAGTGGTCGTGGTCATGTTGATAATTACACAATGTTAACCTTATATCCATGTAACAGAAGACGTAGAAATGAAATACAAGGTATAAAAATATTTTTTAACATTACTCCCTTCTCACGGGGTAGACAGGCTTGTGTAAATATATATCTCTCTTTATCTCACTTACTCCCTCTCGCAAATTTGTCTATAGACCGACCTCGTAAATGAGTCCTCTACCGCGCGGTGTAGGACGACTGCGGGGATCGAGAGAGCCGCCCGCACATCTCGGCCATCTTTGTCGTCCTACCCCGCGCCCCTGTGCCGCGCGGGCGAGTCTCTAGTGAGAATTCAATAAGTCGGTCTATAGTTTATATAAGGGTTTAGTTTAGTTTATGTAACCGTTTTGTATGTGTGTGTTACCACCAACTACACATACAAAGGTGGCATGGCTATTGTATACATATGTTGTTGTAGAAAAGCCTTAAAGTTTTCCAGACTGTCACCACTACAAACGACCGTGCCTCAATGTAAGTACAAAATATGCGTAAAACCGACACGTTCAAAAAAGCAACATCGAAAAATTCCAAGTTTAAATTATTCATTGAAATCAAATCTTTGCATCTATCAAGCCACCACAATACGTTGACCTCTCAGATGCGCCCGCGCAGCCCCCCTCCTTTGTGCTTCTGAGGCCGGAGGGGGGAGAGGGGGTCTCGGTTAATTTGACAAGGGGGTTATGGAAGCGTGACGTCATTGTTCGGTTGGCACGGTGTGTTTACAAATGCGTTGGAAAAATAAAGGATTGTTGCAGAATTGTTACAAGTTTATTTGAAACACAATAAATAATTTTGCAGGTGGTAGGGCCTTGTGCAAGGTCCGTCCGGATCGCTACCACCATCTTACTCGCTAATCCTGCCGCTAAGAAACAGTGCTTGCACTGCTGTGTTCCGGTGCGGAGAGTAAGACAGCCGGGGAAATTAAGGGCACAAGAGACATTTCATCTTAATCCTCTAGGTTGGCATCTGCAATCCCTCCGGGGTTGCGGGTGTCTATGGACAGTGGTCACCACTTACTATCAGGTGACCCACTTGCTCGTTTGCCTTCCTATTCATAATAAAAAAAAAATTATGATTTATAAACAAAAGAAAGAGATGGTTTGAAAATGTTTTGTGTGGAAGTAGTTGGAGGGTAGTCGCAAACATGGTGTCGGAGAGTAATTATTTGTTTTTAAATTCAACCAGTGTAATAAGAATTCCTTGCATCGCAACGCGACTACTAAAAAGTAGAAATTACCTTTTTAAACCGCTATTTATTCGAACGCGTTCTTAATTCAAATTAAACGTCTCTGACTCATCACGCGATGTTCAAAAACTACGTTCGTACTGACGTTTCCGGTTCCAAAAAAAAAGTAGACGGACTATCAAAATTACAACGGTAACCATACACGCTGCGAAATTATTAAGAACTCTATCGTTTAAAAAATAAAGTCTAGATTGGGATTAGTATTGGTTATAGAGCGGAATTCATAAGTTTGTAATTTTCATAAGGCGCCGTCGTGTTTTGATTTGGGTTCTTTTTACGAAAGTTTTAAAAAAATACTGTTAACATGTAACAGTTGTTTGAATTTTTGTTCCTTTTCCGAGTTTAAAATAAACATCCGAGGCTTTACGAGAATTCCGCTTACTATTTTTTTGCTAGATAAGTCAGACACGTCAATTAGTAAACTAATGAACAAAATAAATGTGATATAATATCTAAGTGTCAGAAGCAGTGTGTGAAGAGGAGATTATATCGAGGGCTACTAAAAATTAAGACTACTTTTTGGTGGCTGGAGTTTTCGATAATTTTCTTGCATTTTTAGCTATTCTACATAATCAAAACACATTTCAAATCAATTTGACCACTAGAAGTGTCAAACACCTGCAAGATTTTACTTAAACTTGCATACAATAAATAAAAGCTTTTAAAAAATTCATAACTAACCAGAAGTGTCAAGGCGTTACTATAACTTAGATTTTTTTCTAAACTTTTGACTGTATCGAAAAAGACCTTTGCCTTTTCACGCCATAAAAAAACTTGTTCCCACTGGCAACCCTAAAAGAAATGTCAAACGTTATTCCTTTCCGGTGTTAACGAAGTACAAATGATCGAATTCACAAGTAATTAAGAACTAATGACTGCCCAACAAAAAAGACATCAACTCTACAATCAATCATTCTCTATTTAAAAAAAAGAAAACGAAAAAAACGAACCGCTGACCATTCATAATTCCAAATTTGAATACTGTGGGGTCATAGACAAGCTTTTGTTTTTCGAAGCGCGGGTGCGCTCGGGGAGATTACGTGATAAAAAATGCAATTAACAATTGTGTCTATGGGTTTACACTTTTTTTTAATTTTTAGAGGCTGCATTGTTGCGTTGCCAGTACAAAAAATATAGTAAGGTTTTTAATTGATGTGAATTAATTGAGCAAACATCATAAAGTTAAATGGCATAGACAATTAAACAATAATTAGATCTTTAGTGTAATATTGTTTGATTTAATACTCATCTACTACAAATCATAATCATAACAGCAGGGCTGACGGCATGATAGAGCCGGAAGGTTCTCGAATGGCGACCACGAACCGGAAGACGCAGTGTTGCCAGGCCTCCTACTAGGTGGACCGACATCGTGAAAGTTGCGGGAAACAGGTGAATGCAGGTTGCGAGTCTTTGAGAGACGCAGGTCTTTATCACTTACGGGATAGGCAGAGACTACATGGCAAGACCTAGGCCCCATTTAGCAAGATTATGGGCGTATAGATGGCAAAAAAGGAATCAAAATATTGCTGGGTTGCTAGCCGCTTCCCTGTAACATGATTCCTATGATTTTATTAGTTCTAGTAGTTTTCCTAGGGGACCGTAGGGTGAAAAAGGTTAAGAGAAACTCATAATACTGGTATAGAGATTCACGCAGATGCTCTAGTAGAAACTTGTTATTTGTTACGATATAAAATGCTTGGTTAGAAAATGAATTTAACGTCATAGCATAGTGTTTCTTTGTTAGTAAAAGATTGACGTAAAGGTCAGTGAAAAAGCAGCAATTTTTTAGAGTTCCTTAGCGTAAAGGTGCCAATGGAACCCCGTTGTTAAGGAATGTCCATCCGTCTGTCTTAAACATGTCACATTTTCGCATTTATAATATCACTATGGATTATTTCTTACCTACTAATATTGTAAATGCGAAAGTGCTGTTGTCTCTTCATGCTTAAACAGTTGAACTGATTTAGTTGGAATTTGGGAAGAGATAGTTTCAGTCTCGGGAAAGGACATAGGATATTTTTTATCCCAGAATACAGCAAGGGATAACCGAATTCTGCACGGACGGAGTCGCGGGTAACCGCTAGTAAAGAATATAGTAGGTACTTATTAACATTTTGCTAATAAATTATTATTATTTGGCAATAACTTATCCATAAAGGGAATTCTACTAGTATTAAATGCGATAGTTTGTGAGGATGTGAGCGTGTATGTCTGTTCCTTCTTCACGTTGAAACGTCTGTACGGATTTGGATAAAATTTGAAACGGAGATAGCTGGTACCCTAGATTAAAACATAGGTTACTTTTTATCCCGAAAAATTGCATTGTTCCTGCGGGATAGCTATAACCATGTCAAAGGGCCTAGAGTTGCAACGCAAATAATTATTTCAGAAGATACTATCAACCTCAGTAGGCTTATTACCTAACTCGCTCGCAATCGCCATCTTGTTCATTTTGACAGTTCATGTGTGGGCTGACAATTGGCATCGGAATCAGCTAGCTGTCACATTCATACAAGAACCGTCAAAATGAACACGATGGCGATTGCGCGCGAGAGGTAGGTAATAAGCCTACAGTTCTTTAGTCTAACTCTACGCGGACGAAATCGCGGGCAGAAGCTAGTACTTAACCCGTCAAGCGTCCAAGCGACTACAGTAGTCCCTAACTTTTTCGGGCGGGAGGCTTAAAGAGAGAGCGAGAAGCATATATAGCAAGTTGTCGCTGGGTCTTCCAAGGGAGGAAGACCTGGCCAGTGGCGTGAATGCATAATGCAGTCCCTAGGACATTTCCCGCCCGAAAAGATAGGGACTACTGTAGTCGCTTGGACGCTTGACGGGTTAAATAAAATAGTACTTTTATGCGACTGTTATAAAACTAAACTAAAATAACAACTCTAGACGTTAACAGCTCGTTAGCTTAACTCGAGTTTATTATGATTAATGACAACACCAAAACAAATCGATCCACTTAATTGGATCGATTCTGAGTCGATTGCTCAATCGATTGTAAAGGTTACTGTGAATGGTAATCGGCACGTATATAAAAAACTATTGCATTTATAGTTACTACTTATAGCTGAACGCAATGTTACCCCACAGTTAGTTAATTAAGCAAAAAAGGTAGCCATGCTGGTCTGGGATCAAAGAAAAACATAGAATGTACCAGTTGCTTCTCTTCCCGCGCTGGTAAAAGCCCATCGAGGGATTGGGCGAAAATCTTAAAGACCATGTTATGTAGGTAGCTAGCAACACATCACTGTTTTGATTCCCTTTTCCATCCATGCGCCAGTCATGCTAAATGTGGTATTTAGGTCTTGTTACCCGGCTCTGTCTACCCGGTAAGGGATAAATACGTGATTTATGTATGTATGTTGTATGTAAAAAATGTGGTCCTCGTAATATATGTACAGTCGGCATCAGATATTTCAGAGCGGCCAAGATAATCAAAAATATCGGCACATGCACTCTATTATTGAGGCATTAGAATTCATGTTTCGATATTTTTGGTCAACTTGGCCGCTCCAAAATATCGCTCCAATATATAATTTCGTATGGAGGGAGTTTTTTTTCCTACCACGACTCTTTTTTTCTACCACGGCTCTTTTTTTCTACCACGGCTCTTTTTTTCTACCACGGCTCTTTTTTTCTACCACGTCTTTTTTTAAAGCCTTGGTAGCCTAGTGGTTTGACCTGTGGCCTCTCAAGCAGAGGGTCGTGGGTTCGAGCCCGGGCTCGCACCTCTGAGCTTTTCGGAATTTATGTGCAACATTACATTCGAAATTTAACATATACCTGAGGTGTGTACACAATTTTACTACCCGTGACCAGGAAGAAAGACAGGCTACAAAGAAGCTCTGTCAGCGCTGTTCATTATTAGTTATAAGTGGAATGATGTAGATATGTAAGTCACTTTATATGATGTGCAAATAGTTAAGTACACTATTGTCTTAGGCTTAGCTCCTGTAAAAATAGTTGTAAGAGTGGAAATAAATAAATAAAATAAATAAAAATTCTCTTCCCGCGCAGATGGTAAAGCACATCGAGGCAATGGGCGAAAATCTTACGAATCATGTTGTAGGCGATGCGGCTAGCAACCCATCACTATTTTGAAACCCTTTCCGCCTACACCCACAATCACGCCAAACGTGGCCTTTAGGTTGTTACCTTAGGCTCTGTCTACCCCGTAAGGGAAAGACGTGATTTATGTATGTATATACAAAGACATGCCGACGTACAGACCTACCTACCGTCTTGAGCAAGCATCCGCTAGCTCAATAGGAGCTAATATAACCGCCACTATACAGAGGCCTCTGATGGTACTCCCACCGTTCCCCCTCTCGCCCTGTCGCCTCCTGTATCTAGGGGGGTCAGGGGTCGGGTTACGCTGGATGGTTGCAACGTCACTTGAGCACATTAGACTCTAATTCGGACTTCCTACTTACAGAGTTGGTACGATGAGTACCGAGATTTGTACCAATTCCATGCGATCAAGCCGATTTTGGAAGTTTTTATATCTATACTAGCTTCTGCACGCGACTTCGTGCGCATAGAATTAAAATGAAAAAACCTTGCTACCCCGCTACTCACGTGCAAGATAACCAAGCCTGTGTGAAATATATGTTTTTCATGCAACCCCACTGCTGCCAATAAAACACATTTAAATCCCACAAACTTAACTATCCCTTACACCACACAAACTGGTTTGCATGTGTAACAGTTGTGCTCATTAAACTTTGATAATGATCCCGTAGAGGGATCGAAACACGTCAGTGTGGACCTCCGCAAAGTAGCGCCTGATTCAGTAAAATGTATAAAACGCATAGAATTAGACATAAGAACGCAGTAAATTTAAATTGCAACTCTAGGTCTAGGCAGCTACGACCTTTGATATTTCACGCTAGTCAGGGAGTAAAGAAAAAACATAGAATGTACCAGTTGCTTCTCTTCCCGCGCATGGTAAAAGTCCGTCGAGGGAATGGGCGAAAGTCTCAGGAATCGTGTTATAGGCGATGCTAGCAACCCATCACCATTTTGATTTCCCTTTCCAGCTATACGCCCACAATCATGTTAAACGTGGCCTTAAGGTTTTGTTACCTTAGGCTCTATCTACCCCGTAAGGGTTAAAGACGTGATATATGTGTGTATTTATGTATGTATACCGCAGGAAATATGCAATTTTTCGGGATAAAAAGTGGTCTATGTTTTAATCTTTGGTGCCAGCTATCTCCATTTCAGTTTGATCCAAATCCGTTCAGTTGTTTCAACGTGAAGAAGGAACAAACATACACACATATCTTCCTGTGTTCTAGTTTTCAGTGTCGTTCATAAATTAAATTTCTGAAGGGGTAAGACCGTAAAAATGAAAATAAAAAATTAAGAAGTAAAATGTGATAGTAAAAAAACGGTTAGTGTTGTCTTAAACTGTCATACATACATACAAAAACAGTTTATCCATAACCCAGTAAACCGAGGTACTGTCAAGTTACCGTTGTTAATTTACTTGTAGCAAAAAGGTTGCAGCACAAAAACTGGCATAATAGCTTAAGGGGGCTTTCGCTGTGTGAAATTAAAAAAAAACGGGTGGCAGAATGTTAATACAACGTTGAACTTATTCCGCCATTATCATTTATATTAAATTGTTAATGCCCCCCCCCCCCCCCCCCGCGGGTTACAAAATTGTTTTGAATATTCTTCTTATTAGTGGCGTATCAAGTCGTTATAGCGACGACAACTTCGCCAATGTCAAAGTAATCAAAATGTAATTCAAAAATCTCGTGACAAAATGTCGACAACGTTGTACGGTGATACGGTTAAAAAAGACCCCTCCCCCTATCGGGCTCGTAGCCAACGGTCAATGATATGCCATGCCCAGGGTGCACCCCCCCCCCCCCCCCCCCCCCGGACACGTCCAAAAACGAACCGCACCTCTTGGTTTTGAATATTGCCTAAACGGTGAGTGTTTGTTCTCCTTTACGAAGTGACGTGAACAGTGTTGTATGCTGGCCTACTTTTGACAATAATAAAAATGGCGATGAAAACGAGGGTAGTTTTGCGCCGCTGTCAGTTGCGTCGAGTAGCCGTGCGAGCAGAGCGCGAGGTCTCCTGGATTGTGAATTGGTTACATAATTAATTAAGCGAGATTAAAGTCAAATGTAAGCCTATTTTATGAAAAAAAAATTGAACTGGCTTTTCAGAGAAGTTGAAATTCCACGATCTTATTTAGTTCTTAAAGATTTAAAAAAAACTGTGTAATTAGCAATTATGCCGTGGTTTTTATTTGAGTATGAGTTGTCAATTTTAGATGTTTCTTTGGTTATTTTTCATTAAATACTTCGTTTTAAAAAGTTAACGCAGCGACCAGAAATGGATTTGCATACTTACATTTTTGGCCAAGGCCCGCAACAGCCACCGGAATCTTTAACGTTTAATTTTGTGTCTTCTTATTAAGAAGTAATGCGAATATTACAGATGTTTAAAAAAGTATTTTTTGAAGAAAAAACGGCGTTGAAACTGTAATTTTCAACGTAATAATTTCTCGGCAGAACAGACATAGCCTTAAGCCCTCACATAGAGTTGATTAAAAAGCAATAATACTATTATCTGTGGTGCATAAAAAACTCATTACAGCAACGTAATTAGGGCATAGATACTATCTGTGGTTGACGAAGGGTAGCGCCTATAAAGTTAGTCTTTAATATAATAGCTTTTATTATAGTTTTTCAATGTTTACAGACCTCTTAATATTTTGATCATGACAAGGTCTCTTAATGGGGGCTATCGCGTGTGAATTTGCCACTAGAGGCGCTAGTGTCGCGTGAGGTCCAATAACATTCACTTGTCACTGGTTTTGGCGGGCTTCGCGACATAGGTAAATTATAAATTCTTTCATTTACCTGTTGAAAAGTGATCATTGTGAAATTATCGCAAATATGAATTATTCGGCGATGAATGTGAACTTAATAATTTATATTAAGAACTTAGAATTAATAAACTTAATGAGATTCAAGATTTAAAACTTTGTTTCGGCGGCGATCTTATAAAGTCGCCTTTGACAGCTATACCTCTGGACCTTAGTCAACAGTGGCGCCGACTGGTGAGCAAAGAAACGATAGTCCCCATTGTTTAGCCTGTGCCCAGCTGCAGGGGCGTGCAGTGGGTTCTGACAGAGGGTAGGCATATTGACAACAAAACCCGTTTTGGTACGAAACGTGTCGGGCACATTTACGTATGCTTACAAACAAGCACTGCTTATACATATGCCTGTAAGGGATGAACGGGTCTGCCCAGCTGTGAGACGTATTTAGGCTGGAAATTATGAAATTTTTCAAAAAAATATAACAAGTAATAACTAGTACTGTATGATTATTGATTACTCAATAAATCCACATTCGTAATAGATAATTAAATCAGTAAAAAAAATATGTATCACTAGTCAATGAGATTTGCAGAAACATACATATTCATGAAGCTGTCATGTCATACAGGTAATTTTCATACGCGTGTCATGTATGAATACATCATATATGTATATATGAGTCGGCATCGGGTACTGTTTCCAATGGCTTATTTCAAAACAATTGAAATCGTTTTTTTAACTATAATCGACACACGGTGCTTGCATAATTCATTACACATACATACATATATCACGACTTTATCCCTTACGGGGTAGACTGAGCCTAAGGTAACAAAACCTTAAGGCCACGTTTAGCATGATTAAGGGCCATTATTGTACTAAAGTAAATCCATACTGACACTAAATTCTGTTACGAAAGCGTTTATTTGTTTATCTTCCAAGCTGGTCTAGCAAAAAAAAACATGGAATGTACCAGTTGCTGGTATTCCCGCGCAGATTGTAAAACCCTTATAGGGAACGGGCGAAAATCTTAGGAATCATGCTACAGGCGATGCGGCTAGCAACACATCACTATTTTGAAACCCTTTCCGTACACGCCTACAATCACGCTAAACGTGACCTACTTCTTACCCTGCTCTGTATACC
Organism: Pandemis corylana; assembly: GCA_949127965.1. Lineage (NCBI taxonomy): Eukaryota > Metazoa > Arthropoda > Insecta > Lepidoptera > Tortricidae > Pandemis > Pandemis corylana. The sequence continues at coordinate 4,856,926 of OX421877.1, forward strand.
CCGTAAGGGATAAAGACGTGATTTGTGTATCTATGCAATTTTAATTTACAGTGGATACCTACATACATACATGCAGACATACAAAAAAAAACTATCATAATAACGAACTTCTTGAGCCGTGACTGCACATTATGTGTGTCTCTATATTCCATATACGGTAACGTTACGTAACAAACAGTCACACATCGCACCACGTGCATTTACTATAGCGTTCACTATGTTAAAAAGACTTACATACATACGGTCGCAAGTGCACTTGGGCCCTTCTGTACTGGAGCGCCGGAATGCGGGCTTCTCAGAAACGAACGTCATACATTTTTGTATGTATGAATGTACGATATTTATCTGTAGAGCTGTATGAAAGGTTTTTCCTTATAAATAATAGAAAACATGAATATTTGATTCTGATTTGCCCAATATTATAAATGCGAATTTATGTGTCTTTTGTTAAGTGCATTGGGGTAAATTCGAAATTGGGGGAATTGCGAAACTCGTGGAGATCCACTAAACGGGAAACAATTACAATACAATAACTCTTTAATGAACACCAATATAACAACCAAAACAGAAAAAGGTATACAGAATATTACAAGGTACCTAACAATAAGCGGCCTTATCGCTACAGAGCGATCTCTACCAGGCAACCATAATGGACTGGAGAACAGAACCGATCTGAGCAGGTGGTGCAATTTAGAATATATATTAATATACTAAGTACTGAAAATACATAATACATTATACATGAAACACACGTTTATAATAAATGGAGATATAAATGGACACATACACACACACCTAAAAAAGCCAGCTACAAGATTCATGCACAAGATGATAGGTGCTCCTTCAACATAGATTTAAATATGGGTAAATATTTATTTAGATTTATAATTACGTAATCTAGCAACGGTTACCTAGAAGCTCCAAGTCTTTGGCTTCTAGATAAGCGTTGCCAGATTATAGAATTGTTCCGCTTTTAGTGGATATCCACGACTATCGGAATTCCCCCAATTTCGAATTTACCCCAATGCACCTTACGACAAGAAAAGCGAGATATGGTACACAAAATGTTAGAATTAGTACGGATGGCCATGCAAGTACAGTAAGCAGAAAGGCTTGTAATTTTTGACAGAAGCTTATCGTCTCACGGTTTTTATTGTGTCTTTTATTGTGTATGTATGTATGTATACAATTGACAAACACTCAGATACATACACAAAGGCGGACCTATCCCTTGTGCGGGTAGTAGGGCCTTGTGCAAGGTCCGTCCGGATCGCTACCACCATCTTACTCGCTAATCCTGCCGCTAAGTAGCAGTGCTTGCACTGCTGTGTTCCGGTGTGGAGTGTAAGACAGCCGGGGAAATTACGGGCACAAGAGGCATTGCATCTTAGTCCTCTAGGTTGGCAACGCATCTGCAATCCCTCCGGGGTTGCGGGTGTCTATGGGCAGTGGTGATCACTTACCATCAGGTGACCCACTTGCTCGTTTGCCTTCCTATTCATAAAAAAAAAACCTTTGAGTGGATGAAAGGAGTATTTTATTAGGGATGGATGAAACCAGTGCTTTGTTATTTGCTAATTAGGGCGTGAATACACCACGACATTTAAAACACTAAGGTCCCTATTCTCCGCGTAAAAGCGGTAGGTAATGAAGGCCAAATTATAAAGATATAGTATACTATGCTATAATTGTATATAGTAAATCACTAGCCTTGCTTGAGCACTGAGCTATAGAGCTATAGTTTATATGTGTGTATGTATGAGCAGTGTGAATGAAGCGGGTGGGTCCCCTGCCCTCGATACGAGCGAGTACAGTCGCGGCAACAAGTCTAATTAAATTTAATTATACTTTAGATTTAATACACATAAATCACGTCTTTATCCCTCACGGGGTAGACTGAGGCTAAGGCAGCAAGATCTAAAGGCCACGTTTAGCGTGATTATGGGCGTGTAGGTGGAAAAGGGGAATCAAAATAGTGACGGGCTTGCTACCCGCATCGCCCATAACGTGATTCCTATGATGTTCGCCGATTCCCTAGATGGGCTTTTACCATCTGCGCGGGAAGAGAAGCAGCTGGTACTTTCTGCATTTTTTCTTTGCTCCCAGACCAGCATGGAAGGAATATAAGAAACTAGCTGTTGCCCGCAACTTCGTCTGCATAGAATTCGTTTATCGCTATCCCGCAGGAATAACGCAATTTTTCGGGATAAAAAGTACCCTATGTGTTATTCCAGACTATAATCTATCTATGTTCCAAATTTCATCCAGATCCGTCCAGCCGTTCTGGCGTGAAAGAGTAACAAACATCCAAACATCCATACTCACAAACTTTCACATTTATAATATTAGTAGTAGGATTATTATTTATTTTAATAACGCTTTTTTATATAGATGTACAAACAAATATAAGATTAACGAGCTTGCTTCACCTCGGTCGGCAAAAAAACAGGTAAACCCACAAAATTACTAAAGGTTCCGTCAACGTAAGGTTTTTCTAAGAATTTGTATTACTTCCATGCTGGTCCAAGTAAAGGAAAAACATAGAATGAACCAGTTGTTTCTCTTCTATCAAGGAAATGGGCGAAAATCTTAGGAATCATAATATGCGATGCGGCTAGCAAACCATCACTAGTTTGATTCCCCTTTCCACCTATACGCCCATAATCATGCTAAACGTGGCCTTTAGGTCTTGTTACCTTAGGCCCTGTTTACCCCGTAAGGGATAAAGACGTGATTTATGTATGTATACCACCTAGGTTATTTGTTTATGAACTGTATACATATAGTTATTTGTGTATTGTTTCGTGTCATAGACGGTTCTGGCTGAAAATCAGTGCTGCAGGTGTCTAACGCCTCAGCGTATCTATCCGTCTCTATTTATTACTACGAAACAGATAGAGACGTCATCATAAATAAATGACAATTAAGATAACCGGAACTTAACATACAGTGGTGAAACAGGCTCTAACAATTCTAAAAAAATATCTACTGCTTCTTAAAATTGTGTTAAAAATATCTACTGCTTCTTAAAATTGGGTTAAAATATATCTACTGCTTTTAAAATTGTGTTAAAAAATATCTACTGCTTCTTAAAATTGTGTTAAAAAATATCTACTGCTTTTAAAATTGTGTTAAAAAATATCTACTGCTTCTTAAAATTGTGTTAAAAAATATCTACTGCTTCTTAAAATCATGTTAAAAAAATATGATCTCAGTTGGCTGTCGCGCTGCAATGTCGCCTGAAGAGGCTGAAGAAGTATTGGCTTGATGAATCTTCTTAAGTGGACTTAGTATGTTCTACATACATACATAAATCACGACTTTATCCCCTACGGGGTAGACAGAACCTAAGGTAACAAGACCTAAAGGCCACGTTTAGCATGATTGTGGGCGTATAGGTGGAAAGGGGAATTAAAATAGTGATGGGTTGCTAGCCGCATCGCCTATAACATGATTTCTATTTTCGTCCATTCCCTTGATGGGAGTATGTTCTGTGTGTTTATATTTATGTATTTTATATGTAGTATATTTCTGACATATTTTAGTTTATCGTATTTTTGTTAACATGTATAAGGGTGTACCTGTATTGTTGTGTAGGTTTATTCTTATTATTATTATTTTAATGCTTTATTTGTTTAGGTTAAGTTAGAGTTTTGGGTCTTAGCTTTTTAGTATGTCTACTCTCTATGCTCTGGTTTCTGTTGTCCTGTCAATCGTTCAATGCTTAGCTAGAAGAGATCACTTTTTTATATATATATATATATATATATTACCAATATATCATGTTTTTTTATTTATATCTTCGAGTTAACCCTAAAACCTTTAAGTTTACCTGTTGAATGATCAATGTCAATAAAAAGTCAATGCCGCCATACCACTTTCTCTGCGCGCGCAGATTTCTTTGATCATTCACTTTACGTATTATTGAAACATGTGGCTCTACATTCACAATTATTTATGCAGCAGGCCTTGCCCAAAGTCCGTCCGTATCAGCACCACCTTCGCTAACCCTTGCAAAAAGTTTTTTGAGTTCTTTGGGAAATCAGACTAAAACTATATGGTACTAACTTCGACTTTGTCAGCGCGGAATTCGCTTATCGCTATCCGAAACTATGTAATTTTCCGGGATTATCCTATGTCCTTCCCCGGGGCTAAAACTATCTGTGTAATAAACAAACATAATTATAATCTTCGATGCGGTTGCCTGGCACCAACCCCTTTGCCAATCAAAGATGATAAAAAGTAAATAAGCACAGACAACCACATCATAGAGTATAGAAGAAAGAATGTGTCATTGTGAGGTGTTCAATTAAGAGTCTGCATTGTGTGTAGTGAAGTCACTGCGTAATGTTTTATTGAAATTAAATGAAATGAAATATTTATTCGCAGTAAATGTTGTACAAAAATTATGTTATAGTTATTCTAGTTTCAAACAAAAAAAAAGTCATGCAAATATAAAGTTAAGTTTGAGTATTAGATATTATTATACATGTCAAGAATATTAGAATTATAATTAGAAATTGATATAAATTGTCATATTGCTACTATTACCATTATAATAACAGTTACATTATCTCTAGTATTAATATGGTAAATGAGATTTATGTCTGACTAGCTACTGCCCGCGACTTTGTCTGCAAAAAAATAGTTTTTCGCTATCCCGCGGGAACTATGCAATTTTCCGGGATGAAAAATAGCCTATTTATTAATCTAGGGTATCAGCTATATCCATTTCAAATTATATCCAAATACATTCAGTAGTTTTTACGTGAAAGAGTAACAAACATCCATCCATACTGACAAACTTTCGCGTTTATAATATTAGTAGACGTTTTGAAAAAAGGTCAGGTCAGAAGTACCCGAAACCGGCGAGCATGTATGAAGAGATTGATGAGTGTCGATGAAGCGAAAGAAGTATGTCAGGATCGTAGCAAAGTTGTCTCTGCCTACCCCTGTGGGAAAGACGCGTGACGGTATGTACATTAATGTTGCCATGTAGCTCCGCTTGGAAAACCCACAAATCTAATCTACATCATAATACTAACCCAAATTACGTGAAATTAATCACTTTTTTTTTAATAAAGTAATTAGCAAAATTTCGCTGAAAAAAGAAACCGCCACGGTCGACGGCGCGTTGCGTTATGCGAGTGGCTTGGGACTGTTTCCATACACACACGGCGGACGGACGACCGGCCTATTTCACCAAGTCGACGATTGTCAGTGACACGTGACAAATCCCCGACGACCGAAACCGACGAGCATGTATGAAGAGATTGATGAATGTGGATGAAGCGAAAGTATGTCAGGGTCGTAGCAAGTGGAACAAAGTAGTCTCTGCCTACCCCTGTGGGAAAGAGGCGTGACGGTATGTATGTATGTGTATGTGACAAACGCAATGCAATGCGTAGTAGACATTGAGTTGATATTGAATAGTAGTTATTGATACTCTTGTTTAATACGTATGTCTTACCACACGTTCAAAATGGTAGCTGGAAGAAATCCTTTTTATGGATAAGTTTGCATTTGTGCATTTGTGTTGTCCTGTATCCATCTTCTTCATGTACAATAAAGATTTGCCGAATTTGTCACCTTGTCACCGAATTTTTCACCAAAGTTACAATTGTCAGGATAGGTGAATAGGCGCCTGCATAAAATCAGATTGCTAGCAATATATCAGCGGCAAACCTATGCAATATAGGTAACTAAATCTAAATTCTAAAACACAAAATTCTAAATTGTTCGGTCTAAATTGCACCACCTGCTCAGATCTGTTCTTTTCTCCAGTCCATTATGGTTGCCTGGTAGCGATCGCTCTGTAGCGATAAGGCCTATTAACCTTGTAATATTCTGTATAGTACCTTTTTTTGTTTTGCTTTTTATATGTGGTGTTCAATAAAGAGTTATTGTATTGTAACTAACTGTTTCCCGCAACTCCGTATGCGTAGAATTCCGTAGAAGTCGATCCACCCTTAAAACGTATGAAGTGACGTCCGTCGTGTGTCAGTGGAAACGCGCACAAGAGCGGTAAAAACCGCTACAACTGATATGAAAGAGAAAAACGGTATAGTTATACAACGAGCAACAAAGGTCGCGTTGCAAGCGCCACGACAAGCTATGCAACAAGCGCGTAACATTTTGTTACATTGTACGCTGTACGCCAAATGTCTTCAACCTTATGTTTAAAGGCGTTGGGTTTAGAATTGAATTAATTTACAGTTAATGCGTCAATTTCGTAGGAATTGAGGAAAGCGAAATGGGATAGGTAGTAGGTTGATTGGAGAGGTCTACTTAGGTTGGCCGGTGGCATTGGGGCTCAAACAACCATTTTAGTTTGACCCGTGCAAAAAAATGATTTTTAAAGTGATTTCAAATCCATGCTGGTCTGGGAGTAAAGAAAAAACATAGAATTTACCAGTTGCTTCTCTTCCCGCGCAGATGGTAAAAGCCTATCGAGAGAATGGGCGAAAGTCTTAGGAATCATGTTAGGCGATGCGGCTAGCAACCCATCACTATTTTGATTTCCCTTTCCTATACGCCGTTAATCATGCTAAACGTGGCTTTAAGCTTTTGTTACCTTAGGCTCTGTCTGCCCCGTAAGGGATGAAGACGTGATATGTGTATGTATGTACCTATGTTTCAAAACCAACGTGTTTCAACGGAATTTTACAGTTAAAAAGGAAAGATGAATATTTGAACGCAATTCTGATTCAGAGTGCGTTAAATAGTCAATGCATCTATTTATATCCCTTTATCAAAACAACTTAAGACATAATTTTTATGACCAAATATGTTAATAAGATAAGATAATAAATCTAATTTAAAAACTTACAGTTCGAATAAAACGAGTTTTTGGGTCCCGAGACTCTTGAGAGAAAAGTTATTTTTTTCTCTTCAATGAAGAGATTTTAATAAATACCGACCACACCCAGCGAGAGAGCACGAGCGCGTGTCACACCGAACACGAATCTTCACTACATAGTATAAAACAAAGCCGTTGTCGCTGTCTGTCCGTCCCTATGTATGCTTAGATCTTTAAAACTACGGAACGGATTTTGATGCGGTTTTTTTTTAATAGAGTGATTCAGGAAGGTTTACATGTATAATACGCAGACGAAGTCGCGGGCAGAAGCTAGTACAGAATAAGTTTATGCTAAAAATTCCTTTTGAATCCGTCCTATGTGTACTACGGGCACTTGAGTTTGTATATGCAAAAGTTTATTATGTACAAATCCCTCCCTTTAATCCCTCATTCCCTTCTTCTCTTCTTTGTTTCTTCCTTTGGTCCCTTTTAGGGATAAGTTCGCCTTTGTGCATGTGTGTTGTCCTGTATTCATCTTTTTCTTGTGTTTTATGTACAATAAAGAGTTATACTTACATACATACATACATACAAACCAACTCGCCAGCAGATAATGCAAATATTAACAACTAGATTTTAGAATTCAAGATGAATCGGAAGAAACGAGTGTTTCTTTGTGACATTACCTGGACAGCTGCCTCCGAAGGCATTGCTGCTGTACCTAACTTAGATAAAAGAGATAAAAAGTTTGAAATAAAGTGCGGTTATGAACCTATATGGTATTACTACATAGTATAAAACAGTCGCTTTCCTCTGTCCCTACTGTCCCTATGTATGCTTAGATCTTTAAAACTCCGCAACGGAGTTTGATGCTTTTTTTAATAGATGGAGTGATTCAAGAGGAAGGCAGACGAAGTAGTCGCTAGTAGCGTATAAATAACACAGCTGTTATGCCAGCGTTCGCGTCGGTGTAACAGCACGCCGAATGGGTGTGAATACGTCTGTAAGTATCTCTCATAAGATGCGAAAATTAATAAATAAACTTAGCGCCGCCCCGTCGACAACGTGGCCTGTACGCAATTTATCGACCAGTAAACTAATGCTTAAAAATGACAGTTCCACCGAAAAAAAAAACGAAAAATTTAAAATTAAAAAAAAAAACATTATGCCCACAATCATGCTAAACGTGGCCTAAGATTTTGTTACCTTAGGCTCCGTCGCGTAAGAGACATAGAAGTGATCTATGTTTGTAGTTATGTATTTTGAGGTTCACTAATGTTTGACCAAAAAATTATTGACAAATGCATCGGTTTATTTTCTACTAAAATATTGAGTTTTTGGAAATCTTTACAAACCTAATGTGTGACACGCCTAAAGATTTTTCGATTTTTAAAAAATTGTTATCAGATATTAAAGGGTTGTCAAATGAAATGTTTGTCAAACGTACCACATTTTTAAAACGAGCTTTTTTGATGACTTATTAGAATTATCATTTATTCTGCATAGATTCACCAAATTTCAAGGCAGTCAGATTAAAAATGGGTCAAATTTTAACTGAAACAAATTGCCGAAAACCCTCAAAAACTACTTACCCAATCTGCTGAAGAATTTAAAAAGTATAAGGTACATTGGGGTAAATTCGAAATTGGGGGAATTCCGAAAATCGTGGATATCCACTAAACGGGGAACAATTCCATAATCTGGCAACACTTGTCTAGAAACCAAAGACATTGGCGGGAAAATGCCGCATAACCTCTTCATTATTTCGTAACATTAAAAAAATAAAATCGCAAGGCTTCCTTGTAACTCCGCCATTGACCGTATTCGTATAATTTAGCATTTTTCCCATGTCACGGTGACCGCGATGGTCACCACACCGGAACGCTAAGGTCTTGGGCTTGCAGACTTTATAGTACTACGTATAGAAGAGCCACTCTTCACCCCCGCCGGTACTGACTTCCTCTCTCAGGGGACATCAGATACACCATACATTACGCAATTAAATCTTCGAACAGAAAGTGTTATCCAATGAAGCTGTGGTTAGTGTCTCAAGCATCTCAAGCCGAGTGTCGTGGGTTCGATCCCAGACTCGCACGTTAGAGTCTTAAGAGACTCAATACTAGGCTTGAGGGAACTACAGCCCAAACTCTTGTCATTCTGTGACAGTTTTAGAGGCGAAAATAATTTTACTTAGGTTTGGTTTTTTCTTGGGTTATAAAGGAAATTGAAAAGTGGGCTGTACGAGGCTGTAGTGTCAAATGACAACGCTACAAGGGTAAAAGAAGAATTAAAGTACTAGGTCAAAATGAAAGACGTGAAACAACATCGCATGTTAAGAAATCAAGAAGCTCTTTTTGGCTCAAAACACTGTATGCCGTTGCCATGCACTGTGTTTAAAAAAAAACAAACTGTCACTGTCAAAATGGCGCGAAGGAAAAGTAGGGTTAGTCAATAATTTGTCAAAATAAACACTAATTGTTTTGATGAGTTGATTTTTATTTTGAAATGCTTTGAATTTATTTAGTACAGAATGAAATGAAGACTGAATGTTGTTGGAAAACGGTTTGTGAGGTAAACGTTGATTACCTTGAAGTATCGCCGACGCGTATAGCTGTCTTGTTTTGACTTATAGATGGTGTTGTGACTGTCCCTCTCTAGCTGTTACGCAAAGCGTTTGAAAGAAAACGTAGGAACTTGTTTTAAGTTTTATATAAAGTGAGGTTTGTATTTAGAATCAATTTTTAGGTTTTTTTCTTATGAGTTTATTGCTGTTTTTGATTTTGTTTAGGAAAATAGATAAACTATAGAGTTTTGCTTGATTATTTATGATTTACAATTTTTTTTAATAGAAAATAATAGAAAAAAATCTATAGGTTTTTGGCAGAAATATTAAAGATGGACGGCATTTTTTTTCGTTTTATGCAGAAACATTTTTAGTTTTTTTTTTACGATATGTAATTAAAACAATTAGCTGTTTTGTAAGTTTGTATGTACCTAACCATAAATAGGTAGGTACTTTTTTTTTAGATAAATGCTTGTAAGTAGGTAAGTAAACATAATTAACAATTTACGTCATAAAAGACATATTTCCATCATCAAGCTTAGATATGTCAAGGAACTATATTTATACTAATATACTACATAATTACAGGAAACGCAACACACCGCCAGCTTACGCACACAAGCATGCAAGTCTGTGTGCACAGTACGGATAACAGAGAAAATAGTAAAAATTTAAAAAGAAAAAAGTTTTTGTAAGACTACAAGGTAGTGCGAAAAGATTTTTTTTCAACTTTTGCTTTAGGTATTCACCGCGGCTTTTCACAAATTATAATACTAAACGTATAACCCTTTCAGATTATTCTGGCTGTAAATGAAAACTGCCTTTAACTCCGTTGCATAGTTTAAAAGTAATAAGCGTAGGTACATACAGACGGTATGGAGCGACTTTGTTTCATAATGTGCTATGACTTTATGCCAAGTTCCTTGCGGCGCATTCTTCTTGGCAATGATGATCTTTCCGAATGCGCTGGTAAGGTAAAAGAGCCATTGGCGGCCAATTAGCAAAAACAAAAATTAGAATTTTTGACTTTTTTTTTCAACTATGGCTCTGTTGACGACTTGGTTAGCTAAGTTGTTAGTGACCCTGCCTGCGAAGCAAGCGTCCTGTGTTAGAATCCTGGTAAGTGCATATATTTGTGTGATGAGTACGAATGTTCCTGAGTCATGGATGTTTCTATCTATTTAAGTTTGTATTTCCCGATATAAGTATTGTATATTATAGCTAAAGGATCACTTATTGACACACCAAAAATCCATACAATAGTCCTCCAGCACTTTGCACATTGATATGCCAGTCTGTTGTTTTTAAATATTTTAGTTTTTGTTTTTTAATTTATGTATTTTTTAGTTACACCTAAGTCGAGTTCTATCTATTTATTACTTTATTTACGTAAAAGTTTATAGTTTATGTAGTATATTTTATCTGTGTATCGTTCCGTGAGTCACAGACGGTTCTGGCTGAAAATCAGTGCTGCAGGTGTGTAACACCTCAGCGTAATGCTGAGCCAGCGACCGTTTCACTTTTGCGAAGACACAACGCTGATGATCTATTTTTCATGTCTGTGTTTTCTTGTTGTTTTTTCTATAAATTTGTGTGGGTGCTCTTATATTTGTGTCTTGGAAAATGAATAAATGACTTCTTTCTTTGGGACTAGGTCAATTGGTGTGAATTGTTCCGTAATACTTATTTGTTATGGGTCCAATGACATGGCAGCGCATGATGTTGACGAGTAGGTCCTTGATCAAATTGATTGATTGATTGGTCCTTGGATTACGGAATGCAATGATGATGAAATTAAAGAACAATAAAAAGTATCGATCTGAAGGTGATCACGGGAAAAGTGTGGCCGTTATGCACAAATGTACACACAATTTTTCACACCTCATATTCGGAAAGTAAGCCTAAGTGTTTTTTGCAAATGCAATTTTTGGATTTGATAAATGTAAAACCTTCTTTCAAGTTTTTTCATGTTCGGTGTGAAAAGTTGTATGAGCTACTCGAGAGCAAAATTATTTTCATCTTGGGCGTTAACAGTTGAATCCCTCATTGCGCTCAGGATTCTATTGTAGAATCCTTCACTACATTCCGGACTCAATGTAGCGCCCTCGCCGTAAATACATAATTTTTCTCCCTTGTGACACAAATAACTATTAACACACCTATGTTTTTAACTAGACGGTCTGGTACCAAGTCTCTGTCTCCTATGAGCAATTCCAACTTATAAGCATACAACATTTCAATTTTTTATTTCGTAGACCAGCGGTTCGTATGCGAATTGAACTCGCTCTTGGCCGTTTCTGAGACGTTTTTTTAAGGTAGTTACTTTTGTAGTTGTTAAAAACGTATTTATAGAGCTTGTTCCCCGTATATAACCAAGTTACATAACCGGCACTGGTAAAACCAATGTAGGATGATTAATTTGGATTAATTTCGGTTTAGGTGCGGCGGGGCCCTTGGGCCACCCCTAAGCCGCGAACATGTTTGTTTTAATTTAGAAATAGTCTTTATTTTACCTTAGAATGTCCTGGTTATGTAAAATAGTTATGTACGATGAACAAGCGGTTTATAGAGTTATTTTGCTGTCTCTACCGTTTTCCCCTTAATGAAATGCATCTAGAATCAAGCGGTTGCAAGATCCAGTGACTCAGCGATAAGCGAAAGATAAAATGGATACAAGTTATTTATATTTAAAAGTTATTTATATTTAAGACGTAGTTATACCACATTTGCGACACTATGCTTCTTCGACGGGGAGCAAAATAACATAGAATGTACCAGTTGCTTCTCTTCCCGCGCATTGTAAAAGGCCATCGAGGGAATGGGCGGAAATTTAAGGTATCATGTTACAGGCGATGCGGCTAGCAACCCGTCACTATTTTGAAATTAAACGAAAAAATCTTTCCACACGATTCCTATGGGTCGTCACAAAACTATATTAGAACTTGAGGTAGTTTTCTTTGAAAAAGGGTATAATTGAAAATACCTCTATACATACAATATACGTAAATCACGTTTTTATCCCTTATGGGCTAGATAGAGCCTAAGGTAACAAGACCTAAAATCCAAGTTTAGCATGATTATGGGTGTGAAAGTAAATCAAAATAGTGATGTGTTGTTAGCCGCATCGCCTGTACTATGATTCCGAAGATTTTTGCCCACTCCCTTTATTAAGTTATAGGTTACTAGCTTTTGCCCGCGACTTCGTCCGCGCAGATAACGTCAGAGTGACGAAATAAAAAAATTTTTTTTTTAATGAAAAGTATCCTATGTTACTTCTAATACCTCCAAGAACAATGTTCAAAATTTCATGATGATCGGTTGAGTAATTTTCGCGTGAAAGCGTAACAAAAAAACTTACATTCGCATTTATTATATTAGTAGGATTAAAGGTTGTTTGCTAAACAGTAACTGGTAAGTTTTTTAAAATTATTAATTGTCATTTAATTATATTTTTGAACTGGCAATGAACTTGCACTCAATCCTTTGGCCTGGTATTGTTTCGACTCCCGCGCAGCGGAGCGCGTCAGTTTTTGCGCCCGCGCCGACATTTCCGGACTGGTAATGATATGACTTTTGAAGACAACGACTCAGTTCGAAGACAGGTCTGAAGATATTATTTTAATAAAAAAAAATGCGGGCTGTTTTTGGGTGGATTATACTTCTTGTTCTCATTATGTCCATTCCATGCTGCGGGAGCAAAGAAATAACATAGAATGTACCAGTTGCACCTCTTCCTGCGCAAATAAATGGTGAAAGCCCATCGACGGAATTGGCAAAAATCCAGGCTTCTTAGGCACACATACATACATACATACATACACATACACAAATAACGTCTTTATCCCTTACAAGGTAGACAGACCCTAAGGTAATCAGACCTAAAGGCCACGTTTGATATGACTGTGGGCGTATAGGTGGAAAGGGGAATCAATATAGTGATGGGTTGCTAGTTACTTTGTGAAAATTTAAAATAAAATCTATTGGTAATGTGATTTTGACATCTTTAATATTATATTAAATCCTGAGTAAATGATTTGCTACATTTAATGACACGACTTACAGACATACCACCCACCATATATAGTGTGTAATAGTTTTTTTATTTAAAAAATATAATTAATTATAAATTTATCTCCAGACATATCCCAGGAATGATAACGCGTTAACTCAAACGCAACAACGGACCGTCCAAAACAACTTGGCCCCCGAGACGTTGTAAATTGGCCCATCCCCCTTTGTAACACGACGCGTGACAGGGACCGCGATAAAGCGGACACGTTTGACTGACAGATCTGATAAACTTTTCCTTTTTTTAAGCTTTTCCTACACGGCGCTCGTAACAGTAAAAAAATAAAATTGTTTGAAAAGTGCAAAGTAATGAAATACCAGTCTTGTGCATAGGGGCCCTTTATTCTTGGTAAAGTCGGTTCCGGGCTCAAACAACTTACGACTGGAGACGGCAAAGCGGTTCTTTCTAACCGCCAAAATAAGTCGGTGACCATAATACACATAAACGGATAACTCACGTAAAAAAGTCGAGTGATGCTCGACATGTTTCGGACTATTTCGTAGTCCTTCTTCCTGGAGCGCTCGCCTCATCATCATGCCTGGAGCATCACTCGACTTTATACGTGAGTTATCCATTTATATGTGTATCTAATTATGATTGAGTCACACGGTAGTTTCATGTCGAAAATCAATGACCATTGACAATTCAAAACGTAATGCGTTTTCAATATGAAGCTAACTAGCGTAGATTCTCGTTGATTCTGTAATGTATACAGAATTGACACTTGTCACTGACAATTGTCGCGTTGGTATAATAGGGCCTCGCGACCAACTCTTTTAGGACTCACTCTTTGTAGGTCTCTCGCTTAATACTCCTCTCATTTACTCAACGGTTAACTGGTAGAGATCCCTTATAGAGATAAGATAGAGATAAGTTCGCCTTTGTGCATATATTCAAGGTCTTTTTTGTGATTTGTCTCTGTTTCTTTATATTTGTACAATAAAGCATTTACTTACTTAATGGATTAGAGACTGATCCATGTCATTGGGTACTTTTGAAGTGGTTGCGTGGCCATAACGCCTTTGCCCTTTTTTTACCATTATATAAGCAGTAGTCCATCTTATCTCAGTTAATCTCGTCTCAGGAAGGCTGGCAGTCAAGGACGCGCGAGGTGTCGCCCATTGTATGGTAATACCCCGCGTCATGGGTACGGTGACCATAGAGTGAGGTTTAGTGAGATTTTGTGAGACTTTTTGAGACGTCAATTTAGTTCAGTACATTCTTGTTTTACTTACTTTTTTGCCCAGATTGAGAGTTTTCAGGATTCTTACGAAAATATTGCGTATAATTATTTAAATTTACTGTTTTTATTTATGTTAAAAGAGTATTAGTTGTATAAAATGAACACAGTATTTATTTAACATTTCTCAATTTTCCAAATCTGTGCTTTCCAAATATGACATATTCTAAAACAAAGGATTAAGTATTCCATTACAAAGCAAACTGAAAATTTTGGCTCATTTCTCTGTTAAAATCGGTCCATACAATTATAAAAACCGAGTGACTGACTGATCGAATAATGCACAGCTCAAACCACTGATATTTGACACACGGATAGGTGTGGTCTATAGGCATCCGCTAAGAAAGGATTTGGCAACGGAGCCGGATTATGAGTGCTTTAAGGAGGTCCATTACAAACTCTTAACGCTTCTATTATTTATACATACATACATCACGTCTTTATCCCTTACGGGGTAGACAGAACCTAAAGTAACAAGACCTAAAGGCCACGTTTAGCATGATTGTGGAAGTATAAGGTGGGAAATAAATAAATAAATAAATAAATAAATAAATAAATTGAATCGAAATATTGACGAGCCAGCCACATATCCCATAACATGATACCCAAGTTTTTCGCTTATTATCGATGTGCTTTTACCATCTGCGCGGGAAGAGAAGCAACTGGTACATTCTATGTTTTCCCTTGATCTCAGACCAGCATGGAAAAATCACGTATTTTAATTATTTATCACATATTTTTACCCAAATAAATATAATCAGGACCTGTCCTGAATCGGGCTAGCATCATGGACACCCGCCGTTTCGCTGCGTGGTTTAGTAGGTAGGAAAGCTTGTAAAATCATCATGCTAAGGGAAATGCAATCTTGTACTAAGACATGTACACATTTTTCATGCCACGCCGGTGGCACACTGGCACGCGGGTTTCCAAAGTAAGCAATTAGGACAGGACGGACCTTGCTCAAAGTACTACCTATGTTGATTTATGATGATTTTTGCAGTGGAACACACACACACACACACGTCTTTATCCCTTACGGGGTAGGCAGAGGCTAAGGTAAACCTAAAGGCCACGTTTAGCATGATTGTGGGCGTATAACTGGAATGGGGAATCAAACTAGTGATATAGCTAGCCGGATCGC
The DNA here is from genome assembly GCA_949127965.1 of Pandemis corylana. Classification (NCBI taxonomy): domain Eukaryota; kingdom Metazoa; phylum Arthropoda; class Insecta; order Lepidoptera; family Tortricidae; genus Pandemis; species Pandemis corylana. The sequence continues at coordinate 4,872,738 of OX421877.1, forward strand.
CTATAACATGATTCCTATGCCCATTCCCTCGATGGGCTTTTACCATCTGCGCGGGAAGAGCAACTACATTCTATGTTTTTCTGTGCTCCCATACATGGAATTACTTACAAAGTTTCGCGTTTATAATATTAGTGGGTTTGTATATGTGTATCTTCCGGCTAATACACCGTTGTGGCATCGTTAACTTTATATATCTCCATAAGCTATAGCTATATATATTAATAATATATTAATGAAAGGCCGATGCAAATATGAATGCGGCCGATGAGTCATACAAACAGGTCTGCCAGGATGCTAGTCTAGTTTTATGACTATGTTCCACTTGTTACTAGCAACATATATCCTAAACATATAGTACTATTCTTCCATGCTGGTCTGGGAGTAAAGAAAAAACATAGAATTTACCAGTTGCTGTTCCCGCGCAGATGGTAAAAGCCCATCGAGGGAATAGGCGAAAGTCTTAGGAATCATGTTATAGGCGATGCGGCTAGCAACCCACCTTAAGGTTTTGTTAACTTAGGCTCCGTCTACCCCGTAAGGAATAAAGACGTGATATAAATATGTATGCATGTATATAATACTAATATTATAAATGCGAAAGTTTGTGAGGATGGATGGGGTATGTTTGTTCCTTCTTCACCCTGAAACGACTGGACGGATTAGGATGACATTTGGAAAGGAGATAACTGGTACCCTTTTTTTATGGTGTAGAAAATGCGCCTCATGCATCCCCCCCCACCCCGGTACGGGGTTACCGGGGGTATGTGAAGCTCTCCCGCGACGGCGTACCCACTAAAAACCACACGGATACCCTATTCGGTCGTATGTGAGGCGTTACGGCACTCGGTGTCACCGCGACCCACGACCACCCCGGGATGGGGTTCCCTCTTCGCGGCACCGCAGCAATGCAGGGTTGGGAAATCCCGCCCTCCCCCGCTGGTGCCGCTTGGATTTTTTATAGAGGTTGTCTCCTCGTGGCCCCTTGAAACAGACAGCACACACACACACACACATAGGCTACTCTTTATCCCGGAAAATTGTACCCACGGGCTAGCGATAAACATGTCAAGTCGTAGTTACCTAGTGTGGCGGGGGCCGAGAGGTGCGGGCGGCAGGCGCACTACCCGTCTCTCTCGCCTCCTTTGTCGTCCCTCCCCGCACCCCTGCACCGTGCGGGCGAGGACTCATTTAAGCGGTCGGTCTTTAATAACATTATTTTCCTGGTTCGGGGATCAGTCACAGTATGATCCAGTGAGTGATACAGTTTGACAACAAAAATAATGCTCCACTATGTCACGGCAATATAATCAGGTAAGCACCTACGCACGCTCGCGCCGTATCTATCCTGCTTACCGAATAGCTTTGCTGTGTGTACCTGCGCAGTAGACTAATTTTAGTAGCGCGGGAAACTCTGGCGCTGTTATTGGTCGATCGATTTCGTACCAACAATAGCAAAATCGTGTAAGCGGGACAGAGCTAAGAATGCAAAGCAAGCAATACTCTGCCAGTTGCGCTTGCAAATAAAGTTCAATATAGATTATTTACACGTTCGGCTACCATCAGAAACTGGTCTGCGCTTCTCTGCGCAAACGAATACTGCCGATGCGCATTATATTTGTTGTCAAACTGTACCAGTCCTTACGTTCGGCCAACAACTGTAATTTAGTTGAGCCACTGTGGAACGCCGTAGTTGACAATGCCAAACTTGAGGTGTTTTAAACACTAACCCCCTTATTCATAAACGCTCTGTAGACCTCTGCTAACTTAGCAATCGTTTGTCCTTGTCTGTCACTTTGACATTTACCTTTCACAGATAAGGACAAACGATTGCCAAGTTAGCAGAAGCCTACAGAGCGTTTATGAATAAGGGGGTAAGTAAGCATATCACTATTACAACTTTGTTGTTGATCATACTACCTTCTGGCCTTTTTTGGACGCGTTGGAGACGTTCTTCGTACCATAATATTACAGTATGGTTCATGTAAGTTTTCGGTCATATGCCTCAGACGCGTTTGCTTTGAAACAACAGAAGAGTGCTTGGTTCAGTGTACCATGGGCATCGGTTAATGATTTCCTGGCAAATTCTGAGGGATATCATTATCCGTTGGCTAAGAGCCCGACAGCGGAGGGGTCTTTTGACCGTGTTACCGTACAACGTTGCCGACATTTTTGTCACAAGATTTTTGAATACTGTATTTATTGCTTTGATATTGGCGAAATCATCGCATCGATCTCGGGGGCCATATTAGAAAAAGAAGAAAAGACCAGTTGACGGTTCGATCCTGTGGCGCTGTCTTTTTTCCATAGTGATATCGACGTTTACGTAAACGCGTTTGGGACTTTTTTAGTGTGAAAACTTAGGTACTGTAAAGACTCCTTCTTTACTCTTTATCGAATTCGAATCTTAAATTTAAATATTAAAAAATAAACTAGAATTCGAAACAAGAGTTACGTCAGAGAGAGAGAGTTGCTTAGGGCTTCCTTGGAAGCAGATGTATTATTTTAAAGAATCTAAAAAGCTAAATAAAATACTGAAGACATATTCAAAGTTTGATTAATTAGATTTGAGAGCCATCTGAGCTACATCATCCCGTCATAGAGTCAGTGCCTCTTCAGGGCAGCTCTACAGTACCTACCTACATTAGAGTCTCTGGCTGGTTTCACCCGAGCCCTTATGCTAGGCAATGCAAATTCTAAAAGTTGTATGTAGATATCTTACTGGATCTTTGCTGTTCAGTATGACTGGTATTATTTCCTGTGTCGCCTAGATCTACGATAGTGAACATAGTTAATGGCTAATGATTTTCTCTAGATCCTATCTTGAACGTGTGAAACTAGCTAACTACCCACATTCGTCTATTTACTAGCTACGCATTTTTATGCCACGTCGGCGGAAAACAGGCACGCGGTTGTTAATAGTAAGCAATTAGAACAGGTGTCATTTTTTCTTTAAAACTTACACGTGCAGTCTAAACGTTAGGTTTTGATACCTTAGGCTCTGTCTACTCCGTAAAGGATAAAGACGTGATTGATTTTTTTAAAATTTTAACTTCTTGTAATTTTTTTAAACTTTTTACCTTTTTTCTAATCTATACATATAATAAACGAAGAAAGTCGGTACACGGAAAAAATTAAAAAAAAAATTGGCTAGGGATACTTAGAATGGATAACAGAACACGTTCCAACAGTTTTTTCAATTTTTGTCTGTTTGTCTGTTTATATGTTTATCTGTATATTTGCGAGCGCATCACGTGGAAAAGGCTTATAGTTTTATGACAGTTTTATATTTCCTTTTTTTAATATTATTTTAAGTTAGTTTAGGTAGTGTTTCGTTTTTGTCAGCCACACTACCATTTCCTACATCTTAGGTGAGGACTGAAAACCAGCAGTTCTGCTGAGTCCTTTCCTTTTCACAAATTGTTTTTTTCATTTTTATTCTGTTTTTATTGTATTGTTTGTTTTGGAGTGTGAATAAATATTCTTTTATTATTTTTATTATTATAGGCTACTTTCTATCCCGCAAAATTGCATAGTTCCCGCGGGATAGCGATAAACATGTCAATTTTTGTAATTCTACACGCACGAAGTCGCGGGCAGAAGCTAGTGCTAAAGAAACGAAGTATAAAACTGTTACTTACATCGTTATTTGTACCTAATTATTTTATGACATATTTCGTACCGAGTAATTAAAAGTTGGTCGTTTTAACAAAGTTTCGAACTAACTTAAAAGCTATTTAAAACAAGCAATTAAAGTTAAAGTTAAACCAGGACTCGGTGGAAGAAGTTAAAGTTAGTAATTAATTGTTTTAAAGTATCGCTTTGTCATTTATGCATTTCCATGCATGTTTTTTCTTCCATTTTGGTCTGGGAGTAAAGAAAAAATATAAAATGTACCAGTTGCTTCTCTTCCGGCGCATGGTAAAATCTTGGGATTTTAGGCAACATGTTGTAGGCGATGCTAGCAACCCATCACTATTTTGTTTCCATTTTCCATCTATACACCCTTAATCATGCTAAACACGGCCTTTAGGCCTTGTTATCTTAGGCTCTTTTGACCGTGTTCTACCGTACAACGCTGCCGACATTTTTGTCACAAGATTTTTGAATACTGTATGTACATATTACTTTGACATTGGCAAAATGGGGCCATATTAAAAAAAAAGAAGAAGATTGCTAAGTCAGCAGAAGCCTAGAGCGTTTATGAATAAGGGGTTTAGACTTTATTTCAAATTCAAAGTTCGAATCGTGCAAAAATAAAAAAGAAATAAACAATAGACAGTGCATCTGGCCAGTATTTGCGAGACCATTATATTTATCACAAAGATACAGCTTGGCAAATACGCCAACCGCGCGAGCGAGAAGAAAAAAAATAAAATAAAAAAGATACAGCTGTAATATAGTTATATAATAACTTTTGCCACCTGCCGTGGCTCATTATTATTTTAGTATGCACTAAACTGGATCAAGGACCGGTGGGAATAAGTCTTATAAAAAAAAAGTTTTTGCCTTTTTTTACGACAAGGAAAGCAAACAAACAAATAGGTCACCTGATGGTATGTGATCACCGCTAGCCTAGAGGACTAAAATAATTGCCATGTGCCAGTTTTACTGGCTGTCTTACTTTCTACGTCGGAACTCAGCAGCGCAAGCTCTGCTGCTTGGCGTGACCACTGCAGCCCGTACTGAAGAACGTACAGTGACTGATGAAAGTGGTATTTCGTTGTCCCCGGTATAGTGTTTCAAAACTAAATCGGTTTTGATTTCTTTTCCACGCTTAATATAAGAAGGATTGTACGAACGTCTGAAATATGGCATTGAAATCTGCAAATTTATTATGATAATCGAACGGCTCTAGTTTTTAATAAACAAAGTTGGAAAAAGTTGGTGTCTGTGTGGTTTTAATTTACATAAACGTACATTTTAACGTTCTCATTATATGAAATAAAAATAGTACAATTTAAATTAACAGTCATCAAGTTACTTTTCTCATAGGTGGCAATTATAAAAAATACAATTATACAGTTGTAAAATTAAGTGATTCCGCAAAAAAGGCATTACAAACTTTAAGTTATAATATTTGATGTTCAAACCGATTAAATTCATAGCTACCCGTAACAAAATGATACGAATTAAAAACCAATAAAACGACAACCCTAACTCATGTCACTCACACACGTGCATTCCCCCGCGTCCATACACGCTGTACGTGTCTGCATATTGACATTTCAGGAAGCGCGATTGGTGCAAAAAACGGCGGCAGGCATCAGGGCTGTGCAATTTTTTTTAAATGATACGTTTAAAGTTCAATCGATTGAGAGAACACTATATTTACTGGAATTGGAGCAACGGTTTCTTGATTAGGGTTAATTGTTTACAATTGGACACTATTTTTCAATTTGTCAACCGTTTCAACCAATAGTTAAAGCTAGAAGAGTTTAATTGCCTTATTGACTATAACATTCGAAGTTTTTATAAATTCCTTTCGAAATAGAGTCAATATAATTAGCTAATTGTTGAGTAGGACATGATAGCTCATGCTGGCCTGGGAGTAAAGTAAAAAGAATGTACCAACTGCTTCTCTTCCTGCGCCGATCGTAAAAGGCCATCGAGGGAATGGGCGAAAATGTTTAAAGCCGAATTTAATGTGGACTTGTGGACTTTATAATGGTTTTTTTTAATGTTTATGTTTATAAATGTGTGTCATATTTTTAATCTAAGTACCTAGATTAGTATTAAAGTTGCATTTTTACTAACAAAATACGTTAAACGAGTTTTTCAATGCGTCTAATAAAAATAATAAATAAGTTTTGTGTTGCCGGACTTTAAAATAAATTGTTTTTGTTGTCCAGTCATTGTCATTATTCTAAAAACTTAGGTCATATTGAGGCCATGCTGAGGTCATTTTTAAGTAAGGTTAGGTAAGCTATACTTATGTCATTATAGTAAACACGTAACGTCAGAAGCCGCATTTATTTTAATCATTTATTAGAATGCAGAAAGAATTGTTAGATAAAAAAATATTTTTAAACACACACAGCAATATCGCCTCGGGTCGTAAGTAGCAACTTCCTGGCCAGGGGAAGCCATAAAATTGTGTACACACCTCGGACGGTGACAAAAAAAGCCTTTGGGTCGCATGTTTATCGCCCTCGCCTTTGGCTCGTGCAACAAGTTCCTGCGAATTGAGACATTCTTAATTTTACCACCATAGGCGTGTAATGTACTATTTCTGAGTATTTGTAGCACTCAAAAACTTAACAGATTGGTTTTTGGCATGTACAGGTTATCAAAATATTTTTTTACATTTTTACACGACTTTCGTCTCGCTTCTGATGAAACATCTATAATAGGGTTACTCGCTAAACCTGCCGCCAAGCAGCAGAGCTTGCACGGTTGTGTTCCGGCGTACAGCCGCTGAAATTACTGACACATGAGCTATTTTACCTTAGCTGTTAGGTTGGCACTACCTAACATTATCAGGTACTATACCTTGTTATATAAGTAATCATCGTCATCTCAAGCCTATATACGCCCTACTGCTGGGCACAGACCTCCTCTCAGTAAATATTATGTTTTTTTTTTAAGCAGACGATGGCGCAGGCTGTGGCTAGTATATCAAACAGCCTGAACTTACCGGCGGCCTTTCAAAGGCACAGAACAAAACCCAGGAGCTAACGGAAGCCCATTTTTTAAGCCCATCTCGTCCAAAGACAATTGTTCAAAAACCACAGAGTCATGACATCTGACGAGCGTCCATTGGTTGACGGGCCGCGTTTGACAGCCAATCAGAGATGTGATTTCAAAATTCGAAAGTCATGTTCTTTATTTGAAACGGTGACGGTGCGTTTGTTATCGACAGTCGTTTTCGAAAGGGCTTATGTGCTTTAGTAAAGAAGTGACATAGGTCGTCTTGAAACCGCGTAGGCTATTGGTCTGGTGTGTACATAGGCGTTTTTTTCTTTTTTCGTACGTAGCCAAGATATCGTTACTGGCAACCGTTTTGTCTATTTAGAGGTGTTCGATTGAAGGATATTTTCAGGGTTTCCTCTTGTTTTAAAACTAGTTCGAACGATTGGTGAAAGTTTGTGAGTGTTTGTGTGTATGTTTGTTACCTCTTCACGCGTAAACGGCTGGACGGATTTCGATAAAACTTGGAACGGAGATAGCTGGTACCCTAGATTAGTACATAGGCTACTTTTTATCCCGAAAAATTGCATAGTTCCCGCGGGATAGTGAAAAACATGTCAAAGATCGTAGCTGCCTAGACTCAACATCAGTTCTTATATCTAATTCTATGCGGGCGAAGTCGCGGGCAGAAGCTAGTGATTTACTATTTTCAAAAGTGTTGATATTGAGTGAGATAACAGAATATATCTTTAGGTACTTACGTCCCGGATTCACTTAAAAAGGACATTCGAAATGACTCTAAACATCAAATTAAAACACCGCTAAAAAGTATCATAATCTATTTTGTACTAAAAGATCTTATAACCCCTTCAGAGATAATAAAGTACTATTAATCTTCAAAGGCGCTCCATTTTTTTTAAAGAATGATTTATTCATGAGCTTCTGTGTGGCGTTGATCCAGTGATGACAAATGCTATAGAAATCCATCATTACTGATTTGCTACGGGTAAAACTAACAGTATGTTATTATGTTATGCGACTTCTAGTCATATAGAATCGTTTTATACAGCGTAACCATGAACTTTGTACTTTAAACAAGGCCTTAAAAGTACCTTTTGTAATTGGTTATAAGATTTTTTTTATATCATACAATTTATTTTTAGTTCTAGCTTTCTTTGTAAAAAAAATATTAATTAATTAATTGTACATCCCTAGTCATTTACGACGCTAATACGAGTAGAAGTTCCAAATTCAATAATCATAAGACTACCGAATTCGAACGTTCCAATTCTAACAAATGAATAATTCAAATAAAATCTGTTGAAAAATAGCAACTGGCCAGTACGCAAAGGCAACGATCTAAATTAAAACAACAGAAATCGAGTGCAAGAATTTCAGATTCGTAACGTTCCAGATTCAAAGTTGCGTTTTTAATTCCAACCTGCACCAAAACAGCTACCGGCCAGTATCGATTATAAACACAATACTTGTACAGACGTGGAGTACATTTGTTCGTCACACTCGCTCGAATTAAAGCGAACATCCATCATAATTTAGTGGCTTTAGTGGCGGCAATCACAAATGAGTTTTTTTATAACACTTCAGCATTCGATCGTGGCCTTTTTGAGTTAACGTCTATGATTTATTGGACTGAATGCTGGCTGGACGCAACTGAACTTGGTTTTTAAATATAGAACAAATTAAAAAGCTACTGTTTTTTTAAAGTCAGCGTGTAGGTCGGTAATGTTTTAAAAAAAACTTATTCACTAATAAATTGTGTAATAATATTATGAACATAGATTTGAAAAGAGAGAAAAAAAAATTGTAACCAACCAAGGTAGAGTTTCGTAAGAATAACCATTAAAGTCTCAAAAAGGTCGCATTTTCCATAAAGCGACAACAAACATCCAAAACATCAAATCCCGTAAAGAACGTTTCGTAACAAAATGACGTTGATAGACAAAAAATACTAAAAACTTGTTTTAAGTTTTTTAATTACTAAACGAAGAGGCGTATCCGATGTTTCAAGGAATTTGTGAGAATATTCGACACGCTCATCATCGATTCTATAATCGAATCGAGTGTTGCCTGTTGAGAAATTGACACTGGCATTGCGAGTTGTCAAGGGTGTTGTTTTGAAGAAAAAAAATCCGAACATTACTACAATAAATGAGTATGACAAATGAAAAATCAAATTATGATGCCAAATTATATAATCTAATACCTATTAATAATACTTATGTCCCTGGGGTTGTTTGACACTAGTAACATACAAAAGTTTCAAATGCATGAAATGGGTAATTAATTAATTAATAAGCTATGCAATAAGTTAATAACATTAAATAATGTAGGATGGGCCCAACAAATCGATTTAGATTGAAATTAAACCTACTATATGCTTGTGCTTTATACGTTCTAACCTAACCTAACTCACAGGCAGGGTACCTATATCATAGAATAAATAAGAACATAGCCTATATAGTATAATAAGTATCTAAATAATAGACTAGGATTAGTACCATTAACGCAGCGTTTAGCATAATTGTGGGCGTATAGGTAGAAAGGGGAATCAAAATACCATCACTCTACAAAAACTATTTCAATTTGTCAAGTGGTGACAAGATTCACTATTGGCTATTTATTTTGTGTTTTTTTCAACTCTTAAACTGTACCAACTTTATTGGCGGTTTTGAAGATCCGTAGAGCACAATAACTTATTCTATTGCCTACATTTTTAATTACATGTAAAAGCATTTAAAAGCAATAATCACAGTCACTCAATGTGAAGACATTATCTTAAAACCACCAGTGTTGCCAGCCGCAAAAAATCGAGTCCAATCGATGCATTGTTCCAATCGATACAATATAGAATACACCATAAGCAGCACCTTAATACAAATGCTCTATTATTTTACAATCTGTGGCAAAAAATACCAATAGACGCAGTTTTTATTGCGCACAGCGATTCTTTATGACGCTCGGATTAAAGTTTCGTTTTGATTGACGTAATGGTTGTTTAGTTGGTAGTCCGGATTAGATTGTCTGTTTTTTAGAAAGAGACCGGAATAGTCGATTCCGCTTTTTTTGTTGTTTAATGAGAATCGAATCAAGGAGTATTGCGGTAGGGCTGGAGCTAAGTTATCGATGATTTTAATTAGGTAGGCTTATGTTACGTCAAATTGATTTGTGTTAATTAAACTTATTAAGTCATTTCTAAATTCATAAGTAAACATTGTAAGAAGTAAGGATTTTGGAATCACATGAATAATAAATCAAAATGAAAACAGAGAAAAAGGAAAAACTAGGAGTTTATTTTTAGCCTAACTAACATTATAACAAAAGTGTTAGTGTAAAAAACCGTAACCAAAGGCTTAAAACTTAACGAATTCAGACAGAAAATATAACTTAGTAATAATTGACACGTATCATTATTACAATGTTCGTATATCAAAACTTATCTCCCCATTATATCCCAACTAACAAATCATTTTATCAATACGGCGTACAAATCATCGACCGATCCACCCTCATCGCAATTCATCGATGAACTATCGACAGATATCGATAATACGTCGACAAAACTCCACCCCTACGTCGCGGGCGCATCAAAGTGTAGTACAGACAATAACTGAGAAATATTAAATTATAATAAAATTAACTTGCTCTTGCTTTTTATACCGTTACTGACGTAGCCCTTGGAATTACCAGAAGGGTAAGAAAAGTAATATATTCTCAAAAAATAACTGAACTGGATCGAGATAATTAATTTTGCTCGGTACCTACTTGTAAAGGTAGTAGCCACCGTAGTAAATAATTAACGACATCATAAACCCGCAGTTCTTTCTACCGTATGTGTCGTTTTATGGCGTTAAAACTTGAGAATACAATACAATTAAAACTTTGAAGATACTCCGAAATATGTCACCAAGTAGTTGATTTGATTAAACACTTCCGTATAAATTGTTCATCGTAGTTTTAGATTCAAAATTAAGTCACCCCTTTCCGCCAACTTTTAACATCGACAAAAATGTTACAACACTATGAAACAATAGGCGAACACAATTAAATAATCCTGAAAAAAAATTACAGGAGTGCTCAGTAAAAATAAGAATAGTTCTGAGACACTTTGTATTCTAAAAGTTAGTATCGATATGCTTAACACCGCAATTGTAACTATAAACAGATAAATTGCAGTACAACACTTTCTTAACAGTACAGCGTAATCACACTGCTACCAACTACGCCGCGTTCAATTAAATTAACTATAATAACTTTTTTCCAAGCCCCTCTACCAACCTTCCGCGCTCTACCATCCCATCATTTGATAACGATTATTCATTCTCAACGGAGACACATGACGAATCAATCGACGCGAATCGAATCGAGTCGTATGTGGCTGGCCGGTTAGAAAAACTGTTGGGAAAAAGGCGGGAGTTCTGACGTTTGACGTTTCGTGATAGGTTTTGAATTTGGAAGGACGATGTCGGTTCAAATCTAGTCTATGAGTAGAAATGAAATGGAAGCGCCTCTTTACGGCGTGCGTATGACCACAATTTTAAAGACAAAGGAAAGAAAAAAGTTTATTTACGACAATCACCACAACAAGTATATTTAAATAGTTGTTCAAGCGCTTTTGACTCTTTATTTTAGGACTCTATGTAGCTGGTTGGTTAGATTTTGCTGATTTTAGTAATGACAAAAATACGAAACATGTAAAATCTTCTGCTAACAAACAGCTTTTTTTTAACAAAAAAGGTAAATATATTACCAATCCCTCCGTAAAGACTTGTTTAAAAAAAATCAACGGCACTTCAAATGACTATTTCGAACCGCTATCTGTGACAGAATTGAAAAAAGAATACGTTTAATTGCACGTTGCTGTATCGGTACAGATAAGTGAAACTTAAGGAGTTATGAGACGTATTGTTGTAAAATAAAGGTTCCTTTGCCTTTGTGAGGTAGTTGGTTTAAAAAATTGGAGCGGCCGTTTAATTACTAGGTGTGTGACATAATTACTGGTGTATAAAAGTGTATGGCTTTTTGGGGGAGGCTTAAGAATTTAAAAATGTGATGCTTTAAAATAATAGAAAGTGGCCAGCCGTGTTATTATTTTTTAATTTGTTTATTAGAAGCGAAATAGAAAAAAAGTTGTGTCGATTTCTTGCCGGCCAGCATGTTATGAAGGCTTCAGAAAAAAATGATCATGTTGCAATTGTCATAATTTATTTTGATAATGGGCTCTAAATGTCAGGCATAATGATGTTGTCGTCTTTTTATGCTTATTTATTTAGGTATATATTAAGTTTCTATTGTTCTTTTTGTTATAGCATTCTGCCGAAGCCACGCACAGGTTAAATTATTATAATTTTAGTCTTACGGTTCAATGGGAGAGCTTAATTTGTGAGATAAAATGGAGACCAACGAAACTCTAGTCGAAACATTTTCTTCCAGAAATCATGTGGTGCCGAAAACCTAAGGATGTATTACAAATTAACTTCCATCCTCGTTCACAAACTTTAATAAAGGGTAGAACGTGAATACCGTGACGTTAACACGTATTGCCGTAGCAGTTCATCTATTCGACACTAGACGGCGCCACAGCTTTTACTTAACCCCTTTGCCGTAGCAGTGTATTCAACACTAGATGGCGCTTTTTAAAATTAGACTTACCTGTGTCTGCGTCAGGCCTAAACTGGCAGCGAGCTCTGCGCGCTCAGGAAGCGCCAAGTACTGCGTCCGCTGGAACCGTCGGTTCAACTGCTGTAACTGCAAACTGCTGTATATGGTGCGAGGTTTCCGCATCTTCTTGCCTTTGCCGTTGACGCGGAGGCCGGGGTCGTCGGAGAGGCCACATTTTTCTGGAAAAAAAAAAGTTGAGGTTAGCACAGATAAAGAATAATGTGATATTTTCTTAGAAAATACAAGGTGTCTTAAAACTGTTCTGGAATATTGTAAGAGGTGGTTGGGTTAGCTTGGTTAGACACTTCTGTAGCGATAAAAAAATCTTATCAAAAATGTGATGCCTTTAACCCTTCGTTATGTGAAAAAATAGTCCATGTTAATCTAGGGTACCAGCTATCTCAGTTCCAAATTCGAACCAAATCGGTCTAGCCGTTTCAGTGTGAAGAAGGAACAAATACACACTCACTCACTCACACCCTTACACACTTTCGCATTTATAATAATACAACGATTACACAATGTTTCCACCTGCACAGTAATATGACAAGTTTTTAGTAGTTGGCATACAGGCCTCACAGCCAAGCCACACAAGAAAAAGAAAATCGCGTTCGAATTCCAAATGCAAAAACAAATGCATTTGCGTTCGTATTTCAAAAGGTTAAATTGAGACCGTTTATTCCGGTGTGTGTTACGATGAGCGATATGCAAAACCGTTGCTGGCCGTATGTCAAAACGGTGGAGAAAACTGCCTTACGAAAGCACTTGTACTAACTCGTATTGTAGAGTCGTAGAGTTCGTTTTTGTTTAGTTTGTGGATATCGTTTCCTTGGTTCTGTGTACGCAGATAAATGCCTGCCATGATATTTATTAGTATGTTTTTTTTAATCCTTAGTGATCTTAGGAGTTTTTATCGGTTTTAGCAGTTTTGTCTATGCCATTGCTCTTGGTTGTATGGAAATGGTGGAAATTTTACAATGACGTTGACAATTTGTGATTCTATTTCTTAAAAGAGCTAAGTGCGAGTTGAACCCCTATTTGTAACAGCTCTAATTAGTAATTCTTAATTCTAAGTGTTCTATCTATTACGGTACACGAATATAGCAAAGATAGTGTAAAAAGTTATATTGGCAACCTTTGGCCACGTGGAAATGCATTTTTTTTAATAAACCCGAATTTTGTCACCAACCGTCCAGACAGGCTACTAACAAAACGCTTCCAAATTTAAAAATTTCACGAAAATTAAAAACTTTAAAACCCGAACGCGTTCGAAAACGGTTACCGATCCCACTCGGGGCGATGCGATGGCAGATACCCGATAATTACAAGTTACCGACTATTATCAAGTAGCGAGTGCCTTTCATATATTTTACAAAATGGATGGCCTTCAGAACGCATCGTACGTTGAATATTTATATTGTGGATTTATTGCGGGCAAGATTTAGTGCTGGCCAAATGTGGAGGTTAGAAAAAGTTGGTGGTGTGATGTTTTGAAGTTTGAATATGGAATGGACGAGCCATAGACTATGTAGTTTTTTGCTGGCAGTTTGAAATTCTAACTTTTGATGCTGGCCAGAGATATTGTAGCGTGATGGTTTTGTTTTAAATTTGGAAGTGGTAAGTTAGAAAAATAAAATTTCTTAACGTAGCATTCAAAATTGGAGCCTATAATTTGTTACTGGTCGAAAATAAATGTAAATAATGTTTGAAATAAAAAGCAAATTACTTTAGTACGAGTTTTGCAAAATTGTAACGACGACTTATTTTTACTAGTGATATTAATTAAATAAAATGTTTTATTCTTACTGGCACTTAATATATACAAGAATAATAAGTATAAGGCTAAGAAAAATAAAAAAAAACTTCCTTTAAACATTATGTACTCGTGTTTGACAAGTACCATAGCTACACAAAACGAAAACGACAATTGTGACATTGTAGCTTCCCATGGCTCCCATCATACAAATTAAATACATACACACATACATACATTCAGTTGTCGGCATGGACAGACGGACGGACGAAACAATGGCGTATGCCGTGAGGCGGGCACACCCCTATAGTGATGTGGTCGTGTCGCGCAGTGATGGGACAGTGTCGATAATTAGGTATCGATGTCGATAAAAATAAATTAAGTTATATTTACTTGAAAATATTACGTTGGCCTAAGGGTTAAAAATTACTGACATATTTTACGTAAGTACGTACTGCATTTGAATCAAATGGAAATACTTTATCTACGTAAATAAATTTAATAATAAACAACTTTTCGTTTGTATTTCATTTCACTGTTTAATAGGTACTTAGGGAGTGAATGAGACAAAACGTACACCGTTCTCTTTCTGCAATAAACACTTTCATAAAACTATGAGCTATTTGAAATTCACAAGATCGTTAAAATGCTACAAACAATTTAATAAGCAATTAAATCAAAGTACAGTCGTTAATATTCAGTGTTAAGTTAATTAGCATATTATTACCTATAAAAATTGGTTAATTATTAATAAATCATTTTTTAAATTCCTCTAACGCTACCACTTCCACATGAACGAAATTAAAAAAGTCCTCTTCCTCTTCCGCTTCCTCCTAAATTTAGAATATTAGAGGAACTTTCATTTCACCGCACTTATCGCGCACTCGCTCGCACGCTCGTACATTTTCATTAAAATAAGCCTCCCTATGGTGAATTTTGATTATTAAAATAAACTTAATGTGCATAATTATGTTTACTATTATTTAATAAATAAATAAGCAACTACTGCGCTATTTGTTTTTTTAAACTTCCAACTAATATGTATACTGTAATACGTTTACTCAATTTGTGTGTGTAAGAAACCTAACTCTCATAAATTATATTTTGTTCGTCTATTAAATTAAAATAACTAAATAAACTTAAAATTTATTGTAAAAGAGAGCCGGGCCTTTTGGCAGGGTGCCCATCACGCAGGCAACATTCCCGCGCTGAACTGCGATTGCCCTTAAATCCAACTAATATCTCACTATCACACAACCCTATCCCACTAAGCTTTCTTTTCCTCTTCCGTATCCTCCTCATAAAAACCTCTTCCTCATTAGCTTCCACAAACTATGTGCTTAATACTTCTTCTTCCGCTTCGTCTTCCTCATAACCACTTCCTCGTCAACCCTTACCCTCAGCAATCATGACTTTACCGGTTTTCTCGTACATATTGACATAATTTCGTATGCCATAAAAAACATTTGGCATAACTCTTTTTCTGTTAAACTATTTATGCTTCAGAATCTCGCGGGTTACCGTCCGGATCTCTACCACCGTCTTATTCGCCAATCCTGCCCCCAAGCAGCAGTGCTTGCACTAATGTGTTCTGGCCTGGAGATTAAGACAGGTAGTGAAATTATTGGCACAAGAGTGGTGGTACTCGCTTACCATCAGGAGACCCACTTGCTCGTTTGCCTTTAAGCCTACATGCCATTTCAAACATACCGAAAAAATTACGGTTTGAAAAAAGGAGTTATAACAAATAATAATTATGGCAAACATTATGATATGGCATAATGAAATGTCCACCATTTTGATTCATGGATACATTCATCGATTTCAGTGGAAACCGCTTCGCCTCATCCATTTATTGCCTAAGTACTGAATCACCCACGAACCTGTGGCCAAAACAAAGGTGATATCTCAGAAAAATGTCGTTTGAGCGCGGATATAAAAATCTGAGATGGAAATATAATATTTTTAAGTGGAGCCACTTTCTACGCCGGCCGTGGCCCGCCCACCGAAACGCCTACCGAAAACCGAATAAGAGCCGACCAGCAAAAAACAATAAAATCTTTTTCCTTCAACAAAGGGCGTTTTTTAAAAAACCTCGAACAGCGCGGACGGGCGGCTGGAACGCTGACGTTTGATTTTAGAAAATCGATTTTCAAAAATGTCTACCTGTACGATAGATAGTTGGATTGACAATTGTACCTTGGTGGTCCTTAGGTATTTTTTGAGTATTAAAAGAAAAGCAGTAAGGTGTCTAGGAAGGAAGCTCCCCTCAGAAAAGTATCTTGAATCCAAAATACACAAACATAACAAATATATGTGGGGATGGCAACAATATATTTTTAATCAAATTAATTAGATTATAACTTGCAAATTGAAACCAACTGTTGCTCCTCTCTCGTCAACACTTCTACTTTTTAATTGTAATGTACCATCCAATTCGAACATAATTATATTTAATAGGTAGTATAAATAATGTAATAAATGTATATCTCACACATTCTACTCTCCTCTTAAACCTTTAAATATCATGGAGCATTATATGAATAAAAATCACCACAACCAGTCTTCATACAAATCGATGACACTCACTTCAACAAAGTTTAGAGCAGTCTACCTTTCTCTGTGGCTGTATGGCATCAATATCTTTACCGTATTTTCTTTAATTTATAGTTTTTTTCGAACGCCCGTCTACACTGCCAGTAAGAAAGTAAAACCAGCCAGTTCTGTCGGTATAAAATAATAAAAAAATCCATAAAGAGGTGCGCATACCTTTAGCATGTATTAAAAGAGTATGGGAATCAAATTATTATTTTTAATTACATTTACCGCTAAAATTAAGCAGCTATGATATCATAACTTGTTTAGAAAAACGAAACTGCTGTAATAAAATGATATTTTTATGGCGTATTAGCGGTTTGCTGTAATTATCTACTAGAATAACCTAAACACATGTTAAACGTACTTAAATTGAAATCGATTCTGTCGTTGAATGTAATGGTGACAGTGTTCGGATGTACTTTATACATACATACGTACACACATACACAAATTACACCTTTATCCTTTACGGGGTGGACAGAGCTAAGGTGACAAGACCTACAGGCTAGATTAGCAAGATTATGGGCGTATAGATGGAAAATGGAATCAAAATAGCGATTGGTCACCCGCCGCATCGCCTATAACGTGACTCCTATGATTTTCGCCATTGCCCTCGATGGGCTTTTACTGTGCGGGAAGAGAAGCAACTAGTACATTCTATGTTTTTTCTTTGCTTCCAGACCAGCGTGGAAGAACTTATTTTATCTCAACTTAAATTAGTTTACTTTTTCTTTTTACAAATGCAAAGGGCAAAGGTTTTAAACACGATGACAGGAAAAGGTTAAAGATACTCAACAGCTCTGGATAAAATACAAGTGGTGTAGCTATAGAACATGGGTCATCAAATCGGCTAAGTATTTTTAGCCGGTAACTAAATTTATATTCAATTATCCTTAAAAAAAACTTTAAAAAAAAGACGGAATTAGGGAAATACTTGAAATGAAATGGCAACACTGTCTTTTCACCTAATTACCACACATTTAGCGCGTACTTGAAAATAGCCAAAAAAAAATTATTTTCAGTTCTTCAGTTTTTTTTATTCCACAAACCCAGGTGGTAAACATTAGGGACCCACGTTATGGTACCCCGGGGGCGACACTAGGGTGGGCGGGGTTCCAAAAATCGTAGAGCAGGGGTGTGTCGCGTTGCCTGAGGAACACGCTAATCGCCCAGATCTAAGCTCTTGCCGGGACAAGCGAGCGGTAAAGTTTTTTTTTTTTTTTTTTTTATGTGAATAGGAAGGCAAACGAGCAAGTGGGTCACCTGATGGTAAGTGATCACCACTACCCATAGACACCCGCAACCCCGGAAGGATTGCAGATGCGTTGCCAACCTAGAGGACTAAGATGAAATGCCTCTTGTGTCCGTAATTTCCCCGGCTGTCTTACTCTCCACACCGGAACACAGCAGTGCAAGCACTGCTACTTAGCGACAGGATTAGCGAGTAAGATGGTGGTAGCGATCCGGACGGCCCTTACACAAGGCCCTACCACTCGCAAAGCACCCGCAGTTTGTACATACATACATACATACACAAATCACGTCTTTATCCTTTACGGGAGACAGAGCCTAAGGTGACAAAACAGGCCACGTTTAGCTAGATTGTGGGCGCATACATGGAAATTTGATTTCCCTTTCCAGTACGCCCTTAATCATGCTAAACGTGGCCTTAAGGTTTTGTTACCTTAGGTTCTGTCTACCCCGTAAGGGATAAAGACGTAATATATGTATGTATCATCACTATCACTACATAGTATAAAACAAAGTCGCTTTCTCTGTCCCTATATCCCTATGTATATCTTTAAAACTACACAACGGATTTGATGCGGTTTTTTTATAGATAGAGTGATTCAAGAGGATTTTTTTTATGTATGATTCTACGCAGACGAAGTTGCGGGCAGAAGCTAGTGTAATATATACGCATGTATGTATGATGGTTGAGACGAACTACGCGGGTAAAAACCAGCAATTAACAAACGCTTGCCTACACGACAGTACTACGCGTGCGTACGCGCCGCGAGCCAAACGTTTTTAGAAAAAAAACATACTTTTATAACCTGCAATTAAAAATGCTTTGACGCTGTTATTATAGTTTTTGTCAGTCGCGGTCGCGAGATCATCCGGGCAGCTGTTAAAAAGCTGTAGGGAAATTAGGTTTGCGGCGCTTTCCTACAAGACAGTGCTTGCTTCGTGGCCCGGCATCGAGAGTAAGACAGCCAGTGAAAGCACTGGCTCATGAGGTAGTTACTCATGCTATCTTGGCTCTCTAGACCAGGGTTTCCCAAACCATGGGTCACGACCCACTGGTGGGTCGCGAGCTAATATCAAGACAAGTGGGCCCTGCCTGTAGAACGACACACCAAAAAAAATTATTAACACTTCGTTTGTTATTTGAAAAGTCCTTTCTTCATACTGTCATTGTCTTTCTTATTTATTTGTTTTAAACGCAATTTCTTTCCTCGTACGACAAAGATCTGGAACCAACTTCCTGCTGCAACATTCCCTGAGCGGTACAATTTAGGGATGTTTAAAAAGCGAACCTTCCTGTTCCTAAAAGGGCCGGCAACGCACCTGTGATTCCCCAAGTCTTGGAGGTGTCCCTGGGCGATGGTGATTACTTTCCATCAGGTGACCCGTCTGCTCGTTTTCCCCCTCTTATATATAAAAATATATATATATATATATTGGTGACGGTTGAATTTCTTAGAGGTGGGTCCCAAGTTTGTAAACTTGTATTAGATGGGTTGTAGCCCAGACAACTTTGGGACCCCTGCTCTAGACTATAGACTGACTGGTTAAATGAGTCCTCGCCCGCGCGGCACAGGGGCGCGGGGCGGACGACAAAGCGGACCGAGAGAGGCGGGCGGGTATTGCGCCGCAGATAGAACGCGGGTAGAACTATGCTTGGGGTATTGGGATCGAATACCGGGACTTCCAAGCTGGTCTGGGAGTAAAGAAAAAACATAGAACGGAAGAGAAGCAACTGGTACATTCTATGTGTTTCCTTTGCTCCAATACCAAATTTAATGAAATGGAAATATATTAACACAGTAGGTAAACAACACATTTTATTGAATCAGGCGTTACTTTGCGGAGGTCGATTTCAATGAACAAAAATACATAACCCTTTTTGTTTTTGCTGTAGTCGGTTTTTTTAAGCTAGTTATTTGTGTACAATAAAAATCATAAATTAAAGGGTAGTTTGGGAAAATAAATATGAATGTAAGTTACATTGTTTATTTATACGTTTTCGAGTCAGTGCGACGTTGGTTTGCATGTATAACAGTTGTGCTCATTGAACTTTGATAATGATCCCGTAGAGGGATCGAAACGCGTCAGTGTTTGTGTGGTGTAAGGGATTAAGTTTGTGGCATTTATATGTGTTTTATTGGCGGTAGTGGAGGGAGGATTGCATGAAAAACATATATATTTCACACAGGCTTGGTTATCTTGCACGTGAGTAGCAGAGTAGCAAGGTAAATATTTTTTGTTCACAATAAACAACATAACAACCACTTATTATGATATTAAAATTACTTAAACGTATCATCAAAATATTAACAACAATTGGTTGAAATCTTCAAAGTACGACTTCAGAACTATAAATTCACTCATGTCCAATAATCATTGGTCTTCACACCCCCTCTAATGCGGACACAAATGTACCAACAAAAAGACTTAGTACGTGAAGCCATGTGTCTTTTCATACTGGTCGGGTTAACTATTACCGCGCTATCAAAAGCAATCGACGAGGACTTTAACAGGTGAGTATAAGGTCCATTTTATGTTTTTCTAGTTTTGTTTGCTAACGTGGTATATTTTTTGTTAAGCAGTTTGATAAGTCTTAATGCGTTGGGTTAGAGTAGTTTTTTGGTTGATTCGGCTTTGTTGTAAGTTGGGTTGACAATAAATCTTAGTGGAAAGAGCAACAAGGGGCGAATTAACCGACTGTGTAAATAACAGTTAACTGTGTAATGAGTTGATATGGTTACAAACTAGTTTTAGTTAATTCCAATTAAGTTTTTTGTTGACAACCCTGGGCCATTCGTTTGCGTTAAGTTGACAACCCTAGTTTTTTATGAAATAGCGCGGCGTACGAGCAAGTGGGTTGCCTTGTGGTAAGTGACCAGCCATGGACACCTGTAACACTGGCTTGCATCCCGGGGACCGAGACTCGGTTTTCCGAAAATCTCGGACCATCTTCGGACTTCGAGATTCGTTCAGTTCAGAAAAACCGGAACCAGACTTGTGATGTGTGTAAGTCTATTATAGTAACCACCTTAATAACTTTTTCAATAAGTAACAGCAATATAAAATAACTAGTTTCTGCCCGCGACTTCGTCTGCGTAGAATTATACATAAAAACTTTCCTCTTGAATCACTATCTATTAAAAAAAACCGCATCTAAATCCGTTGTGTAGTTTTGAAGATATAAGCATACATAGGGACACAGGGACGTAGGGACATAGGGACAGAGAAAGCGACTTTGTTTTATACTATGTAGTGACAATAGGGTATATGCTTAATAAAATATGAAAGTACTAGCTGTTGCCCGCAACTACGTCTGCATAGAATTCGTTTATCGCTATCCCGCAGGAATTACGCAATTTTCCGGGATAAAAAGTAGCCTATGTGTTATTCCAGACTATAAACTATCTATGTTCCAAATTTCATCCAGATCTGTCCAGCCGTTCTGGCGTGAAAGAGTAACAATCATCCATACATACTCACAAACTTTCACATTTATAATATTAGTAGGATACGAGTAGTAGGATGAAGTATTACAAAAATACCTCCTACATCACCCTTCCATGCTGGTCTGGGATTAAAAAAAAACATAGAATTTAGCAATTGCTTCTCTTCCCGCGCAGATGGTAAAAGCCCATCGAGGGAATGGGCGAAAGTCTTAGGAATCATGTTAGACGATGCGGCTAGCAACTCATCACTATTTTGATTTCACTTTCCACCTATACGCCCTTAATCATGCTAAGCGTGGCCTTAAGGTTTTATTACCTTAGGCTCTGCCTACCCCGTATGTACAAAAATAAGGCATAGCATTATGGTATCGCTCTCACAACACAATTTACAACGTAAATTTATTTTGGCCAATTATAATGTCCCACAACGTAAACGTTTCTTTCATGCTGGTCTGGGAGCAAAGGAAAAACATAGAATGTACCAGTTGCTTCTCTTCCCGCGCATGGTAAAAGCCCATCGAGACAATGGCCGAAATTCTAAGAAATCATAGTTATGTTCCCCTTTCCAACTATATGCCAACAACCATGCTAAACGTGGTCTGTAGGTCTTGTTACCCCAGGCTCTGTCTACCCCGTAAGGGATATAGACGTGATTTGTGTACCTATGTATGGAGCAGGTAATGGCCTTACATAACAATCAATGGTGAAGACCTTCATATTACGAAAGTGGATTAGAAATCATTTTGGGAAGCGTGTTGCAAAATCGACCTTGGAACATTGACCGGCCTAAAGGAAAACGTACGTCGGAAAATTAAAATTTACGGTTCAACTTCCTTCGCACGTAACGTGAGGAAGACCGTTTTTGCCGTTGCGTGTTCGGATTTAGAACGCGATTTGAAATTTTTCTTTTTATTCGAATTAGGTCTTTTTTGTGGTACTATTTTTTTTGTTTGGATTATATTAAGAAAAAATACAGGCCAGCTAGAAATACAACCTATGAAAAATAAAAAGGTTGCTGAATAAATGCGGTAAAATGGTGAAAGCAAAATAAAACATTGGGTATCTACTTTCTTGTGTGAAGCGAAAATTGATTTTGACTGAAGCGTTTCCTTCGTTCCCTAATTTGCTACATATCACAAATTTTACTAATTGGCTCATTAGACTCGCATAAATTTACGCGTCTTTTGTGAGGAAAAGAAACAATGGCATAGCTCAAATGGCACTGGCACATTAATTTTAATTACGATAAAAAACAAATAAACTCAAAATCCGAACTTATTCCAAATTTAAAATGGACAGTCCATTCTGAATTTCCCTGAACGTTAAAGTTTTATGCGTCGCTGGGTTGCCGCGCTAAAAAATTCACTCGGGGGTAAATTGTAGTGCTGCGAAGGCTGATTAAATATTTAACGCTGGTATAACTGGCAGTGTTTTGACGTCGATTTGTATTTCGAATTGAATAGGGATTTCTAGTGTGAAAATTAGCGTTTAGAAGTTAAGTATGGTTTTTATTTTTTATTGGTGTATTTTGTTGATGTTATTAATGTATATTAATTTGTGACACGATTAATTATAATGTTGTTGATTATTCTAAAGTGACCAACTAGAATCGCAATATTAGGTAATTGTAAAGTTGGACGAACGAAGATAAAAAATACATAATTAGTTCTCAAGTCAAGTAGGTTAGGTACGTATACATTGTTTGACATGAAGTTTTTTTTACACCATGGCAACAAGCGTATGCTTTTAACTTTTTTTTCCTCTTGCATTAGTTTTGCTCATAAAAAGCTGCGTAGTACCGAGGACAAGGCGCCAGCATTAAACAGCCAAACTGAACAAAGTTGCCATACCAAAAAAACATTTTCTACTTAACAAAATTTACGCCTCTGTATTTGACATTAAACGTTTTAAGTGGCTCACACTATTTTATGATAATGATGGCTTGAAAAAAAAGTTAACCGTTATTTCGTAAGAAAATTACGGGGTGTCACCGCGGTGGTGTCATAATTTTATTATACGTCAATTTCACTTTAATTCCGTCGTATTTTGATGGGTCAATTTCTTGATAAAGTTTTTGTCACTAACATAGTAAAGTTGAAGGACGAATAAATTCATACACTTGTAAAATTACGGGTGTTAGACTAATTTCTTACAAGCATCCTACTAATAATATAAACGCCAAAGTTTGTAAGTATGGATGGATGTTTGTTACTCTTTCAAGTAAAAACTACTGAATGGATTTGGATAAAATTTGGAACGGAGTTAGCTGATACCCTAGATTGACATATATGCTATTTTTTATCCCGGAAAATTGCATAGTTTCCGCGGGATATCGAAAAATTATTTTTTTACAGACAAAGTCGCTTGCAGCAGCTATAATAATATAAATGCGAAGTAACTCTGTCTGTCTGGACGAATTTAGATGAAATTTAGTTTCTAGATAGTTTCAGCCCCGGGGAAGGACTTAGGATAGTTTTTATCCCGGAAAATTGCATAGTTCCCGCGGGATAGCGATAAGCGAAAGTGAATTCTTCAGACGCAGTCGCGGGCAAAAGCTAGTACTAAATAATTGAATTAGGCGTTGAACTAATGAACAAACGTACTTTACAGCCCGTGAGCTCTTTGAACGCCATTCCGGTTTGTCTTGTTGTCTCACTCACTTAAGATAAGACAAGATAAGGTAAGATAACGTTTATTGCCATTAAAAATAAGAAACAAAAGAAATACAGAGTTAACTTAAGAACCAACGTTACATTGTTTTGCTAGCAAAAAAAAAACTTGTACACATTGGCAAAAGGAGCAGGCTCAGCCTGTGCTGCGCTTACGCAGAAGCTCTTATGGGTTCAATACTTTTTTTTTGCGGTGGGAAAATGCGTTACGCATACGACCGCGCCGTGGGGACGGCACGGAAGTTATGTGGGACTCTCCTCCCCGGCCCCCCTCCCGAATGGAAGGAGATGGGTTCGATACTTGATTCGACCAAGGGTAACCTAAACCTGAATGCGATTGTAAGAGAGAGGACTGTACCTTGGTACTCTGCTACCCCCACAAATCCACATCCGCTTTTTGTTTGATAAGAATACTAATTTTAACAAACCTCTAAAGCAGTGGTTCCTAACCTTTTCAGTTCCCTTACCCTTATGACCTTACTAAGGTCACGGATTTTACCCCTCCCCAATATTTCGCGGAGGCAAATCTTTCGGCGCTCGAAACTACAACCAGCTCAACCCCCGCCAAATACCAATTTTCCCCTTAAGGGGGTAATTAACCCCAGGTTAGGAACCCAAGCTCTAAAGCATAGGATTATGGATTCAGACTCAGACCTGGCCCTTTTGAATTTTTTTGGTAACCTATGTGCGAATGAAGAAATCCGCACACACCTGCGAAGCAGTTCAAAGTTGTGTGTGTAGTTTTTAAATATGCACAAGACATGGGAAACTGGGAAACTACGACCTAGACTCTTTCATTTTGAAAAACCTGTGCCCAGCAGTGAGACGTTACAAAGGCTGGAGACTAAGAGATGATGAAGAAGGTAATTTTTGGTGATGAAACCAAATGTTGTATGTCATTCCTAATAGAATATTGGTATGCGGAACAGATTGACATAGCTTTTATTTTGATCAGCATGTTGCCTTTTCAATTTGGTCTAACATTTTATGAAACGCAGCATTTCCGACGTTTGATAAAGATAATTAATAGAGATTGATGAATGCGAATGAAGCGAAAGAGGTATGTCAGGATCGTAGCTAGTGGAACAAAGTAGTCTCTACCTACCCCTGTAGGAAAGGTGTGACGTTATATGTATGTATGTATGTAATTATGAATGTACTTACCATCTTTAGGCGGACTGGAACATTGCGGCGCGTAGGACCCCAAATGGTACCCATAAGTGTTTTGATGCATAGGAGGGAAGGGGTAACCTAACGACCGGGGACTAGGGAACCCAGACGCCTCGTGGGGGTTCTGCTGCCCCCCCGGACTCCCAAAATGATGCGGGTGCTGATACCCCCCCTTGAACCCATACCCGTGTTGCTGGAGCTCAATAAAAGCCGATTTTGAGGAAACGTTGGTCGGGGTAGAGTTAGCCGAGTTGGGGTCGTGGGGGGTCTGGGACCCCAGATGGTGGTGGTGGTCTAGGTTGTCCTGGGTCGTCATGGCGGGCTGTGGGGTCGACGGGCCCCCCCCGTCTGCGGACGTGGGAGGCCCGAAGGGATCTGAGAAACTCAGGGTGGGTTTTGGGGACTGGATTCGGGTAATTTTGAGGGTTGGGGGGGGCTCGGGTTGTATTGCGCCGCTGGTTTAGCCTGGAACAAAAAAAGAGTAAGTTTTTAGAGTTGTAATAGTGCTTATGTGACATGTTGTCTTACGTAGATGCAGCTTTAGGGGTGGTTTATACATGAAGGTTGTACAACCGAACAAAGCTTCCAGACCAACTGTGGAACCATTTTAGAGTAAATATGTTAATAACGTTACATTCAATTGACTACGAAAATCACTGTAAAGTTTACTGTGTTGAGGTTCTAACGTGGATCAGAAAACAATTTGTTTGATAGTACACGTGCCGCTCAAAATCAGCTGGTTTTCTTATAAAAAATAATGCAAACGATGTGAAATTGCCAGTATAAAAATACTCTACTGTTCAGCGCAAATTAAATTCATAAGTCTGGCAACATTCACTAACCAATCGCGCGTAACCTAAAAATTCGAACGAAAATACAAATTCGAAACGCCTCCCACGGGGTCACTAGAGGTCGTAGGAGTTTTCTGGAAACAATTTAAGAGCCGACACGGTCAATTGAACGAATGAACGAATGGACGAGTCGAACCGTTCGCAGGGCTGGCTGGTAAGTGAATTAAGATGCGTTCGAATAAAAAAAATAAACTTGTAAAGCGTAGGTCACACTGGCAGTCTGGGGACAAGTTTAGAAAAAAAACGCGAGACGAAGACATTTCAAAATGGGTCAGCTGTTTGGCTCACATGTTTGGACCAATCCGTGATCCTTTATCAAGGCGTTACTTATGAATATAGTATGACATCACACGGATTTAACCTGGGATTTTACAAGTGCCTTGTATCAATGATCATACAAGTGCTTAATGGTTTACTAAGCCCGGTTCACGCTTGACTACCGTCAGGAAATACCTGTGATTCACCAAATGAAACCGCAAAACGTAGAAAATTGTTTGGTACAAGATAAGTTTTCTGTTACCATGACGGATGGAGGGCGACAGGGTTCTAAAAGTAACCGAAGTGGATTTATGCTATACCATAGTTTGATGAAATATCTGTCAATGGCAGCTCATCACTGGTGGTCATTTAACATACACATACACACACACACACACACACAAATCACGTCTTTAACCCTTACGGGGTAGACAGAGCCTAAGGTAACAAGACCTACAGGCCAGGTTTAGCGAGACACAGGCTGAGGAGGATCATTTGAATACTGTAAATATTTATTGCGCTCAATTACAACATAAGTAATCTTAACTGTAATGCATGGCGTAATTGCCTTTACCTTTATCGTTTAAAAAAATCAACAACAGGTGCCAGTGTTTAACAAAATGTGTTCTTAATTCGAATGTGATATTCATAGATGGATAAAGTTTCGATGTAAAGGGTTTATGATTGACCACACTAGCGAATAAACGAATAAAACACAACAACCTGTTTTACAGCTCTCTTCCTAGAAAAAAGTAATTGGTTGCCCAATCTATGGCCCATATACCGTTTAATTTCTTACAAAACACAAGAGAAAACGTTCTGCCTCTAAAACAAATGACCTAAAGAATTAGTGATAAAAAAATACCCTTTCGGCAAGCTCTTTGAGTTAATTACCAAGACAAGTCGGCCCTTTCACGCGCAGCTTAATTCGTATAAGTCGATCCTTTGCACTCATAAGGTTCTTTATTGGGCTCTCATCTCGCCGGCGCCTCAAAAGGTCGGGTCAAAACGTTTTGCTTTTTTTATGTTTGTTTGTTTGTGTGTTGATTACTCATGACCGTAATAATAATGTTTAGAACAAACTAATTGGTGTAAATTTTTATTGAAAAATATTACTCGTTTTTATTAATTGCGTTGAAGTCTTCATATTTCTAAATAATAGTTATAATTAAGAGCGTGGGCATGCGTTAATGATGATTTTATTAAGTCTGTAGGTATTTATCCTTATCCTTACTAATATTATAAATAAAGTATCTCTGTCTGTCTATCTGTTACGCTTTCACACCTATAAACTATGAAACCGATTCAGTTGGAATTTGGTACATTGATAGTTTTAGTCTTATGAAAAAACATAGGATAATTTTGTCACGGAAAATGTCAATGTTCCCGCGGGATAGCGCTATGCGAATCATACGCAGACGGAGTCGCGGGCAACAGCTAGTGTTTATTAAATTGATACCACATGTGTCGCTTACACCCAATTAACTTGTACTTGTCCCTATTTACTAAATAACGTTGGATTTTTTACACTTTTTCATTATTTTTCCATCCATTTTTGACAACCACAGTCTAGTAATTAAAGACCCTGACTTAGAAGCTAGAGGACCTAGGTTCGAATGCCAGGACGAGCAGGCACTTGTATGGTAGGAGATTTGTATGATAATAATTCGATGTCATTAAACAAACAATGTTTTTTCCTGAAAAAAATATTATGTTGAGTAAAAAGTTTGTTAAGGCCAAGCGATTATTAGACCAAACATTGCATAGAAACATTTATTCGGCCATCGGATATACAATCCTACAAGGCAACTGTCAATTACATTAAGAAAACTAGAAGCTCTGTACACCCATAATACAGTTAATTAGCAACAGTTGTACATGACTACAACTTACGGGTGTAAAACCTTGTATAATGTCTCAACCTGTCATTACTCTAGTAAATCTAATTATTACTTACTAGCTTTTTAACTGTTGGCTTCGGACCGTGTTTGCCTACTGATCCGAGACAAGGGGTCCATGGGAACATATGAAAAAGCCATAAATAGTGGACCCTATAAAATACTACTGAGTATTCATTAAAGACAGCCAGACACGCTTCAGTGGATCATTGTTCGTAAAGTAGAACGAAATGTAGATATTAAAATTATACGACTGATATATTGGCGGTTGTAGGATTTATTTTTAGGGCATTTTTATAAAGTACATGTTAAAAAAATGTTTGCTACCCCTGCTTAATTTTAGCGTAGTCCGGACATCGGAGATTAGAAAGCACAAATCGGCCAATCAGATGACAGATTAGGGGTAGTGAACCTTTTTATAATGATCTCGTTATTACGGCAATAGCTGCACCGAATTGGGTAATTCTTTTTTAGTTGTGTTTGTTACTGTTTGGACAAGGTTTGTATAAAATACAATTTTGAAAAAAAAAACAAAATGGCAGCTGGTTGCAAGCCCCGGGCTACAGCTAGTAAATTATAAATTTAATAGCTATGGATGAAGATGTTGTGTATCAGTTATCAAACCAATCTTATTATCATTATCATTGATTGATGATTGAATGGCATCGAATGTGTATGAATAACAATTAATGGCTTTATTGTTAGTTGTAGCCGGCGTAAAAAGTAAACAGAAACAGTCAATAGAATGTTTTAGGAGTACGCTTGGAATAATAACAATGCTGAATGTTTTACTGTCAGAAGAAGGAAGAGATATCGGGTACATTGACATGTTTTTTCTGGCAACACTTAGTCTAAGATCCGAACCTAAATCCGAGTCCAATTTGCAGTTGTTCCATACTGTTTCCGGAGGAACAAATTCATTCAAACAACAGAACTGCTTTTCAAACCTCGATGACCGGAGATCGTGTTAAAAACTTATGGATTATTTATAACTAGCTTCTGCCCGCAACTTCGTCTGCGTAGAATTATACATAAAAACCTTTCTCTTGAATCACTCTATCTATTAAAAAAACCCGCATCAAAATCCGTTGTGTAGTTTTGAAGATATAAGCATACATAGGGACATAGGGACTAGGGACATAGGGACAGAGAAAGCGACTTCGTTTTATACTATGTAGTGATGTTGTAGATACGTCAAAGTATCGAAGTGTGGACCACTCAGTGGGCATTGATTGTGATAATCACAAACACCGTATTTCTTTGCCAGCACGCGAGAAAACAAGTAAAACCAGCTCTGGGCTAGCGGTACCAATAAACATCGTAACCATGTCGAATTTACTATTTTTGATCATAAAATCGCTGGCACGCGATCATTTCTTAACATTTTATTGTCTTTTATTAATTAATACGCCGGTTTTTTTGTCCGGCTGTCCGATCATGCAACATTGCAACACTGCGCACGCTAATATTTGTTGAATGATTTTATTTTGTTTCACAGCTTTATACGTGGGTCTTCACTATATTAAGGCTACGAAGGTGGGTGGATACATAGTAAACACACTCTCTTACTAATACATGGTTATAATCATGGGCAAAGTGGCTAGAAAAAGAGCTGTTGGGCGCAGGAAGAAATCTTGGCTGCGAAATATCCGGGAATGGACTGGAATCACAAGAGCAGCGGAGCTTTTCAACCTGGCCAGGGACCGGGTAAAGTATGCGGAGCTGACTGCCAACCTTCACTAGATGGAGAGGCACCATAAGAGACTAATACATGCGCGCGATGATGTGTACTGTAGAGCCCTGAGGAGGCACAGACTCTACGACGGGATGATGTAGCTCAGATGGCTCACTATACTATTTATTTAAACTCCCAACTCTTTGAATATAAGCTCAGTATTTTATTTATCTTTTTAGATTATTAAACCAATACATATGCTTCCAATGGAAGCCTAATAAGCAGACTCTGACTTTTTTCTTGTTTCGAATTCTAGTTTATTTTTAACTAGCTTCTGCCCGCGACTTCGTCTGCGTAGAATCTATACATATAATAAAATCGTTGAGACCAAAAAATCTGTACATTGAAGATTTAAAAAAAAAAACCGACCAGGGTGACTTAAAATCGGTAACTGAACATATTAAAACCATTTTTAAAATTTTTGTTTGTTTGTTTGTTTGTTTGACTGAGCATCACGTAAAAACTACTGAACGGATATTAATGAAATGTTCACAAATCGATTCCAATTAATTCAGAATAGGATATAGGCTACAGAAATTTTGGAAATTTTTGGAAAAAGGGGGTGAAAAGGGGGGTTAAAGTTTGTATGAAAAAAGAAAATTAGATTGTTCTAGAATCATGAAACTCAGAATAAATGCTTAGTAATAAAAATAAAGAAATACCTGTTTTAGCATTTTTTTTTAATCTCATCCAGAGATGCAAAAAAGAGGGTTTTGTGTTTAAAATTAATTAACTTCATACACCTATACAATAAAAGCCAATGAAGTGTAACCTTTTAAAGTTACTACATAATACTTCCAATTTAATACAGGTAAATATAATTTCTCAGTTTTCTTGAAATTTGATTTTTGAGGTGATTACGCACAAAATAGCGGAACTCAAGAAAATCAGCTTTCCTCGGTATAAGTAGTTGGTAATAGTTACAAACATAATAATACTACGAAGAAAATAGATAGATACAAATGTACATAAGACATATAGCCGGAAAAGCGTGTCAATTGTGAAAAAACATTAATATAATAATTACATGCTGTACAGGCATTTTTTCAACGAAGAGATTTTTGTCAAACCTAAATCAACCTAAATTGGCGTCCTAAATTGTGTTCTTTACCTAACACCTAAAGTTCAATATGCAATACCGTTACTTTTGTTTTTATTTATTGCGCAATTATTCACAACGCGTTCGGTTTTTGAACGCACTCTTATTTGATAGCCTGATATTAATGTGAGGGCGGCGTGAAACGCTTGGCTGTATGTTCTTGGTACCTTTGCCTATAAAAAGCAAAATCAAAGGGCGCGTTTACGCCTGCGCTACGAACATTGTCAGAATTTTATTGTGAAAAGTTGGTGCTTTTAGTATGAATCTGACAGCGAGCGAACCTAAACTGAATCGCATTAAGACATCATGGCAACTATGGCAAGGCCCCTGTAAGTAATTAATTTGTAGAATGATAATAAGTGTTAATAATCTGTAATTACGTACCTACTTAAACCAAGAAAATAAATTAAAAAAGCTTCTGCTAGAAAAAATTGAGTCGCAAAATATTAATTAAAACGGATTAGTAAATGAATTGTTAGTCGTAAGGTAAAAACAGGTAAACATTTATGTATTATTTGGTTAGAATAGATTTAATTTTTTAAATTAATCAGGGTACAAATATCGTTAAAGTGAGCGCAGTATTCGCCAATAAGCGTCATAGTTTGGCGAAATTAATAGTGATGTAATTAAAACTGTACTTAGCTTTTTTGAATAAAGAAACTATAAACAAAACTATAAATAAAACTATTTGTAAAATAAAGTATAAATAAATGTGACGAGTCATTAACCAGTTTGCACTTGATTTTTTTTCAAGATTCCGTGTCGCAAATTATTATTTTCATGACGTAATTCTAAAAGTATAGTTTCGTACATACTTTCAGTGGTTCATGTGACGAAGTTAATAGTCATAATAATAATAATTTTGATATCGAGAAAAGCCGTAAGTATCACAAAAACACACGCGGACGAAGTCGCGGGCAACAGCTAGTCATACATAAAAACCTTCCCCTTGAATCACTCTATCTATTAAAAAAAACCGCATCATAATCCGTTGTATAGCTTTAAAGATATAAGCATACATAGGGATACAGGGACAGAGAAAGCGACTTTGTTTTATACTATGTAGTGATAGTGAAGTGATGCTTCGAATTCGACAAAGAATAAAGAAGGAGTCCTTACAGTACACTCGTCTATGTGTGAGTACTGCGAACCCGTACAGGCGGGTACTCTTCTGCGAGCTGTTACTGTAACTGCTGCACGTTACAGTAACCAACAACAGTGTGGCGTGGTTCGCGAGCCCGCATCGAGCTGAACGCCACGGCAACCGAACTGCTGAGCCTCGGTGTGACTGGTTGTCTGTGAAGACCAAGACTTTCTCAGGCATGGATGCGGTGTCATTTGGGCAGTAATGGAAACAGTTTGAGGATTTGCTTCTTACCAAATTAGTTCTGTGTCGAAGTTCATAGTTGTATGTGTGTTGCTCAACAGGCCTTATAAATAGGCTCAGTTCTCAGCGAGCTACCGAGAGCTATGCTTAGCGTTTCTCTATGGGATCGAATCAGAAATGAGGTCACTGACATAGCCAAACAAATTAGCTCGTTGAAGTGGCATTAGGCAGGCCCGCACGGAGAACAGATGGTCGTTGGGGCCGAAAGGTTCTCGAGTGGAGACCGCGCGGCAAGCGCAGCGTAGGACATCCACCAACGAGGATGACCTGGTTAAAGTCGCGGGTTCGCGGTGGATGAACCGCTTCCAACCGAGGCAACTGGAGGTCTATAGGAGGCCTATGTACAACAGTAGACGTCCTATGGTTGATACGACGAGGATGTCGAACTACGTTACGGAACATGGGGATGTGATTGTTTGTGTTGCAGCTTTTATAAGGTTATCACGTTGCGATGGGAGAAGGAAGGAAATTCAGGAGACGGTGGAGGTGGTACTTATTTTAAAATAATAAAATATAAGGTACCTAACAATAGGTACATAGTTAACACAATGTTATAAAAGAATAAGCGGATAAGGGAAAGGTAAATAATAAAGATAGTTCACTTACAAAATGTGCCTTTGCAAATAATGAATCACATTATGATGGTCACAGTGTCCTTCAGAGATATTAGTTAGCTAGTGGTCAATCACAGCCAGCACAAGATACCAAACAGTAAGATAAGAACTGGTTTATAATATACCAGCACAATAAGAAAACTTTGTGAAAATCTTAAAGTATAATTTTGTATGTGAGTACTTATTGCCTCTACTAGATCTCGTTAGACAATATCACAGTTATAAAGGATCAAACAAGACGATCAATATGAAATTTAAATTTTGAATTTGAAAGAAAGAAAGAAAGAAAGAAAGAAAAGAAGAAAGAAAATACATTTATTTGACGCATAGGACAACAACAGCCCCAACTAAAAATAAACAAAACAAAATAAAAAGGAAAAATAACAATTAGTGTGTCGCTGTCCAACGTCAAAAAGGTTGCAGCTCAGCATAATGCTGCGACGGGAGTCGCAACGCTGGTTTTCTGCCGCAACACTTTTGAGTGACGATGACGACGGAAAATCTAATTTGGAATAGGCTTTGGTCGAAAGATCACAGAGACCGATCTAGTGGCCAGTGGCGTGGCGTAAAGTATATCAGAAGGCCAAAGGGAACTTGACTAGCCTTTTCCTCTAACTCTACACAATTAAGTGCCCAACTGCCTTAAAATAGGCAAGCCAGTGGAACGCCACTGCTAGTGGCTTGTCTTCCACTAGTCCATTGAAGACGAATTGTTCCATGTGTAACGTATCCGAAGTATATGCCTATCTATTACAAACTTACATGCATATATCACGATCTAACCCCAGCTAGGTAGAGCCCAAGGTAACGAGACCTAAAGGCCACGTTGAGCGAGATTGTGGGCAAGGTGGCAAAGGGCATCAAAATAGTGATGGGTATCGCCTATAACATGGTCCATAAGCATTTAGCCCGATGGGCTTTCACGATCTGGGGGTAATACGTGTCAAGTTCTATTCAGCGTAAGCAGTTATATGGCTGCAAAACTGTATCCCTTACGCTGGATATAACTTGGCACGCTTTAAGCGATTGTGATAACCCCCTTCGCGGGAAGAGAATCAGCTGGTACATTCTGTTGTTCTTTGCTCAGATCAGGTGAAGAAACATGGCATTGATCTATTACCTTCGACGTTTATGCAGAAAACATTCATTGTTTAGATTATTTGAATAAAATATGCAGGCGCGTGTCACCAGCCAGCACTGCCTTGAACCTAATGAAGACAAAACGAGTATTTCTTTTAAAAAAAAAGGCTAATTGCATAGACACTGCTGCTCCTGCAGAAGAGGTGTCGTGACTGTATTTTTTCGTATTGATCAAACACAATCATGCATTGCTTATTGCTTCTGACACTCATTGCTGGTAAGATGGAACAGTCGATAATCGAGTTTTTTTCCATCCATCTTGATCTAGGGGGACGATCCGCGTTAACGTCACGCGAGGTAATAAAAAGGAGAGAATACAAAGTATTGAAAATTGACAAACAGTAGAACACGCATGAGATGCGTGCAGTAACTGATCGTTGAAGTCGCTAATCAAGTATCCGCACTAGCTGCCGCCCGAGACTCTGGCTGTACGGAATATACTCATCCCACAAACTATGCCAATTTGCCAAGCTTTTATTTGGTGCCTTGTTTGTTTGGGCCAAATCGAGTAGGTAATTGAAATTTGACGGTCTTAGAGAGGGGTCAGATTAACGTGAAATTTGGCACACCTATGAAAATCTGGTGACCCGCAGATTCTGGTCTCCGCAGAAGGGAACTCTTTAACGGTTTGTCCGATTGACTTCAAATTTGGTATGCATATGCAAGATATACCTATCTGACAATGATATACAGTTTATAATGAGTACAGTCAGCAAAAAAGTAAAGAAAAAACATAGAATGAACCTGATGCGGCAGGTGCTCTTCCCGCGCAGATAGTAAAAGCCCATCGAGGGAATAAGCGATTTTAGGAAACATGTTATAACAAGGCCATTCCCCTTGCCACCTATACGCCCACAATCACAATCATGCTAAACGTGGCGTTTGGGTTTCGTTATACTAGGCTCTGTCTACCCCGTAAGAGATAAGATATTATCATTATGTATGTATGTGCACAATGCCCATTTACCGCCGACAAAAAGTCTCATCCCATTGTAAGTAATTTGTCGCCAATACTACATATGTATATGCAATTAACATAGTAGCTCAGCACGCACTCCTGCATGCATGACAGAGGCAATAAAAACTTGGCCATATATGTATCATATTTGCAAACGTTTGTTGTGCCGCCTTTTTTAATCCCCAGAGCAATACTATATTACATTCCGAGGGTAGTAAAATAAGAATGTCTCAGTGCTATAAAGAAAGTGCTATAAATCTGTTCATATCTTCGAAACTACAGCTCTAATCAAATTGACTAGTTCACAAGATTAATGAGAGCCGTAAGTATCTTCTAAGCTACTCGTATTTGAAATTCGGTACAATTTTTCACCACTTTCGAGTTGTATTTTAACACATGTGCTTTCAAAACTCGGGTCCAAGATCACATGAACTTCTCGCACGAGCCAAAGGCAAGAGCTTGCGTTATCGCTTTAAAAACATATAATCGCCTCACACTTAAAAGGTTTAACTCCCGATAAAGAGTGTCCGTTGGATAAAGAAAAGGATTTCCCCCATTTTATATAAAAAAACTCTTTTTGCTTGCGCTTCAGCACCTAACAGGACACGATGTGTCAATCAGGAGAGCTTCATTCTTAGCTTCTAGTGTAAAACGTCTCGAACGCGTTCACGTAAACGTCTCAATTGCTATGGAAAAATTGGCAGCGCCACTTGCGGATCAAAACGGCAACCAACTGTTCTCATAGTATTTGACGTTTTAACGCAAACGCGTTCGAGACGTGTTTTGTGACCGAAAACTTACACTAAGCATACTGTGCGTGTCCAAACGCATGCGCCTCTGTTTGACAAGTGATGTCAATTTGTTGTGTTGTAGTTGACATACTTAATATTGACTGTAATTTCCAGATTTTCGCTATATCTAGATTATTAATCTACGTAACTTAATTCAGGTTTAAAACTGGCTTCTAATCTAACCATGGTTATGTATCACTATGTAAACTGGTACAAAACGGGTCTGACTGGCGTTTACATAAAATGTTGGTTTACTTATGATTTACTTAAAGAATCTATGGAGTAATTTTTATCCTTTAATATCCTTTAATAACATTTTTACTTTACGTTAACATGAACATTTATGAAATTTGTCAAGAACTAAGGCCTCGTTGGTCCTGGTGTATTCTGAATTATCTACATAAGTATTTTAAAAACCTATTCTACACTAGAAATGATTTTCCCTTTCGGTGTTGCGACCCTGGTCCGTGGGGTCTTAGTGCTATTAGCTTCTTCAAAGATATTTCGAAGAGGCTATTAGACGCCAGTGACCACAGAGCTGGCAGCTTCCTTCACTGTCTTAAAGGGGGAATGCTGCCAGCGTCTGTGGTACTATGCCACGGTGCCTTCTTTTTTAATTAGTTTTAGTTTAGTTTTAATGCGTTTTTAATAAAACTTTTTGCGTCGGTGGATAAACATGAAAGGAAAATAGTTTTCCATTTATTTTAATTTCATTTGGACCAAACCGTTGTCCGAAACGCGTTTAGCCAGTTTTTTTAAATCTAAAGCATCTGCGAGCCAGTTGTCCCTTTCCAGCCCATTTAAATGACAAGGACGGCAATAAAAGCCTAAATAGGGCATAAACACATGCAAGAATGCCAAAGGATGCTGTTAACATGTTTTAATTCTTATTGTCAATTGTTTGTTAATGGCTTATGGGAAAAAGTTGGATATTTTGTCCCCCATTGATGGATGTGATAGACACCTTTTGACGGTTTTTAGTACTAAACACAAGCGAGTGACAAAGATAGAGAGCGTGCGAGAGGGAAGGAAGATAGAATGACGGTTAACCACGATCTGTACGGTGAGCTCGTAAACTATCACATCGTAAATCACGTCCTTATCCCTTACGGGGTAGACAGAGCCTAATGTAACAAGATTAAAGACCACGATAAGCATTATTGTGGGTGTATGGATGGAAAGGGGAATCAAAATAGTGATGGGTTGCTAGCCACATCGCCTATAACATGATTGTAGAGGGATCGAAACGCGTCAGTGTTTGTGTGGTGTAAGGGATAATTAAGTTTGTGGGATTTATGTGTGTTTTATTGGCAGTAGTGGAGGGAGGGTTTGCATGAAAAACATATATTTCACACAGGCTTGGTTATCTTGCACGTGAGTAGCGGAGTAGCAAGGCAATTTTTTGTTCATTGAAATGGACCTCCGCAAAGTAACGCCTGATTCAATGAAATACTTTTCGATTCAAACTTTAGCTCCGCCCTTCACGCGGTTCACTTTGACATACACGCACACACACAAATCATGTCTTTATCCCTTACAGGGTAGACAGAGCCTAAGGTAACAAGACCTACAGGCCACGTTCAGCAAGACACTGAGGGCGTAGAGGTGGAAAGTGGAATCAAAATAACTTTGATGTGAAAACAATTCATTTTATTCATTCAGACATCATGTTTCATAGAGCCATTTACTGCTTAAGACCTACACAATCGATGTCTAAATAGAAATAGTGTAAGCTTATTTTTCAAAACAACCCGGTTCGATTCCCGAGCTGAGTACAGGTTTTTTTTAAATGTATAAATGCAGTTTTTCTTGTTATTAAAATCGATGACATGGTTCCTAAGAACAGATCTTCGTATGTCTTATGTATGTACTTATGTATGTAAACTCTTTATTGTGCAAAATAAACAAGACAAATACAATTGACAAACACTGAGATACATGCACAAAGGCGGACTTAATGAAAGGAGTATTATATTAGGGATGGACGAGTGAGTTTAAAAATTGCAAACACTGAGACCCACAATACATAACTTTACCAATTGTAATAAACAAACTCCTAAAACCTACCAGTCAATAAACTAATTTATACTAGGTACCTATAATATATATCAATAAAATATACTACATAAAATAAATAAATAAAGAGCACAATAAACAAAGGAATATTTAACCATTAATTTTCTTAAATTGGTGCGAGCCACATCTTCTTCAAACCTTCCCTGAACGACACTATGGAGTAAGATTGTCTTATAGTTTCAGACTTTCCCATACTGACCCATTTCATTGAGACACCCTGTATATGTATGTGAAAAACATTTATAAGGTTATTTCGACAAAATAATCCAACCTTCTGAAATATCCAGAACAATTTTAAGGGAGAGACTCTTCACGCTATTAAGATATTCTGCTGTTGCTAGCTAGCAACTATAAATATATCTGTCACCTTCACTCACTCGGAATCTATATCTTTTGTTCGTTTCTTGAGCGTAAAAATAATCGATGGCTAATAGCTTCGCCTTTGGTGGGACTAGCGCCTATCCAAGTTTATCTTTTTACCGTCTTTTTTACACAATAGTTCTGAGTAAATACCTCACAATCTCAGCCACCTCAATTTTACCGGTCTCGAAAATGTTGCCACAGTCAACACGCGACTTGGACAAAGAAAAAAAAGATTACAATCATTTTGCTTCAAGTACTAGCCAACTGGCGTGCTTTGATTCGCGTGCGTTTGCTGTCCTGGTGATAAAAAACCGTTTCTTCACTGTAATTATACTTATCGGCTTTAAGCCTCAGACCTTTGCTCGTCCTTGGTTTAAAAAAGTACAGCCATAGACACTTATAGACGCTTGAAGTGTCACAGCGGACGAAACGCTGTCATAATGAATGGTGAGAGGAAAATGATAGTGTTTACTTTGACAGTTAGATAATGTGTACATACCTAAAAAGAGGTTAAACTGTATATTTTAAGTAGTTATGTTTTTGTAGATTAATAATTTCACCATATTACTTGAATGTATTTTTGTGTCAAGCAGAAAAAACCTGTCGTTCTTAACCTGCTTTCTACCGAAAAAAAATGAATAATAACGAGGTATACCCCCTTATTCATTAACGCTCTATATTAGGCTTCTGCTAACTTAGCAATCGTTTGTCCTTATCTGTGAAAGGTAAATGTCAAAGTGACAGAGCTTTTATGAATAAGATGGTTAGTCATTTATATTGTGTTAGTATTGTTAAGTTTAGTTATTGCTGATTTTTAAATAGCGTTTTCCTTCATAACGACTGACGTACCTATACTTTGGATTTCGTATAAAATATTGGAACTAATCTCAAACCGTTCGTGTTAAGACATAGTCAAGACACGAACTAAGAACAAGAATTTTACTCAGGAACACGACATTTAATTTGTCGCACTCAACGTTATTAATGAGCCATTAAATTTCGCATTTCACCGGCAAAAAAATAAAAAGGACATTCAGTTGAATCGAATAAAAACGGAGTCTATGGATTCAAAATGGCGAGAGATATGACATTTCGCGCGGCCATTCATCACGCGTCAAACAGCGCCGCCATCTTGTACGGCCTTACAAGGCGAGATAATTATTTTAATTATTGGCGGGTGCAGGTCAATTGAGATGTCTTTTCATAATCCGGTAATAAAATTAGTATTATATTGTACATTTCTGTCGCGAAATGAGGTTAGGGGCATTTGTCGGTAATAAGACAGCAGGTGTTTGCTGGATTACCATAAACAACAAACATTTGGCAGGACGCTTTTTTATTGCAACTTTGTTACAATCTGGGATAGGTCAGTGTTGCTAAGTTCGTTAATGAAACTTCTGTAAAGCGGGATACACTGATAGTTCGTCTCTATTTTCTCTTAACACAAATAATGGTGTCTGTGGACATCCCAACCCGCTTTGGTTCCGCGTGGGAACTACAGTCCAAGCCTTCTCGCTGCGAGGACTGTGCCCAGCACTGGGATGTACTGGGTCTCACAAAAAGTATTGATAATATTCCATGCCTTTAATTATTGACCTTCTAGCTAAAGAATTTTACAGGCATCAGCATTAGGGATGGCGATGAACATGTCAAAGATCGTAGCTGCCTATTGCCGGAACGTTAATAATTATTGCAGAATATACTATCAACACGTTCTTCAGTCTAATTCTACGCAGATGAAGTCGGGGGCAAAAGCTAGTAGATAAATAAATATCAAGAAAGAAAGAAAGAAAGAAGACATTTATTCCTTTTTGCAAGACACACAAATATAAAAGAATATACACAATTTTATAGCAAAAAAAAACAAGAAAAAAAAACACAGACATTAAAAATAGATGCTCAGCGTTGTGTGTGTCTTCGCAAAAGTGAAACGGTCGCTGGCTCAGCATTACGCTGAGGTGTTAAGACACCTGCAGCACTGATTTTCAGCCAGAACCGTCTGTGACTCACGAAACGATACACAGAGATATCAGAGAACAATTCACACAGATTGACCGAATCCCGAATCAAGCTCTAATAAGGCTTGTGTTGTGAGTATTAGACAACGATATACATACTTAAATAGATAGAAACATCCATGTCTCAGGAGCAAATTTGTGCTCATCACACAATATACCTTTATCAGGATTCGAATCCGGGGCGCTTGCTTCGCAGGCAGGGTCACTGCCAACGAGGCCAACCGTCGAAATATAAATACACACACAAATCACGTCTTTATCCCTTACGGGGTAGACAGAGCCTAAGGAACAAGACCTAAAGGCCACGTTTAAAATAGTGATGGGTTACTAGCGTCGTCTATAAGTCATGATTCCTGTGCTGGGCTTTTACCATGTGCGGGAAGAGAAACAACTGGTACATTCTATGTTTTTTCTTTACTCCCAGACCAGCATGGAAGTAAAATATAAATACTAAGCCCTTATAAGGTCAGTATAGGGAGCAATCACGTCATTTCCCGGAAACCTTTCTACACAAGAACACACAGTAAGTATTGAACCATTATAAGTACTAGTTAACAATCTAATTATGCCTGAACAAGATGTCAAGTATCATTTATAACGATAAGTATCGATTTGTTGATAAATTAACTATTTGTCTAGAAAACACCGATGTTTGGTAAATTTGCGTAGATTTTTACTTTTTTGAAATAGGTACTAGATTTTGTTGCTGGCAACACAAGGTTAGCTCTATTGTGTTGGCAAATCGTGCCTCCCCAGTACTGTATTTCTGGCTGTCATGGCGAATTTAATGGTTTTAATGGTGTCGTAAAAACTCTCTCAACATTTACAAAATTTATTTAAATAAAATAATAAACGGACAAAGTTAAATTAAAAAAAAATACAACTTAAATTTTAAATTACTTATCAACTACCTTACATTACCTACCTAAACAACCCGCCCCGCCTCATCCCGGGCCCAAAGGTGGCCACCACGCTCGCCGCATTGCCGCGTTGCACGGCGATGGACAATCTGCACCAGGACTGATCCCGAACGGGATTTCAGACCACGCTTTATCCCTTACAGGATAGACAGAGCCTAAGGTAACAAATCCTTAATTTCCTTTTCCTTTCCCTCGATGGACTTTTGCCATCT
Source organism: Pandemis corylana (assembly GCA_949127965.1). Lineage (NCBI taxonomy): Eukaryota > Metazoa > Arthropoda > Insecta > Lepidoptera > Tortricidae > Pandemis > Pandemis corylana. The sequence goes on from OX421877.1 coordinate 4,914,251, forward strand.
GCGCGGGAAGAGCAAGTGGTGAATTCTATGTTTTTTCTTTACCCAGACCAGCATGGAACCAATTAAAAACCACTGTGTATACTTTTACGAATGTATCGAATCAGCAAAACAGAGTTAATAAAGCTATTCCTTCAAATGCCTTCAATAATAACACCGATGAAGCAAAGCTTCAATACCGTCAATCCGATAGTAAATTATACCGTCGGTCTGACACGATTGACTTGACATTTGACACTACTCTTGTTTATGTCAATTGACACTAATATACCTAATACATCATTAGATGAACTAAAGGGCTGACATATTTAATATTCCTCCGTTCGGAAGGGCTGGGTTAGGCGAATGCATAAATAATTTGTATCGATTTGTGTCCCTTCACTCTTTTAAGGAAAACAGGTATTTTAACAGTGTAATAGTTGTCGTGGAAAGATTATTGCCGGTTATGAAAACGGATGGGTTTGCATTTTAAGTTTTGTTCTATTTTGTGCCACGTATTTAGCGTTCGTGTTTTGTTTTGATGACGTCCTCCTTCACGAAGTTATTACAATGATTTGGATTTTGTTTGCTGTAATACCGTCTGCCATTTTGTTTGCGTGTTTCATATTTCAGTTTGGGATCGGGCACAATTTTGAGAAAGGGATAAAAGGTGTCTGCTTTATTTGTGTTTAATGAACTAGTCTCCCTATGTTCAGTAATAAAAATGCCTATGAAGTCGTTTTCCGAATACGTTGACTTTCTTTTATATATTTTTTATAGTTATTTTATAGTTTGCATTTCCTTAGCGTCATTACTATTTCCTTATGGCTATAAACAATATAAATTACCGAGGCGCTCTCCTCTTGTTCTTATTCAAGCGACAGTTCGTTTAAGATGCAATAGAGATTTTTGAAATCTATCTATGTTGGTATAAAAAATACACAGAATAATGTGTCTTCATAAACTTAATAGACACTTTGATTAAGAACCATACGAACTTCATTGACAAATAATAAAGTCCAGTAAGTTCTTATAGAAAATAAAGAAGTTTTCATCATTAAAGAGAACTAGAGACATGAAAATCGAACTGGAGAAGACTTTTATAATAGGTTATAGTATAGAAGAAGTATGCTTATAGAAAAGGTAAATCTTCCAAAAACAAAAGCCGATCTTTTTACAAAATATTTCGCAACATTTACTTCATTACTTGCCAATCCTTGCAATACTTTACGGGGTAGACGGGGCCTAAGCTGACAAGACCTAAAGACCACGTTTAGCATGATTGTGCGCGTATAGGTGAAAAGGGAAATCAAACTAGTGATAGGTTGTTAACATGATTCCTAAGATTTTCGCCCATTCCCTCGCGGGAAGAGAAGCAACTACACGACCGGATAGCCTAGTGGTTAGTGACCCTGACTATGAAGCTAGAGGTCCCGGGTTTGAATCCCGGTAGGGGCAGACAGTTGTATGATGAATGCGAATGTTTGTGCCCGAGTCATGGATGTTGTATGTATTTAAGTATGTATTTATCTACATTATATAAGTATGTTTATCCGTTGCCTGGTACCCATAGTACAAGCTTTGCTTAGTTTGGGGCTGTGTCAATTGGTGTAATTTGTCCCAAGATATTTATTTATTTATTTTACATTTTATGTTTTTTCTTTGCTCCCAGACCAGCATGGACGTTTATATTATGTTGTCAGTAGTTCGTGATTAGATTAGGTTCCTGGTTTTCAATATTTTCTCGTCCATTGTTAAGTTCATTCCATTGTTTTTTGTCGGTTGTTCTTCAAAATTGTGCCACCGCGCCGACATTTGTTTCATCATCAATTCATCCTCCTTCACCCACTTTTTGTATTGCTTCCATTTTTTGCTTCTGATTTCGATCGTGGCAAAGATATTGTTAATGTTGTCATTGCTTTGTTAAGAATAAAGTTACATGAGCTTTGAAATTTGCTTTTTTGACAAATATTTCGACGGCAAAAAGAAACGATCTTGTGTTTATGAGTTACTGGTCGGGTTACCTCGGCGTGTGGTCATGAGCTGCGGTTCGCTTTTGGATCCGTCCGAGGGGAAGAGCAGTGCAGACCCTGGGCATCGGTTAATGATTTCCCGGCTGATTCTGAGGGATATCATAATCCGTTGGCTAAGAGCCCGACAGGGGAGGGGTCTTTTGACCGTGTTCGCGTACAACGTTGCCGACATTTTTGTCACAAGATTTTTGAATACTGACATTTTTTATTATTGACATTGGCGAAATCATCGCATCGATCGATGGGGCCATATTAAAAAAAGAAGAAGAAGAGTTACTAATAAAATAAACATTTCAGGGTTTTGATGGTCTTGAACTCCCTAACTTTGAATATAAAGTTTATAAAAGGATGAACAATCGTTTTCGAAAATGCAAATGAATAAACTTTCTATTCCGTTTCTAACAACGCTGTTTTTATTGCAATTTTTCTTACGCTTGTTTATTATTGTATCCGAACAAATAATTTTTTTATTCTATATTCAAATGCCTTACAACAGACAATAAATTAGCCGTTTCAAGCGATTAAGTATAATTTTGCATTCATTTGCGTGATCATTTAATATTATTTGAACTTAGCTTCCTTCATTTTTATTCACTATCACCACATCGCCGTAGGTGTTTATATGCATGATGTATGTATAACTCTTTATCATCATCACTACATAGTATAAAACAAAGTCGCTTTCTCTGTCCCTATGTCCCTATGTATGCTTATATCTTCAAAACTACACAACGGATTTTGATGCGGTTTTTTTAACAGATAGAGTGTTTCAAGAGGAAGGTTTTTATGTATGATTCTACGCCGACGAAATCGCGGGCAGAAGCTAGTAATAAATAAGAAAGTATTGACTAACTTGCTAATGTATAATGACTTAATAACCAAAACCTGTGGACCTAGAAAACATTTGCATCGAGATGACCTTTACGATATAGATGAAGAATATGATAAGATAATGGAATAAGAAGCCACAGAGCTATACATAATACAAGCGAGTATAACTGAGTATACTAGCATAACTGTTCGCATCTCCTGGATTCACGCCTAGGGCATTTTCCACGGTAGTCAACTGTGCTATCTGTTTGATAAATACAGTAATGCTTTTAGGGTACTGCGGGGTCTGCTTCGATGCTGTAGTGCATCAGGGATGTTCGCCGAAGCACACATTGATTGCTTTTAAAGTCCGCCTCCTGGCGAAGGGTGAGGGGCAGCACCAACAACAGTATCCTAAAAATGATCTCGGATAGGCTACTGTCCGTTTATGACCCACTGCCGTGCAATTTCGAACGGTCACGTGCAGTAGTGATTTGTCTATGTCTTTTATACTTACTAACATTAGCAATAAGCAATTATGTAATTAATAAATTGTGGGTCCCAGTTACCCGATTTTTTTTTAATTATTATTATAAAGAAAGAACAATCTACATTAGAGTCAACTTTTGTGTGCCATCTTATAGTTGAATACTCTACACTTGTGTTCAATGTTTGAAAATGAAGGCCGATATTTCTTGACTTTTTTGAATTAGATACGCGTGGTGAATGTTGGTGGAGACATATTTTACTTTTTGAACGACAATTAGTTTTTCATTTAGATAGCAATCTTTTTTAAAAAATAGTATCGTCAGTGGTTTTGTTTTTAGAAATTTAGAAAAATCCATAGTAGGTAGCCTATTGTGGCCTATGGCCTCTCAAGCAGAGGGTCGTGGGTTCGAATCCCGGGCTCGCACTTCGGATCTTTCCGGAATTTATATGCCCAATTACACATGGACACATCTGCGAAGCAATTCAATGGTGTGAGTGAAGTCCCCAATCCTACTATGGCTCAAGCCCTCCCATTTTGAGAGGAGGCCTGCGCCCAGCAGTGGGACGCAGGTATATAATAGGCTGGATACGAATCGTTCTGCTATTAAACTATTGTGCTACTGTTTCATGTTCCTTTGTTAGATATTTGGTGTCTGCAACGAATCATACTTCGATTCGAAGACTTATATCATAGAATTTGTTTTTTGCACTTGGATCGATTGATGTTTATCAAATGACCACAGCCTTTGTAACAAAAGCATCTTATAAGGCAGGTACCTTATTACTTAAATATAATTATTCAGAAGTTCAAGTCAAAACGTTGGTCTGAAGAATAAAAATGTTTTAATTTCAATTGATGTCCAGTCGTTCAACTTTCCAACCTTTTCCGTCTTCAATTTAGTTCGTCGTTACAAATTTTGTTAGTTACCGTTCTGACAGTTATCTAAGTAAAACCCATACATACATACATACATACCGTCACGCTTCTTTCCCACAGGAGTAGGCAGAGACTACTTTATTCCACTTGCTACGATCCTGACATATTTCTTTCGCTTCATCCACAGTCATCAATCTCTTCATACATGCTCGTCGGTTTCGGGTACTCCTGACCTGACCTTTTTCCAAAACGTCTCCTATTTGGTCTCGGAACGTCCGTCTAGGCCTTCCCTTCCCAACGTAACCATTCACACTCCCCATATAGATCTGTTTAGTTAGTCTACTTTCATCCATCCGCTCTACATGCCCAAACCAACTAAGCATACTTTTTTCTATCCTAGTCACTATATCCTCTTTCACACCAGCACGTTCCCTTATCACACTGTTCCTTATTCTATCTTTCAGTGATACACCTTCCATACTCCTTAACGCTCTCATTTCTACTGCATTTATTCTACTTTCATGCTTCTTTAAGTAAAACCCATCCTTCGTGTAAACGAGTTTTCATTTTACTTGTAAACTTCGAGAGTGTTTTGCGTGAATGTGTCTTTTCCAAGTCTTGCAAGAACTTTGACCCTCGGTGATTGGTCAAATTGACTTGAAATTACGAACGTATAGATATTAATTTAATAACCGGAAGACGGAAGGTCGGATGACGTAAAAGACCACGGCTCCGTAGCATTAGGGAGTAGACCGGCATCAAGACAGTGAAACAACTATTCAGACTGGTCCCTGTCCTCGAGACAGCGGGTCCCTGGGGCTCGGAGGCAAAGCATTCAGGGAGCTGAGCCACAGACTGACAGATAGCTGCTGCGATCCCTCTGGTTCGTGGCTGGTTAAGGGTTGCCATTGCAGTTCAAAGAGGCAACACGGCCAGCATGATAGGAACCTTTGAACCGGGCACGGAACAGGGGGTATTTCTTAGGTTAATTTTAATCATTTTTAACATAAACTTTAAATCAACTTTCCTAGTTTTAGTGTTCTTTGTTTATTTAGTTCTTAATAGTTTATATATTAATAAATTCAATATTTAGACTGGTTATAAGCAGGCTAGATTTAAGGAGCTCACAGCAACCTTCAATGATGAAGTGGCATTAGAAGAAGATTATCTTTAGTAAAAGAAAAAGTCCTGGAAGGACCACATGGAAATTGCTGCAGCCTAGCTCTTAAGTTTCAGAACAATCTTTATCTTTCAATATAACCTTGTGCAGATACAATAATCTAGTGTGCCTAGTCAGCAGACACTTAAGACTAAAATAAATAAGTCAAATTGTCTAACATGAAATAATTTATTAGTTTGGATTTCACTTGTTCTCAATAGCAAGTTAATGGCAAAATTAATCAAACAGACCTATCTCTTATTATCTTTCTGCTTTAATTTCTCTATGAGTATTTGTTTTGAAGATAAAAGGATTTTTAGACAGTTATACCTAGTAGGTATGTTTTATTAGGTATGGTTGAAAAGATCATCAACTGAATTGATTGTTTTTGAAAGTTTTGAGTCTCTTCACGAAACTAACTTATTGGATGACTTATAAGCGTCTTATTGGAATATGTGTGAGGTAGACGTGAATTAGTTACTTATTTTTACTACCTATTTAAGTACCTACAGTAAAAGTAATCGGGTCACCAGGTAGGGTGTAATTTTCATTTTAGTTTAGAAATTTCGATCTAAGATTTAAATTTTTTACTTTTGTGAAATGAAGAAAGTTCTTCTTTTGGATGTAATAAGTGTGTCTGGCTTATTTTTTGTGTAAATATGATGTAGTCATGTTCAAGAATTTGGTGTATTTTTTTATAAAAAATCTGCAGCTTCTGAAGTAGGTAGATTAAGTAATTAACTTCAGAATTTGATTCAACACTTTGTAATTGCAAAAATAGTTAAAAAAAAAATGTGTACTCACGGTTAAATCTCAAATCAGAGTGCACAGCATCACTTTTCCACAATTTCTGAACACAAAAACAGTTAACACATAAAGTGTCAGTTTAAATTCGGAACGCACTTTGTTTCTGAACACAAAAAAACCGAAACACCGAATCGGGGAAAAGAGAAACGTTAAAAAAACACGTTTGGAAATCGGAAGAGGTTCGATTAAAAAGCCGGCGATTAGAGAGGGACAGGCAATCGATTAAACTAAGTGGCACGTGTTATCATTTTTGTTGATTTCCGTCGATTTTAGGGCAACACTGCAAAAGCGTCACGTCACTGATGTCATTTTTGAACACTTTAGTTTCACTTCCACACGCGCTGAGTTTCCGTACCACAGCACTAAACAAAACTGATAACAGTCATCAGCTTTCGAAAAAACCGAACAGTCACTGGATTAAAAAAAAAGTGCGCGCACACAGACGCAAATTCTGCCCAATTAAAGTTAATGTTTGTAGATATTTTAATAGCGTGCCCCTCCGAAGAAACTCGACACAACCAACTCCCGTTGAATTTAAACACTTAATGATCGGTTGGATGAAATTGTGCGAGAGGCGACGCGCCCAACGTATCGCGCTCCCGCTCTAATTAGTACGGATCTACGCCACTTGTATGGGAGCCGTGGCGCTAGCGTCGCGAAGGGGGCGGCGCTTGTTTTAAGGTGGAATGATCTAGGGGCGGAGCTAGCACGCCATTGGTGGAGGGTTGGGATAAGATTTTTTCTGTTAGTACGTGCAGAGCTGCTCGGTTGGTACTATGCCATCGATCGTAAGCTAGGGTTACCATTATGTGTTTTTTATGGCATTTTTTGGCGGCGTTCGCCTTTGCTAACCTGTTATGGAGGCCACGCCCAGTCACAGTCTGTACGTGACGCAGAGAGTAAGCGAAACTCGAAGCTGTGAGCTTTATTTTTTTTAAAGTGTTTTTTTTAGTGACTGTTTCTTTGATTTTGGTGTTTGAGTCGATGAACTTGTGGGCTGTGGCTATCAGGAGTGTAGGTACGAGCGAGTGACAAAAACTTTTTAAATTGAATGTTTTTATTCACAAGTAGTTAATGTAAACACTGATTTACATTGTGGTCAACTTATTTATATCGTGTTTATGTATTTAGTAATATTATATAAGAACGCCTAAGTATCAAATGACATAAAGTTTGCGAAGCATAATGGATCAAAAGACATAATTTTATAGTTCATTAGGTATAATGCAATTTTTAAAAATTAGGAATGTGCATGATTATTTCATGGCTCTCAGAAAGGCTCATTTATGGAGGTGAACAATATAAAACAAATATTTTTCAAATAACTAGGTAGGTATAAAAATAACCGAGTTATAAGGTATCAAAGATTTGTCTCTATGTCTTTCTAGATAAGCATAATTTTAATATGGAGTTTATATGGGCGTTATGACAAATGACGTCACATGAATAGAATAGAATAGAATATTTTATTACAAGTCATACCATATCGGATCTCTCTTTCTAATTGCAGACTAATTACCAGTTTAAAACTTACTTATTCCGTATTCTTTGACCGATATTACTTTTGATTACACTTTTTGTTACCTGTTACGATATTTCTCTTCCACGCTGGTCTGGGAGCAAAGAAAAAACATAGAATGTACACGTCGGTTCTCTTCCCGCGCAGATGGTAAAAGGCCATCGAGGGATTGGGCGAAAATCTTAGGGATCATGTTATATTGGCGATGTGGCTAGCAACCCATCACTGTTTTGATTCCCCTTTCCGTCCGTACGCCCACAATCATGCTAAACGTGGTCTTTAGATCTTGTCACCTTAGGCTCTGTCTACCCCGTAAGGGATAAAGACGTGATTTATGTATGTAGGTTACGATATTTTCATTATGTGTTTTAATATGAAATGCGTTATTTTTTTAATGCATAGGTACCTATTCCCTATTCATGTTTTTATATGATCAAAAATGTTTAACTAGCCAAAATTTTCAACAAAACTGCATTTTTCAAATTAACCATTATGCCATTCAATTTTATGTATTTTGACATTGTTTCAGTGTTCAGGTAAATAAGGTGTTAAGAGTATAATGTACCTATGCACCTATGTATGTATGTGTGTCTTCCATGCTGGTTTGGGAGCAAAGAAAAAACATAGAATGCACCAGTTGCTTCTCTACCCGCGCAGATGGTAAAAGCCAAGTGAAGCTAGCAACCCATCACTATTTCGATTCCATTTTCCGCCATACGCCCACAATCTTGCTAGGTGTGGCCTGCAGGTACCTGTTACCTTAGGCTCTGTCTACCCCGTAAGGGATAAAGACGTGATTTGTGTATGTGTATGGGTATGTATGTATGAATAACTCTTTATTATAATTATGTTAGATACTTATTTACTGTGTCCCTACTTAGGGATACTTCTAAGCTTAATGGGACAAGATCATGACCATTTTGAACCCCCAAAACACAAAAGGGGGTATCAAATGTATATCGTATGTATTTTCGTATCTGTGCCTGAATCGTGTTAAACGTGGCAGCTGTAAGTCTTGTAACCTTAGACTCTGTCTACCCCGTAAGGGATAGAGACGTGATTTATGTGTGATTTTATGTGTGTGTGTCTCTGTGTCTGAATTGGTATATCGATGGCTGACGGATGGATCATTTTGGACGCTAGCTGTTTAAAACAGTAAGATTGTTTAAACGCAAAGGTTTCGAGTTTTGTTTCATCAAAATGGGTTTAAGCGGTTTAAGATTATCTTTATAACAAACATGTCAGGGTTTCTAACAATGAAGGCTATAAGCATTTGATTAATTTATACATACATATAATTTGGTTCTCAAAAAATTATTGAAAGAAAACTAGTAATTCGCTTAAACTGTACACAAAATACATAAATTCTATCTTTGTCCCTTATGAGGTAGACAGAGCCTAAGCTTGCAAGACCTAAAGGCCACATTTAGCATGATTAAGGGCGTATACGTAGGTGGAAAGGGAAATTAAAATAGAGATGGGTTGCTAGCCGCATCGCCTGCAACATGATTCCTACGATTTTTGCCCATTTCCTCGATGGACTTACCATCTGCGCGGGAAGAGAAGCAACTGGTAAATTCTATGTTGTTTTTTACTCCCACACCAGCATGGAAGTTAAGAGACATTGTATAATATTGTAATGGATTATAAGTTTTTTTTACCCACAAGAAATTAATGCCATAAACTAAACGCAATACCCTATAACTGGGGAGTAAAGGTCAAAGAGGGTAAATTACCCCACGAATTAACCCAAGCTAATCAATTAATTAGAAATAAGATATTTTAGTTTAACTGAGGGGTTCAGTGTGAGGGGAGGCCCAGCATTGGGATACATAGAGGATAAATAGGCAGAAGAATTGGGATTTCAAAGGTCAGTTGTGTTAGGATGGATTTCAGTTAAAACAGAGAAGACGGACAGACACCTGTAGGCTTATTATTTAACTCGCTCGCAATCGCCATCGTATTCATTATGACAGTTCATGTATGGGCTGACAATTGGCATCGGAATCATAGCTGTCACATTCATACAAGAACTGTCAAAATGAACACGATGGCGATTGCGAGCGAGTTAGGTAATAAGCCGTGGTATGAGTCGAGTTACCCCCGCGTGTGGTCAAGCGCTGCGGTTCCTTTTTGGATCCGTCCGGGGGGAAGTGCAGTGCTTGGTCCTACACCCTGGGCATCGGCTAATGATTTCCTGGCGGTCTCCGAGGGATATCATTGACCGTTGGCTAAGAGTCGCTACCACCATCTTACTCGCTAATCCTACCGCTAAGTAGCAGTGCTTGCACTGCTGTGTTCCGGTGTGGAGAGTAAGACAGCCGGGGAAATTACGGGCACAAGAGGCATTGCATCTTAGTCCTCTAGGTTGGCAACGCATCTGCAATCCCTCCGGGGTTGCGGGTGTCTATGGGCCGTGGTGATCACTTACCATCAGGTGACCCACTTGCTCGTTTGCCTTCCTATTCATATATAAAAAAAAAAAAAAAAAAAAAAAGAGCCCGACAGGGGGGGGTCTTTTGACCGTGTTCTACCGTACAACGTTGCCGACATTTTAGTCACAAGATTTTTGAATACTGTATTTATTACTTTGACATTAGCGAAATTATCGCATCGATCGATGGGGCCATATTAAAAGAAGAAGAAAGACGAAGAACACGATGGCGATTGCGAGCGAGTTAGACAATAAGCCCACTGGTCAATGAAATGAGTTGGAATCTACGACTTGCCCTTCTACATAGTCTCATTTTGTCCCGGGATATTTCAGAAGGTGGGTTGGGTGGAGGAGATCTCTCTATTGTGGCCTCCCACAAAGTCCAAAATTAGGTATTGCGATGTTAGTCGTGCCTCAGTGGTATGGCACTTGCAGAATACATACATACATATAACGTCTTTATTCCTTACGGGGTAGACAGAGCCTAAGGTAAGAAAAGCAAGGCCACGTTTGGCATGATTAAGGGCGTATAGACGGAAAGGGAAATCAAAATAGTGATGGGTTGCTAGCCGCATCGCCTATAACATGATTCCTAAGACTTTCGTCCATTCCCTCGACGGGCTTTTACCATGTGCGCGGGAAGAGAAGCAACTGGTAAATTCTAAATTTCTAAATGTCAGTGAAAATTAGAACACATAGAAAAATCCGAAAAGTAAAGCTATGGCCGGGAATCGAACCCGGATCCTCGTCATTCCGTGACGCGTGCTATACCCCTACACCACCCATAGCAGGTCAACCGAAAAAGTAAAAAACATAAAAATCAAGAAATAAAATTACTTGATTCATTTGATAGTGGTAAATTCTATGTTTTTTCTTTACTGCTAGACCAGCATGGAAGTTCATGCTGTATAAAATTCAAAACTTTATTTTGCAATTAGGCCGCAAGGGCTCTTTTACATGTATTTTATTGAAACTATCAGCTATTGATTCACGGGTTGCTTAAAGATCCAAGTGACATTAAAATCCGAGTCCTAATACGTTTAATAAGCTCCGTTTGTTTTACAAAATGGCGTCCGTCTCACACTTAGGCCGCCTTTACACCTGTAAGTTACTTGCGTAATATTTACATAATTTACTTACAGTTGCATTTACACTTGCAATAAATACTTACGTAAATAATGCTTACGTAAGTTGTGTAAGTTTAAACTTGGAGAAATTATTACACGCCCATTTACATGCTTCCCAAATCAGTAATAAAAATCAGTAGAAGAATGGCAAAGGGTGCATTTGAAAATCTTTTAACGGAGTTAAGAATGGAAGACCGAGACCAATTTTTTAACTTTATAAGAATGGATTCTACGACTTTTGAATATCTTTTGGAAAAAGTCGCACCAATCATAAAAAAAATGATACACATTTTCGACCGGCTATTTCACCAGCTGAGAAACTTATGGTCACACTTAGATTTCTGGCTACAGGTATGGTATATTATTTAATAGGTAATTAAATAATAATATGCAAATTAGACGTCTGCTAAGTATAGGACGTGCCTCAAGAGCAGTAATGAAAGTTTCCACCTCGTCAGGTGACCAGCTTTTATTTTGTTTTTGTTTTGAACCGGACATTGTAGCGTAATTTCTCAACTTATCAATTTAGTTCGATAAGCTGTGAGTCGCTTCCGTAAACAAACTCGAACGTGTTTAGACCTGTAATTTTCCAACTTACGTAAGCTGTGAGAAATTACAATAAGTCACTTACAAAAACTATTTACACTTGAAAAATTATCGTAAGTCGCTTACGTAAGTGACTTCCGTAAGTAAAACTTACAGGTGTAAAGGCGGCCTTAGCAACAAAATATAAGGAAACATCGAGGACGTCACAAATTCGTTCAACGTATTATGGTAGAAATCCGTTTTTCGTACTTGCAACACTTGTACACGTCTAAACTGCGAAGCTAGATCTGTCATCAAGAAAAAAAAAACATTTGAAAAAGGAATAATTTAAATCAGCCAGCTTCAAAATACACCCAGAAATGTAAGCGCCTCTTGACAAAAGTAACCTAAATGGACAAGTGATCGCATTATACCTTATTATAACTATTGTAAGAGCGTACGTCATTTTTTATCCACCAATGACAAAGACGGCCCCTTTGCAATTTTTTTTAGCCCATAATAGTGTATTCTTCTATTGTTATGGGGGGTCCGAAGTATTGTTGCGATTTTTTTGCGCTGGCAACACAGGTGAAGCGTGGTTTAAAGGGGTGCCGGTGTATTTGGATAGCATTATCGGACTTTATTAGGGAATAGTTTGATACAGCTTATTATTAGTACACATAAGTCCCAGGGTATCTAATTTTAAAAAAAAAACTCCCAAGATAAATGTAAAATCCAACTAATATTACAAATGAGAAAGGTTGTGAAGACGTGCCAAAGTTACTCTTTCACGCCAGAACAGCTGAACAGATCTTGATGACTAAATGTATCCTAATCCACTAATTTCACTAAATTTCAAATAGCCATGGTCAACCTAAACATCAAATTGTCTCGTCTGTAAAATTAACCAATTTCATAATGACTGACTTAAAACGTCTTATGTCCGAAATGCCTAAATGTTGAAATGTAAATTTTCTAAATATCGAATCACAGATACGACAAAATATCAAAACAACTTAAACTGAAAACTCCAGAACGGCAAAATGTCACAAGTTAAGTGCTTAAATTTTGCCTGCCTTTATAATATTGGTATAATATAATAAATTATTTGACTTCAATGTAAGTGGCCAGCAGGAAAGAAGATAGTAAAGCAAATTTATGTATTCTGGCATCTGGTTGTTTTGAACAGTGTTCTGCGATAAATGTGTTGTCAAGTTTCTCCATTATGAGACTAAGCCATTGTAAAATTCAGCCATATTGAGAATATGGTGTTAAAAAATTTAGGCATTCTGGGATTTAGGTATTTCGACACTAAGTTTTTTTGAGATCTAGTGTTGGTAAAAGGGTTAAATTAAGTTGAGCCCGACTCGAAATACTGGCTGGAAAATCTTGATTATTTTTAAAACAACGTGCTTGTATGTCCTAAAAACAAAAGACATTAACTAAAAAAAATGTTTAACTTATTGACACCCAAACATCATTTATAAAGCTCTTAGGCAGCTACCTGCGCCCTTTCGATTGGTTACGCTCCACGCATAAGTATTTATTGTAAAGTGACATTTATCGTTTGTTGGCCGCTATTATGGAGTGTGGAGACTTGAGCTTGTTTATTAGCTGTTAAGAAGTTATTTAATAGCGTTTTAGGGGTGTTATAAGGATTTATTATTTGTATTTAGCGCTGTATTTTAGTTGTAAAAAAATGTCTTTATTGAATTAAAGGTGTTTATTGTGAGGTAGAGGCTCTTTTTATCTAGTAAGTATATTGTAATTGTTATTTGGTTTTTGATTGTTATAATTTTGTAAGTATAACATTAAAATTACTACTAGATTTGACATACAGTACCATTTGCGTAAACCTGTATGGAATATTTAATTGTCGGCCTATGATTGCTATCGTTATTCAAAACGTATAAATCTATGCTTTTTTATCGACTTTGATGGCCCAACTCAGTAGCAGCAATAAAAATGGTATACTTTGATATTCTATGGCACAATAAAAATATGTCTGTAGTCTATGTAGGTATTAAACGATTCGTGCAAAAGCGCGGTAAAAATAAGGTTCTTTATCATCCCAACTACAACCCTTCGAAAAAAATCAAAACGCACCCATAACGCAAGCACTACAAGCTTATAAGCTGCTGATGGCGAAATAAGGAACTAAATCAGATATAATATTAAAAGTAGGTTTCCGGATAGTCGGTGGCGCCACTACCACACGCACGTGTAAGTTTGTAACGCCATAATAATCGTAATAGCGCTTGAACCTCTTTATAGCACTATAAAGAACTTTGCGCGAGACGGCTTCCCTTTTCGAAATTTAAATTTGAAATTCGTTCCTAGAACCGTTAATAGGGTAAAATGGAGTAAGCGTATTTTATCATTTTATAGTTTATTTATTTTACTTGGAAACGCGGTTTTTGATGTTTTATAACATTTGTTATTTTGTGCAATTAAAAAGATTTAATGCTGTTTTAGGACCAAATGCGAGTCAATGAGTTCATTGGTGGCTTCTATTACTTAATTAAGCGTGTAAAGTTTTATTTTACATTAAATTTATATATCATACTATTATCTTACTCAAAAACGCGTAAGGTTTGAAAGTAATTAACTAACTTACCTAATTATCATAGCTACACAATAGCGCAAGAGATGGCACTACTTTTTTTTAACTGTATGGATTAAGGCGTTATTTTGCGAAGCCCCATGTCAAAATCCGCTCTTATCGTTGACACTTTTCTTCTGAATTTAACGGGCAAAGACCATAATCCATACAGCCTTGTGTTAAGACTTTCGACATAATTCCCGAGATCGTGGTAATCGAATGCAGTTCTACGAAACATCGCATTCGAGATTAATCTCGATGACGCTATCTCGAGTTCTATTCAGCGTAAGGGACACAGTTATGCAGCCATATAGCTCTGTCCCTTACGCAGTATAGAACTTGGCACGTACTAAGCGATTAGTAGCACCCCAGATATGCCTAACAAATTTGTCATGATTTGGAATTTAACTTTGAGTAAATATAATAAGTTGTTTGATTTTTTTAGCTTTCTGCTTACTGGCTACAGTGTATCATAATTGAATGTAAACACTGTTATTATTATTGTATAATATAACTGCTATTGCATAGTTATGTTATGTTGCTAATTGTACTTTACTTGATAGCTTTTAAACACTCTACAATTATGAATATGTAATTTTTGTCTTATTGGTTGTCTAGAGATCGCTATTAAGCGATAAGACCGGCTATTGTCTACTTTGTTTTTAGTTTCTGTATTGTTTTGTACTGATTTGCGGTGTTCAAGAGTATTTGTATTGTATTGTATGCCATCTTGCGATAAATCATAAAAGCTTCAAGAAAAATTGTTACTTCTGTGTATTTTAATGCAGTATTGTTTGTGTTTCAACTGTATCGTAGTCTACATTCATAATTAATTGTGTGTATGGTCATTTCAATAAATTTGATTAAAAAAGTGTTTTTTTTTCAATTTTCCAAAGAACCTTACCTGAACACCTACTTCTATAATCATATATAATCGTAAATTGCAAGCCAAATTGACGTTTCAAATTAGAAAAATGACTTAATTCCCATATCGGTTCTGTACACTGTACACTACATAGGTACAACAGGGGCCTGATTTTTGAAAGCACATCACTCGAAAGTAAGTAAGTAAGTAAATTCTTTATTGTACAAATATAAAAACAGATACAATTCACAAAAAAAAAAATATCTTGGGACAATTGACACCAATTGACCTAGCCCCAAATGGGCACTAGACAACGGATAAACATACTTATATAGATAAATACATATACTCGAGAACAAACATTCGTATTTTCATACAAATATCTAAATAACATTAATATATGCACAAAGGCGAACTTATCCCTACCAGTAAGGGATCTCTACCAGTTAACCTTTGAGTAGATGAGAGGAGCATTAAACGAGGGACCGACAAAGTGAAAGTGGTATAAATCAGCTTATATCTCCAAAACTACAGCTCTAATCAAAGTTTTGACTAGTTCACAAGATTAATGAGAGCTGTGATTGTCTTCTATGCTACTCGTATTACAAATTCAGCACAATTTTTCACGGTTTTCTTATTTACTCAGAACCGTTCACCCTATCGAGCCTCCATTTATATTCCAGTTCGTCACTTCTTTTAATTTATAGTACCTACTTAAGTGCGGAACGTGACGAACAGGAAAAATAATTCCATAGTAAAATCTGGGACACATTTTTTCTTGTATGAATCGATAGGGTAAACGGTTCTGAGTAAGAAAAACCCAAATTATTTAAATTCTGGAAAAAATTGCGGGTGGTAGGGCCTTGTGCAAGGTCCGTCCGGATCGCTACCACCATCTTACTCGCTAATCCTGCCGCTAAGTAGCAGTGCTTGCACTGCTGTGTTCCGGTGCGGAGAGTAAGACAGCCGGGGAAATTACGGGCACAAGAGGCATTTCATCTTAATCCTCTAGGTTGGCAACGCATCTGCAATCCCTCCGGGATTGCGGGTGTCTATGGGCAGTGGTGATCACTTACCATCAGGTGACCCACTTGCTCGTTTGCCTTCCTATTCACATAAAAAAAATTAACACGCGGACTTTTTTTGGAAAACTCCCATTTTCACACATGTGCTTTCAAAAATCCCTGCCCTGCCCATTTACTTAAGTTTTTTCACCTATACACTCTGAACGTCGACCAATGTATGACAAGACAACATTTTGTGACACACACACACACACATATATCACGTCTTTATCCCTTACGGGGTAGACAGAGCCTAAGGTAACATTTTGTGAACAACAATAAAACAATCCTGAAATACATTTACAGAGATATTTAGTTAAATTAACCGAACCACCTGCCGAAGCATTCTAAATTAATTCTTAGACACAGTGTAGAAATGCTTCCAGGACTCTTATCACGTCTTTATCCCTTACGGGGTAGACAGAGCCTTGAGGTAACAAGACCTAAAGCTACGTTTAGCATGATTGTGGGCGTATAGGTGGAAAGGGGAATCAAAATAGTGATGGGTTTCTAGCCGCATCGCCTATAACGTGATTCCCAAGATTTTCGCAAACTCCTTCGATGGGTTTTTACTCGTACCATCTGCGCGGGAAGAGAGGCAACTGGTACATTCTATGTTTTTTCTCTGCTCCCAGACCAGCATGGAAGTTAGTAGTAGCTTAGTTAATACTAGCGTCTTTAGGTGTTTGTAAGTAAATCGTGCAAAGAAATAGCTGATTGGATTTGGATGAAATTTGACACATTGACATTTATAAATCTGACCGCAGCAATGTTTCCCTGGCGTCTTGAGCGTGTTAACTGTATTAGGATAATTTATGAAATTATTTGTAAATCCGCCATTTTTGACCTAATTTCCCAACCTTGACTCGACATGCACATGCAATTTCATCTAATAATGATTATGTCGGTTTATGTCAATTTGTTCATATTTGTACTTATGTCATTATGCGCACGAGACCATAATGATCTGTGCATGTTAGTATTCTGACCTAAACTAAGCGTCCCATTACAAATCTCAGTTACAAAATAAATTGACACTTTTTTTTAAATTAACGAATGGAGTCAAAGTGGTGGTTGCGGGTGGTAGGGCCTTGTGCAAGGTCCGTCCGGATCGCTACCACCATCTTACTCGCTAATCCTGCCGCTAAGTAGCAGAGCTTGCACTGCTGTGTTCCGGTGTGGAGAGTAAGACAGCCGGGGAAATTACGGGCACAAGAGGCATTTCATCTTAGTCCTCTAGGTTGGCAACGCATCTGCAATCCCCCCGGGGTTGCGGGTGTCTATGGGCAGTGGTGATCACTTACCATCAGGTGACCCACTTGCTCGTTTGCCTTCCTATTCACATAAAAAAAAAAAAAAAAAAAAAAAAAAAAAAGCCTTTGTTTATTTCCACCGCCATCTTGTACAGTTTCATAGAAAGCAAATGTTGATTGCGATTGATAAGGCCACTTGTGGTAAATGATTGGAATTAAAATTACAAAAATAAAGTAAAAATTACAATTTATAGAATACTAGCGACCCGCCCCGGCTTCGCACGGTATATTATGCATGTATTATACATATAAACCTTCCTCTTGAATCACTCTATCTATTAAAAAAAACCGTGTAGTTTTGAAGATATAAGCATACATCGGGGCATGAGGACAGAAAAAGCGACTTTATTTTATACTATACGTAGTGATAAAAAAAACAAGCAACGAATAAAAAATTTCTAAATGTCTGTGAAAATCAGAACACATAGAAAAATCCGAAAAGTAAAGCTATGGCCGGGAATCGAACCCGGATCCTCGTCATTCCGTGACGCGTGCTATACCACTACACCACCCATAGCAGGTGGGTAGTCTCCGAATTTTTCTACCTGTTACCGACCGTCACGTGACCTTTGTTACTATGCGAATTTTTTGTCGCTAAGCGTCATCTGTTTGAATGATGTGTCTGTACGACACAATTACAAACTCCCGTGGAACATCTACTGCTCACCAGGGACGAGAGAAGGCGCTGTTTTTCAAATGATAGGTACTATCAAATGAATCAAGAAATTTTTATTTCTTGATTTTTATGTTTTACTTTTACGGTTTTACCGTTAGAAATTTAATTTCTAAATGTCTGTGAAAATCAGAACACATAGAAAAATCCGAAAAGTAAAGCTATGGCCGGGAATCGAACCCGGATCCTCGTCATTCCGTGACGCGTGCTATACCACTACACCACCCATAGCAGGTGGGTAGTCTCCGAATTTTATTTATTTTTTTATTTTTTTTTTTATTTTTTATTTTTTTTTTTTTTTTGGTAGGATCCGGGTTCGATTCCCGGCCATAGCTTTACTTTTCGGATTTTTCTATGTGTTCTGATTTTCACAGACATTTAGAAATTAAATTTCTAACGGTAAAACCGTAAAAGTAAAACATAAAAATCAAGAAATAAAAATTTCTTGATTCATTTGATAGTACCTATCATTTGAAAAACAGCGCCTTCTCTCGTCCCTGGTGAGCAGTAGATGTTCCACGGGAGTTTGTAATTGTGTCGTACAGACACATCATTCAAACAGATGACGCTTAGCGACAAAAAATTCGCATAGTAACAAAGGTCACGTGACGGTCGGTAACAGGTAGAAAAATTCGGAGACTACCCACCTGCTATGGGTGGTGTAGTGGTATAGCACGCGTCACGGAATGACGAGGATCCGGGTTCGATTCCCGGCCATAGCTTTACTTTTCGGATTTTTCTATGTGTTCTGATTTTCACAGACATTTAGAAATTAAATTTCTAACGGTAAAACCGTAAAAGTAAAACATAAAAATCAAGAAATAAAAATTTCTTGATTCATTTGATAGTACCTATCATTTGAAAAACAGCGCCTTCTCTCGTCCCTGGTGAGCAGTAGATGTTCCACGGGAGTTTGTAATTGTGTCGTACAGACACATCATTCAAACAGATGACGCTTAGCGACAAAAAATTCGCATAGTAACAAAGGTCACGTGACGGTCGGTAACAGGTAGAAAAATTCGGAGACTACCCACCTGCTATGGGTGGTGTAGTGGTATAGCACGCGTCACGGAATGACGAGGATCCGGGTTCGATTCCCGGCCATAGCTTTACTTTTCGGATTTTTCTATGTGTTCTGATTTTCACAGACATTTAGAAATTAAATTTCTAACGGTAAAACCGTAAAAGTAAAACATAAAAATCAAGAAATAAAAATTTCTTGATTCATTTGATAGTACCTATCATTTGAAAAACAGCGCCTTCTCTCGTCCCTGGTGAGCAGTAGATGTTCCACGGGAGTTTGTAATTGTGTCGTACAGACACATCATTCAAACAGATGACGCTTAGCGACAAAAAATTCGCATAGTAACAAAGGTCACGTGACGGTCGGTAACAGGTAGAAAAATTCGGAGACTACCCACCTGCTATGGGTGGTGTAGTGGTATAGCACGCGTCACGGAATGACGAGGATCCGGGTTCGATTCCCGGCCATAGCTTTACTTTTCGGATTTTTCTATGTGTTCTGATTTTCACAGACATTTAGAAATTAAATTTCTAACGGTAAAACCGTAAAAGTAAAACATAAAAATCAAGAAATAAAAATTTCTTGATTCATTTGATAGTACCTATCAAGGAACGAATAATTTGCGTAAAAACGTGTTAGGTAACCGTATCCAATGAAATGTTAATTAACAGAATAATTTATACCATAAATACGATCTCAGTAAAAACAGGCGTAATTCTAAGTTTTCTACAATTTTAGACTTGACGCCTTTTACACTATAGAAAACAATTTTTAATTTATTTCAGACTTAATACCTTTTTCACTAGGACCCCTCTTAAGCAATTTTAAATATTTGGGCTGCATTGAATATAGATTTCAAAACGAACGGTTTTACTATCACTCTTTGGAGTAACTCTTATGCTAGCTATATCTTAAGTAATATGGGCGCCCGAGGGCCTAAGAAAACTAAGTCATCACACCAGATTGAGGCACAATAAGAACACAGCCCAAGTCCGTGCGTTCCCAAATTTAAAAGTAAAACTTGCCAAAATAAAGTAGCACTCAGAGTTGTCACGAAAACGCGACGTCATTCCTTAATGCATTTTTAGAAAAAAAAACGCATTTTGTCGCGTCATCACTCTAACAAATGGACTTGGTAGCGTATTATCACTCAGGTCTTTATTAACTCATGTCAAAATATGTTGAAATATTGATTTTACGACTTAATTCCTTAGAGGCAGAACGTGCGACAAAACCCTTAGTTTTAAAAAAAATATGGATATTTCGTGTCTATATTTTGATTGAATTTAGAACTTCTTGCTGCAAATTGAAACAAAAGCAGCGCTGCCAACATAAGGGGTGATTAGAGCGACTTAAGAACATTAAAAATTACCGAGCAAATAAAAAGATATCGGATCCGAATGAATGGACTTCAATAATTACAAACAGTAAAATCAAATGCTTTTACGTATCTGATTTTGCTGAAAAACTGGTAGTCCTTTATATTTCTCCAAGACAATCAAATAAACGATAAAATGTGAAATGCAATTTACTTTGCCACATTTCGCGGTAACTAACAACGAAGCCTCTCTCCCGCCGAAGCGGCTAACTTTTTAAATACCAACCTTAAGTTTTCTGACTTACGCACCAAGTTCTTCCAGCCGCTAATTTTAAAACGTCAAACAATAAATTGGTAAAGATATAAAAACGTCGAAGTCCCTACTAACAAGGTGGGTTTTAATTATTTTAAAGTCAGTGTTAATTTAGTTTTTTTTTTCGACGGCGCGGCAGCGGCGTCTTTGGCTTTGCTGCCTTTGTGTGTTTTTTTTCGTTTGTACAATTTGTAAAATGGCATGTTAGCGCCGCCGTGTTTGAGGTCTTTTTAAATTATTATTGATATTCGTTTGTTTCCGGAGGATTTGATATAAGAATGCCACCCGCGGTCTTTATGGGTTCATTAGATTATAGACAGAGCTCTATGGTTCCGTTTTTATCGCCAGCCAGTGTTTCACGTGTGTGTAAAATACCAAACTATTTTTTTCTCAAGAGAACATTTAATATGAAGTACGTACAACAACACAATATTATCATTTTTTGACGATATCACCTGTTCGTCACGTTCCATACTTATATAAAAAAAAAGTGATGAACTGGAATGGAAATTTTGGGACACATTTTTCTTGTACAAGGATCGATAGGGTAAACGATTCTGAGTAAAGAAATCCCAAAATAGTTAAATTCCGGAAAAAATGATCATAATGGACTTTTTTTTCGAAAACTCTCACGGATACTTTGAAGTCGTCTTGAAGTTATGGACCATAGTTATAATGCTGGGGTCTAACCATGTCTTAATGCGGTTTAATTCCCACTAAAAACCCCAGGGTGTTCTTCTCCGGGGCTGTGGAAACGCTACGCATCTATGGTCCCGGTAGCACGGCAGTTTGTCCAGTTCGGGCCCAACATCAGGAGATCCTGTGTCTCCTGTCTCCTTCGCTACAGACGCACCGGGAACACTTGGGTGCGTCTACCAGCTCGAGGACTCATTTATTAATTACCTAGCGTTTATCGCTATCCCGCAGGAATTACGCAATTTTCCGGGATAAAAAGTAGCCTATGTGTTATTCCGGACTATAATCTATGTTCCAAATTTTATCCGGATCTGTCCAGCCGTTCTGGCGTGAAAAAGTAACAAACATCCATCCATATTTACAAACTTTCGCGTTTGAAATATTATAGTAGGTTTTTTTTAGTATGGATCGAGCGAACCTAAACTGAATTGGAATTGGATCGCATTAAGACGTCATGGTAAGGCCCCAGGACGACAGTTGCGTAGTTTTACGGTTAATATGTTTGTATGTACCTTCTTCAGGTGACCCACATTCTAGTTAGCCTTAAATTCCTAGTTGTATAGAAACGTTGTAAATAATTATTAATGTCAACTACCTGCATTTTCTACCCAATTAACCACGCCTGCGCAAGATTCGGACGGAACGGTACTTTTGTTCGAATTTGCTAAAATCTCGCATCAATCATAATAAGTCGGTGTCCTTTGTACGGCATTTCTTTTAGAAAGCTGTTTGACGAAAAAAGTTTGAGTTCGGTTTTGTTTTTTTTTCTAAGCGGGTCACTTGGTGTAAAGGAATCATAGCCACACCACAATGTAACGCACTGGCTGCATCGCAATCAGAGCATTGCTTCCAAATTTGAATTCGGAGACAGCTTTTCGAATGACTTTGTCAGTTGAGAAAATGGTTTAGATTCGTTAGAACATATTCCACGTAATAATTGTAAACTTGAAGTAAATAAGTCTTATTTTCCAAAGCTATTGTTTTAAATCGAAGAATCTGAATTCTGCTTACATGTTTTTAGATTTTATAAAAGCTACAATAACAAAGCTAATAAAATCTTAACTGAATTCCAAACTTCTATGCAGGTCTGGGAGCAAAGGAAAAACATAGAATGTACCAGTTGCTTCTCGTCCCGCGCAGATGGTAAAATCCCATCGAGGGAATGGGCGAGTCTTAGGAATCATGTTATAGGCGATGCGGCTAGCAACCCATCACTATTTTTATTCCCCTTTCCACCTATACGCCTACAATCATGCTAAACGTGGCCTTTAGGTCTTGTTACCTCAGGCTCTATATACCGTAAGGGATATAGACGTGACTTTTGTGTGTGTGTGTGTGTGTGTGTGTGAATTCCAAAAAATATATATCTTTTTTTTTAGAAAATGTCAAATTAATTTTATGACGAACGATTTGCTTCCAAAATTGTTTTGAAATTTGTATCGGATAAGCCGTAAAAGTAAACTTAAAAAAATCAAGAAGTAAAATACTTAGCTTGGCTAATGCTGGTCTGGGAGTAAAGAAAAAACAGAATTTACCAGTTGCTTCTCTTCCCGCGCGCGCAGATGGTAAAAACCCATCGAGGGAATGGGTGAAAATCATAGGAATCATGTTATAGGCGATGCGGCTACCAACCCATCACTATTTTGATTTCCCTTTGCAGCTATACGCTCTTAATCATGCTAAACGTGACCTTAAGGTTACCTTAGGCTCTGTCTACCCCGTAAGGGATAAAGACGTGATGTAGGTATGTGTGTAGCCGCCTTCATTCTATACCTACCGTATAAACTAATTTAGATTTTTTACGTTACCGTCCTTAATTTTATTCTTATTAAAACTATTAAAAGCAATGTTTGTATGTTTAACATTCAAACGGTATTCTGTTTCATCCCTGCACAACTAATACACTAATCTCTTCACACGCTTGCCTGCCCTCTACAGGGTTGGATGGTTGTCTATGGTCCAAAAAAAAACAATAGCTAATGTCTATGCTACTGTATTCGAACAGTAACGACCTTTTTTGAATTCTTTGACGGTCTTGTGCAAAGTTAAATTTGTCATATATTGTTATTGGTATTATTGACTGCAAAATGGAGTAAATATAGTCCTACTATAGTTGTTCCAATCATTTATTTTCTCGATGACAGATGTAGTTTGATAGTTATAGTGTTGTGACCTAATAAGTGATCAGTAGATACAATTTCGATCCAATTTTATATATACGAGTAGTTGAGAAGTATTCAGCTATGGAGCGGATAAAACAACCGACTTACTTAAATGCTAATTTATTACTAAGCGTGCGAAATGGCCGAATGATTTTGATTAAAATTAATAAATAAAAATTACCTGTCATTATAATTATTTCATTTCATTGTCGATTACCTATCTATGCTTATATTTTATTACTTATATTATAAAGAAGAAGAAAAATGTATGTTTGTAATGAATAAACTAAAAACTACTGGACAAACAAAAAATATTTCACCATTACAGAATGCTATATTATTCCTGAGTATCATAGGCTATTTTTTATCCCGGTAAAAAATTACAACGTGTACAAAGTCGCAGGAACACAATACATCTAGTTGATACCGATACAATACCGATATTTCAATCATAACATCACTATTTGTGTTCCCATAGAATGTAACTTTATTAAAACGTTTATTGTTTATCGTACTTTAAAAAGATGTTACTGCATATATGGACTCAATTTGTCTTAGATGAATATTATATTGGATCAAGGAACAAAATTAGGCAGTTGTCTTATTTTTTATACCTCGCATTTAAAAGTTAATTTTTGCGTAAAAAGCGCAGTTACATTCTACGGGAGCTGTCATCGAGAAAAGAAATGATTGGAAATACTATAAGATTGTAAATAGATAAGGAGCTGTTTGTGTGTTTGTTACTCTTTCGTGCTTTAGCTAAACTAAACAGAGCACAGTTGGATTTAAATTAAATTTAGTATATAGATTGCCGGTTGTCTGGAATAACTCAAAAGCTACTTTTTCCTGATTTTTTCACATACATACATATCGGCACGCTTCTTTCCCACAGGGGTAGGCAGAGACTACTTTGTTCCACTTGCTACGATCCTGACATACTTCTTTCGCTTCATCCACATTCATCAATCTCTTCATACATGCTCGTCGGTTTCGGGTACTCCTGACCTGACCTTTTTCCAAAAAGTCTCCTATTGATGAATGTGGATGAAGCGGAAGAGGTGTGTCAGGATCGTAGCAAGTGGAACAAAGTAGTCTCTGCCTACCCCTGTGGGAAAGAGGCGTGAAGGTATGTATCTATGTATGTTAAAAAAATATATTGGAAACTTTCGTTATGGATTCTTACCGTAAATTCTCGTCAGTTTCTGGAAATTTTTGAGAATGTTTTTGCTATTTTGAGAATGTTCTTAAACTTGCACATTGCTAGTCACACAGTTGACTGTTTTACACGTATGGTAGCGGATTAGCAAGATAAAGGTTTTTGTTCATGAACTAAGCAGTTTTTTTACTAAAGTGACTTGCTTCCAAACTGGTCTGGGAGGAAAGAAAAAACACAATGTACCAGTTGCTTCTCTCAGCAGTGTCGATGGTAAGGCGCGGCTAGCAACCCATCACTACTTCGATTCGATTCCCCTTTCGATTACACCCACAATCATACTAAAGTGGCCTTTAAGTCTGGTTACCTTAGGCCATGTCTATCCCAAAAGGGATAAAAACGTGATTTGTGGACTAGCTTCTGCCCGCGACTTCGTCTGCGTAGAATTATACATTATGAACCTTCCTCTTGAATCACTCTATTAAAAAAACCGCATCAAAATCCGTTGCGCAGTTTTAAAGATCTAAGCATACATAGGGACAGACAGCTGAAAACGACTTTGTTTTATACTATGCAGTGACTTTTATATGTAGTGTTGTATGTAGTGACTTGCGATTAGAATAAGAATAAGAATAAGAAAACTTTTGCTGATACAGAAACACAAACAGAATATTATACACTAGCCTTCCGTCCGCAGCTTCGCCCGCGATAAATTAATTTTCCCGTAGGAATAGGTATTTTCCCACGGTAAAAAGTAGCCTATGTCACTTAGTGATAATGTAGCTTTCTAACGGCAAAAGAATTTTTGAAATCGGTCCAGTAGTTTCGGAGCCTATTCAATTCAAACAAACAAACAATCAAATCTTTCCTCTTTATAATATTAGTATAGATGGATACTTATTGCAACCAGCCAAATGGTCGCCACTCAGCTATCTGTCACAATAATACACACACACATATCACGTCTATATCCCTTAGGGGTAGACAGAGCCTGAGGTAACAAGACCTAAAGGCCACGTTTAGCATGATTTTAGGCGCATAGGTGGAAAAGGAAAATAGTTATGGGTTGTTAGCCGCATCGCCTATAACATGATTCCTAAGAATTTCACCCCGATGGGCTTTTACCATCTGCGCGGGACGAGAAGTAACTGGTACATTCTATGTTTTTCCTTTGCTCCCAGACCAGCATGGAAGTCTCGATAAGATCCAGGATAACGTCGTGACGCTGATTTTCAGTGTTGCTAGACGATTGATCTTATTTTATTGATTGATCATCTTGTGCATGAATCTTGTTGCTGACTTTTTTAGGTATGTGTGTATGTGTCTATTTATATCTCCACTAGCTGTTGCCCGCAACTTCGTCTGCATAGAATTCGATTATCGCTATCCCGCAGGAATTACACAATTTTTCGGGATTAAAAGTAGCCTATGTGTTATTCCAGACTATAATCTATCTATTTTCCAAATTTCATCCAGATCTGTCCAGCCGTTCTGGCGTGAAAGAGTAACAAACATCCAAACAAACTGTCACATTTATAATATTAGTAGGATTTAGTATTTCAGTACTTAGTATATTAATATAAATTCTAAATTGCACCACCCGCTCAGATCTGTTCTGTTCTCCAGTCCATTACGGTTGCCTGGTAGAGATCGCTCTGTAGCGATAAGGCCGCCTATTGTTACCTTGTAATATTCTGTATACCTTTTTTCTGTTTTGTTTGTTATTATGTGGTGTTCAATAAAGAGTTATTGTATTGTATTGTATTGGTCGCTATCCCACTTCAGCACGTCTAGCACGAGAGCGCACAAGAGTCGCGTCGCGCGCGTGATAGATTGCCCCTATCTATCTATCTATCTATAAATATAATACGCGAGGCCGATTTTTGTACAAGCCATCAGATCTACAGTTATGGTTCCATTTTGATAAATTATATGTCATTAGATTCGTCTCATGCTGGAGAGTTGCAAACTGCTCTTCGTTTTTAGATTTTTTTACGAAAAACCGCTAAAAAATGAATTTTAATGAACTACTGTGCGCTACCCGACCAGCCAGTATAATGTGACCCGTGTCATGTGTTTTGACGTGAGATGACAAAATAAAAATAACATGTATTGGACTGAAACATGTTGTAAGTTGTTCGGCATGAGAAAATATCTGTTTTGAGTCGACCAGATTTTATCCGCAACACTTACGTATTAAGATAATTATACAAAATACACAAAATATTTTACGATTTCTTTGTTTACAATGAATGACTTGCGTCAACTTTTAATTTCTTTTTTATTGGGCTCTATTATGTCAAAATTGATTTGCCATGTTAGTTTATTTAAAAAAAGTATCTAATGCTTCAAAGTTTGATATACAAATACAGGAGGTTCTAATAATAACATGGACTTGGGGACATGGATCGAAAACGAAATGGAAATGGCATGAGTTTTGGCAACAGCAGTTAGGTATCTTAGTCACGGATGAGAAAAAAAAGTGGAACTGACAAATGTCTAAATTGCAGCGGGGGCGAAGCCCCGGGCAACAGCTAGTTTTTCTTACTGTTCGTTTCAGAAAGAGACGTGTAGTTTTTGTCGCGCGCGACGCGACTTTCGTGCGTTCTCGTGCTAGCCGGGCGATACGGGATTTTGCTGAATATATTTCACGCCCAACTCAGGCAGAGGAATGCCTAAAAACTTTTTTCTTTCGTATCACAATCAATTATTTCTTCCTTTTCGAAACCTTCCCTAACAAAAACAAGACCGCTCGCGTGTCTGTGCGCAGCATAATTGTATATAATCCTTATGTACCGAAGGATAATATAATTTGCGTCTGCCGAAGTAATAACAGGGAGCGTAGCACGCATGCGCGGCGGGTACACACTACCTCACTTTATTATTTCCTTTTTAATTCATGATTTAACGAACTTCCTAAGTAAAGTCCTATCATAATTACACGAGTGTGTGAAGGCGATACCGTGTTAGGTACTACAATACAAATACTCTTTATTGAACACCACAAATCAGTACAAAACAATACAGAAACAAAGAACAAAGTAGACAATAGGCGGTCTTATCGCTTAATAGCGATCTCTTCCACAAATCTCTTCTCTTCTTCTCTTCTTTTTACTACAAATGTAATGGATTGTAATCTCGAGGATAAAGCACGAATAATACGTCATTTTTGCTGAATACCTTTTGCTGGCTATACTGTGTTGTGTAGTCTTACATCTTACATACTCCTTTGCAAAAAAATGGGCACAATACAATACAATACAGTAACTCTTTATTGAACACCACATATTATTATGTATAACAAACAAAACAGAAAAAAGGTGTACAGAATATTAAAAGGTAACAGTAGGCGGCCTTATAGCTACAGAGCGGTCTCTACCAGGCGACCATACAACAATACATAGGTATTTACACATACACACATACCTAAAAAAGCCAGCTACAAGATTCATGCACTAGATGACAGATAGTGCTCCTTCAATATAATTTTAAATATGGGTAAATATATGGGCACTTTTGTTTTATTTAACTTTTCAGGAAATTACTCGTTTTGATGAAAAAATAAAGTAACTTCAACTGACTTTCCCCTTCAATTAGAAAAAAGTTACATACCTACAATAATACAAAAAAACGTGCGGTTGCAAAGCCGTGGTAGCCTAGTGGTTTGACCCGTGGCCTCTCAAGCAAGGGTCATAGGTTCGAATCCCGGGCTCGCACTTATGAGTTTTTCGGAAAAAAGTCAGTGATAGAAAACGAGATCCAAACCTGGTTGTCTGTAAAGTCAGTTTAGGGACCTTTTACGTGATAACGTCATAAAGAAACATTGATGAGAACAGCTAGCTCTGACGTCACGCAGAACGTGACACGGAACGTGACACTTTTTCGTGCGTGCAGCCGGTGTTCATCGATTTAAGACGTTATCACGTCAAAAATGTACATACACATACACACATACATACACAAATCACGTCTTTATCCCTACGGTAGACAGAGCCTAAGGTAACAGGTACCTACAGGTCACAATTAGCAAGATTGAGGGTGTATAGGTGGAAAAATGTCATGTCAAAAATGTGCCTAAATTAAAATGTTTTTACTTTACTTTACAATACAAAACAATACAAATACTCTTTATTGAACACCACAAATCAGTACAAAACAATACAGAAACAAAGAACAAAGTAGACAATAGGCGGTCTTATCGCTTAATAGCGATCTCTTCCAGACAACCAATAATAGAAATAAGTTGGAGACAGTTTAAGTAGGTGGCGGAAACAAATAGACAGGATCAACGCAGGGATAATAAAAACAAGTAGTTCTTCAACTAGATACAAAAACCACCTAATGTGCGCCGGCGCAGCGTGGAGACGTAAAAACAATCGCGTTTCCTCCCGCAGACGTGATTGAAGCCGTCTATTGAAGTACAGTCAGCACCGAATGTAACCTAGCTAACATCGTGAAATTAAATGTGAAAGAAGTTTGTTTGTTAATATTGCCATTTTTCTTCTTTCTACTATCAGGTCAGGCCAACCAAAGCCAAGGATTTTATTTTTTTATTTTTATAAAATTCATCCATTGTAACTAAAGGAATTATTGTCCATACAGCCATGGTAATGGTTGTAATGCCGGTTCACTATTACACTGTTTGAATTTATATAGTTTTTAATATGTGCTTAGTAGCACTTGATGGTCCCATCGGAAGCCCAGCGCTGGCTGCAAGGCCAGCATTATGCTGAGATGGGACCATTTCGTGATATATGTCCTTATGTTTTTTACCTCTTTTTCTTGTCTTTGTAACTATTATCTATGTCACGAATAAATGTTTTCTTTCTTTCTTTCTTTCTTTAAATATAGCCTATACATACATACATACATACATACCGTCACGCCTCTTTCCCACAGGGGTAGGCAGAGACTACTTTAGCCTATAGCCTATAGCCTATGACACTCACAAATAATGTGGCTTTGTGTTGGGAAAAGAATTTTCAAAATCAGTTCAGTATAACCCCTTCACTAACTCACAAACTTTACCTCTTTAGAATACTAAACAATTACAAATCCGAGATTTGTTTTTCACAACAGGTACCTATAGGCCACATTTAGCAAGATTGTGGGCGTATTGGAAAATGGAATCAAAATAGTGATGGGTTGCTAGCCTCATCGCCTATAACATGATTCCTATTATTTTCCCCCATTTCCTCGATGTTTACCATCTGCGCGGGTAGAGAAGCAACTGGTACATGCTATGTTTTTTCTTTGCTCCCAGACCAGCATGGAAGACTACATAATGTATATCCAATTTTATTCCACCGACTGTACACAGCACAGTGGCGCCGTAGCTTTCAGCGCGCGCCGTATCTCCCGTCCCGCTCGCACCGCTGGCTCTTCTCTCCGCTCTCGCTCTACCACTCCCGCGCAATGACATAGGCTTTCACTTTTTAATGTAATTTAGAATTTCTTTTTTTTTAGTCTCACGCTTTTGTGAGATTTTTAGTATTGTTACCTGTAATAGGTACTTGTAAGGAGATAATTTGGGGTGGGACTGGGGCAGCTTCTACAGCTAGCTACATACATACATACATACATACACATATCGCGTATTTATCCCTTACGGTGTAGACAGAACCTAAGCTAACAAAACCTAAAGGCCACGTTTAGCATGATTGCTTTGATTGATTGATATAGGTGGAAAGGGAAATCAAAATAGTGATGGGTTGCTAGCCGCATCGCCTACAGCTATATAGGGTTGGTTATATATGTCTTTCTACAAGTTCTCTCTATATTTTGGTTTTGGTTGGTGCCAGAAGTTTCAAAAATTGTCTGTTTTAAATCCAGGATTAATCAAACAGATTTTATTTCCCGAAAATTGTTTCTGTCCGGGGAATGAGCGAAAATTTTAGGAATCATGTAATAGGCGATGCGGCTAGCAACCCATCACTATTTTGATTCCCCTTTCCACCTCTATAGGCCCAGAATCATGCTAAACCACCACCTGCTCAGATCTGTTCTGTTCTCTAATCCATTATGGTTGCCTTGTAGAGATCGCTCTGTAGCGTTAAGACTGCCTATTGTTACCTTGTAATAGTCTGTATACCTTTATTGTATTGTTGAAAACGTGGCCTTAGATTTTGTTACCTTATGCTCTGTTTACCCCGTAAGAGATAAAGGCGTGACATATGTAGGTATGTAGTTTTTATTATGTATGTGTGTATGTATGTAAAAAAGTCATGAAAAAAGGGAAAAGAAAATTCGGCGAATGTATAACTAACCGTGAAAACCCCAAAATCAATCCATATCGATAAACAATAAATATAAATCATATAAGACTAATCAATACCGCCTTAGCTGTAAAACCACAGTCTATGACTAATATAAAACTAATATACGACCAAGGTTCGATTCTCAGAAGGTCACGTGGCACCTTCCATGACGAGTCATTAAGTGGTCATAGTACAGCGGCTCTCAATCTTTCTTCTATGCTGGTCTGGGAGCAAAGAAAAAACATAGAATGTACCAGTTGCTTCTCTACCCGCGGATATGGTTTACTACCATCAAGGCAATGGGTGAAAATCATGGTAGCCTAGTGGTTTGACCTGTGGCCTCTCAAGCAGAGTGGCGTGGGTTCAAATCCCGGGCGCGCGCACCTCTGAGTTTTTCGGAATTTATGTGCGAAAATTACATTTGAAATTTGCCATGAGCTTTTCGGTGAAGGAAAACATCGTGAGGAAACCTTGCACACATCTGCGAAGAAATTCAATGGTGTGTGTTAAGTTCCCAATCCGCATTGGGCGCGCGTGGGAACTATAGCCCAAACCCTCCAATACACGGAGGAGGCCTATGCCATGAGGCACGCCGAATTACGCGACAATTTAATAATAAAAAGAAACAACAAGAACAAAAATGAAATTGTAGCGAATTCGGAATAAAAAAGGCTATATAAATATATCGTGATACTGGTATGTAAGGATGGCTTTCCAAATAACCGGATTGGCTGCAATATGCATCAATATACTGGGATGTGGATCGTGATACGCATGGATCACACGATAATAATGACCGTCTAAGCTATGCCAATGAACGCTAAAAGCCTATTTAGGCACATGCAAGAATTGCATGCAATTTTCAGTACATTGCGGGTTGCTGGGGTAAACCGAATTCAACCGATCTGTCAAACTTCGCAATGAAACCTATAATGGCGTACAATTCTTGCATGTCTTAGTGGGCCTTAAAAGTTAAAGTAGATAAAAGTTTGCCCTTGGTTTGCCTCGTTCCAGGATATTAAAATGGAGACCCCTTGACTCTACGCGACCCCCGGATCTAGAGTCACAGTTTGGGAACCGATGACATACAAAATGGTCTTGTTAAATGAAGTACCTAACAAAATTGACAAAGAAATAAACAGATTCAATTATGAAAATGTCAATGATGCACAAAACAGCTACAACACCGCCTATAGGCGTTTAACGCATTCAAAATCATGATCATTTTTTTGCACATTAATTTAATGAAAATAAAGAAATAAAATTGAATTACATAAATTATTTACACTACCTTCCATGCTGGTCTGGGAACAAAGGAAAAACATAGCCGCAACCCGCGCAGTTGGTAAAAGCCCATCGAAGGAATGGGCGAAATTCTTAGGAATCAAGTTATAGGCGATGCGGCTAGCAACCCATCACTAGTTTGATTCTCCTTTCCACCTGTACGCACAATGATACTAAACGTGGCCCGGTCTTGTTACCCTTGGCTCTGTATACTGTCTACCCCTTAAGCGATAAAGACGTGATTTATGTATGTGTATGTAACCCAGACTACCATTTATAGACCTCGCCCGCGCGGCACAGGAGCGCGGGGTAGGACGACAGAGGGGGACCGAGAGAGGTGCGGGCGGGTATATAGTGCGCATGCCGCCCGCACCCCTCTCGGTCCCCTTTCTCGTCTTACCCCGCGCTCCAATGCCGCGCGGGCGAGTACTTATTTAAGCGGTCGTTCTATACCTCTGTATTGCTTAATTCTGCGAATACTAATGGTGGACCACTTAAACCTAGATGGCGCTGACATCAATCCCGCCATTTCATTGTTCAAAAGTAAAACTAACACTAAAAAAGGAATAAATCACAAAGTGTTTACAGCAGTGGCAGGGTTAATGAATTGCATTAGTGCGAGCGAGTCAGCATGACGGCGCAGGCGCCGGCGCAGTGCACTGGCGGACACTCGTATGTGTACACTATAATAAATAAATACCGACGAGCATGTGTGAAGAGATTGATGAATGTGGATGAAGCGAAAGACTTGTGTCAGGATCGTAGCAAGTGGAACAAAGTAGTCTCTGCCTACCCCTATGGGAAAGAGGCGGGACGGTATGTATGTATGTATGTACTTATGTAATAAATCATCACTGTCATGAAAAAAAAATTACCTTACTTGCAAGATAGCGAGGCCTGTGCCAAATATATAATGTATTTACATGCAATACGAACATAAATCTCACAAACTGAACTATTATATCCAACCGCTGGTGTGGGTGGTCACTACCCAGTCACGGAATGATGAGGATCCGGGTTTGATTCCCGGCCATTTACTTTCGGATTTTTCTGTGTTGTAGTCTTCAGTGTCGCTTACAAATTTTATTATATGCTAACTTTGAGGATTATCCTGTAGGATCTATACGCGTCAGAGTTTTGTGTGGTGTAGGGGATAGTTAAGTTTGTGGGATTTATGGATGTTTTATTGGTTGAAGAGGGAGGGGTTGCATGTAAAAACATAAGTACAGTTTGACAACAAAAATAATGCTCCACGATGTACCTGCGCAGTAGACCATTTTTAGTAGCGCGGGAAATTACGATACACCAATGATATAAAATAGAATTCTACGCGCGCTAAACTCTGGCGCTGTTATTGGTCGATCGATTTCGTACCAACATGGCGGCCGGGCCGTGCGCCAATGCCGCCATAGATTATTTACACGTTCGGCTACCACCGGAAACTGGTCTGCGCTTCTCTGTGCAAACGAATACTGCCGATGCGCATTATATTTGTTGTCAAACTGTACACTCCTTTTACAACATGACATTAACCTTCTCGTTTGCTTGGTCCATTAACGGACGTTACAGCCCTCCGCCTCTTTCTCCTATTTTCCCTTCTATCAAAGTTTTTATGTAATCTTCATGTCATATCAAGTGCCCCAGCATTATTTCCTTTTCTATTCTCAATCGTCCTCAGTGGAGATCTCCTTTCCCCCGCCAAATCCTAAAACTGTTTGTTCTTCTTTCTGTCCAGCTTATCTCCTCCATGATCTGCCAGCACCACGTCTCAAATGCACTCCATCTTTCTCTGTCTCGCTGGGTCAATATCCCCTGCTTCCGTACACCGCTATGCTCCAGATGTAGGTTTTAACTTTTTCGACGGCAACGACCTTTATACACGTCCATTCCTTCAATGCAAAAACAACCTTCGTTCAATTGGGTTTACATACATACATACATACATACCGTCACGCCTCTTTCCCACAGCGGTAGGCAGAGACTACTTTATTCCACTTGCTACGATCCTGACATATTTCTTTCGCTTCATCCACAGTCATCAATCTCTTCATACATGCTCGTCGGTTTCGGGTACTCCTGACCTGACCTTTTTCCAAAACGTCTCCTATTTGGTCTCGGAACGTCCGTCTAGGCCTTCCCCTCCCAACGTAACCATTCACGCTCCCCATAAAGATCTGTTTAGTTAGTCTACTTTCATCCATCCGCTCTACATGCCCAAACCAACTAAGCATACTTTTTTCTATCCTAGTCACTATATCCTCTTTCACACCAGCACGTTCCCTTATCACACTGTTCCTTATTCTATCTTTCAGTGATACACCTTCCATACTCCTTAACGCTCTCATTTCTACTGCATTTATTCTACTTTCATGCTTCTTGGGTTTAGGTTCTACTTAAGGCATCACAGTAAAAAAGTTTGGTGTATAAATGACGTCTCTTGTGTTTGTGGTGAAAGGGTTAATAAGTACTTTTTATAAATATACTAGCTTTTCCCCGCGACTTCGTCCGCGCACATAACATCAGAGTGACGACACACCCCATCCATCCACTCATGTCTCCAAGTATAAGGTTTTTATTGCCTATCCCGTGGGAAATTCGGAAAATCCCTTCTTAGAGCACCTACAGATCCTCTAGGAATATTATCTACTAATTATAGTCTTAATTATTTACCTTGTGTTTTTATCCCGTGGGAAATTTGAAAAAATCCTTTTTAAGTGCATCTTTATACTAATCAAGGAATAATGTGTAGTCATGCTAAATTTAATGTCTGTAGCTTTATTAGTACAACATTTCGGAATTTTCCAATCCCGTGGGATAATCGGGATAAAAAGTATCCTATGTCCGTCTCCTGGTTCTAAGCTACCTCCTTACCAATTTTCAGCCAAATCGGTTCAGCCGTTCTCGAGTTATAAATAGTGTAACTAACACGACTTTCTTTTATATAATAATATATAGATTTCTGGAAATCTTGGATCTAAACAGTTGAAAGAATTAGAGGCAGATATTATTGCACGCCACTGTGCGCAAATTCGCTGACTCATTACAATTCTTACTAGTAACTTACCCACTATCATTCCATCTGCTTGAACGTCACACAATATCCCTTACGGCTTTACAATAAAGGCTGTTTTGCGATAACTTCTCAACATTATTCCTTTGGTACGAGGCACTAATTAGTGATTTAGTATCTCTATTCGACTACCTGTGGTTTTATTTTTACTTTTGAATGGGGCTTTAAATGGTTGTAAGCGATGACAGGTCAAGGTATGAAGATTTGGGTTTCTATCCAGCTTGATAAATGTGTCGTAGAGACCAGGGATGTTACGGAGCTTCGACTCCGGTTCCGTTAAGTCGGAACTTCCGATTATTATTACACCTTCGATTCCGACTTCGGCTCCGATACTTTTAAATCGGAGGTCGAAGCATAACATAGCGGCGGCGGCGGCCTGTGTCGACTGTTATGAACAGGTTCATACATGTCGCGCGGGGAATCCTCCCGACTCCCACTACGTGCACTCTATCGTCAATTATCCGACTCTGCCTCCGACTCCGACTCCGACTCCGATATAGCAAATTTAAAAACTCCGACTCCGCCTTCGGTTCCGATAAAACTACCTCCGTTACATCCCTGGTAGAGACACATTATTCTAACAGATGGAAAAAAGTACATGACAGCCGGTTACAGAGGTAAAATTCGAACACTAGCTACTCACGGGGAGCGAGTCGGGTTACCTCCACGTGTGGTCAAGAGCTGCGGTTCGTTTTTGGATCCGTCCAAGGGGAAGAGCAGTGCTTGGTGCACCCTGGGCATCGGTTAATGATTTCCTGGCAGTTTCCGAGGGATATCATTGACCGTTGGCTAAGAGCCCGACAGGGGGGAAGGGAGGTATTTTGACCGTATTACCGTACAACGTTGCCGACGTTGTCACAAGATTTTCTAATTATATTTTTGTTACTTTGACATTGGCGAAGTTGTCGTCGCTATAACGACTTTATACGCCACAAATAAAAAGAAGAAGAAGAACACTACTCACCTGCTATCTGCTGGGTTATATAGACGTTATTTGTGTGTGTACATAATAAAATTAAATTCTAAGTTTAGAGTACATCATAATAATAATTTTCAACACACTTGCTCGTAAATTGAGTCTTATTGCACTGCATTTAAGCTCATAATTGAGCTTATTACGCACAAGTGCTGTAATATATTACCGCACGAGTGCGGTAATATATATATTTTTTAATCTCAGCAAAAAGTTCAGTTATCTATAGGAACAAGGAATATTTTCGTGAATATTAAACTATTTTAGGGAAAAGATGATAAATAAACATTTAATTTCGACAAATTATTCATTTTTATCTAAAACTGAACATCATTTGCAATCTCAGGCATTGATTAATTATTTTTTATTATAATTTTAATATTAGGCTGTTTAGCAGTCTGTGTCAGTGTCTTCGTCACGCGCGTGCTAAGTGCACAGCGCGCATGCGCGAGTGCTGCGCGCGGATTGGCGCGGAGAAATAACATCTGCCGCCATTTTTCACTGATATTGTTGATTCAGACTTTGTTATTTTATTACTTTAAAAATTACGAGTTCAAGTAATAAAGAAATGTAGTGTCCGTCGCTGGAAATACTAAAATATGTTCGGACAATGTTCGGACAGTTATATCAGTAAGAAATCCAAGGTGTTAATTACCAAATGATAAAGTAAAGTTCTAAAGCAGCTCCAGGTAAGCAATGTCTGGTAACAAAGGTAAACTAAAGTTCTTAAAGTCCTTTTATTAACTAAATTTTATTTATTTTTCCTCGCAAATGTGTTGAAAAACGTCGTATGCGACGCGTGTGCTTTGGTAATTACACATCTCGGCTCTCTTACCCGCGCTCGCTGTCGCTCGCGCGTACAATACGCCTCGTGTCTAACTACCAACATAGCACACTTGTATCATAATGTAGGTACTAATATATACATACATAGAGCGTAATCTATACATACATACATCAAAAAGCCAATTCAACAGATAAATCAATTCCTCCGCTACACGCACCACGGACTAAAAACATTGACAAATGGCTTCCCCTGAGAAATTATGTTGTTACAATTCTCGATTGTCTATGCTCGATTAAAAAAGTAAAGTTTTTTTTATTTCACAATGCCAAGTTGGTTCATAGTGTGTGATGGATGAGGCGTATCTTTGCAAAAATCCATGAGCATGAAAATAATTAGGTAGTAAATATCTAGCTACATATTCTACATACATACATACATAAATCATGTCTTTATCCCTTAAAAACGTAGACAGAGCCTAAGGTGACAAGACCTAAATACCACGTTTAGCATGATTGTGATCGTATGGATGGAAAGGGGAATCAAAACAGTGATGGGTTGCTAGCCACATCGCCTATATAACATGATCCCTAAGATTTTCACCCAATCCCTCGATGGGCTTTTACCATCTGCGCGGGAAGAGACTGGTACATTCTATGTTTTTTCGTTACTCCCAGACCAGCATGTAAGAAACATATTCTAATTTACTATTATTCTTGCTGGAATGGGTATTATAGTAAACAACTTAGCTATTGCCTGCGACTCCATCTACGCAGAAATGTACTTCCCTGGGGCTGAAACTGTCTGTTCCTATCAGTGGCGTGGCGTACACAAAACTCGATTCCATTCGGCTTGCCTATTTTAAGACAGTTGGGGCACTTTTATTGCGCAGAATTAGAGGAAAGGCTAGTTAATTGCCCTTCGGCTTCTGCTGTACTTGACGCCACGCCACTGGACCTATGAGTAGGTACCTGGTTCCAATAATTTAATTGTAATTTGGTAATCTGGTTCACAGGCAGACAGAAGCACACAATATTGATAGATATGGTTTATACATAAGCCTACCTATTCAACGTATGTTCAGACAACCGACCACGAACCGGAAGACGCAATGTTGGCAGGTCTCCCGTTAGGTGGACTGACGACATCGTGAAAGTTGCGGGGAAACCGGTGGATGCAGGTGACGAGTTTTTTTTATATAAGAGGGGGCAAACGAGCAGACGGTTTACCTGATGGAAAGCAATCACCGTCGCCCAGGGACACCTGCAAGACCTGGGGAATCACAAGTGCCACAAATTCAAGGGTCACAAGTGGTGAAGTAGGGAGTTGTCGTTCAGTGTGGCGTTCTAAGGGGAGGCCTTTGTTGAACAGTGTAGTCTTCTGACTGATGATGATGGTGATGAAAAGTATGTATTGTAGGGCTCCGAGGGTTGTAGCCAGGTCTACACTAACTTATTTATGAAACTCCTGGGTTTATGCGAGAGTACAATCTTGCGCTCTGAGCCAAAATCTGTTTAACTATCAATGAAATATAAGTAAGTTTAACCGTATATTATTTCAAACTCATGAACTTATACAATCTATGATATAGCAGTCATGCCTTCAGAGGCAGCTGTTCAGGTAATGCTCTCAAGAAAGACTTTGTTTCTTTTTATTCTATTTAAATTCGAAAACCGAATTATAAATATTTGCATTACCTGCCAGCAAGTTTATTTGTATATACAAACTTTTATAAACAAACTCAAGTTGTTACAGTACCATATTCATTTATCTATCTACAAATGTAAAAAAATACGACACGTGTGTAGACTTGCAAGAAATCGCAAGCACAAACTAGTAGTCAATAAATATAAACAATGAAAACAAGAGCATTCTCATCACAAACAATTGCCCATTATTCAAACGCAAAGCTTAATGTAAAAGTGATTTATTTTATATTAACTCGAGGTGCTTTCACACGCAATAAAACAAAGAGTCCGAACGGAAGAGATTAATTACTTTTTAATTCGCCATTTTGGTTGCGCCATCGTGAGTGACGTTTGCCGTTTGCGCGGGAATGGCGTGGGTTGCCAGAGTGAAATTTAAATTCGGAACTTTTTTTTAATCAACCGAGTGAGGCCAAAGGACATTTAACCCACGGTCCACGGTACGCTCTACGTTTTAATGATTCAAAAATACAACTAAAAAGTCGAAGTATTTACCATTCGATAAAGTACAATACGATACAATACAATAACTCTACGTACCTCTAAGTACCTTGGCACTTGAATTGAATTTATTCTAACCTAACTTAGTTATCACAGTTTTATG
Source organism: Pandemis corylana (assembly GCA_949127965.1). Classification (NCBI taxonomy): domain Eukaryota; kingdom Metazoa; phylum Arthropoda; class Insecta; order Lepidoptera; family Tortricidae; genus Pandemis; species Pandemis corylana. Next base: position 4,953,868 of record OX421877.1, read on the forward strand.
ATCTATCACTGAAATTGGAATTGTTTTTACAGTAAATTAGCTGTTGCCCGCGACTCCGTCTGTGCAGAATTCGCTATTCCGCGGGAACTACGCAGTTTTTCGGGATAAAAACTATCCGATGCCCTTCCCCGGGCCTGAAACTATCTGTATACCAAATTTCAACTAAATCCGTCCAGCGGTTTAAGCGTGAAAAAGTAACAAACAAACAGACAGAGTTACTTTCGCATTTTTAATATTAGTAGGAATAGGGACGGTAAAAGATCAGAAGTCATGTTTTACAATCATACGGTCAAAGAATCACGTACCTCTGTGGAACCTTTTCTCGCAATAATAAACGGATTAATGATTAACTGAAAGAGATCCCTTTTAGCTAAGTTCACCTCTGTACATCTGGTATCTTATTACCTGTAAAGTTATTGTGTGTTTTGTTACAATAAAGAGTTATACGTACATACATACATATTTTTTTTGGCAGTTGTATGGTAAGTCATTATGACATTTGCAGTGAAAAGGTTCCTCGTACGCAATTCAGTTTCTTTCACTGTACCTACAATTACCAAGTCTAGCATAAATGTTCATTACCTACGACAATGTCCCCGATGCGTCTACTTTTTGTAGTCACACATAAAATTTTATAGCAATCATTAAATTAAGGTTACAATTTGTTAACTGGCAACCCGTTTGTCGTACGCGCGTTTTTTTTTAACGCAAGTGAGATCTGTCGTTGACCGCGCGGCATTCAGCCTTTATTCACTGCCGCCAACATACCCGCCGAAATACTTCAAATAACAACATATCTTATGTTTTTGTTCCGTTTTTGCGAGTATAATGTTTAAAACAATTTAAACGGTATAAAGATATTTTTTTAATCATTCAATTATAGTACTAAAGACCTATAAATTATGATAGGTATGATAAAAAAGCCGTGGTAGCCTAGTGGTTTGACCTGTGGCCTCTGAAGCAGAGGGTCATGGGTTCGAATCCTGAGCTCGTACCTGAGATTTTTGGAACTTATATGCGAAATTTCATTTGAAATTTACCATGAGCTTTACGGTGAAGGAAAACATCGCAAGTAAACCTCTACCACTTTAAATCCAATTTCTTATAAATGTGTTTTTTTTTTCTGATTTTTTTACCCCCGACGCAAAAAGAGGTGTGTTATGTTTGACGTCTCTCTATCTCTCTCTCTCTCTCTCTGTGTGTGTGTGTGTGTCTCTCTGTCTGTGGTATCGTAGCTCTCAAACGGATGGACCGATTCCGATGCGGTTCTTAGCCATGTCTGGTAAAAATCAACCGAGCGGTTTTTGCGTGTTTTTTTATGTTTTGTTTATTTTTTAGTTATTGTTAGTATACTGTTTACGAAATGCATAAAAATGTGTGATTCAGACAGATATATTTGTATTTGCTTAATAAATTAACAACTAAGCTTGCTTTAAACTAATAGTAATGACAAGTACTTAGGTACCTACCTACTTGATCTTTTGCTTTGTTTTTCCGCGTCATTCAGATTGTCTGTCAGTCTGTCAAAGTCAACGAAACAGCTCAATAATTGTACCTACGTTTCCTATTGTAAATTGCAACACTAATTAAAGGAAAATGCATCAACAATGGACAATCGATAACTTCTTTAACAGTAAAAAATATACTACCAGTAAGTGACGTAACTCCTTGTTTTATAACATTCAATTATAGACCTTAGGTGTGAACGGTAGAGTTGATGTTTTAACGTGTGAAGTTGTCATTTACGACGTTTATAAAAGAGTGGGCGCCGTAACAATGTAGTTCTACCAGGCCAATAGTGTTAAAAATGAATTAGAACGGATTTTGTAATGTTATGTATTTTTACAGAAAATTACATACATACACATACACACATCACGTCGATATCCCTTACGGGGTAGACAGAGCCTGAGGTAACAAAACCTAAAGGCCACGTTTAGCATGATTGGTAGGCGTATAGGTGAAAAAAGGAATCAAAATAGTGATGGGTTGCTAGCCACATCGCCTATAACATGATTCCTAAGAATTTCACCCAATCCCTCGATGGGCTTTTACCATCTGCGCGGGACGAGAAGCAACTGGTACATTCTATGTTTTTCCTTTGCTCCCAGACCAGCATGGAAGTAACATGGAAGTTACAGGAAATTGTAGTCAGGTTATTCTGGGTATAGAAGATGCGTGACAGGGAATTTTGGAACCTTGTCATCTTGAGAAGTAGGGATTTTTTCTGAAAACAAATCCACACCCCCTTTTTCTCGAACTATCCAGTTTCAATGACAAGGGCCCGATTTTTTAAAGCACATTGTGTGAAAATACCACTCGAAAGTGGTAAGAAATTGTTCTGAATTTGAAATACGAGTAGCTTAGAAGACAATCACAGCTCTCATTAATCTTGTGAACTAGTCAAAACTTTGATTAGAGCTGCAGTTATGAAGATTTATAGCACTTTCGAGTGATGTGCTTTCCAAAATCGGACCCTAGTTCTGCTTAGTCACGAGCACTATAAGGTCCTTTTTTCATTCCTTTTCCGTTACTTCTTCATAGACACTTGTATGAGAGTCACAAAATGGAAACGTAAAACATAAAAACTTGGGGACTTGGCACCAAGGGGGGCCTTGGTGAGATTTCGTGAGAAGTTGGCAAGTTGCTTGGTTGGTTCGTGTCCGGTTGTTACTTTTTAGTTTTAATATTAACACAAGTAAAAATACCGTGTCAATACACAAAACTTACTTTTGTTGATCTAAAAATTAGAACGCACCTTTTTAAAAAGCCTTGGCTTAGTCTACTTCGGACCCATGCCTCGGCGCCATGGGCGTGTCTTCTATAAAACTCAAAGTGTCAGTGGCGCCCCGACTTTCTGGTCAGTTTTTTTTTCATATTCAAAAGACGCCTGCGGCACAGGCGTTAGGCTGTTCGGGATAATTTAATTAATAGATTGTGACATGGATTTTGGCGCGCGTAGCCATCTTTGATTTTGTATGTTTATTTCATTTCTTTGGCAGTTTTTTTGCTCAATTATAACCTCATTTGAGGTAATAGAGGCAAATTAATGCTTTTGTTATTAGCGCGACGAATCTAATGGTTAGGTACTAAATAAATATAAAATTGACTGTATTAATTTAAATATTTTTTTAACACTACGGATGAAAATACTTAGGTACCTACTTATTACGTAAATTGAAAAACGAGACTCATTTTTTTACACAGAAAAACACGCACGACATTTCCCGCGCAAAAAGTGACATTGACAGTTCACTTTTTAAAACTTTCCAGACTAATGGTTTTAAAACTTTCAAAGCTGCCAGCTACAATTAATCCACAGGACTACATAAACCTCTAATGGCTGTGATTATGAGGGATTTTATTAAAAACAAAAGGTTATCAAAGGCGCCGTCGCCCGGGGTTGGAGGTGGCGCCACCGGTCTAAGTTTCGGCGAGGTTTAGGGCAGCCATAAGATTTCGCAGTTAATTGTTGGCGCTGGTTGGTAGTTAGTGAATACAGTGAGTTTATTACACGTGTTATAGTGGTAATTATGGTGGGTAACCTACTAATATTATAAATTTTAAAGTTTGTGAGTATGGATGTTTGTTACTCTTTCACGCCGTAACGGCTGGACAGAGATAGATTATGTGGAATAACTTAGGTTTTTATCTTGAAAAATTTCGTAGTAGGACAGAGATAAATTGGCAACAGCAAGATAATTATTAAAGCTTTGAGTACCTACCTACAGTATACTGTTAACAAAACTTTTAATTTTCGGCATTTCTCCGTCAAAATTATCACAGTACTAACTTTTTTAATATCCCACCGCTGCCATTATCTTCATGTCTAGTTTTTAAAGTTAATTTATAAATTTCTCTACACTCTAACCCGACGCCGCAGTACTTGCTCTCGCGTAGTTCTTTTTTCTAGTGCCTGATACAAACGAAAAAGCAAAGGCAAATAGGCCATTATGCCAACATTAAACTTTAATTTTATTATCTACTGTCCATTGTAATTAGGTATGACGTTTAATTCCTTGCTCTAAATCATAAAACAAAATACCATCCAGAATAATAAAGACTATGTGTAATTCTTGGACTGTGTGTGTACAAGTCATGTGACAATGAAGTCAACCTTATCTACTATGTATCTAATACTCTTATACAAGCAATTGTATATAATGTATATAATTGTAATTGTATAGTCTGAATCTCGGAATCGGCTCCAACGTATTCTTGAAATTTAGCATGTATAGGGTTTAGGGGGCGATAAATCGATCTAGTTAGGTTTCATTTTTAGAAAACGTATCAAAAAAATTACCATCCAGGCATCAGTTCATCCAGGTACTTGTTTTGACTCATGCATAAATCACGTTTTTATCCCTTACGGGTAGACAGAGCCTAGGGTAACAAGACCCAAAGGCCACGCTTATCATGATATAGAAACGAAAAAAACTGGTACTTAAAGCACTTATTTGTTCGACTGTTTATTAAGTGAAATAAAATCACGTCCATATCCCTTACGGAGTAGACAGAACAGGTAACAAGACCTAAAGGCCACGTTTAGCATGATTGTGGTGTGGGCGTACCAAATGCTACTGTTTTATTTACTAATAACTATCGGTGGACAGTGTTTCGGCTGTCATCGTGTTTCTACCCGTTATCCTTTGTAGCTAACACATGGATACTTAACGTAGGGGAGACCGAGGAGAGTTGAGACAGAGGTGAGTTGATACAAAGCCGATTTCTCTGAACTGTGACAGTTTATCGGGCTGGTAACTTCGCTAATTCGTTGCTCTTTCTACACTCCACAGTTTGTGTGAAGTTGTGACCTCGCTAACTGTCATAGGTACAGAGAAAAAGGCTTTGTATCAACTCACCTCTGTCTCAACTCGCCTCGGTCTCCCCTAAGTCAGGTTAATAAAGTGCAAAATGATGACCGAATTAGCATTGGCGTAAATAAATTCATAGTAAATTTACTAGGTATATTATTTTATTGCCCCTAAGGGGACCTCGTCCACTCCGCTCAGGCTCAGGTCCGCTTAGGGGCCGTGTAAAGCGCGCGCCTGTGTGCGTGTTTCGTTTCAACCGATTTGTTCGTAGGTTCCTTACTGCTTTAGCTTATATATATACTGTGCCATTACATTAATTACTTATGGGTCAAATGCATATGCAAAATACAAAGTAGGTACTTATGGTTTTATGACTTCGATATAACAGGTATATCATATGACATTATGTCATCTAGCTTTATTTTATTACAGTGAATGTTGTTACCCGGTAATTTATGAGGCTATAAACGTGGTTCTTAGAAAATGACCAACTTACGTAACTTACCTACTTTTATTCCATTAGCTAAGACGCATAAAAATATTGTAGGTAAAAAAAATCTAAACGACACTGAAAAATTACAGAAAAATCCTAAAAGTAAAGCTATGGCCGGGAATCGAACCCGGGACCTCGTCATTCCGTGACGCGTGCTGGTACCCATAGCGGGTGGGTAAGTCTGTTACTTAGCTGTCACGTGACCTTGTTACTATGCGATTTTTTGTCACCAAGCGTCGTCTGTTTGAATGATGTGTCTCTACGACACAATTACAAACATAATATTTTTAATATTGTTGGTTTGCTATTTTTTTTAGTAACTCACTTATGAGGAGTCCGTTTTTCCTAGCTTCTACAACAGCAATAAATAAAAAAGGATACGCCTAGCAATAAAAAGGAAAACTATCAAGCTTAATTTAATTTACATTTTTGCCACACATCTATTATTTAGCAACCCATCACTATTTTGATATCTCTTTCCACCTACACGCCCTTAAACATGCTAAACGTGGCCTTAAGGTGTTGTTACCTTAGGCTCTGTCTACCCCGTAAGGGATAAATACGTGATAAATGTATGTATGTATATGTATCTGTTATTTTCACCTCCAGCCTATATACGCCCACTGCTGGGCACAGGCCTCATGAGGCCTCCTCTTAGAATGAGAGGGCCCAATGCGGATTGGGAACTTCACACACAACATTGAATATTATTGCTTCGCGGATGCGTGCAGGTTTACTCACGATGTTTTCCTTCACCGAAAAGCTAATAGTAAATTTCAAATGTAACTTGGTACATAAATTCCGAAAACTCAGAGGTGCCCGGGATTCGAACCCACGATCCTCTGCTTGAGGCCACTGGTCAATCCACTAGGCTACTACGGCCATCTATTATTTACTAGGTCGGAACCTTATCGACGGTGAAGAACCAAAATCTCCTATCTACAAGATAGCAGCTATTGGTTCACTCAATAGAATTTAAAATACAATTATTACATTTTGTAAAATAGTAGCTAAGTAGATCTTGGTTGTTCCCCGTCGCTATGCGTGTCCTATTGGACCCGACACGCTCTTGGCTAGTTTAATTTTATAAAATTCGCTCAAAATTATTTTATAATAGCTGTAGACATTTCCAGACTCGCACAATAAAAACGAGACCATTCTGAAAACCGCAGACGTATTATTACACCAACACGCAATTTCTCCTAAAAACCTTCCAAATCTTTAATTTGCCCAAAAACTGTATCATTCACGAACCTTTTTCTATTTTTTTTTTCTTTTTCGACGCGTGACTTTTGACTGACTGTTTGCCCCGCGGCCTTATCCTATCCCCGAACGCAACCGCATTAAAAAAAAAAACAAAAGATGGCGCCGAGCTCGCGTGCGCGTTTTCGGTGAGGGCTTTTGAAAAAACCATAGACTTTTACCTGTCTATGACGTGGCGGCTAAAACAAAGTAGAATATGATTTTAATAATTTAATTGTGGCGGAAATGGGCATTAGAAAATGTCAGGTTAGAAAGTGGTTTGACGTACGAGCAGGTATTTAATGACAGAGTGCGGATTCTATGGGAAATTGATGGTTGTTTAGTGCCATACGTGGTCAAGGAAAATGTGCTAGGTGGAGCCTAAGCTCTACTTATCTACCTAGTTTTCTACTTAGATGACAACCTTGTAGTGTTAAGAAGACAACAATATAGGTGGTATTTTTTTTTGTTATATAAATCGCAAGCAGTCTGTTTTAAAGAAACCTTACGGCCACGTTTAGCATGATTAAGGACGTATAGGTGGAAAGGGAAATCAAAATAGTGATGGGTTGCTAGCCGCATCGCCTATAACATGATTCCTAAGACTTTCGCCCATTCCCTCGATGGGCTTTTACTATCTGCGCGGAAAGAGAAGCAACTGGTAAATGTACCTACTATGTTTTTTCTTTACTCCCAGACCAGCATGGAAGAAAGTTCTACGTAACACAATGAAATTTACTGCAAAAGGGTTCTACAGTGGGTCAGGAATCAATTAGTTCAAATACATCTAAGATCAAATAAAAAAAAACTCTGTTAGAGACACACGTACACACGAGCATCCAAATACCATATATATCTACAACGCGTGGTTGAACCCGGCCTCATTTTGTTTGCAGAATATTTACTACCTATCTACTTTGTCAGCTTGGTATAATGTTGATAAAAATATATAACCGTAGCCTAAGTAGGTAGTTAAAATTGCACCAAATACTTGAGTATATAATGTTATGGCCAATGTGGGAAAGTTACCGACAGCTACGGGCACCACGGCCTATCTTGTAGTAGAAGCGCGGGGCGTATAGCACGCCATGTCAGCATCAAGGACGTCATCCGTAGAGACCTCGTCAGCATTAGAGTGCCAGCCGTTTTAGAACCTAACGGTTTGGCTAGAGACGATGGCAAGAGGCCCGACGGTCTGACACTGGTTCCTTAGGGTCGGCCCTTAGTTTGGGATGCAACGTGTGTTGATACTCTTGCTCCCCATCTTCCAAGGACCCAAAATGTTGCAGGCTCTGCTGCGGCCTCGGCGGAAGACTTCAAACGCCGGAAGTAGGTGTAGCTCGCTTGGAGGCAGTTATATTATTATATTTGAGGCGTTTGGAGTCGAAACTCTGGGGCCGTGGGGGCCAAGCGCCGTGTGTACAAAGATATCTCGGCGCGCCTTATAGAGGCCTCCCGCGACCAGAGGGCTGGCCAATATTTCGCTCAGCGAATAAGCATTGCCATACTACGTGGCAATGCTGCCAGCCTTCTGGGTACCCTCCCTATTGGCGGCGATTTGGGAGATTTTTTATCTTTAATGTATTATTAGTTTTAGCGTTTAAGTTATTTTTAAGTTTTACTGTTTTTTGTAATGATTTATTTTCTTTTGCAATAAAATTTTGTTATGGCTTGGTAATATTAATAAAGTTGTAATTATCGTCATTTTGTCAGCTTGTTGACCCTTTTTGCAATGGTGCCACTATACTGTGAATTTTAGAAATCAGTGAGAAAATACTGTATGAAAGTGTTACCTATCTAATTTTATTGATAAATACGTATAAAATGACATTGAACCTTAAATTAATCCCGGCTTTCGGCAAACATTCGCCGTGCCGAAACTTGTTTTTTTTTTTTTTTTAACTCATTTGGAACCAAGCGCCTGTTGCTATAATAGCAGCAAAACGGCTCAAACAACATTGCTATTGTTTAAATGTCAGGCGTTCCAAAATAAAAAAAAACTTGTCAGATTTCATACTAATATTATAATTATAAACTAGCTGTTGCCCGCAACTTCGTCTGCATAGAATTCGTTCATCGCTATCCCGCAGGAATTGCGCAATTTTCCGGGATAAAAAGTAGCCTATGTGTTATTGCAGACTGTAATCTATGTTCCAAATTTCGTCCTGATCTGTCCAGCCGTTATGGCGTGAAAGAGTAACAATCATCCATCCATCCATCCATCCATACTTACAAACTTTCGCGTTTATAATATTAGTAGGATGCGAAATCACGGGGGATGGTTATATTAGCCGACGGATCGCCTAATGTTACAAATTTCGCATAATCTAAATTATCTTAACTGTTCAAGGACCACAACCAATGAGATGGGCAATGTCACTTTGCATTAGACCTGGCGATAAACCGGTGAACTGGGGCCTGATTTTTGAAAGCACATGTGTGAAAATACCACTCGAGTGGTGAAAAATTGTGCTGAATTTGAAATAAGAGTAGCATAGACAATCACAGCTCTCATTAATCTTGTGAACTAGTCAAAACTTTGATTAGAGCTTAGTTTTCGAGTGATGTGCTTTAAAAAGTCGGGTACCAGAGATAATGATGTACGAGGCGAAGAAATTTAGAAAGGCTTTTAAGGAAAATCAGTTTTTTTTTATACGAATAGGAAGGCAAACGAGCAAGTGGGTCACCTGATGGTAAGTGATCACCACTGCCCATAGACACCCGCAACCCCGGAGGGATTGCAGATGCGTTGCCAACCTAGAGGACTAAGATGAAATGCCTCTTGTGCCCGTAATTTCGTAGTTATAGCTGAAGAGGGAGATAAGAGAGTTGAAGACAAGAGTTGCTTAGATGGATCCACATTAATAAAAAATAGAAGTAGACTTAATTTACTATTGTGTGGTGTTAAGCTTAATAGAACATTGTTAAAAAGTAGGACGTCTTCTTTTGGATGAGACAAGTGAAAGCCGTGAAAACCATAAAAAAGAGCAATATTATATAATTTTATTCTAACAATAAAGTTCGATTATCATAATTACAAATTTACATAACAAAAGTTAAATGATTTTAAGTACATACATTTTTTGGCTATAAATAATTGTGACAGAGCGTTTTCCAAAAAAAGACTAACCCCCTTATTCATAAACGCTCTATAGGCTTCTGCTAACTTATCAATCGTTTGTCCTTATCTGTGAAAGGTAAATGTCAAAGTGACAGATAAGGACAAACGATTATTAAGTTAGCAGAAGCACCCTAGAACACATGTTCTTCCACTGTTCCAAAATTGTCACTCCCCTATATGACCTCCTTCCTCCCAAAATTCCTCGCCCCGCTGACTTAAATTTCCTTCTTACATTAGCACCCAGCCCCCTTATAACTGTACTATGTAAATTTATTAAAATTAACAAACTGTATCTGTAGGTAGTCTAACAATTTATGTATGTGTTGTCCATTTTAGATCCTCATACGAGTACCGCACGACGAAGCTACCGAACAACGGCTGATTAAAAACAAATAGTATCTTCTTCAACCTCGACATTGGCGGAATCATCGATAGTATCGATGGAGCTATATTACCAAAAATTGAATTGAATTGAAGTTAGCAGAAGCCTACAGAGCGTTTATGAATAAGGGGGTAATCATTTTTCCCATAATTTAACTATTTTGGGTTTTTCATACTCAGAATCGACCCCATCAATTCCCATACAAGATTGAGACAGCGTTTTGTTTTGCCGCGAAAATTCGCTTGTTACATATCCGATGCTTTGTTCTATTAATGGAGTTTATTTTCTAGAGTTTGTGCGCCGAACTCGTCCGGCGTGGGGGTGACGTTCAGTTTAGATATCTGTTTGAACGCGGGGTTGTTTTTGTCCTTCAACAGCTTGAACAACACGTTTTCAGAAGTACCCACGAAACAGCCGATCGTTTGGAAACGCTGGAAAAATAAGACAGTTTAATTTTAAAAAGTTTTTATTAGAAATTCACTTTATAAAAAATACAAGTATAAAATGTATTGCACTGCCCTAAAGATATTAAATTGCCATAATAATAATGGGGTTGCTAGCAGACAAATTATCGCCACAAGATAAAGAATTCAAAACCCAATGACTGTTTTTATTATATTTGTCATCAACGCGACAATTGTCAGCGATTGCCATATCTAAGCTGTTCTCACCGTCCCAGTGTCAAATGGGAAGTTGTCAGGCGATAGGTCATTAATAGAGACCGGATTATATGCAACATAAAAAGCTTGTTATATGCATGAAAAATGCTTGAAATATGCACGAAAATTGGCAGAATATGCGAAATTAAAATGCAGTAAAAAGTCACAATTATTACTCAATAGCCCTTATATTTTGTGACTGTCATTAAATTTGGTCGTATTTCGGAACGCAGGTTGAGTGAAAAATATTGTAAATGTACCGATAATATGCATCATAACTAGATCTTAGGTAAAATATGCTTATACTGCTGAGAATGGCTGAAATATGCAAATGCATATGCGAATATGCAAATGCATATAATCCGGTCTTTAGTCTTTAATCTTAAATTTGTATTATTCACAAGAACTGGTCTACAGTTTTGACATTGTATATCCCAAAGTATCCACAGTGGGCTCTTTATTGAGTTTTGAAATATGCTTGAAAGCCGGGTGGTTCTTATCCTTCATAAGCTTGAAGAGTACATTTTCTGATGTGGTTATGAAAGTGCCTATGGATTGCATTCGCTGGAAGAAAAAATGAAGGTTAGTACGGAATGGTTTTCATAAGGGTGAAAGAACGTGATGTGTCGTGGGTAATCTGACATGATGGATGATGATGAAGAAGGGTGAATACGTCTTCGATCCAGTTTTGTTTGTTTCACTAAAAATGGCGTATACAAGCGATTAAGTTTTTCACCCTTATAATAAAACAAGGTTGCTTTAACCACTATAAGAATGTACCTGCAATGCCAGCCCTCGGTCCATCAGAGACCTAGACGAGACTCCGTCTGCTAAAACGTGTACGGAGATGTCTTCATTCAGCAAGTCTATTACGGTTTGCTCTATACACACATGAGCCTGAAAGAGACAAACACATATTTAAGTACACATGTTATTTTGCAAGTCGTAAAGCTTTGTGTTTGGTGCTTCGCTGCTGTAGATCAATATCCTGACTGTCAGACAGGATTATCTATAATAGGGAATATGCATGAACCACTTTTAATATCAAAATATGAACATAATTTACTGAACCAGGCGATACTTTGCGGAGGTCCTTTTAACAATAAATATTTACCTCGCTACTCACGTGCAAAGTTAAGTTAAGTTAATTAAAGTTTTTGGGATTTATGTGTTTTATTAAACATATATATTTCACACAGGCTTGGTTATCTTTATCTTGCACGTGAGTAGCGGAGTAGCAAGGTAAATATATTTTGTTCATTTAAATATGAACATGTTGAAACAAAACGAAACATGGAAAATGTAACCTTAAACCACTAATCAGACAGCGATTAGAAAGAGAGATCTGACATGTAACGTCAAAAATACTACGGCTATATGTATAATCCCCATATTAAATTCTGATTTCTAGAAAGAAAGAGACAGATCAATCTTTGATAGCTTTATTCTTGGTTATTTGAAAAGTATTCTTTTAAAAGTACTCTCATTAAAGCAATGAAAATAATCGTGAATAAGTATTCCTTATTATATCAGAGTCTCATGGTAGTTTTCTATTTACAAAATGTAGGTATGTCTACATATTCTTTTAGTATCTCACCTCGATACCAAAAAGCACAACGGAATTCAATCCGGGCACATCTTTCTTAAGTTTCTCTTGGAGTTCTGGAGTGTACATGGAGAACTTGGTCTTCTCGTACACCAGGGCTGCGTCGCCCACATTGATGTCTTTAGTGGTGTGGCCGAGACCTTTGGGGTACTGCTCGGAGACATAGACCGGGATCTTGAAGTGCTTCGCTGCCTCCATCTGGAATTGTTACATCAGGGACTAATTTAATAATTAAGGGAATTAAATAAATAAATACCATCAGACTATTATATTATAGTCTTCGCAAATCCTAAAGCTGTAAGTAAAGAAATAAGGAATGTTAATTGTATAACACCATGTACAATTGTGATAACATGATTTTTATAAGTTCCAACAGTTTATCCATTTCGGACGTACAATACTAAGGTACCTATTTATTATTATAAATTATTTATATCTTGATTTTAATTGTTCTTCTTTCCATGAATGTTTTAGTAGAGTTAATAATGATTTGTATATGGGAACTTGCCAAGTCAGACCTTAGGGTTCAATATAATCGTCTTAAGTTATAAGAAAAAAAATGATATTTTTATGTTATTTTGTTATAAAATATTTTATGTTGTTAAAAATAAATTTCAGGACTGACCATCTAACTTGGCACCTGTTTAGATCTCACTTCTTTTGTTGTTGAAGTCAATTCACATTTATGTTTTTGATGGGATAGGAAAAACAAAACTATTACTGACGGATCATAATAACATTTAAATCTTCATAAAAGTGATCCAAGAAAATAAATTGCCGGTTTATCTTAGCTCTATAATATTATGTTTAATTCACCTGTACAAACAGTCAGTTAAGAACTTTTAATAACTTTCAAGGACCAAAGGAATGTGGTCGAGAAATTAAAAACATTATCTGTTACGTAACTCACCTGTAATCGATGCTTACCATTTTATTAGCCACTTTAACAACTTCGCCGAAATGTTTTACGTGTGGTCTGAATGTTTCTTGAATGTCGCAGAGCAAGAATGCCGTCTTAGGCGCCTCTAGTGCCCCTAGTTTCACTATGTTACGGGCCATTGTTGAATTTAATTGTTTATTTACCGGCAAATGTTAAAACCGAACCAACTAGAGTCGTAAACTCTGCAAAGCTGTGAACAATGTGACGATTGTGATGTGACGTTTTGTTTTGATAAAAATGTCATGTCATGATCATGATAAAGTTTGATGAAATTCAGTTTATCTTCACAACCCATTTTACTTTTTAAGGTTTTACGTTAAGGTGTATTTTACCCACGTTCTAGCTTAGCTAAAAAGGAAAAAAACGTAACTCGCGCCAAGCACAAATTTTTGACAGCTACTGATTCCCTTCAACGGAACGGAACGTTAATCGGATTTGATTGAACTTTAGCACGAATAAATTTAGATTTGCTTATCGGATAACATTTTAAGTCTGTTTAAAAAAAAAAAATCATTCAAACACTTGTGTTCAAAATTACATTTATACAAAAAGCTATATAACTTTGGTTAAAAGTTGGTTACGCTCCGTTCTAGGGAATCCAATGATGTCAAAATATTATGATGGGTGCTAGTTTTCTTATTATTTTTGCCTAAGCGTTGATACATTAATAAACTGTAACAAACTTTAAATTTGAGATCAAAATAAATGATTGTGAGAAAATTTTATGAAAACACCAGTCACGAGAAATTTGTCTAATTTTAAACTTTCTCGCAGGAGCAAGACAGAAAACAGGGTATCTCCTGGCTGGTCTCGTGTGAACGCAAGGGCAGTGCAAGAGCAGGACGGTATGCGGCGCGTCTCGCAGCATGTACAAATTGTACAGTCAGCGTCATCACAGTATGAAACATCCAACAAGGTGATCAAAAAGCTCGGCACCATAGAACTCTGTCTCAATAAGGTGACATATCACTCGAGTTTCAGTTACGGCGGCCTGTCAATTGCGACAGGGTTCTATGGTGATACGTGAATTGAATTTCACTCACTGTTTTCAAACAGTAGCAGTACTTACTGTGTTGGCCACTGTTTTGCCCTCATCTAAAACCAGCATAAGAAGCCTTCCTTTATTTCTTTCCTTTTTTTGATTTAGTTCCGATAGGTAAGATTAATTTACTTTAGACTTGGATAACATTTTTCCTTTTTTTCTTGGTCAGCCGACATGAAATGTTTTGTAAAGGCCCTGTCGTCCCGGTTGTTCGACGCCTCAGGGGACCCAAGAGCTGGCGTGTGTTTATCCCAGCGGATCGCACTTGCGGTCCAAAGGGGTAATGCCGCCAGCGTCATGGGGACCCTGCCGCAGCCAGCAGGGTTAGACGGGGTTTTCTTTTTACGACTTTTCTTATTTGTAAACATAGGTTTGTAGGTATAGTTATTTTTAGCTAGATATGTAGGTTTTTAGGATAAGTGTTTGTATATATTTTTTCAATACTTTTGTAAACATTTACCAAATAAAGTAATATCACCTTATTATGTCACTATATTATAACAGATAATTCTGTAATGGGTGAGACCTTTCATAAAATCGTAGGAATGTCGTTACATTTCATCTATGTACATATTTATTTGAGGGTAGTAGCTTAGTTGTCACAAACTCCACTTGGCTTTCAGGGTTGTCGCTATAATGTATAAAGTGTGAATAAATCATGATATAACTTTTTAAATATATTTTATTTTAATTAAATATTTATGGAACTTACATTGTTAGAATAAAACTATGTAATATATCGTTTTTCATTTCAACAGCGACCATTTCAGCTGCTCCTTTGCCGACTGTATAACCTGTAAAAAAACGTTATTTTTTATTATATCACACTTATTCTACTTTCCGTCTCAAATCAGAATCTGAGGAGCCAAGTTCTTGATACCTTAACTGTCAGATACCTAACATACCTAGGGCGTTGCCAAGTAGAGAATAGAAAAATGTAGCCTTTATTTTTTGACAATGTATGTGCCGCCATACCGTCTCTGCCCAAGCTTTCTCACTATGGGAGGATGCCTGTGCACAGCAGTGGGAGACTAGAGGCTGGTGATGATCGGCCAAGCGTCTAAAATGTCTAATACTATGAGACCATTGGCCTGATTTACGAAAATACCATTGCTCGAATCTGTGTATTGTTTTATAAATATAAAGCTCAAAAACAACTATTGACAAGATTTAAACTAAGCTGTAATTTTTTATTATCGTACTCCACCACTTGTACTAGAAATACATAAAAATTAAAACGTTAATGTTGCAAATTACATGTCTTTTTTAAATTACCAGCGCATTCGGAAAAAACCATCATTGCCAAGAAGAATGCGCCGCAAGAAACTTGGCAGGTCATTTATTCTAAAAAAATACACGCAATAATTAAATTCTACTTAACAAGGTATATACCTATGTATTATTAATACAAATCATTTACAATAAGTATCTGTTTTCTGGGACAAATAAGGTCCCCAAGTTAAGTAGGTAATATATTTAAAGACTTAGAGATACATGGGCGTTCTAAAAAAAAAAAACATGAACATTTTTTCCAGAATTTAACTATTTTGGGTTTTTCTTACTCACAATCGTTTACCCTATCGATCCTTGTACAAGAAAAAATATGTCCCAAAATTGACATTTCAGTACGTCACTTTGTATTATATGGCACCTATGTATATGGAACGTGACGAACAGGAAAGAAATTTTCATAGTAAAATCTGTCCTGTAGTCTACGCGTCAAAATAAAAAAATAAAAAATTATCTAAGTTTAGCGGAGCTGTAAAACGCCTAAGGTGTTTTAAACTGATAATTCTAGGACGCAGGGGATTTGTTACTACTACCATTATCTAGGAGCTATAAAGATTAAATTAACTGTAATAGGTATATTCGATACTTATACAATTTAGTATGTTGCTTATCTTGTACTAACACAGACGTGATTTCAAACAGTTTAAAAAAGGATGAAGTTATCAGTTAGATACCTAGTTACACAATTTATTTCTGTGTAGGTATGTCTGTCGATATTTTCGCCGCTTGGAAATATATATTTTTCTTTTCATAGATAACGTGCCACGTTCCACATTTTATGTAAAAAACTGAACTCTTAGTTAAAGCTTTCAGTTTATGCAAAAGTTTTGATTTTAAGAAACAAATGGTAAGCATTTAACGAAGAGTAGAAAATGGATGAATATGGAATTTAAATTGTTTCATACAAATTTGTAGCCATATTTCAAAATTCTTCGTCTAAAATGTGAAAGCTACGTGGCGCCCTCCTTTAAATTCAAGTGTACCCGAGCGATTTTTTGTGAGAAGTAAGTCTGATATTATGTCGTCTCGCTCATACTAGTACTCCTTAATAGGCAAGTGAGAGGGTTAGCATGATACTAATTTCCAATGTAAGCAGCGGATATCACTGACTGAATATGTTTTCTTAGATGTACTCTGCTTCAAATTTTAATTTAATAAAACTTCAAAAATAGAGTTATTAAATGACTTTTTAACGTGGCTTGTAATTCAAGATATTAAAATTTAATTAACTTCGAAAATGGAGTTATTTAATTACTATTTAAAAGTGGCTTGTAATTCAAGGTATTTAACTTTTATTAACTCCGAAAGTGGAGTTAATAGATTGCTATTCCAAAGTGGCTTGTAATTCAAGATGTTTAACTTTAATTAACTTCGAAAATCGAGTAACATAATTATTATTTCAAAAATTAACAAAAGCATACAACATAATTATTAAAGGGTTCATAATTAAAAATCTTAAATCTCCATTCCATTATATTTTGTCGCCGTTGTAAACAAACCAATTTCATCTAAATTGCTACACCGTCACTCAAATACGCAAATTCCAAAATGGAGCAGCTATAAGTAACTTTGTCTCATTCAGTGTATTTTTTGCCGGAGCAACATTTAAATTCATTCATTTAAATGTTACCAATGATTTGCAAGCAGCCACCGGAGAGTAAGGGATGTTAAAAGAAAAAAAAGAAACAAAAAAATATATTCGCCAAACAAAAATGTATATTATAATAAACAATAAATACAGCTAACTAAACTAAATGTTACATAAAAAGCATTTGGAAGCCATTCCGTTGATCTTAGTAATTATTATTCATTATGTTGAAGAGCACCTGAAACGGGTAATAATAATAATGCGGCAGCTTTTATAATAATACATAAATAATAATCGAAATAAATTAATGTAAGAATAAAGTGCACAACGCTTTAACCATAAATTGTTAGTGGTGATTAAGTTTATTATTTATTTACAAGTAGAAAAGCTGGTGGGGGAGGGGGACTGCCGGCTGTTAAGTATAATAGGAATGAAGGAAGATTACCGAAGTTGAAAGATTTTTTTTTTCTTAAAAATGCTATGAAATATCGCCTTTACATAAGTGAAAAGGCGCCAAAAGGTTGAACATCCCGGATGACTAGTTATTTTGAATTTGGAATCAAAAATTGGCCAGTAAAGTTGTATGAAAATCCAAATATTTGAATTTGGAAGTACCCGTTTTTATTAAAGCCGTCCAGTATCAGTTTTGTTTTTTTTTTATTAAGGAAAGAGGTTATGGGGACGTGTGCAGGTTTCAAAATAAGTATAATTAGTTTGAACTCTATTTTACTTAAACTGCAGGCTTAAAGGCCAAAAAATTTCTAAAATACTCAATTTTATTAGTTTCGTATTTAAATAGTTACATTTTAATTGAAGAGCAAACATTATTTTTTTCAGTTCGGCATATGAACCCAAATTCAAGCCTTATGAAGTAAAAAAAAAAGCGGGAAACGAAATAACTAGGTATTTTAATTTCAGTAGCTGACATTTAAAAAAATTGTTTTTACAAAAGCGTTAAAATAGATTGGAACGGACTATAGTGACTGTTTTCGCAGTCGACGTGCAAAAGTGAGGGTAGAAATGTATGTAACATTAACATCTACCCGCATTAAGGAATATGCACTGAAAGAAACATTATGTCACTACATAGTATAAAACAAAGTCGCTTTCCGCTGTCTGTCCCTATGTATGCTTAGATCTTTAAAACTACGCAACGGGTTTTGATGCGTTTTTTTAAATAGATAGAGTGATTCAAGAGGAAGGTTTATATGTATTATACATGCATAATAAGCTTAATGTGTATCATTTAAAAAAAAAAAGACTTCCTGCCAAGTTTCTTGCGGCGTATTCTTCTTGTAGTTCTAGAGCCCACGACCAAAACCATGTCTCATAGCAATACGGCGAAAACCCTATAAAATCGTTAGATTGTATGATTCTGAACCCGACTAGGTGTGTAGTAACGGTCGAAAGTGTAGCAACAGCGTGGGAGGCCATTTCTGCTGTGTCAAAAAAAAAAGGCAGTCGGTATTATAGCAATACGTCTGATAGTGAAAATGTACATAGATTTTATAATTGTATTACGAAAAAGTTTGTTTTCAGACATTTTGCGCGTAGCATATAGCCTGAGCGCATTTTTGAAAATGTCAACAAATTTAGCCGACCTGTATCATAGCAATACGGATAATTTTTTTTTTAACTTTTCGTATTGCTGCCAGGATTACCAAAAACCTGTTTTCAGACACTTTACGTGTAGCATATACTCCCAAAAACGAAAATAACGTTTCGGAGTCGCCTGGCCGACGCCTCTGTTAAAGGTTTTTTTAAATTTACAGCCTTCATAGATATTCAAGAATCGGGTAAATTCTTTGTTAATTATCATCTAATAAATTCAGGGTCGCAACGTATTCATTGGTTTGTAACAGAGAATTCAAGATGCCTCAATACGATTTTTATCGAGTATCGAAAAGTTGTCTGATAGAGAAGGTGCTACACTTAATTTGTCTGATATAAATTTTTTGCACATGTGGACAACTTATTTTATCATGTCCAACAATTTTCAGACATATTGCTATGATACCGATCGGTAAAATTTGTTAACATTTTCAAAACGGTCTCAAAATTTAATGCGTTCACATTTCCGTCTGAAAATTGTTTTGTTCGCATCAAATAACCAAAATTTACTAATAAAAAAGATTTTCAGACGTATTGCTATGAGACATTTTTTTTGTCTCATTTTTAATTTTTTTAAGTGATTTTACGGGTTTGCGCTACACCACTAACGTCTGAAAAATATGTTTCCGGTATCTCAGAACTATCATTCAACTACAGTCTGCAAATCAGACATATTGCTATGATGCAGTTCGGTAAAATTCTTTGACAATTTTGAAAATTCGGTCAGATCAAACGCTACGCGGAAAATGTCTGATATTGGTATTTTCGAGTTCAGGATAATCGTATCTATCGATTTAATGCGGTTTTGGCCGTATTGCTATGAGACAAAAATTTTGGTCGTGGGCTCTCGTACTATTGCCAATGGTGGTCTTTCCGAATGCGCTGGTAGTTTCAAAAGAGACATGTAAAAGAGCCCTTGGCGGCCAATTTGCAAAAATAAATTGTGAATTTTAAATATATATCCAATATATAAAATTCTCGTGTCACAGTTTTAGTTGTCATACTCCTCCGAAACGGTTTGACCGATTCTTACCAAATTTTATATGCGTATTCAGTAGGTCTGAGAATCGGCCAACATCTATTTTTCATATTGAAATTTAGAAAAAAAAAAACGGGAGCGAAGCCGCGGGCAACAGCTAGTATATATATATATCTTTTTATATTGTTTGTTACATAAACAAGCTTTAAGAAAGTAAAAACATGAATATTCCCTATTTCTTCAGTCTACCCGCAATCATGATGCATGCGTCGAAGTATCAGACCCATCTGTCACCAATTCGACAAATTGTCGGTGAAAGTGACAATTCGAATAGCAATGCGTGGCCAATATGAAGGCAACCGGGGTAGATTCTCGTCGAGTACAATGTAAACAAATCCCTTATTGGGATAAGTTCACCTTTGTGCATATATTAATGTTATTTTTATTTTTTCGTGAATTGTATCTGTTTCTTTATACATACATACATAAATCACGTCTTTATCCCTTCCGGGGTAGACAGAAACTAAGGTAGTAAAACCCAAAAGCCACGTTTAGCATGATTGTAGGCATATAGGTAGAAAGGGGAATCAAAATAGTACTGGGATGCTAGCCGCATCGCCTATAACATGATCGCTAAGAATTTCGCCCTCGATGGGCTTTTACCATCTGCGCGGGGCGAGAAGCAACTGGTACATTCTATGTTTTACTTTGCTCCCAGACCAGTGTGGAAGTGATTCTTTATATTTGTACAATAAAGCATTTACTTACTTACTTAAACAGAATTGTCATATGTCGCCGACAATTGTCACTTTTGTGAAATACCGCTCGTTAGGTAATCGCAGATGTGGAGAGTGCCACTATAGAGAGATCTTTCCAGGCATATGTTATGCCTGGGGACCGAAGTCCAAAGGAAGAGAGTTGAGAGTTGTATTTATACAGCGCTGAGAAACTTCGTTAGCGGGATGTAGAACGATGTGACAGCTGTCATTAGAACACGCGCTAGCTACTCGTGCGTCGTAGTTATGTAGAGGACAACTAGGTGGCGCTGGGGTCGCTACACAGTAAAGTTTAGAGACAAGTATAAAAGCACTAATACTGTTTCTAAATATAATTTACAGCTAACCAAAGAGCGTCATTAAAAAAAAACGTAGATAAGGGCTTAATTAGAACAAAAACTAATTGATTAGTTTGTGTAACCTTTTCACCTTTATTCCATCGCAATAAGGGTTAAAAAGTCGTTACGCATAGGAGTTGGGATGTGGAACGATGTGACAGCTGTCATTAGTAGCTACTCGTGCGTCGTAGTTATGTGAAGGCCAACTAGGTGGCGCTAGGGTCGCTACACAGCTAATACTATATCCCGTTAGTAATATATCTATGTTAGAAGGCTTGTTAGGTCACAGCATAGTTATCTGAACAGCTTGTTCACTTGTGCCATTACCTGGGCTACAGTCTGTTCCCCTATGGGCACGTCTTCTGTGCGCAACGCCGCTCTGCCCACGATAGACATCGGGTCCGCATCTAGGATCACCCTGGAAAAATAAGTTTAATATATATATCACGTCTTTATCCCTTACGAGGTAGACAGAGCCTAAGGTAACAAAACAAAACCTTAAAGCCACGTTTAGCATGATTAAGGGTGTATAAGTGGAAAGGGAAATCGAAATAGTGATGGGTTGCTAGCCGCATCGCCTATAACATGTTTCCTAAGACTTTCGCCCATTCCCTCGATGGGCTTATACCATCTGCGCGGGAAGAGAAGCAATTGGTAAATTCAATGTTTTTCTTTACTCCCAGACAAGCATGGAATCTAGTCGAGCGTTATTCTTTTTTTTCTTCTAACGTATGTATGTATGTATGTAAACTCTTTATTGTGCAAAATAAACAAGACAAAATACAATTGACAAACACTGAGATACATGCACAAAGGCGGACTTATCCCTTTAAGGGATCTCTTCCAGTCAACCTTTGAGTGGATGAAAGGAGTAACGTTGAGGAGGGTTAACGTTCTAACGTTTTCTTTTTTTTTAATTTAAAAATATGGAATTAAAACTGCCAAGTTAACAAACTACGCATGTATTGCGGGTTAACATCTCTTGTGTTATTTAATATTATTACCGCCAAGGCGATTAAAACTATAACAAGGATATTATAACGACTTTCTTGTACTTTGCGCAACATACATTTTGACACTTTTGGGTAAAAATGGTCACTTGGGTGTTACGTAACGTTTAGAGGGGGGGGGGGGGGATACAGAAAAACGTTACGGCACGTTACAAGGGGGGGAGGGGGGGTCAAAAATCTTCAATAATTGCGTTACGTAATACGTGAACGCTCCCCAACTAGAATAAAATGCAACTAACCCGCCATCGCATATTTCATCGAACGCCAGCATGACAGCGTCCAAATTGTCCAGGAGCACCCGCCGCTCCACATTTCGCCTCAGCAGGATGCTTACCGACTCGTACAGCGCGTTCAGTACAGACAGCAGTATCAACTGGAAAATACACAGCCTGTCAAAATCAGACCAGCATGGAAGAAACATGGAATGTACCAGTTGCTTCTCTACCCGCGCAGATGGTAAAAGCCCGTCGAGGGAATGGGCCAAAATCATACATACATACATACACAAATCACGTCTTTATCCCTAACGGGGTAGACAGAGCCTAATGTAACAGGTACCTACAGGCCACATTTAGCAAGATTGTGGGCGTATTGGTGGAAAATGGAATCAAAATAGTGATGGGTTACTAGCCTCATCGCCTATAACATGATTCCTACGATTTTCGCCCATTCCCTCGATGGGCTTTTTACCATCTGCGCGGGTAGAGAAGCAATTGGTACATTCTATGTTTTTTCTTTGCTCCCAGACCAGCATGGAAGAAAACCATAGGAATCATGTTATATGCTATGCGGCTAGCAACCCATCACTATTTTGATTCTATTTACCATCTATACACCCTCAATCTTGCTAAATGTGGCCGGTAGGTACCTGTTACCTTAAGCTCTGTCTACCCCGTAAGGGATAAAGACGTGATTTATGTATGTATGTATGTCAAAATCATAGCCCTTTGCCTTTGCCGCAGTCGGACAAAAAATTACCTCACAATCATAGCTCCAACAAAACGCAGGGTGATAGGACTTGATACGTTTAGCATGATTGTGGGCGTACCTATAGGTGGTAAGGGGAATCAAAATAGTGATGAGTTGCTAGCCGCATCGCCTATAACATAGATACCTAAATACTGTACGTCCGAAATGGACAAAATCATGTTATCACAATTGTACACGGTTTTATACGATAAACGATTCCTATTTCTTATTTCTTCATGATTCCTAAGATTTTTGCCCATTCCCTCGATGGGTTTTAACCATCTGCGCGGGAAGAGAAGCAACTGGTACATTCTATGTTTTTTCTTTGCTCCCAGACCAGCATGGTAATCAATATTATAATTATAAAGGCGAAAGTTTGGATGTTTGTTGCTCTTTCATGGTAAAACGGCTAAGCCGATTCTATTGAAATTTGCTATAGTGATAGTTACAGTCCTGGGTAAGGACGTAGGATAGTTTTTATCCCGGAATATCGATCAGTTCCCGCGGGATAGCGATAGGCGAACACATAGCTAGTTACATACATACATACATACCGTCACGCCTCTTTCCCACAGGGGTAGGCAGAGACTACTTTATTCCACTTGCTACGATCCTGACATATTTCTTTCGCTTCATCCACAGTCATCAATCTCTTCATACATGCTCGTCGATTTCGCTGTAAAATGAATATTAGTGTTAGCTAGTTAATAATAATAATTACCTCATTTTCATGTGAACTGCCCATGACATAGAAGAATAGATCCACATTGCTTTTGTAGACGCAGGTCAAGCCTTCCAGCATGATGATCTCCGCATTGGCCCTGGAATCATGAATGGGCTCATCAATAAAAGTTCTAGTAATATTTTATCTTTGTATGGATTTGTTTAGATCTTGGATAAAATATTGATGCTAAGAACAAATTGTTTCTAATTACATACACATGCATGCACACATACACAAATCACGTCTTTATCCCTCACGGGGTGGACAGAGCCTAAGGCGGCAAGACCTAGGCCAAGATTAGCAATTTTGTAATTGTATCCCCTATAACTTTTCAAAAAAAATTCATAACAGTATGTAATAATAACCATTAATTTAAAATTTAAAAAACCCGCCACACGCAGACTGCTCGACCAATTTCTCCCAAACACAGCAAAGAACCACCACAAGGAAACTGGCTTTCAAATGAAAAAAACAGCATCGAAATCCGTCCATCTGCTGGAGACCTACGATGCCACAGTACACACATATCGTTCCAGCAATTTTTGAGTTATAAGTAATGTTAGTAGTTGTAGTTAGCAGACGATATAGGTCATTGCAGAATCTGCTAAGGAACTGGAACGGATGATATAGTGGAGATAGCCAGAAAAGACTGGCTGAAGAAGGCGGAAGACAGACATGGAACAAGCTGGAGGAGGCCTACACCCAAAGAGGGATCCAAATATGTGGAAACTAATACTAACACAATTAACTAAACTAAACAACTAACATTACTACCGCTAGATACAGCATGAAAATTATTAGAAAAATCCTTTACCTGTGTGTCTTGTTAAATAGGTTCTTTTCGAAGGCCTTCTGTTCCTTTGTAGTCGGCAGTGTGTTCTTGTCATAGTACTTAGCCAAGATCCTGTTGCCCTCGTTGTCCAGGATGCACATGCCTTTCACAATGTACAGGGTTGGCTCCTGGAATAAAAAAAAAAGCCTTTTATTTCTGGTTTTCGAATTACATGCTAGACATAATCCAATATGCGAATGCGAATGCAAATGTCTGCTACTGACATTCGCGAATGTAGAAGTGTTCAAATTTGGCGCCAATTGTCTATGGCATTGGCAGTTGATAATTTAATAAGTGAAATGGTTGCATTAGAAGATTTGCCATTTAGTTTCGTGGAAAGTGTTGGATAAAAATAATTGGAGTAAAATAATGAATAAATAATACCAAATGATAAAGTGAAGACTGTTAATGTGCTTATGAGGTTAAGTTACTTTTTCTTGCATTAAAAACATATGAAATGAATGGGTTTTTGATTTTATTAACCTACCATTATCTTCAAATTGTTTTATTTTTCTGATATTCATATTCGCAAAACATTCACAGAAATTTTGCGGAGGCGAATGCAAATACGAATACCCAAAAATATGCGAATATCCGCGAATGCGAATGCGAATATTCGTTACATCACTAATATATAGACAAAAAGAAAAAAGCATTTGGTGTTAAAAAGAAATTAATAGTAAAATAATAATTGTACAATTCACTATTAGTGCATTACACCAAAACCCTCCTATGAGGTAAAGGCCTCTTCCAGAGACATCCATAAGGTTCTCTCTTGGTCCCTCCAAACCCAGTTTTTCCCTGCTGCCTCTACTATTTCGTCAGCCCAGCAAGCCAGTGGGCGATCTCTCTTCCTTCTCCCCACTGGACCCTGCCAGGCTGTTGTTTGAGATGTCCATCTCCCATCGTGTAGTCTGGCAACATGGCCAGCCCATAATAATAAAGATATACATATATTTCCAGTAACGGTACATGGTATAGCTTATCTCGGACAAAATAGATGGCAGTACTGGGGAAAGGACAACTACAATATCCCTGTAAGCCATCGCATACTTCCTGAGGTATAATTAATAGCAAGAATAACTGGAGAATATACTGTATGAAACACAAATTATGAAATGAAAAACGATCTTTAAATTATGCTGAAATTTAACCTAACATCACAAAACTGGGACTTGGTGACTCAGTCTTAAGTAGGTTTATTAAAAGTCGGCCTAGGAGGTTAAGTTCTGACAAGATAAAGGTGGATGGTAGCCACTGTTAACATTCTAAGGTATAGCTGTCAAAATTTTTATAAGATTGCAGCATCAAGACATATAAGAATTTACATGACCACTACAATGTCCCTGACATAAGAAACATGTTCAATATTAAAAATACACATTTGAGAGGGCATTCTTTAAAACTGATCAAGCAGCCAAACGCAAGCAACCCCAGAAAACATTTCCTATCTAACCGTGTTGTGAACTCGTACAACGCTCTCCCCAAACTTGTGATAAGTGCACCTTCAGTGAACAGTCTTAAAAATGGACTAGACATTTATTTAAAAAGTCAGAGAACACAAGTGCAGTGATAGATATAAACGTATCAGCACAAAGAGCTGCTAGTGTATTATTATAAATAATAATAATAATAATAATATACCAGATTTTAGTGTTGTTAACAAAGACGGGAGTAAAACACAGGTATTTCTGGATATCAGAACTAAACACTAATATTCATTTTACAGTGTATATTCAGTCATCACACGGATAATAATAGCCGGTATAAAGAGCTATGTAACTAATTAAACGCTTGCATTACATTAAATCACTTTAAAACTCAATATTATGATGAAAACATGCTGAAATTATGCCGTGAAACACGGCGAATTATTGCCGTAGTTTTAAAGGCATTTTAGTATATTCTAATGACTAGTACTTACAAACAATGATCCTTCCATTGTTGTGCGGACCATACTTTGTTCAAACTTATTATTTAAATGTTAATTTTATCTAAAAAAGCCTAAACTTTATTTACTCTTTACTCGCGTTGACGTGTAGAAATTATTTATTTGACGTTTTGACGTGTCTACTCGAGTTGCAAGTTGTTGAAGAAATCTACCATAAGCTTCAACGATTTGATAAACTTATTTATGACAAATTCTTGTTCTCATTAAAACTTAACTGCTCAAAAATAATCGAAAATGGAAAACTTTTTCATAAAGTAAATTTGAATCATTTTGGCTGTATTAACAAATATATATATATATATACATTTTTCATGTTTCAAGAGATATTTTAGCAATCCACTCCTGCGTCCGATTGAAAAAAAATTGGAACGATTTTTATAATATCCTGTTTGGAAATAAGGTACCTTAGGAAATTGAAATGAAAATTTGAACATACTATTTCTTCTATTTTTATCAGGCTTTTCTTATATGGCATCCCTAAAGTCGTGTAAATGTTGCAGCACTAAAATAACATTAGGGTTTCACTCAGAACAATAACTAAAGCATAGAACCCGGACTAAAATAAAAACTAATTATTATAGTGCGTTGCTTCTTCTTCCAGTGCACTAAAACAATAAGTTAAAAAGAGACAAAGATGCTATTCACGAGACAGTCGTCTGTCTGTTCCGTACCAGGGTAACCTATACAAAGCGCTTTAAATTATACATGTATATATTTCGCTAGTGTAGGGAACAAACCGTCATTGATTAGTCTTCGTTCGATATTTTTTATGGGTATCGGGACGGTCGTGGATATTAATACATATTAAACGGATATCATTATAATGAAAAAAAAATCTATTATGAAAATCGGCCAAGTGCGAGTCGGACTCGCGCACCGAGAATTCCGTTTCACCGTACAACAAAAACACATTTTTGTCCGTTCGTATTTGAATTGGTTGGTAACAAAACAACGGCAAAAAATCACGTTTGTTGTATGGGACCCGGTAAATATTAATTTTATTTTGATTTAATTATCTATTTTTAAAGTGAATATGAAACTGAATATTTCAAGCGTCTACCTGTTGCCGCTATTGATATCGAACAAATATCGCAAAAAAAAACGTTTGTGGTATGGGAGCCCCCCTTAAATATTCATTTTATTGTTATATTCATATGTGTTTTATTCATAGTATTTTTTGCTATAGCGGCAACAGAAATACATCATCTGTGAAACTTTCAACTGTCGAGCTATCACGGCTCATGAACAACCTGTTGATAGACGGACAGCGAAGTCTTAGTAATAGTCCCGTTTTTACCTTTTGGATACGGAACCCTATAAAAGGAACATTTATGCATACCTATAGATTAGTAAAAACTTGCCAAGTCAAAAAAAAGTGAAATAGTAAAGTTATGGCCAAAGAAAGGGAACAATATGGAACAATAATGGAGTCGGAAAACTGAAAGAATTAAACATATTTAATTATATCTCTATATTTACATTTAATATCGATTGACAGTTTAGTCGATATCACAGGCACATCACTAAGATAACCTATACTGTTTTCATATTTTCTTTAAAATAATATGTAAATAGGGATATCTTTGACAAACAGGATTCAATAATGGTGTTATTTTATAGAACACACTCTCAATATAGTTTAATGCGACCCTGAAGCTGATTAAAATCACTTAACGATGATAACTTATAAACGCATTATCATTTTGTTTTCTGGACGCATTAGATTTACATCCTGGCACTGCACAAGACATTTTCTAGTTTCACTAAGTAATTGGCTTTACCAATACTCGTTATTTAATCAATTTTTAACAATAATAAATAAAAAATTCTCCAAAAGTTGTCCGTCATTCACGCATCCGAAGCACAATAAGCACATACAGACAAGTTAAGTTGACACTCAACACAAGTCATTGGGCTAAGAAATCTGACTCTTGAAATCGGCATCATATATCGGAACCAAGTGACGTAAAGGAACCAAGTTTGACGTTTGGACTGGTACGAAACAGAAAAATAAGAACAAACTGACAAGTTTGTTCTCTTTTTAACTTATCGTTTCAGTACACTGGAATAAGAAGCAACGCACTATAATAATTAGTTTTTATTTTAGTCCGGGTTCTATGCTTTAGTTATTGTTCTGAGGGGTTTCAACTCACAGTTTTCTTTATTTATCGGTTTTTGGAATAAAAGATACGGTGCTGCCATTTAATATATTCACCAACCTTAACATGTCAAGAGTAAAAAAGATAGCACGAACGTTTTCAATACTTTGCCAATAGATGGCAGTAGGATGCATTATTTAGAACGTGAACAAGTTGCCAGGAGAGGTCATTTCGGGTCAACATTACAAACTAGGAGCCTAAAAAGGAGTTAAAATAAAAGTAACAATCCACAAATCATTAACCTTGGTTAGGGATGACGGTTCTGTTAATTTTTTTCATATTTTTAATGAAAATTAGAATTATTCAAACATTTAATTTTGGTAATTTTGTGCGGAGAAGTCATTAATAAAATTACTCGTACCTATTAGGTGATATCAAGTCCACTGGGTCGTCTAACACTTACGTACTTACTTAATAATAATAAATTTACCATTGCTTCCTACTTTGAAATTCGAAATTCGAAAATCGTTTAGTGCCGTTTCGCTGACACTAATAAATCATTAACAGAAGTATGAGAGGGACGGTATTATGATTTCCGGAATAGCCCCCCGGTCAGCCCTAGCCCTATTTTGCTTGTGAGTTTAGAATTTCGATGTAATTCCGAACGACTTGTTACGTAGAAATCTGATGACAATAATATTGTCATCAGATTTTTACCATCAGCTTTCTAGAATCTCTATTACCTTCGCGATAGTCGTGTATAGATCATTTTGATCTCTTCAACTGTTTATTAACGTTTGATGCTGACTGTAGATAGCATTAAACAAAAAAATAAATAAAAAAAAACGCTATTTTAGAGATTTATTGACTGTTATTGTGAGCGGAATAAGAATACTGAATTTCTTATTTTTGAGTAAGTTTACTATAGGTACTATTACACAATCTGTGGGTCCAACAACGCCCACGGTTCCCGCCAATTCTCGACACACGTCGATCAAAGATGGCGCTCGAAATAGAGTCTTTGATGTCACCGAATCGAATTACAAAAGTAAAGCTTCCTCCAGACGGAAGATGAAATAGACATGTTACCGGTTTATTCTAATACTGGAAATTGCTTGTATGTTGCACTTTCTGTGTGATTTCGGCTTTGATTATTTTAATGTAGAAACAATATCACCAGTGTATCAAAAATAAATGACTATTCTATTATATTTTATTCTATTCTAATTCTACTATTCTATTCAAAAACTTATTAAAAATAAGAAGTTGAATAGGGTTGTTGGCATCTCGGGAACAGCTTACAACAATGTTTTATTCTGTATAATTAAGTTTTAATAAATTTTAATAACGAAGTAAATAAATTCAATTCAATTGGTATCTATTTATTTTCTTTTCAAAACATTTCTTTCAATATTAAGTCTAAGGTATAATTTGTTATAACAGACGGACAGACATACATGCGAGTGACCCACAAGGGGTTTCCGTTTTTATTTTGAGGTCAATGATTCACAACCCTGAAGTTAACATTGAAAATTATTTTTTTGACAAAAACGTCAACAACATCAACTCATAACTGTGAGTGAGTGTATGTCTGTCTAGCTAGATGGATTAGGATAAAACGGCATACATAATAGTCTCAAATTGGAATTAAATTAGGCACATTAAGTAGATACTTTTTATCCCCGCAAATAAAATTGCGTAGCATTCATCCCCCAAGTCAAATCTATTTTAAAAACCTAATTAACCGTAAAACTTAAAGCATAAAATGTAACCAGAATACCGGTTAATTGATACTTTTCCCTCTCTAATATCAAACTAATTGCCCCAGAAATACTCAAGGAACACCACTAAAACTCAGTCACAACTTTAACTTTATCATAGCAGTGGCGCCACTGTCTTACACAAGACTAAATACTAGTATAAAAGTTCTTTAGTTCTGAATTTCACCGCACGCAAATACAAAATTGTACGGCACGAAACTACTAAAAATACTTGTTGAACTGTGACGACCTGCTTAAACTACGTACTTAAAAAAAGAAACGAGGCGAATGACAAACTACCACCATCAAAGACCCCTTTCAAATATCAACAGTCTTAATTCCAACAGCTCTCGATAAAATGGATATTAAAACCAGATAGCTAGAGCTATTAGGAGTATGAACTTTAGTTGTTAAGTGAGGTCAGGATTAGATGGCTCCTATTTCGGGTCGGCTCACTCATAAATTTCAGTGGTCGGTCGTGTCGTCTAAATCATTTTAACGCCAAAACTGAGTTTAGATGATGTTTCGGCTCGTTTTAGAAGATCCGACACGACAACGATGCGATTAGGGGCCCGTATTTTGAAAGCACAACACTCGAAAGTACCAAGTGGTATAAATCTGTTTATATCTTCAACACGTCAGCTCTAATCAAATTTTTGACCAGTTTACATTAATAACATACAAACATACATACATACACAAATCACGTCTTTATCGCTTACGGGGTAGACAGAGCCTAAGCTAACAGGTACCTACAGGCCGCATTTAGCAAGATTGTGGGCGTATAGGTGGAAAATGGAAACAAAATAGTGATGGGTTGCTCCTCATCGCCTATAACATTTTCGCCCATTCCTTCGATGGGCTATTACCATCTGCGCGGGTAGAGAAGCAACTGGTATATTCTATGTTTTTTTTCTTTGCTCCCGGACCAGCATGAAAGAACCATGATCATTTTTACAATATTTTTAAAAATATAAAATGCATCGTCACACTGTCGTAACATATAAATGACTCAATGTCTAGAGCCAGGCAACTTCCAAACCACAAACTGACAGATGTCCCGTCCACCTCGACGCAAATACGACGCCGAAATTACAGCACCAATTTAGATTTCGAACGTTTAATTTTGGCGGGTTTTAAGTTTTAGTTCCAACTAGCTTCTGCCCACGACTTCGTCTGCGTAGCTTTAGACTTAAAAACTGATGTTGATAGTATACATACATACATACACACCGTCACGCCTCTTTCCCACAGGGGTAGGCAGAGACTACTTTATTCCACTTGCTACGATCCTGACACACCTCTTTCGCTTCATCCACAGTCATCAATCTCTTCATACATGCTCGTCGGTTTCGGTTACTCCTGACCTGACCTTTTTCCAAAACGTCTCCTATTTGGTCTCTGAACGTCCGTCTAGGCCTTCCCCTCCCAACGCAACCATTCACACTCCCCATATAGATCTGTTTAGTTAGTCTACTTTCATCCATCCGCTCTACATGCCCAAACTAACTAAGCATACTTTTTTCTATCCTAGTCACTATATCCTCTTTCACACCAGCACGTTCCCTTATCACACTGTTCCTGATTCTATCTTTCAGTGATACACCTTCCATACTCCTTGATAGTATATTCTGTAATAAATAGAAAGCTACGACCTTTGACATTTTGTCGCTATCCCGCGGGAACTATCCAATTTTCCGGGATAAAGTAGCCTATGTGTTGATCGACGACCGGATAGCCTAGTGGTTATCTTATCTTAGTAGGTCTAGGGG
The DNA here is from genome assembly GCA_949127965.1 of Pandemis corylana. NCBI lineage: Eukaryota > Metazoa > Arthropoda > Insecta > Lepidoptera > Tortricidae > Pandemis > Pandemis corylana. Next base: position 4,985,866 of record OX421877.1, read on the forward strand.
GTCACACTTCGACCCATTGTGGATCTTTTGTGTAACTACCCCTCCTTCGCACTATTCCATCGCTTTTACCACCTCATTCATGAAGCCTAGTGGTTAGTGACCCTGACTATGAAGCTAGAGGTCCTGGGTTGAATCCCCGTAGAGGCAGAAATTTGTATGATGAATACGTATGTTCGTACCCGAGTCATGGATGTTGTATGTATGTATTTTAAATGATATAAGTACCTATGTATGTTTATCCGTTGCCTGGTACCATCGAGGGAATGGGCGAAAATAGGAATCATATAGGCGATGCAGCTAGCAACCAATCACTATTTTAATTCCATTTTCCTATACGCCCACAATCTTGCTAAACGTGGCAGGTCTTGTTACCTTAGTCTCTGTCTACCCCGTAAGGGATAAAGACGTGAAGTCACGGACAACAGTTGTCTATAAGGTTAAAACGAACGTCTCTTTGTTACTCGGCAAACTTCAAAAGTTAGAACGGTAATAAGTTTGTCACAGGCTAGCACCGAATGGAAAATGTTGCGAGATAGACAATGGGTTCGGGCGTGTTTAATTGAGATGCTTCGAGAATAGGTATTAAGAATATAAAAGTACGGTCGCTTTGTCGGCGCGGATAGTTTTGGTTCTACTTGGTACCGTTTAAGACGACCTATTACACCGTAGCGTGTCTTTTCAATAATCAGTATTTATTAATTTTTGCGGGTGGTAGGGCCTTGTGCAAGGTCCGTCCGGATCGCTACCACCATCTTACTCGCTAATCCTGCCGCTAAGTAGCAGTGCTTGCACTGCTGTGTTCCGGTGTGGAGAGTAAGACAGCCGGGGAAATTACGGGCACAAGAGGCATTGCATCTTAGTCCTCTAGGTTGGCAACGCATCTGCAATCCCTCCGGGGTTGCGGGTGTCTATGGGCAGTGGTGATCACTTACCATCAGGTGACCCACTTGCTCGTTTTTTGCCTTCCTATTCATATATAAAAAAAAAAAAGAATAAGAAAACTGATATAGATACACAAACAGAATATTACATAATATGGATACTTATTCCAACCAGCCAAATGGCCGCCACTCAGCTATGTGTCACGATAATATCCAGGATAATATCGTGACGCTGATTTTCAGTGACGCCAGTTACACAGTTACGGAGGTGAGGCTTTTTCTCGCTCATTTTTCTGTAAAGTGGCAATCTGTAAGTGATCACAATGGGCCACCCCTTTGTCCGTTACTTGTGCTCGTCATCGACCGAGGAACACTCCATCGAGCGTCCCATCAAGAGCTGTCACTGAACCTGCCTGCTAAGCTACACTGTATCTTTTAATTCTGGAGTGTTGCACACTTCCTGAGCCCTGTAGTTTCATTGCCAATTGATTTACATGGTTCAGCAACCTGGCCTGATATGGTTAGCTGTGTTACACAATTTCTTGCTTCACTGTCCTGATTTTCAAGTCCAAGTTTTTTTTTTATATGAATAATAAGGCAAACGAGTAAGTGGGTCACCTGATGGTAAGTGATCACCACTGCCCATAGACACCCGCAACCCCGGAGGGATTGCAGATGCGTTGCCAACCTAGAGGACTAAGATGAAATGCCTCTTGTGCCCGTAATTTCCCCGGCTGTCTTACTCTCCACACCGGAACACAGCAGTGCAAGCACTGCTACTTAGCGGCAGGATTAGCGAGTAAGATGGCGGTAGCGATCCGGACGGACCTTGCACAAGGCCCTGCCACCCGCAAATGTGTGTTAGTTTGTTAACTTATATAGAATGGTATGTCTAGCATTGCTCTCAGTGATTTATTTTGAAACCTTTGGAGTATTTCAATGTTATAATCAGTATTTATTGAACTGTAACATTTTGTACGAACGTACAGCATGATGCCTTGTTGCAGTGTAGTCTGTAGCAGGGCCTGGAATATCGTTAAAAAGTTGGTATCGTTACCAATTTGAGAAAGATTTAACGTTAAGTTGTTATTAACGTTAACCGTTATTTTGATTCCATTCCACAGGATTAGTCCGAGCTGGCTTAAAACGTATTTCGAAAATCGAATCACAGGTTACGCTACGGTGTAACCACAGGTCTTTTAATAAAAGTCATCAATTACTCGCTCATTGTGTCGCGCCGCTTTGTATCGCGAGAGAGAGGGACGCCTGATTCATTAATATCTTTTTAGCGCGCGTGAAGTGACGCGGCGGCGCTGGGTTCCGTACTAGTTTTGTGGAAGCATTACAACAATACAATACAAATACTCTTTATTGAACACCACAAATCAGTACAAAACAATACAGAAACAAAGAACAAAGTAGACAATAGGCGGTCTTATCGCTTAAAAGCGATCTCTTCCAGACAACCAAAAAGCTAAATAAGTTGGAGACAGTTTAAGTAGGTGGCGGAAACAAATAGACAGGATAAACGTAGGGATAATAAAAAAACAATACCAACATAAATATAATACATAGCTAAATAAATAAAATAAAATAATACATACATATACACATAACATAATACTTAAGATAAAATAAATGTGAGAAGAAGCATTGTTTTGGTGTCAACTTGGACACGCAGTAATTTTCGCGTAGGTAACTGCAGAGAGACAAAGAAGACTAAGGGCCAGTTCCGCCTCTATCTGTTACATACATTTATTTATTTATTTAGTCAATAAAAAATTACAGCATTACAGTCGAAACCAATGCGCTATAAAATTCAAAAATGTTATTTAGGCGACGAAACGTTGTGGCTCCGCTGCGTCGTCATCTCCGGTGTTGGATTCGGTAGTTTGCCCCGGAACCGACGAAATACGACACCCTTCGGCCAGAAGTCAGCGCACGCGATGGTCTCCTGCAGCGGCCGCGGAACGCGCACCACAAAGGAACTGAAGTGCACGTAGTGGCGCGAACGCAATTGGAAGACCCTCAGCAAGAAGCCGGTCTTCTGACGGACATACTCTGCCATCTCATCAGCCGTGGCGGAGTGGTGCAGGCGCGAGACATACAGCGCCATTCCCGGTGTGGCGACCCGCAGAACACAACCAACCGGTTCTGCAGTACCACACAGACTCTTGCGTGGCTTGCGCTTTCTTGACACAGTTGTGAAACCCTCTTTATCCACAACATGCACTAGCTGTTGCTCGCAACAATACAATACAATACAAATACTCTTTATTGAACACCACAAATCAGTACAAAACAATACCGAATCAAAGAACAAAGTAGACTTCGTCTGCATAGAATTAGATTATCACTATCCCGCAGGAATTACGCAATTTTCTGTGTAAAAGTAGCCAATGTGTTATTCCAGACTATAGTCTATCTCTGCTCCAAATTTCAGCCAGATCTATCCAGCCGTTCTGGCGTGAAAGATTAACAAACATCCATCCATCCTTACAAACTTTCGCGGTTATAATCTGTTTGAGAGCTACGGTGCTACAGACACACACATCGACATCAAACTCATAACACCCCTTTGCGTCAAGGGTTAGAGAAACAATCTAAACGTTTTTCAATTCCCCGCGGATCTCTAGAGCTGGCAAATTGACTAGCATTTCTAATCGATTCGTATCACAAAGAGCGCCTAATTGCGGCCGTTTATAGTTATTCTGTTATTACACGAGCCCTGATTGGGTACAGTCGCGCGCGGCGGTGTCACGGCACGGTCAAGCTCGAGCCGGACCCGCGGGTGAGGGTTCTGTACCCTTTCAACATGAAACTACCGTGAGACTTAATCATTATTACACATAAACGGATAACTCACGTATAAAAAGTCGAGTGATGCTCACTCACACACATGCATCACTCGACTTTTTATACGTGAGTTATCCGTTTATGTGTAATAATGGTTCTGTACCCACTTAAATACGCCTTTATGTGCCTTCTTCCACGCTGGTCTGGGAGTGAAGAAAAAACATAGAATTTACCAGTTGCTTCTCTTCCCGCGCATGGTAAAAGCCCATCGAGGGAATGGGCATAGGAATCATATGTTATAGGCGATGCCGCTAGCAACCCATCACTATTTTGATTTCCCTTTACAGCTATACGCCCTTAATCATGCTAAACGTGGCCTTAAGGTTTTCTTACCTGAGGCTCTGTCTACCCCGTAAGGGATAAAAACGTAACATAATATATGTATGTATGTACTATGTGCCTTTATTGGGTAGGTATAAGAGTTGCACATCCATAAATCACGTCTATCCCTTACGGGGTTGACAGAGCCTAAGTTAGATTAGAGGAAAGGGCATCAAAATAGTGATGGGATGCTAGCATCGCCTGTAACATGATTCCTATGACTTTCGCCCATTCTTTTAGGCTTTTATTATTTATTTTTTATTTTATTCACGCTTAACAGGTAATTATAAAAAGTTTTGTATTTTCATTTAACATTTTTCAAAATGGCAAAAATCTTTGGGATCATGTTATACAGGCGATGTGGCTAGCAACCCATCACTGTTTTGATTCCCCTTTCCATCCATACGCCCAGAATCATGAAACGTGTTCTTCAGGTATTGATACCTTAGGCTCTGTCTGCCTCGTAAGGGATAAACGTGATTTATGTACTTTTAAAATTTTTACTAAACTTTTTGCATTCGAGTCCAATTCGTACCAACTACTTGGACCACTTTAAAAAAACACCATCAGTGCATTCAAAAGCAAAGTCATTAACACTTTCGTTCCCGACAGTACACTATGTAATCCGGCCATGGCAAATAAAATCCTAACTGTTAGTTAGTCTTTACTCAGCTAATCGTCGGTTAACGGGCGGACCGTGGTTAAACGGCGCTTAAACGAGTGTATCGTTAAACCGGCTCTAATCAGCGACTTGTAAAAATAGTGATAGAGGTCGCTGCGACTGCAGCCTATGGACACTTATAACATCAGTGTCACTCGTGCGTCGCCGACGTTGCTAGACGAAGTATGTACCTATGTATGTATGTAAGTAAACTCTTCCGTTCCACCATTTACTTCCATGCTGGTCTGGGAGCAAAGGAAAAACATAGAATGTACCAGTTGCTTCTCGTCCCACACAGATGGTAAACGCCCAAGGGAACGGGCGAAATTCTTAGGAATCACGTTATAGGCGGTGCGGATAGCAACCCATCAATATTTTGATTCCCCTTTCCACCTATACGACCTTAATCAGCAGAATGACCTCGGTCACTTTCGGTCGGCACGTATTTGCGAGGGAAGCGTATTTAAAATTACTATATATTTTTGTAGTACCGGAATTCCCGGGAAATGAGTTTTCCCGGTACTGAGGGCGATGAGATTTCCCGGGAATTCCCGGGAATCGCAGTACCGGTAATTCCCGAAAGCAATCCCCAATCACCATAGACTAAAAACGTATACAATTAAAGAATACCGGCGTAATTGTTGCGTAATTACGCGTAACCGGCGTAACTAAATGTAATTACGTATTGCGTCATGGACCACCGGTGCCGATAGCATTTAATATTTATTGACAGCAATAACAATAACTTTGTACCGATTAAAAATATGTGATAGTTCGCCTTTCCCGCGGCTTTGCTTATAGGTACTAGGTCCACAGGGGCGCCGACTTTTAGAAAACCTCGTGGGTGCTAATGCTTATTTGATGACTCGAAAACGGGTCGTCAGGTAATGAAAAAACACCTATCCCTAAAAGGCGATTACTGATCTGTTTCGTGATGTCTATTCTCAGGGGTGCTCGGCACCCACTGTTTATTTCTCATGGGTGCTCGAGCCCCCGAGCACCCACGGAGTCGGCGCCCCTGGGTACACGTATATACCACCGACAAACGTCTCATGTCTTTATCTCTTACGGGGACAATATCAAAAACCAAAAATCAAAAACCAACATTTTATATTTGCAAACTTGCCGCCAAGGGCTCTTTTCAATGTCTTTTTGAAACTACCAGCGCATTCGGAAATACCAAGCCAAGAAGAATGCGCCGCAAGAAACTTGTCAGATAGTCATTTTTTCAAAATAAAATACAGTAAGTACCTAATACTTAAATTCTACTTTACATTTAAAAAGGGATATATAAGGTCCCCGAGCCTTAAATTATATTGGTCTATACTATAGTATAGATGTAGACAGAGCCTAAGGTAGACCTAAAGGCCACGTTTAGCATGATTGTGGGCGTATGGAAAGGGGAATCAAAATAGTGACGGGTTGCTAGCATCGCCTGTAACATGATTCCTAAAGCGCCCGGTAAACGATCAAATTGTTTGTCAAACTTTACGTATTTGTCAAACAATTTGATCGTGTACGGCTGTGTTTGAGGCGTTTGTCAAACAATCTACGTGTTTGATGCGTTTGATGAAAATCTGGATTGATGTCGAGTTTGACAAACAGGTTTGAACGTGTACGACGGTGTTTGTCAAACAAGATCTCGGTAGAAGAAGTTTGACAAACAAGTTTGTCAAGCAAGTTTGACCGTTTGCGCGGGGCGCTGTAACAAATTTGTTTGATATTTGGTTTGATCGTTTACGCTTATGTTTGATGAAAACGTGAAGTTTGACAACCAAGTTTGTCAAACAAGTTTGATCGTTTACGGGGCGCTTAAGATTTTCGCTCATTCCCTCCATGTGCTTTTACCATGCGCGGAAGGAGAAGCAACTGGTAGATACATTCTATGTTTTTTCCTTACTCTCAGACCAGCATGGTATGGTTTTTCAGGAGTTTTTAACAGTGATTGATATTATGTTTGTGTACTTCCATTATATGCATTATTATACCTTATCATTGTGGCCATAAAATTGTTGCACCCATACATATGTTTACACCTCTGACATCGATTCTACCTATACTAAACAAGATGTATATTGAATTTCTAAATGTCAGTGACAATTAGAACACAGAAAAATCCGAAAAGTAAAGCTATGGCCGGGAATCGAACCCGGATCCTCGTCATTCCGTGACGCGTGCACCCCTACACCACCCGTAGCAGGTGGGTAGTCTCCGAATTTTTCTACCTGTTACTAACAGTCACGTGACCTTTTTTGTTACTATGCGAATTTTTGTCGCTAAGCGTCATCTGTTTGAGTGATGTGTCTGTACGACACAATTACAAACTCCCATGGAACATCTACTGCTCACCAGGGATGAGAGAAGGCGCTGTTTTTCAAGATATATATTGCCATGTTGTCAATTCTTCGTCAAATATATCCAACATATACTACAGATGTAACATATATCTCAACATATAACCTATGACATTAGATTTATGCCGGCCGCGACTGCGACTCGCATTCTTGTTTGACTCGACTCAGAAACAGGTGAGAAGTATGAAAAAGAAAGTTCACTGGTTAAAAAAACGCTACAATAGTTGTTTATGATTCAAGTTTAGTATGTAGACAATTACCACTTTTCTCAACACTTTTATGTAGATTTTCACATATTATATAAGATACTGGATTTTGCTTCATGGCTTGGACTGTAAGTAAGCGATTGTTGGCTAAATCAAAAGTAAATTAAACACTTTAGTTTGGAAATTGACAAACACTCAATAGTGCAAGGTCCGCAATAGACTTGCTTGCTTAATAACGTGTATTCTAAACTATATAATAAAAAAAAAGTTTTATAACATACTTAACTAATAAATCAATAACTGGGTTTGTTTCGTCGAATGGTTTAATTTCGTGTAAACCAGAATTATAATCTTGACTTTGGATTCCACTTTTGACATTCGAAGAATTAAAAACAAATGCTTCTCTCATTCAACGCATCTAGAATCGTTTAGTGATTGTCATGATCAACGTCTGCGCAAATTGAAGAACCGATTTTATAATACCTTCGTTCCAGTTTCTTTTTTTTTGCAGATTTGTCGGCGAAAATTGTACAAATCATGTTGTAGGTGATGCGGCTAGCAATCCGCCACTATTTTGATTCCCCTTTCCGTATACGTCCACAATCATGCTAAACGTGGCATATAAGTCTTGTTACCTTAGGCTTTGTCTACCCCGTAGGGGATATAGACGTGATTTGTGTATGTTATAGTTACTTTTTATCGTTTATTGCAACCAGTGGTCAGTCTGCTCTAAGCTGCGGCGCAGGTCAACATAACTTCATAATTCACGCAGGAGAGCAAGTGATATTTCATTATAGATCATTTGGTAACACAGATGTAGGTACAGGGTGCTTGACATTATAAAAGTATTATAATAATGTTATTATAATCGTCATATTGCTTCCAAACTATTCAGGGAGCAAAGAAAAAATGTACCAGTTGCTTCTCTTCCCGCGCATACGGTAAAAGCCTATCGAGGGAATCGGCGAAAATCTTAGGAATCATGTTATAGGCGATGCGGCTAGCAACTCGTCACTATTTTGAATCCTACACCTTTACGCCCACAATCATGCTAGACGCGGCCTTTCAGGACTTGCTTTTGCTTGCTTTTATATATCACGCCTTTATCCCTTACGGGGTAGACAGAGCCTAAGGTAACAAAACCTTAAGGCCATGTTTAGCATGATTAAGGGCGTATAGCTGTAAAGGGAAAGTTAGTTTTAGCATAGATATGTTGGTTTTTAGAATTAGTGTTTGTATATTTTAATTAATTGTGTGTTCATAATTTGAATTCTTAAAACAAATATATCTAAAAGGATAAATAGTAACTAATTGTTTCTAGTTTCTACATGTACACTTAAAAATACAATTTAGTGAGACCATTTTTAATTTGTTAAATGGAGTATTCAGATAGATTGAAAAACACTGGAATAGAATAAACAGAAACAGGTTACATCGAGAACAAGAAGAACAATACTTACAGAACAGCATCACCCTGTATCTTCTTCAGCGCAGCATCAATAACTATACCGCGATCCATCAACATACAACATTGGCCGCCACTAATGTAGTTTTTGTATGAAACCCATTTCATATGTATGTATTTTTAACCCCGGACGTATAAAGAGAAGTGTAATAAATTTGACATCGATATCTCTCTCTCTCTCTCTGTGTGTATGTGTGTCTGTGGCATCGTAGCTTTCAAACGGCTGAACCGATTTAGATGCGGTTTGTATCCGAAAGCCAGTTTTCTTGTGGTTCTTAATCAATCCAGAAGTTTGAAGATAATCTGGTCTTTTTCAAAATGATATTTATAAGGCAAATGCATATTATTGTTTTTTTTTTATGTTATTTAGGTTAGAAAGAGAAGAACAATACTTACAGAACGGCATCATCCTGTATCTTTATTCAGCGCAGCATCAATAACTATACCGCGATCCATCAACTCAGTACAGTCGGCGCCGGCTAATGTGGTTTTTGTATGGAACCCATTCAAAATGTATGTATTTTTCATACATGAGAACAGGCTTACCTGGATTAAAATCAGCCAGATCTTGGACACCTGCAACACTATATACATGTTTTAGTATTTTATGCAACAGTTGTATAATGAGGGTCCTTAAAACACGATTGTGGCTTTTTGAAACGAGCATCGGCGAGTTTCAAAATAAGTTCACACGAATGTATTAAGGCCTAATTATGTACAGTTGCATACATTACCTTATCTATCACTAGCTTCTGCCCGCGACTACGTCTCTCTATCCATTAAAAAAAAGCGCATCAAAATCCGTTGCGTAGTTTTAAAGATCTAAGCATACATAGGGACAGACAGACAGCAGAAAGCGACTTTGTTTTATACTATGTAGTGATCGTGTTGAAATGAAAAATTATATATTAAATAAAATTGAAATTGACACTTCCATGCTGGTCTGGGAGCAAAGAAAAAACATAGAATGTACCAGTTGCTTCTCTTCCCGCGCGTGGTAAAAGCCCATCGAGGGAATGGGCGAAAATAGGAATCATGTTATAGGCGATGCGGCCAGCAACCCATCATTATTTTGATTCCATTTTCCACCTATACGCGCACAATCTTGCTAAACGTGGCCCGTAGGTCTTGCTACCTTAGGCTCTGTCTACCCCGTAAGGGATAAAGACGTGACTTGTGTGTGTGTGAAATTGAAATAAATCTATACAATAATAAAGCTGAAGAGGCTCAAAAGTCTGTACATGGAAGATATTTAAAAAAAAATTGGCTGCGGATACTTAGAATCGATAACAGAACACGTTCCAACAGTTTTTAGAAATTTTGTCTGTATATTCGAGCATCACGTGAAAACGGCTGAACGGATTTTAATGAAAACCTTACTAATCTATCAAGGAAATCCCCGGTCTGGTTATTGGTTACTTTTTATCCCGGAAAATTGCATAGGTCCCGCGGGACAACAAAAGCTATTGCGACGAAGAAAGCTAGTTGTCATCACTACATAGTATAAAACAAAGTCGCTTTCTCTGTCCCTATGTCCCTATGTCCCTATGTATGCTTATATCTTCAAAACTACACAACGGATTTTGATGCGATTTTTTTTAATAGATAGAGTGATTCAAGAGGAAGGTTTTTATGTATAATTATACGCAGACGAAGTCGCGGGCAGAAGCTAGTTAAAAATAAATTGAACTTGTAAGCTTTCTGAAGCTCACTGTAAGCTTTATGTCTGCAACGTCTCAAACTCGCTCTCAAACATTGTGCGGTTATTATAATTTAGGCTCTGTCTACCCCGTGAGGGATAAAGACGTGATTTGTGTGTATGTGTTATTATTAACTAACATCTCACTAACAATTTCCGATACAATAAAGAGTCATACATACATGTGGGATCGTGTGAAGGAAAACAAACTTCGAAAGAATTTAAAAAGTTTATTGTAAAAAAAAAAACTGAACGTAAAGCAATTAAAATATGATTTTAGGCAACAGAAAAGACTTGTGTTCGCATAGGGCACCCGATCGTATCTCCCACTCTCTAACTCACTCGCTCTCACCATTCACTCCAACAGAAATCTCTTCCAGTCATTCAATCAGCTCTCTCGCATCAATCATTCGTCCACAGATTCACCTGCATTCCCACATTCGGCCATCCTACACACATGACTGTCCTCAGGCATACCTAACTCTAAACATAACATCTTAACATCAAAACAAAATCTTAAGTTTGGTACGCTTAACACTATACACCATACAGTTATGTGTAGGGCTTTAGAGTAGACACAGACATTATGGCTCAACAACTCTAACTAAAGTCTTTAAACTAAAATTAAAGCAACAATACAGTAACACAACTTAACAATTGCATTGATGCACATACACATCTATAAGAACAACTTGTTTATATCAACTAATAACAACACAACATTATGGTTGAATATAACACAAACATTTGTGACACTCTTATTCTAAACAGTTTTTTTTTTCCCACTCAAAAAAAATAAACAAACCATAAAGTTAGAAAAACCTTAAGCTTAATAGAAAACTCAACACATGAAAAAAACAAATAACACAGTGACAATAAATTATCATGGCAACCGCAAATACTCGCTTGATACGAACCTCATGAATGTGCTTGTACTAACTGTTGGGCCAGGGCTTCATGTTGTCAGCTGAAGAAGCACTTTTACCAGGGCCCTCCGATGAGCTCTGTATCTTCTCAACGTCGTATCGGTCATTGCCCTTTACTGCAACTACCTTACATGGCCCTAAAAACCTAGGCTTCAGTTTCAAGCACGGTCCAAACTGCGTCCTCTTGATTGCCACGCGATCGCCGACTTGGTAGCGCTGACTCTCCTTGCGCCCCTTATTGTATGTGTGTCGGTTTTCTTCCTGAACCTTCAATATTTGCTGCTTAGCCGACTCTCTCAGTTTCTCTCTTGTTTGCACATAATAATCTCGATCCTCTTGCAGTAACAACTCGTATATTTTCAGATCATCCTTGGTACGCATCTTTGTACCAACCATGAGCTCGAACGGCGTTGTATCGATGCTGCGCTGATACGTGCTATTCAACGCTAACTGGAGCCTCGCCACGTGCCTGTACCACAGACTTTGATCTGAAATACAAATCTTTGTTAATACCGAAATCATTGTTCTATGAATAATTTCTACTTGCCCATTACCCCTTGGTACCCCAGTCGTTATAGAAACATGATTTATATTTTCCTCTTCACAATACGCTTTGAAGTCATTACTTGTGAAGGCCGCTCCCCTGTCTGTGATAAATCTGGATGGGTTACCAAAACATTGTTGATGTATTCTCAACTTATCAATTGTCTCTCTAGCCGTTGTCCCCTTTACTGGAAAAAGCCACACAAATTTAGAAAATGCATCAACTATAGTCAGTATGTAATTATAAAGCTTCTTTGTTTCCATCATCGGTCCGATATGATCCAAGTGTAGAGTAAACAATGGAATATTGCTCTTCTCTATGCTATGAAGAAATCCTTCCGGCTTTCCCGCCTTCTTCGTGGCCAGTAGGCATGGCACACAGGTCACAATAAACTCATCTATTTTTCTTGATAAATCCTTGATAAAATATTCTTTGTTTATCATTTCTGTCATTTTCTTCTTTCCAAAATGACCTACCGCATGTACTCGTTTTAGAATATCGTTTTCCATATCCTTCGGGATGACAAGTAATGTACCTTTGTACAGTAGTCCATCTTCAATGGTATAATCATGGTACTCGCGTTCTTTAAGCATCTCCAGGATCGCCATCAGTCCCTCGTCAGACTTTTGAGCTTCTCGCAGCCTCTCATGCAGCTCCCTTGTCACAATTCCAGTGAAAGGTGCTCGGCTTAATGCGTCGACATGTCTCATTTGTGATCCTGACCTATGCGAGATTACATAGTCATACTCTTGAAGAAGTAACACCCATCTCGCGACACGGGTAGATAAATCTTTTTTCTTCAACGTCATCTGGAACGCCTTGCAATCTGTAACGATTTTAAACTTTATTCCATATAAATAAGTTCGAAATTTCTTTACACCTTCTATGATAGCCAGAGCCTCTAACTCATAGCTAGTGTATTTTTTCTCCGCGTCGTTCGTCTTGCGGCTCATATAATGAACCGGATGCAGATGTTCATCCTCAGCACACTTTTGCAACAATACAGCTGAATACCCATACACTGACGCATCAGTGTGCAACTCTGTTTGCAGGGCTGGGTCGTAAATCTTTAATACAGGACTACTACCTAGTTTTGACTTTAATTCATTGAAGGCTGCTTTATGAGAATCATCGAACACAAAGCATACATTTTTCTTTAACAAATCTGTCAATGGTCGAGCAATCAATGCATAGTTAGGTACAAACTTTCTGAAGTATGACGTCAATCCAATGAACCCATGGAGCTGCTTTAAAGTTACTGGTTGGGGAAACCTTACCACGGCATCGGTCTTGTCCGGTGATGGCCTCACTGTTCCATCTTCTACCATATAGCCAAGGTATTCCACTTTTCGTTGAATGAGCTGCGTCTTACTCCAGTTGACTTCAAGTCCATACTCCGAAGCTCTCATTAGTACCTCTTTAAGTCGTTGCACGCCTTGTACTTCGTCGTCTGAAATTATTATTAAATCGTCAATAAAAATTAGTAAATACCCTTTTGCCACTAAATCTCTGAATATTATACTAATAAATCGTGTGAACACTTTTGGACAGACAGAGAGACCAAATGGTGCTTTCAAAAACTCATATTGACCATTATGGGTTACAAAAGCAGTGTATTTTATGGAATCTTCATGTACTCTTAAATGAAAGTAACCATTCTTCAAGTCCAAGGTGCTGAATACTTTAGCCTTTGACAACTTATCAATGTGGTCATCTATTATTGGCAATGGGTACTCGTCTTTTACCATTTTTTCATTTATCCGGCGATAATCCACACATATTCTGGTGCTGCCATCTTTTTTCTTCACAAGGACCAGCGGACTAGCATATTCAGAATAACTTACCCTGATAACCCCTTCATTTAACCACTGAGTCACCTGCCGTTCCACTTCCTTCTGCTCCACCAAAGCCAGCCGTCGAGGTCGCTGAGCAACTGGGATGTCATCTTTTAGCACAATTTTCAACTGAATTGGGGCCTCCCGCGTCTTGTTCGGTTGATAGGACTCCACCAACTGTGTCACTTCCCGCTGCACAACTTGATCCCCCCCGTACCCTAAAACATCAGAAACAAACACATCGCACGAGAAATTACGAAGCCAGCTTCCATCACGCTTCAACAATTGTACACGGTTGCCATTCAAAATTACAGTCACCGTCTGTAACAATTCCTGTCCTAAAATAACAGAATAAGGCATAATGTCTCTAGGCACGATGTGTAGCACTACGTTTTCAAAACACTGCCCGTCGATAGAAATGTTCGTCGTAACATACCCCGAAGAAACCACTTTCGATGCACCGAGTCCAGTCAAAGAAAGTTCGCACTTTGTGAAGTTCGGCGCGCCTAACAACGCATAACAATCTTCCGACACAAGATTGACATCACTACCCGAATCTACTAACGCAATAACACTTCGATCGAACAGAAAAATCTTCTTCGTCGGCTTCCGATCAATAATATTGTTATCATTATCAATGTTATCACGTCGGTCGCGATGAAAACACGAACTGTCAGTGTCAGTGCTGTCAGTGTCACATCTGACGTCTATCGCCGCCATCGCCGCCATGTTCACGTCGTTCCCGTTCAGCAACTCGTTCTTTCCGTTCGCACGAATGTCAGTTTGCACGCTCGTCATGTTTGCTGTGAATGATTTCGCCGCACCGCTTCCGCTAGCGCCTGCGCCGCCATTGTGTTTTTCGCCAACTGATTTTCCCGATGCTGCCGCCGATGCTGGAAATTTACATTGCGCAGATATGTGCCCGAATTGGTTACATCGGAAACACTTTGTACCTTTTTCTTTATGCGGGCACATACTGGACACATGACTTTCTTCCCCACAGCTGTAGCACTTCTTCTTATAGCTATGGTGAACCGGTTTGGGCTTGTTTCTTCTCACATCATTGTTTTGCGAATATGGTTGCATCTTACTTTTGATCACTTCATAAATCTTAATCTTTTCCTTCAAGTCGTTGTATGATGTCACACCATAAAGCATAATCTTATTTGTCTCGAGATCTTCTATCCCGTCGACAATATACTGGATTGCCACATAGTCAGGCATTTTACCGCGTTTACCCAACTCGCGCATTGTGAGCAAATAATCCAGGCAACTTTCGTCTTTTTTCTTCTTACGTGCCGCCATTAACTCGTGTATCGCCTTGATATCTACCGTGTCGGGGAATTCCTTACTGAGCGCGTATTTTAACTCGTCCCACGACTTAAACGGTCGTTCCGCTCTTAACCAAAGCGCTGCGGTACCGATCATGCTGCGCCTAGCAACAATCAGCCGCTGTAAGGGCGTCCACCCAAATATTACCGCATTTTCGTCGATGTCGTCGATAAATTTGGTTACACTGTAAGTCTTATCTTGAGCGCTGTACTTTCTTATGAGATCGTCAATATACTGCAGGCTGCCACCTTCTCTAACGTCGTTGGTCGTCATCACCGGAGGTATTGGTGACGCTAATGGTGATCTCGATGCCTTTCTCGCAGTTGTCGTCGTCGTCGTCGTCGTGTTTGTCGGCATTATTATCTTGAGTTTCTGTGCCCCGTCTACACCTTCACTTTCGCTCGATGCCTCGTGGAAGTTATCGGTCTGCATCTCGCCGATGTGCTGTTTTTTGCCGCTCAAAAGCTACCGTCTTGCTCCAGAACCAGCAGAAAACTCGTCTTCGTCGTTATTTCGGCCGCCCGTCGTAAATAGCAACCGTTTTAACCAACTGTAACCGCCTCGTTACACCACACACGTAGCACACCAGTCCGTCGACTTCAGTATTTTTTTATTTTTCCTTCCGATCCCGGACGAGCCCCCAAAATGTGGGATCGTGTGAAGGAAAACAAACTTCGAAAGAATTTAAAAAGTTTATTGTAAAAAAAAAAACTGAACGTAAAGCAATTAAAATATGATTTTAGGCAACAGAAAAGACTTGTGTTCGCATAGGGCACCCGATCGTATCTCCCACTCTCTAACTCACTCGCTCTCACCATTCACTCCAACAGAAATCTCTTCCAGTCATTCAATCAGCTCTCTCGCATCAATCATTCGTCCACAGATTCACCTGCATTCCCACATACATACAATGATAGCTGATTAATGGCGTGACGCGGGCCGTGTGAATGATAAGGTCATCGGTAAGGCTGGCTGCTCACGCGCAGATTTTTACTGCGATTTTGCGACAATCGCAAAAAAAATATTATACAAATTTTATTACAAGCATGTATATATAACTCTTTATTGTACAAAAAACAGGATAATTTGACAGGCAACAAGATAATACAGAGGCGAACTTACCCTTTAAAGAGATGTCTTTCAAAAATGAACAATTTTGTGGCAAAATTACATACACATACACACTTCACGTCTTGATCCCTTACGGGGTAGACAGAGCCTAAGGTAACAGGTACCCACAGGCCACATTTAGCAAGATTGCGGGCGTATAGGTGGAAAATGGAATCAAAATAGTGAAGGGTTGCCAGCCGCATCGCATATAACATGATTCCTATTACTTTCGCCCATTCCCGCGATGGACTTTTACCATCTGCGCGGGAAGAGAAGCAACTGGTAAATTCTATGTTTTTTCTTTACTTTACAGCGTAGAAGAAAAAATAACCCTGTAAGATAATTTAAAATAAATCGCATAACACCAGTTATGTTCATGAATAGCGCACCTTACCGTATCAATAAGGCTGGCTATACAAAGGGACGGTTCATACAAAAGCGAAGAAGTGTTAAAAGATGGTCCGCATTATGCAACTGAATGAACGACTGATTGCGTGTTTTGATCGCTTACACCTCTGCTGGACGGCTTTATGCAACATTAAATTATAACAATCACACATAAACGGATAACTCACGTATAAAAAGTCGAGTGATGCTCAACATGTTTCGGACTATTTCGTAGTCCTTCTTCCTGGAGCGCTCGCTTCGACGGCAGCGAAACGAACCCAGCGGCAGAAGCGGGGCGAGCGCTCCAGGAAGAAGGACTACGAAATAGTCCGAAACATGTCGAGCATCACTCGACCTTTTATACGTGAGTTATCCGTTTATGTGTAATTATGATTGAGTCGCGCGTTAGTTTCATATTGAAATTAAATTATAACGTTTATTTTTAACCCCTGATGCTAACAGGGGTGTTATTAGGTTTGATGTCAATGTCAGTGCGTGTGTCTCTGGCATCGCAGCTCTCAAACGGATGGACCGATTTGGATGCGCTTTTTTTCGAAAGCCAGTTTCCTTGCGGTGGTTCTTAGCTATGTTGGGTAAAAAATTGTACAGTAGTTTGAAGAGTATCAGCTCTTTTCCAAAATTACGAGTGTGTGAGCCACTTTTGGCAAAAAATTGATTTTATTTTTTTATTTTAATAGTTATAATTACCTACAAGAGAGATGATGGATGAAAAAAGATTAACAAAAAATAAGTATAGGCGAGTTTGAATGAGGGCGTTGGAAGAGGAGGCCAAGACGAATGTTCCGTGACCAAATTGGGGACGTTTTGTTTAAAGGTCAGGTCAAGAGTACCCTATACCGACGAGCTTGTATGAAGAGATTGTTGATTGGTGGTCAGGATCGTAGCATGGTAGATTGTGCCTTGCCTACCCCTATGGGAGAGAGGCGTGAAGGTATAATGTATGTTAGGGAAACTGGCCAGGGGTAGGTATATTTGGGGAAAAAACCACCCACAGAGTCATGCTAAACGTGGCCTTTAGGTCTTGTTACCTTAAGCTCTGTCTACCCCGTTAGGGATAAAGACGTGATTTACGTATGTATGTATGTAAATACCCATAGAACCGGCACTACTATAGGGATTTTCTATAATATATAAACTATACCCGTGCTAAATGTCATCCAGACCTGTTAAGTCATTTTGGCGTGATTAAGTAAGCCAGTTAGTTTACTAAAATACAAACATACATACATACATCACGACTTTATCCCTTACGGGGTAGACAGACCCTAAGTAAGGTAATGAGACCTAAAGACCACGTTTGGCATGATTGTTAAAATATATTATTTAATATCGAATTATTGCATAACCCCGTCCACTCCCAAAAGTACAGTCAGCCAACAAGGTGTATGTAATTTCCGTTGCACTCTTTTGTGCACCGTACCTTTGTGGCGCTCCATTGTACCGCATAATGGGGCTTTTGTCTGTTGATTTATTTGGTGACGGTACTTGATTGGAATTTTATGGGTCTTGAGACGTTCACTTGATATGCTATCCGTACTTTTTTTGAAGAATAGTCTGAAGCCGTGGTTGTGGTTTGACCTATGGCTTTCAAACAGAGGGTCAGGGGTTCGAACCCAGGCATATATGAGTTTTTCGGAATTCATGTGCGACATACATATATCACGTCTTTATCCCTTACGGGGTAGACAGAGCCTAAGGTAACAAAACCTTAAGGCCACGTTTAGCACTGGCACTTAGCGGCAGGATTAGCGAGTAAGATGGTGGTTAATGACATTACAGTCTCCTGGCGTTTAACGTTACGGTGACTGGAACATGGAACACTCCTGAAAAACTGACAGCTGGCAATTTTGTAAAAGCACCACGCCTTTTCCGATGGACTGCAGTAGCGCAGAGCTTAAGAAGGTTAGAAGCGGCAAATACAAAAGAAATCTTTATTTTCATCCATATCATCTCTTACAGGGATAAGTCCGCCTTTGTTAATTATAATTAATTTAATTTTGCATGCTATTATGTAGCAAAATATGTTTCTGCACTGGAATTATTATTTTATCACCTATTGTACCGTATTTTATGTGAATAAAGAGTTTTGAATTTGAATTTTGAATTTGAATTTATTTGACGGTGGAGGCGTGATACACCTCCACTGAACTCAAATTATTATTATTGTTTTTAAAGCTACGGCTGGGAATCGAACCCGGATCCTCGTCATTCCGTGACGCGTGCACACCTACACCATCCATAGCAGGTGGGTAAGCCTTCGAATTTTTCTATCTGTTACTAGCTGTGACGACACATGACCTTGTTACTACGCAAATTTTTGTCGCCACGCGTTTTTTGATTTAGTCTTTGGAAAATGTGTTGCAAATGCAAAATGTAATGCATTTCAAAAAGTCCCTAAAATACGCGCGGGGCCTATGTCATAGAATAAATAAGAACATATTAGAAAGGAAACTCCCGCTCATGCCGGACTCAAGGTCACGATATTAGAGTACCCGTTAAGCGGGTATTTCAGTAGGGTAGGGCTGTCACAGCCGGCGTCGCCGCACGCGCGCTTCCCTGTTTGCAACTGAATAAACTACTAATAGTTTGCGTATATGTATTTCATTTTATATTTATAGGTAAGTAATACTTACTTAATGGCTTCATTTGGTATGGCACTTGTAATAACTTCTTGCTAAGAAGTACCTACCTATCTATAATATGTAGGTACGTACCTAATCACTACTATAGTATAAAACAAAGTCGCTTTCTCTGTCCCCATGTCCCTATGTCCCTATGTCCCTTTGTATGCTTATATCTTCAAAACTACACAACGGATTTTGATGCGATTTTTTTAATAGATAGATTGATTCAAGAGGAAGGTTTTTATGTATGATTCTACGCAGACGAAGTCGCGGGCAGAAGCTAGTGATTTATAAATCTCATATTTTGTAAAACTAGAATAAAATAATGATTTCAAAGTAAATAAAAACTTATATTTTAGCGATATTATCTTTAGACGTAAGTAATATTTAACAGTAAGCAACCCTAGCAACGCGCCTGGACGACAGAGGGGTGTAACGATGTGAAGGGGAAGTAGGTATAAATGGCGGCATTTTGGACGCGGTCAAAAGAGATTCCGTTCTACTCTGTTATTATTTATTCTATGCCTATGTATCACAGAACCTCTACTCCCTAGTCTAGTGTAAGTGCTAAGCCAGGTCTATCTGTCCATAGAGCTAGAAGCAATCCCGGCCGCCTCGAAATGGCCGCTTCCGGTCGCGGGCAAGATGGCGCACTTCCGGCAAACGTCAAACCGTCCGATACCGAAATGTTTTACCGATTTATTGCACAAATGGATTCCTTTTAGTTCTTTAATCAATGATGATAATTTTAATTGCAACCTTTGAAATGACACAGACAATCGTAGCAATTGTTTGCATTGTTTATTCGATTAATTTTGAAATTGTGTTAAATTAACCCTTTATTATTTACCTATAATATAAGCTGTGTGTGTGTTTAAACTGTCTCCAACTTATTTAGCTTTTTGGTTGTCTGGAAGAGATCGCTATTAAGCGATAAGACCGCCTATTGTCTACTTTGTTCTTTGTTTTTGTATTGTTTTGTACAAATTTGTGGTGTTCAATAAAGAGTATTTGTATTGTATTGTATTGTATATAAGCAGTGACGGTGCCTAGCGGAGAATTAATTTAATTGTCACACAAATCACGTCTATATCCCTTCCAGGGTAGACAGATTCTGAGGTAACAAGACCTAAAGGCCACGTTTAGCATGCTTGTAGGCGTATAAGTGGAAAGGGGAATCAAAATAGTGATGGGTTGCTAGCCGCATCGCCTATAACATGATTCCTAAGACTCGCCCATTCCCTCGATGGGCTTTTACCATCTGCGCGGAACAAGAAGCAACTGGTACATTCTATGTTTTTCATTTGCTCCCAGACCAGCATGAAAGTACAGAAGCAGATTTTTTTGTGACAGATTTAATTGTACCTATTTGTTTTATTATTATTGCTTTTGATTTTGACGCTTTTTTAAAACCTATTCAATTGATTTGCATTATTTTATTTTATTTTATTTAATTTACTCTTGACGATTTCAATCTAAATTCTCCAAACTTGACAATGTACAATTTATGACGTAATTTTTATTGAATGAATAAATAAGTAATATGTATCTCAGTGTTTGTCAATTGTATTTGTCTTGTTTATTTTGCACAATAAAGAGTTTACATACATGTACATACATACATAATTTAAACTAATCAAATTAGTGATGGGTTGCTAGCCGCATCGCCTATAAAATGATTCCTAAGATTTTCGCTCAGTCGATTTTCCCTCGATGGACTTTTACCATCTGCGCGGGAAGAGAAGCAACTGGTACATTCTATGTTTTTTCTTTACCAGACCAGCATGAAAGAGCAGATTATTATTTTATCTTTAATCAATCAACATTGTAATTCCATAACATGGCGAATATTTTTCTCTGTCCCTCATCGCATCTGTCCTTGTCTATTTAATACATGCGAATAGAGACGTCAACGACTCGTATAACTTATGGTAATATGGCGATATGTTAGTTTAATAGTGGTTGGATTAAGCGGTTAAAACCGGTTTGGGCACGTTCGCGTTGTCCCACGACACGGGAAGTAAACAAACACACAAATCATGTCTTTATCCCTTACGGGGTAGACAGGGCCTAAGGTAACAAGCACCTACAGGCCACATTTAGCGAGATTGTGGGCGTGTAGGTGGAAAATGGAATCAAAATAGTGATGGGTTGCTAGCGTCATCGCCTATAACATGATTCCTATGATTTTCGCCTATTCCCTCGATGGGCTGTTACCATGCGCGGGTAGAGAAGCAACTGGTACATTCTATGATTTATCTTTACTCCCAGACCAGCATGGAAGTAAACGGATGATAAAATCAATAGATATACATACATACTTCTTCCTTGTCGGTATCACTCTTCACAGAGTGGTCGTGGTCATCACTTCAGGGATTGGTGGCAAGACAACACGCACACACCACAGAGGGGTGCTTGTTCCAACATTAATGTACGGCAGCGAAACTTGGGTATGGCAAAAGAAGCATGAAAGTAGAATAAATGCAGTAGAAATGAGAGCGTCAAGAAGTATGGAAGGTGTATCACTGAAAGATAGAATAAGGAATAGTGTGATAAAAGAACGTGCTGGTGTGAAAGAGGATATAGTGACTAGGATAGAAAAAAGTATGCTTGGTTGGTTTGGTCACGTAGAGTGGATGGATGAAAGTAGACTAACTAAACAAATCTGTATGGGGAGTGTGAATGGTTGCGTTGGGAGGGGAAGGCCTAGACGGACGTTCCGAGACCAAATAGGAGACGTCTTGGAAAAAGGTCAGGTCAGAAGTACCCAAAACCGACGAGCATGTAAAGAGATTGATGACTGTGGATGAAGCGAAAGAAGTATGTCAGGATTGTAGGGAGTGGATCAAAGTAGTGTCTGCCCGCTCTGTCTCTCTGGGAAAGAGGCGTGACACTATGTATGTATGTATGTGGTACAATGGAAACTCGCTCTGTAACTACGTGATTTCTTCCCTGTCGCCGCGACGAAGATATTCTGCATTTATTTAAACAAAAAGCCGGTAACAGCTTAAATATCTATGATAATGATTCGTGTTCATCATCTGTGTCTTAAAGTACCTTAATTATTGTTAATTTGACAGTGTAATCGATGAGACTGTCATTTTATAATGTATGTTTTTATATTTCCCAAGGCACTTATACTAACCGAACACAAATGTAGAGGCTCTTTATTCCACAGTATGCTTTTACAACCTTTAATATAACTTGCAATTTTTTTTCTTCCACGCTGGTCTGGTAAAGAATAAACATAGAATCTACCAGTTGCTTCTCTTCCCGAGATGGTAAAAGCCCATCGAGGGAATGGGCGAGTCTTAGGAATCATGTTATAGGCGATGCTGGCAACCCATCACTATTTGATTTCCCTTTCCACCTATACGCCCTTAATCATGCTAAACGTGGCCTTAAGGTTTTGTTACCTTAGGCTCTGTCTACCCCGTAAAGGATAATGACGTGATATATGTATGTATGTATGATAAATATAAATGTTTGTAACTTTTGATATGCTTTTTTACGTTCGTTAATAAAATCCCCCTTTCCACCTATACGCCTACAGGCATGCTAAACGTGGCTTTTCGGTCTTGTTACCTTAAGCGCTGTCTATTCCGTAAGGGATAAAGACGTGATTTATGTATGTATCTATACTAATAATATTATAAAGATGAAATATTTGATTGTTTGTTTGTTTGTTTGAATTGAATAGGCTCCGAAACTACTGCACCGATTTCAAAAATTCCTTTGTCGTTGGAAAGCTACATTACCACTGAGTGACATAGGCTACTTTTTACCGCGGGAAAATACCTTTCCCTACGGGAAAATTAATTTATCGCGGGCGAAGCTGCGGACGGAAGGCTAGTATGTTAATAAAAACAATAAGTGGGTAGATTTCGCAAGAGAGCCTTTTTAAATATGGCTACAAAATATGAAAATACGACATCAAATAATAGCTAACATAAGTCTTTAATAGTTTGAGTAAGAATCATTTAATTTTGTAACTTAACTTGTGTTAAATCTTGTCAATTTTGTAATCTGACAGTATCATTAGTTTAGTTTACAAAAAGATTTGTTTGTGCCCATATTAATATGATAATTTAGTTATAAAATAATGTCTGACTAGCTGCTGCCCGTGACTTTATCTGCAAAGAATTCGTTTCGGAGTTTGTAATTGTGTCGTACAGACACATCATACAAACAAATGACGCTTAGCGACAAAAAAATGCATAGGAACAAGGTCACGTGACAGATAGTAACAGATTGAAAAATTCAAAGGCTTACCCACCTGCTATGTGTGGTGTAGGGGTAACGTACGCGTCACGGAATGACGAGGATCCGGGTTCGATTCCCGGTCATAGCTTTACTTTTCGGATCCGCTATCCCGAACTACGCAATTTTCCGGGATAACAAGTAACCCTATGTATAATTTTTAGGCTACAGTCTAAACTTGTGCCAAATTTCAGCCAAATATGTTCACCCGTTCTGACGTGAAAGACTAATGAACATTCATACTCACGAACTCAGGACAAATACCAGAGAAAAAGCTTTGAATTTTTTCAGCAATTTTTAGCAATGAACAGTCTTTACTCCAGACATTTTATTTTAAACTTCTATAAATATAGCTCTTAGAGTATCGGACAGTCGAATACGTCCATTGAATACGGCTCTTCTACATTTGGTAGGTACTCTTCTGTAGCCTAATGTAAGACAAGGACAGATAGCTAAAGAGTGAGACAAAAACAGCAGAAACAAAATGAGGGCACCACTTTTTCGGTGAAAATATAATATTATTATCTGCCCGACTCCGGATCGAACTTGGGACTTCATGCTTCAAGCTTCTCGATCCACTAGGCTATCCGGTCGTCAATAACGCACAGGCTTAGCTGTTTTACACGTGTCGTCGCGGATCAGCAAGATAATTAAAGTAGGTATAGGTACGCTATTAATCGCGCTAAGTAGTAGGTATATGTAGTTATCTATGATTCCGTCTCTATTTATTACTACAAACAGACAGAGGTCATCATAGATAACAGACACTTATGATAACTGGAACTTATCAGAGAGTTGTGAAACAGACCCCTAGTTAAAGTACTCTATATATTTTAATTACTTAGCCATTTTAATCACACATTGTAAAGGATTTATATCTAGTCGTAAGATAAGTACAAAATGAATGGAGATGGTATTTAATGGAATAAAGAATATTCTTGATTTTTTTTCATGGGTTACATTGTAAGCGCATTTATGTAACAGACACACACACACACACACACAAATCACGTCTAAGCCCCTTTCGTGGTAGACAGAGCCTGAGGTAAAGACCTAAAGGCCACGTTTAGCATGATTGTGGGCGTATAGATGGAAAATGGAATCAAAATAGTGATGGGTTGCTAGCCGCATCGCTTATAACATGATTCGTAAGAATTTCGCCCATTCCCTCGATGGGCTTTTACCATCTGCGCGGAACGAGAAGCAACTGGCACATTCTATGTTTTTCCTTTGCTCCCAGACGAGCATGGCTCAATGGAGCAATGGGCGAAAGTCTTAGGAATCATGTTATAGGCGATGCTGGCAACCCATCACTATTTTGATTTCCCGTTCCAACTATACGCACTTAATCATGCTAAACGTGGCCTTAAGGTTTTGTTACTTTAGGCTCTGTCAAACCCGTAAGGGATAAAAACGTGATATATGTATGTATGTTCAATATTCAAAGTAAACGGCGACACGGGACAATTTTAACAGACCTTGTATACTATAACCAGAGATGCGATTTATTTGAAATACTTCTATTTAAAATGCAAATACAAAATGCAAAATACGTATTTTGTATTTTGCATTTAAATGCCTTTTAGTAAAAACCATTTTGTATTTTATTTGAAATACCTTTCGATATGTATTTTGCATTTTCATATTCATTTCAAAATGCAAAATACTTTTTGATTAAGTTTAGCCAACATTACCAGTCAAACAAAATGAAATGAACGAATAAAGCTTGTATTGCCGCACTAGATGCACAATCAACCGAAATAAATGGCCACACAATTCACAAAATGGAGCCATGGCTCTCTTTTCATTAGTCTACTTGCTTTACATTATTTTAAGTGAGTATTATTATTTATTACACATAAATGGATAACTCACATATAAAAAGTCGAGTGATGCTCGACATGTTTCGGACTATTTCGTAGTCCTTCTTCTTGGAGCGCTCGCCCCGGCGGCAGCGAAACGAACACAAAAAAACGTTAAAAATTACGATGAAAACGAGGGTAGTTGTGCGCCACTGTCAGTTGCGTCGAACAGCCGCGCGAGCAGAGCGCTAGTGCGCAGTGTTCGTTTCGCTGCTGCTGGGGCGAGCGCTCCAAGAAGAAGGACTACGAAATAGTCCGAAACATGTCGATCATCACTCGACTTTTTATACGTGAGTTATCCGTTTATGTGTAATGATGATTAAGTCTCACGGTAGTTTCATGTTGAAAGGAGTATTATTATTATTAATTATTAACGTAACAGAATTTATTGATACGCGTACTGATAAATTTGACCAAAATGTCATGCATAAGGGTGCCATGTTATTAGACGTGTTTGTTCGGCTCGCCATTGTGTCTCTATTTCTCATGGCAAATACCTAAAATAAATAAAAATGTCTGATATTTGATCAAAAGGTATTTTATTTTGAAAATACCTATTTTGCATTTTGCATTTGAAATACAAAACGCAAAACTATTTGGTATTTTGCATTTGAAATAGTAAATCTGAAAAGTATTTTGCATTTTGTATTTAAATGCTTTTTTAAAACCATTTTGTACATCTCTGACTATAACTATGGATACTTACTAGTGATGTAACGAATGTCATTTTTTAAACATTCGCGGATGCGAATACGAATGCGAATGTAGAAGTGTTCAAATTTGGCGCCAATTGTCTATGGCTTTGCTGGCAGTTACGAAGTGCGTTCCGTTTGTATTTTGTTCCGAGAGTAGCCGAGTTGATACGAACTCATCCGACTGAATTGTCATTCCGCTCGCGCCGGTCTTTTCGTAAACAAAACAAGTGAATTTTGAGGTTAGTTTTTTCTTGCATTAAAAACGTAAGAAATGAATGGGTTTTTGATTTTATTATCCTACCATTATCTTCAAATTGTTTTTTTTTAAATATTTATATTCGCAAAACATTCGCAGAAATTTTGCGGATGCGAATGCGAATACGAATATCCAAAAATATGCGAATATCCGCGAATGCGAATGCGAATATTCGTTACATCACTAATACTTACATCAGGATACGCTAAAGGCAACTCCTGTTGTTAGTACTCTGAGTGGAACTGGTTAGAATAATAGGTTTAAATTCAAATTTTAG
This sequence comes from Pandemis corylana, assembly GCA_949127965.1. NCBI lineage: Eukaryota > Metazoa > Arthropoda > Insecta > Lepidoptera > Tortricidae > Pandemis > Pandemis corylana. The sequence goes on from OX421877.1 coordinate 5,012,438, forward strand.
ATTTAAGTTGTCTGCCAAGTTAGGTGAAAAGCATTAACATGGCTTTAAAATGTCCCTAGAATTTAGGAATGAGGGGACACTAAGACTTGGCAGTCTAGTGCTGTCCGGGAGTTCATAGAATGCTATTCGGACTTGTCTTGCTTTGGTGATTCAAGTATCAAGTAGTGATGTTCCGGATATCCGTGTCCGTATCCTCGGATATCTGAGGGAAAAGAAAAATCCTCTACTTACTTTATACGTTACTTTTCACGCGGATCTTTTACGGATATTTTACAAGTGGTTAGGTAGAATTAAAATAAGTAGGTAGGTACCTATAAAATTCCATTCAGAGTATTTTTATTTCTTAAAATGAAATATTTGGCACCTTTATATTGAAATGAAATGATTATTTATTCACAATGTACATAATATATGGTTACATAAGGTCTTATAAAGTAGTATTGCTGCCCACAACATGTTCAGCCAGGTTAGGCATGTGAAAATCTGAGGTCAGCGATTTCGTCGCTCGGTCGATATTAGTATCCGTATCCGCGGATATAAATTTTTAACGATCAAGCCCATATGAGCGAGTGAGACAGGAAGACAAATCAGAACGGTATTCTAAGAGTTCACGGACAGGAAGCTAATGGTTGGTTAGAATCAGGGATGTAACGGAGGTAGTTTTATCGGAACCGAAGGCGGGGTCGGAGTTTTTAAATTTGCTTTATCGGAGTCGGAATCGGAGTCGGAGGCAGGGTCGGATAATTGACGATAGAGTGCACATAGTGGGAGTCGGGGGGATTCCCCGCGCGACATGTATGAACCTGTTCATAACAGTCGACACAGGCCGCCGCCGCCGCTATGTTATGCTTCGACCTCCGATTAAAACCTTCGATTTAAAAGTGTCGGAGCCGAAGTCGGAACCGAAGGTGTAATAATAATCGGAAGTTCCGACTTAACGGAACCGGAGTCGAAGCTCCGTAACATCTCTGGTTAGAATACGGTGTGACCACAACGAAATAAGAGTGTGTGGGAGGCGCTTTACACCTCCACACTTTAGAAGTGATAACTTCTTTCACGGCGTTGTGCACTTTGGGGCGAGTAAAAAATTAAATTAAGATTAAACATATATTTCACACAGAATTGGTTATCTTGCACGTGAGTTGCGGAGTGGCAAGGTAAATATTTCTTGTTCATATATTATGCATGTATGTATGTCAACTCTTAATTGTGCAAAATAAACAAGACAAATACAATTGACAAACACTGAGATACATGAACGGAGGCGGACATATCCCTTTAAGGGATCTCTTCCAGTCAACCTTTGAGTGGATGAAAGGAGTATTATGTTATTAGTATTATTATTTAATGTAATCACCCTATGGTCCCAACGGAAGACCAGCGCTGGCTGTAAAGGCCAGCAAATGCTGAGTTGGGACTATTTTGTGACAATTTATTTGTGATAATTTATTAATGTACGGTAGCGAGACATTGGTATGGCAAAAGAAGCATGAGAGTAGAATAAATGCAGTAGAAATAAGAGCGTTAAGAAGTATGGAAGGTGTATCACTGAAAGATAGAATAAGGAACAGTGTGATAAGGGAACGTGCTGGTGTGAAAGAGGATATAGTGACTAGGATAGAAAAAAGTATGCTTAGTTGGTTTGGTCACGTAGAGCGGATGGATGAAAGTAGACTAACTAAACAGATCTATAGGGGGAGTATGAATGGTTACGTTAGGAGGGGAAGGCCTAGACGGACGTTTCGAGACCAAATAGGAGACGTTTTGGAAAAATGTCAGGTCAGGAGTACCCGAAACCGACGAGCATGTATGAAGAGATTAATGAATCTGGATGAAGCGACAGAAGTATGTCAGGATCGTAGCAAGTGGAACAAAGTAGTCTCTGCCTACCCCTGTGGGAAAGAGGCGTGACGGTATGTATGCATGTATAATTTATTTGGTTTAATTTATTTTATTTGATGTTTTGTGATTGTCATAAACAAACTTTTTTCTTTCTTTTTTCTTTCTTTTTTCTTTCTTTCTTTCTTTCTTTCTTTCTATATTAGGGATGGACGAGTGAGTATGTAAGTTTCGATCTTTTTATTATTAACTTGGCCATACCAGCACCAAACACCCATGATCCTCATGGCAACCATCATCAAGTCTCGGCACATGCCAAATCATCTCTCTTCAAATCATCAGATCATCCTTTGATGCTGACCACTTGACCTTTAGCCTTTACATACCTTTCAAAGGCCGTCAAAAAGTCAAAAACCACAAGCAATATAGAACCTTTTGGCATTACCATAAGGTGCATTTAAGGTTTAAAGTGAGCGAGTATCTGATTCGGGATCGACAGCGAAACCTGTCATTGCGCTGTAGATCGTATCGATCTATAGATCGCTGGGATCTACAATAATTGCTATTGTTCGGCTGTGATCGCCTCTCAACAGGCGTTTGGGTTTTATAGCTTTCGGAATCTATTAGAATTGAGTTAAAAGAAAAATCTCTGGTCCAACCTTGTAAGTGCAAAAAAGCTTAGAAGCAAGTTTTTCTTTCAACACACAAATCACGTCTATATCCCTTACGGGGTAGACAAAGCCTAAGGTAACAAGACCTATAGGCCACTTTTGGAAAATGGAATCAAAATAGTGATGGGTTGCTAGCCGCATCGCCTATAACAATGCATGATTCCTATTTTCGCCCACTCGATGGGCTTTAACCATCTGCGCGGGATGAGAAGCAACTACATTCTATGTTTTTTCTTTGCTCCCAGACCGGCATGGAAGTAACCACCTTATAGGTAAATAAATAGCTATTAATTTTATCTGGGTCCCACCGAAAAACAGCGTTGCTAGCCGCAACAATATACTGAGTGGAGTGGGGCCCATTACACACCATATCGGTACTATTCTTCAGTATGTTGTATTTCTTCATATTATGTACCTATCTACGTGTATCGAATGTATGTAAATAAATGTTTCTCTCTCTCTCTCTCTTTCTAAATCATAAGAACTTAAGTGTTGTTGGTTCTTCTGTTTATTCTTATACCTGTGGCAGGTATTTGGAGATGACGAAGCGTTTGCCCGGCATTCGCGACTGGCCACTAGGCTCAAGGATTTCATAAATGTTGGATAAGCATAAAAATATTTTATATTTTAGTCATTGTAAAGGCCCTGTCGTCCCGGTAGATCGACGCCTCAGGGGACCCAAGAGCTGGCGTGTGTTATCCCAGCGGATCGCACTTGCGGTCCAAAGGGGTAATGCCGCCAGCGACATGGGGACCCTGCCACAGCCAGTAGGGTAAGACGGAGTTTTTTTTATAACTTTTTTTTTATTTTTTTTGTAATTTCTTACATACATACATACCGTCACGCCTCTTTCCCACAGAGGTAGGCAGATACTACTTTGTTCCACTTGCTACGATCCTGACATACTTCTTTCGCTTCATCCACATTCATCAATCTCTTCATACATGCTCGTCGGTTTCGGGTACTCCTGACCTGAACTTTTTCCGAAACGTCTCCTATTTGGTCTCGGAACGTCCGTCTAGGCCTTCCCCTCACAACGCAACCATTCACACTCCCCATTATATATCTGTTTAGTTAGTCTACTTTCATCCATCCGCTCTGTGACCAAACCCACTAAGCACACTTTTTTCTATTCTAGTCACTATAATCCTCTTTCACACCCTTCCTTTTCCCCCTACCCTCTCTACCCTTTCTTTTTGTAATTTCTTATTTGTAAATATAGGTTTTTATAGTTAGTTTTAGCATAGATTTATAGGTTTTTAGGAGTAGTGTGTAGTTTATTTTATTTATGCCTATTAACGTTAAATATAATAAACATATACCTAAATGTAATAAATAAAGGGGTCCAATTAGGCTCTCATAAAATTCTTACTCTTTTTTTTCTACAATCGTAGTCAAAATAAACATTCTATAATTCGTTTTTAATTCCTATTTGTATTTTATCTAGAAATTGAATTTATTTTCAATGTTCTGTTACTTACTTCAAACTACGCCTTGCTGCGTGCGTGTGTGTGTGTCTCAACCATATTTATTTGGCATGGTTTGGCTGCGCTTGTGTGCGTGCAACTGTACACAGCAAGGCGTAGTTTAAACCGGCTTCACTAGGACACCGTCTTGACTTTTATTTGGTCTAAGGCTATTTAAATGCCCGATCCAAAGATTCTTAGTTCTTGAGCTGTCATTTATTTTTATCGAAACAGTCGGACTTACAAAGAATCGCTTGTAATGACGTAGTATCTATACCAATACAAAAGGTTTTACAACTATACGGATCTATTGTTCATAGTTATTTATATTAGTCATCGCAGCTATTTATACATAGTATTTTACATACAAACTATGCTAGTTTGTCCCCGCGACTTTCTTTACGGAAGATTTCGACGCTTGAAAGGTGAAATGGCATAAGCGACAAAACGGTAATTTTACAGGAGCATCAGAAAACAGAAGAATATTTCAGAAAAAAAAAACATTATAATTTAATTTGTTGACTGATTAAAAAAAAACATACATAAATCACGTCTTTATCCCTTACGGGTACAGAGCCTAAGGTAACAAGACCTTAAGGCCACGTTTAGCATAGTTGTAGGCGTATAGGTGAAAAGGGGAATCAGGAAAAAAAAAACAATTTTGTATATGTGATCATAGTGGTGTTCTCTATATAATGTGTTTAATATGTTTCTCAAAAAAGCATTATTTCCGGATTTAGTGTCGCTTAAGCAAATCGATCCCAAAAGCTGCAGGAGGTAAAATTATCCAACCAAATTATGTGACGAAAAATGAATCGAGTAGAAGAATTTAAACTGAAAAATTGTTTGAAAGATTATTAAGAAAACCTATCCAACCGCAAAATGTATGTATGTATGTAAACTCTTTATTGCACATAAAAAAAAAATTAAAAAATACAGAAATTCAGACAAGAAGTACAAAGGCGAACTTATCCCTAAGAAGGGATCTCTTCCAGCTAACCTGCTACAGAAAGGAAAAGTTGACAACAAAAAGGCAAGCAGTCATTATGCAACAAATGTAATAACAACAGGATATTTACAAAAGTCAAAGTTAAGTTTTCACGATAAAATTTTATGACAACCCGTTTAGTAGTTGTTACGTGAATGGTTAACAAACATCCATATAATTATGTATACTCCCTGGTACTCCCAATACATGTTATCTTATTTTACTAATATTAAAGAAAGAAAGAAAGAAAACATTTGATCCTTTTTGCAAGACACACAATTACAAGAGAATATATACAATTTTATAGAAAACTAGCTTCTGCCCGCGACTTCGTCTGCGTAGAATTATACATAAAAACCTTCCTCTTGAATCACTCTATCTATTAAAAAACCGCATCAAAATCCGTTGTGTAGTTTTGAAGATATAAGCATACATAGGGACATAGGGACAGAGAAAGCGACTTTGTTTTATACTATGTAGTGAAGTGATAGTGATAACCAAGACATGAAAAATAGATAATGACTATATCGCTATTAAGCGATAAGACCGCCTATTGTCTACTTTGTTCTTTGTTTCTGTATTGTTTTGTACTGATTTGTGGTGTTCAATAAAGAGTATTTGTATTGTATTGTTGTATTAGATCATTAGCGTTGTGTCTTCGCAAAAGTGAAACGGTCGCTGGCTCAGCATTACGCTGAGGTGTTAGACTGCAGCACTGATTTTCAGCCAGAACCGTAAAAGCGAAAGTCTGTGAGTTTGGATGTTTGTTGCTCTTTCATGGCAAAACGGCTAAACCAATTATATTGAACTATCCTGAAATATGGTATCAGGTTAACTTTAAGATACCTTGTATTATGTATTGCTAGGATGCCGTACCCAAAGGGTTAAAAACAGGACCCTATTACTAAGACTTCTCTGTCTGTCCGTCTATCTGTCCGTCTGTCACCAGGCTGAATCTCATAAACCGTGATAGCTACACAGTTGACATTTTCAAAAACGATATATTTCTGTTGCCGCTATAAAAAAAATACTAAAAACCGAATATTTTTGTCAGTCTGTCTATGTAAGTAACCAATATAAAATGACCTCGCACTGCATACATTTTGCTTAAGAGCAGGGCTCTGCTAACACTGGTTTTTTACTTCGCGAATTTGTACAGAACCCTCAGTGCGCGAGTCCGAGTCGCACTTGGCTGGTTTTTGTATGTTTGTCTGTAAGCTTGTGAAGTCAAAGGCTGCGTTAATTTTCCATTGCCTTTTGTTACTTTAACTGATTTCACGGACCGACGGTGTCTGCTTTGCTGTTAAGCTTGTGGTACAGTGGGAGCATAATATTATAATTTTGTAATTTTTATTTTACACCAGCTTCTGCCCGCTTTCATCCACGTAGAACTAGCAGTTGTTATTGCTATCCCGCGGGAACTGTGCAATTTTCCGGGATAAAAAGCCTATAACCTGGCCGGTGATTTTCTCAACAGATTGTTAAAGTTTTCATCAAAATCCGTTCAGCCGTTATCACGTGATGCGCTCGCAAATTTACAGACAAACAGACGAAAATTCTAAAAACTGTTGGAACGTACATATTCTGTTATCAATTCTAAGTTTTAGGCTTGGGAGCCAACTTTTTTTTAAATATCTTCCATGTACAGACTTTCGAACCTCGTCAGCTTTATTATAATGTATAGAATAATGGTTTCACCGAACCCTATCTTTACAGACGTACACACATTGTGTTAACAAATCAAGAATTAATCTAAATTACAATAATTAAATATTAACATGTCTAATATAATTAAAAATAGATATCAAAACATTCTAATCGGCTTTATTTCGGCAGACAAACGGAATCAACAGCCTACGGTTATTGTATGTAAACATTGAGCGGCACACTAATTGTTTTATTTGATTCTTAAAAAAGTCTAGAAAGAGACGTAAATAACGTATCGCGTGAGACAGAGGAACGAGCGGAGTACTGTCTGTACAGATTCATACCACTTTCTAGCGATGTGCTTTCAAAAATCGGACCCCAGAAAAAAAAGGGAAATTACATGTACAACGTTAGTAGAACATTGCGTCAATGTTGTTCAATTGCAAGTCAGTAGGATATGTTAAAATTTCATTTTATTACCTAGCAATATTGGAGAAAAGCTGTATACATGCCTCAGCGGAAACGGTAACTCTCTCCGCTACGCGTCGTCCGTCAAACTATATCTTCATCCACGAATTGCAATTTCCCGGCCTCTGGAGTAATGTAAATGTACTATTATTTATTTGAATGTAAATCTTATCTTTTTAAAATTATTGCGTAAAACTTCAATAGATTTGTACCTGTTGCTCCCAGTGCAGCCCCGCCGTCGCATAGGTGCGCCGTCTGTAGCCGTAGTAACAGACAGGCTTTGGGTATCGATCCAGCCGCTAGTGACGTGCCCACGCGCAGCTATCGATAAAATAAAATGCTACTAATAATATAAATGCGAAAGTTTGTGACGATATGAGTGATTTATGATTTGGATAAAATTTTGAATGGAGATAGCGTGTACCCTATATTTAAACAGAGGCTACTTTTTATCATCTATGCATCAACTGAACCGATTTTGATAATTATTTTATCAATAGTAAGCAATATTATTTGTGAGTGTTAAAAGCTTTATTTGATTCTGAGCGGACAAAGTCGCGGACAAAAGTCAGTACAATATAAATTTGGAAGTGTGGTCTGTCTGTCTATTACGCTTAAACTACTGAACCGATTTAGTTGGAGCTTGGTATAGCCACAGTATATATATAAGCTAAAGCAGTAAGGAAACTACGAACAAATCGGTTGAAACGAAACACGCACACAGGCGCGCGCTTTACACGGCCCTAAGCGGACCTGAGCCTGAGCGGAGTGGACGAGGTCCCCTTAGGGGCCGTGTAAAGCGCGCGCCTGTGTGCGTGTTTCGTTTCAACCGATTTGTTCGTAGTTTCCTTACTGCTTTTTAGCTTATATAAATACTGTGGTATAGCGATAGTTTTCCTCTCGCGGAAGGACATTATGATAATTTTTATAACAAAAAATCGCATAGTTCTCGCTATTTACATACAGCTAATCTGTTTTTCATTTCTGTGTATTTTTGTTTTTTTTTTGTATAAAATTATGTGTATGCTCTTATATTTGTGTTTTGCAAAAATAAATAAATGTCTTTACTCTGGTATAACTCTGGCCCTTCTCTCAATTAGAATCAGAATCGTTTATTTCTGAAACATAGGTATAAAGAATACAGGTGGAAACAAAATAAAAATAGTATCACTATGTTTTGCCAGTCCAGCAAACAAACGTTTTCTTTCGTTCTTTATCTTTTCCAATAACCGAGCAGCTTCATCACGAAACGTTACTTATTCAAATATTTTTATTCTTTTTTTTTTTTTATATGTGAATAGGAAGGAAAACGAGCAAGTGGGTCACCTGATGGTAAGTGATCACCACTGCCCATAGACACCCGCAACCCCGGAGGGATTGCAGATGCGTTGCCAACCTAGGGGACTAAGACGAAATGCCTCTTGTGCCCGTAATTTTCCCGGCTGTCTTACTCTCCACACCGGAACACAGCAGTGCAAGCACAAGTGCAAGTGGGCTAATCTGCACCGCTCCTTGACATTTTATGAGCCTAACTAACTAACGTAGTGGATAAGTTGTAATACTAACAAAATATGGATCTAAATGTTGTCCGAAATAAATGATTTTTATTTTTATTTTTTACTTATACTTAGCGGCAGGATTAGCGAGTAAGATGGTCGTAGCGATCCGGACGGACCTTGCACAAGGCCCTACCACCCGCAAAATTTATTCAAATTCGACTATCGATATCGATGCTTTTAGCACATCACTATGTACTCTGCGTGCTATTTTTATAATTAAGCGCTCACCGGACAGCGTCGCTTTGTCCAACTTATATTATGTTCAACATAAATTAATACTTTAAAATATATCTTCTATTCTACACATATAATAAAGCTGCTCTCTTTCTTTGTCCCCGTCTCTGTCTCTCAAGGATAAGGGACCTTGATAGCTACTGGAAGTGGACTGTATGAGAGTTAATGGAGGATGATGGAAAACACTTATAAACTGTATTATTATTTAATTAACGTAGCAAAACACAACACGTACAAATGGTGGCACAAGGCAGACTGACAGAAAGCAATATATTGACATGTATCAAAAGGGTAAAAACAGGCCGCAAACCAGCCAGTAGCCAACATTCCGGACCCCAGTGGAACACTAACAACTGGTGGCTGCTGGCTGAGATGCCGAAACAGTCGCGCGCCCTGAAGAACGCGGGCGGTGGCGCGTAGTAAACGCAGCCAGGAGCTAAAACGCGTCGGGTCAGGTACTGAACTCGCGGGCGGTGTGTCGAGGAGCAGAACCACCAGATCTGATTTTAACTCGGGATCTGGTGCGATCTCTTCCTCGTCGTTAGTGCGCTCGGTCGGCCAAGTGCATTGCGGTTCATTAAGAAATTGCGGGCCAGAAAACCACCGATGGTGAGCCGTGAGATTGATTTGTTTAGGTTTTGTCGCGTCGTCAGCAACGTTGAGAGAGGTAGGAATCCACCTCCAATTAGACGGGTTGGTGGTTTCCAATAGACCTTATACATCCCTTTTATAAATGTATATAATTTACATACATACAAATATCACATCTTTATCCCTTATGGGGTAGACATAGCCTAAGGTAACAAAACCTTAAGGCCACGTTTAGCATGATTAAGGGCGTATATGGAAAGGGAAATCAAAATAGTGATGGGTTGCTAGCCGCATCGCCTATAACATGATTCCTAAGTCTTTCGCCCATTTCGTCGATGGGCTTTAACCATCTGCGCGGGAAGAGAAGCAACTAGTAAATTCTATGTTTTATCTTTACTCCCAGACCAGCATGGAAAAATATGATTAAATTATATACGAGTATATAATTTAAGTATTTTTACTGTATTTCATTGTGAAAAAATGACTTTCTGCCAAGTTTCTTGCGGCGCATTCTTCTTGGCAATGATGGTATTTCCGAATGCGCTGGTAGTTTCAAAAGATACATGTAAAAGAGCCCTTGGCGGCCAATTTACAAAAATAAAAATTTGATTTTGATTTTGATTTATAATCATGTTAATAGTAACAATAACTTGCGACTATAAGCCAACTCTTTACTTTGAAATTTAATATTCAGTCTTCAGGAGTTCGGACAAAATATGAATTTTACAATTTCACAAAGTATTTTCAGGTGAAATTTTTTCACGGCAAAGGTAGTGAAAAGTTGCGTAATTAGGTAAAAAGAGCAACCATTTGTATCCTTGCATTTAGCTTTGAGCTGGACTTTATTAAATACCTGGTTATAGAGCTGGCGATGAACTTTATGAATAAGAAGAGTTTGCTTTTACATTCTTTCTTCGTAGACGGGGATGCTGCGAAGTGTAGAACCGATTAATTTTCATGTCACTAAAATTGACAAGACCTAAAGACCACGTTTAGCATGACTGTGGGCGCACGGATGGAGAGGGGAATCTCTACCCCGTAAGGGATAAAGACGTGATTTATGTATGTATGTATGTATGTATGTTGTACTAAAATTGGCAAAAGGATCGTTTACAAGAAAAAATGTTTCCCAAAAGTTCCATTCCGGTTTGTCACTTTTTTTCATACAGGTACGGAACGTGACGAACAGGAAAAAAATCCACAATAATATAAAAAACACCTTTTTCTTGTATGAGAATCGGTAAGGTAAGCAATTCTGAGTAAGAAAAACACAAAATATTTAAATTCTGGAAAAAATAATTACACATAAACGGATAACTCACGTACCTTTAAAACGAGGGTAGTTGTGCGCCGCTGTCAGCTGCGTCGAGCAGCCGCGCGAACAGAGCGCTGGCGCGCAGTGTTCGTTTCGCTGCCGCCGGGGCGAGCGCTCCAGGAAAAACGACTACGAAATAGTCCGAAACATGTCGAGCATCACTCGACTTTTTATACGTGAGTTATCCGTTTATGTGTAATTCTGGAAAAAATGTACCTATGTGGACTTTTTTTGGAAAACACTCAAATTTACTTCAGTTAAGTAACTACCTATTAGATTGCAGTCGTTTTTTTTTTTAATAAATTATTGCGCAATGTCGCCTCATGGCATAAGCTTAGGCCTGCTCCATTTATTGGAGGGCTTGGGCTATAGTTCCCACGCGGGCCCAGTGCGGATTGGGAACTTCACACACACCATTGAACTGCTTCGCAGACGTGGGCAGGTTTCCTCACGATGTTTTCCTTCACCGAAAATCTCATGACCAATTTCAAATGTAATTTCGCACATAAATTCCGAAAAACTTAGAGGTGCGAGCCCAGGGTTCGAAGCCACGAGCCCTCCGCTTGAGAGGCTACAGGTCAAACTAGGCTACCACGGCTTTTTTCGATAAATAATGGTAAAAAATACTAGAAGAAAATACTAGTAGGAAATACTAGTAGAAAATACTCGTAGAAATACTTTTCTCGTCTAGCGCTATGATTATTCTATGAAATAACTTCCCCTGTTTGCTCTGAGCTCTCAGCTGCACTTTACAAAGACATCGGATAACTTGTATTAATGTTGCCATGCTGGTATTATTAATTTTTATTATTGCCATAGTAGAATTCATCTTGAATTATTTAATAATTAGATGTTGCTCGCGACTTCGCCATTATATACTACTATCTCTACATAAAATTTTAACCTATACCGTTCAATAGTTTTACCGTGAAGAGGTAATAGACAGACAGGTACACTTTCGAATTTATAATATTAGTATAATAAAATAGAAGTAATTTTATTTAGGTACACTATTTATAACTCATCACCTCATGCTAAACGCGGCCTTTAGATTTTGTTACCTTAGGCCCTTTCTTTTTTTTTTTTTTTTTTAATGAATAGGAAGGCAAACGAGCAAGTGGGTCACCTGATGGTAAGTGACCACCACTGCCCATACCATTTCTACCCCTTAACCAGTAAGGGAGACATGATTCATGTACGTAGGTATGTATGTGTGTATAATTCAAGATTGGCAGACTTTTATGATCTCTGGCGCTACAATACCTACTGTAATATACAGATAGAAGATAAAATGTGTCTTTGAAAGCCAAAAGTCCTAACATTAGCTTAAGTTCTGAACAAACAAATACATTATTAACGTTTTAAGTTCTTATTGAAGTAGGGTGAAATACCCTAAAAGCAGGGAAATAATATTTAACTAGCAACACCGCTCTCAAAGGCTGTTCTCAACGCAAATAAGGTAGCAAATTACTGAAAGAGTCGCTTCGTGTTTCACTTTTGCAGCTCCTCAGGGTTGCCATACTGAAATTTTATTTACTTCTTAATTGTCTGGTAGACCCGGTATGGTCAACTTGATTGATGAACATACATGAAAACGTTGTGATACGGCTTTGCGGTTTAATTATATATACATACACAAATCACGTCTATATCCCTTATGGGGTAGACAAAGCCTCCGTGGGGACGGCGCGGAAGTTATGTGGGACTCTCCTCCCCGGCCCCCCTCCTGAGTGGAAGGAGGCGGGGGAGGCATACCCACTAAAAACCCACCGGTATTCCCTCTGTCCCTATGTCCCCTTGTATGCTTATATCTTCAAAACTACGCAACGGATTTTGATGCGGTTTTTTTAATAGATAGAGTGATTCAAGAGGAAGGTTTTTATGTATAATTCTACGCAGACAAAGTCGCAGGCAGAAGCTAGTTACACATAAACGGATAACTAAAACGATGAAAACGAGGGTAGTTATGCGCCGCTGTCGGTTGCGTCGAGCAGCCGCGCGAACAGAGCGCTGGCGCGCAGTGTTCGTTTCGCTGCCGCCGGGGCGAGCGCTCCAGGAAGAAGGACTACGAAATAGTCCGAAACATGGTGAAATTGGGCTTGATGTAATATTTCGGAATAGTTCTGAGAGGCCCTGTGCGGTCAACCCTAGCACGAGACAGCAAACATTCTATTTGCACTCTTCCAGTTTATGTACTTATAGAAAGTAGTCGACTCTTTTTAATACGAATTCATAACGAACTCTGTCGGATTTCTGTTACGAAAAGTATTTAGCGTGACAAGCTAGTTAAGTTTAAAATTAAAACGCTACGAAAAAAAGCGCTCCGGGAAACACGAAAAGGGACAAACATGGCGGATATCAAAGCTCATAGTAATAATCCTGTTGCTTCAATGTTTTATTCTTCCGTGATTTTCATTAAGGATTATTTTAGGTATAGTTCGGTTCCTTCACTTTTTCTGTGTGTCTACTCTTGCTAACTCCTTATGTCCTGTCAATCGTTCAAAGGTTAACTGGAAGAGATCGCTTTTAGGGATAATTTCGCCTATGTGTATGTGTGTCGTCCTGTACCTATTCATCTTTTTCTTGTGTTTTACGTACAATAAAGAGTTATACATACATACAATACAATACTACAATACAAATACTCATTATTGAACACCACAAATCAGTACAAAACAATACAGAAACAAAGAACAAAGTAGACAATAGGCGGTCTTATCGCTTAATAGCGATCTCTTCCTGACAACCAATAAGCTAAATAAGTTGGAGACAGTTTAAGTAGGTACATACAGTAAGTACATACATACATTTTCACTAATTATCACACTTGGGAGCCCATCGAGGGAATGGGCGAGTCTTAGGAATCATGTTATAGGCGATGCTAGCAACCCATCACTATTTTAATTCCACTTTCCTGCTATACGCCCTTAATCATGCTAAACGTGGCCTTAAGGTTTTGTTACCTTAGGCTCCGTCTACCCCGTAAGGGATAAAGACGTGATATATGTATGTATGTAAGTATACAACAGAGACCACTTTAAAAACCCTCGCTCCCCGCAACCGGCTTCCATGTCTGTCCCACCAAATTATACAGTCAACGTTTATTCAGTTTATCTTTTATACATTTCGCGCATGCGCTGTACTAAATCTTGCTGTCAGGTGTTCAACACGGTATCTCGTAGACAAAGTTGAATGACACTGTAGCTGGGGAACTAGACAGATAAAAATAATCAAACCTAACCTAAAAATTTCATTTTAGATACAAGCTGTTTTGCTGACTGTACTTGCATTGTCAATCTGTCCTACATGTGTGAACCAAATTTCAAGTCGGCACCGTTGAAGAGTTTCCTACCGAACAACGGCTGAATAAAAACAAGTAGTGTCTTCTTCAACCTCGTCATTGGCAGAATCATCGACAGCATCGATGGAGCTAGATTTTTAAAAATTGAATTGAATTGAAGAGTTTCCTCCTGGAGACGGTCCTGGCTGGACCACCAGAATTCCACTACCAGATTATTGTGTCATCTGACTAACACATGCAAAACTTCAGCTCAATCGGTTAAAGATGTCTGCTTCAAAATTGAGTTGCAAGATTACAACCGGACAAACATACATAATACGTTGCAAGTTACAAAGCTTGTAAAATAAAAAAAATTATGTCTCTCAGATTTTTTTCTGAATATTTCAGTGGCATCTTGCTAATTGTATGTATGTATGTATGTGTGTACTCTTTATTGCACATAAAACACAAGAAAAAGATGAATACAGAACAACACACATGCACAAAGGCGAACTTATCCTTAAAAGGGATATCCAGGGCCTATAGGTTTTGTTACCTTAGGCTCTGTCTACCCCGTAAGGCGTGAATGTGATTTGTGTAAGTATGTATGTATTTCAGCTGGTGGTTGGCCTTTGACGCTTCACTGTGAACATCGTTTAATTTATGGAAACTGTCAACTGTAACTAAAAAATCCAGGATAACATTTACAAGACTATTTAGTCAATTTAACTTTTCGAATTTCAAACAATTCGGCTATCGCTCTCCCGTGGGAATTATGCGATTTTCCGGGATAAAAACTATGCTATATCCTTTCCCGGGTCTGAAACTATCTCTGTACTAAATTTCAACTTAATCGGTCCAGCGGTTTAAGAGTGAAAAGATAACAAACAGACGTTACTTTTGCATTTATAATACTGGCTTTTGCCCGCGACTTCTTCCGCGCAGATAAAGAAAAATTTTAATAAAAAGTATCCTATGTTACTTCTAATACCTCCAAGAACATGTGTACAAAATTTCATGATGATCGGTTGAATAGTTTTCGCGTGAAAGCGTAACAAATAAACTTACATTCGCATTTATAATATTAGGATTAGTAGGGATTTTATGAGGATGTATGGATGTATGGATGTTTGTTACACTATCTCGACAGAACGGCTGAATAGATCAAACTAAAACTTGAAACAGAGATAGATTATAGTCTGGAATAGCAACGGATTCTTTGCAGACGAAGCCACGGGCAGCAACTAGTCTAGAATTAGTATATGTAGAAAAAAAAATTGAAAATACTTTTATTCAAAACCTGGTGATGAGCCACCATTAAAGTCCAATGCAAATCAAGTGACATACCAGGTCAGTCACCCCGCTAAAAATGGCCGAGACATCGTTAGCCGGGAAAATGTGGTTTATTCATATAAATAAATAAAAAAATTCAGCATAAACGTAAGGTTTTACATTCGAAACAAGTATATGTAAATGCTGACAGGCCGCAGACGAGACTTATTTGAATTTTGAGGGCGCGCGGGCGCATTCAATGCTGAGTTGGTAGGGTGACCATGAGCGTAACATTGCGTGGACAGAAAAAAATAACAATACATTAAAAAAACCGCATTAATCGAATAATCTTACGTTAATAAAAAACACATTCTTCCATGCTGGTCTGGGAGTAAAAAAAACATAGAATGTACCAGTTGTTTCTCTACCCGCGCAAATGGTAAAAGCCCATCGAGGGAATGGGCGAAAATCATAGGAATCATGTTATAGGCGATGAGGCTTGCAACCCATCACTATTTTGATTCAATTTTCCACCTATACGCCCACAATCTTGCTAAATGTGGCCTGTAGGTCTTGTTACCTTAGGCTCTGTCTACCCCGTAAGGGATAAAGACGTGATTTGTGTATGTATGTATGTATAAAAAAACAATTCAAGTTTATAAAATTTCTAAATGTCACTGAAAATTAGAACATAGAAAAATCCTAATAGTAAAGCTATGGCCGAGAATCGAACCCGGACCCTCGTCATTCTGTGACGTATACTCCTACACCACCCATAGCAGGTGGGTAATCTCCGAATTTTTCTACCTGTTACTAGCTGTCACGTGCCCTTTGTTACTATGCGAATTTTTGTCGCTAAGCGTCATCTGTTTGAATGATGTGACTGTACGACACAATTACAAACTAATATTAACTATATAATGTTTCCTATCCCGTCTTTTGTCTCGTGGGAAATTAAAAAACAATCCCTTTTTAGAACACCTACATGCTCCTCAAAGAATATCTACTACATTAAGTCTTTGTTTTATGCCCCATGGGAAATACACTCAAACCAAGGCAACGTAGCGAGCTCGATGATCACATCTACTAAACTTGAAAATTAAAAAATCACCTGTCCCGAAAATTTCTTAAATCTTGGTCACCCTACGTCAATGCCCACAATGTAGCCAACATCGCGGATCTAACTATCAGGGATCATGTCGTATTAGTCCTCATTTCACGACATATTGTGGCTATCTCAGCACCAATCTGGCCTCAACTATAATGAAGCTGACGGGCTTTTTAATGCGCTATATGCAAATAGTATGAGTAATTGTATCATGTAGAGAATCGATAGTGATTTATGATCGAGCGAGCGCGGAGCCCGAGCGCAGCGAGTCCGTTACAGCATAGGCAAAGCCGTTGTAAGTCCGATTGTCCTATTTATTACTTTGTTTACGTAAATGTTTATGGATTATGTAATATATTTTATCTGTGTATCGTAGACGGTTCTGGCTGAAAATCAGTGCTGCAGGTGTCTAACACCTCAGCGTAATGCTGAGCCAGCGACCGTTTCACTTTTGCGAAGACACACAACGCTGATGATCTATTTTTCATGTCTGTGTTTTTTTTCTATAAAATTGTGTATATTCTTTTATGTGTGTCTTGCAAAAAGGAATAAATGTCTTCTTTCTTTCTCTTTCATTGTCTGTTCTCACATAAAGTATGCTATTTTTTCATTAGACAAAAATATATATATGTAAGCGCATGTTTAAAGTTAATTTTTGGGATTTTTATTTCCATGTAATTTGAGCTTTGCAAGTGTTTGTTGCGAATAAAGTTTGTATTTATCTATAGAAAGGCAACAAAAACACATACATAAAAAAGCTAGCTACAAGATTCATGCACAAGATGACATAGTGCTCCTTCAACATATATTTAAATAGGTATGGGTAACGATTTATGTGTCTATTGATATGTGTCTGTAACGATGATATATTGTGTCTATTTATATCTCCATTTATTGTAAACTAGCCTTCCGTCCGCTGCTTCGCCCGCGATAAATTAATTTTCCCGTAGGAAAAGGTATTTTCCCGCGGTGAAAAGTACCTATGTCACTCAGTGATAATGTAGCTTTCTAACGGCAAAAGAATTTTCGAAATCGGTCCAGTAGTTTCGGAGCCTATTCAATTCAAACAAACAATCAAATCTTTCCTCTTTATAATATTAGTATAGATGTGTGTTTCATGTGTAATATATTATGTATTTCAGTACTTAGTATATTAATATATATTCTTTATTCAATAAAAATTACATAAATGGAAATTGATACAAATTAAACTATTAAATTAAAAACGAATTAAAAACTAAACTAAAACTAATCTTAAAGTAAAATAATTAAAAAAGGAGGGGCCCCCGTGGCATAGTTCCACAGACGAAGATATATATATTCTAAATTGCACCACCTGCTCAGATCTGTTCTGTTCTCCAGTCCATTATGGTTGCCTGGTAGAGATCGCTCTGTAGCGATAAGGCCGCCTATTGTTACCTTGTAATATTCTGCATACCTTTTTCTGTTTTGGTTGTTATATGTGGTGTTCAATAAAGAGTTATTGTATTGTATTGTATTGTAATAAAGTGCCCAACTGCCTTAAAGTAGGCAAGCCGGTGGGAATCCAGTTCGCTGGATGTGACGTATATACTCTTCGAGGTTTTTAGGCACGGAACCCTAAAGCGGTTTCAGGTAATCGGCGAAACTCAAAAGCGGATACGTGCTCGCGAGAAGCATCTCCAAATAACCGTGGCTTTGTGACGGATTGAAACGTCAGGCGTTAAAGAGGCGCGGACAGGCGTGTGCGCACCTCGTTAGTGGAGCTAATGGCGTGAGCGGGGGGAGGAGGGGGGAGAACAGGAAAGCCACAGAGAGGACTGATTTTTTATTTTGAAGAAAAAAAAAAGTGTATTTGTGACAGTATAATTAATGAAAACAAAAAAAAATACGACTGTTTCGGGCACGTCCAGAAATCATGTGATCATAATTGGCCTACTTTTGACCCTCCCCCCCATTCAAGATCACGTGTATTTTTCGGACTTAGTATGAATTAAGTTAAGTTAGTTAAAAAAACAGCAATGACTTGTTTTTTTTTCCGCTATTAAAAAAAATACATAAATCGCGAGGCACAATTTATATTATATTCTTAACCGTAAGGGATAAAGACGTGATATAATATGTATGTATGTATAATTAGACCGGTAATCTTGACAGTGGTGTTCAAACTCCAAGGGACTATCGTGACACAGTATCGTGGTGAATAATTGTGTTTAACATTTTATAGGGTTTCTTACGCTGTCCATCCGTCTGTCTCTTTGTCTGTCACAAGGCTGTATCTCATGAACCTTGATAGCTACAGTTGAAATTTTCAGAGATGACGTGTTTCTGTTGCCGCTATAACTAAAAATAGTAAAATAAAAACATAATATTTTTGTCTATGTAAATGACCAAATTAAAATGACCTCACACTGCATACACTTCGCTTTGAAGCAGGGCTCTCTAACACTGGATTTTATATTAACGTCACGAATTTATACGGGACCCTCGGTGCGCGAATCCAATTCGCACTTGGCCGGTTTTTTGTTTTAAATGTGTGTGTGTGTGTGTGTGTGTGTGTGTTATGTTTGTACGAAAACTGTTTTCTTAATCTTACGCTCCCACGGGCCTCTCCAAAGCTTTCTCTGTCCCCTTTTCTAGTTCCAAATGTATTTCCTATTACGAATGCACTTTACCAGTTCCTAATACACAGGCACACAGACAAACATATTTCGAAACGGTTAAAGATACGTCAACCACAAAATTAGTACAAAGTACGTGGCTTATTGAACATAACATCAAATGGTCATGAGTCAATACCATAGATGAATTAACCGATAGTGTCACACAATACACTAATCACGTCTTTATCCCTTACGGGGTAAACAGAGCCTAAGGTAACAGTTACCTAAAGGCCACATTTAGCAAGATTGAGGGCGTATAGGTGAAAAATGAAATCAAAATAGTAATGGGTTGCTAGCCTCATCACCTATAACATGATTCCTAAGATCTTCGCCCATTCCCTCGATGGGCTTTTACCATCTGCCCGGGTAGAGAAGCAATTGGTATATTCTATGTTTTTTTTTACTCCCCGAACAGCTAGGGAGAAATATTTTTTATCATACTACCTAACCTACCTAAATTAAAATATTATAGTACTTACTTAGGACTTTAGGAGGACTTGGCTGGTTAGAGTAAGTTTAAACAATTAAAACTAAAAAAAAAGAATCAAACTGTTTCACAAGACCGGCATCGTCGAGTGACAAAAAAGAGTAAACACGTAAAACAGTGCCCTTTAAAAGGGTGCGCCGGAGCATACGGTTTAGGTGTTAAAACAGCCGTCGCTAACATACAGACAAACACACGGCCACTTATGTCGGACGTGATCACAGAATAATGTTTATAGAGTGGTCACTCCCCGTCCCCGCCCATATCTTTTTTCTACGTTTTTATTGAACTTGCAATGTATGTATGTACGTAGATTGTCCGAGTGGAATCTTGCAACTAAAATTTGGAGCAGATAATTATCTTCAATCGATTAAGCTGAAATTTTGCAAACTGTGTGTCTGTGTAGGTTGGCAACGCACATGCAATCCCTCCGGGGTTGCGGGTGTCTATGGGTAGTGGTGACCCACTTGCTCGTTTGCCTTCCTATTCATAAAAAAAAAAAAAAAGTCTGATGACAATATACAATAATCTGGTTAGTGGTGTTCTCAAAGCAAAATTGAAGCAGATAATTATCTTCAACCAATTAAGCTGAAAATTTTGCAAACTGTGTAAGTCTGATGAAACTCTAAATATATAATAACTCAAAGGTGACTGACTGACTGACATAGTGATCTATCAACGCACAGCCCAAACCACTGGACGGATCGGACTGAAATTTGGCATGCAGGTAGATGTTATGACGTAGGCATCCGTTAAGAAAGGATTTTGATCAATTCTATCCCCAAGGGGATCAAATAGG
This sequence comes from Pandemis corylana, assembly GCA_949127965.1. Taxonomy (NCBI): domain Eukaryota; kingdom Metazoa; phylum Arthropoda; class Insecta; order Lepidoptera; family Tortricidae; genus Pandemis; species Pandemis corylana. Next base: position 5,032,801 of record OX421877.1, read on the forward strand.
GGATGAAAGTTTGTATAAAACAGCCTTCTAAGCTTCATTCACGCTGGTTCATTTCACATGTTTTTTTTCCATGGGCTTGTAGTCTATATTTCCTATTAAATGAATTATGAATCTTACTTCTTGATTTTTTATGTTTACGACACTCTAGCGCCCTCTAGTTTTTCTAACTCTAGTTTTTCAGCCAGAACCCCTTCTGCGTGCTCCACCAGCTAGGCCCTACACTACCACGCTAGTTAATAGACTACCTTAGGCACTGTCTACCCCTTAAGGGATAAACTAGGGGGGGTGTTTTACAAATTCTACAACGGGGAATGCTCTGAGGAACTCTTTGACCTCATTCCAGCTGCGGGGTTCCATTACAAATCTACCTGCCGTAAGCGCTCATTCCATCGATATCATGGTGATGAATGGCAGTCTTCGACGGTGCGGTTTAATCGGTCTTTTTTGCCACGAACTTGCAAAATCTGGAACGAGCTTCCCGCTGGGGTCTTCCCATTGAGTTACGACCTGGGTGCCTTTAAGAGGCGAGTGTACAATTTTCTGCAGGGCCGACAACGCACTGGCATCGCGTAAAGCGCTGCGGGTGTCTATGGACAGTGGTGATCATTTACCATCAGGTGACCCACTAGTTCGTTTCTCTGGCCTCTCTAACATAAAAAAAAACCGGTCAAGTGCGAGTCGGACTCGCGCACCGAGGGTTCCGTATCATTAACTATAAATATCTAAAACCAGTGTAAGCAGAGCCCTCTTCCAAAGCAAAATGTACGCAGTGTGGGGTTACTTTATATTGGTCACTGCTATATACAGACATACATACACATTTACGGTTTTCGCAATTATTCTTTAATCTGTGCTATAAGACCTACCTTCATACCAAATTTCAAGATTCTGCGTTCACGGGAACTACCTTGTAGGTTTTGATTCCCTTGAGAGTTGAAAATTTGCGGAAATTTGCGGCATAAACGGCTGTATCTTTTGATTGCGTTGGCTTAGAAGTTTGATTTTTTCACAGCTTCAAGGGACAGTAGACCTGAGTAATTGATATAAATTTCAGCTTCATACCTCCACGCGTTACTGAGAAAAAGGGTCTTGACAGACGGACGGACGGACAGACGGACAATAAAGTGATCCTATAAGGGTTCCGTTTTTTCCTTTTGAGGTACGGAACCCTAAAAAACGTGATTTATGTAGGTACGTATTATAATTATGACCTAAGTAAAATTGAAAGGGCCAAAAGTGCTTAAATTGGCCCTTTTAAATATAATTCGATAACGTATGATCAAAGCAGCTATTCGGAGTAAAAGCATTTACAAGAATAATGTCGTAAGAGACACATTTCATATCATTATTATAACGTAACAAATTTAGAGCAAATAAAATCAGCAACGCTTTGTTAGTACACTGCGCACTCAGAGACGTCCATTAGTGTTTAATCGAGGCGTTACTAATTTAACCCGCAAAGCAAAAACAGAGGTGTTATAGTGAAGTTCAATGTCGCTGTGTGCGTGTGTGTCTATGGCTCTCTCTCAAACGGATGGACCGATTTCGTTGCGGTTTTTTCATTGGTCTTCCATGCTGGTCTGGGAGCAAAGAAAAAACAGAATGTACCAGTTGCTTCTCTAACCGCGCAGATGGTAAAAGCCCATCGAGGGAGTGGGCGATTATAATAGGAATCATGTTATAGGCGATGACGCTAGCAACCCATCACTATTTTGATTTCATTTTCTACCTATACGCCCACAATCTTGCTAAATGCGGCCTGTTGGTACTTGTTACCTTAGGCTCTGTCTGTCCGTAAGGGATGAAGACGTGATGTGTGTGTGTGTGTGTGTGTGTGTGTGTGTGTGTGTGTGTGTTTTTTCATTCGAAAGCCTGTTTCCTTGCGGTGGTTTTAAGCCATGTTTTGTAAAGGTATGTATGTATGTATGTAAACTCTTTATTGCACATAAAAATTTTAAAAAATACAGAAATTCAGACAAGAAGTACAAAGGCGAACTTATCCCTAAGAAGGGATCTCTTCCAGCTAACCTGCTACAGAAAGGAAAAGTTGACAACAAAAAGGCAAGCAGTCATTATGCGCAAATAAGTAGTAATAATACCTACTTAATAAATTAACAACTAAAGTACAATACATTATAAAACCATAGTAAAATAATATATAAATAACGGAATAAAATTTAACCAAAAAACGTACATAAACACTATCAAATAGCAAATAACATAAATAAATACTCGAACTAAAATACAATATGAAAGCAGCTACCGCCTCAGGTGCCAGTGCTCAGCCACAACTAAACAAAGGTTCAAAGGTGCAAAGGTTCGGCAGTTTGAAGAGTATCAGCTCTTTTCCAATGTGATGTTAGGCATTTTTGGCATGAAATTGATTATTTTTTTCATTTACATACATACATACATACATATGACGTCTTTATCCCTTGCGGGGTAGACAGAGCCTAAGGTAACGAGACCGATTAGCAAGATTGTGAGCGTATAGGTGGAAAATGGAATCAAAATAGTGATGGTTTGCTAGCCGCATCGCCTATAACATCGACGGTCCCTATTAAAAGAGTCGGATGTGCAAAACTGCTACTTTTCAGGAGAAGCAATCGAAGATTTTTGAACGACATTTTTGTGTACAAAATTGTCAATTCTTGGAATTTTACTATGAAATTTGGCATGAGTTAATATTTTTATTGTACTGTGAGGTATGTATGTAAACATTTATCAACCTCCTTTTAGAACATGCTTAAAAGCGACTTGACACTATTTTAACTGGAACTACATCAACGAGATTTGTCGGAAGTGTCACATACCACGATTTTGATCGGACTTGGTAAAGTAAAATTTGTCGGATGTGTCACTAACGACATTATTAAATGAGCATCGTCGAGAACTTTTTGTCGTAACAGTAACATATGACATTTATATTCGGATATTATATGTGTTTTAATGATAGATCCGACACACTTGAATGACTTTTTTGGTGTAAATCGAACATTAATCTTAATTTTACTGTTTTTATTTAGAGTTAACTTTACCTCATTTATCCCAAAATACAAAATAGGTAGAAAATTGCTTAGGTACAGGCGTATCAAAAAAAAATCTTATCCAAAACTTAAAAGCTCTCTTCTTAAACAAACAAAAACACCGTATAAAAATAAAAAGTCGACAAAGAACTTAAGGTAATAAGTACGTTTTTCCTTTATAAACCTCAATTTTTGCACAGCAATACAAGATTTCAACAGTATAATGTAACGTTACAAAAATATCATAATTTAGTCACAGCCATAAATCAGTCTAATAATTATATTTTTCTAAAGTTAATCAACATTTAGGCTTAATAATACAGTAACAATATAATATGTATTAATAATATAGTAATTAACAGAAAACAATCGTAAAAATCCTCACTAGAAATAATAAAATTAGGTTAGGTTAGTTACATACATACATACCGTCACGCCTCTTTCCCACAGGGGTAGGCCGAGACTACTTTGTTCCACTTGCTACGATCCTGACATACTTCTTTCGCTTCATCCACACTCATCAATCTCTTCATACATGCTCGTCGGTTTCGCGTACTCCTGACCTGACCTTTTTCCAAAACGTCTCCTATTTGGTCTCGGAACGTCCGCCTAGGCCTTCCCCTCCCAACGTAACCATTCACACTCCCCCTAGATAGATTTGTTTAGTTAGTCTACTTTCATCCATCCGCTCTACGTGACCAAACCAACTAAGCATACTTATTTCTATCCTAGCCGCTATATCCTCTTTCACACCAGCACGTTCCCTTATCACACTATTTCTTATTCTATCTTTCAGTGATACACCTTTCATACTTCTTAACACTCTCATTTCTACTGCATTTATTCTACCTTCATGCTTCTTTGGCCATACCCAAGTTTCGCTGCCGTACATTAATGTTGGAACAAGCACCCCTCTGTGGGCAGCCAGTCGCGCCTTCTTCGACACCTTCTCACTGCTCACAAAGGTGCGCAGCGCCCCATTTACCATGTTTCCTGCATTCACTGTTCTTTCAATATCACTTTCACACTTCCCATCTTTCGTAAATGCGGAGCCCAGGTAGGTATACAAACTCTTTTACTTGTTCTACTTTCTTACCCGCAATCACAATTTCACATTCTGTCAGTTAGGAGTTAGGTTAGTTAAGTAGCTACAAATGCCCGAAGGGCAAACCGCATAGAAATAGGAGCCCCGTGAAAGCGGGGTTCATTCGAACTTATGGTGAAGTATAATTCGTCATTTTTGTGACAGTGGGACCACGAGTCCATAGGGGGTATTAGACGCCTTCAAATGTATCCTAAATCCTCCTAATGATTTCATAAATTGTATTAATTACGCTGCTTTAGAAATGTCAAATTCAAATTATTTTTCGGCGCGTCCTACCTACCTACTTGTTTATATGTGTGAAGGCGGTGCCTCAGCCCAAATAGTTCCAAGGTCAAAAGGTACTATTAGGCAGATAGACTAGGTCCACTTCTGCCACGCATGCCACACATAAACATAACGATGTTACGATGAGAGCGTGTTTGATGGTGCGGGCTGAGACACCGACTTCAAACAATTATAAGTAAACTTAATACCTAGATAGAACTCAGAACCTGTGCAAACAAAAAGTATGCCTAATATTTTCGGATTATGACAGTGTTTGGAATATACCGGTGTTCTTCGATATTAATGATCTCACTAATTTGACTCGTAAACACTTTCAAAGTGAGAAACATGTAGGGACGAAGTTGTATTTTATTATAATGAATTTTGATGCAACAGTAAATTAGTCGCTGTGCTGGCAGGCCTCCAACCAGGTGGACCGACGACGGGGTGCTATGTCGGAAACCTCCCCGAGAGCTCTAGCGTTACAGTTCCCTTCTATCAGGGGCTTTGGCCCCATGGGGGGGGAAGGGTAACGCTTAGGCCGGTGCACCCTGGGCAACAACGGCTGATTAAACCCCTCGTGGATTAGTTAGCTGGTGGCAAATATCCGACCTGGGGGGGTGGGGGGGTAGGGCGGGGCGAAGTATTATATTTATGTATATATATTTGGGCGAGGGCCGGGGCGAAAGCCCCTTGTTATCAAGGGAGGGAATAAGTTTAGGAGGGAAAAGGCGGGCGGTAGCTGCCGGGGAGCTGCTCTGCATCTGCGGCCGAGTAAAGTAACATTGAAAGGTAGCGCAGCTCTGCACCAAACCTGGAGGCGCCAAACGCCTTTTGGGAGGGAAGGGGAGCCTTGGGGAGACGAGGGCCAGAAGCGTTGGGTACTGTTGGGCCGAGCTGAGCTGCCTACTGAGTAGCCCCTCCCGCCGAGCTGGTCCGACTCGGCCTGGAGCTGGCGAAAAGTAGGTATTGCTTTGCGGTTAGTTACCGGCAGGCCCTTCGTTCTCTGAGGGGGGGGAGCTTAGGGGGGGACGGGGCGGGCGGTAGCTGCCGGGGAGCTGCTCTGCATCTGCGGCCGAGTAAAGTAACATTGAAAGGTAGCGCAGCTCTGCACCAAACCTGGAGGCGCCAAACGCCTCGTACGGGGAGGGACGGGGGCGAGTCCAACCTTGTACCTGCTGTTCGCCCCGGGCGGGGAACGGAAGGGCGAGCCTCATGCTGGCGGCGGGCGAAAGCCTGCCGTCGAAGCGGTGCGTTCCGCAAGGGACGCGATCGCGGAGCGGAGTGACCTCGGTCATTTTCGGTCGGCACGTAACCTGGTCCGTAGGGCCGGGACCGTGGGCCGCCTGGTCTTTTTCAAGATAAGGGGGCCGCGAGGAGAAAACCTCTATAAAAATCCGGAGGAGCGACGTGACCTCGGTCACGGTCGGACGCCACGTAAACCTGGTCCGTAGGGCCGGGACCGTGGGCCGCCTCGTCTTTTTCAAGATAGGGGGGCCGCGAGGAGTAAACCTCTATAAAAATCACCAGGGCGGCGTGATCTCGGTCACGTCGGCCGGCACGTAACCCCGGCCCGCAGGCGCTGGGAACGTGGGCCGCTGAGGGGGCTACGAGGAGTCAACCTCTTTAAAAAAACAGACGGTCACCGGCGGGGGAGGGCGGGGAATCCGGAACCTGCATTCAACGGTGCCGTCGCCACCTGCCCCATCCCGGGGCGGCCAGTGGACGTTGCGGTGGTCACGGTGTTCGCCCGCAACGCCCGCAGTTCAAGGCCTGGAGGGAACGTGTGTGTTTTTAGACGGTAGGCCTCTCCCCTTCTTCCATAGGGAAGGCAGCGGCGAGATGGAGAGCCCGTCATACCTCCGTTCGTATGCTGCCCCGAGCGCGGAGATGCATAAGGCGCATTTTCCACACGTTAAAAAAAAAAAAAAAAAAAAAAAAAGGTGGACCGACGACATCGTGAAAGTTGCGAAAAACCGGTGGTTGCAGGTGGCGAGTTGCCTTTCATTATGGTGTTCTAAGGGGGAGGCCTCTGTTCAACAGTGGACGTCTTCAGGCTGATGATGATGATGAAGAGGTGTTTTTTTGGTAGGGTCGGATTGTCCAGTGTATATTTTCACCCTCCGCCACTTCTACTTTATTTGACACATTCAGCAGAAATGTTCATGTTATCGAACGTGATGTCGCTGTTATAAAATTTATTTTTGTCACTAAACACATCCCCGAGTAAATCTTGAAGTTGAATTAATTCATCGTCCAAATTTCTTGGAATAAGTGACACATTTTCCTTAAAAAAATAGATTAAAGCAAAATATTGTATGCAAAAGCAACATAAGACAGAAAAAAAAATTGATTGAGCCCTCTTACATTGTCGGTAAATGCATTTCCTACACTTATAAATAGCACCCGTCCAATTAAGATTGTCAGATTTACCACTTAAAACAAAAAATGCCAAACAATATCCAATGAAAACAGTCGAATGTGGCACTACCGACAAAAGCAGTTAAAAATTTCCTATTAAAAATGTCTGTTATGCCACATCCGACAAAAAAACTTACGAAAAAGCTATTAAAATTGTCGGAACTACCGCAACCGACATTTATGGGTGGGCATACCCAAATTTGATTATTTATTAAGCAAAACTTAATTTTTAAGCATATTATTAGCATATTATTATAAATCGCGAGAAGCGTACCTGGCGACCACCTCTCCGCGAGTCCGCGCAACATGGCCAGTAGTGGCAGTTCCGCGTAGTTGGCCGCCCCCCGCGCCCCGCCAACATTGTCGTTACTTTACAACCGACTTTATTAAGCGGCCATTGTACCAACATCCGACTTTTTTAACCAAAATATCTCGGAAAATAGCCAAGATAATGATATTTTTTTAATGTAGTATTAAAGTTTATTGTTTTTTATTGACATTAACGCAATAATCCCAAAATGGCCAAAATGGAGATCCGACTCTTTTAATAGGGACCGTCGACATGATACCTATTATGATTTTCGCCCATTCCCTCGATGGGCTTTTACCATCTGCGCGGGAAGAGAAGCAACTGGTAAATTGTAGTAGTGGTAGTTTTTTGAATTTTTAGTTTAATTTCTAAAAGTGCACAAAAAGCCCTGGTAGCCTAGTGATTTGAGCTTCGGCCTCTCAAGCAAAGGGTCGTGGGATATCTCATTTGAAATTCACCATGAGCTTTATGGTGAAGTGAAGTTCCCATCCTCTGGGCCCGCTTGGGACCTATCGCCCAAGCCCTCTCATTCTGCGAAGAGGCCTGTGCCCAGCAATGGGACGTGTAGGCTGGAGATAATGATGGTGTACAGAAAAGTATACAGAAGTGTACATTTCATCTTCTCTTTAGAGTGATTCGAGTTTGTCTGTCTCACTCATATATGGGTTGGATACTGAATCGGCCGAGTGAGAGAGACCGCAAGACTAACCCTAATACACACATACACAAATCACGTCTTTATCCCTTACGAGGTAGACAAAGCCTAAGGTAACAAGACCGGCCACGTTTAGCAAGACACTGAGGGCGCAGAGGTGGAAAGTGGAATCAAAATGGTGATGGGTTGCTAGCCGCATCGCCTATAACATGATTCCTATGATTTTCGCCCATTCCCTCGATGGGCTTTTACCATGCGCGGGAAGAGAAGCAACTGGTACATTCTATGTTTTTTCTTTGCTCCCAGACCAGCATGGAAGTAAACCCAATTCTAAAAGGTTGCAGATTGTACAGAAATGGCGGCGTTTTCGTTGAAAATTACCCAATAGTTCAAGTCGCACTTCGATCACTAGTCAATATAGAATGTACCTACAGGAAACAAAACGTCATTTACCCGACAATTTTCGGGAATTCTCGAAAAGACGCCATTTTTTGAGGAAAAATGTTCCGAATTACAAAACGGAATCCGTGGAGAGCACTTGACTCTGATCCGAATGCGTAAAGCTGGGAGCGCAATGGGAGCAAATAATAGTTTATCAATAAAACTTTATCCCTTACGGGGTAGACAGAGCCTAAGGTAACAATAACTAAAGGCCACGTTTAGCATGATTGTTGGCATGAAAGGGGAATCAAAATAGTGATGAATTGCTAGCCGCATAGTCTTTATATAACACGATTCCTATGCCCATTCCCTCGATGGGCTTTTACCATGCGCGAGAAGAGAAGCAACCAGTACATTCTATGTTTTTTCTTTACTCCCAGACCAGCATGGAAGCATGGGGCGTTAACATTACGTCTTAATTCAGGTTTAAGCTGTCATTTTTAGTATGGATCTGACAGCGAGCGAAGCTAAACTGAATCGGAATTGAATCGCATTAAGACGTCATGGTAACTATCCTGTTTTGTCTTGCAGTTTCACTCATTTTTATGGGTTTGATAATTGAAACGGCCGACGGTACTCGAAATCCAAATGGTATTCTATTAAGAGCTTACGGACTTAATAACTAGCTGCTGGCTGCGACTTTATCCGCGCAGAATTAAATAAGTATCTATTACATGGGTATCTTTTGGTAAAATAATTTCCGAAATCGGTTCAGCAGATCCAGAGATTGCCCCAACATCACAAATTCGCCGACAAACGTTTGATCGAATGCATCGTTTGACAATTCACTTGACAGCCCTTTATTTTCTGTTAACATAATTAGCTTTTCTAAAATGTATAAAATTAACCTAACGTTGATATTGCTTCCCCTTTCCACCCATACACCCATAATCATGCTAAGCGTGGCCTTTAGTTATTGTTACCTTAGGCTCTGTCTATCTCGTAAGAGATAAAGCCGTGATTTATGTATGAGTATGTATGTATGTTGCTCAGATCTGTTCTGTTCTCCAGTCCATTATTGTTGCCTGGTAGAGATCGCTCTGTAGCGATAAGGCCGCCTATTGTTCCCTTGTAATATTCTGTATACCTTTTTTTCTGTTTTGGTTGTTATATGTGGTGTTCAATAAAGAGTTATTGTATTGTATTGTATTGTATGTTGATTCACCCCCTTGCAAAAAAATCGGGCACCTATGGTTTTTAAAATTTTTAGGCATTATAGCTTAGAAAGTAAGCTTTTATGCACATAAAATACGAAAACCAGTGGCGCTCATATTTTTTGTTAGCTGGTGTATTATAAATTATGACGCCTTTGCCCCCACTGTACCCCTGCCTGTCAATCGAGAAAAATATGTCAAGTGAGATTCATCCGTTCCGAGATATCCGAGATCGATCCAGAACGAGCAGTAATCCTTACGACTGGCGTCCGAAACGCAGCCAAACTAATCTACAGGAGTTTACGATTCGCCAAATTATTGTTTCGCCGAATTTTTGTACATACATACATACATACATACCGTCACGCCTCTTTCCCACAGGGGTAGGCAGAGACTACTTTATTCCACTTGCTACGATCCTGACATATTTCTTTCGCTTCATCCACAGTCATCAATCTCTTCATACATGCTCGTCGGTTTCGGGTACTCCTGATCTGACCTTTTTCCAAAACGTCTCCTATTTGGTCTCGGAACGTCCGTCTAGGCCTTCCCCTCCCAACGCAACCATTCGCACTCCCCATATAGATCTGTTTAGTTAGTCTACTTTCATCCATCCGCTCTACATGCCCAAACCAACTAAGCATACTTTTTTCTATCCTAGTCACTATATCCTCTTTCACACCAGCACGTTCCCTTATCAGACTGTTCCTTATTCTATCTTTCATTTCGAATTTTTGTTTCGCCAAAAATCCTACTAATACATTAAACACCAAAATTTTTGACGACGCGAGTGAGTGACTCGTATGTTTGTTCCTTCTTCACGCTGAAACAACTGTAGGGATTTCCCCTTACGGATTATCCCTTACGGGATAGACAGAGCCTAAGGTAACACGGAGCCTAAGGCCACGTTTAGCATGATTAAGGCCGTATAACTGGAAAGGGAAATCAAAATAGTGATGGTTTGCTAGCCGCATCGCCTATAACATGATTCCTAAGATTTTCGCCCATTCCCTCGATGGGCTTTTACCATCTGCGCGGAAAGAGAAGCAACTGGTAAATTCTATGCTTTTCTGTACTCCCAGACCAGCATGGAAGAAATATACATACATACAAACAGGGCAAGCTAAATAAAAGCTAATACATAAAAAACTAAAATATTAAAAGTGTATTTAAGAATATAATTTACGACTGAGACGTTAAAAGGTTTGAACAGAACCCATTTTTTTGCAGTTCAAGGGCTTAAAATGGGTTAAAGTAGCGTAGTTAACTCAGAGGGTTAAGTTTTTAAGATAACGTTGCTTCTCATCTTTTTAACCCACTGACAATAAATCGTACATACACAAATCACGTCTTTATCCCTTACGGGGTAGACAGAGCCTAAGGTAACAGGTAACTACAGGCCACATTTAGCAAGATTGTGGGCGTATAGGTGAAAAATGAAATAAAAAAAGTGTTGCGTTGCTAGTCTCATCGCCTATAACATGATTCCTATGATTTTCGCCCATTCCCTCGATGGGCTTTTACCATCTGCGCGGGTAGAGAAGCAACTGGTATATTCTATGTTTTTTCTTTGCTCCCGGACCAGCATGGATGAATAAATCCTAGTTACTAATATTATAAACGCGAAAGTTTGTGAGTAGGTATTGATGGACGAATGTTTGTTACTCTTTCACGCCAGAACGGCTGGACAGATGTGTATGAAATTTGGAACATAGATAGATTATAGTCTGGAATAACACATAGGCTTTTTATCCCGGAAAATTGCGTAATTCCTGCGGGATAGCGATAAACGAATTCTATGCAGACGAAGTTGCGGGCAACAGCTAGTTCTAGATAAATTTGGCATAATTTTGAATTTTCTTCCATACTGGTCTGGGAGTAAAGAAAAACGTAGAATGTACCAGTTGCTTCTCTTCTCGTGTAGATAGTAAAAGTAAATCGAGGGAATGGGCAAAAATCTTGGGAATCCCCCTTTCCACCTACATACATACATAAATCACGTCTTTATCCCTTACGGGGCAGAAAGAGCCTAAGGTAACAAGATCTAAAGGGAACGATTAGCATGATGGATGGTACAGGATGGCCATTTCAAATCCCATGGAAAAATGGAATGGAACAAAGAAATGGACGAAAATCTTAGGATTCATGCTACAGGCAATGCGGCTAGCAACCCATCACTATTTTGATTCCTCTTTCCACCTATACGCCCACAATCATGTTAAACGTGGCCTTTAGGTCTTGTTACCTTAGGCTCTGTCTACCCCGTGAGGGATAAATACGTGATTTATGTATGTATCTCTTAATAAGTGTGATATCTATTGAACAGGACTCTTACCGTGTCCAATTCAAAACAATCTACTTCCTTCTTATAATTGCATTAATGTATTTCAAATTTTAATTGGCTCTGTATAAGGTATGTTTTACGATGCAGTACTAATGTCATATTAAAAATACAATAAACATAACAATGGTCCTTAACATCAATGGAGCCATTAGTTTTATTTTTATTGAGGGTAGTTAATGGGAGTTTAACTCAATTTGTTGTTAAACACTTACACACGCAGTTACAATAATAGGCCAGAGCGATATTTTGTGCGTTAAATTTAACCAAAAATAATATAATAAATAAAAATAAAATAAATAAAATATCTTGGGACAAATTACACCAATTGACCCAGCCCCAAACTAAGCAAAGCTTGTACTATGGGTACCAGGCAACGGATAAACATACTTATATAATGTAGACAAATACATACTTAAATACATACAACATCCATGACTCGGGCACAAACATTCGTATTCATCATACAACTGTCTGCCCCTGCCGGGATTTGAACCCAGGACCTCTAGCTTCATAGTCAGGGTCACTAACCACAAGGCTATCCGGTCGTCAAACTCAAAATATAACGGATTCGATAGCTATTTAGCGGAAAAGGAGCAGAAGTAAAACCAAAACAGCTTATGTGACAAATGTATTAAGACAGACCAACAGACAGTGACTTATGAAACAACACGTATTAAAAAAGCAACTTCAAAAAATAGAACAATAGACACAAACAGAAATATAAAAGAACTATTTACAACGCCAACAAATAAGTTTCTGTCAAAATGCCATTTAATATTTAATACAAGTTTTAGTTGTTGCACTCGTGAACATACTTGCCCTGGATTATAAAATTAAAATTACAACTATAATGAAAATAAATAATGAAATGAATGAAAAAAGACATCTTTATTTTCCATTAATATTTTGATTCCATTTTCCATCTATGCCGAGCATTGTGCTAAACGTGGCCTGTAGGTCTTGTCACCTTAGGCTCTGTCTACCCCGTAAGGGATACAGACGTGATTTGTGTATTGTATTGTATTTTCCGAATACCTACGAAATTATACCTTAAAAACTTTGGAGAACAAAGTAATCAAAGAAGTTGTTACATACATACATATGTTACGTCTTTATCCCTTACGGGGTAGGCAGAGCCTAAGGTAACAAAACCTTAAGGCCACTTTTATGTATGTATGTATGTAAAACTCTTTATTGCACATAAACATTTTAAAAATACAGAAATACAGAGAAAATAGTACAAAGGCATAGGTTATCATGATTAAGGGTGTATAGGAGGAAAGGGAACTCAAAATAATGATGGGATGCTAGCCGCATTGCCTGTCTATAACATGTAACCCAGTCCCTCGGTGGGCTTTTACCATCGGCGCGGGAAGAGACGCGACTGGTACATTCCATGTTTTTTCTTTACTCCCAGACCAGCATGGAAGATTTTTTGAACTCTGTCGAAACCTCCCATCATCCTTATCACAAAGTGTACATAGACAAGTATATACACAAATAGGCTTAATGAGGACAGGTAAATGACACCGGGCGCCGTCCTGGTTGCGAGGACTCGCTCCACTCGGGCCCGGTGTTTCTGTCTAAAAATAAATAAATAAAATAAATAAATAAATATCTTGGGACAAATTACACCAATTGACCCAGCCCCAAACTAAGCAAAGCTTGTACTATGGGTACCAGGCAACGGATAAACATACTTATAATAATGTAGATAAATACATACTTAAATACATACAACATCCATGACTCGGGCACAAACATTCGTATTCATCATACAACTGTCTGCCCCTACCGGGATTCGAACCCAGGACCTCTAGCTTCATAGTCAGAGTCACTAACCACTAGGCTATGAATGCGGCTTATTGGAAGTATTATAAAAGATATTTATAATACTTCCAATAAGCCGAGCTGCCGTGTGTCAGACGACTCCTAACAGCCTACGGCTCTGCATGTAATTCGTTATTTGTTAAATTTCCTGTTGCGCGGACTAATCATACATAGGTACAGTTTGACAACAAAAATAATGCTCCACGATGTACCTGCGCAGTATACCAATTTTAGTAGCGCGGGAAACTCTGGCGCTGTTATTGGTCGATCGATTTCGTACCAACAATGGCAAAATCGTGTAAGCGGGACAGAGCTAAGAATGCAAAGCAAGCAATACTCTGCCAGTTGCGCTTGCAAATAAAGTTCAATATAGATTATTTACACGTTCGGCTGCCATCGGAAACTGGTCTGCGCTTCTCTGCGCAAACGAATACTGCCGATGCGCATTATATTTGTTGTCAAACTGTACGGAAAGCTGATGAAAATGGCCTTTCGTAGTCCTCGTTTCTTCTTTCAAAACGGAACCGGTTTTTTTTCAGAGGACTATGGCCATGTCTCTACGTTTTACTTTGTTAATTTTATTTTTAAAAATAACTTTACTGAAGTCTGTGTTATGGCATCGAAATTTGGCAATATTTGAGATTTTCTAGTGGTCTTGAGGTCTTGTTACCTTAGGCTCTGTCTACCCCGCAAGGGATAAAGACGTGATTTATGTATGTATCTATGAGATTTTCTAAGATCTCTATTTTTTAATTAATCATACAATACAATAACTCTTTATTGAACACCACATATAACAACCAAAACAGACAAAAGGTATACAGAATATTATAAGTAACAATAGGCGGCCTTATCGCTGCAGAGCGATCTCTACCAGGCAACCATAATGGACTGGAGAACAGAACAGATCTGAGCAGGTGGTGCAATTTAGAATATATATAATCATAATTGGAGAATAGTAATAATGTCAGAGACTAGATAAAATAATTACTTGTCGAAATTATACGGAGCACTCGGTGTGCGAGTCCATATTTTCAAAGGCTACGTTTAAAAAAAAAAAGAAATACAGAAGCCACGTCTTCATACCTTACGGGGTAGACAGAGCTAGAGTAACAAGACCTAAAGGCCACGATTAAAAATACTTTCAAGTAGAAAGCAAGCGGCGCCAAGCGGCCTGCACCAACCGTCCCCATCCCCCCGGATATTGATTTTGGTTGTTAGGGATTTATTTATGACTATTAGCCGAGGGGAGTAATGAGTTGAGATCAGGGTAGAAGGAAGTCTTGGTTTTGAGAGCGATTTATCTCGTTTTTTTTATAGTTGGCAATGTTGACGTACGCCGGTCATGACAACCATGATGCCATGAAGCCATGATGAGTCTTGACAATCTTGCTAAATGTGGCCTCTAGGTGCCTGTTTACCTTAGGCTCTGTATACCCCCACACAGGATTGAGGCAACACCGGAAATAAGAAATAAGAAACGTTTATTGTATAAAACCGTGTACAATTGTGATAGCATGATTTTTATAAGTTTCAACTGTTTATTCATTTCGGACGTACAATATTTAGATTTATTATTATGAATTATTTTGGTACTATTTTTATTTTAATAATTTGTAGAGAGAGAGTTTTTAGTTCGGGTATACCCCTTCGGGGGGGAGTGCCACATAACCCTAGGCATCCCCGTGCCTAGGGCATCCATAAAGATTTTCTCTCTGTTAAAAAAACGGCTCTGTCTACCCCGTAAGGGATAAAGACGTGACGTGATTTGTGTATGTATGTGTGTGTAGGTCATGAGCGTTTTCCAAAAAAAATCCACATGTACATTTTTTCCAGAATATAAATATTTTTGGTTTTTCTTAGTCAGAATCGTTTACCCTATCGATTCTCAATTTTTTTTTTTTTTTTATATGAATAGGAAGGCAAACGAGCAGGTGGGTCACCTGATGGTAAGTGATCACCACTGCCCATAGACACCCGCAACCCCGGAGGGATTGCAGATGCGTTGCCAAGCTAGAGGACTAAGATGAATGGCCTCTTGTGCCCGTAATTTCCCCGGCTGTCTTACTCTCCACACCGGAACACAGCAGTGCAAGCACTGCTACTTAGCGGCAGGATTAGCGAGTAAGATGGTGGTAGCGATCCGGACGGACCTTGCACAAGGCCCTACCACCCGCAAATCGATATCGATCGGTATCGATTCATACAAGAAAAAAGGGATAAAGAGGTGACTTACGTATGTATGTACACACAGCAAAGCTATTCGGTAAGCAGGCTAGATACGGCGCGAGCGTGCGTAGGTGCTTACCTGATTATATTGCCGTGTGTACCTATGTGTAGTTCCTGCATGCTTTTCATTTCGATTATTGACTGATTTTGAATTGTGATAGAAGTTACATACATACATAAATCACATCAGTATCCCTTACGGGGTAGACAGAGCCTAACGTAACAAGACCTAAACGCCACGTTTAGCTCTATTGTGGGCGAATAGGTGGAAAGCCAATCAAAATAGTGATGGGTTAGTTATAACTTCGCCCGTTCCCTCGATGGCCTTTTACCATGCGCAGGAAGAGAAGTAATTGATACATTCTATGCAGTGGCGTAACTATAGGGTGGCAGGGGTAGCAAAATGCCAGGGGCCCCTAGCTCTACGGGGCCTCGAACTGGCTTAATTTAGAGCACAGAAGGGACGCTGATGCACTTCTTTATATTGAGGAAGGAGCCCCTGACGAATTTGCCGCGGGCCCCAGACGTTATAGTTACGCCACTGATTCTGTGTATTTCTTTGCTCCCAGACCAGCAGGAAGCACAGATGACATGGTGTGGCTGAATCAGGGGCGTGCAGTGAGTAGAGGGTAGGCATATTGACAACAAAACCCGTATTGTGTATGCTTACAAACAAGCACTGCTTATATGCCTGTAAGGGATGAACGCGTCTGGGCTGGATAGATGTTAAGAGTGGAGAATTTGAACGCCATTGATCGGGTCTTCCATGCTGGTCTGGGAGCAAAGAAAAAACGTAGAATGTACCAGTTGCTCCTCTACCCGCGCAGATGGTAAACATCGAGGGAATGGGCGAAAATAATAGGAATCATGTCATAGGCGATGAGGCTAGCAATCCATCACTATTTTGATTCCATTTCCCACCTATACGCCCACAATCTTGCTAAATGTGGTCTGTAGGTACCTGTTACCTTAGGCTCTGTCTACCCTGTAGGGGATAAAGACGTGATTTGTGTGTGTGTGTGTGTGTGTGTATTGATCGGTTGAGCGAGGGAAGCTGGCTGTCAGCAAGCAGTATCTTTCTTGCTCGCTGATCATTGAGAGCGGTACGATAACACCTGTCACTACCAATGATTCTCGATACAATCATCATAAGTAAGTAAGTAAGTAAATGCTTACATACATGTAAAGAAATAGATAGTAGGTACATTTCTTTGGTTTAAATTTGGCCGCGACTCGCTCTGTCAGTAAAGCAGCGTGGTGTGTGAACCTTGCGTACTGTCGGTAAAGCAGTGCTGTCAATACTTTTAGAGGTTATAAAAAACTATTGAAAAAGATGATAATATGGCCGTTAAGACTAAACCTTATTTAAGTTATTTAGATTATTAAAAGAAGATTAATAAAGAAATTGACACTGTGAATAATAAACGTTAAATGTCGTTTCTTTGTTTACAGGTGAGTTTTACTTAAGTTAAGAGGATAATAGTGTGTAAGTTTCTCATAGAATATAACTCATGCAAATAAATCTTTGTTTACAGAGCAACACTTTGTTTAATTCATTGTCAATAAGAAACCAACATTATATACACACAAAACCTAACGATAATTCACGAACTTGTTCGCTATATTAGTTTGAACCCCTGCAAAGTATGAGACCCTAATTACAACTTAAAAAAATTATCATTAAGGAAATCCGGTCAGTTTTATGGTAGTTTGAAAGCAAGTGCGAGTGAAGTTTTAGTTACAAACAATAACGTTTCGAGTAGGTAGCGCTACTCACGTAACTTATGAATGAAATGGTACACAGAGCATAGTCCTGAAATGCATCTTTTTTTATTTATATTTTATATAGCCTTTTTATTCCGAATTCGCTATAATTTCATTTTTGTTGTTGTTGTTGTTTTTTTTTTTATTTATTATTATTAAATTGTCGCGTAATTCGGCGTGCCTCATGGCATAGGCCTCCTCCGTGTATTGGAGGGTTTGGGCTATAGTTTCCACGCGCGCCCAGTGCGGATTGGATTGAATTTCTTCGCAGATTTGTGCAAGTTTTACTCACGATGTTTTCCTTCACCGAAAAGCTCATGGCAAATTTCAAATGTAATTTTCGTACATAAATTCCGAAAAACTCAGAGGTGCGCGCCCGGGATTTGAACCCACGACACTCTGCTTGAGAGGCCACAGGTCAAACCACTAGGCTACCACGGCTTTTTTAAATGCATTTTAAGATTCGTTAATTAAAGGGTCAAGTAATTAACCACGAGCGTCAAACTTTGCCAGGGTGTTAAGGTACACTTACCTGACAGTTCTGTAAAAGGAAGTTAAAGGGTTTTGTGACAGCCTGTATAAATCACGTCCTTATCCATTACGGGGTAGACAGAGCCTAAGGTAACAAGACCTATAGGCCATTAGCATGATTTAAATGTCCATGTTTTAAAAAAAGGGGTCCGCGAAAGAAACCATATGGAATGAAATGAAATAGTAGTTTAAATTACCTACTATGAAATTAAAATGAAAAATTTGAAATAAAATCATAATCCAAATCAAAAAATTAAAATGCAATCAATATAAAATTAAAAATCAACAATAAATTTAGATAAAATCGATAGATTTCCGAGCGAGTTGCTATCGAGATATCATGGTTACCCATTAACCTCTTTTACCCACTTCACATCTGACGGGTAATTACCCCAAAATTTACCTCAAAAGGTACATCGATTTGGAGGATTAAAAATTTAAATGCGAAATACGGATTTACCCATGCATTTGGTACCTTGTCGCTGTACACCCGATACCGATTTGTATGCTGCTAAACGAATATGTCAAAAGAGGTAATTTGACAAGGTTTTAAATTGTGTATTGGGGTGTTTTGGAAGCTGAAACTGCTGAGGGGATGGAATCAATGGCTTTTAAATATGTATTCATGGAATTTGATGATGTTGAGTTTCATTTTTTGGACTTTAGTGATCCTTGGTAAAATAATCTGCTTTTACGAACTTGTATCTTCCATGCTAGTATGGTGAAAGAAAAAACATAGAATATACCAGTTGCTTCTCTACCCGCGCATGGTAAAAGCCCATCGAGGGAATGGGCGAAAATCATAGGAATCATGTTATAGGCGATGAGGCTAGCAACCCAGCACTATCTTGCTAAATGTGGCCTGTAGGTATCTGTTACCTTAGGCTCTGTCTACCCCGTAAGGGATAAAGACGTGATTTGTGTATGTATGTGTATTATCTTCCATGCTGGTATGGGAGTAAAGAAAAAACATAGAATGTACCAATTGCTTCTATTCCCATCCCAAAGACCATCGAGTATGGGCAAAAATCTTAGGAATCATGTTATAGGCAACGCGCCTAGCAAACCATCACTACTTTGCTTCCCTTTTCCAGCTATGCGCATGTGGCCTTTAGGTCTTGTTGCCTTGGGCTCTGTCTACCCCGTGAGGGATAAAGACGTGATAAATGTATGTCATAAAGGCCACGTTTAGCATGATTGTGGGCGTATAGGTGGAACGGAGAATCAAAATAGTGATGGGTTGCATCGCCTAGAACATGATACCTAAGATTTTCGCCCATTCCCTCGATGGGCTTTTACCATCGCGGGAAGAGAAGCAGCTGGTACATTCTATGTTTTTTATTTGCTCGCAGACGGCATAGAAGTTGATATAAACATGAAACGGTAAAGTCATTAACAATTACCGTTGGAAAATTTTCATATAAAACCGGGAGGCGGTTGCGTTTTTATACATTGATTTTAAAACTTATATGAACATTACATGCTTGCATGCTGGTCTGGGAGTAAAGAAAAAACATAGAATTTAGCAGTTACTTCTCTTCCCGCGCATGGTAAAACCCCATCGTGTTATAGGCGATGCGGCAACCCGTCACTATTTTGATTTCCCTTCCCAGCTATGCGCCCTTAATTATGCTAAACGTGGCCTTAAGGTTTTGTTACCTTAGGCTCTGTCTACCCCGTAAGGGATAAAGACGTGATATATGTATGTATGTATAAACATACATTTTATCAAGTCTTTAATCCTTACGGGGTGGACATAGCTTTTATGGCACACAATGAATTGCTTCGCAGATGTGTGCAAATTACTTCACGATGTTATCCTTCACCAAAAAGCTCATGGCAAATTTAATATGTAATATCGCACATAAACTCCGAAACACTCAGAGGTGCGAGCCCCGGCTCTCCATGACCCTATGCTTGAGAGGCCAATGCTCAAACCGGCTACTACGGCTTTTTAACCTTTTCAACGCCAACGACACATATATCGGCACCGCAGGTTCAACGCCAACACCTATATATACGTCCATTTTTCAATGCCAAAGCAACCTTTATTAATTGGGTTTAGGTTCAACTTAAGGCATCGCAATAAAGATGTCTGGCGTATGGGTGACGTCTTTTGTATTTGACGTGGCGGCGAAAAGGTTAAACGCAAATAAAAATTAATAATTTAAAACCGAAAAAGTAAAACATAAAAATCAAGAAATAAAATTTCTTGATTCATTTGATAGCACCTATCATTTAAAAAACAGCGCGCCTTCTCTCGTCCCTGGTGAGCAGTAGATGTTCCATGGGAGTTTGTAATTGTGTCGTACAGACACATCATTCAAACAGATGACGCTTAGCGACAAAAAATCGCATAGTAACAAAAGGTCACGTGACAGTTAGTAACAGGTAAAAAAATTCGGAGACTACCCACCTGCTATGGGTGGTGTAGGGGTATAGCACGCGTCACGGAATGACGAGGATCCGGGTTCGATTCCCGGCCATAGCTTTACTTTTCGGATTTTTCTATGTGTTCAAATTTTCACTGACATTTCGAAATTTAATTAATAATTTCGTCATTTAGTCACCCTGGTACCTCCCGCTCTAAGATAATAGCTCGGGCAATTTAGTCGTCTGGGCATGCCCGGCGTTCGCCGCACATTAGTCACTCGCCAAATTGCCTTATCGATAGCAAAAACTTACCCCCTTACTGCCTTTTAGGGGGCAAAAAGGACGGACGTCCTGTGAGCTGGCAGAAGGGTCTTACATAGTACAGTCGCCAGTTACAACTAAAAATATCAGGGACCTTACCTACGAATAATAATAAATCAAGAAGCGTAATTCCCTAACAGTTGCCGCTTCGATTGTCATTCCACTTACGCACACAAACTAACAGCAATGCAAACGTGACATCTGTCACTCCGATAGACAATAATTGCACGCGATTAGTCCGCGCGTCGTGATTGTGTCCGCCTACTTGCGGTAAGGGAAGAGTGCGTGGATCGCATACATCCAGAGTCGTCAAGTATGGTGTCCTAAAATATTTATTTACATACATATGAAAGGTGAGTCCTCTAATTTTCATATCTGAATGGCTTCTACACCACTTCACACAACACGATGGCATATTTTTCTAATGTATTAGCGCAAAAATACAATGATAACGTCACGATAACGGCTCGAGCGTCCCGGCCGAACTAATTCGCCGCGCGGTACATATTTTAAGCCCCGCCCCCTGCGGTTCACTTCGCGTGGAATGATTTTACGGGCTTAGTTACGCTTCTTGACTTATTATTATTCGTAGGACCTTACCATGACGTCTTCATCATCATCATCAGCCTATATTAGTCCACTGCTGGACATAGACCTCCCCTAATGAGCGCCATAGCGCCCTATCTTCAGCTTATTTCAATTTCTTTCTTCGCACGGTAAATATCTGGAACCAACTTCCTGCTGCAACATTCCCTGAGCGGTACGATTTAGGGATCTTTAAAAAGCGAGCCTTCCTGTTCTCCAAAGGGCCGGCAACGCACCTGTGATTCCCCAGGTCTTGCAGGTGTCCCTGGGCGACGGTGATTGCTTTCCATCAGGTGACCCGTCTGCTCGTTTTCCCCCTTTTAGATATAAAAAAAAGCCGCTCAGAAATGACGGCATAGCGCTCAGAGTCATTTTATGATATAGTAACAGCCTTCTAAGCGTTATTCGAGCTGGTTCATTTCACAGGTTATTTTTTTTCCATGGGCTTGTAGTCTCTTATTATTGTTTACTAGCTTTTCCCCGCGACTTCGTCCGCGCACATAACGTCAGAGTGACGACACACCCCATACATCCACTCATGTCTGCAAGTATAAGGTTTTTATTGCCTATCCCGTGGGAAATTCGGAAAATCCCTTCTTAGAGCACCTACAGATCCTCTAGGAATATTATCTACTAATTATAGTCTTAATTATTTACCTTGCGTTTTTATCCGTGGGAAATTTGAAAAATTCCTTTGTAAGTGCATCTTTATACTAATCAAGGAATAATGTGTAGGCATACTAAATTTAATGTCTGTAGCTTTATTAGTACAACATTTCGGAATTTTCCAATCCCGTGGGAAAATCGGAATAAAAAGTATCCCAATTAGGGCAGTCATTGAAGCGAAAAATACGGTGTAACCTCCGAATTTTTTTACTGTGAACCGATTTGCATGAAATTTTGGAATTAGGCTCATCTTACCCTTAACTTCAAAAGTGAAAATGATCTGAACTCCGCCTATTATTTTTAAGGGGTGTAAACAACCCCTTAATGGAAAAATTGGCATTGAGCCATTTTATCGCTAGAAAACATGTCTAATAGTAAGTGGTGAAATTGTAAAGTATTTTCTAACATAATTACCTCATATTAAAATCATTTTCAACCCTTTGAAAATCTTACAACCCTTGCAAACAACCCCTAAATTGAAAAAATCACAAAAAAATACTTTGGTATGACATAAAAAGATGTAAGTATAGAGTAAGTAATATTTTATATTCTCTATAATAATTATCAAATTTTTAACCCCCTTTCAACCCTTGAAAACTACCCCTTGATAAAAAATTGTTATTTTTTTTTTTTTTGATAAAATGAAAAGGATTTCAATATTATTCCACACTCTCGAAAATGATTATCATATTCTTACGCTTTTCTACCCTTAAAACTACCCCTAAATTAAAACAGTAAATATACCTATATGATTACATATTTAAAAATAATTTCATTTAGAGTAAAAAATTGCCATTTATTGAATAAAACATTTACAAATTATATAAAATTGTACTATTATTATTAAAATACAATATTATTATTCATGACTCAATGTCGGAGTCGCTGTCACATTCAACATCTTCTGGTTTAATTGGAGGGCTATTTTGGCAGTTATCTCCACTGCACGTTCCACAGGTACTATTACAAAACAGACCAATTTTTCTGCATCCGCAAGACGCTCCACACGTGCTCATTCCTTTGCAGACGGAAATATACTGGTCACATTATAACGAATAAACGGAGCACGCACAGCTGATCACATGGCTTTTTCGTTGGCCCCTTCACTCAAATGTGTTATATATACATATAAGAACGTTGGTATGTATTCATGCCTACGTTTCCAAAATATGTGAGCCATATTATGTATATATATACACCTTACAATAGTTGTGGGTCTCTATTATACTGCGTACTTTCACATTGCTCCAAATATTCACACTCTGAAATTTTCAGTTTTTGGACCATAACTCCTTCAATTTTCATGCTATGACAATTTATAAAAAACCATTATAAAGATAATTAAGAGAGCTACAACATCCTTTTTTGCAATATATAGTAAAAAACCTTTTTCTAAAACGGTGAAGGGTTAAAGGGCTTAAGAGAGGCTGTGATTGCGCTGCCGCGCGCTCTTTAAACAATCATATCTCCGTCAATTTTTGTTTGACAGAAAAAACAAAATAACCAAATTGTTTGTCAGAAAAATACCAAAATTTTTAATCCGTACACTTTTATACGTATCTGTCGTCATTTTTGAGATATTATGAAAAGAAAGTGGGTTTTTTAAAAATTTGAAATTTAGTTTTTTTTTTAAATCGTGACTTTTTTGAAAAATATGTGTCCTGAAGCAGCCAAACTGATACTATCTATCAAACTCTTCATAATAAAGTTAAGTCTAGGCGGAATACGATTAATTTTAATTTTTGTGGAAATGGCACTTATGAAACCCATTGATTTAAAAGAAAAAACATTAGATGCTCTCCTTATTTGCAATACAGCTCACTTATTTTACGTGCAAAAGTCTTTTAATAGTGCTCATTTTAAAGCTTATTTCAAGCACTACAAAACCCTTTTGTATTAGAATGCATAAAATGCATCTGCTCGCCACTAGATGGCATTGACCACATCGATAAAATTTCAGACACAATAAAAAACGGCTTTGATCTTTAATATCTAGCTTAATATTGCACTTAGAATACTTTATAAAAAACCAAATTGTTCATTGTTTTACCTGCTACAATTTTGTTTTTTATAAAATTTTCGACAAGACGTATATTTTTGGAGATATTTGCAAAAAACCGATGAAAAACGTGAAAAAATTGCGAATTTTCAATTGCCAATAACTTCAAAAGTATTGGATTTTTTGAAAAACTTTATAGATGATTTTCGCTTAAAATTAGGCCTTCTATCGATATCCGAGGTTATTTTGAAAAAAAAATAATTCACCCCCGAGAAGGGGTGGCAACCACCCCCAGGGTGGTTGCGGAGTTCAAATCATTTTCACTTTTGAAGTTAAGGGTAAGGTGAACCTAATTCCAAAATTGTATGCAATTCGGTCCACAGTAAAAAAATTCGGACCAATAATGCTTCAATGACTGCACTAAATGTCCGTCTCCTGGTTCTAAGCTACCTCCCTACAAATTCTCAGCCAAATCGGTTTAGCTGTTCTCGAGTTATACCTAAATAGTGTAACTAACACGACTTTCTTTTATATGTATAGATTAGGTACAAAGAAAAAGGCTTAGTTTTCTTTGTGATAACAGTCCAGGTTGCACTATTCATGAAACGCCGGCAATATCATAAAGCAGGTTGCAGCTTCCGAGCTTGGCCGAGATTTAAAGAAAACAGGGTTTAGTTTAATCCGAGATTAAGTCGGTAACCGCGGTTAACCTTAATCCAGGGTAAGTTACCGGTTGTTTTGTAAACAAATAGAATGTTCCTTGGCACAATACATAATATCTATAAGTATCACTACATAGTATAAAACAAAGTCGCTTTCTCTGTCCCTATGTCCCTATGTATGCTTATATCTTCAAAACTACACAACGGATATTGATGAGGTTTTTTTAATAGACGGAGTGATTCAAGAGGAAGGTTTTTATGTATAACTAGCTGTTGCCCGCAACTTCGTCTGCATATAATTCGTTTATCGCTATCCCGCAGGAATTACACAATTTTCCGGGATAAAAAGTAGCCTATGTGTTATTCCAGACTATGATCTATCTATGTTCCAAATTTCATCCAGATCTGTCCAGCCGTTCTGGCGTGAAGGAGTAACAAACATCCAAACATACTCACAAACTTTCACATTTATAATATTAGTAGGATTCTACGCAGACGAAGTCGCGGGCAGAAGCTACAGTTACACCATTTACAACTCAAGAAGGACTGAACCGATTTGGCTGAAAATTGGTGAGAAAGTAGCTTAGAACCAGGAGACACAACGAATATAAATAAATTAAGTTTATATTTTAGACGGACGTAGGCATGCAACAGCTAGTAAATTATAAATTTTCGTGTCTCTGAGTGGTCCATTAAGTCTACTAATAATTTTATGACTAAAGCCCGTCAGACCAAACTTACCCAAATCGTGGAATTAACACCTGAGAATGAGACAACCGACACTTTAACACAGACTCACTTAGCGATAAGGACAGATACACTTCTATAACAGCTTACGTAGCGCGAAGATGGTTCACTAAAAATAAAAGTTAGTAAATGCTTTATTGTACAACAAAAATATTTGGTAAATTTTGTACGACGTTGCTTTGCATGTGTAACAGTTGCTCATTAAACTTTGATAATGATCCCGTAGAGGGATAAAAACGTGTCAGTGTTTGTGTGGTGTAAGGGATAATTAAGTTTGTGAGATTGATGTGTTTTATGTAAAGACTTGGTTATCTTGCACGTGAGTAGCGGAGTAGCAAGGTAAATATTTTTTATTCATTGAAATGCACCTCCGCAAAGTAACGTATGATTCAATAAAATATTAGATATATGCACAAAGACGAACCTATCCCTACTAGTCACTCTCTACCAGTTAACCTTTGAGTAGATGAGAGGAGCATTACACTTGGGACCGACAAAAGTGGGAGCTTTTTTAAGCAAAGTATTGAATAATAATGTGTCTATGTATAAAAATAAAAAAGAACAACACAATTGACAGATAGATATTAAGATAAATGTACAAAGAACCAATCACTTTAAGGAATCGCTTCTAGTCTAACTTTGAGTGGATTATTGTACAAACCATAGTAGGCTACCTTAGGCTCTGTCTACCCCGTAAGGGATAAATACGTGATTTGTGTATGTGTATGTGTCGAATCGGGAATCACTTTGCGGCGGTCTATATTAATTTAAAAAAAACATTTATGCTTTGGTCTGTTCACTTTTGTGTTGTGTGTGTCGGAAATTATTCTGTTAATTCTTTCATTGCCAATTACTAAACCTAATTATTTATTAAATTTAAACAGGAGCGTCTTAATGGGATTCAATTTCGACTCAGTTCAGGTTTTAGCTGTAATTTTTAGTATGGATCTGACAGCGAGCGAAAATTAACTGAATCGGAATTGAATCGCATTAAGACACAATGGCAAGGGCCCATAACAAAAAGTATAGTTAGCAAAATGCTTGTGTTTAAAAATTCAAAATTACCACGAACTATTAAGTAGGCTTCAGCTACAACTCTGGAGATATTTTTGACACAGCGTTTTAATCACACAGTGTTCTTTCTGTGGTTATCTAAGCTTGTGTAACCTTCCATCACATTTTTATCTAAATTTTAGAGATTTCTGTCGTTCCTATGTTAATTTATTATATTGTGCGTGTGGTCGGTGAGTGGGTTTATTTATATGTTGATAAATAAATCTGTCATCTTGTGTGTCAAATGGATAGCGTTCACTGATTATTTTTAAGTTCTTTTCAATTACTCAAAGTTAATTCTATAACTCCCATTATTACATTACTTCCATGCTGGTCTGGGAGCAAAGAAAACACATAGAATTCACCAGTTGCTTCTCTTCCCGCGCAGATGGTAAAAGCCCATCGATATCATGGGCGAAAATCATAATCATGTTATAGGCGATGCGGCTAGCAACCCATCACTATTTTGATTCCATTTTCCACCGATAAGCTCATAATCTTGCTAAACGTGGCCTGTAAGTTTTGTTACCTCAGGCTCTGTCTACCCCGTAAGGGATAAAGACGTGATTTGTGTGTGTGTGGGTGTAATTCTATAAGAATGTAGGTGTGTGTTGTATGAATGTGAAAGTCTATTTTGCACTTACGATAAAACCACTGTATCCATTTTGATAAAATTTGGCAGAATTACACAAACGGATAACTCACGTATAAAAGTCGAGTGATGCTCGACATGTTTCGGACTAGTTCGTAGTCCTTCCTCTTGGAGCACTTTTATACGTGAATTATCCGATTGAGTCTCACGTTAGTTTCATGTTGAGAAATAGGCACAATCTCAAGAGTATTATAAATTTGAAAATGTATTATTATCAGCACGTTGCGGGTGGTAGGACCTTGTGCAAGGTCCGTCCGGATCGCTACCACCATCTTACTCGCTAATCCTGCCGCTAAATTGCAGTGCTTGCACTGCTGTGTTCCGGCGTGGAGAGTAAGACAGCCGGGGAAATTACGGGCACAAGAGGCATTTTCATCTTAGTCCTCTAGGTTGGCAACGCATCTGCAATCCCTCCGGGGTTGCGGGTGTCTATGGGTAGTGGTGATCAATTACCATCAGGTGACCCACTTGCTCGTTTGCCTTCCTATTCATATATAAAAAAAAAAAAAAAAAAGTCTAGCACGAGAGCGCACAAAATTCGCGTCGCGCGCGAGATAGATTGCCCGTCTTTTTCTTACTGTTCGTTCTGGAAAGAGACGGATAGTCCATCTCGCGCGCTCTCGTGCTAGCCGGGGTTTGTCTGTCAGACGGATAGCCTTCGTATGTCTGTATGTCGATACTCTAGTACAATAGAATGGTTGAACAGATTTGGATCAAAGGTAAACTGGTAGAGATTCCTTATAGGGATAAGTTCGCCTTTGTGCATATATTAATGTTATTATATTTTTTTGTGAATTGTATCTGTTCCTTTATATCACTATCACTACATAGTATAAAACAAAGTCGCTTTCTCTGTCCCTATGTCCCTATGTTCTTATGTCCCTATGTATGCTTATATCTTCAAAACTACTCAACGGATTTTGATGCGGTTTTTTTTAATAGATAGAGTGATTCAAGAGGAAGGTTTTTATGTATAATTCTACGCAGACAAAGTCGCGGGCAGAAGCCAGTGTATGATAAAGCATTTGCTTACTTACTGACTTAATGTCGTAGATAGCTACAGTCCGTCAGCTCCTACCTGAAATTTTGCATACTTGTAAGTCGGATGACAATACAATAATTTGGTAGTAGAATTCTGATGGTCCAGCCAGGACCGTCCCCGCAGGAGGGAACTCTTCAACGGTTGGTCCGATTGACTTGAAATTTGGTAGGTACACATATGGGGGCGTTCAAGTATTACGTAAGCGCTTGAGGGGGGGGGGTCTTTGCTTTGCTTATTTTTGATGACATGGTGGGTGGGGGGGGGGGGGTCGATATGGTGATTACGTCAGCAGTTTCGATTCGAACTGCTGCTCACGAATCAATTAAAAACAGAATCCATTAAAAAAAAAATGCATATAGGTACCAATGATTACGTAAGCATGGGAGGGGGGGGGGTAAGAGGTTTGCTTACTTTTGCTGACAAGGGGAATGGGGGGGTAAATAATTGTAAAAAATCTGCTTACGTAATACTTGAATGGCCCCCATGGTAGTACGGATGACAATGACAATGCAAGTACAGTCAAACAAAAAGTACAGTCAGCAAAAAAGTTTGTATAAAAAATAAAATGAAGGCTTTTATAAGTTGTAATTAGATGAATAAAAGACAAGCAATGAGTGACAAAGAAAACTACAAGTCAGCTGAGATGGCTAATTGGTGTTTTTGCTTCTTAATTACCTTATGTTGGTCTTGTTGCACATATGGAGCTCAACTATATTTATAATGCAGCCTTTTAGGAAGATTAAACAGAGATAAGGCGAGTGTGAGTGAAAGAGAAAGCCTAGACGGACGTTCGTGACCAAATTGACGACGTTGAAGTGACGTTGGTTTGCATGGGTAACAGTTGTGCCCTTTAAACTTTGATAATGATCCCGTAGAGGGATCGAAACGCGTGACAGTGTGTCTGTATGTACATAAATAAAGGCTGTTTCTGTTGCTTCTTGCCTCGCAGATGATAAAAGCCCATCGAGGAAATGTAAAATCTTTGGAATCTGTTAGGCGATGTGGCTAGCAACCCGTCACTATTTTGATTCCCCTTTCCACCTGAACGTCCACAGTCATGCTAAACGTGGTCTTTAGCTCTTGTTACCTTAGGCTCTGTCTACCCCGTAAGCGGGCCATTCAAGTATTACGTAAGCAAATTTTTTACAATTATTTACCCCCCCTTCCCCTTGTCAGCAAAAGTAAGCAAACCTCTTACCCCCCCCCCCCATGCTTACGTAATCATTGGTACCTATATGCATTTTTCTTTTAATGGATTCATTTTTTATTGATACGTGAGCAGCAGTTCGAATCGAAACTGCTGACGTAAATACCATATCGACCCCCCCACCCACCATGTCAGCAAAAATAAGCAAAGCAAAGCCCCCCCCCGGCCCCCTCAAACGCTTACGTAATACTTGAACGCCCCCAGGGATATAATCGTGGTGTGTGTATTCTGTCAACGCGTCGCTTGCGCTGTGCTACAAGCAACAACAAAACACTTAAACAAGTTTACTTATAGGGCGGCAAACTCACAATAATTGCAAGCTATGCCCTCCGATCGAAAACAGTAAATTACTTAGAGTACTAAACCAACTGGAGATGTCAGAGCTAACCTAAGAACATTGCTCGGGAAGGGATCGCTGCGCTCGGGTGACAGTTATAGCTGGACGCAGTCTTTTCGATGTAGTTACTTTGAAACCCCGTCATTTTGCGATTTCTTGTTGACATTATAAAGGAGCGATCACACCGCTGCGAATACGCACTTCTCGCAGGCAATACTGATTCTGCCGCAGGCAGCAGTGTTTGTGTCGCTGTGTTCCGGCGTGGAGAGTAAGAGAGACGGTGAAGTTAGTGGCAAAAGTATTTCGTTTGTCACCTAGGCTGGCAACGCATCTCTTATTCTATGTCTCAGGTGTCCATAGATGGCCCATTTGTGCGTTAACCACCTTAATCATAAAATAAGTTGTGACAGATTTTGCGTAGAATTTCGTGCGAATTTAATCTCCGGTTTGTTTAATGCTCTAAGGCGAAACAATAAAAACATGCAGGAAGGAGTTTTAATTCAGGTAATATTGCAAATTAATGCGGTTTGGTAATTAACAGGTAAAAAGTGGGATTATAGAAAAGCCGCATTTGCCTTTAGCAATCAAAGGAGTTTTAATTAAAATGTTACTTTATTTGTACCTACTTAAACTTAAGGATTTAGATGCAGACTTAATAATGGAATAGAGTTCTTCCATGCTGGTCTGGGAGCAAAGAAAAAACAGAATGTACCAGTAGTTTCTCTTCTCGCGCAGGTAACCCATCTAGTGAATGGGCGAAAGTATGTACGTATATAAACTCTTTATTGTGCAAAATAAACAAGAGAAATACAATTGGCATTGTTCATTTTTTTTAGTATGCTCCAATTCGAAAACCATTTCGGGGAAAACCATCAATTATCCGATTTATCTTGTCCGATTTCAAAAATACTTTATGATTGCAGATATTTTTGTAAAAGTACTTTGAACCTTTGTTTGACCGAACGACCGGGTTTTTAGACACAATCCAGCATCGAATGTTTGCCACAAAAATGAAAAAAAAAAGTTTGGCTACGGCAACTGTCACGTGTCACTGTCAAATCTACAAAACCATAGACAAAGCCGTTTTTTTTATAGCCAGCCGAACGAAGGCGATTGGGATTCTGTCTAAATTCACGAATTATCAAACAGCGAAAAAATATTTATTATTAATTAACAAAGCTACGTAAAATCATAATATTCAAGTTAGTTGCTTGAAATCGTCCATTTTATCAAAAAAAGGTGTTAAAAGCACAGCTTAAAAAATGAACAATGCCAATTGACAAACACTGAGATACATGCACAAAGGCGGACTTCATCAAAGTCTTAGGAATCATGTTATAGGCGATGCTAGCAACCCATCACTATCTTCAATCCCCTTTCCACCTATACGCCCACAATCATGCTAAACGTGTCCTTTAGGTTTTGTTACCTTAAGCTCTGTCTACCCCGTAAGGGTGAGTGATTTATGTATGTATGGAGTAAAAGGTTAAGACGCCTAGAAAGTAGATACCTACAGCAAAAAAACTCATTTCTTTTGCAGTACATACCGCTACAAGCAACCTATTAATAAAGCATCCATCCAAAATGAACTGAAGCATTGAGACAATGTGTTAGTGATAAAAAAAATATAATCCGATCTGACAGCTAGGCCGCCATTTTGGTATTTAAACTAAACAAGCACGCTTCAGTGGCTACATGTTAACACGAGACGCTAGGGGTGGCACTCATTAGATAATTTAGTCATTATTATTTTCCTTCAATCTTTATGGATGTCTAGGGTCCCACATATGGACTCCACATAGGGACTCCCCCCGAAGGGGTATACCCGAACTAAAAACTCTCCGGCGTTGCCTCAATCCGGTGTGACGGGGACGCTGTGGGATGCCACTAGGGTTTCACCACGAACGCCCCCCCCCCCCCCCCTATTATTAATAATTCTAATATTTCTAATTATAATCGGCGCAGCCACCGGGGGTATGTGGGGCTCTCCGAGAGCCGATACCAAAATCCTCATAGTTTTGCCCATTTCCTCATTGGGATTTTATCATCCGTGGGAAGAGAAGCAACTGATACATTCTACGTTTTTTCTTTGCTCTCATACCAGCATGGAAGAGCTTAACTAAGTATATCTAACTTATAAATTCACTTATTGATAAATAATAATAATACTTTATTTAAATAAGCGGTTTTTGCAAATGACATATCCATCAGACTCCAAACTAGGCTGAGCCTGTATCTTGGGCGTCTGCGAGAGCGAATTATTAACTAAGTAGTTACTAAAATACATTAACAAATGGGCGTTATTAAAAACAACGGTGAAGTGCATGCAAAAGGTGAACACAACTACATAATAAAGAGAAAGAAGGTTCGCAGCGGAGAACATAACATAACAATTCAAAAGTGTGCGTGCGTGCGTGTGTGTGTGTGTGTGTGTGTGTGTGTGCGTGCGTGCGTGCGTGCGTGTGTGTGTGCGTGCGTGCGTGCGTGTGTGTGTGTGTGTGTGTGTGTGTGTGTGTGTGTGTGTGTGTGTGTGTGTGCGCGCGCGTGGGTATGTGTATGTGTGTGTGTTAGGGTGAAAATCCCGTGTGAGATGAGTTAGAGCACCGTGGCATTATTTACTTTTATTGTTATTTATTTACTTACGATTTGTTACTAACTAGTTGTTCCGTTTCCGTATAAGATAATGTTACTAGATATTTTTTTATAATTACTTTAGCTCTCATAAATCAAAGAACTATTGCCGGTTATTGGCAGCCCTGTTGTTAAAAAAAGCCTCCTAGACCCGTTTCCACGCGTTTCGGTGGCATGGAGGAATTTGATACATACTGATACGGTTCCAACCCGGTAGCCGGGTGCCGTGAGGTGGTCCGGCAGGCTGTTGCACGCTATACTAACAAACATACATACATACATACATACATAAATCACGTCTATATTGACGACCGGATAGCTTACTTACATACTTCCATGCTGGTCTGGGAGCAAAGAAAAAACATAGAACGTACCAGTTGCTTCTCTTCCCGCGCAAATGGTAAAAACCCATCGAGGGAATAGGCGAAAATCATAGGAATCATGTTATAGGCGATGCGACTAAACCCATCACTATTTTGATTCCACTTTCCACCTCTACGCCCTCAGTGTTTTGCTAAACGTGGCCTGTAGGTCTTGTTACCTTAGGCTCTGTCTACCCCGTGATAAAGACGTGATTTGTGTATGTATGTGTATGGATAGTCTAGTGGTTAGTGACCCTTAGTATGAAGCTAGAGGTCCCGGTTTCGAATCCCGGTAGAGGTAGACAGTTGTATGATGAATACGAATGTTTGTGCCCGAGTCATGGATGATGTATATTATCTACATTATATAAGTATGTTTATCCGTTGCCTGGTACCCATAGTACAAGCTTTGCTTAGTTTGGGGCTGGGTCAATTGGTGTAATTTGTCCCAAGATATTTATTATTTATTTATTATTCCCTACGGAGTAGACAGAGCCTAAGGTAACACGTAAAAGCCACGTTTAGCATGATTGTGGGCGTATAGGAAGGGGAATCCAAAATCTTTATCCTTTACGGGGTAGACATTCCTACTAATAATATAAATGACACACTCTAGCTCTGTCCGTCTGTCTGTCTGTTACCTTTTCCCGTTTAAGCCGCTGGGCAGATTTGGTTGGAATTTGGTACACAGAAAGTTTTAGTTTAGAAATGGATTACATTGAATTCAATCAGAGTTAAATAAAAAAATGTTTAAGGACCAACCACACCGCCGAGTATACGCAATGACGTGTCGTAAGGTGTCACGTTTGTCCACCAATTTTCCGTACGTTTTGTTGCGCAAGCGCACCGTCAACGTCTTTTACGCGTCAATGTGGTCGAACCTTTAATCAATCTAACCGACCCACTGTTCAAATATTCTGAAAGAATTTTTAGAAATTTTGAATAGGTTAGGCGATGTTTCATCTCGGTTTCCAAAATGGCGCGTCTTAAAAAAAGAGAAATTTTAAAGCACGTTTTATCCGGACGAGAAAAAGAGGTTAAAAACCAAGTTTTCACTAAATAAACAGTTCGATAACATCAGAGTAACATAATGACGGGTTTCGCGTGTTTTTCGGCGTTTTGTATGAAATATGCGCCGGCGCATATCGGCAATCTTAAGGCATTCGAGAGGTTTGGGGTGACCATGATCTGGTAAAAGCAAAGACTAATCCTCTTATTTGTAAATTCTTTTCAATATTTATGTTAATTATTAGAGTTACTCGAAATACTTCAATAGTTCTATATCCAAATAATTAAGGACAATAACTGTGCGGATTGGGCACTCCACACACACCATTGAATAGCTTCGTAGTTGTGTGCAGGTTTCCTCACAATGTTTTCCTTCACCAAAAATCTCATGTTAAATTTCAAATCGCATAGCATATAAATTACGAAAAACTCAGAGGTGTGAGCCCGGGGTTCGAACCCATGACCCTCTGCTTGAGAGGCCATAAGATCAAGCCACTAGGCTACCACGGCTTTATATTATTAACTAGCTTTTCCCCGCGACTTCGTCCGTCCAGATAACGTCAATGTAACATACCACCTTCATCCACTCATTTCTTCCAATATTAAGTCCATCCCGTCCTTTTATCCCGCGGGAAATTGGCAAAATGCCATATTATTGCTCCTTTTTGATCTTCGTGGAATACGTCTGTCAAATACCTACCAAGGATCTATATTGATGATCCTATTTATTTCTTATCCACGGGAATTTTGCAACTAGATGGCGGTAGCGATGCGGGTATGCCTTGTCCAAAGTCCTACTACCTGCGACAGGATTTATTTGAATGTCTTATTATGCCTCGATACCATGGTCACCCTACAAGTTTGAATTATTTGCACTGGCAACATTCTCGTCCCACAAGTGTTATCAGATCAATAAAAATAATAATAAACATAAATGTTTAAGTTTCGGTGTGCTTTACAAACATCAAGCGCGATTTTTATTGTTTTAACGACAATTTATAAGAAATACACATAATACAATACAATACACAAATCACGTCTTTATCCCTTACGGGGTAGACAGAGCCTAAGGTTAATGGCACATTATTAATACTACTAATACGTATCATTCTTCCATGCTGGTCTGGGAGTAAAGAAAAAGCATAGAATGTACCAGTTGCTTATCTTCCCGCTCAGATGCTAAAAGCCCATCGAGGGAATGGGCGAAGTTCGAAGGGAATGGAAGAATAATGATGTTATAGGCGATGCGGCTAGCAACCCATCACTAGTTTGATTCCTTTTTCATCTATAAGCCCACAATCATGCTAAACGTGGCCTTTAGGTTACCTTAGGCCCTGTCTACCCCGCAAGGGATAAAGACGTGATATATGTAAGTATGTATGTATAGAATAAAGATGAGTTTTGTGAATTTTCCGTGGGATAGGGTTTTTGCATAATTGAGGTACCTACTCTGTAAGAAATGTCAATTTCGGTTCAGCCTGTACCGAAA
The DNA here is from genome assembly GCA_949127965.1 of Pandemis corylana. Lineage (NCBI taxonomy): Eukaryota > Metazoa > Arthropoda > Insecta > Lepidoptera > Tortricidae > Pandemis > Pandemis corylana. The sequence goes on from OX421877.1 coordinate 5,068,009, forward strand.
AGGGATTTAATATAATCTTAGCAAAAAAACTTGCTCTGCTCACCTGCGTTACATAAATAATAAAATTGTCAATAGCTTTTGAATGACAATCCAACGACAACCGCATTTTTTTAATTTTGTTAGGACGGAAGACACCTTTTCTTTGAAAAAAAAGAGTTCGTTTTTGGTTAGAGGTTCCGTAAATTTATACGACTAAAATATTGAAGTGTTCTTAAAAAAAAACTTTAAACAGTACTGGTAGATTATTAGGGCATTGATTTTTTAACTTTTTTGTGATATCTATAGTCTATTCTGGTTTCTGTTGTCCTGTCAATCGTTCGAAGGTTGACTGTAATATTCCCTTTTAGGAATAACTTCGTCTTTGTACATCTATTTGTCCGGTAGCTGTAAATTTTTAGTTGTTTTCTACAATAGAGTTATTCATTACACACATACATACAATAGAGTGCGCCACTTTGTAAGTAACTAGCATCTTGACGTAAAATGTTTGGATGGCAACAATTTCCCATGGGAATATTTAGTTTTTCCTCCTCTTATAGTTTAGTTTAGTTTATTTATTCTTTCAGCATAAAATTACTGCATAAACGAGTTTGCTACAATGATTTATGTTGAGATCGTCAATGTGGAATACAAAACAATACTTAATCTATTTAATTAATAAAGACAGAGGAAATAAAAATTGAAATAAAATGACAAATATTTTCATCCCCAGGAGGGAGTCGTCAGAAGCAAAAAATAATATAATTAAGGTTGTCAATGTTATAAAGATACTGAAATAAATTAGAAAAATTACTGATCATCAACAGCAAGAAATATACCTAAATTTAATAAAAACTAGTTTTACATAAAAATACTGTAGAATGTCAAGTAAAAATGTGCGAATATTCATCAACCGAGTATAATGGGTTTTCCAACAAAAGGTATTTCACTCGGCGCCCAAATGCTTCGTCACTTAGGTCTCTAATATCGGCTGGCAGACGTTCGTAGTAAGAACAACGTACAAGAAGAATCTAGAAAAAAGAAAAAAGTATACCTAATAGAAGACTTAACATATGGTAGACAATTAGACAGATGCAATGTAAATACAATTTTTCGAAATTCCCACGGGATAGCTTATCCCACTAATATTATAAACGCGAAAGTTTGTAAACAAGTATGAATGGATGGATGTTTGTTACTCTTTCACGCCAGAACCGCTGGACAGATCTGGATGAAACTTGGAACATAGATAGATTATAGTCTGGAATAACACATAGGCATTACTTTTTATCCCGGAAAATTGCGCAATTCCTGCGGGATAGCGATAAAGGAATTCTATGCAGGCAAGTTGCGGGCAAGAGCTAGTATTTTAATAATTCCATTTAAGTGAAATCGCGGGAATAAGTTCATACATAAAAGTAAATTACATGGATGAATGAATATCTTAGTAATATTCTATGTCGAAGCAAACCATGCGTGTTCGAATTCTCACGGCCAAAATCCAAGATGGCGTCGCTTTCTGTCAACCACACCCTTTGTTGTGCGGACCCCTAGATTCTCCAAAATCACAAGGACACTTCATTTAATGTCAATTATTATCTACTCGACTTTGCCTCTCGAACCACAATAGGTATTTGCGAACATCTGCTTGCAAAAAAACCATTGAAATAGTTACAAAAGGAGTATGTTGAGAATCCTTGAGGCGTTAAATTTTTCTTCGATCGCTACAAAAAACTTGTTGCATTGTTGAAGATACCAACTTAAAAAAGTACCTCTGAAATAAACTTAGCACTCTTATTCACTCGTCATAAAGTCTAATATGAAACGATACTTTGTTACAAAACTGCGTGGCGTGTTTCTATTTTCGGTTTTTCGACAAATTTAAATTTGACGTTCGAAAAAAGTGCCGCCCACTTTATTTGGTACATTCTCTACAGCGAGATCCATTTCGTTTGTTATTCAACTGCAAACGTAACTTTGTTTCTCGGTTTTACACTATTTTTTTAAACTAACTTTTTAAATTTGCGTTTCGTTCGTATGCCAAATTGTAAAGTATTGCGTTTCGTTTGGGCCACTAGGGCTTTGTTAATTGCTATGAAATTCGATATTTGTACTATTTTAATTACTGGCACAATGGAAACTGTTATCTGATACTTTAGTTTAGTTGATTGAGCTATCCTGAGATTACGTAGACCTACATACATAGATATATCACGTCTTTATCCCTTACGGGGTAAACAGAGCCTAAGGTACCAAAACCCTAATTCCACGTTTAGCATGATTAAGTATCCCAGACATGCCTTTTAACGACACTACAACCGGATAGCTTAGTGGTTAGTGACTGACTCTGAAGCTCGAGGTCTCGGGTTCGAATCCCGGTAGGGGCAGACATACACACAAATACAAATACACAAATCACGTCTTTATCCCTTACGGGGTAGACAGAGCCTAATGTAACAGGTACAGGTACCTATAGGCCACATTTAGCAAGATTGTAGGCGTATAGGTGGAAAATGGAACCAAAACAGTGATGGGCTTGCCGCATCGCCTATAACATGATTCCTAAGACTTTCACTCATCACCTCGATGGGCTTTTACCATCTGCGCGGTAAGAAAAACAACTGGTAAATTCTATGTTCTTTCTTTACCCCAGATCAGCATGGAAGAAAACACACTTACATACATACATACCTATATTGTATACATACTTATATTGTATCTTTATATTTGTACAATAAAGCATTTACTTACTTACTTACTTACTTACATACATACATTGCAAGTTGATATAAAGCTACTGCTACTATCTTGGGACATTTTCCATTTTTAAAACACAAGGGTATCACACGTCGCCTATACCCTACTATACTTCATTCACTCCGTCTATCTGTTACTGTGACGTTGAATTTGTAACTAGTTAGGTTGCATTCAAACGCTTTGCTAGCTATTATTACACATAAACGGATAACTCACGTATAAAAAGTCGAGTGATGCTCGACATGTTTCGGACTATTTCGTAGTCCTTTTTCCAAGAGCGCTCGCCCCGGCGGCAGCGACACGAACACTGCGCGCCAGCGCTCTGCTCGCGCGGCTGTTCGACGCAACTGACAGCGGCGCACAACTACCCTCGTTTTCATCGTCATTTTTATTATTGTCAAATGTCGGGCAGCACACAACACTGATCACGTCACTCCGTAAAGGCGCTCTTGGAAAAAGGACTACGAAATAGTCTGAAACATGTCGAGCATCACTCGACTTTTTATACGTGAGTTATCCGTTTATGTGTAATAATGATTAAGTCTCACGGTAGTTTCATGTTAGCTTTGCTAGCTGTCTGCAAAGTGTTGGATCTAACACGAATAAACATGCACATTATACCAGATAACATTAGACGAAGGATTTAATGTGTAATGGTATCTGCAATGGAATAGAGTAGTGATAATCGGCGAATTAAGCCGAGCGCTCCCGATGCCAGAGCCGCGAGAGGCCACGTAATTTCGGCCGGCTTCTGGCCGAAATTGGCCGAAACCGAAACCGAAATCGAAACTTCGGTGGGACACTAATAATCGCTCGCTTTGGGTCCTGCTACTCTAGGCAATGCCTGCCCCGTAAGGGATAAAAGCGTGATTTATGTATGCACTAGCTATACCGTCTTGTTGTTCGTCTGCAATAGAATTCGTTAATCGCTATCCTATGCTGATCTGGGAGTAAAAAAGAACGTAGAATTTACCAGTTGCTTATCTTTCCGCACAGATGGTAAAAGCACAGAGGGAATGGGCGAAAGTCTTAGGAATCATGTTACAGGCGATGCGGCTAGCCCATCACTATCTTGATTCCCCTTTTCCACCTATACGCCCACAATCATGCTAAACGTGGCCTTAAAGTTTTGTTACCTTAGCCTCTGTCTACCCCGTAAGGGATAAAGACGTGAAGCTAATGTAAAATGACACGTATTGCATAGCCAATTGCGACTTTATAATAGACCTTTCGTTCGTTCACTATAGGTACATATTATGTGAAAAACATAGTGTTCGTACATGTAACGTTGTAAACGAGGTTGGTTGCAATAAACAGACGGACAGACGACGTGAATGGCGCACAGTAGGAGCCGGGCGACAGATGGTAGATACGGTGGGGAGCTTTTTTGGTACAGTCAGCTTCGGAAATTCATTCATAATGTCGAGTTTGGATTATTTTATACTAGCTTCTGCCCACGACTTCGTCTGCGTAGAATCATACATAAAAACCTTCCTCTTGAATCACTCTATCTAATAAAAAAAACCGCATCAAAATCCGTTGTGAAGTTTTGAAGATATAAGCATACAAAGGGACATAGGGACAGAGAAAGCGACTTCGTTTTATACCATGTAGTGATTAAACACCGCAATGACAGCAAAGACAACTTTATTTTCTATAACACACAGCTAAGTCAGTAAGTATAGATGTATAGCTATACATAACAGATTATTTTGATAGTTTTAAATTAATGACAATAACAATCAACGTCTGACAACAAAGTACCGCCTGAATCAGTAACATACATACATACATACATATATCACGTCTTTATCCTTTATGGGGTAGACAGAGCCTAAGGTAACAAAACCTTAAGGCCACGCTTACCATGATTGTGGGCGTATATGTGGAAAGGGAAATCAAAATAGTGATGGGTTGCTAGCCGCATCGCCTATAACATGATTACGAAAACTTTCGCCCATTCCCTCGAAGGGCTTTTACCGTGTGCGGGAAGAGAAGCAACTGGTAAATTCTATGTTTTTTCTTTACTCCCAGACCAGCATGGGAGAAAAAGAGTATTTGAACGTGATTTTGCAAAAATGTTTATAATTTATAAGCATCGATTGAATGGCATCTGTACTAAAATTACTAGCTGACTGTACCTCGACAAAAAAGCAATCTGTGACAGCATAACACGACACCCATAGCTTAAAGTTAACTTGACACAAAACAAGGTTTTTTAACCTTTTTTTAACCTTGTTTTAATCGTTTTTCTTCCGTCACGGGAGAAAGATATGCGCGTCATTTTTTGTCCAATAACTCAATATGGTTAAATTTTACCCGATTGCGTTGGACAAAGGTTATGAGTTAAACAGCCTCGTGTACGTCTGTTTGTTGATGTGACATCAAACGCGTGGATTTGGATGATTCTTACGGTAATCTTGAATCACAGTAAGTAATTAGAATTCAAAATGGCGGCATGCACGGTCAAAAATTAAAACAAAAAGTTGATGTAATATGTGAAGTGGGGGTCTCTCCCTCCAGATTATATACGTCCCACTTCTGGGTAGCCCTCCTCTCAGAAAGTGGGATAGTAAAAATCATAATCTAAAAGTTAAAAATGTGCGAAAAGGTTCTTTTATATATCTTTGTTTGAAACTAAAAATGTGTTCGGAAAGACCATCATTTCCAAGAACCATGCACCGCAAAAAACGCAACAAAAGTTTTCGCAGCAAAATAGGTACATAAATCACGCCTTTATCTCTTACGGGGTTGACAGAGCCTAAGTTAACAAGACCTAAAGGAATCAAAATAGTGACGATTGCTAGCCGCATCGCCTATAACATAATTCCTAAGATTCGCTTCCCTTGATGGGCTTTTACAATCCGCGCGGGAAGAGAATCAGTACATTCTATGCTTTTTCTTTGCTCCCAGACCAGCATGGAAGACTTATTTACTTACTTAATAAGACTCAACAAATCTTCTTCAACTTTCATAAGCCATTTTTCTTTTTTTACCGTTGGATCAATGACCTATACAGTGCTGGATTTAAACATTTGCCGCCCTTACTGACCTTACAAATTGATATACTGATCACAATAACGTAAATTATTTTCTAAAATATTTTTACTACTTTTTTTTGGGCCACTTTTGCCGCCCTAAGCTTCAGCTTTTTCAGCTTCTATGGTAAATCCGACCCTGGACCTATAGTCTCGTCTCGTACTCTGCTTTACATGAATTCCATTGCCATGTTTTAGCGAGATCCTAAAAAAAAACATCGTTTCAAACTACCATTTTAACTTATCTTCAAGTGGTCGTTTAAAAACCACTTGACTGGGTACGATCGCGCCACCTGTCTTCAAACAAATCTTGTTTAACAAGCGACAAAAACATCACAAATTACATGTTTTGACAGAAAAACTGTCACCCTACACCGTGTGACTATACCAGTGCCTGTCTTGTGTGTACGCGAAAGTGAAAAAATCTATTCAAAATAAACACGTGTTATTTTCACACATGTTTTTTCAAAGGTACATATAAATACGTACGAATAAGAGTAGACATATAAGACCTCAGGATCTCAAGGTTGGCTGGAGTTGCGCGTGTTCTTGGGTGGTTGACATCAAAATAAAAATAAAAAAATATTTTTCCGAATTGCCCGCCAAGGGCAAACTTTTTGAATTTGTATTTATTTACAAGATTTTAGGTCTCAGCACCGAATACAGCTTTTTCCCTTTCGGTGTTGAGGCCCTTGGTCCGTGGGGTCCTAGCGCTATTAGCCTCATCAAAGATATTTCGAAGAGGCTAATAGACGCTACGGGTGACCGCCGAGCTGGCAGCTTCCTTGGGTAGCGTATTAGTATCGCTGTCCAAAGGGGGAATGCTGCCAGCGTCTGTGGAACTATGCCACAGGGGCCCCTCCTTTTTTAATTATTTTACTTTAAGATTAGTTATAGTTTAGTTTTTAATTCGTTTTTAATTTAATAGTTCAATTTGTATCAATTTCCATTTATGTAATTTTTATTGAATGAATAAACATTTTAAGATTATTAGAAGTAAAATGACATCATGGAAACCTAAATAGTTACCTACGAGCATGACTTGCGGTTCAATTGTCGCCTGCGGGGGGAAGCTTGCACCAGCGGGGGGCGAAGAGTGGCGGTTCTATACGCTGCATTAAATATTCCGCGATAGCACTGTCACGAATAAAATAAGATAGTACAATCCACTTTCTTTTGTGAAGCCAGGGGTCGCGGGTTCGAGTCTTGTTGCATTTGAATATCAAACGGTACTGTTGTCACGTTGCTTCGAGATTACCATTTTGATATAAAATAAACTTTATCACGAGAGTTTTGTATTGTATGTATTTATAACTCTTTATTGGAAATAAAACACAAGAAAAAGATGAATACAGGACAACACACATGCACAAAGGCGAACTTATCCCTAAAAGGGATCTCTTCCAGTTAACCTTTGAACGATTGACAGGACATAAGTATTAAGCAAGAGTTGACACACAGAAAAAGTATAAGAACCGATCGAAACCTAAAATAATCCTATTTTCTATAATATAGTTTTCACCTTGTGAAAAGTAAAGAATGGTTTCTATGTGTGTTTGTGCTCATTATGATTTTGGGTTTACAAAAAATGTTCCACCGATACGCACTTGTATGTACATACATACACACACGTTTAGCATGATTGTAAGCATCGCCTATAACATGATTCCAATGATTTTCGCTCATTCCCTCGATGGACTTTTACTATCTGCGCGGGAAGAGAAGCAACTGGCACATTCTATGTTTTTTCTTTGCTCCCAGACCAGCATGGAAGAAAGAAGATATTGGATGAAGGCATTTTAATATTAGATAATGTTCTATTGCACTAGGTTTGGAAACTCAAACATTTTGGAAATTGTACTATAAAGAACCATTATTCCTTCTGTTTAATTCTATCCTGAATGGAGCATAGATGAAGTAGAAATCAGAAGCCAGTTTTAATTATCAATGCTAAAAAAGTAAACGCGCGCATTCCCAATAAAATGCCTATCGCTTTCGTCTACATCAAAATAATAAAAAAAAAAAAAACAACCATGCCCCGAACAAAGGCAGCACCGAATTCGAAAATGGAACAAAGAATCATAGATAATGAAACGGTCCGAATGACGTCTGTTAAAAAGTGTTTGACAGCCAAATTATGGGTTGGATGCGCCGGAGTCGGCCTGGTAACTCCTTAACGGGATCATAGACTAAGAGTAGGGTAGTTTTTCCAAGATTAATTTTACCCACGATATATATCCTGGCTCTCTTTTTTTCAGTGACTGAAATACTATTAGGTATATTTTTTACGTTTTCAACTTCACATTTTAATCACATACATACATAAATCGCGTTTTTATCCCAGGGTAGACAGAGCCAAAGGTAACAAGACCTAAAGGCTACGTTTAGCAGGATTGTGGGCGTGTAGGTGGAAAGGGGAATCAAAATAGTGAGTTAAAAATAAATTGCATACATACACATACATACACAGATCACGTCTTTATCCCTTACGGGGTAGACAGAGCCTAAGGTAACAGGTACCTACAGGCCACATTTAGCAAGATTGTGGGCTGCAATAAATTGCAGCGATTAAAATATGCCATGCTTTTATAATTATTGACACTAATTGAGATTTTTAAAGGCTCTGATGTTGTTGCATTTGCGTTGTTAGATTTGCAGCTAGTCATTCACAAGTAAACGATTGACTTTAAAATCGACAGAAAAAGATTGCGGACTCTTAGACTATTTCTTTGATTAATAAAAAATAATCTTTTGACAGCGTTAGCTTTCCCTTTCTTCAAAGTTATTTCTATTGATATCCAAAAAGGGTTAACGCTTGTTTTCATACTAATTTATTTTAATAATTTTAATTCGTATCTCGAACAATTATAAATCGTTCGATTCACATTTGATAATAAATACGACCGTTGTAATGATACGTTGTATCTTTTTATTATCCTTTGTTATTTATTGTTGTGTGTCACTCATAAAAATTAGAAACATACAATTAGTACGTTACTATAGGTGTGTATGCATATATATGTAATGTATATTATTAAATTATGATGACGCTGGTCTAGGAGTAAAGAAAAAACATAGAATATACCAGTTGCTTCTCTTCCCGTGCAGATGGTAAAAGCCCATCGAAAGAATGAGCGACATAATTATAGGCAATGCGGCTAGCAACCTTATACGCCCGCAATCATGCTAAACGTGGCCTTTAGGTCTTGTGTCCTTAGTTAGGCTCTGTCTACCCCGTAAGGGATAAAGTATGTATGTATGTATGTGCCAGTGTTAATAGTTTAAGAGAAAATTAGGGAGAAATTAAAAATACGTAACTTACGAAACCACTATAAAATGCGATTTTCTCTGAACATTATTTATATGGATGTGTTTCGGATAGCATAGCTCATGAGCGACTCTATCGATGGTTTTTGTCTAGACCACAAGGAAACCAACACCTTCTATATTTGAGAACATGAATATAAAAAAGTATAATAAAAGGTAAAGGCAAGTACCGCCATGAGACAAAAGCAAACCGAATTAAGTTTTTTTGGCCCAAAAATATCCCCTCGTCACATTGCCAGCATCCCGGACATTAAAAGCGAAAAGTCTCAAAATAATCTAGATTCTTTGTTAATTCTCTTGAGAAATTCTTAAGCAATTACGTCGAGATTTTATGAGACCACTGGGCCTTATAATTGAGGTGAGGTTTATGTTCGATTCCCGGTGGAGACAGTTCACATACGTAGACGATATACTGGCTCACGGGGTATATTAGGTGGTCGAATTTTGTCCTAATGTAACGTTTCGCCTAGTGATCGTTTCGTCTAATTCTAATTACACAGATTGAAATTTCAAGAAACAAATGAACTAACCGAAATCAATTGTAAATAGCACTTGTAAAAGATTTTCCGAATTATTTTTGGTTTCTAATGGAGAAAATTTATACAAAACAATCATTAGGCCAAACTTACATTAGACATGTGGTATATTTTATTTTCAGAAAATGTTATGTGTTAAAAAATAAAACCATTTTAACCTTTTTTATTTTTCATTAATTGGAGCAACATGAGATGTGATAGCTACACACATACATATATAACAGATAAATGTAATTGTAACGCCCTGCACACGCCCATACAAATTTGGTGCAACCCAAGGACAGAGCGTGGTATGGAGTTGACATTAGTTGTTTTTTTTAAATAGGCTGTCAAACAAGCAAAAGAGTCACCTGCTTTTTATTAAGTAAGTATGTATGTAAGTAAGTTTGTCTGGGTGGAATCTTGCAACTCAATTTTGAAGCAGATATCTTCAACCGATTGAGCTGAAATTTTGAATAGGTACTTGTGGAAGTTGTATGATAATACAATAATCTGGTAGTAGCATTCTGGTGGCCCGGTCAGGATGGTCTCCGCAGGAGGGAACTCTTCAACGGTTGGGTTCAAGTAAAGTCAAAAAAAGAAGTCAGCAAAAAAAGCTTGTATCAAAAAAAACATTTTTAGCTTAGGTTATTTTTTTAATTGCATATGCAACAGAAGAGTTAGGAATTATTTGCCATTTTGAGGGGAAGGGTATAGCAATGATTTTTTTTCACAGACTGACTCTACGCTGGAACACATCGACGCAAGCATTGCTGCTTAAGCAACAGTAAGATTGCTGAAATAAAAACATACTAATGAAATCACAGTAACAGTAAATATACGTACATGCATTATTATTTTTTATATGCAATTGTGGCCATAGCCCACGCTCTCTCATTCTGAAAGGAGGCTTGTGCCCAGCAGTGGGATGCATAAAGGCTGGAGATAATAATGATGATGCAATTTTTTTTTTTATATAAAACTCCTAAGTAAAAAAAGAAAAACAAATATGCTTCACATTTAACCTTTCAACTCGAAAATGAACTATTTATTAAACTTTGTATGAAAGTATGTACCTAACTGTTCGTTTCCAAAAACAATGTTGAGCATTAATTTAAAATTTGGTTAAAATATGCAAGTTCATTGATAATGAAAGAACAACAAAAAATCCAGTCAGCAGAGCTTGCAAGTTTGAAAAAGTTTTTTATGAAAAAAATATATAAAGTCGTCTCCATTCCCTCTAGTGCCATAGTTATACTATCCCATTCCCACGTTCCAAACATTCAGACCACTAATTATTGACTTACTATTATTTTATTATCAACTAAAACGAAATGTATCACTTCTTTTAATTGTCCTACGAAACACGAACGTGCATTCAAACAAATTCGATAAGTTACATTTCTTCCAATCTGGTCCGGGAGTAAAGAAAAAACATAGAATTTACCAGTTGCTTCTCTTCCCGCGCATGGTAAAAGCCCATCGAAGGAATGGGCGACAATCTTAGGAATCACGTTATAGGCGATGCGGCTAACCCATCACTATTTTGATTCCCCTTTCCACATATACGCCTACAATCGTGCTAGTGGATTTAATGAGTGACAAAGATTTGGTGTTTAAGTTTCTTGCGGCGCATTCTTCTTGGCAATGATGTTCTTTCCAAATGCGCTGGTAGTTTCATAAAACAACATGTAAAAGAGCGCTTGGTGAAGAAAGAAGGAAGAAAGAAAGAAGACATTTATTCCTTTTTGCAAGACACACAAATATAAGAGAATATAGACCATTTTACAGCAAAAAAAACACAGATATTAAAAATAGATGCTCAGCGTTGTGTGTGTCTTCGCAAAAGTAACGGTCGCTGGTTCAGCATTACGCTGAGGTGTTAGACCAATTTTAATTTGGATTTTGTTTAAAAATATGTAGAATTGTAGCTCGTCTTAGGTCTACAGGAAGGTCACGCTATCACGATCCAAATATTATAACAGAAAATAATACTAATAACTAATAACTTCGTTTTTGAAAGGCCCCGCCATCTTGGAATTTTTGTCCCCAAATGCAAGGAGGAGAGATTACTATCTGTTTAATTGTGTTGGCATTCATCTTTGACGAACTTTTTTGCCCGACTGCGGCGATGACTAAAAGGAAAGTAATGTATTAGCCACGTATGTATTTTTGAAAGAATGCATACATACATAAATCACGTCTTTATCCCTCACGGGGTAGACATAGCCCAAGCGACAAGACCTAAAGGCCACGTTTAGCATGATTGTGGGCGTATAGATAGAAAATGGAATCAAAATAGTGATGAGTTGCTAACCGCATCGCCTATAACATGATTCCTACGATTTTCGCCCATTCCCTCGGTGGGCTTTTACCATGCGCGGGAAGAGAAGCAACTGGTACATTCTACATTTTTCCTTTACTCCCAGACCAGTATGGAAGTAAAGTCTCAACTCTCTCACTATAACAAAATTGGCAGCGCCACCTGCGGATCGAAACGGCAACAAACTGGGGGTTACCATGACGTTTAATGCGATTCAATTCCGATTCAGTTTAGCTTCGCTCGCTGTCAGATCCATATTAAAACACACACACACACAAATCACGTCTATATCCCTTACGGGGTAGACAGAGCCTGAGGTAACAAGACCTAAAGGCCACGTTTAGCATGATTGTAGGCGTATAGGTGGAAAGGGGAATCAAAATAGTAACGGGTTGCTAGCCGCATCGCCTATAACATGATTCCTGAGACTTGCCCATTCCCTCGATGGGCTTGGAAGCAACTGGTACATTCTATGTTTTTCCTTTGCTCCCAGACCAGCATGGAAGTATAAAAATGACAGCTAAAACCTGAACTGAGTCGGAATTGAATCGAGTCCTCCGAGTATCTGTCACTTCAACCCAAATGCGTTTGAGATGTTTTATGTTTGGTATCTAAGTGTCATAATACAGACGCACATCTTGTCACAGCATTGACAAGGGTCGCTACCGGAGATGGGAGACCGTGACAGACGGACGGACCACGCCAAATCTAGAAATGGGAGGTTGACAGTGGGCCTCCACGCTTTCATTGATGAGAAGTAACCCTTAAATTGAAATTTCAATACTTCATACTCATACTCATACTCATTTATTCGTAATAATTATAGTTATTACATGTCATTTTTATCATCATTTTATGTCATTTCATGTCAAGAACAACTCATGAAATTTAAAAAACAATTACAATTTAAAATTTAAATAAAACGGCAGCACCAATAAAATAATAAAACAATATTTTTTTTCAATCATAAAGCTGTAGGCTTCCATTTTGGTCTGGGAAAGAAAAAACATAGAATGTACCAGTTGCTTCTCTTCCCGCGCAAATGGTAAAAACCCATCGGGGGAATGGGCGAAAATCATAGGAATCATGTTATAGGCGATGCGGCTAGCAACCCATCACTATTTTGATTCTCCCTTTCCACCTATATGCCCACAGTCACGCTAAACGTGGCCTTTAGGTCTTGTTACCTTAGGCTTTGTCTACCCCATAAGGGATAAAGACGTGATTGATGTATGTATGTATATATAATGTATTTAATCTTTTTTGTGAATTGTTTGTGTTTATTTATATATACTTTTGAATAATTAGTTATATTTCATACGCTCATAATAACGTGGTCTTCAGGCCTTGTTACCTTAGGCTCTGTCTACCCCGGAAGGGATAAAGACGTGATTTATGTATGCATGTATGTATGTATTCATGAGCGTTTTTTAAAACGCCCGTCTGTGGCACCTGTCAAAACAGTCAGTAAATAAAATGTCACTTCTCCGGTCAGTAATTTGGAGGCGCGCTACTTAAGCCGCTTTTTAGGGTTCCGCGTCCGTAAAACGGAACCATGATTGGCATTGTTCATTTTTTTTAAGCTGTGCTTTTAACACCTTTATTTGATAAAATGGACTATTTCAAGCAACTTATTTGAATATTATGCTTTTACGTAGCTTTGTTAATTAATAATAAATATTTTTTCGCTGTTTGATAATTCGTGAATTTAGACAGAATCCCAATCGCCTTCGTTCGGCTGGCTATAAAAAAAACGGCTTTGTCTATGGTTTTGTAGATTTGACAGTGACACGTGACAGTTGCCGTAGCCAAACTTTTTTTTTCATTTTTGTGGCAAACATTCGATGCTGGATTCTGTCTAAAAACCCGTTCGTTCGGTCAAACAAAGGTTCAAAGTACTTTTACAAAAATATCTGCAATCATAAAGTATTTTTGAAATCGGACAAGATAAATCGGATAATTGATGGTTTTCCTCGAAATGGTTTTCGAATTGGAGCATACTAAAAAAAATGAACAATGCCAATTGGGCCAGTATTATGTCACTTCGATGTCCGGCACAACCCATTCCCGTCATTGAAAACGTTTCAATAATATTAAACGTTTTAGCATTTTTTGTGACAATGTTTTGAACATAGCAAAGAAAAAACATAGAATGTACCAGTTGCTTCTCTTCCCACGCAGATGGTAAAACCATAAATATTGAGAATCATGTTATAGGCGACGCTAGCAACCCATCACTATTTTGATTCTCCTTCGCACCAATACGCCCTCAATCATGCTAAACGTGGTCATTAGGTCTTGTTATCTCGGGCTCTGTCTACCCTGAAAGGGATAAATACGTGAATTATGTACGAATGTACGTATGTTTTGATTAAGAACAAGTAGGGTTACATACATACATACATATACATCACGCCTTTTTTTGTAGGGGTACTCTTCAATTACACGATGCTGAAAACTAGAACACGTAGAAAACTGGAAAAATGGCTATGGTTGGGAATCGAATCCGGAGCCTAATCAATCAGTGATTCGTGCCTTACCTTTTTACACCATTTGTATTTTACAAGTTTCTTTTAAGTTTAAGCTTATTTTGTAATATACATACATACATATATCACGTCTTTATACCTTACGGGGTAGACACAGCCAAAGGTAACAAAACCTTAAAGGCACCTTAGCATGATTAAGGGCGTATAGCTGGAAAGGGAAGTCAAAATAGTGATGGGTTGCTAGCCGCATCGCCTATAACATGATTCTTAAGACTTTCGCCCATTCCCTCGATGGGCTTTCGATGGGATTTTGTAATATAGTGCCGAATATTTAAAATTGAGTAAACCGCTAGCCTGTTTGTCGGTTTTTATTCCTATTTATGTGAAAAATTAACTGTTTAATGTAAAAATTATCTACGGAACTATCAAACCTCGCGCCCGTCTCGAGCTTGACTGTTTTTTTTACTCATCAATTTTTGTTTCGATAATGTATCGACTGTCACTTGTTAAAATATCTCAAACAGTGTTTTAATGAGGCGCGCATGCGCATAGTTAAGATTGAAAAGGGAACCGATTACAGATAAAGAGAGGGTTATGTGTTTTGGAGAAAAAAAAATAGTAGCGCTGTCATTTGGTCATAAAAACAATAAAAAAAATTGTAAATGTATAAATTTAGAGTTAATATCATCAATATCAAATTATCATCGGCCAATATACATACACACATACATAAATTGTGAGCGTATAGGTGGAAAAAGGAACCAAAATATTGATAGGTTGCTAGCTGCTGCTTTACTTCCATGCTGGTCTGGGAGCAAAGAAAATACATAGAATGTACCAGTTGCTTCTCTTCCCGCGCAAATGGTAAAAACCCATCGAGGGAATGGGCGAAAATCATAGGAATCATGTCATAGGCGATGCGGCTAGCAACCCTCGCTATTTTGATTCCACTTTCCACCTCTACGCCCTCAGTGTCTTGCTAAACGTGGCCTGTAGGTCTTGTTACCTTAGGCTCTGTCTACCCCGTAAGGGATAAAGACGTGATTTGTGTATGTGTATGTATGTGTATATTGCTAGCCGCTTCGCCTATAACCATGATTCCTAAGATTTTTGCTCATTCCTTCGATGGGCTTTTACAATCTGAAGAGAAGCTAGTGGTACATTCTGTGTCTTTTCTTTGCTCTCGATCCAGGAAATCAATCAATAAATTTACTATTTTTAATTTTTAGAGAGTGACATGAGCCTGTATACGTTAACTACGTGATCAAACGGAACAAATACTACTGGCAAGCGTATGTCGACATCGATACGCTTCGAAGCGTAAACGACTTGTCTAGCCACGCTTTTTTTAAATTATTAACTAGCTTTTCCCCGCGACTTCGTCCGCGCACATAACGTCAGAGTGACGACACACCCCACACATCCATAGTATAAGGTTTTTATTGCCTATCCCGTGGAAAATTCGGAAAATCCCTTCTTAGAGCACCCACGTGATCCTCTAGGAATATTATCTACTAAATATAGTCTTAATTATTTACCTCGTGTTTTTATTTTTTGAAAAATTCCTTTGTAGTGCACCTTTATATCGGGATTTTCCAATCCCGCGGGAAAATCGGGAAAAAAAGGATCCTATATCCGTCTCCTGCTTCTAAGCTACCTTTCCACCAATTTTCAGCCACATCGGGTCAGGCGTTCTCTAGTTATGAATAGTGTAACTAACACGACTTTCTTTTATTTATTTATTTTTTTTCTACGAACTGACCAGTGATTGGCCTCTATCTCACTTGGTAGAAGGTGCAGATGAGGCCAAAAGTGTAACTCACTGGTTCAGTAACAGCCTATTCACTCTAGCCTTGAAGAGCCCCAGGTTGTATCTGTCCGGAAATACAGACGATGGGAGCGAATTCCATTCCCTAGCAGTTCGCATTAGATAAATATAGATTAAACTCCCACTGCCATTTTGAAAAGAAATAAAAATATATGACAAAATAATAACCTTCAAAAGCACAAACAAAACTGTCGGAAGCCACGCTTTTAAGCAAAAAGCTTGTCGGTCTGCGAATACTGAAAATAGAATAAAAGTATGGGGCTCGAAAAATAAAAAAGTCGGGTTAGACGCCTTTGCTGCGGCGACCGGTTCAGATTTTTGTTTTATTGACTTACTCGCTTTTGTTTCGAGGTGTAAGATATTACAGTGTTGTTGAGCGGATCGTATTTGTTAAATAATTAAATTAACCTGCACACATCTGCGAAGCGATTCAATACAATACAATACAATACAATACAATAATCTATATATATAAAAGAAAGTCGTGTTAGTTACACTATTTATAACTCAAGAACGGCTCAACCGATTTGGCTGAAAATTGGTAGGGAGGTAGCTTGGAACCAGGAGACGGACATAGGATACTTTTTATCCCGATTTTCCCACGGGATTGGAAAATTCCGAAATGTTGTACTAATAAAGCTACAGACATTAAATTTAGCATGCCTACACATTATTCCTTGATTAGTATAAAGATGCACCTACAAAGGAATTTTTCAAATTTCCCACGGGATAAAAACACTAGGTAAATAATTAAGACTATAATTAGTAAATAATATTCCTAGAGGATCTGTAGGTGCTCTAAGAAGGGATTTTCCGAATTCCCCACGGGATAGGCAATAAAAACCTTATACTTGGAGACATGAGTGGATGTATGGGGTGTGTCGTCCCTCTGACGTTATGCGCGGACGAAGTCGCGGGGAAAAGCTAGTTCTTTATAACAACCAAAACAGAAAAAAGGTATACAGAATATTACAAGGTAACAATAGGCGGCCTGGTTCAATGGTGTGTGTGGAGTTCCCAATCCGCTGTGCCCGCGTGGGAACTATAGCCCAAGCCCTCTCGCTCTGAGAGGAGGCCTATGCTCAGGATTGGGACGTATATCCTGGAGATGAGATGAGCTGTTTCCCGTGACTTCGTTCGCATAGAATTAAAAGTATCCCAGACATGCCTTTTATCGACACTACAACCGGATAGCTTAGTGGTTAGTGACTGATTCTGAAGCTTGAGGTCCCGGGTTCGAATCCCGGCAGGGGCAGACATACACACAAATACAAATACACAAATCACGTCTTTATCCCTTACGGGGTAGACAGAGCCTAATGTAACAGATACCTACAGGCCACATTTAGCAAGATTGTAGGCGTATAGGTGGATAATGGAACCAAAACAGTGATGGGTTGCTAGCCTTATCGCCTATAACATGATTCCTATTATTTTCGCACATTCTCTCAAAACATACAAAATATCTAATAAATATATTCGGGGATTCAGAATAGTGATCGGTTGCTAGCCACATTCGGCTCAAACATGATTCCTAAGATTGCCGATTCCCTCGATACTTATTTTTTTAAAACGCCGTCCTCTAAATATTCCCATACTAAAATAGGGCAGCACATTCCTTACACCAAAACAAAAGACGCCAACTCTATTTTTTTGCTTTTCTAACACGACCGCGACATCCGAGAACGCGTCGCGAATTGCGGAAAAAAATAAAGAGAACAACTTGATTTGTCGAGGGTTCTGCACACGGATATAATTGGTATTTAAATTGTTAGCGCCAGCCCTCTTTACATAGTATGTGTGAATGTATAACTCTTTATCATCACTACATA
This sequence comes from Pandemis corylana, assembly GCA_949127965.1. Taxonomy (NCBI): domain Eukaryota; kingdom Metazoa; phylum Arthropoda; class Insecta; order Lepidoptera; family Tortricidae; genus Pandemis; species Pandemis corylana. The sequence goes on from OX421877.1 coordinate 5,086,097, forward strand.
GTATAAAACAAAGTCGCTTTCTCTGTCCCCATGTCCCTATGTCCCTATGTCCGTTTGTATGCTTATATCTTCAAAACTACACAACGGATTTTGATGCGGTTTTTTTTGATAGATAGAGTGATTCAAAAGGAAGGTTTTGATGTATAATTCTACGCAGACGAAGTCGCGGGCAGAAGCTAGATGTACATAAAACACAACAAAATGAATATAGGACAACACACATGCACAAAGGCGAAATTATCCCTAAAAGGGATCTCTTCCAGTTAACCTTTGAATGATTGACAGGACATAAGTACTAGTAGTAGTAGTAGTGCTGTTGCGCGCGACTTTGCCCGCGTAGAATATAGCCTATGACACACAAACAAAACAGCTATAAGTAAAAGAATTTTCCAAACTCCATGCTAGTCTGGGAGCAAAGGAAAAACATAGAATGTACTAGTTGCTTCTCGTCCGTCTCGTCGCAGATGGTAAACGCTCATCGAGGGAATGGGCGAAATTCTTAGGAGTCATGTTATAGGCGATGCGGCGAGCAACCCATCACTATTTTGATTTCCCTTTCCACCTATACGCCCTTAATCATGCTAAACGTGGCCTTAAGTGTTACCTTAGGCTCTGTCTACCCCGTAAGGGATAAATACGTGAAAAATGCATCTATGCATTGATGATGACTTAGTTGGAGCAGTCTTTACAGTTGAACCCTAAATCTCCAAAAAACAACTTATTCGAGTTTGCCATCGGAACACCTAACAAGATACGTGGTGTTAGGTATCGCTTTACATTCGCAAAGCCAGCTTAACCTCGCATTCATATAGTCTTTAATGTCATACAAATAAAGTTTAAAAATGGTTAACTCAATGGTTATGTTATATCGTATTTTTTGTCAGTTCGCTATGCTGTTATAACAATAAATTCTATGTCGTTTTGGCGAGAACTGTATGTTTATATGTGACCGCCATTTTCTCTTCGCCGCGATTTCAAATGTTAAAGGTGGTAAACAGGCGAGCGGGTAACATGGCGGCAAGTAATTACAAATAATCAATCAAACATTTTTTGCAACCATGGTATTTATATGGTACAGAGTGTACCAGTTGCTTCTCTTCCCGCGCATGGTAAAAGCCCATCGAGGGATTGGACGAAAATCTTAGGGATCATGTTATATAGGCGATGTGGCTAGCAACTGTCACTGTTTTGATTCCCCTTTCCATACGCCCACAATCATGCTAAACGTGGTCTATAGTTCTTGTCACCTTGGGCTCTGTCTACCCCGTAAGGGATAGAGACGTGATTTATGTATGTACGTATGGTATTTATAAGATGTTCATATTATTATAGCCAGTACAAACATGGACCCTACTAGGGCGAAGCAAAACTAAGTAAAATAAGTAAAGTTTATGTGTTATAGGCGATGTGGCTAGCAACCCATCACTATTTTGATTCCTTTTTCCACCTTTACGTCCACAATCTTGCTAAACGTGGCCTGTAGGTGGCACCTTAGGCCCTGTCTACTCCATAAGGGATAAAGACGTGATTCGCTTATGTATGCATTTTCGATTTTTCGTTAAGACCAGTTAGTAAGGCCGTCTAACAAAACGTCATAAGTGCAAAACATAAAATTTTCCTCCGTCCAAAGCGTTGGCACAAACGAATCAAGAAATTAATTATTTTAGCATTAAGCGTAGTGCTTGACGCCTCTTCAATTATTTGGATTTAAATTTGAGTGGTTTCAGACTTACCCTGCTTTGGCGCTGCCGTAGCTTACTAGAAAAAAGATGGTCCACGCGCGTATGAAATTTCGGCAGCATAACATTAAATTTAATCAGAACGTGTAGAGCTTTTTTTTTTTATATATGAATAGGAAGGCAAACGAGCAAGTGGGTCACCTGATGGTAAGTGATCACCACTGCCCATAGACACCCGCAACCCCGGAGGGATTGCAGATGCGTTGCCAACCTAGAGGACTAAGATGAAACGCCTCTTGTGCCCGTAATTTCCCCGGCTGTCTTACTCTCCACACCGGAACACAGCAGTGCAAGCACTGCTACTTAGCGGCAGGATTAGCGAGTAAGATGGTGGTAGCGATCCGGACGGACCTTGCACAAGGCCCTACCACCCGCAAGAAGTGGATACGTACGCTTATTGAAGAACAAATAGATACATAAGAATTTTGTTATTTTCATAATACGTTAATTAAGTCTATGTTAGTAATATACCTAAATAAAACAAATTTTGCCATACAACGCGGCAATGCTGCCAGCCTTCTGGGCACCATGCCGCCGGGCAGTGATTTATTATTATTATTATTATTGAATTATAGGCGAGCAGCAGAGTTGCTGATGTGCCTATCTCATAGTCCAAGTTAAAGTTTAAATCAGTCCAGTATAAATATCTAAAAGTTCGCTAGCACTTCACTCATTAAAAAGTCCTTGATTTTGTGTAACAAGCCAAGCGTCAAGCCTATTTTTGAAGGTATTTAGGGCAACTTTTTTATTTATATTTTCATGACAGTTTGTTTTATAATTAGTAGTACCTAGTTTTAGTTTTAGTATCTGCATGTATTATATATTTTAATTGTTTTGTAACTAAAAATAAATTCTAATAAAACTATAAATAAAAAAGTTGCCCTAAATCGGTGCCTGGTGGCATGGTGCCCAGAAGGCTGGCAGCATTACTGCGGCAATGCTGGTAGTAAAATTCTGGTGGTCCAGCTAAGACCGTCTCCGCAGAAGAAAAGTCTTCAAAAATTTGGTTCACATTATGTAGGACAGAATGATAATACAAGTACAGTTAGCAAAAAAGCTTGTATCTAAAATGTAATTTTTAGGTTAGGTTATTCGTGTCTGAAACTAACACTAGAGGCTGAGTTAGTTCATTTGAACACTTATAAAGTGCCTGTGACAGCGATAAATGATTATCGATGGAGTTACCGAAGAAAAATTGGTAAGAAATATATTTTAAACTAGCTGTTGCCCGCAACTTCGTCTGCATAGAATTCATTTATCGCGATCCCGCAGGAATAACGCAATTTTCCGGGATAAAAAGTAGCCTATGTGCTATTCCAGGCTATGATCTATCTATGATCCAAATTTCATCCAGATCTGTCCAGCCGTTCTGGCGTGAAAGAGTAACAAACATCCAAACATCCATACTCACAAACTAGTAGGATTCTAAGTGAACCATCTTTTCCCAGCATTGATGTGTTCTAGCCTCATTAAGGCGTAGGACAGACTGAGGGCGGTCATATATAAGGGCGAGTCAAGTGCTTCCATACATGACTAATGCTCGGCCTTTCATACATATACAAATATACAAAGCTTTACTTTATTTAGCCATGCTAAGCGTGGCCTTTGGGTCTTGTCACCTTAGGCTCTGTCTACCCCGTAAGGGAGAAAGACGTGATTTATGTATGTATGTATGTATTACTTTATTTACACTGCCTTGTTTTCGTGCGAGAGTTTGTGATGCAAAATATTACTATGAAGCCCCCCTAAGCCCTGACTATGAAGCTAGAGGTCCCGGGTTCGAATTCCGGTAGGTGCAGACAGTTGTATGATGAATACGAATGTTTGTGCCCGATTCATGGATGTTGTAAGTATTTAATTATGTATTTATCTACATTATATACAGAGATGTACAAAATGGTTTTAAAAAAGCATTTAAATACAAAATGCAAAATACTTTTCAAATTTACTATTTCAAATGCAAAATACCAAATAGTTTTGAGTTTTGTATTTCAAATGCTAAATGCAAAATAGGTATTTTCAAAATACTTTTTCAAAATAAAATACCTTTTGATCAAATATCAGTCATTTTTATTTATTTTAGGTATTTATCATGAGAAATAGAGACACAACGGCGAGCCGAACAAAAACGTCTAATAACATGGCACCTTATGCATGACATTTTGGTCAAATTTATCAGTACGCGTATCAATAAATTCTGTTACGTTAATAATTAATAATAATAATACTCCTTTCAACATGAAACTACCGTGAAACTTAATCATTATTACACATAAACGGATAACTCACGTATAAAAAGTCGAGTGATGCTCGACATGTTTCGGACTATTTCGTAGTCCTTCTTCCTGGAGCGCTCGCCCCGGCGGCAGCGAAACGAACACTGCGCGCCAGCGCTCTGCTCGCGCAGCTGTTCGACGCAACTGACAGCGGCGCACAACTACCCTCGTTTTCATCGTCAATTTTAACGTTTTTTTGTTCGTTTCGCTGCCGCCGGGGCGAGCGCTCCAAGAAGGACTACGAAATAGTCCGAAACATGTCGAGCATCACTCGACTTTTTATACGTGAGTTATCCGTTTATGTGTAATGAATAATAATACTCACTTAAAATAATGTAAAGCAAGTAGACTAATGAAAAGAGAGCCATGGCTCCATTTTGTGAATTGTGTGGCCATTTATTTTGGTTGATTGTGCATCTAGTACGGCAATACAAGCGTCATTCGTTTATTTCATTTTGTTTGACTGGTAATATTGGCTAAACTTAATCAAAAAGTATTTTGCATTTTGAAATGAATATGAAAATGCAAAATACATCTCGAAAGGTATTTCAAATAAAATACAAAATGGTTTTTACTAAAAGGCATTTAAATGCAAAATACAAAATACGTATTTTGCATTTTGTATTTGCATTTTAAATAGAAGTATTTCAAATAAATCGCATCTCTGATTATATAAGTATGTTTATCCGTTGCCTAGTACCCATAGTACAAGCTTTGCTTAGTTTGGGGCTGGGTCAATTGGTGTAATTTGTCCCAAGATATTTATTTATTTTATATTGATTTAATAATTGATGAGAACTTTCACACTTACATTTATCATGTTATTCCAAAGAGGGTAGACAGAGCCCAGAGGAACATGACCTAAAGGCCACGTTTGGCGTGATCATGGGCGTGTAGGTGGAAAGAAGAATGAAAGAAGTTTCTTTAGTTCTTACTCTTTAGCTACGGAACCCTAAAAATTATAACCTTTGCATTTATTTAATCTGTTCTTCTTCTTCTTTTCTAATATGGCCCCATCGAACCATGCGATGATTTCGCCAATGTCAAGGTAATAAATACAGTATTCAAAAATCTTGTGACAAAAATGTCGGCAACGTTGTACGGTAGAACATGGTCATAAGCCCCCCCCCCCCCCTCTGTCGGGCTCTTAGCCAACGGATAATGATATCCCTCGGAGACCGCCAGGAAATCATTAACCGGTGCCCAGGGTGCACCGGAACAAGCACTGCACTTCCCCTCGGTCGGATCCAAAAACGAACCGCAGCTCTTGATCACACGCGGAGGTAAACATATTTAATCTGTGCTTTGACTTATTGAACTCGGTGACAGTGACAGTAATTACAGTCTAAACAGTTAATGATGCTGTTAACCGCATCGTGCGAGCGAGACGGCAGACATCCACATCCGCCGATCTGTTTCATTCATTAGTCATAAATAATTTCGCGGAGTTAGGGCGCGTTCACATGCACATGCACAAATCACGTCTTTATCCCTTACGGGGTAGACAGAGCCTATGGTAACAGGTACCCACAGGCCACATTTAGCAAGATTGTGGGCGTATAGGTGGAAAATGGAATCAAAATAGTGATGGGTTGCTAGCCTCATCGCCTATAACATGATTCCTATTATTTTCGCCCATTACCTCGATGGGCTTTTACCATCTGCGCGGGTAGAGAAGCAACTGGTACATTCTATGGCTTTTCTTTGCTCCCAGACCAGCATGGAAGATTCGCGTTCACATGGCACTACTATACTGATTACAAACATCAAATTACATCTATATCCCTTACGAGGTAGACAGAGCCTGAGGTAACAAGACCTAAGGGGCACGTTTAGCATGATTGTAGGCGTGTAGGTGGAAAGGGGAATCAAAATAGTGATGGGTTGCTAGCCGCATCGCCTATAACATGATTCCTAAGACTCGCCCATTCCCTCGATGGGCTTTTACCATCTGCGCGGGACGGGAGGCAGCTATTACATTCTATGTTTTTCCTGCTTGGTTGGTGCTGAGCATATTAAAAAAAATCTGTCTATGAACGCGCCTCAATGCTACAAATAGCTGTAGAGGAAACGTCGGCAGACAGGCCGGCACATCTGCTCGCCCGGATTTGTTGCCGGCGCCAAAAATACCTGACGACGTCATCAATTAAGCCCCTACTTCCCACCGTTGGGCACCGACAGTGGCGTAACTACAATACAATACAATAACTCTTTATTGAACACCACATATAACAACCAAAACAGAAAAAGGTATACAGAATATTACAAGGTAACAATAGGCGGCCTTATCGCTACAGAGCGATCTCTACCAGGCAACCATAATGGACTGGAGAACAGAACAGATCTGAGCAGGTGGTGCAATTTAGAATATATATTAATATACTAAGTACTAAAATACATAATAATTATATTATACCTACATAAAACACACATTTACAATAAATGGAGATATAAATAGACACATACACACATACCTAAAAAAGCCAGCTACAAGATTCATGCACAAGATGACAGATAGTGCTCCTTCAACATAGATTTAAATATGGGTAACTATAGGGTGGCAGGGGTGGCAAAATGCCACGGGTCCCTAGCTCTACGGGGCCAACTGGCTTGGTTTAGAGCACAGAAGGGGCGCCGATGCACTTCTTTATATTGAAGAAGGAGCTCTGACGAATTTGCCGCGGGCCCCAGACGTTATAGTTACGCCACTGGGCACCGAGGTTTTAGGAATTGTCCTTATTGCTGCGATAGTGTGAATGCTTACTACATACGTAGATAGCTACATAAGTCACGTCCTTAGGATGAAAAAATATAGTGAGGTACTTACTTAGGACATAAAACAATGTAATAGTATTAATAATTTTTCTAGAAAATTAAAGGCCTACTTGATTAATAGACCATTTTATACTTTGACTAAATATTTTGATAAATTATATGAATAGGATTATTATGCAGAAATATTTATGGGTTGGATTATTTAAAATTGTATTAATAGTTAATCATTTAATTGAATAACTTCGTGTGAAATTTTCATATTACAAATTAGTTTTAGATTTTGAATGCCAAATTGTGGCAGAGCATACATGACATGGATCAAATTCCTGTAACATAATAGGTATACTTACTTATTATAATATCTGTAACACCTGTATGTTATTGCGAAATAAATAATTTCATTTCATTTCATTTCATTTCTTACACTTACATAAATCACGTCTATATCGCTTACGGGGTAGACAGAGCCCAAGGTAACAGAACCTTAAGGCCACGTTTAGCGTGATTGTGGGCGTATAGGTTGAAAAAGGAATCAAAATAGTGATAGGTCGTTAGCCGCATCGCCTATAAAATGATTCCTAAGACTTTCGCCACACTTTCGCCCATTCCCTCGATGGGCTTTTACCATCTGCGCGGGAAGAGAAGCAACTGGTGAATTATTTGTTTTTTCTTTACTCCCAGACCAGCATGGAAGAAAAAATAAAGTCTGAAATTACTTATAGGGACAAGTTCGCTGTATGAATTATGCTTGTTTCTTTATTATTGTACAATAAAAAAATAAGTTACTTTAATTTAAAAAAATCTTTAAGTCACTCTCCAAACTGTGAGAAAATCCAAAATGGCCGCCATCAAAATTTAATTTCAAATTAACGTAACAGTTTATTATCACCTGCACTCCACAATCAATATAATTAGTCAAATAAGCAAAACACAGGCCACCAAATTACAGAAAAAAAAACAAAATTAACTCTTCACTTGCAGTCATTTAAAAATGTATTCTACTACACAGAGTTAAAGTCCTCTGAACGTGCAACGAAACCTCGCTTGAGTATCGCAAAACACGTGAAACAATTTGATTAAAAAAAGATGTGTTTGCACAATTTGCCAGTGGAACTTACACTCAATAATCAAGTAAATAAAGTTCAAAGCATATGAGGTACTGAGTTATCTTAAAAAGTAAATATGTCGTGCAGAAACCGAAAGAAATTTGTCCCTGTGGTAGTTTTTTTTATCTTAATGTTCGAAATGTTTCACGCAAAAAGTATTTGACATTGTTGCGGTGCCGCCTTGAATTTGGCGCCAATTAATTATTAAAAAAAATAGCGCAGAGTATCGAAGTACAGAGAGATTCTTAGTTAATTAATTGATCACTATTTTGTCAATCTGTTAGTCACAAGAATAGTTTTGAGACATTTGAAATTTTCGCGCATAACCAATAATAAAATCAGTCAAAAATTAAGGCAAGCCTCCATATTAGAGACATGCTTTTCTTTTGTTTTTTTGACAAGTTTTCTTGTGTTCCTAAAACAAATTCGTCACAAAAATATGCACGTCTCATGGCAAATACTTAGCCACAGTCTACATAATCATGTATTTGGACAGAGGAGAAAGCTTTGTGTTTCATAAAAAGTTCATTTGTAATTTTTTTTTTATGAAACTTCAAGAAACAACGTAATTTTAGTAGCACCACCGCTTATGGACACTCGCAATATGCCGATGCATTGCACTTCACCATAAAACCTCATGTATGTACTTAAAAATTCAATCGCTATTTTCCACGCTAGAACACAGCAACTAAAGCACTGCGTAGCGGCAGGATCCACGAGTGAGACGGCGACAACAATCTAGACAGATTTAACACAAGATTCCACCACAATTTGTGTAAATTTTGAAATGTCTCGAGCACTCCAATCTAGCCCCCTTATTCATAAACGCTCTGTAGGCTTCTGCTAACTTAGCAATCGTTTGTCCTTATCTGTCACTTTGACATTTACCTTTCACAGATAAGGAAAAACGATTGCTGGGTTAGCAGAAGCTTATAGAGCGTTTATAAATAAGGGGGTCGATTTGTAAATCGTCAGTTATCTACCTAATTCACTAGCTCACTAAATACCACAGATATGTCCCTCTGGACGTTCTCTACTCTGCAAGGATTCCACGTCCGCCATCTTGTGAATACCGACGCCATTTTGTTCACGATCTTTATCGCCGCTTGATAAATTATTAAAAAAATCAAATTGATTATTTAACATCACCTGATTTTAATCGTTTCCCAGTTTAATTGGTAATTATTTAGTTTAAAAACAGAGTTTTGTGATGTTTATCTAAACGTTTAATTTATAGCTCTATGTTAATTTATTGTGGTAGGTAGCTGCCGGAGACTTCGTCAGCGTCACATTCGGTTGTTACTACCATTTTTAGGTACATACATACACACACAAATCACGTCTATATCCCTTACGACGTAGACAGAGCCTGAGGTAACAAAATCTAAAGGCCACGTTTAGCATGATTGTAGGCGTATAGGTGGAAAAAGGAATCAAACTAGTGATGGGTTGCCAGCCGCATCGCCTGTAACATGATTCCTAAGAATTCGCCCATTCCCTTCGATGGGCTTTTACCATCTGCGCGGGACGAGAAGCAACTGGTACATTCTATGTTTTTCCTTTGCACCCAGAACAGCATGGAAGTATAGTATAGTTTGGGTACTTATGAGCAAATAGCTGTAGAAGCCACTTCAGCATGATTGTGTGCGTATAGGTGGAAAGGGGAATCAAAATAGTGATAGGTTGCTAGCCGCATCGGCTATAACATTCCTAAGATTTTGGCCCCTTTCCTTGATGGGGTTTATCTAAAACTCGCTGTTACCCGCGACTTCGTCCGCGCCGAATTCGCTTAACGCTATCCCACTGTCGCAAAAAGAGGCTATCTTCGAAAAAATGTAATTTGTACTAGTAGATATAAAAAGAGGTCATAACTGACTCATCTACACTCATCCTTTACCTTTAGACCAAGAGCCAAAATATTGTTTTGTGGTTCCCTGAAGTGGTACGACGATTTTTATTTCCCACGGGATAGCTACCCTCTTTGAACGAAAAAAATAGAATGTTTCTTTGAAATGGACCTCTGTATTACAGAGATTAAGTACTGATTCAATAAAATATTAATTAACTATTTTGCTAATTTTTTTCGTCATTTATTCAATGCAACTGTAAAAAAACTGAACCGTTTCTATCCTGACTTTACTGTGGGATAGCCGGTTTAACCGACCGCGCGCAGGGAGGTAATGTAGCCCGTTGAGTTACCAGTGCCTCGGATGCTTTAAGAAGCCATAACTGCGTAGACACGCGATGTGAAAGGCAAGATGAGATGGAAGAGGCTTCTTTTGGTAACTACACTACAAATACTTTTTATTGAACACCACAAATCAGTACAAAACAATGCAGAAACAAAACATCAGTGTCATGCTGTCGAATATTCATCATTTTTGTTATTTATTCTCTTCAACATTGGAGATATCTCCAATTAATTTATTGGACGGTGGAGGCGTTTTACATCTCCACTGAACTTAACTTATTTTTATTAGTTCTTTTCTCTGTCTTTTCATATATTTTGTTTCACTTTGATCAATAGAGACTATATACATCTCTGCTAGAGACTAATATAATTTAAAGTACCTGCCTAAGACTCGGAGCTCTTATAAAAGTAGAATTTAACTAGTGTTGTAAATTTATTCTATTCCGAAAAAATGACTTTCTACCAAGTTTCTTGCGGCGCATTTTTCTTGGCAATGATGGTCTTTCCAAATGCGCTGGTAGATTAAAAAAAGACATGAACAAGAGCCCTTGGCGGCCTATTATTAACAACATAAACTTTTCTTCCACGCTGGTCTGGGAGTAAAGAAAAAAACGTAGAATTTACCAGTTGCTTCTCTTCCCGCGCATGGTAAAAGGCCATGGAAGGAATGGGCGAAAGTCTTAGGAATCATGTTACAGGCGATGCGGCTAGCAACCCATCACTATTTTTATTTCCCATTCCACCCATACGCCCTTAATCATGCTGAACGTGGCCTTAAGGTTTTGTTACCTTAGGCTCTGTCTACTCCGTAGGGGATGAAGACGTGACATATGTATGTATGTAACTTTTGAATTTTCAATTTTGGACGGACGGACAGACATCAAAGGGTTCCGTGATTACCTTTTGAGGTGCGAAACCCTTAAAATTAATATTTATAAAGAAGCCGCCTCCACGTTTAGTTAGCACGGCGTCTTGGCCTTTCGCCGCAACCCCAGGATACGCGGTGCCACATTCTGTGCACAGGGTGATGCCAAAACTGAATGTATGTAAATGTATCCAACAAATGACCGACACGGACGAATTTTCCAGTCGTTACATCCTATCCTACTAGTAATATAAATGACAAAGTTTGTTAGTCTCATCATCATCATCATGTCAGCCGAAAGACGTCCACTGCTGAACATAGGCCTCCCTCGCGGCGCCAAACAGACCGGCCCTGCGCCATCCGCGTCCAATGCGTTCCCGCTACCCTCACCAGGTCGTCGCTCCATCTTGTTGGAGGCCTACCTACACCGCGTCTTCCGGTCCGCGGTTTGTTAGTCTGTTTGTACAAAATCGTCCATTATCCTTGTCTTTTTATTTTTACGTCGCCCCGGGCAGAAATTCCCACTTCCTGGGCCCCTGCCTGGGCAGGGGAAGACGTGAATCGTGTACACACCTCGGGCGGTGATAAAGAAAGCCTCAGGTAGCATGTTCATCGCCCTCGCCTTTGGCTCGTGCGGCAAATTCCTGCGATCTAAAACATTCTTTATTTAACAACCTTCGGTATGTCATGTACTATTGTTGTGTTATTGTAGGTACTTACTCATTTTCATTACCTATCTGCATTGCACGGTCTCATTGTCTAAGGAAAGACGGGCCCAGCATACGGGCCCTCCCCTTCTTGGCGCGGTCCTGGCGGAAGCCGGGGCCACCGGGGGGGCGTTTGTGGTGGAACCCCAGTGGCATCCCACAGCGTCCCCGTCACAACGGACTGAGGCAACGCCGGAGAGTTTTTAGTTTGGGTATACCCCTTCGGGGGGGAGTCCCACATAACCCTAGGCAACCCCGTGCCTAGGCATCCATAAAGATTTCCTCACCGTTAAAAAAAAAGTACCTACTCATTTGTAGAGTTCAAGAATATTTGAACTGTATTAGGTAGGTATATGTTTAGCATGATTAAGGGCGTATAGGTGGAAAGGGAAATCAAAATAGTGTTCGATTGCTAGCCGCATCGCCTAGAACATGATTCCTATGATTTTCGCCCATTCCCTCGATGGGCTTTCACCATCTGCGCGGGTCGAAGCAACTGGTATATTCTATGTTTTTTCTTTGCTGGGCCCAGCATGGAAGAATTAGAAGCTTATTCATTTTATTAAAGTTTAACATCCTGTAGACTGTACTATCGTGTTACAGAGTGTTTTGACAGGCGTTTAAAGAAGCCATACTGTTCATTAGAACATCATTACGGGGTACGGTCGCTGGGACAAATCACACACACACACACACACACACACATTTAAATCACGTCTTTATCCCTTACGGGTTGACAGAGGCCAAGGTGGGAAGACCTAAAGGCCACGTTTAGCATGATTGTGGGCGAGGTGGAAAATGGAATCAAAATAGCGATGGGTTGCTAAATAGAGAAGGCTAGCATCGCCTATAACATACATATTCATACATAAATCACGTCTTTATCGCTTACGGGGTAGACAGAGTCGAATTTAACTAAACCTTAAGGCCACGTTTAGCATGATTATGGGCGTATAGGTGGAAAGGGGAATCAAAATAGTGATGGATTGCCAGCCGCATCGCCTATAACATGATTCCTAATTTCGCCCATGGATCGCCGATGGGCTTTTACCATCTGCGCGAGAAGAGAAGCAACTGGTAAATTCTATGTTTTTTCTTTACTCCCAGACCAGCATCCGTTACTCAAGTTCTACTTGTGATATGCGTCACGGCAACGAAATCTTAGCAACATTGTACTAATGTAAGCAAATTAGCGCTTACGCCGACACTCTTGCTTACAACTAACTTGAAAGATACGTGGTCTCTACGCTAGCTGTAATATTTATGCTAATAAAGAGTCACCATTTCAACCTATCTTAACGTCTTACTAACGTGCTGGTGTGAAAGAAGATATAATTCAAATGAATAATCTTCCACGCTGGTCTGGGAGTAAAGGAAAAACATAGAATTTACCAGTTGTTTCTCTTCTCTAGTCTCCGCCTACCCCTATGGGAAAGAGACGTGACTGTATCTATGTCTTATTAACTTCAACTACAACAAGGAGCTTTACTGAAACTTAGCTTATTGTATCTGTTTATTTATATTTGTACAATAAAGCATTTATTACTTACTTAACTTCCTTATTTACTTACTTACTCTTACTTACTTAGTAGCGGCCCCTACCAGAAGAATCACGCCATCGTCAAATAATACTACTTCATTACACTGTCCCAAAAAATTGCGTAGTATTTCCCGCGGGATAAACGAACTCTTCGCAGACGAAGTCGCGGTCAACCGCTAGTTAAAGATTAAAATGAAATAGAAGCTGCGAGAAAGGGACGAAGCTACTGTTAAAGTGACATGCATTTAAGGCGTCGGTAAACACAAAAGCGATGGACCAACTCTAATAATGTCAATACTATACCATAGACTTATTATGAACTAGAGGTATCCTTAATAAAATAGATTGCTTCATTTTTCAATAGGGAAGTCAGTCAAATGTTAAAGTTCTTCAGTAGGCAAAAAAGTATGCTTGGTTTGGTCACGTAGAGTGGATAGATGAGAGTAGACTAACTAACAGAACTATATGAGTGTGAGGTGCGTTGGGAGGGGAGGCCTAGATGTACGATCCGGGACCAAATAGGAGCCGTTTGTGCAGAGTCTTTTTTCAAAATAAAATACATTATATACTACTACAATACTTTTTAATTAAATACATTCAAAAAGGGCTATATAATGTTACCAAGTGTTGGAGGTTGCATTACTCTATAGTAACCTGGCTGATTCCACCAATGATTATGTCACTTTATTGACTGACAAGTTTGTCCTACTCTTGTTTTAGCCCTTGTGCTGATTATAAATATCTGCTATTCATGAAAATGTCTTTAAATTAATATTATAAAAGGTTATGGGCCCAGCACGCTTCCACTGCGCTGATTGGGCTAACGGGGCGGATCGTAAATCATATACGGGGTATATCTATAAGCTAGGTAGAAATGTAATTTCTTGGGGTTGTTACAAGCAATCTTGTATCGCACTTTCGTCTACCGAGGCGGAGTATATAGCTTTGTCTGAAGCGGCCAAAGAAGCGGTATACGTCCGTGCGGTTCTAGCTGAATTGATAGGTCATACTGATACTGTAACACTGTATAGTGATAACCAGTCTGCGGCAAAGCTTGCTACTAATCCGGTGTTTCATAAACGGTCCAAGCACGTAGACATTAGGTATCACTATATTCGTGAGGCTATTAATGATAAGGTCATTGAGTTGTCATATATGCCCACCGAGCAGATGACTGCTGATGTGCTCACGAAGGCACTGCCTCATTGTAAGCATAGGTCATTTGTTCATGATATGCTGGAAGTCGTCCAGGATTAAGAGGGCGTGTTGGAGGTTGCATTACTCTATAGTAACCTGGCTGATTCCACCAATGATTATGTCACTTTATTGACTGACAAGTTTGTCCTACTCTTGTTTTAGCCCTTGTGCTGATTATAAATATCTGCTATTCATGAAAATGTCTTTAAATTATTATAATATATATAGCTGAACACCCACTCACTCACTGACTCACTGACTCACTGACATGCTGTTTTGAAGAACCCACAAGAGGTTTGGTCAGACTCTATACACCGTCGTATCAGAAATGCCTCCACGACCACCAGAAAAATACGAAATCGACCTGAACGTGGAAATTGACCCGACACATGGGGCAGTTCTCCGCGACGGCTCGACCTGTCGAGTTTGCCCGGAACTAAAGTCGCTCAGAACAGCCGGCCAATGGGTGAGCCGGTCAAAGTTTTTTCAAAATGGCGAAAACAAGATGGCCGCCATACAAAATTGAAACGCGAATATCTCAGAGGCCAGTCGAGATAGACGGCTGGTGCTCGACCAAATGTCATTCAGAGTTCCAAGATGGCGGATTCAAAATGGCGGCCAAAATTTTTTTTTATCCGATCCCATTGAAATTTTGCATCCGGGGCTCTTTGAGGCCACAGATTCTAATGGCATACTTTGTTTTTCGGTTCCGCCATTTTCCAAGATGGCCGCCATACAAAGTAATTTCTGTATATTTGACCTGTTGTTTTGAGGAGCCCATCAGAGGTAGGGTTTGGTTCTATACACATTCGCTTCAGAAATTATATAATAAGTACGAAAAAAATGAAAAATTGACCTGAACATGGAAACTGACCTGACACATGGGCCAGCTCTCCGCAACGACTTGCCCTATCGAGTTTGCCCGGAACAAAAGTCACTCAGAACAGCCAGCCAATAGGTGAACCAGTATTTTTTTTTCAAAATTGCAAAAACAAAATGGCCGCCATACAAAATTGAAACGCAAATATCTCAGAGGCCAGTCGCAACAGGTGGGTGGTGCTCAAACAAATATCGTTCAAAGTGAGCGGAGTAATTTAATGAACCTAATTTTTTTCCAAAATGGCGGATTCAAAATGGCGGCCAGTTTCTTTTACTCCGATCCGATTGAAATTTTGCATCCGGGGCTCTTCGAGACCACAAATTCAAACGCCATACTTAATTTTTCGATTTCGCCATTTTCCAAGATGGCCGCCATACAAAGTAATGTCATACTCACAGACTCACTTGTGTTGTATAGCAGCTTTTAGAAATAGGGTTCGACTTTATACACCATAGCATAAGAAATTTTGTCACAAGTACAAAAAAAATGCAAAGCCAACCTTAACGTGGAAACTGACCTGACACATGGGCCAGTTCTCCGCAACGACTTGCCCTATCGAGCTTGCCTGGAACTAAAGTCGCTCAGAACAGCCAGCCTATGGGTGAACTGGTATTTTTTTTTCAAAATTGCGAAAACAAAATGGCCGCCATACAAAATTGAAACGCAAATATCTCAGAGGCCAATCGCAACAGGTGGGTGGTGCTCAAACAAATATCGTTCAGAGTGAGCGGAGTAATTAAATGAACCTAATTTTTTTTCCAAAATGGCGGATTCAAAATGGCGGCCAAAGTTTCTTTTACTCCGATCCGATTGAAATTTTGCATCCGGGGCTCTTCAAGACTACAAATTCAAACGCCATACTTAATTTTTCGATTCCGCTATTTTCAAAGATGGCCGCCGTACAAAGTAATGTCAGACTCATGGGCTCACTTGTGTTGTAAAGCAGCTTTTAGGAATAGGGTTCGACTTTATACACCATCGCATAAGAAATTTAATCACAAGTACAAAAAAAATGCAAAACTGTCCTGAACGTAGAAACTGACCTGACACATGGGCCAGTTCTCCGCAACGACTTGCCCCATCGTGTTTGCCCGGAACTAAAGTCGCTCAGAACAGCCAGCCTATGGGTGAACCGGTAATTTTTTTGCAAAATTGCGAAAACAAGATGGCCGCCATACTAAATTGATAAAAAAGGTTTAGAAATATATGAAAAAAAAAGGGTGGTAGGTTATCCTCCGCGGGCCCCGCGGGGTCCGCGGCACCCACGCGAAGTACTTTTTCCAAGGTGGCGATTTCAAAACGACGGCCAAAGAATATAGTAATAAAGGCTAGAAATATTTGAAAAAGAAAAACAGGCTAGCAGGGTACCCTCCGCGGGTCCCTTGGGGCCCGCGGCCTCCATGCGAAATGCTGTTTCCAAGATGGCAGCCACAGAATATAGTAAAAAAATGGTTAGATATATTTGAAAAAAAAAACACAGGGTGTCAGGAAACCCTCCGCGGGTCCCGTGGGGCCCGCGGCCCACACGCGAAGTACTTTTTCCAAGGTGGCGGTTTCAAAACGGCGGTCAAAGAATATAGTAGAAAAAGGCTGGAAAAATTTGAAAAAAAAGCAGGCTGGCAGGGTACCCTCCGCGGGTCCCGTGGGGCCCGCGGCCTTCATGCGAAACGCTTTTCCCGAGATGGCGGATTCGAAATTGCGGCCAAAGAATAAAGTAAAAAAAGGTCAAAAATGTTTGAAAAATAACAGGGTGGCAGGGTGACTCCGCGGGTCCCGCGGGGCCCGCGGCCCCCACGCGAAACGCTTTTCCCGAGATGGCGGATTCGAAATTGCGGCCAAAGAATAAAGTAAAAAAAGGTCAGAATTATTTGAAAAATAACAGGGTGGCAGGGTGACTCCGCGGGTCCCGCGGGGCCCGCGGCCCCCACTTGAAACGCTTTTTCCGAGATGGCGGATTCGGAATTGCGGCCAAAGAATAAAGTAAAAAAAGGTCAGAAATATTTGAAAAATAACAGGGTGGCAGGGTGACTCCGCGGGTCCCGCGGGGCCCGCAGCCCCCACGCGAAACGCTTTTCCCGAGATGGCGGATTCGGAATTGCGGCCAAAGAATAAAGTAAAAAAAGGTCAAAAATATTTGAAAAATAACAGGGTGGCAGGGTGACTCCGCGGGTCCCGCGGGGCCCGCGGCCCCCACGCGAAACGCTTTTCCCGAGATGGCGGATTCGAAATTGCGGCCAAAGAATAAAGTAAAAAAGGTCAGAAATATTTGAAAAATAACAGGGTGGCAGGGTGACTCCGCGGGTCCCGCGGGGCCCGCGGCCCCCACGCGAAACGCTTTTCCCGAGATGGCGGATTCGAAATTGCGGCCAAAGAATAAAGTAAAAAAAGGTCAGAAGTATTTGAAAAAAAAACAGGGTGGCAGGGTGACTCCGCGGGTCCCACGGGGCCCGCGGCCCCCACGCGAAACGCTTTTCACAAGATGGCGGATTCGAAATTGCGGCCTAAGAATAAAATAAAAAAGGTTAGGATTATTAAAACAAAACAGGGTGGCACGGGACCCTCCGCGGGCCCCTCGGGGCCCGCGGCCCCCACGCGAAATACTAGTTTATAATATATATAGCTGAACACCCACTGACTCACTCACTCACTCACTCACTGACATGCTGTTTTGAAGAACCCGTAAGAGGTGAGGTAAGACTCTATACATTGTCGTATCAGAAATGCCCCCACGACCACCAGAAAAATACGAAATCGACCTGAACGTGGAAATTGACTTGACACATGGGGCGGTCCTCCGCAACGGCTCGACCTATCGAGTTTGCCCGGAACTAAAGTCGCTCAGAACTGCCAGCCAATGGGTGAGCCGGTCCAAGATTTTTCAAAATGGCGAAAACAAGATGGCCGCCATACAAAATTGAAACGCGAATATCTCAGAGGCCAGTCGAGATAGGTGGGTGGTGCTCGACCAAATGTCATTCAGAGTTGAGGGGGAAATCTGACTATGCAATTTTTTTTCCAAGATGGCGGATTCAAAATGGCGGCCAAATTTTTTTTTGCTCCGATCCGATTGAAATTTTGCATCCGGGGCTCTTCTAGGCCACAGATTCCAACCGCATACTTTATTTTTCGATTTCGCCATTTTCCAAGATGGCCGCCATACAAAGTAATTTCTTTATCTTTGACCTGTTGTTTTGAAGAGCCCATAAGAGGTGGGGCTCGATTCTATACACCGTCGCTTTAGAAATTTCATGCTAAGTTTCAAAAAATGAAAAATTTACCTGAATGTGGAAACTGACCTGACACATGGGCCAGCTCTCCGCAACGACTTGCCCTATCGAGTTTGCCCGGAACAAAAGTCACTCAGAACAGCCAGCCAATAGGTGAATCAGTATTTTTTTTTCAAAATTGCAAAAACAAAATGGCCGCCATATAAAATTGAAACGCAAATATCTCAGAGGCCAGTCGCAACAGGTGGGTAGTGCTCAAACAAATATCGTTCAAAGTGAGCGGAGTAATTTAATGAACCTAATTTTTTTTCCAAAATGGCGGATTCAAAATGGCGGCCAAAGTTTCTTTTACTCTGATCCGATTGAAATTTTGCATCCGGGGCTCTTCAAGGCCACAAATTCAAACGCTTTACTTAGTTTTTCGATTCCGCCATTTTCCAAGATGGCCGCCATACAAAGTAATGTCAGTAATGTCAGTAATGTCAGTAACTCACTTGTGTTGTACAGCAGCTTTTAGCAATAGGGTTCGATTTTATACACCATCACATAAGAAATTTTATCACAAGTACAATAAAAATGAAAAATTCACCTGAATGTGGAATCTGACTCGACACATGGGCCAGCTCTCTGCAACGACTTTCCCTATCGAGTTTGCCCGGAACTAAAGTCGCTCAGAACAGCCAGCCTATGGGTGAACCGGTAAAAAAAAATCAAAATTGCGAAAACAAGATGGCCGCCATACAAAATTGAAACGCGAATATTATATCTCAGTGGCCAGTCGAGATAGATGGGTTGTACTCGACCAAGTGTCATTCTAGGTGGGAGGAGTAATCTAATGAACCTAATTTTTTTCCAAGGTGATGGATTCAAAATGGTGGCCAAAGATTAAAGTAAAAAAGGTTTTAAATATATGAAAAAAAATAGGGCGGTAGGTTACCCTCCGCGGGCCCCGCGGGGTCCGCGGCCCACACGCGAAGTACTTTTTCCATGGTGGCGGTTTCAAAACGGCGGCCAAAGATTATAGTAGAAAAGGCTGGAAAAGTTTGAAAAAAAAAACAGGCTGGCAGGGCATCCTCCGCGGGTCCCGTGGGGCCCGCGGCCCCATGCGAAATGCTTATCCCAGGATGGCAGCCAAAGAATTAAAAAAAAGCAGGATGTTAGGGTACCCTCCGCGGGTCCCGTGGGGCCCGCGGCCCAATGCGAAATGCTTATCCCAAGATGGCGGCCAAAGAATAAAGTAAAAATAGGTAAGAAATTTATGAAAAAAAATAGGATGGTAGGGTACCCTCCGCGGGTCCCGTGGGGCCCGCGGCCCACATGCGAAATGCTTTTCCCAAGATGGCGGCCAATGAATAAAGAAAAAAAGGTTAGAAATATTTGAACAAAACAAATAGGATGGTAGGCTACCCTTCGCGGCCTTCACGCGAAATACTTTTTCCAAGATGGCGGATACAAAATGGCGGCCAAAGATTATAGTACAAAATGTTAGAAATATATGAAAAAACAGGGCGGTAGGGTATGAATCACTGTTTCCAATGTGGCCGGTTTCAAAAAGGCGGCCAAAGTATATAGTAAAAAAAAAAGGTTAGGATTATTAAAACAAAACAGGGTGGCACGGGACCTCCGCGGGGCCCTTGGGGCCCGCGGCCCCCACGCAAATACTAGTTATTATAATATATATAGCTGAATACCCACTGACTCACTGACTGACTCACTCACTGACATGCTGTTTTGAAGAACCTGTAAGAGGTAAAGCTAGACTCTATATATTGTCGTATCAGAAATGCTCCCACGACCACCAGAAAAATACAAAATCGACCTGATCGTGGAAATTGACCTGACACATGGGGCAGCTCTCCGCGACGGCTCGACCTGTCGAGTTTGCCCGGAACTAAAGTCGCTCAGAACAGCCGGCCAATGGGTGAGCCGGTCCAAGATTTTTCAAAATGGCGAAAACAAGATGGCCGCCATACAAAATTGAAACGCGAATATCTCAGAGGCCAGTCGAGATAGACGGGTGGTGCTCGACCAAATGTCATTCAGAGTTGAGGGGGAAATCTGACTAAGCAATTTTTTTTCCAAGATGGCGGATTCAAAATGGCGGCCAAAACTTTTTTTACTCCGATCCGATTGAAATTTTGCAACCAGGGCTCTTTGAGGCCACAGATTCTAATGGCATACTTTATTTTTCGATTCCGCCATTTTCCAAGATGGCCGCCATACAATGTAATTTCTGTATCTTTGACCTGTTGTTTTGAGGAGCCCATAAGAGGTGGGAATCGACTCTATGCACTTTCGCATCAGAAATTATATTAAAAGTACAAGTAAAAGCAAAATTGACCTGAATGTGGAAAATGGCCTGACACATTGGCCAGTTCTCCGCAACGACTAGCCCTATCGAGTTTGCCCGAAACAAAAGTCGCTCAGAACAGCCAGCAAATGGGTGAACCGGTAATTTTTTTTTAAAATTGCAAAAACAAGATGGCCGCCATACAAAATTGAAACGCGAATATCTCAGAGGCCAGTCGCAATAGATGGGTAGTGCTTCAACAACAATCGTTCAAAGTGGGCGTGGTTATCCTATGAGCTTATTTTTTTTACAAGATGGCGGATTCAAAATGGCGGCCAAATTTTTTTTGAGTCCGTTCCGATTGAAATTTTGCATCCGGGGCTCTTTAAGGCCAAAAATTCCAACGTCAGAATTTATTTTTCGATTCCGCCATTTTCCAAGATGGCCGCCATACAAAGTAATGTCAGACTCATAGACTCACTTGTGTTGTATAGCAGCTTTTACACCATCGCATAAGAAATTTGATCACAAGTACAAAATAAATGCAAAACCGACCTTAACGTGGAAACTGACTTGACACATGGGCCAGCTCTCCGCAACGACTTGCCCTATCGAGTTTGCCCGGAACTAAAGTCGCTCAGAACAGCCAGCCAATGGGTAAGCCGGTGTTTTTTTTTCAAAAGCGCGAAACAAGATGGCCGCCATACAAAATTGAAACGCCAATATCTCAGAGGCCAGTCGAGATGGATGGGTTGTGCTCGACCAAGTGACGTTCAAGATGGGAGGGGTAATCTACTGAACCAAATTTTTGTCCAAGATGGCGGATTCAAAATGGCGGCCAAAGATTAAAGTAAAAAAGGTTAGGCATTTTTGGAAATTAAAACAGGGTGGCAGAGTACCCTCCGCGGGGCCCGCGCGAAAGACTTTTCCCAAGGTGGTGGTTTCAAAATGGCGGCCAAAAATGTAGTAAAAAAGGTTAGAAATATTTGAAAAAATACAGGGTGGCAGATTACCCTCCGCGGTCCCCGCGGGGGCCGCGGCGTCAACGCGAAGTACGTTTTCCAAAGTGGTGGTATCAAAGTGACGGCCAAAGAATGTAGTAAAAAAGGTTAGAAATATTAAAAAAAAATACAGGGTGGTGTTACCCTCCGCGGTCCCCGCGGAGACCGCGGCCCCCAGGCCCCCACGCGAAATACTTTTTCCAAGGTAGCGGTTTCAAAATGACGGCCAAAGAATGTAGTAAAAAAGGTTAGAAATATTTGAAAAAATACAGGATGGTAGGTAACCCTCCGCGGTCCCCGCGGGGGCCGCGGCCCCCAGGCCCCCATGCGAAATACTTTTTCCAAGGTAGCGGTTTCAAAATGACGGCCAAAGAATGTAGTAAAAAAGGTTAGAAACATTTGAAAAAATACAGGATGGTAGGTTACCCTCCGCGGGTCCCGTGGGGCCCGCGGCCCCCATGCGAAATTCTTTTCCTAAGATGGCGGCCAAAAAATAAAGTAAAAATGGTTGGAAATATTTGAAAAAAAACAGGGCGGTAGGGTATGAATCACTGTTTCCAAGGTGGCGGTTTCAAAAAGGCGGCCAAAGCTTATAGTAAAAAAAAGGTTAGGATTATTAAAACAAAACAGGGTGGCAGGGAACCTTCCGCGGGTCCCGTGGGGCCCGCGGCCTGCATGCGAAATGCTTTTCCCGAGAGGGCGGCCAAAGAATAAAGTAAAAATAGGTTAGAAATATTTGAAAAAAAAACAGGATGGCAGGGTACCCTTAGCGGCCTCCAAATACAGGGTGGTGTTACCCTCCGCGGTCCCCGCGGGGGCCGCGGCCCCCAGGCCCCCACGCGAAATACTTTTTCCAACATGGCGGATACAAAATGGCGGCCAAAGATTAAAGTAAAAAATTGTTAGAAATATTTGAAATAAACAGGGCGGTAGGTTATGAATCACTGTTTTCAAAGTGGTGGTTTCAAAAAGGCGGCCAAAGTATATAGTAAAAAAAAAAGGTTAGGATTATTAAAACAAAACAGGGTGGCAGGGACCTCCGCGGGGCCCTTGGGGCCCGCGGCCCCCAAGCGAAATACTAGTTATTATAATATATATAGCTGAATACCCACTGACTGACTCACTCACCCCAGAGTTGTTTGGAGGAACCGGTAAGAGGTAGGGTTCGACTCTATACATTGTCGTATCAGAAATGCTTGCCCGACCACCAGAAAAATACGAAATCGACCTGAACGTAGAAATTGACTTGACACATGGGGCGGTTCTCCGCGACGGCTCGACCTGTCGAGTTTGCCCGAAACTAAAGTCGCTCAGAACAGCCGGCCAATGGGTGAGCCGGTCCAAGATTTTTCAAAATGGCGAAAACAAGATGGCCGCCATACAAAATTGAAACGCGAATATCTCAGAGGCCAGTCGAGATAGGTGGGTGGTGCTCGACCAAATGTCATTCAGAGTTGAGGGGGAAATCTGACTATGCAATTTTTTTTCCAAGATGGCGGATTCAAAATGGCGGCCAAATTTTTTTTTGCTCCGATCCGATTGAAATTTTGCATCCGGGGCTCTTCTAGGCCACAGATTCCAACCGCATACTTTATTTTTCGATTTCGCCATTTTCCAAGATGGCCGCCATACAAAGTAATTTCTTTATCTTTGACCTGTTGTTTTGAAGAGCCCATAAGAGGTGGGGCTCGATTCTATACACCGTCGCTTTAGAAATTTCATGCTAAGTTTCAAAAAATGAAAAATTTACCTGAATGTGGAAACTGACCTGACACATGGGCCAGCTCTCCGCAACGACTTGCCCTATCGAGTTTGCCCGGAACAAAAGTCACTCAGAACAGCCAGCCAATAGGTGAATCAGTATTTTTTTTTCAAAATTGCAAAAACAAAATGGCCGCCATATAAAATTGAAACGCAAATATCTCAGAGGCCAGTCGCAACAGGTGGGTAGTGCTCAAACAAATATCGTTCAAAGTGAGCGGAGTAATTTAATGAACCTAATTTTTTTTCCAAAATGGCGGATTCAAAATGGCGGCCAAAGTTTCTTTTACTCTGATCCGATTGAAATTTTGCATCCGGGGCTCTTCAAGGCCACAAATTCAAACGCTTTACTTAGTTTTTCGATTCCGCCATTTTCCAAGATGGCCGCCATACAAAGTAATGTCAGTAATGTCAGTAATGTCAGTAACTCACTTGTGTTGTACAGCAGCTTTTAGCAATAGGGTTCGATTTTATACACCATCACATAAGAAATTTTATCACAAGTACAATAAAAATGAAAAATTCACCTGAATGTGGAATCTGACTCGACACATGGGCCAGCTCTCTGCAACGACTTTCCCTATCGAGTTTGCCCGGAACTAAAGTCGCTCAGAACAGCCAGCCTATGGGTGAACCGGTAAAAAAAAATCAAAATTGCGAAAACAAGATGGCCGCCATACAAAATTGAAACGCGAATATTATATCTCAGTGGCCAGTCGAGATAGATGGGTTGTACTCGACCAAGTGTCATTCTAGGTGGGAGGAGTAATCTAATGAACCTAATTTTTTTCCAAGGTGATGGATTCAAAATGGTGGCCAAAGATTAAAGTAAAAAAGGTTTTAAATATATGAAAAAAAATAGGGCGGTAGGTTACCCTCCGCGGGCCCCGCGGGGTCCGCGGCCCACACGCGAAGTACTTTTTCCATGGTGGCGGTTTCAAAACGGCGGCCAAAGATTATAGTAGAAAAGGCTGGAAAAGTTTGAAAAAAAAAACAGGCTGGCAGGGCATCCTCCGCGGGTCCCGTGGGGCCCGCGGCCCCATGCGAAATGCTTATCCCAGGATGGCAGCCAAAGAATTAAAAAAAAGCAGGATGTTAGGGTACCCTCCGCGGGTCCCGTGGGGCCCGCGGCCCAATGCGAAATGCTTATCCCAAGATGGCGGCCAAAGAATAAAGTAAAAATAGGTAAGAAATTTATGAAAAAAAATAGGATGGTAGGGTACCCTCCGCGGGTCCCGTGGGGCCCGCGGCCCACATGCGAAATGCTTTTCCCAAGATGGCGGCCAATGAATAAAGAAAAAAAGGTTAGAAATATTTGAACAAAACAAATAGGATGGTAGGCTACCCTTCGCGGCCTTCACGCGAAATACTTTTTCCAAGATGGCGGATACAAAATGGCGGCCAAAGATTATAGTACAAAATGTTAGAAATATATGAAAAAACAGGGCGGTAGGGTATGAATCACTGTTTCCAATGTGGCCGGTTTCAAAAAGGCGGCCAAAGTATATAGTAAAAAAAAAAGGTTAGGATTATTAAAACAAAACAGGGTGGCACGGGACCTCCGCGGGGCCCTTGGGGCCCGCGGCCCCCACGCAAATACTAGTTATTATAATATATATAGCTGAACACCCACTCACTCACTGACTCACTGACTCACTGACATGCTGTTTTGAAGAACCCACAAGAGGTTTGGTCAGACTCTATACACCGTCGTATCAGAAATGCCTCCACGACCACCAGAAAAATACGAAATCGACCTGAACGTGGAAATTGACCCGACACATGGGGCAGTTCTCCGCGACGGCTCGACCTGTCGAGTTTGCCCGGAACTAAAGTCGCTCAGAACAGCCGGCCAATGGGTGAGCCGGTCAAAGTTTTTTCAAAATGGCGAAAACAAGATGGCCGCCATACAAAATTGAAACGCGAATATCTCAGAGGCCAGTCGAGATAGATGGGTGGTGCTCGACCAAATGTCATTCAGAGTTGAGAGGGAAATCTGACTAAGCAATTTTTTTTCCAAGATGGCGGATTCAAAATGGCGTCCAAATTTTTTTTTACTCCGATCCGGTTGAAATTTTGCATCCGGGGCTCTTCGAGGCCACAGATTCTAATGGCATACTTTATTTTTCGGTTCCGCCATTTTCCAAGATGGCCGCCATACAAAGTAATTTCTGTATCTTTGACCTGTTGTTTTGAAGAGCCCATAAGAGGTGGGGTTCGATTCTATACACCGTCGCTTTAGAAATTTCATGTTAAGTACCAAAAAATGAAAAATTGACCTGAATGTGGAAACTGACCTCACACATGGGCCAGCTCTCCGCAACGACTTGCCCTATCGAGTTTGCCCGGAACAAAAGTCACTCAGAACAGCCAGCCAATAGGTGAACCAGTATTTTTTTTTCAAAATTGCAAAAACAAAATGGCCGCCATACAAAATTGAAACGCAAATATCTCAGAGGCCAGTCGCAACAGGTGGGTGGTGCTCAAACAAATATCGTTCAAAGTGAGTGGAGTAATTTAATGAACCTAATTTTTTTTCCAAAATGGCGGATTCAAAATGGCGGCCAAAGTTTCTTTTACTCCGATCCGATTGAAATTTTGCATCCGGGGCTCTTCGAGACCACAAATTGAAACGCCATACTTAATTTTTCGATTCCGCCATTTTCAAAGATGGCCGCCATACAAAGTAATGTCAGACTCATGGGCTCACTTGTGTTGTAAAGCAGCTTTTAGGAATAGGGTTCGACTTTATGTACCATCGCATAAGAAATTTTATCACAAGAACAAAAAAAATGCAAAACTGTCCTGAACGTAGAAACTGACCTGACACATGGGCCAGTTCTCCGCAACGACTTGCCCCATCGAGTTTGCCCGGAACTAAAGTCGCTCAGAACAGCCAGCCTATAGGTGAACCGGTATTTTTTTTGCAAAATTGGGAAAACAAGATGGCCGCCATACCAAATTGAAATATACTACAAATATTTGAAAGAAAAACAGGGTGGCAGGGTGACTCCGCGGGTCCCGCGAGGCCCGCGGCCCCCACGCGAATCGCTTTTCCTAAGATGGCGGATTCGAAATTGCGGCCAAAGAATATAGTAGAAAAAGCTGGAAAAATTTGAAAAAAAAGCAGGCTGGCAGGGTACTCTCCGCGGGTCCCGTGGGGCCCGCGGCCTCCATGCGAAATGCTGTTCCCAAGATGGCGACCAAAGAATATATTAAAAAAGGTTACAAATATTTGAAAGAAAAACAGGGTGGCAGGGTGACTCCGCGGGTCCCGTGGGGCCCGCGGCCCACACGCGAAGTACTTTTTCCAAGGTGGCGGTTTCAAAACGGCGGCCAAAGAATATAGTAGAAAAAGCTGGAAAAATTTGAAAAAAAAGCAGGCTGGCAGGGTACCCTCCGCGGGTCCCGTGGGGCCCGCGGCCTCCATGCGAAATGCTGTTCCCAAGATGGCGGCCAAAGAATATACTAAAAAAGGTTACAAATATTTGAAAGAAAAACAGGGTGGTAGGGTGACTCCGCGGGTCCCGCGGGGCCCGCGGCCCCCACGCGAAACGCTTTTCCCAAGATGGCGGATTCGAAATCGCGGCCAAAGAATATAGTAGAAAAAGCTGGAAAATTTTGAAAAAAAAGCAGGCTGGCAGGGTACCCTCCGCGGGTCCCGTGGGGCCCGCGGCCTCCATGCGAAATGCTGTTCCCAAGATGGCGGCCAAAGAATATACTAAAAACGGTTACAAATATTTGAAATAAAAACAGGGTGGCAGGGTGACTCCGCGGGTCCCGCGGGGCCCGCGGCCCCCACGCGAAACACTTTTCACAACATGGCGGATTCGCAATTGCGGCCAAAGAATAAAGTAAAAAAACGTCAGAAATATTTGAAAAATAACAGGGTGGCAGGGTGACTCCGCGGGTCCCGGGGGGCCCGCGGCCCCCACGCGAAACGCTTTTCCCAAGATGGCGGATTCGAAATTGCGGCCTAAGAATAAAATAAAAAAGGTTAGGATTATTAAACAACACAGGATGGCACGGGACCTCCGCGGGGCCCTTGGGGCCCGCGGCCCCCACGCGAAATACTAGTTATAATATATATAGCTGAATACCCACTGACTGACTCACTCACCCCAGAGTTGTTTGGAGGAACCGGTAAGAGGTAGGGTTCGACTCTATACATTGTCGTATCAGAAATGCTTGCCCGACCACCAGAAAAATACGAAATCGACCTGAACGTAGAAATTGACTTGACACATGGGGCGGTTCTCCGCGACGGCTCGACCTGTCGAGTTTGCCCGAAACTAAAGTCGCTCAGAACAGCCGGCCAATGGGTGAGCCGGTCAAAGTTTTTTCAAAATGGCGAAAACAAGATGGCCGCCATACAAAATTGAAACGCGAATATCTCAGAGGCCAGTCGAGATAGGTGAGTGGTGCTCGACCAAATGTCATTCAGAGTTGAGGGGGAAATCTGACTAAGTAATTTTTTTTCCAAGATGGCGGATTCAAAATGGCGGCCAAATTTTTTTTTAATCCGATCCGATTGAAATTTTGCATCCGGGGCTCTTCGAGGCCACAGATTCAGACGGCATACTTTATTTTTCGATTCCGCCATTTTCCAAGATGGCCGCCATACAAAATAATTTCTGTATATTTGACCTGTTGTTTTGAGGAACCCATAAGAGGTGGGGTAAAACTCTATAGACCATCGCTTCAAAATTTTTATGATTAGTACCAAAAAAATGAAAAACCGACCTGAATGTGGAAACTGACTTGACACATTGGCCAGTTCTCCGCAACGACTTACCCTATCGAGTTTGCCCGAAACAAAAGTTACTCAGAACAGCCAGCCAATAGGTGAGCCGGTAATTTTTTTTCAAAATTTCAAAAACAAGATGGCTGCCATACAAAATTGAAACGCAAATATCTCAGAGGCCAATCGCAATAGGTGGGTGGTGCTCGATCAAATGTCGTTCAAAGTGAGCGGAGAAATTTAATGAACCTAATTTTTTTTCCAAAATGGCGGATTCAAAATGGCGGCTAAAGTTTCTTTTACTCCGATCCGATTGAAATTTTGCATCCGGGGCTCTTCAAGGCCACAAATTCAAACGCCATACTTAATTTTTCGATTCCGCCATTTTCCAAGATGGCCGCCATACAAAGTAATGTCAGACTCATGGGCTCACAGCAGCTTTTAGGAATAGGGTTCGACTTTATACACCATCGCATAAGAAATTTTATCACAAGAACAAAAAAAATGCAAAACTGTCCTGAACGTAGAAACTGACCTGACACATGGGCCAGTTCTCCGCAACGACTTGCCCCATCGAGTTTGCCCGGAACTAAAGTCGCTCAGAACAGCCAGCCTATGGGTGAACCGGTAATTTTTTAGCAAAATTGCGAAAACAAGATGGCCGCCATACCAAATTGAAACGCGAATATCTCAGTGGAAAGTCGAGATAGATGGGTAGTACTCGACTAAGTGTCGTTCTAGGTGGGAGGAGTAATCTAATGAACCTAATTTTTTCCAAGGTGGTGGATTCAAAATGGCGGCCAAAGATTAAAGTAAAAAAGGCTAGAAATATTTGAAAAAGAAAAACAGGCTAGCAGGGTACCCTCCGCGGGTCCCGTGGGGCCCGCGGCCTCCAAGCGAAATGCTGTTTCCAAGATGGCAGCCACAGAATATAGTAAAAAAATGGTTAGATATATTTGAAAAAAAAACACAGGGTGCCAGGAAACCCTCCGCGGGTCCCGTGGGGCCCGCGGCCCACACGCGAAGTACTTTTTCCAAGGTGGCGGTTTCAAAACGGCGGCCAAAGAATATAGTAGAAAAGGCTGGAAAAATTTGAAAAAAAAGCAGGCTGGCAGGGTACCCTCCGCGGGTCCCGTGGGGCCCGCGGCCTCCACGCGAAATGCTGTTCCCAAGATGGCGGCCAAAGAATATACTAAAAAGGTTACAAATATTTGAAAGAAAAACAGGGTGGCAGGGTGACTCCGCGGGTCCCGCGGGGCCCGCGGCCCCCACGCGAAACGCTTTTCCCAAGATGGCGGATTCGAAATTGCGGCCAAAGAATAAAGTAAAAAAAGGTCAGAAATATTTGAAAGAAAAACAGGGTGGCAGGGTGACTCCGCGGGTCCCGCGGGGCCCGCGGCCCCCACGCGAAACGCTTTTCCCAAGATGGCGGATTCGAAATTGCGGCCAAAGAATAAAGTAAAAAAAGGTCAGAAATATTTGAAAAAAAAAACAGGGTGGCAAGGTGACTCCGCGGGTCCTGCGGGGCCCGCGGCCCCCACGCGAAACGCTTTTCCCAAGATGGCGGATTCAGAATTGCGGCCAAAGAATAAAGTAAAAAAAGGTCAGAAATATTTGAAAAATAACAGGGTGGCAGGGTAACTCCGCGGGTCCCGCGGGGCCCGCGGCCCCCACGCGAAACGCTTTTCCCGAGATGGCGGATTCGAAATTGCGGCCAAAGAATAAAGTAAAAAAAGGTCAAAAATATTTGAAAAATAACAGGGTGGCAGGGTGACTCCGCGGGTCCCGGGGGGCCCGCGGCCCCCACGCGAAACGCTTTTCCCAAGATGGCGGATTCGAAATTGCGGCCTAAGAATAAAATAAAAAAGGTTAGGATTATTAAACAACACAGGGTGGCACGGGACCTCCGCGGGGCCCTTGGGGCCCGCGGCCCCCACGCGAAATACTAGTTATAATATATATAGCTGAACACCCACTGACTCACTGACTCACTGACTCACTGACATGCTGTTTTGAAGAACCCACAAGAGGTGAGGTCAGACTCTATACATTGTCGTATCAGAAATGCCTCCACGACCACCAGAAAAATACGAAATCGACCTGAACGTGGAAATTGACTTGACACATGGGGCGGTTCTCCGCAACGGCTCGACCTATCGAGTTTGCCCGGAACTAAAGTCGCTCAGAACAGCCAGCCAATGGGTGAGCCGGTCAAAGTTTTTTCAAAATGGCGTAAACAAGATGGCCGCCATACAAAATTGAAACGCGAATATCTCAGAGGCCAGTCGCGATAGATGGGTGGTGCTCGACCAAATGTCATTCAGGGTTGAAGGGGAAATCTGACGATGCAAATTTTTTTCCAAGATGGCGGATTCAAAATGGCGGCCAAATTTTTTTTTGCTCCGATCCGATTGAAATTTTGCATCCGGGGCTCTTCTAGGCCACAGATTCCAACCGCATACTTTATTTTTCGATTGCGCCATTTTCCAAGATGGCCGCCATACAAAGTAATTTCTGTATCTTTGACCTGTTGTTTTGAAGAGCCCATAAGAGGTGGGGTTCGATTCTATACACCGTCGCTTTAGAAATTTCATGCTTAGTACCAAAAAATGAAAAACTGACCTGAATGTGGAAACTGACCTGACACATGGGCCAGCTCTCCGCAACGACTTGCCCTATCGAGTTTGCCCGGAACTAAAGTCGCTCAGAACAGCCAGCCAATGGGTGAGCCGGTCAAAGTTTTTTCAAAATGGCGTAAACAAGATGGCCGCCATACAAAATTGAAACGCGAATATCTCAGAGGCCAGTCGCGATAGATGGGTGGTGCTCGACCAAATGTCATTCAGGGTTGAAGGGGAAATCTGACGATGCAAATTTTTTTCCAAGATGGCGGATTCAAAATGGCGGCCAAATTTTTTTTTGCTCCGATCCGATTGAAATTTTGCATCCGGGGCTCTTCTAGACCACAGATTCCAACCGCATACTTTATTTTTCGATTGCGCCATTTTCCAAGATGGCCGCCATACAAAGTAATTTCTGTATCTTTGACCTGTTGTTTTGAAGAGCCCATAAGAGGTGGGGTTCGATTCTATACACCGTCGCTTTAGAAATTTCATGCTTAGTACCAAAAAATGAAAAACTGACCTGAATGTGGAAACTGACCTGACACATGGGCCAGCTCTCCGCAACGACTTGCCCTATCGAGTTTGCCCGGAACAAAAGTCACTCAGAACAGCCAGCCAATAGGTGAACCAGTATTTTTTTTTCAAAATTGCAAAAACAAAATGGCCGCCATACAAAATTGAAACGCAAATATCTCAGAGGCCAGTCGCAACAGGTGGGTGGTGCTCAAACAAATATCGTTCAAAGTGAGCGGAGTAATTTAATGAACCTAATTTTTTTCCAAAATGGCGGATTCAAAATGGCGGCCAAAGTTTCTTTTACTCCGATCCGATTGAAATTTTGCATCCGGGGCTCTTCGAGACCACAAATTCAAACGCCATACTTAATTTTTCGATTCCGCCATTTTCCAAGATGGCCGCCATACAAAGTAATGTCAGACTCACAGACTCACTTGTGTTGTATAGCAGCTTTTAGAAATAGGGTTCGACTTTATACACCATAGCATAAGAAATTTTGTCACAAGTACAAAAAAAACGCAAAGCCAACCTTAACGTGGAAACTGACCTGACACATGGGCCAGTTCTCCGCAACGACTTGCCCTATCGAGCTTGCCTGGAACTAAAGTCGCTCAGAACAGCCAGCCTATGGGCGAACCGGTATTTTTTTTTCAAAATTGCGAAAACAAAATGGCCGCCATACAAAATTGAAACGCGAATATCTCAGTAGCCAGTTGAGATGTGGTTGTCGTTCTAGCTAGGTGGAAGGAGTAATCTAATGAACCTTATTTTTTTCCAAGGTGGTGGATTCAAAATGGCGGTCAAAGAATATAGTAAAAAAGTATAGAAATATTTGAAAAAAAAAACAGGCTGGTAGGGTAACCTCCGCGGGTCCCGCGGGGCCCGCGGCCTCCACGCGAAATGCTTTTCCCAAGATGGCGGCCAAAGAATAAAGTAAAAATAGGTTAGAAATTTTTGAAAAAAAAACAGGACGGTAGGGTACCCTCCGCGGGTCCCGTGGGGCCCGCGGCCCCCATGCGAAATGCTTTTCCCAAGATGGCGGCCAAAGAATAAAGTAAAAATAGGTGAGAAATATTTGAAAAAAATACAGGGTGGTAGGTTACCCTCCGCGGTCCCCGCGGGGGCCGCGGCCCTCACGCGAAATACTTTTTCCAAGGTAGTAGTTTCAAAATGACGGCCAAAGAATGTAGTAATATTTGAAAATACAACAGGCTGGCAGGGTACCCTCCGCGGGTCCCGTGGGGCCCGCGGCCCCCATGCGAAATGCTTTTCCCAAGATGGCGGCCAAAAAATTAAGTAAAAAAGGTTAGAAATATTTGAAAAAAATACAGGGTGGTAGGTTACCCTCCGCGGTCCCCGCGGGGGCCGCGGCCCTCACGCGAAATACTTTTGCCGAGGTAGTAGTTTCGAAATGACGGCCAAAGAATGTAGTAATATTTGAAAATACCACAGGCTAGCAGGGTACCCTCCGCGGGTCCCGTGGGGCCCACGGCCCCCATGCGAAATGCTTTACCAAAGACGGCGGCAAAATAATAAAGTAAAAAAGGTTAGAAAATTTTGAAAAAAACAGGGCGGTAGTGTATGAATCACTGTTTCCAAGGTGGCGGTTTCAAAAAGGCGGCCAAAGTATATAGTAAAAAAAAAAGTTTAGGATTATTAAAACTAAACAGGGTGGCACGGGACCTCCGCGGGGCCCTTGGGGCCCGCGGCCCCCACGCGAAATACTAGTTAATATTATAAAACCAAGCCTTATAGTTAGTCTATAGTAGAGTTGTATAAAGCCTCTACTAGTCAAAGTAAAACAAAGTATATTATGCAAAGAAAGAAAGAGAAAAATAAAGCAATAAAAATAAGTTAAGTTCAGTGGAGTTGTAAAACGCCTCCACCGTCAAATAAATTAATTAGAGATATCTCCAATATCGAGGAGAAAAAATAGTGACAATAGTTGCTAGCCGCATCGCCTATACAATACAATACAATAACTCTTTTTTGAACACCACATTATAACAACCAAAACAGAAAAAAGGTATACAGAATATTACAAGGTAACAATAGGCGGCCTTATCGCCACAGAGCGATCTCTACCAGGCAACCATAACGTGATTCCTATGAATTTCGCCCCTTCCCACGATGGGCTTTTACCATCTGCGAGGGACGAGAAGCAACTGGTACATTCTATGTTTTTCCTTTGCTCTCAGACCAGCATGGAAGATGGAACTTTCGGGAGATGTGCTTTTAAAAATCGGTTCCCATTTTCTATTCATTTCTTCCATGCTGGTCTGGGAGTAAAGAAAAAACATACAATTTACCAGTCGCCTCTCTTCCCGCGCAGATGGTAAAAGCCCATCGAGGGAATGGTCGAAAGTCTTAGGAATCATGTTATAGGCGATGCGGCTAGCAACCCATCACTATTTTGATTTCCCTTTCCACTACGCCCTTAATCATGCTGAACGTGGCCTTAAGGTTTTGTTACCTTAGGCTCTGTCTACCCCGTAAGGGATAGACGTGATATATGTATGTGTGTATGTATTCCCATTTCTATTCGTTCTTACCCCTCTAAGCATCCACAAAAAACTGTTGACTCGGCCTGGGTGGTCTGTCAAAGTATGTGTTGACATTATTATATTTAAACGTACTAATTTTGTGTCACGGCGTTGCTCGGTTAAAAGCGTTTGTCCACCGCGTTACGCATTCTTGTTAGGCCAAGTGCTGGGAGGCTACCTCGAAGTTTTTAAGATGGAAACTAGCGCAGCTGCTTAATGCGATTCAACTCCGACTCAGTTCAGGTTTCAGCTGTCATTTTTAGTATGGATCTGACAGCGAGCGAATCTAAATCGGAGTTGAATAGCATTAAGACTTCAGGTAACGCCCCTGATGCTTTGTCACATGATTTTGCTTCCATGCTGGTCTTGAAGCAAAGAAGAAACAGAATTCATTAGCTGCTTCTCTTCCCGCGCAGATGGTAAAAGCATTAGGAATCATGTTATAGGCGATGCCGTTAACCCATTACTATTATGATTCCCCTTTCCACCTATCGCCCACAATCATGCTAAATGTGGCCTTTAGTGACCTTAGGCTCTGTCTACCCCGTAGGGATAAATACATGGTTTATTTTCCTTCGGTTTCTGAACACAATTTAAAGAACTAATGATATATACGTAGATAAAATCCATAGTAAAATCAGTGATGCATGGTTTTTTTGTATAAGAATCAATAAACGGATGGGAGTAAGAAAAATAAAAAAAATATACATACATACATACACAAATCACGTCTATATCTCTTACGGGGTAGACAGAGCCAAGGTAACAAAACCTAGGCCACGTTTAGCTTGATTGTGGGCTTATAGGTGGAAAGGAGAATCAAAATAGTGATGGATTGGTTAGCCGCATCGCCTATAACATGATTCCTAAGATTTTCGCCGATTCCCTCGATGGCCCTTTGCCATCTGCGCGGGAAGAGCAACTGGTAATTTAAAAAGAGCAAACAGGATTTTTTTAAAGTCCTAAAAAACTAGGTCATAAAAGGGTGTAACCCACAAATTTGTACAAACGAGTATAATCTGACGGCGCTAAGTGAAAACCCGCATAACGCAGCGGAACGGTGAACTGGATGCTTCTACATCGATCACAAGAGTCTGGATATGACATGTCTCTGAACAGGCCTAGGCGTGCAACGTAGGCACTATCTGCCACAATTGGCATCGTTCATTTTTTTTAGTATGCTCCAATTCGAAAACCATTTCGAAGAAAACCATCAATTATCCGATTTATCTTGTCCGATTTCAAAAATACTTAGACAATGAGAACGTGCAGGTAGGTAATGTAGAGCTGCCTTGAAGAGGCACTTATATCACGGGAAATCGGTTTAAAAGTGCTCCTAAACAAACTGATGTAGCATATGGCCCAAGCTACAAAGATTTAAAACACATACTTTGATTATATTCTTGTTTATTTCAGCTTCAATGATTTATTACAAATAATCTTAAGTTTAGCCCTCAATGGGTCCCGGTTCAAGCTGATCTGAGAGCCGTCCCAAGTTCCAAAACAAAATATTTTTCTCAAAAATGTCCGGTAAAGTCGTCATTGTTAACTACATATCAGAACAGGAAGTTAATTGTTGCCGGTCAGTCCAAAATTAAAAAAAAAAATTACTGTCGCGCTAAACTCGACAGTAATGTTGCATACAAATTCCATTACTGTCTAGTTATTAACTTTTTAAAAATGCAAATCACCATTATAAAATAAAGGCACAAGACTTAAAACATCAAATTAAAAAAAAAACTAGTACGACAACGTGTTTATCTGTGTCTGAAATAGCTTTAGGTGTTCTGGATAGAAAAATACACTCTTCAAATGCCATTGATAGAAAAAGGCGGCAAAGCAAAACAATTTTCACTATTTTATTTTCATTTATTTTTGTTGTTGTTTTATTTTCGATTTTTGAGAAAAGCACTATACCTACTTGCCTCGGCCAGAATAGCATTGCTGGCTTCGTATTATTAAACGGACTCGCAAGCTCGTCCGTTCAAACCAATACTCAGCCAGCAATTGCCTACTTCCTGGCCTAGACAGTAATGTACTATTAAAATATCGAACTAGTGTTCGATATTCGAAACTTGAACTATCAAAGCAGCCAGCAACCGAAGCCTGCCAGCATGAAACTAGCCGAACCTATTCCTACAGTAATGAGGATCACGTACCCCTAGGCCAATAGACGTGATGGTTATATTAAGAGCACTTCCAGCAACTTTATGCCTATGCCCACCGTAATAACGACTGCCTTGTCATTACACGCAATGACTATACTTTCTACTAAATTATGTACGACATCAATCTAGTCGTATCATCAACCGCTGGCTTTATGTATGACTTATCATTTTCATATTCATACACTCCAACTTTTAAAGTCTGCCGGCACTCGGCCAAACGGGATGCTTCTGAAATGCCTCTGAGGCTCAGGTTTTAGCCGTCTTTTTTAGTATGGATCTGACAGCGAGCGAACCTAAACTGAATCGGAATTGAGTCGCAGTAAGACGTCATGGTTACCCCCTGAACTCTCTTAAGCAGAAGTACCTTTTTTGGTACGTTTTCTAAAAATAAAACCTAGCTAGATCGATTTATCGCCCTCGAAACCCCTGCATACTAAAGTTCATGCATATTTACAAGAATTGCTCGATTAAAGGCATCAGATTGCACAAACGGCTCACGTATGAAAGTAGATTGATGCTTGACATATTTTAGACTAGTGCGTAGTCCTTCCTCTTGGAGCGCTCGCCCCGGCAGCGTAACGAACACTGCGCGCCAGCGCTCTGCTCGCGCGGCTACTCGGCGCAGCTGACGGCGGCGCACAACTACCCTCGTTTTCATCGTCATTTTTATTATTGTCAATAGTAGGGCAGCACACAACACCAATCAAATCACTTGTAAAGTCACGCTTACTGTTTGGGCTGTAATAACATGATTCCTTTTTCGACTGCGTTAGACATACGTACTCCTTATACGAGGCTTTGCCAAAAGATATTCCGCGTCCCATCAACTTTTCTTCTTTCGATATCAAATTATGAACAGTATAAAGCATTTTCAACATGAAACTACCGTGAGACTTAATCATTATTACACATAAACGGATAACTCACGTATAAAAAGTCGAGTGATGCTCGACATGTTTCGGACTATTTCGTAGTCCTTTTTCCAAGAGCGCTCGCCCCGGCGGCAGCGACACGAACACTGCGCGCCAGCGCTTTTGGATTTTATTTTGCGAGGCGAGCGCTCTTGGAAAAAGGACTACGAAATAGTCCGAAACATGTCGAGCATCACTCGACTTTTTATGCGTGAGTTATCCGTTTATGTGTAATAAGTATAAAGCATGCTCGGTATACTGTTATTTATTTAAATTTCCCTTCTCTATGTCCTCCAACTTTGTCAGCATGCTTACCCTTACCTTTTCCACTTAACCTCTCAATTTAAAAAAATAAATGTCAAACGTCCTGTGCTGTCTGTGCCGTCCATAAATGTGTTATTTGTATTAGGTTTCCTGTCTGCTCCTCCCCAAAAATCATTAAAACGAACGTCGACATTGGCGAAATACGCCTTGCTAAAATAACGCAAGGGTGAAAGCAAAAAAAAAAAAAAAAAACTTTATTCCTAAGACTTTTGCCCATTCCCTCGACGGGCTTTTACCACGCGCGGGAAGAGAAGCAACTGGAGAATTCTGTTTTTCCCTTACTAGCGTGGAAGAACACTGTTTACAAAGACTTTAAAATGGACTGGAACGGAGTATAGTCTTCGCTATTGCAATTATAATTCGACATCCGATGGTATCGTGTTTCAATGAACATATTGAAAAATGTTGTTAATTATTAGGTATCATTTAGTTATTTAATTAGTTACTAATCGGAGGAAACTGCTGAATGGAACTCTTAGTATTTACGTTTTTTTGCATGTTTTCTGCACGCGAACGTAACCCAGGGTTAACGTAAAATGTAACGTAAAAATTAGTGTTTTAGGGCATTTTCAAAAAAAACATGTACCCTTGACTTTTTTTCAAAAATGATGACATTTTGGGTTTTTCTGAATCAGAATTATTAGCACTATTTATTTTTGTAAAGAAAAAAAGTGTCCATTGGTTTTTTTGTCAGTTTTGTGACACTATTTTCATACGATTTATATATTATGGGGCGTCACAAAACTGACACGAAAAAGTTGTATGGGAAATTAAAGCAATCTTGTTGGAAAAAGGGTACACGTTTTTTTGAAAATGCCCTTTACCGAAGTCTTTGTACCGACCAATATAAATTGACCTCACACTGCCTATATTTTGCTTAAGAGCAAGGGTCTGTTAACACTGGATTTTATTTTCACTGAGTTTGTACAGAATCCTTCGATGCGCGAGCACGATACGCGCTTGGCCGGTTTTTTAGCGTTCCGTATCCAAAGGGTAAAAACGGGACCCTATAATATGACTACCTACTGTCCTTGTCTGTCTGTTTGTCTGTTAACAGCTGATGATGCATTTCTGTTGCCGCAGAATTTAATTGTCTATGTAAGAATCCAATATAAATTGACCTCACCTTGCCCATAATTTGCTTAAAAGCAGGGACCTGCTAACACTGGATTTTACATTTTATAGCCTTTTAATCAGTTTCGCTACAATTTCAGTACATTGCGTAGTTTTTTTTTTAATAAATTGTCGCGTAATTCGGCGTCATGACATACCTAGGCCTCCTCCATTTACTGGAGGGCTTGGGCTATAGTTCCCACGCGGGCGTGCGGATTGGGAACTTCACACACACCATTGAATTGCTTCGCAGATGTGCAGGTTTCCTCACGATGTTTTCCTTCACCGAAAAGCTCATGGCAAATTTCAAGTGTAATTTCGCACATAAATTCCGAAAAACTCAGAGGTCGTCAGTGTTTGTGTGGTGTAAGGGATAATTAAGTTTGTGGGATTTATACGTGTTTTATTGGCAGTAGTGGAGGGAGGCTTGCATGAAAAACATATATATTTCACACAGGCTTGGTCATCTTGCACGTGAGTAGCGGAGTAGCAAGGTAGGTAAATATTTTTTGTTCCTACCGAAGTTGCTTATAAATCAATATTTTTGCGATATATAGACCGGTAAGATACTCATATATGAAATGTATGTATGTATGTAAACTCTTTATTGCACATAAAATTTTTAAAAAATACAGAAATAATGAGTAATGTATAACTATATGTTTAACAGTTTTAAGGCCCGGCGGCTATAATTGCTGGTAATAAGGCCAAATGGGGGATTTTTTAAATCCGCCAAGTGCGAGTCGGACTTAAGCATCAACGGTTCCGTACATATTCCGTAAGTGAATTTAAATACTTCCATGCTGGTCTGGCGGCAAAGAAAAAACATAGAACCAGTTGCTTCTCTTCCCGCGCAGATGGTAAAAGCCCATCGAGGGAATGGGCGAAATTCTTAGGAATCACGTTATACCTAAATACGCCATGCGGCTAGCAACCCATCACTGTTGTTTTTTGATTCCCCTTTCCACCTATACGCCTACAATCACGCTAAACGTGGCCTTTATTTAAGTCTTGTAACCTCAGGCTCTGTCTACCCCGTAAGGGAGATAGATGTGATTTAGCCTGGTACCCATAGTACAAGCTTTGCTTAGTTTGGGGCTGGGCCAATTGGTGTAATTTGTCCCAAGATATTTATTTATTTAACAAAATAATTTAACTGTGTATTTTAAGTCGCAAGTTTAAGGAATAAAGGTTAAGGTTCCTTTCAAAATGGGTGCGGAATCCTAAAACAGAACGGCTCCAAAATGGCGGCCAAATTATTGTCTGCCGGACTTTATCGGCCATATTTTATGATGTGTCCCAATCGGCGTTTATTGAACTTAATTATGTCTCTTAATTTTATTTGTGTTGAAATTTACGTACACATACATACACAAATCACGTCTTTATCCCTAACGGGGTAGACAGAGCCTAAGGTAACAGGTATCTACAGGCCACATTTAGCAAGATTGTGGGCGTATAGGTGGAAAATAGAATCAAAATAGTGATGTGTTGCTAGCCGCATCGCCTTTAACATGATTAATAAATTATATTATTATTATTATATTTAGATAATAAATTCATAGTAAAATCAGTGACGCATGGTTTTTTTATTTGAGAATAAATAAACGGTTGAGAGTAAGAAAAATCCAAAAAAAAAAATCTGGAAAAATAATTTTAGTACACTTTTTTTTGGAGAACTCCCATTCGCTGTCGATTTTGGAATATACGTAATGTCAATTAAAATGTCTGAGTCACTCGAACCGTAGTGGCGTCATCGGAAGCTATAAACCTCCCGCGCTGGCTTTGTCCGAATTTTGGGAACCACTGCCATGCATGCTTAATGCTGCAGTGAGGACGCAATACATTGGTCACTGCAAAAATTTGTAGGTATGTGAATGTTAGTGAGTCTTTGTCTCTTTATCTCTATCTTTCTGTGCGTGTGTGTGTGTGTTACTCTTCAACACTAAAATGACTGAATGGATGTTATTACCACACACACACACACACAAATCACGTCTTCATCCCTTACGGGGTAGACAGAGCCTAAGTGTAAAGGTAGAAAAAGGAATCAAAATAGTGATGGGTTGCTAGCCTCATCGCCTATAACATGATTCCTATTATAATCGCCCATTCCCTCGATGGGCTTTTACCATCTGCGCGGGTAGAGAAGCAACTGGTACATTCTATGTTTTTTCTTTGCTCCCAGACCAGCATGGAAGCATTAAGCAAACATGTTATTACCATTTGCTTTAAATTAATAAAACGAGCAAGTAACTTACTTCACGGTAAGTAATCACCAATGTCCACGGATATCCAGCCAGGGTTGTCTTGCTGTCTTCTTCACTCGGCCGATTATAGTATCAAACCTATAAAAGTCAATGAGACAGCAAGACAAATTCGAATGGCATAAGCTCACGGGCTGTATTTCTGAAATACACACACACGTCTATATCCCTTACGGGGTAGACAGAGCTTAAGGTGACAAGACCTAAAGACCACGTTTAGCA
The DNA here is from genome assembly GCA_949127965.1 of Pandemis corylana. Lineage (NCBI taxonomy): Eukaryota > Metazoa > Arthropoda > Insecta > Lepidoptera > Tortricidae > Pandemis > Pandemis corylana. Next base: position 5,127,081 of record OX421877.1, read on the forward strand.
CGATTGTGGGCGTATCTGGGCGGGTGGACGTTTAAGGTTGTGTTACTTTAAGCTTTGTCTACCCCGTAAGGCGGGAAGGCTGCTTCTTCTTACCTCTGATGCGGCTACCTCTATTTTAAAAACAGATATTGCAGTTTTTGATAAATCTATGTATTTTATTATTTATTTATTTTATTTATTTACACACTTTTCCTACACAAACTTATTTGTGCTGATTCCGGTCCAACGCGTTTGATGCAAGAATGTAGGGTTTGACTGAAAATCAGCGTTGTAGTAGGCACCTACTGCAGCATAATGCTGAGTCGAATACCTTTTCGGCATCATCAACTCAGTATGTTTTTGTATTAGTTTAAGAGTCTGTGTATTTTTTGATGTCGAATAAAGTTATGTCTATGTCTATGTCTATGTCTATGTAAGAGATAAAGACGTGATATATGTATGTATGTGATTGAGTTTCACGGTAGTTTCATGTTAGGAACCCCTATTACCTCCTTATTCGTAAACGCTTCTGCTTCTGCTAACTTAGCAATCGTCTGTCCTTATCTGTGAAAGGTAAACGTCAAAGTGACAGATAAGGACAAACGATTGCTAAGTTAGCAGAAGCTTACAGAGCGTTTACGAGTTCCGCTACCGTACATCAAAGCCACCGAACAACGGTTCAATATATAACGACACAGTCTTCTTCAACCTCGACATTGGCGGAATCATCGACAGTATCGATGGCGCTATTTCTTTTTAAAAAACCGGTCAAGTGCGAGTCGGACTCGCGCACCGAGGGTTCCGTATCATTATCTATAAATATCTAAAACCAGTGTAAGCAGAGCCCTGTTCCAAAGCAAAATGTACGCAGTGTGGGGTTACTTTATATTGGTCACTGCTATATACAGACATACATACACATTTACGGTTTTCGCAATTATTCTTTAATCTGTGCTATAAGACCTACCTTCATACCAAATTTCAAGATTCTGCGTTCACGGGAACTACCTTGTAGGTTTTGATTCCCTTGAGAGTTGAAAATTTGCGGAAATTTGCGGCATAAACGGCTGTATCTTTTGATTGCGTTGGCTTAGAAGTTTGATTTTTTCACAGCTTCAAGGGACAGTAGACCTGAGTAATTGATATAAATTTCAGCTTCATACCTCCACGCGTTACTGAGAAAAAGGGTCTTGACAGACGGACGGACAGACGGACAACAAAGTGATCCTATAAGGGTTCCGTTTTTTCCTTTTGAGGTACGGAACCCTAAAAATGATTGATTGATTGATAGAGCGTTTATGAATAAGGGGGTAAATCTGTAACGGGCCAATCCAGGGCATCCTGGCTGTACAAGTCTTGCAAGGCACATTCTGTTTTGCATATTAACATGCCAGCTTCCTACGGCCGGGGCGCGGCATATCTATGGGCCTTAATACGAATACACTTCTCTAGGATCACACTATTTAGTTACATACATATCATCATCATCATCATCATCATCATCATCAGCCTATGTTAGTCCACTGCTGGACATAGGCCTCGCCTAGTGAGCGCCATAGCGCCCTGTCTTTAGCTTGCCGCATCCAGCATCTGCCTGCAGTCTTTCGCAGATCGTCATCCCACCTGGCCGTTACATACATATATAACGTCTTTATTCCTTACCAGGTAGACAGCAGTGGTAGTGGCGTAACTATAACGTCTGGGGCCCGCGGCAAATTTGTCAGATGGGGCTAGGGGTCCGTGGCATTTTGCCACCCCTGCCACCCTATAGTTACGCCACTGGGCAGTGGCGTGGCGTCCATAAAACTCAATTCCCACCGGTTTGCCTATTTTAAGGCAGCTGGGCACTTTACAAATACAATACAATACAAATACTCTTTATTGAACACCACAAATCAGTACAAAACAATACAGAAACAAAGAACAATGTAGACAATAGGCGGTCTTATCGCTTAATAGCGATCTCTTCCAGACAACCAAAAAGCTAAATAAGTTGGAGACAGTTTAAGTAGGTGGCGGAAACAAATAGACAGGATAAACGCAGGGATAATAAAAACAACAGTACCAACATAAATATAATACATAGCTAAATAAATAAAATAAAATAATTCGTACATATACACATAACATAAAACTTAAGATAAAATAAATGTGAGAAGCAATGAAAAATAAGAAGGCCATACAACAGAAAAGGATTTAATCAGAAGCAAAAAGAAAAGATAAGGTACTAAAGACAGGGAGTGGATTAAATTAGTGATAGATAGTGAGATTTGAGTAGGTTTTTAAAAATAGGTAGAGTTTTAGCTCGTCGTAGATCTACAGGAAGGGAATTCCACAGACGGATAGAGGTCATAGTAAAGGAGTCATGATAGAACACACACTTTATTGTGAAGAATTAGAGGAATATTTTTTGTACATTGAAATGGACCTCCGCAAAGTCACGCCTGATTCAGTAAAGTATGGAGAAGGCTAGTTAACTTCCCTTCGGCTTGCCTTCTGATATACTTGACGCCACGCCCCTGGTAGACAGAGCCTTTTTTTATGGTATCAAAAATGCGGGTTTACCGGGGGTATATGGGGCTCTCCCGCGACGGCATACCCACTAAAAACCACACGGATTCCCTATTCAGTCGCATGTGAGGCGTTACGGCACTCGGTGTCACCGCGGCGCCCCACGACCGCCCCGGGATGGGATCCCTCTTCGCGGCACCTGTGCAATGCAGGTTTGGGAATACCCACCCTCCGCTGGTGCCGCTTGGATTTTTTATAGAGGTGGTCTCCTCGCGGCCCCCGTCTTGAAAAAGACAGCGGCCCACGTTCCCGGAGCCTACGGGCGGGGTTACGTGTTGACCGACAGTGGCCGAAGCCACGCCGCTCCGCGATCGCGTCCCTCACGGGGCGCACCGCTCCGACGGCAAGCTTATGCCCGCCGACCCTCACGTCAGCTCTCTCACCCTCATATACTATAGTGATGTAACGAATGTCATTTTTTAAACATTCGCGAACGCGAATGCGAATGCAAATGTATTCGCGGATGCGTATGCAAATGTATTCGCGGATGCGAATGCGAATAGTAGAAGTGTTCAAATTGGGCGCCAATTGTCTATGGCTTAGCTGGCAGTTACGAGGTGCGTTCCGTTTGTATTTTGTTCCGAGAATTGCCGAGTTGATACGAACTCATCCGACTGAATTGTCATTCCACCCGCGCCGGTCTTTTCGTAAACAAAACAAGTGAATTTTGAGGTTAGAGTTTTTTCTTGCATTAAAAACATAAGAAATGAATGGGTTTTTGATTTTATTAACCTACCATTATCTTCAAATTGTTTTTTTTTCTGATATTTATATTCGCAAAACATTCGCAGAAATTTTGCGGATGCGAATGCGAATACAAATATCCAAAAATATGCGAATATCCGCGAATGCGAATGGGAATGCGAATATTCGTTACATCACTAATATACTACTCTTAAAGCACCCGCGGGGGCGATCCTCTGGATTTTTCTTAGAGGTTTACTCCTCGCGTCCTCCCGTCTTGAAAAAGACAAGCGGCCCACGTTCCGACGGGTTACGTGTTGATCGGCAGTGACCGAAGTCACTCCGCTCCGCGATGGCAACCCGTAGGTCGTACCGTTCCGACGGGGAGCTGTCGCCCCCGTCCAATAAGGCTTGCCCTCACCTTTTCCAGCAGGTACAGCAGGCGGCAGGTTTTTGCGGGTGGTAGGGCCTTGTGCAAGGTCCGTCCGGATCGCTACCACCATCTTACTCGCTAATCCTGCCGCTAAGTAGCAGTACTTGCACTGCTGTGTTCCGGTGTGGAGAGTAAGACAGCCGGGTAAATTACGGGCACAAGAGGCATTGCATCTTAGTCCTCTAGGTTGGCAACGCATCTGCAATACCTCCGGGGTTGCGGGTGTCTATGGGCAGTGGTGATCACTTACCATCAGGTGACCCACTTGCTCGTTTGCCTTCCTATTCATATAAAAAAAAAAGGTACTTGGCTCAGCTGCCTTCACTCCGGGCCCATTTCTGGACCCGCTGGCTCAGATCCTGGCAACAATTGCGGGTTCACCTTACCACCCCTCCCCCCCCCCCCCCCAGTCGGATATTAGCCAACGGTCAACTAACTTACTAAATAAATTAATTAGCCGTTGTTGCCCAGAGTGCAACGGCCTGCATGGTAAACGTGGCGTTGTCTTGTTACCTTAGGCTCTGTCTACCCCGCAAGGGATAAAGTCGTGACTTATGCATGTATGTATTTAGTGATAACTTTACCCGCCCACAATATGTTAATGTAGCTTAACAATATTATAATAATATATAATATATGCGGTATGCGTGATAATGATATGATTGATCGCTGGGTAAGTGTGGGAGACAGTGGTACTGTTACAAGCACAAGTGTTACATTTTTAGTGTGTTTTAGTCTTAGAAATCATGTTATAGACGATGCGGCTAGCCATCACTATTTCCACCTATACTAAACGTGGCCTTAAGGTTTTGTTACATTAGGCTCTGTCTATCCCGTAAAAGATACATAATTTATGTATGTATGTGTGTATGTATGTTACATTTTAATTTGTTCTTGTTATCTTACTAGCGGTTGGATCCTGCGGAAGTTATGCAATTTTCCGGGATAAAAACTATCCTATGTCCTGCCCCGGAACTGAAACTATGTCCGTCCTAAATAAATCGGTTCAATGGTTCAGGCCTGAAAGATTGACAGACAGACAGAGCTGCTACCGCATTTATAATCCTATAATTAGTAGGGGCATGCTGGTCTGAGAGCAAAGAAAAAACTTGGAATGTACCAATTGCTTCTCTTCCCGCGCCGATTGTAAAAGCCTATCGAGGGAATGGGCGAAAATCTTAAGAGTCTTGTTATAGGTCTTGTTGCTGTAGGCACAATGTAACAACAACGGAAGCGTTGCTGCTTGGCGGTAGATGGTGGTAGCGATCCATAGGTCACTGGTTCATATCCGGTTCGAAGGACCAACATGTAGCTCAGACTCTAGTTTATTGCACTGATTTAATTATTAATGAAAAGGCCTTGTTAAACGTAAAATCTATACAGATAAAAGAAAGTCGTGTTAGTTACACTATTTATAACGCAAGAACGGCTGAACCGATTTGGTTGAAAATTGGTGGAGAGGTAGCTTAGAACCAGGAGACGGACATAAGATACTTTTTTTTCTAGAACTATTATTAAATTAATTTCGCATACCAATAGGTAATTATGATATCTGAAAACTCATTTTTGGACCTTGCGAAATTCCCATGGGATAAGAAATAAAAAGAATCATTAGAATTTTCCTCGGGATAAAAGGATAGGAAATAAGGACGTAATATTTGAAGAAATGAGTAGATGAAGGGGGTATGTCATTAATTTTAATTGGTATGAGAATTTTTTTTTATATGAATAGCAAGGCAAACGAGCAAGTGGGTCACCTGATGGTAAGTGATCACCACTGCCCATAGACACCCGCAACCCCGGAGGGATTGCAGATGCGTTGCCAACCTAGAGGACTAAGATGAAATGCCTCTTGTGCCCGTAATTTCCCCGGCTGTCTTACTCTCCGCACCGGAACACAGCAGTGCGAGCACTGCTACTTAGCGGCAGGATTAGCGAGCAAGATAGCGAGTGTAGGTACAGAGAGCACGGCGAAGCAAGAAGGGAGAGGGCGCTAGTGTTGCCACTCTAACATTTATTGTCAGTGTTGCCAACAGCGGTCACTTAGCATCACGTGTCCGGCTCACCCTTGGCCGGTTTCCAAGCACTTTTGTTCACACCATTACAATATAAACGCAAGATTTAGCAGCCATATATTTTCATTCGGTATATTTTCGATTGTAAATTCTTTTGTCTTTTCGACTTACTGCAGCCTCATTTGAAATTATAATTTTACTGTTACCTACTTAAACTTTTTTTGACTTCCGAGTACCGTGTTTACTAGTAGCTTCAAAATGACATTGTTATGGATATTACTGTTGATTGTATGTATATTTTATACCAGTTCATACATACACACGCGTCTCTTCCCGCGCAGATGGTAAAAATCCATCGAGGGAATGGGCGAAGATCTTTAGGAACCATGTTATAGGCGATGCGGCTAACCCATCACTATTTTGATTTCCCTTTCCAGCTACGCCCACAATCATGCTAAACGTGGCATTTAGGTCTTGTTACCTTTAGGCTCTGTCTACCCCGTAAGGGATAAAGACGTGATTTATGTATGTATGTATGTATGTACATACATACATACATATATCACATCAAGTATTTTATCCCTTACGGGGTAGACAGAGCCTATAAGGTAACAAAACCTTAAGGCCACGCGTAGCATGATTGTCGGCATATAGGTGGAAAAAGGAATCAAAATAGTGATGGGTTGCTAGCCGCCTCGCCTATGACACGATTCTTAAGAATTTCGCCCATTCCCTCGATGAGCTTTTACCATCTGCGCGGGGCGAGAAGCAAGCATGACAACGGGACAGGTGAAACAAAATAAAAGCTTGTATGAAAAGAGTTACTTCCATGCTGGTCTGGGAGTAAAGAAAAACATAGAATGTACCAATTGCATCTCTTTCCGCGCAGATGGTAAAAACCCATTGAGGGAATGCGCGAAAATCTTAGGAACCATGTTATAGGCGATGAGGCTAACCCATCACTATTTTGATTCTCCTTTCCATCTATACGCCCACAATCATGCTAAACGTGGTCTTTAGGTCTTGTTATCTTTAGGCTCTGTCTACCCCGTAAGGGATAAAGACGTGATTTATGCATGTAAAAAAGAGTATAAACAGGTAGCACCCCGGCAGTGCCAGCTGAAGTGAAAACTACGCACACGCACACTCGAGCAAACTCCCAGCTCCACAGCCCAGCAGCAACACACATGCGGTGCAGTTTAATCGGTCTTTTTTGCCTCGAACTTGCAAAATCTGGAACGAGCTTCCCGCTGGGGTCTTCCCATCGAGTTACGACCTGGGTGCCTTTAAGAAGCGAGTGTACAATTTTCTGCAGGGCCCACAACGCACTGACATCGCGTAAAGCGCTGCGGGTGTCTATGGACAGTGGAGATCGCTTACCATCAGGTGACCCACTAGTTCGTTTGTCTGGCCTCTCTAACATAAAAAAAAAACTCTCCCTCCGTCCTACGCATTTTCGATCAGCGTCAAGTGACCCTGACGCGAGTTTAACAATTTTTACCCATCCCCAAAAAGTCCACAACACTGCTATTAAAGAGGTGTTCACTTTTATTATTCCCTTGGATATCAGTTTAACACGAAGCTCCATGTGTATTATTTCTTGTAAGTCTTTTAAGATTTCATTTGTTAGTGTCCAATGTCCTCTTTGGCGTCACTTTTCCTGCGTAGGCGCAGGCCGGTTTTTTGTTGAAGCCAGTTTCAATAATCATTAATTAACAACTAATGTTATACCGGCACTATGTCTGTTTTATATCGTGTTTACCGGGTGCCCTCCGATTGGACTAAAATTTTATGTTCTAAAATTGTTTAGCCTAAAACGGTTGGTATAATATTTAATGGTATACTTATTCTTTGGCAAAAAGATTTTTTTGCATGTCCTAAAATTGTTTAGTATATTTTTTTATGACTATAAGGCTAAAAGTATAATATTGTTAGATATAATTATCCTTTAGTCTAACATAAAACCTCCTAAAACTCATATGCTGAAGCGAGCGTATGAAAGTATAAACATATAATAAGTCGCTCCCAGAACAGTAGGTTAGGTTGGCGCCCTCGTAATGGCGGCGAGAGAATACCGGTGGGTTTTAGTGGGTATGCCTCCCCCCTCCTTTCGCTAAGAAAGGGGGGTAGTGGGGAAGGAGAGTACCACATAACTCCCATGTCCCCACGGCGTGGAAGTATGCGCAAATCATTTTCCCACCGAAAAAAAAAGGTTAGAACTGCGTCCCTAACAGAAATAAGTCGCTTCCGGGACAGTAGGTTAGAACTGCGTCCCTAACAAAGATAATTATTAGTGACACCAATATTCGGAATACCAAGTTTATGCCTATACATTCGACCAAACAATGTTATTCCATACAAATGTTAGCTTACAATTTTCGGCTAAAAAATATATGCAAACAATTTGAACATGAACGGGAGCGAAGCCGCGGGCAGCATACATACATACATACATACACATATCACGTCTTTATCCCTTATGGGGTTGACAGAGCCTAAGATAACAAAACCTTAAGGCCACGTTTAGCATGATTGTGGGCGTATAGGTGGAAAGGGGAATCAAAACAGTGATGGGTTGCCAGCCGCATCGCCCATAACATGATTTCTATTTTCGCCCATTTTCCCTCGATGGGCTTTTACCATCTGCGCGGGAAGAGAAGCAACTGATACATTCTATGTTTTTCCTTTGTTTTGTTTTTTTCGCGGGCAGCAGCTGGTAGCAAATAAATAAAGTATTTCATAACATATAGACCAACAAAACGGACCAACACACAAACTGTTTCATTATTAGTAAATTTTGAAACAGGTTGTACGGACGTGCGAAACGACATTAGCATAGGACATTATTTTGAATTTATTGACTGACTTAATGAAGTTGTACAAAGGATTTGAGTAATCTATTACGTTAGTTTTTTTTAGGGTTCTGCGGCACTACTACATACATAGATACACAAATCACGTCTTTATCCCTTACGGGGTAGACAGAGCCCAAGGTAACAAGACCTAAAGGCCACGTTTAGCATGATGGTGGGCGTATAGGTGGAAAGGAGAATCAAAATAGTGATGGGTTGCTAGCCGCATCGCCTATAACATGACTCCTAAGATTTTCGCCCATTTCCATGGGCTTTTCTCGCAGACGAAGACGCGGGCATCACCTATTTATTTATTTATTTATTTATTATTACATTGTAATGTCATGTACATTATATAGTCCTAGTCTAGCATATAACAGAATAGTAGCGCTTCTTCCATGCTGGTCTGGGAGCAAAGAAAAAACATAGAATGTATCAATTGCTTCTCTTCCCGCGCAGATGGTAAAAAGCCATCGAGGGAACGGGCGAAAATCATAGGAATCCTGTCACAGGCGATGCGGCTGGCAACCCCTATTTTGATTCCATTTTCCATCTATACGCACACAATTTTGCTAAACGTGGCCTGTAGGTCTTTTCACCTTAGGCTCTGTCTACCCCATAAGGGATAAAGACGTGATTTGTGTATGTATGTACCTACCTATGTAGAAAGCTTGTGACTATATTTTGTTAGGCGAAACTGTTTAATGGTGTGAAGTTCCCAATCTGCACGGGGCTGGGAAACAAGCCCTCTAATTCTGAGAATAGGCCTAGCTAATAGTGGGACGTTAAGCAGGGGATGCGTTAAGACGCATTTTTAAGATGCATTTCTAATAAACATACCCTACGTCTGCCACACTGTGGGAAGGGCGCAGGCTGAAAACCAGCGCTGCTAGTTTTTTTTTTTTTAGATTTACTAAACTGGCAGCTCATGCTGAGCCTGAGCCTGTTGCCACCAGCTGTTGTGTATTGTTTTTGTGTAATTGTGTTATCTTTTGGATAAGTATGTATCATGTCTTTTTTGTGTTGTGGCAATAAATTTCTTTATTATTTATTATTATTAAAAATACATTAAAAAATATAGATAGACTTACACAAGTGAATTCGTTACGGAACCATCATCAATACCTTTCGTTCTTGACGTTTTCATATTGATTGATTCATCATGTCATTGTTGTCACATTGATTTGGCGGACTGTGCTTGACGTAATGATCGAACTCTATTACAATAATAATAATATATTTTTTTCGGTTTTTTTTGGTACCTACACCTTTATTAATGACTAGCTTAAAATATGCAAGGCTGGACATAGATGAACCGCTTAGAGCTGTATCAGAGCGGTTATCAAAAAAAGTCTACGTGTCAAAAAAAGTCGCGGGTAGAAGCTAGTAAATTATAATTTATAAAGGACTAGCTTCTGCCCGCGACTTCGTCTGCGTAGAATTATACTTAAAAACCTTCCTCTTGAATCACTCTATCTATTAAAAAAAACCGCATCAAAATCCTTTGTGTAGTTTTGAAGATATAAGCATACATAGGGACATAGGGATATAGGAATAAAAACATTTCATTTCATTTTCATTTCATAGGGACATGGGGACAGAGCAAGCGACTTTGTTTTATACTATGTAGTGATAAAGGATCTATGACCTTTATTTACTATTGCTTTCCTTCCGACAACCCGCCTACTCGTTTGTCCATTATAATTTATGTTTTTAAAGCGTGGCGACACTCGAATCCTGTTATGATTTCATTACACGACTAATGGAACCTTATCGCTGCGAGTGATCAATCATGACAGTCAACAAGCAAGAGGGATCACCGTATCTGTTGACTGCTTTGTGGTGCCGCAGCTTCTGAGGATAAAGTATAAAACAGGATAAGAGATAAAGCGATAGACAAAATAAATTAAGAGTATATAATAATAATAGTACATGAAGCTAACCCTAGATGGCGCTGGCTACCAAATAGATCGCGCTAACGTACGTCTGACTCAGAAACTAGACTACTAGGATTGAAAATGTCAGTCAATGAAAATCGTTAGAGCAGGGTTATACCTACTTGGTTTGGCTGCATTACTGAACACCATCCAATATATCTCTGAGAAAGGAACTATATCTAAGTTACAGTACGGTGACTCTGTCGAACGAAACGCCTGCTGGGGCCTTATTTTTGAAAGCACACGTGTGAAATGAAAATATCACTCAAAAGCGGTGAAAAATTGTGCTGAATTTGAAATACGAGTAGTATAGAAGACAATCACAGCTCTCATAAATCTTGTGAACTAGTCGAAAATTTGATTAGAGCTGTAGTTTTGAAGTTATAAACAGATTTATACCACTTTCGAGCGTACTTTCGAGTGGTGTGCTTTCAAAAATCGGGCCCCTGGAGGCTGCGACGGCTCCCTTCGCCAAAGTCTTTAGTGTAAACGCAATATCTCTTTACGTGTATACCTACTGGTGTTTTCGTCGGGGTACGTGGAACCTTGTCACAATAACTATCCTACTAATATTATAAATGTGAAAGTTTGTGAGTATGTTTGGATGTTTGTTACTCTTTCACGCCAGAACGGCTGGACAGATCTGGATGAAATTTGGAACATAGATAGATTATAGTCGGGAATAACACATAGGCTACTTTTTATCCCGGAAAATTGCGTAATTCCCGCGGGATAGCGATAAACGAATTATATGCAGACGAAGTTGCGTTCAACAGCTACTCAAACTTTTTTTCAAACTGCTGGACCGATTTTTACCAAACATAGTAGACTTAGTTTTATACACATACATTCATACATACAATACCGTAACGCCTTTTTCCCACAGGGGTAGGCAGGGAATTTGTTCCACTTGCTACGATCCTGACTTGAGCGATTCTTTCGCTTCATCCACATTCATCAATCTCTTCATACATGCTCGTCGGTTTCGGGTACTCCTGACCTGACCTTTTCCAAAACGTCTCCTATTTGGTCTTGGAACGTCCGTCTAGGCCTTCCCCTCCCAACGCAACCATTCACACTCCCGATATAGTTTAGTTAGTCTACTTTGATCCATCCGCTCTACGTCACCAAACCAACCAAGCATACTTTTTTTTTCTATCCTGTTACTATATCCTCTTTCACAGCCGCCCGTTATCACACTATTCCTTATTCTATCCTTCAGTGATACACCTTCCATACTTCTTAACGCTCTCATTTCTACTAGTTTCTAGTAGTTTTATACTATGTAGATGTATCAATAAGAATGTGTTTTATTATTGTAAACTAGCTTCTGCCCGCGACTTCATCTGCGTAGGATTATACATAAAAACCTTCCACTTGAATCACTCTATCTATTAAAAAAAACCGCATCAAAATCCGTAGTGTAGTTTTGAAGATATAAGCATACATTGGGACATAGGGACATAGCGACATAGGGACAGAGGAAGCGACTTTGATGATGGAACGTCAATAAGAAAAATATTATGGTCTTTATCATTAAAAAAAACTCATTGGACTGTCTTTCCGAACGAATTAGATTCCAACAGTACCTAACTGGCAAAACCTTTAAAATAATAACCGATTTTCGAATTTCGAAAAGAGAATGTTTTTAAATTTTTGTAAATCGAAATGATCATGGCCGTAAAACGGCGCGTAAAACCAGCATTCAATACCATTCGTTTTATGATTAAAATATATTAAAGCAGCCATGAACGAGCGAAACGCGTATTGGGTGGAGATTGCTTTTTTATGCGTACCTTGAAATTAAATACTTTATTGTGGCTGCGGTGTGTATTCAAGAATATATTGAAATAAAATGTGACAAGTCTACCGGCAAGGAAATTCAAACGCGACTTCTTTCACTGCTCACAAAAATTATTTTCTCATCTTTAAGATGAGCTTGATTAGGTAAATGTAAAAACGTAGTTTTCTTCTTTAGCGGCGTTGTGCACTTTTGGATGGGTAATAGTACATTACTGTCTAGGCCAGGAAGTAGGCAATTGCTGGCTGAGTATTGGTTTGAACGGACGAGCTTGCGAGTCCGTTTAATAATACGAAGCCAGCAATGCTATTCTGGCCGAGGCAAGTATAGTGCTTTTCTCAAAAATCTAAAATATAACAACAACAAAAATAAATGAAAATAAAATAGTGAAAATTGTTTTGTACTGATTTGTGGTGTTCAATAAAGAGTATTTGTATTGTATTGTATTGTATATTAATGGTACCTATATGTATTTACTGTTGCCCGCGACTTTGTCTGCAAAGAATTTGTAAATCGCTATCCCGCGGGAGGTACGCAATTTTCCGGTTTAAAAAGCAGCCTAAATCTCACCCATGACTGTTCACCCGTTCAGGCGTGAAAGACACACATCGGTGCATACTCACAAACTTTCGCATTTATAATACACTAGCTGATGCCCGCGACTCCGTCTGCGCAGAATCGCTATCCCGCGGGAACTACAATTTTCCGGGATAAAAACAATCCTATGTCCTTCCCCGGGATTTGAACTATCAGTACACCAAATTTCAGCAAAATCGGTCCAGCGGTTTAAGCGTGAAAAGGTAACAGACAGACAGACAGAGTTACTTTCGCATTTATAATATTAGTAAGGATTAGTAAGGATTGGTAGGGATACATACATACATAAATCATGTACTTATTTTTTTTTTTTAAACCGCTCAGCTTCGTATAATATCTCTGCTGGAAAAGCACACGTCGGATAAAAATAATATCATCACATCCTTTTTTAAAAACACATTAGCAACCCATCCCACTCACAAACCTTCTTTAACTTATCTAACTAATATCACAACAAACAAACACACAATAACCAACATTTATTAACCATTCCGAAACGGAAAGTTAATCGAAAAGGGACCTTATGACGTTCATAAATGTTAGCCCTGTCTGTTACATGAATGTACACGTAATTTGGTTTTGGGCAGTAAAAGTTTTATTGTTAGGTCTTTTATAGGAGTTTGATTGGCGTTCTGTCATCTTATCGGGTAGGGTGACCATGAGAAAAGAAAAACAAAATTTTTAAAATGTATGAAATACAGGATTTCTTGCAATACATAATACATTTTGTGACAATTTATGTACCTGCTGTTTTAATATGTGTTTATTTATTTGTTGTTTGTGATTGTCATTTTTTTTCTTTTTCTTTCTTTCTTTTTATTTCTTTCTCTGATAAACTTGACGCCGCGACACTGATACATACATACATAAAACATGTCTTCTTTCCCCTCGTGATAGACAGAGCCCAAGGCAACAAGACTAAGGCCACATTTAGCATGATTGTGGGGGTATAGGTTGAAAGGTGAATCAAAATAGTGATGAGTAAGCCGTATCGCCTATAACATGATTCCTAAGATTTTCGCCCATTACCTCGATGGGCTTTTTTTACCATCTGCGCGGGAAGAGAAGCAACTGGTTATTTCTATGTGTTTTCTTTGCTACCAGACCAGCATTGTAAGGGAATACAATACAAATGTATGCTTTATTTAACACTACCAATCAGTAAAATTACAAAACTACAAAGACAAGGCCGACAGTAGACAGTCATATCGCTTAAAAGCCATCTCTACCAAACAACAAACTGCTTCTTCTTCTTTTTCTAATATGGCCCCATCGATCGATGCGATGATTTCGCCAATGTCAAAGTAATAAATACAGTATTCAAAAATCTTGTGACAAAAATGTCGGCAACGTTGTACGGTAAAAAACGGTCTCTTTCTTCGTTGGCTCTTAGCCAACGGATAATGATACCCTTAGAATCTGCCAGGAAATCATTAACCGATGCCCAGGGTGCACCGGACCAAGCACTGCACTTCGCCACGGACAGATCCAGAAACGAACCGCAGCTCTTGATCACACGTGGAGGTAACTCGACTCGCACCCCTACACTACTTAATTTTATGTGGTTTGAGCCTGTCCTGTGAAAGTCGCCATAATGGTCACCCTACACTTCGGTGATAACCTCAAACGGCTGTGGACCTGTCAAAATAAATTACTGCATTAAAATAGATACTGCAATTTACACCTCTCGCACACGGCAACATGAACTTAAGGCTATCGCAATACGGGCGAAATTTGAATAGCAAATTGTATGTTAAGTGTTGAATTTTTATTAGAGTCCAGTAAAATTTTTTTGTGAATTGGATAATCTCATAAGCAAAGGCTGGTCACGCTTAATAGGTTTTACGTTTGTGAAGTAGAACTTCGAAAGGACGGATGTCCACAAAATCGATTTATACTTTTTAATTTAAATCATCACCAAAAAAAAATTAAATTACTGAAAAGAACACAGAAAAATCCGAAAAGTAAAGCTAGCCTTTATACATGCAGCCTGTGGGCCAGGTACTCGAAGGCTGCGTACAACACCCTCCGAGTACAAGATAATAATGCTTTTAGGGTACTGCTGGGTCTGCCTCCATGCTGTAGTGCATCAGGGATGTTCGCCGAAGCACACATTGATTGCTTTTATGCAACAATGCGCAAAAGGGCCTCTCTAGTGCGAAGGGCGAGGGGCAGCACCAACAGTATCCTAAAAATGATCTCGGATAGGCTAGACCACCATTCATGACCTACTGCCGTGCACTTTCGAACGGTCACGTACAGTAGTGATTTGTGTATGTCTTTTATACTTACTAACATTAGCAATAAGCAATTATGTAACTAACAAATTGTGGGTCCCAGTTATCCAAATAAAGAAATGTATTATTATGACCGGGATTCGAACCCGAATTCTCGTCATTCCGTGACGCGTGCTATCCCTACATCACCCATAGCAGGTGGGTAAGCCTTCGAATTTTTCTTTGTTACTAACTGTCACGTGACAATAGGAGGTGCGATAAATTAAAAACTGAAATCGCCTATTTATCAAAAACTGGTGACGTCCTTTTAAATTCACATAACTGGTCCTTTTAGAAACTGACATTTCTATAATTGGTCATTTTAAAAAGCGGTCCTTTTTAACAACGAGCATTTCTCTTTGTGGTGTACTCGAAAGGAATGCGGCGAGGATATTTCACTCAAACTGCGACTGCCTACGGATTCAATTAGTCCTGCGTTGGATGTGAACCGGCGACCACCTGGTCGAACAGTGGCTGCATGAATTTGCCGCGGAGTAATGTGCCCGGTATGTAAAACGTTAGGCTGCTGCCACAGACATAAGCGATAGCGGTAAACCACTGTGGCATCTACTAGCGCCATCTAGTATCAAAGAACGTCTTCAGTAGGGGAGACCGAGGCGAGTTGAGACAGAGGTGAGTTGATACAAAGCCGATTTCTCTGAACTGTGACAGTTTATCGGGCTGGTAACTTCGCTAATTCGTTGCTCTTTCTACACTCCACGGTTTGTGTGAAGTTGTGACCTCGCTAACTGTCATAGGTGCAGAGAAAAAGGCTTTGTATCAACTCACCTCTGTCTCAACTCGCCTCGGTCTCCCCTAACTCTCTGTGTCGGGACAAGTCTTGTAGTAGTTGTAGTACTCTCAGCGATTATGATTGAGACCATAGAATACGTGGTAGACCTGGTCCCATTCTGGCCTGGGAGCAAAGAAAAAACATAGATTGTACCAGCTGCTTCTCTTCCCGCGCAGATGGTAGAATCATGTTATATTATAGAGGCGATGCGATTAGCAACCCATCACTATTTTGATTCCCATTTCCACCTATACACCCACAGTCATAGTATACGTGGCCTTTAGGTCTCGCTACATCAAGCTCTGTCTACCCTGTAAAGGATACAGACGTGATTTATATATGTCATGTATTGTTATTCATGCAAGTATGTTTGTCCGGGTGGAATTATGCGACTCAATTTTGAAGCAGATATCTTCATTTTATGTTTTATGTTAGAGAGGCCAGACAAACGAACTAGTGGGTCACCTGATGGTAAATGATCACCACTGACTGATTCAACTGATTGAGCTGATGAAGTTGGACAATAATACAGTATTCTGGTAGTGGAGCTCTGGTGACCCAGCCAGGATCGTCTCCGCAGGAGAGAACTCTTCAACGGTTGGTCCGATTGACTTGAAATCTTGTACACATAATGTAGGACCGATGACAAATGTCGCGGTGACACCATAGTGCTCCCGTAACGCCCACAGTCCATGGCCAGGAGGGAACGTGTGTGTTTTTAGACGGTAGGCCTCTCCCCTCCTTCCATAGGGAAGGTAGCGGCGAGTTGGAGAGCCCGTCATATCATACCCCCGTTGCTGCCCCGAGCACGGGAATGCATAAGGCGAATTTTCCACACGTTAAAAAAAAAGGACGGAAGACAGTGCATTGCCAGAAAAGTTTGTATAAAAAAAGAAACTTTTTACATATCGCTCCCGCTTCCTCTCCGCCTGTCTCCTCGCCTTTGTCACACGTTGTAATTATGACAAAACAATTGGTAATTAAGTCACGGAGCTTAAACTGTATTTTAATTACTTAACACTGCTCTGTGTAGATTAGCTGTTATTGCTGGTACAATGGTTATTTACATACGGAGTGTGCAAAATGAAATAAAATTAAATTTTGTTTCAACTTTTGCGAATTCCTTGCTACCTTAGCTGCGGAGTTTTGAGCAAATCATACAATACAATACAAATACTCTTTATTGAACACCACAAATCAGTACAAAACAATACAGAAACAAAGTAAGTAGACAATAGGCGGTCTTATCGCTTAATAGCGATCTCTTCCAGACAACCAAAAAGCTAAATAAGTTGGAGACAGTTTAAGTAGGTGGCGGAAACAAATAGACAGGATAAACGCAGGGATAATAAAAACAACAATACCAACATAAATATAATACATAGCTAAATGAATAAAATAAAATAATACATACATATACACATTAATTTCATAATTGTTTTGAACAATTTCTTCCATGCTGGTCTGGGAGTAAAGAAAAAACATAGAATTTACCAGTTGCTTCTCTTCCCGCGCATAGTAAAAATCGAGGGGACGAGCGAAAATTAGGAATCATGTTATAGGCGATGCGGCTAGCAATCCATCACTGTTATGATTCCCCTTTCCACCTATATACGCCCTTAATCATGCTAACCGTGGCCTTAAGGTTTTGTTACCTTAGGCTCTGTCTACCCCGTAAGGGATAAAGACGTGATTTATGTATGTGTAAACATAAAGCAAATACAATTGACAAACACTGAGATACATGCACAAAAGCGAACTTATCCCTTTAAGGGATCTCTGCTGAATAGAAAATGTATGGGCGTGGATGAAGCTAAAATTACGAGGAAAAAATACGGTTAGCGTCGCCGATCTACCTCGAGAACTGAAGTCCATGTCACAGTATATAATATATATAAGCTAAAGCAGTAAGGACACTACGAACAAATCGGTTGAAACGAAACACGCACACAGGCGCGCGCTTTACACGGCCCCTAAGGGGACCTCGTCCACTCCGCTCAGGCTCAGGTCCGCTTAGGGGCCGTGTAAAGCGCGCGCCTGTGTGCGTGTTTCGTTTCAACCGATTTGTTCGTAGGTTCCTTACTGCTTTAGCTTATATATATACTGTGTCTATGTGGAGGTCTTTACCCCGAAGTTACGCTGAAAACTTAGTTGAAAGTATGCCTCAGAGATGCCAAGCGATTATAGACAATTCGAGAGACTGGACACCTTATTAAAAATAAAGCATGAAAGTATAATAAAATAACTGTTCTTCTTCTATTTCAAAATGGCCCCATCGATCGATGCGATGATTTCGTCAATGTCAAAGTAATAAATACGGTATCCAAAAATCTTCTGACAATGTCGGCAACGTTGTACGGTAGAACACGGTCAAAAGACCCCATGTCGGGCTCTTAGCCAAGTCAATGATATCCCTCGGAGACCGCCAGGAAATCATTAGCCGATGCCCAAGGTGCACCGGACCAAGCACTGCTCTTCCCCTCCACGGATCCAAAAAGAAACCGCAGCTCTTGACCACACGCGGAGGTAACCCGACTCGCACACCTAAAATAACTGTTAAATTATAGAATTTCGCATGATAAGTCTTCTTTTTAGAAGTTTTACCGGTTACGCTTTTATCGTACATAGTGTAAATGCTTTCAACATGCAACTACCGTGAGACTTAATCATCATTACACATAAACGACCAAACGACCAAACGGTGAGTGTGAGCGAACCTTTACGGAGTGACGTGATCAGTGTTGTGCGCTGCCCTACATTTGACAATAATAAAAATGACGATGAAAACGAGGGTAGTTGTGCGCCGCTGTCAGTTGCGTCGAGCAGCCGCGCGAACAGAGCGCTGGCGTGCAGAGTTCGTTTCGCTGCCGCCCGGGCGAGCGCTCCAGGAAGAAGGACTACGAAATAGTCCGAAACATGTCTAGCATCACTCGACTTTTTATACGTGAGTTATCCGTTTATGTGTAATGATAGTGTAAATGATTGATGTCTGACGCTTAAACAGTTAAGACTGCACCTAATCTCTGCCTACTCCATTCGTGATTCAAATCATAATTAACAGCATCAGACATCACACCATAATTGGTTCGCGCAGCAACGGCCACTAAAATTATAATTAGCACTCATTTAAAATTTATGGGGCGATATATTATATTTTATTCCCACATTGATATAGCACATCTCTTATTACAAAAGAAAAAGAGTTTTGAATTCACCAATTTAAATAAATATGACATACATGTATAAGTACATGTTGTTGTGTCATTTATCATTGTTAGAATCTATTTTTTTTGCTTTCCTGGTCTGGGAGTAAAAAAAAAATAGAATGTACCAGTTGCTTCTCTCGCGCAGATGGTAAAGCCCGTCGAGGGAATGGGCGTAAGAATCATGTTATAGCTGGAAAGGGAAATCAAAATATTGATGGGTTGCTAGCCGCATCGCCCATAACATGATTCCTAAGACTTTCCACCAAACACAACCCAACACAAACCTTATAACAATAAATACTAAAAATCTAATTTTGTTTGTCTCTTTGCCTATGTAATATAAGTAATACACATACATACACAAATCACGTCTGTATCCCTTTCGGGGTAGACAGAGCCTAAGGTAACAGGTACCTGTACTAGACTAAGATAAGATAAGATAATATGACGCCACGCCACTGATACTTACATACATAAAACACGTCTTCATCCCCCTCGGGGTAGACAGAGCCCAAGGCAACAAGACTTTAAGGCCACACTTAGCAAGATTGTAGGCGTATAGGTGGAAAATGGAATCAAAATAGTGATGGGTTGCTAGCCACATCGCCTATAACATGATTCCTATGACTTTCGCCCATTCCCTCGATGGGTTTTTACCGTCTGCGCGGGAAGAGAAGCCACTGGTGCATTCTATGTTTTTTCTTTGCTCCCAGACCAGCATGGAAGTGATATAAGTAACCAATATAAATATACCTCAGACTGCCTACGTTTTGCTTAAGAGTAGGGCTCAGCTAAGACTGGATTTTAAATTCACTTGCCGAATTGGTACGGAACACTCGTGCGCAAGTCAGACTCGCACTTGACCGATTTTTAGTAACGCCCCAAAAGACAAATTAAAGTTCTTAGCGCAAAACTATTTTCGCACAAATATAAATTTTGTATAGACAGTACTCAATTTGGTACCGTAAGAGGCGTATATTACAGTTTGACATTTATGCGAACTGTAAACTGTTAAGGAATGAAATGTCAAATTTATACATACGCTCCGGCGAGTATTTAGTTCGGCGGAAAGTTTGGCTACCACTGGAACTCGAACAATGCGATTTGTTTTAAGAAAATTATATTTTTGTCTTTTTTTTAGTATTTTATCGACAGACTGTATGTTAACTATCGTGAAATGCTAACAAAATATATTTTTGTAAATAAACGTTAATGGATAGTAAATAACATTAAATTAAAAGTTTAAAAAACCTCCCACGCAATAATCAAGTCATAAAAATAAAATAAATGCCTTAAATCATCGAAAACTGGCTTTCGAATTTGACCGCATCCAAATCGGTACATCCGGTTGGGAGTTACGATGCATGTGGACAGACACACACGCACACACATAGAGACATTGATGTCAAACCTCCCTTTTTGCGTCGGGGGTTAAAAATACTAGAAAGGGTAAAAATCTTAGGCGATGCGGCTAGCCACTCATCACTATTTTGATACCTCTTTCCACCTATTCACCAACAATCATAATAAACGTGTCCTTTAGGTTTTGTTACTATAGCCTGTGTCTACTCCGTGAGGAATATAGACGTGATGTTAAACTGTCTCCAACTTATTTAGCTTTTTGGTTGTCTGGAAGAGATCGCTATTAAGCGATAAGACCGCCTATTGTCTACTTTGTTCTTTGTTTCTGTATTGTTTTGTACTGATTTGTGGTGTTCAATAAAGAGTATTGTATTGTATTGTTTTGTATTGTGATGTGTATGTATATATGTAGGTGTGTTTAATATGAGTTGCCGTGGTAACGCGCCCGTCTCAAGTAATTTACGATGAGAGATATAAATATCTTGAAAATATAATTGTAGGTGTCGAGGTGGAGTGGCGGTTACGTTCTGCCTTTACTTTAACCGGGTCCACACCAACCGTAGACCCATGATAACATAACTTTTCACTCACAATTCAGGGATCTTTAAAAAGCGAGCCTTCCTGTTCTTGAAAGGGCCGGCAACGCACCTGTGATTCCCCAAGTCTTGCAGGTGTCCCTGGGCGATGGTGATTACTTCCCATCAGCCATCAGGTGACCCGTCTGCTCGTTTTCCCCCTCTTATATAAAATAAAATTTAAAAAAAACATAAAAAAACCGTCCCATCACAATGTACAAAGAATAGCATTGCTGCCAGCGTCTATGGCACCATGCCCAAGGGTACAATACAATACAATACAATACAAATACTCTTTATTGAACACCACTGATCAGCATAAAACAGTATAGAAACAAAGAATAAGGTTCAACAACCATGCTCTTTTAATAGTGCATTTCAGTTTTGGTTTGAAAATGAAAATGAAGATTTTATTTTGCAAATTGGCCGCCAAGGGCTCTTTTACGTGTCTTTTTTAAACTACCAGCGCATTCGGAAAGACCATCGTTGTCAAGAAGAATGCGCCGCAAGAAACTTTATAATTTAAATAACTAAAACCTGAACTGAGTCACCGTCAATCTCTAAACGATGCGCGACCCTATAAGGTTAGAGTGGACCCGTGTCTTAAATGCAATAAATCGCTTTTCGTATGCCAGCTGTATCCTTTTTTTTAAAGAGAAAGGGGCGTGTTTTATAACTGATATTTAAAAACCTGGAACCTTTAAATGTTTGGTCAAAAATTTGAGTTGAATGAAGTTTTTTTTAATTGCAGGGTAGGTGTTATGTTTTTTTTATGGCATGCCATTACGCTTCACGTTATAAAGGCAATTATATGCCTGGTCATCATTTAATGACTTTCATGCAAATTGACATGCACTAAATTACTAATTACTTATATCATAGTTATATATACTGTCCTGTGTGAAAGAGGATATAGTGACTAGGATAGAAAAAAGTATGCTTAGTTGGTTTGGGCATGTAGAGCTGATGGATGAAAGTAGACTAACTAAACAGATCTATATGGGGAGTGTGAATGGTTATGTTGGGAGGGGAAGGTCTAGACGGACGTTCCGAGACCAAATAGGAGACGTGTTGGAAAAAGGTCAGGTCAGGAGTACCCGAAACCAACGAGCATGTATGAAGAGATTGATGACTGTGGATGAAACGAAAGAAATATGTCAGGATCGTAGCAAGTGGAATAAAGTAGTCTCTGCCTACCCCTGTGGGAAAGAGGCGTGATGGTATGTATGTATGTATGTATATACTGTCCTGAAATGACTTTCTTCTTGGCAACGATGGTATTTCCGCAGGAAAAATAAAATAAATAAATAAAAATCGTTGTTCCCTTGCTGATGTGTATAAGTGTGGTATGCTCCCCTATCCTATTTTCTATATCTCCCCCCCCCCTCCCTTTTCGGGGGGAAAAAGGCCGGAAAGAGAGTTCCACATCACATGACCATCCGGGCCTCTCCGGGCCCGGTGGTACTCGATTTTTTTTAATGTGGTAAAACCCCCCCCCCCCCCCCCCTCCTCATATTCTTCACCCTTCCCATCCCAATCGGGGAAGACGGCGGGGAAAAGATTACTTCATAACCGGGCCTCCCCTAAGGGTATTCGTAAAGAGTTTCCACTCCGTCAAAGAAAAGGGAAGTCCGACCGGTAGGCTTACTACCTAACTCGCTCGCAATCGCCATCGTGTTCATTATGACAGTTCATGTATGGGCTGACAATTGGCATCGGAATCAGCTAGCTGTCACATTTATACAAGAACTGTCAAAATGAACACGATGGCGATTGCGAGCGAGTTAGGTAATAAGCCTACGGGTCCCCGAAGCGCACACAACGCTGATGATCTATTTTTCATGTATGTGTTTTTTTCTTGTTTATTTTCTATAAATTTGTGTATATTCTCTTATATTTGTGTGTGTTGCAAAAAGGAATAAATGTCTTCTTTCTTTCTTTCTTTCTTTATCTTCTTCTTCTTCTTCTTTGTGGCGTATCAAGTCGTAATAGCGACGACAACTTCGCCAATGTCAAAGTAACAAAAATACAATTCGAAAATCTTGTGACAAAATGTCGGCAACGTCGTACGGTAGAACACGGTCAAAAGACCCTGTCGGGCTCTTAGACAACGTATAACGATATCCCTCAGAATCTGCCAGGAAATCATTAACCGATGCCCAGGGTGCACCGGACCAAGCACTGCTCTTTCCTCCGGATCCAAAAACGAACCGCATCTCTTGACCACACGTGGAGGTAACCCGACTCGCACCCCTTCTTTCTTTATCGTCTTACTTGTTGTAATTTTCGACTTTTTAGGTTAGAAATTATATGAAAATGACAGCTGTCAGATCGGAACTTGGAATTTAACCTTTTAGCGATGACGGAGCATGGTTTTGTTCGGTTTCCATGGCTTTGTTCTGAGCCGATCTGCCCACTGCTTAATAGTAAAGGTTCAATCCATTAAATAAACACGATATTAACAATATTAGCGGCCTACGTCTGCCCAAAATGGTGGAATGTCGGATCGAGAACGAGTTTGTGAATCGTCCATACGACCGCTTTATGAAGTTACTAGACGTAAGTTATTGGTGGATGTGGGTTGTAAGTCAGAAGAGGGAGGATGTTTAACTACACTAATATTATTCTATTACTACACCATTATTATATTAATATTATATTCGACGACCGGATGGCCCAGTGGTTAGAGAACCTGACTATGAAGCTTTTGAGGTCCCGGGTTCGATCCCCGGTCGGGGCAGATATTTGTATGAAAAATACGAATGTTTGTTCTCGAGTCTTGGATGTTTAATATGTATTTAAGTGTGTATTTATCTATGTAAGTATGTTTATCCGTTGTCTAGTGCCCATATTGCAAGCTTTGCTTAGTTTGGGGCTAGGTCAATTGGTGTCAATTGTCCCAAGATATTTTTTTTTTTTATCTCTAGTTAGGTTTTTACAATATTCATATAAAAAGTAATAAAACAATATTAATACAAAATATAAAAACATTATTATTATTATGAAAAGGAAAGATTTGACGGAACTTTATTTCATGTAAGGAAAAAACAGATACAATGTAAATACAAAACTGAAACTACTATTAAATTAAAATAACTAAATAAACTTTAAAATTTATTGTAAAAGAGAGAGGCCTCTTGGCAAGGTGCCCACGCAGGCAGCATTCCCGCGCTGAACTAGTGGTTAGTGACCCTGACTATGAAGCAGAGGTCCTGGGTTCGAATCCCGGTAGGGTCAGACCGTTGTATGATGAATAAGAATGTTTGTGGCCGAGTCATGGATGGTGTATGTATTTAAGTATGCATTTATCTACACTATATAAGTATGTTTATCCGTTGCCTGGTACCCATAGTACAAGTTTTGCTTAGTTTGGGGCTGAGTCAATTGGTGTAATTTGTACCAAGATATTTATTTATTTAATATAATGTCAAAATTAATGGAAATAAACAATGCAATTAAACAAACCAAAAGTTATACATATAATTTAAGTAGAAATTTAAGTATTCTCACAATTTTAAAAATATATATATACAAACACTAATCCTAAAAACCACATATCTATGCTAAAAATAACTATAAAAATCTATATTTACAAATAAGAAAAGTTATGAAAAGAAAACCCCGTCTAATCCTACTGGCTGCGGCAGGGTCCCCATGACGCTGGCGGCATTACCCCTTTGGAGCGCAAGTGCGATCCGCTGGGATAAATACACGCCAGCTCTTGGCTCCCTTGAGGCGTCGATCAACCATAAATAAAATTATTAAAGAAATAATTTTTAAATTATTTATTTAAATTATTTCCACCATTTTGGGCAGATGTAGGCCGCTAATTATTTTTTATTTATTTATTTTATTATTTATTTTAACCTTTTCGACGCCAATGACACATATCAGCAATTAGCACCGGAGGTTCAACGCCATCGGGTTAAGGTTCAAGTTAAGACATAGCAATAAAGAAGTCCGTATGGACGTCTCTCGTATTAGATTTTATAGGCGCCCGCTCTCGCCTACTGCTCGTGCCGCACCCCGCGACTCACCGAGCGTAGGCGCCCTCATTACAATGCGTACCATTGTACCGTTTACGATATGTAAACAAAATGGGACGCGTTAACGTGAACGGAACATGTGTGAGGTCTTTATCTTGGAATATACATTATGTGCTACAAAAATATTTTTTTATTTGAAAAGAAAAAGAAAACATAATAAAAAACAGTCAAAACTTAAACCTATTATTAAATTAAAGATAAAAAATTCTCCCAAATCGCCGCCAATGGGGAGGGTTCAATGTTATTACAGTAACACTAGTAGTAGGTACTTATAATAATGATTTATTTATTTTTTGTTAATACATTCTAATATATAATTTGTATAAGTATCTCAAGTATTATATAATCATATTGTGTGTATGTATGTATTATATTTATGTTAGTATTGTTGTTTTTATTATCTTTGCGTTTCTCCTGTCCTACTGTATCTGACTTATTTCTTTCTTTTATTGGTTGTCTACCTTGTTCTTTGATTCTGTATTGTTTTAGTATTTGTATTGTACAGTATAGATTTTTTTAGGGTGTAATAATGCTTGTCATTTCCTACGGTACCTGAAAGGATTTTAGACCACTAATGATATTTGCCTAGATAAAGGAGTTTTCAACATGAAATTACCGTGAGACTTAATCATTATTACACATAAACGGATAACTCACGTATAAAAAGTCGAATGATGCTCGACATGTTTCGGACTATTTCGTAGTCCTTTTTCCAAGAGCGCTCGCCCCGGCGGCAGCGACACGAACACTCCTCAGTGTTCGTGACGCTGCCGCCGGGGAAAAAGGAAAAAAGGACAACGAAATAGTACGAAACATGTCGAGCATCACTCGACTTTTTATACGTGATTTATCCGTTTATGTGTAATAATAGATAAAGGAGTTTCAATAACTATACCAGAATAGTTACGGGACAAACCTTACATATTTGTACAGAACCCTCAGTGCGCGAGTTGAATCGCACTTAACCGGCATTTTAGTCAATTGGAGCGTCAAACTGCAATGACGTAACGGCAGAGGGCGTGATAATCAGAGCGTTTCATCGATCTGTGCGCACGCGGCGGTCGTGACGTCACAGCAAAGTTGGAAAGCGGTTAAAGTTACGGGGTCACCTGTGCCATGCTAAACAGAGATGGAAATATAAAAGAAAGAGAGATTACATGTTAATGCGGCATCCATGCTGGTCTGGAAGTAAAGAAAAAACATAGAATGTACCAGGTTGCTTCTCTTCGGTAGAAGCCCATCGAGGGAATGGGTGAAAGTCTTAGGAATCATGTTATAGGCGATGCGGCTAGCAACCCATCACTATGATTTCCCTATCCAGCTATACGCCCTTAATCATGCTAAACGTGGCCTTAATGTTTTGTTACCTTAGGCTCTGTCTACCCCGTAAGGCAGGGGTTCCCAATCTTTTTCAACCTGCGGCGCAGTTACAAGTTTAGTATTTTGTAACGGCGCCCTGCCTTGGCTAAGTTGTATTGTTGCTATATTATTTACCGATGCGAGCGCTCAAATAGGTACCCGCGAATATTTGTGGTTTCGGATAATGATAGAACTCACGGCACCACTCTTTACTTTCTACGGCGCACCAGGGCGCCGCGGCGCACACTTTGGGAACCCCTGCCGTAAGGGATAAAGACGTGATATTATGTATATATGTATGCTGCATCTTTAGCGAAAATCTTAGGAGTCATGTTACCATTAGGTAGGTACTATTTTGATTCCCCTTTCCACCTATACGCCCATAATCGTGCTAAGCGCCTTTAGGTCTTGGTACCTTAGGCACTATCTACCCCATAAGGGATAAAGACGTGGTTTTATGTATGTATATTTTTAGGACACCCATTTGATGTAAAAGATAAAGATAATTTATTCATAAATGTTTTACAAAATTATAACTGAGAACAAAGTTTCCTTATAGATCTAAGTTAAATAAATAAATAAATAAAGTAAATATTTAAGAAAAGATAGTCTTTGAGAGTGCCCTAAACCGACAAGCATGTATGAAGAGATTGATGAATGTGGATGGAAGCGGTGGTATGTCAGGATCGTAGCAAGTGGAAAAAAGTAGTCTCTGCCTACCCCTGTGGGAAAGAGGCGTGAACCGAACGAAACGGATCCAAAAAAAAACATACGTTAATAAATAGCAATCGGAACTGATACAATGCGTCATAATCATCTGTAACGTTTCGCGTTGTGCCTATAGTTTTATAACAAGGCTCTGCTAAAGTAGGATTAATTATTCACTTTTCGAACTCACATATTCACAGATTTATTCGTATCTCTTCCGCCCACCGCCTCTCACATTAGCTCTTATCCTATGTCCACTGAAAGCAAAGCGGTACAGAGTTTCATCATAGGCGCCAGAAAATAAATACCTCACTGCGAGCTCACAAGTCGGGCTTCCTACAAGATCCCCCAGAAACTGGGGGATCACCCCGCCACAACCCATCCGTACCTGGTTGGATAGGATCCGGCTAGGTAAGGACATAAGGGCTTCTTGGACCAGAGCCCAGGGCCCGTTGAATAATAAGAGCCTTAGATTACACATCCTGACATACTTTGATTAAGGGTCCAAATTTATTTTAATTTTTAACCTAAGTTTTATTTTACTAAGTTATTTTAAGATAGCCTTAGTTTATATTTTGATTAATACTTTAGTAATCATCTACAAAATATATTATACACCAAATTACATTGAAATGTTTCTCTTTCGCTTCATCCACACTCATCAATCTCTTCATAGATGCTCGTCGGTTATCGGTCGGTCGGTAGATGCTCTAGCTTATAATTGATTGATTGATCTTTCCGGCCCATTTCGGCCATGGCGACCACTTCGACTTCTACCAATCAAGTCTGGTTCCCCCACATGATCCCCTGAAAACAAACTATGGGATCACCTCGCCAATCCACACCCCCTGCCCCTACTTAGTTGGATAGCAGATAGCAGGGATGGATCTATACCTCAAAGGGCCCCACGTATTTGTCCCACATATCAAAGAAAGATTTGACAAAATGGTCACATACACATAACACAAATCACGTCTACATACTTACGGAGTAAACAGAGCCTAAGGTAACAAGACTTCGGGGCCACGTTAAGCATGATTGTGGGTATAGGTGGAAACGGGAACCAAAATAGTAAATTGGTGGATAAATGGCAATTAATTTAAGTAGTATTTACTCAGGACCCAGGTTTTTATGATACAGGCAAACAGTAGGTTGCCTAGAGTGTCCCGGCCCAAGCAGATGATAAAGAAACCTTGAAGCTTGAGTAAATAATGGGGAGGTTTCTTGCACTCCGCCCACGTATCTCTAAACGTAAACACATCAGTAAATCGTAGATGAAGGAAGGTTAGATGATTAGAAACAACACGTCAGATTACGGGAAGTATTCTTATTAACACAATTTACCTGGCAATTACATACAACATAGTTGTATAAATACTAGACAGATATTCCAGTTTCAGTTCATTGCGTAGTAATCATGAGGCATATTGTTTGGTTGGTTTTCTATATTATTGTCATAGAAAATGCGTCGGGAATTGATTATGTTAATTCGACCCTCGACCCCGCCTCAAGGCAGCTGCTCGATTTCAAAATAAAGCATCCTGTAAGTTTATTGTAAAATATAATTTTTATTACATGATAAAGTGAGCATAAAACATTCGCGTGCAAGTAACAAGCGATAGTTAAATTTGCCAGCTAGGTACTTAGAGGTGTTAAAAAATATTATTTCGCACAAACTTTAGTACAGTCATTTGGTTCGAAATATAGAGGTTTCCGAATTTCAACTTTGCCACCTCGTATTTTTGCCGCTCAAGCTGCCATATTGGAAAAATGTCGCGTAAAAGCAGTTTTTTGACAATATCTCCTGTCTGCATTTTACGATAAAAACAGTTATATACAAAATAAAACTACAGACAATTGCCTACAATTTATGTATGTATGTTTTTTTTCATACAGTCAACAGTTTTGGCGTACGAGCGCCACAAAGTGTGATTGACTTTATGAAAAAAAAAAAAAATACATAAATTGTAGGCAATTGTCTCTAGTTTTATTTTGTATATAACTGTTTTTATCGTAAAATGAGTCAGACAGGAGATATTGTCCAAAAACGGCTTTTACGCGTCATTTTTCCAATATGGCGGCATGAGCGGCAAAAATACGAGGTCGCAAAGTTGAAATTCGGAAAGAGCACATCATAATCTATAAAATTACCAATTTTCAAAACTCCCGGAAAACTTTCCAGGCAGAACTGCCAAATGACTGTATTACTTGGCTATCTTGCAAATGAAAAGCGGAGTTGCAAGGTCGATATTGTATGTTATTTTTAAATTGAAATGGACCTCCCTTGTTAAAATATACATACATATATACACATACACTAATTACGTCATTATCCTTCACGGGGTAGACAGAGCCAGAGGTAACAAGACCTAAAGGCCGCGTTTAGCATGAATGGAGGCGTATTCCTACGCGTAACGTGGTTCCTAAGATTTTGGCCCGTTCCCTCGATGGGCTTTTACCATCTGCGCGGAACGAGAAGCAACTGGTACATTCTATTTTTTTTCTTTGCTCCCAGACCAGCATGCAAGTTAAAATATAATACATACAAATATATGTACAATCTACGCCCATTAATCTACCCTCATAATTCCATAAAATTTACACGCTTTCAGGCAAGCTGTCAAAATTATCGTCCATGCTGGGCTGGAAGCAAAGAAAAACATAGAATGTCCCAGTTGAATCACTTCCCGCGCAGATCATAAAAACCCATCGAGGGAGTGGGGGAAAATCTTAGGAATCATGTTATAGGCGATGCAGCTCAACCCGTCACTATTTTTATTCTCCTATACGCCCACAATCAAGCTAAACGTGGCTTTTAGGTTTTGTTACCCTAAGCTGTGTCTATCAGGTCCTTTTCCCTTGTACATGATTTATGTATGTAATTTTTGTTTCAGGAACCCATAGGCGTTATGACCACTAGCGCGGGGAAGCCAGTAGAAGTCCGGGAGACTGTCGCGCTGAACACAGACGTCTTCAACAACGAGTTTTTCTATGACATGCAAACCAACGTTGACCAGCAAAACATCCCAGAACGCGTGGTCCATACAAAGGGTGCCGGTGCCTTTGGCTACTTCGAAGTCACCAACGACGTCTCCGAATACACGAGCGCCGACGTTTTCAACGGAATCGGGAAAAAAACCCCTGTCGTAACCCGATTTTCCCTTCAACTTCAAAACTTAGGCGGCGTCGATTTGTCGCGAGAAACCAGCGCTCTAGTAATCAAATTTTACACTCAAGAAGGTAACTTAGACCTGCTAGCCTTAAGCATTCCCGTCTATCTTTATAGGGACCCAAGTTTCTTCCCTCAAGTCGCGCACGCGTTCAAAAGAAACCCTAAAACTGGTTTGTTTGATAGCACATCACGTGTCGACGTTGCCACCCTCATTCCTGACACGTTTCACGACATACATTGGTTCTTCTCTGACTATGGCCTCCCTAACGGCTACAGAAAGTTCGACGCTTTCCCTATTCACACGTACGAAATAAGCAACAAACATGGTGAGAGCTATTACGTAAGATTTAACTTCAGAACCGAGCAAGGTTTGGAGTTCCTTACTGACGAAGCTGCCAGTGCTTTGCGGGCACAAGACCCTGACTACTCAGTGAGGGATCTTTACAACGCAATAGCCACAGGCAACTACCCCTCATGGAGACTGGATATGGATGTTATAGCAGAACATCAGCTTAAAAACCTTAATTACAACCCGTTCGATGTGACGAGGACGTTCGAAAACGGGACGTACCACACGGTAACCATTGGACGGTTGGTGCTGAATAAAAATCCAGATAACATTTTCAAGGATGTTGAGCAAGCGATCTACAATCCGGGTAACTTGGTCCCTGGCATCCCTGGACCGCGTGATGTTATGTTCCGGGCAAGAAGGATGTCATACCGGGACACACAGAACTACCGTGTCGGCATCAATCACAATAAGGTGAAAGTGAATTGTCCGTTACACAGCAATGTTTATAATCGAGACGGTGTACCACCGGTGTTGGACAATATGAAAGACGCCCCGAATTATTACGAGAACTCCTTCAACGGACCAGTTCCATACGTAGACGTGGCAAGACCCAAGAAATCTTTACTGATTTATGATAGGAACGCAGTAGATTTGCAACCGGTTGCTGATTTTTACAATACCATAACCACAACCGAGGGACAGAAAAATCGTCTGGCTGCGAATTTTGCAAGGGCTCTGGTCACTGCTGTTGGGCTTGTACAGAATCGTACATTGGAGATCTTGAGGTATATAGACAGGGATTTGGGACAGCGCACGGCGGTTGCGCTTGTGGCGGTGCGCGCGGCGCGGGTAGCACAGAGGCCAAAGCTGGTCGTCGTTGAGGAGTATCCAAGGACTCTCAGCCTGCTTCCTACTCCTCCTACTCCATCCCCGCCGCCATCATATCCTCACACTCCTAAACCATTTTTATATGAAATTGGGAGCCAGTATAAATAGCTAATTTCTTATATCATTCTAAAGTAACAAAAAAACGGGACCCTTCTTACCCGACTGCGTCAGGTGGGTTATCGTCCCCTAATCTTCATTGGTCATAATTTTTTTGGCCATAACGCATGAAATCGTGCATTTTCCACTCGGAACTTAAATTTTATAGGGCAAAATATAGACCCAAATAAAATTCTTCAAAAGTTACTTTCACTTCAATTTCCTAATAAAGCATTATTATTATTATTATCCTTGTTTTTATTCTCTTTCCCTAGAGGCGTAATATTTGCACGGGCCTTAGCCACATTATTTAGCTATAAGGTAGAAATGCGAAATTGTATATGTTGAGAATGACTATTTTCCGTATAGGGATGGACATAGGACACAGCACAAATGTTACCGTCCCCCCTGCTCTCACGAGAAATCTTTTTCCTTAACGAAGAAGAAATCTTTATAGATGCCCTAAGCAGGCAGATGCCTAGGGGTACGTGGGACCCCCCTCTAAGGTACCTCCCGCCCGGAGGCCAAGAACCTCTTAAAGAAGGGAACTGTAACCTATAGGAGGTTCCCGACTTACAGAATGGAACCATAAAACTTGAGTTATAGTGACGTTTTCGGCGTTACATCCCACCCCACGAATCGATAAACATAAGCAACGAATTACAGTTGAAGGGAGATTAAATAATCAGAAACAAAACATCAGTTTGTGGGATGTAAACAGCTAGAAGATTATGTATTTCTGTGGCCGCTATAACTGATACTAAAAACACAATAAAATTAATATTTAAGGGGGGTTCCCATACAAAAAAGAGTTAAATATTTTTTTCTCAAACATTGTCGTAAATGTTGTCATTGTATTTATTCTAAGTAACAGAATACGGAGGGCCTTGTTGACGGCCGAATAACATTGCAGCCGCGATTCTCTGACCATAAACATAAATCGGATTGCTGGACTGTTTTTCATTTGTTTTTACATATATATACATACATACATATATCACTTCTTTATAAAGTGCGGCTCAGTTTGCTGTTAAGTAGTACTTAAGTTTTTATAATGCTGTCTTTTATTTGCTAACCTTACATTTTTAAGTTTTAATGTAAATTACTAACAATTTCGATGGACAATTATTGGTCTGAAATAAAGATTTATTACTATTATTATTATTCTGTATATTTATTTGTATCTCAAGTTAGGTTTTTACAATATTCATACAAAAAGTAATAAAACCATAATAATACAAAATATAAAAACATTATAAAAACCTAACCTAGGGTGCCGCCGGCAGCGAGGCGAGGCCTAAGCTACCGGTGGTCAGGGCGACAGAGAAAGGAACCTCCTGACTGTCCGAGCCGTGTTCAGGAGTACCGCCTTCTGTATCTGGCCCTTGACCCAACCACCTAGCGAGAGCCTTTTAAGGTGATGGTCAAGGCTCTTCGCTATTAAACCGTTTGCCGAAACGACTATCGGGACAGTGATCGTGGAATCAACAGGCCACATGGCGGTAACCTCGTGAGCCAAGTCAAGGTACTTGCTGACCCTTCACGAGGTTCACGTCATGGGGGATCGTGATGTCTACGAGCACTGCCTGGCGCTTCGATCGATCTATCAGCACGATATCAGGTTTATTGGCGACAATAGTCCTGTCCGTGATAATAGATCGATCCCAATAGAGCATGACACGACCATTTTCAAGAACTGGTGCAGGTGTGTACTTATAATAATAATAATAATAATTAATTTCTTTATTCGGGTAACTGGGACCCACAATTTGTTAGTTACATAATTGCTTATTGCTAATGTTAGTAAGTATACACATACACAAATCACTACTGCACGTGACCGTTCGAAAGTGCACGGCAGTGGGTCATGAACGGACAGTCTAGCCTATCCGAGATCATTTTTAGGATACTGTTGGTGCTGTCCCTCGCCCTTCGCACCAGAGAGGCGCACCTTTTGCGCATTGTTGCATAAAAGCAATCAATGTGTGCTTCGGCGAACATCCCTGATGCACTACAGCATCGAGGCAGACCCAGCAGTACCCTAAAAGCATTATTATATTGTACTCGGAGGGTGTTGTACGCAGCCTTCGAGTACCTGGCCCACAGGCTGCATGTATAGAGGCTTGTACAATATGCTCTAAAGAGCGTGAGTTTTACCTCAATGGAGCACCGCGCAAACCTGCGAGCAATCATATTTGCTCTTCGCGACAAAGCCCTCCTTTCCCTTTCAACGTCTTCATTGTCTTTGAGGTCGGTCGCAACTATGTGTCCCAGATATTTAAACTGATTTACCCTCTTCAGACATGTACCGTCTAACTTAACTGGGGGCAAACCATCTGGAATTTTGCCACCGGCCCCAAAGACCATGATTTCACTCTTCTTCGAATTATAAAGTAACCCGTGGTCCCTAGCGTAATTCTCACAGGTTGTCACAAGTTTTCTCAATCCACAGATAGATGCACTCAGCAGCACCATGTCATCCGCGTAGCTTATGTTATTGACGCAAATGCCATCAATATGGCAGCCGACATGGGTGCTGCTGAGTATCTCTATCAACTCGTTGACATACAGATTGAAAAGTGTGGGCGAGGTTAGCCCCCCCTGCCTCACTCCGCACTCCAGCCGGTACGGTTGTGACAATGATCCGGCCCATCGAACGCGGTTGACCTGACCCGAATACCAGTACTTCAAAATATTAACTATTGCTGGTGGGACTTTTGCCCTACTTAATTTATCCCAAAGCAAATCGTAACAGACAAGGTCAAACGCCTTCGACAGGTCGAGAAAACATGCAAAAACATCACTTTTTCGCTTTGTATAGTAATTGACGGTGTGCTTAAGACTCAGAATGGCACTCTCCGGCAATGGCACTTATAGTAGGGCACTTCGAAGTCCACAAGACCGAATAAAAGAGCAAGTTGCTAGTGAATAATCCTGGCTACAAGGTTATGTCTGTGCAAGTACTCGCCGTTAGCAAGACTAGAACAACCAGAAATAATATGCCTGAGTGACTCTCCAGGACGGCGGCATGCCCGACAAATGTCGACCGTTCCGTCCTTCAGGATATATCTCCGGTAGTTATTAGTCATGATAACTTCGTCCGCTATTGCACAGGAAGAGATCCCCGAAGCGTAGCCAGTTCACCGACGCGAGCAGGTCTACATCGGGCCCCATGAGGGTCTTATAGAACCGCCCGTGTAGATCCTTACTCTCCCATACAGTCTTGCGATCCTCGATGCTCCATACCTTAGGTCTGCGCCAGTTCTCTTTTGCCAAGGTGAGAGGGGTGAAGGATTTGTCCACCGCCACCACATCACGATGCATCCCACACTCGTTTTTCAGGAAATATTCCCTAAGACTGTACACCTCACGGTTGTGGAGGTCCTGGGCATTTAAGAAGCCACGGCCTCCACATTTCCGTTCGATTCCGTTTATTATTATTATTATTATTATCATCCTTTACGGGTTAGACAGAGCCTAAGGTAAGAAAACCTTAAGGCCACGTTCTGCATGATTTGTTTTAACTTTTTAAAAAGTCAAAGAGACTATGGAATAATGAACAACAATGTCATACAGCCAAGTCAATGGCATAGGAGTGCGCGTTTTGTTCGCGTCTAACGTTTTTATCAATGTCTCAAATAGCTTACGGTGACAGAGGACATAAAAAAACTTAGAAAAAAGGCGGGAACGTGAAAACCACCTAAGTTGCGAGGAAGTTTAGTGCAAAATTTAGTTTCATTTGATGATTGTAGGCATAGGTGGAAAGGGGAACTTTAATAGTGAATTGGTTAATAGTATAAATGGCAATTAATTTAAGTAGTATTTACTCAGGACCCAGGTTTTTATGATCCATCCCGGCCAAGCAGTAGGTTGCCTAGAGTGCCCCGGCCCAATCAGGTGATAAAGAAACCTTGAAGCTTGGGTAAATAATGGGGAGGTTTCTGATGTTGCACCCCGCCCACGTATCTCTAAACGTAAACACATCAGCAAATCGTAAATGAAGTAAGGTTAAAT
The DNA here is from genome assembly GCA_949127965.1 of Pandemis corylana. Lineage (NCBI taxonomy): Eukaryota > Metazoa > Arthropoda > Insecta > Lepidoptera > Tortricidae > Pandemis > Pandemis corylana. The sequence goes on from OX421877.1 coordinate 5,162,737, forward strand.
AATTAGAAACTACAAATTAGATTACGGGTAGTATTTTTATTAACACAATTTACCTGGCAATTACCTCCAAAATAGTTGTATAAATACTAGACACAGATTTCATTTTCAGTTCATGCTTAGTAATCATGAGGCATATAGTTGTGTTGGTTTTCTATATTATAGTCATAGAAAATGCCTCGGGAATTAATTATGTTAATTCGACCCTCGACCCCGCCTCAAGGCAGCTGCTCGATTTCAAAATAAAGCATCCTGTAAGTTTTCTTGTAAAATATCCATTTTATTACATGATAAAGTGAACATAAAACATTGACCTAGCTACTCCGCTACTCGCGTTCAAGGTATCTAACTAAAACATTATTATATTATAAAAAAATATTATTTCGCACAAACTTGGCTATCTTGCAAACGAAAAGCGAAGTTGCAAGGTCAATATTGTATGCTTTTTTTAAATGGACCTCCCTTGTTAAAATATATATACATACAATACACAGACACAAATTATGTCTTTATCCTTTACGGGGTAGACAGACCCTAAGGTGGCCAGACCTAGGCCACGATTAGCAAGATTGTGGGCGTATAAATGGCAAAAAATGTAATTAAAATAATGATGGGTTGGTAATAGAATCGTTTATTGCAAGTCACATTACAGTATAAAAGGTGGAAATAATAACAATGTAAAATATACATACATAAATACACATTACACAAATCACGTCTATATCTCTTACGGGGTAGACAGAGCCTTTTTTTTTTTTTTTGATTCGGTGAGAAAATGCAAATTACGCACGGTCCCCGCGCCTTGGGGAATGTCCCCCCCGTACTAGTTGGGGGGACGACGCGGGGGGTGTAGTGAACTCTCCCCCCTAGCTGGCCCTAGGGGGCATACCCCTTAAAAACTCACCGGTATTCCCTCTCGGCCATTTGGGGGGACGCCGTGGGAGCATAAAAGTGTCACCACGCACGCCCCACCGGCCGCCCCAGCGCAAGCGCCAGGGTTCCCGCACCTAAGGAGGGGGGGGCCGGGGATACTTGCCCCCCCCCCGACTCGTGGGCCTTTACAGTCTGGCAGGGGACCCCCATCCCCCGCCAGCGGGCACCACTACGGAGGGCAGCGGCGACTGCCGCCTGCTCCTCCGATCCGACGGGGTAGACAGAGCCTGAGGTAACAAGACTTATGGGCCAAGTTTTGCATGAATGGAGGCGTATAGGTAGAAAGGGGAATCAAAATAGTGATGGGTGTCTGGCCGCATGGCCTGTAACGTGATTCCTAAGATTTACGCCTATTCCCTCGATGAGCTTTTACCATCTGCGCGGAACGAGAAGCAGTAATCAGTAATCAGTAATCAGTCATTTATTGCTTTAAGGAATTCCATGCAATACATTATATAAGAGAATTATTTGAATACAAAAATGCTAAAAAATAAAAATTATAGGTAAATATATTCTATTTCACATCGTTAATTTCTCGATTATTAAAAAAAAATTACAAATTATTCAAAAAATTACAAATTATTCAAAATTACAAATTATTAAAATTTAAAATTATCCAAAATTACAAATTATCAAAAATTACAAATTATTCAAAATTACAAATTATTAAAAATGTCAAATTTTGTTATATGTCAAAGGAGATACAATTAAAATTTACAAATAAAGTACATCGACAATATTGTGACGAATTAAATGTAGTATTTAGCATGAATTAGTCAAATATCTTAGCAAAATATTCATTAAGGGTATAAAATGGTCTTAATTTTAAATAAGATTTCAACTTATTAGAGAACTCTCTTAGGTTTTGTGATTTTCTTATGTCGACGTCAAGATGATTATAAACCTTTATCGCTACGTAACCTATGCTTTTCTTATATTGCAAAAAGTACGACTCAGGCAGAACGAGATCCAGACTACGCCGCGAGGGGTATCTTCGGGAATCCTTTACTTTTTTAAATGAGTCTAAGCGTTTAAACACATAAAGACAAAGTTGGTGTATGTATAGTGAAGTTACTGTATAGATGTTGTTCTTTATGAATAAGTGTCTATGAGTTTCAGGAAAATATCCCTCGATCAACCTTATACACTTTTTTTGTATCAAGAGGATTTTGTTAATCGACGTACTATTACCCCATACTTCGATTCCATAACGGATTATACTTTAAGCAACTGGTACATTCTATTTTTTTTCTTTGCTTCCAGGCCAGCATGGAAGTTAAAATATAATACATTCAAATATACAATCTACGCCCATTAATCTACCCCCATAATTTCATAAAATTTACACGCTTTCAGGCAAGCTGTCAAAATTATCGTCCACGTTGGCCTGGAAGCAAAGAAAAACATAGAATGTCCCAGTTAAATCTCTTCCCTTAATTTTAATTTTTTAATTCGCACCTGGCAGGACTGTAAAAGTAATAAGTCAGGGTGTCGGCTGAAAACCAGCGCTGCGGGCGTCGTCCTCGGGACCGGCACCATCAGCTTATGCTGACGCCAACACCTTTTGTCACAATACCGTTTTGAGTATTTTTACTTAAATTGTAGTTTTTGTAAATCTGTTTTTGTGACAATAAATTGTTTTTTCTTTCTTTCTTTCTTTTCCCGGGCAGATCATAAAAACCCATCGAGAGAGTGGAGAAAATCGTAGGAATCTTAGAAACCCGTCACTATTTTGATTCTCCTGTGCACCTATACGCCCACAATCAAGCTAAACGTGGGTTTTAGGTTTTGTTACTCTAAGCTTTGTCTATCCAGTCCTTTCCCTTGTACATGATTTATGTAAAATAATAAATAATAATAATACCTAATATCTTGGGACAATTGACACCAATTGACCTAGCCCCAAACTAAGCAAAGCTTGTAATATGGGCACTAGACAACGGATAAACATACTTATATAGATAGATACATACTTAAATACATATTAAACATCCAAGACTCGAAAACAAACATTCGTATTTTAATTTTTTTTGTATGTAATTTTTGTTTCAGAAACCCATAGGCGTTATAACCACTAGCGCGGGGAAGCCAGTAGATGTCCGGGAGACTGTCGCGCTGAATACAGACGTCTTCAACAACGAGTTCTTCTATGATTTGCAAACCAATGCCGACCAGTATAACATCCCAGAACGCGTGATCCATGCAAAGGGCGCCGGTGCCTTTGGCTACTTCGAAGTCACCAACGACGTCTCCAAATACACGAGCGCCGACGTTTTCAACGGAATCGGGAAAAAAACCCCTGTCGTAACCCGATTTTCCACTCAACTTCAATACTTAGGCGGCGTCGATTTGTCGCGAGAAACCAACGCTCTTGTAATCAAATTTTACACTCAAGAAGGTAACTTAGACCTGATAAACATAAACTTTCCCGTCTATCTTCATAGGGACCCAAGCTTCTTCCCTCAATACGTGCCCGCGTTCAAAAGAAACCCTAAAACTTTTTTGTTTGATACCACATCACGTTTTGATTCTGCGACCCTCATTCCTGACATGTTACACGAACAACTTTGGACATTCTCTGACTATGGCCTCCCTAACGGCTACAGAAAGTTCGACGCTTTCCCTGTTCACACGTATGAAATAAGCAATAAACATGGTGAGAGCTATTACGTAAGATTCAACTTCAGAAACGAGCAAGGTTTGGAGTTTCTTACTGACGAAGCTGCCATTGCTTTGCGGGCACAAGACCCTGACTACTCAGTGAGGGATCTTTACAACGCAATAGCCACAGGCAACTACCCCTCATGGAGACTGGACATGGATGTTATAGCAGAACATCAGCTTAAAAACCTTAATTACAACCCGTTCGATGTGACGAGGACGTTCGAAAACGGGACGTACCACACGGTAACCATTGGACGGTTAGTGCTGAATAAAAATCCAGATAATATTTTCAAGGACGTAGAGCAAGCGACCTACAATCCGGGTAACTTGGTCCCTGGCATCCCTGGACCGCGTGATATTATGTTCCGGGCAAGAAAGATGTCATACCCAGACGCACAGAACTACCGTGTCGGCATCAATCACAATAGGGTAAAAGTGAATTGTCCGTTACACAGCAAAGTTTATAATCGAGACGGTGTACCACCGGTGTTGGACAATATGAAAGACGCCCCGAATTATTACGAGAACTCCTTCAACGGACCAGTTCCATACGTAGACGCGGCAAGACCCAAGGAATCTTTACTGATTTATGATAGGAACGCAGTAGATTTGCAACCGCTTGCTGATTTTTACAATACCATAACCACAACCGAGGGACAGAAAAATCGTCTGGCTGCGAATATTGCAAGGGCTCTGGTCACTGCTGTCGGGCTTGTACAGAATCGTACATTGCAGATCTTGAGGTATATAGACAGGGATTTGGGACAGCGCACGGCGGTTGCGCTTGTGGCGGCGCGCGCGGCGCGGGTAGCACAGCAGCCAAAGCTGGTCGTCGTTGAGGAGTATCCGAGGACTCTCAACCTGCTTCCTACTCCTCCTACTCCATCCCCGCCGCCATCATATCCTCACACTCCTAAACCATTTTTATATGAAATTGGAAGCCAGTATAAATAGGAAATTTCTCATTATAATTCTAAAGTAACAAAAAAACGGGACCCTTTTTACCCGACTGCGTCAGGAGGGTTATCGTCCCCTAATCTTCATTGGTCATAATTTTTTTGGCCATAACGCATGAAATCGTGCATTTTCCGTTCGGAACTTAAATTTTATAGGGCAAAATATAGACCCCAATAAAAATCTTCAAAAGTTACTTTCACTTCAATTTCCTAATAAAGCATTATTATTATTATCCTTGTTTTTATTCTCTTTCCCTAGAGGCGTAATATTTGCACGGGCCTTAGCCACATTATTTAGCTATTAGGTAGAAATGCGAAATTGTATATGTTGAGAATGACTATTTTCCGTATAGGGATGGACATAGCACACAGCACAAATGTTACCGTCGCCCCTTCTCTCACGAGAAACCTTTTTCCTTAACGAAGAAGAAATCTTTATAGATGCCCTAAGCACGCAGATGCCTAGGGGTACGTGGGACCCCCCCCCCCCCCGCTAAGGTACCTCCCGTCCGGAGGCCAAGAACCTCTTAAAGAAGGGAGCTGTAACCTATAGGAGGTTCCCGACTTACAGAATGGAACCATAAAACTTGAGTTATAGTGACGTTTCCGGCGTTACATCCCACCCCACGAATCGATAAACATAAGCAACGAATTATAGTTGAAGGGAGATTAAATAATCAGAAACAAAACATCAGCTTGTGGGATGTACAGTTAGAAGATTATGTATTTCTGTGGCCGCTATAACAGATACTAAAAACACAATAAAATTAATATTTAAGGGTTGGCTCCCATACAAAAAGAGTTTAATATTTTTTTCTCAAACATTGTCGTAAATGTTGTCATTGTATTTATTCTAAGTAACAGAATACGGAGGGCCTTGTTGACGGCCGAATAACATTGCAGCCGCGATTCTCTGACCATAAACATAAATCGGATTGCTGGACTGTTTTTAATTTGTTTTTACATACATACATACATATATCACTTCTTTATAAAGTGCGGCTCAGTTTGCTGTTAAATAGTACTTATGTTTTTATAATGCTGTCTTTTATTTGCTAACCTTAAATTTTAAGTTTTAATGTAAATTACTAACAATTTCGATGGTCAATTATTGGTCCGAAATAAAGATTTGTTATTATTATTATTACTATTATTATTATTATTATCCTTTACGGGTTAGACGGAGCCTAAGGTAAGAAAACCTTAAGGCCACGTTTTGCATGATTTGTTTTAACTTTTTAAAAAGTCAAAGAGACTATGGAATAATGAACAACAATGTCATACAGCCAAGTCGATGGCATAGGAGTGCGCATTTTGTTCGCGTCTAACGTTTTTATCAATGTGTCAAATAGCTTACGGTGACAGAGGATATAAAAAACTTAGAAAAAAGGCGGGAACGTGAAAACCACCTAAGTTGCGAGGAAGTTTAGTGCAAAATTTATTTTCATTTCCTCTCAATGTTTGAGAAAAACATTATAATAATATCTGCCTCACCTGCGGTTCGTGTTTTTAAACAAGTTACTCATCCAGCAATTGGCTACTTTCCAGGTCTCGGCGTTAATCTACTATTTTAATAAATAGTTATCTTGTCTCATTGGCTTTAATTGGTGACAAGACTTCGGGGCCACATTTAGCATGATTGTGGGCATAGGTGGAAAGGGGAACTATAATAGTAAATTGGTTAATTGTATAAATGGCAATTAATTTAAGTAGTATTTACTCAGGACCCAGGTTTTTATGATCCACCCCGGCCAAGCAGTAGGTTGCCTAGAGTGCCCCGGCCCAAGCAGGTGATAAAGAAACCTTGAAGCTTGGGTAAATAATGGGGAGGTTTCTGATGTTGCACCCCGCCCACGTATCTCTAAACGTAAACAAGTCAGCAAATCGTAAATGAAGTAAGGTTAAATAATTAGAAACTACAAATTAGATTACGGGTAGTATTTTTATTAACACAATTTACCTGGCAATTACATCCAGAATAGCTGTATAAATACTAGACACAGATTTCATTTTCAGTTCATTGCTTAGTAATCATGAGGCATATAGTTGTGTTGGTTTTCTATATTATAGTCATAGAAAATGCCTCGGGAATTAATTATGTTAATTCGACCCTCGACCCCGCCTCAAGGCAGCTGCTCGATTTCAAAATAAAGCATCCTGTAAGTTTTCTTATAAAATATCCATTTTAATACATGATAAAGTGAACATAAAACATTGACCTAGCTACTCCGCTACTCGCGTGCAAGGTAACTAAAATATTATTATATTATTTAAAAATATTATTTCGCACAAACTTGGCTAGCTTGCAAACGAATCGCGAAGTTGCAAGGTCAATATTGTAATTTTTTTTTAAATTTAAATGGCCCTCCCTTGTTAAAATATATATACATACATACACATACACAAATTACGTCTTTATCCTTTACGGGGTAGACAGACCCTAAGATGGCAAGACCTAGGCCACGATTAGCAAGATTGTGGGCGTATAGATGGCAAATAATGTAATTAAAATAATGATGGGTTGGTAATGTTTATGTACCTATGTATGAGACATGTATACATACATACACATACAGCATGTTATACAGCCCACTTGCTCGTTTGCCTTCCTATTCATATTTAAAAAAAAAAAACAGAAATCACGTCTATAATCTCTTAAGGTGTAGACAGAGGCTGAGGTAACAAGACTTAAGGGCCAAGTTTTGCATGAATGCAGGCGTATAGGTGGAAAGGGGAATCAAAATAAAGATGGGTGTCTGGCCGCATCGCCTATAACGTGATTCCTAGATTAGATTTTTGCCCAATGAGCTTTTACCATCTGCGTGGAACGAGAAGCAACTGGTACATTCTATTTTTTTCTTTGCTCCCAGACCAGCATGGAAGTTAAAATATAATACATACAAATATACAATCTACGCCCATTAATCTACGCCCATAATTTCATAAAATTTACACGCTTTCAGGCAAGCTGTCAAAATTATCGTCCACGTTGGCCTGGAAGTAAAGAAAAACATAGAATGTCCTAGTTAAATCTCTTCCCTTAATTTTAATTTTTTAATTCGCACCTGGCAGGACTGTAAAAGTAATAAGTCAGGGTGTCGGCTGAAAACCAGCGCTGCGGGCGTCGCCCTCGGGACCGGCACCATCAGCTTATGCTGACGCCAACACCTTTTGTCACAATACCGTTTTGAGTATTTTTACTTAAATTGTAGTTTTTGTAAATCTGTTTCTGTGGCAATAATTTTTTTTGTCTTTCTTTCTTTCTTTTCCCGGGCAGATCATAAAAACCCATCGAGGGAGTGGGGAAAATCGTAGGAATCTTAGAAACCCGTCACTATTTTGATTGTCCTGTGCACCTATACGCCCACAATCAAGCTAAACGTGGGTTTAAGGTTTTGTTACTCTAAGCTTTATCTATCCAGTCCTTTCCCTTGTACATGATTTATGCATAATAATAAATAATAATATTAATATCTTGGGACAATTGACACCAATTGACCTAGCCCCAAACTAAACAAAGCTTGTAATATGGGCACTAGACGACGGATAAACATACTAATATAGATAGATACATACTTAAATACATATTAAATATCCAAGACTCGAGAACAAAAATTCGTATTTAAATATTTTTTTTTGTATGTAATTTTTGTTTCAGAAACCCATAGGCGTTATAACCACTAGCGCGGGGAAGCCAGTAGATGTCCGGGAGACTGTCGCGCTGAACACAGACGTCTTCAACAACGAGTTCTTCTATGATTTGCAAACCAACGCCGACCAGTATAACATCCCAGAACGCGTGATCCATGCAAAGGGTGCCGGTGCCTTTGGCTACTTCGAAGTCACCAACGACGTCTCCAAATACACGAGCGCCGACGTTTTCAACGGAATCGGGAAAAAAACCCCTGTCGTAACCCGATTTTCCACTCAACTTCAATACTTAGGCGGCGTCGATTTGTCGCGAGAAACCAAAGCTTTTGTAATCAAATTTTACACTCAAGAAGGTAACTTAGACCTGCTAGCCTTAAACATTCCCGTCTATCTTTATAGGGACCCAAGCTTGTTCCCTCAATACGTGTCCGCGTTCAAAAGAAACCCTAAAACTTTTTTGTTTGATACCACATCACGTTTTGATTCTGCGACCCTCATTCCTGACATGTTTCACGACCAACTTTGGATATTCTCTGACTATGGCCTCCCTAACGGCTACAGAAAGTTCGACGCTTTCCCTGTTCACACGTATGAAATAAGCAACAAACATGGTGAGAGCTATTACGTAAGATTCAACTTCAGAAACGAGCAAGGTTTGGAGTTTCTTACTGACGAAGCTGCCAGTGCTTTGCGGGCACAAGACCCTGACTACTCAGTGAGGGATCTTTACAACGCAATAGCCACAGGCAACTACCCCTCATGGAGACTGGATATGGATGTTATAGCAGAACATCAGCTTAAAAACCTTAATTACAACCCGTTCGATGTGACGAGGACGTTCGAAAACGGGACGTACCACACGGTAACCATTGGACGGTTGGTGCTGAATAAAAATCCAGATAACATTTTCAAGGATGTTGAGCAAGCGGTCTACAATCCGGGTAACTTGGTCCCTGGCATCCCTGGACCGCGTGATGTTATGTTCCGGGCAAGAAGGCTGTCATACCGGGACACACAGAATTACCGCGTCGGCATCAATCACAATAAGGTGAAAGTGAATTGTCCGTTACACAGCAATGTTTATAATCGAGATGGTGTACCACCGGTGTTGGACAATATGAAAGACGCCCCGAATTATTACGAGAACTCCTTCAACGGACCAGTTCCATACGTAGACGCGGCAAGACCCAAGGAATCTTTACTGATTTATGATAGGAACGCAGTAGATTTGCAACCGGTTACTGATTTTTACTATACCATAACCACAACCGAGGGACAGAAAAATCGTCTGGCTGCAAATATTGCAAGGGCTCTGGTCACTGCTGTCGGGCTTGTACAGAATCGTACATTGGAGATCTTGAGGTATATAGACAAGGATTTGGGACAGCGCACGGCGGTTGCGCTTGTGGCGGTGCGCGCGGCGCGGGTAGCACAGAGGCCAAAGCTGGTCGTCGTTGAGGAGTATCCAAGGACTCTCAACCTGCTTCCTACTCCTCCTACTCCATCCCCGCCGCCTTCATATCCTCACACTCCTAAACCATTTTTATATGAAATTGGAAGCCAGTATAAATAGCAAATTTCTTATATCATTCTAAAGTAACAAAAAAAACGGGACCCTTTTTACCCGACTGCGTCAGGAAGGTTATCGTCCTCTAATCTTCATTGGTCATAATTTTTTTGGCCATAACGCATGAAATCGTGCATTTTCCATTCGGAACTTAAATTTTATAGGGCAAAATATAGACCCCAATAAAAATCTTCAAAAGTTACTTTCACTTCAATTTCCTAATAAAGCATTATTATAATTATAATCCTTGTTTTTATTCCATCTTTCCCTAGAGGCGTAATATTTGCACAGAGCTTAGCCAAATTATTTAGCTATTAGGTAGGAATGCGAAATTGTATATGTTGAGAATGACTATTTTCCGTATAGGGACGGATATAGGATGGTTTTTATCCCAGACAACAGCATAGCTCCCGCGGGATAGCGGTAAGCGAATTTTGCGCGGACTGAGTCGCGGGCAACAACTAGTACATGATAAGTCAGAATGGTACGAGTAATTTTCTTGCTGAATCAAGCAAACTCTCAACTTCACAATCCAAGGAACCACTCCTAAACAGTCCTGTTCAGTAGTATGTTGTTGCCCAGTGTACAGCACAAATGTTACCGTCCCCCCTTCTCTCACGAGAAACCTTTTTCCTTAACGAAGAAGAAATCTTTATGGATGCCCTAAGCACGCAGATGCCTAGGGGTACGTGGGACCCCCCCCCCCCTCCCCCCCCGCTAAGGAACCTCCCGCCCGGAGGCCAAGAACCTCTTAAAGAAGTGAGCTGTAACCTATAAGAGGTTCCCGTCTTACAGAATGGAACCATAAAACTTGAGTTATAGTGATGTTTCCGGCGTTACATCCCACCCCACGAATCGATAAACATAAGCAACGAATTATAGTTGAAGGGAGATTAAATAATCAGAAACAAAACATCAGTTTGTGGGATGTAAACAGTTAGAAGATTATGTATTTCTGTGGCCGCTATAACAGATACTAAAAACACAATAAAATTAATATTTAAGGGGGGCTCCCATACAAAAAGAGTTTGATATTTTTTTCTCAAACATTGTCGTAAATGTTGTCATTGTATTTATTCTAAGTAACAGAATACGGAGGGCCTTGTTGACGGCCGAATAACATTGTAGCCGCGATTCTCTGACCATAAACATAAATCGGATTGCTGGACTGTTTTCATTTGTTTTTACATACATACATACATATAAAGTGCGGCTCAGTTTGTTGTTAAATAGTAGGTACTTAAGTTTTTATAATGCTGTCTTTTATTTGCTAACCTTACATTTTTAAGTTTAAATGTAAATTACTAACAATTTGGATGGACAATTATTGGTCCGAAATAAAGATTTATTACTATTATTATTATTATTATCTTTTACGGCTTAGACAGAGCCTAAGGTAAGAAAACCTTAAGGCCACGTTCTGCATGATTTGTTTTAACTTTTTAAAAAGTCAAAGAGACGATGGAATAATGAACATCAATGTCATACAGCCAAGTCGATTGCATAGGAGTGCGCGTTTTGTTCGCGTTTAACGTTTTTATCAATGTCTCAAATAGCTTACGGTGACAGAGGACATAAAAAACTTAGAAAAAAGGCGGGAACGTGAAAACCACCTAAGTTGCGAGAAAGTTTAGTGCAAAATTTATTTTCATTTGATGATTGTGGGCATAGGTGGAAAGGGGAACTATAATAGTGAAATGGTTAATAGTATAAATGTCAATTAATTTAAATAGTATTAACTCAGGACCCAGGTTTTTATGGTCCACCCCGGCCAAGCAGTAGGTTGCCTAGAGTGCCCCGGCCCAAGCAGGTGATAAAGAAACCTTGAAGCTTGGGTAAATAATGGGGAGGTTTCTGATGTTGCACCCTGCCCACGTATCTCTAAACGTAAACACGTCAGCAAATCGTAAATGAAGTAAGGTTAAATAATTAGAAACTACAAATTAGATTACGGGTAGTATTTTTATTAACACAATTTACCCGGCGATTACATCCAAAATAGTTGTATAAATACTAGACACAGATTTCATTTTCAGTTCATTGCTTAGTAATCATGAGGAATATAGTTGTGTTGGTTTTCTATATTATAGTCATAGAAAATGCCTCGGGAATTAATTATGTTAATTCGACCCTCGACCCCGCCTCAAGGCAGCTGCTCGATTTCAAAATAAAGCATCCTGTAAGTTTTCTTGTAAAATATCCATTTTATTACATGATAAAGTGAACATAAAACATTGACCTAGCTACTCCGCTACTCGCGTGCAAGGTATCTAACTAAATCATTATTATTATTTGTATATTTATTTTCATCTTAGGTAGGTTTTTACAATATTCATATAAAAAGTAATAAAACAATATTAATACAAAATATAAAAACATTATAAAAACCTAACCTAGGGTGCCGCCGGCAGCAAGGCGAGGCCTAGGCTACCGGTGGTCAGGGCGACAGAGAGAGGAATCTCCTGACTATCCGAGCCGTGTCCAGGAGTACCGCCTTCTGTATCTGGCCCTTGACCCAACCATATTATATTATTATTATATTATTAAAAAATATTATTTCGCACAAACTTGGCTATCTTGCAAACGAAAAGCGAAGTTGCAAGGTCAATATTGTATGCTTTTTTTAAATGGATCTCCCTTGTTAAAATATATATACATACAATACACAGGCACAAATTATGTCTTTATCCTTTACGGGGTAGACAGACCCTAAGGTGGCCAGACCTAGACCACGATTAGCAAGATTGTGGGCGTATAAATGGCAAAAAATGTAATTAAAATAATGATGGGTTGGTAATGTTTATGTATGTATGTAAAATATACATACATACATACACATACACAAATCACGTCTATATCTCTTACGGGGTAGACAGAGCCTGAGGTAACAAGACTTAAGGGCCAAGTTTTGCATGAATGGAGGCGTATAGGTAGAAAGGGGAATCAAAATAGTGATGGGTGTCTGGCCGCAGGGCCTGTAACGTGATTCCTAAGATTTTCGCCCATTCCCTCGATGAGCTTTTATTATCTGCGCGGAACGAGAAGCAACTGGTACATTCTATTTTTTTCTTTGCTCCCAGACCAGCATGGAAGTTAAAATATAATACATACAAATATACAATCTACGCCCATTAATCTACCCCCATAATTTCATAAAATTTACACGCTTTCAGGCAAGCTGTCAAAATTATCGTCCACGTTGGCCTGGAAGCAAAGAAAAACATAGAATGTCCCAGTTAAATCTCTTCCCTTAATTTAAATTTTTTAATTCGCACCTGGCAGGACTGTAAAAGTAATAAGTCAGGGTGTCGGCTGAAAACCAGCGCCGTGGGCGTCGCCCTCGGGACCGGCACCAGCAGCTTATGCTGACGCAAACACCTTTTGTCACAATACCGTTTTGAGTATTTTTACTTAAATTGTAGTTTTTGTAAACCTGTTTTTGTGGCAATAAATTGTTTTTTCTTTCTTTCTTTCTTTTCCCGGGCAGATCATAAAAACCCATCGAGGGAGTGAAGAAAATCGTAGGAATCTTAGAAACCCGTCACTATTTTGATTCTCCTGTGCACCTATACGCCCACAATCAAGCTAAACGTGGGTTTTAGGTTTTGTTACTCTAAGCTTTGTCTATCCAGTCCTTTCCCTTGTACATGATTTATGCATAATAATAAATAATAATAATAATATCTTGGGACAATTGACACCAATTGACCTAGCCCCAAACTAAGCAAAGCTTGTAATATGGGCACTAGACGACGGATAAACATACTTATATAGATAGATACATACTTAAATACATATTAAACACCCAAGACTCGAGAACTAACATTAGTATTTAAATTTTTTTTTTGTATGTAATTTTTGTTTCAGAAACCCATAGGCGTTATAACCACTAGCGCGGGGAAGCCAGTAGATGTCCGGGAGACTGTCGCGCTGAACACAGACGTCTTCAACAACGAGTTCTTCTATGATTTGCAAACCAACGCCGACCAGTATAACATCCCAGAACGCGTGATCCATGCAAAGGGTGCCGGTGCCTTTGGCTACTTCGAAGTCACCAACGACGTCTCCAAATACACGAGCGCCGACGTTTTCAACGGAATCGGGAAAAAAACCCCTGTCGTAACCCGATTTTCCACTCAACTTCAATACTTAGGCGGCGTCGATTTGTCGCGAGAAATCAGCGCTCTTGTAATCAAATTTTACACTCAAGAAGGTAACTTAGACCTGCTAGCCTTTAACATGCCCGTCTATCTTTATAGGGACCCAAGCTTCTTCCCTCATTACGTGTTCGCGTTCAAAAGAAACCCTAAAACTTTTTTGTTTGATACCACATCACGTTTTGATTCTGCGACCCTCATTCCTGACATGTTTCACAACCAACTTTGGTTATTCTCTGACTATGGCCTCCCTAACGGCTACAGAAAGTTCAACGCTTTCCCTATTCACACGTACGAAATAAGCAACAAACATGGTGAGAGCTATTACGTAAGATTTAACTTCAGAACCGAGCAAGGTTTGGAGTTCCTTACTGACGAAGCTGCCAGTGCTTTGCGGGCACAAGACCCTGACTACTCAGTGAGGGATCTTTACAACGCAATAGCCACAGGCAACTACCCCTCATGGAGACTGGATATGGATGTTATAGCAGAACATCAGCTTATAAACCTTAATTACAACCCGTTCGATGTGACGAGGACGTTCGAAAACGGGACGTACCACACGGTAACCATTGGACGGTTAGTGCTGAATAAAAATCCAGATAATATTTTCAAGGACGTGGAGCAAGCGACCTACAATCCGGGTAACTTGGTCCCTGGCATCCCTGGACCGCGTGATGTTATGTTCCGGGCAAGAAGGATGTCATACCCGGACGCACAGAACTACCGTGTCGGCATCAATCACAATAGGGTAAAAGTGAATTGTCCGTTACACAGCAAAGTTTATAATCGAGACGGTGTACCACCGGTGTTGGACAATATGAAAGACGCCCCGAATTATTACGAGAACTCCTTCAACGGACCAGTTCCATACGTAGACGTGGCAAGACCCAAGGAATCTTTACTGATTTATGATAGGAACGCAGCAGATTTGCAACCGCTTGCTGATTTTTACAATACCATAACCACAACCGAGGGACAGAAAAATCGTCTGGCTGCGAATATTGCAAGGGCTCTGGTCACTGCTGTCGGGCTTGTACAGAATCGTACATTGCAGATCTTGAGGTATATAGACAGGGATTTGGGACAGCGCACGGCGGTTGCGCTTGTGGCGGCGCGCGCGGCGCGGGTAGCACAGCGGCCAAAGCTGGTCGTCGTTGAGGAGTATCCAAGGACTCTCAACCTGCTTCCTACTCCTCCTACTCCATCCCCGCCGCCATCATATCCTCACACTCCTAAACCATTTTTATATGAAATTGGAAGCCAGTATAAATAGGAAATTTCTCATTATCATTCTAAAGTAACAAAAAAACGGGACCCTTTTTACCCGACTGCGTCAGGAGGGTTATCGTCCCCTAATCTTCATTGGTCATAATTTTTTTGGCCGTAAAGCATGAAATCGTGCATTTTCCACTCGGAACTTAAATTTTATAGGGCAAAATATAGACCCCAATAAAAATCTTCAAAAGTTACTTTCACTTCAATTTTCTAATAAAGCATTATTACAATTATAATCCTTGTTTTTATTCCATCTTTCCCTAGAGGCGTAATATTTGCACGGAGCTTAGCCAAATTATTTAGCTATTAGGTAGGAATGCGAAATTGTATATGTTGAGAATAATTATTTTCCGTATAGGGACGGACATAGGATAGTTTTTATCCCAGAAAACAGCATAGCTCCCGTGGGATAGCGGTAAGTGAATTTTGCGCGGACTGAGTCGCGGGCAACAGCTAGTACATAATAAGTCAGAATGGTACGAGTAATTTACTTGCTGAATCAAGCAAACCCTCAACTCCACAATCCAAGGAACCACTCCTAAACAGTCCTGTTCAGTAGTATGTTGTTGCCCAGTGTACAGCACAAATGTTACCGTCCCCCCTTCTCTCACGAGAAACCTTTTTCCTTAACGAAGAAGAAATCTTTATAGATGCCCTAAGCACGCAGATGCCTAGGGGTACGTGGGACCCCCCCCCCCCCCCCCCCCGCTAAGGAACCTCCCGCCCGGAGGCCAAGAACCTCTTAAAGAAGGGAGCTGTAACCTATAGGAGGTTGCCGACTTACAGAATGGAACCATAAAACTTGAGTTATAGTGACATTTCCGACGTTACATCCCACCCCACGAATCGATAAACATAAGCTACAAATTATAGTTGAAGGGAGATTAAATAATCAGAAACAAAACATCAGTTTGTGGGATGTAAGCAGTTAGAAGAATATGTATTTCTGTTGCCGCTATAACAGGTACTAAAAACACAATAAATAGTACATTGTTGTAGAGGCTGGAAAGTGAGCAATAGATGGACGAGTGAGTTCGAGGGCCGAGCCGCAGGTGAGGCCCTCGAAGAGAGACGAGTCCATCTATTGCACTTTTGGCCGAGACATTACATAGTGCTTTTCACGACTACTGCGAGGAAATAAAAAACATGAGCGTAAATACAACAGTAAAGTTTCACTCTCCCGCCATATTTTACTTTAAAAAAAAAAACGAGAACGCTCTAGTGGCCAGTCACGCAAAGGCTTTTTTTGTTATGTTATTTTATTAAGCAAAGCGCTTCGAAGTGCTTATTAAACACACCCATAATCGCTTATAGTTTTAATATGACGTGACAAGGACGGACTGACGACTCTGACTTTAAGACAGGACTTAAACATTAAAGACAAAACAATTTACGTCAGACGTGGCTGTATGGACCTAGTTTCCTTTGCATCTCCCTAATGGGGTAAACCTTGAAAAAATTTAATATGCAGCACACGACGTGTTCTGATTGGTCGATTTTGTGTAATAGCGTCACAAATTGTGTTCTGATTGGTGGAATCAGGGGTCAGTATGCCGATGTGATTGGACGACTTTGGTCTTTGAAACTGTCCAACAATGTTATTGTTGGCCTGTTTGAATTCATAGTTGGCCTGTTCATTCAACCTACAACTATACTTTGTTTTGGGGCCCCATTACTGACCATCTTTTGCCACATTTCCGAGCAGTGGCGTGAAAAATAATATTTAAGGGGGGCTCCCATACAAAAAAGAGTTGTATTTATTCTAAGTAACAGAATACGGAGGGCCTTGTTGACGGCCGAATTACATTGCAGCCGCGATTTTCTGACCATAAATCGGATTGCTGGACTGTTTTTCATTTGTTTTTACATACATACATACATATATCATTTCTTTATCCCTTACGGGTTAGACAGTGCCTAAGGTAAGAAAACCTTAAGGCCACGTTTTGCATGATTTGTTTTAACTTAAAAAGTCAAAGAGACTATGGAATAATGAACAACAATGTCATACAGCCAAGTCGATGGCAGAGAAGTGCGCGTTCTGTTCGAGTCTAACGTTTTTATCAATGTCTCAAATAGCTTACGGTGACAGAGGACATAAAAAAAACTTAGAAAAAAGGCGGGAACGTGAAAACCACCTAAGTTGCGAGGAAGTTTAGTGCAAAATTTATTTTCATTTCCTCTCAATGTTTGAGAAAAACATTGTATCTGCCTCACCTGCGGTTCGTGTTTTTAAATAAGTTACTCATCCAGCAATTGGCTACTTCCCAGGCCTCGGCGTTAATCTACTATTTTATTTAATAGTTATCTTGTCTCACTGGCTTTAATTGGCTACAAATAAAACTAATAATAATATGACAGCGTTGAAAATACGATGCGCGGAACAAACAAAATCTCGTCCCATTTAAAATTAAAACGGTCATATTAATAAACAAAAATTCGACATTTCGCTTTGTTTGCGTAGTTTCCAATAAAGCAATCAATTCTTGTTATCATAGCAAACATTAATTCGCGTGCGGGTAAACGTGGAAAAAACGGAAAGCACGCCATATTGAAAAAAATTCGGACGCCAAATGACTACTGAATCAGTTCTTTTTATGTCTGTGGACAAAATAGTTTTTTCTCAAACATGCTCGGAAATGTATGCGTTAATGTCCCGATATGAGGACATGAAGTTTCTCGTTTATGGCTCCCTACATTACTTCTTGGCTTAAGTTAGTATGAAAATCCATTTTTGTCCGCTGCTCTAATTTTTTTAAATTTCTATACTAAAATTAAATTGGCAAAGGAAAAAATTACATACAGCCAACCACCACCACAATCTGTACCCAAGCATAATTGCGACATAAAAAAAAATCTATGGTACTATATTTATGTGCGGTTAAACATGGTGCTCAAATAGCTGGATCAAATTAGTACATTTAAAAAATAAAAAAGGTGGCAAATCGAAAATCTTTTTTTCTGCTTATGCGTATTTCGTAGTGATTGTTATTATAATTTAACAGAAATAAAAATGACTTCTAGTGATGAAAGTGACGGGGAACTTATGAACTGTACTCCGCCTCATTTAAAAGATGAGGCAAATTTAGCTATGCAAAATATGCTACCGGAAAAAAGTAAAGAGATTTACATGAAAACATATTTCCTCACATTGTTTGAGAAAAGCACTATACAAGCTTTGGCCGGAACAGGGATTGCAGGACTCGTTCTATCTGGCCTCGTCTTCGACTCGGCCACCTACCCCAAACTCGTCCAGCAATCCCTTACTTCACGGCCTCTGCAGTAATGTACTATTTTTTAATTTACAGCTGCTTTGTCTAGCATGTTGGTATGGACGCGGAAACAGAAATAGTGATGTCGTGAGTTGTGTAGGCAGACATACTTACTTTCGTTTTTATAATATTGTATGTATGTATGTATGTAAACTCTTTATTGTGCAAAATAAACAAGAGAAATACAATTGACAAACACTGAGATACATGCACAAAGGCGGAGTTATCCCTTTAAGGGATCGCTTCCAGTCAACCTTTGAGTGGATGAAAGGAGTATTATATTAGGGATGGATGAGTGAGGGAATATTAATATGGATTACTATAAATAAAGATAACTATCAAGGCTAGAATTATCTTTTCACTTCTCATGCTCTTTTTTGATACCTAGGGATTAAAGTATTATTTTTTTTTTTAATTTACTTTGGAAACCCCTAAACAGCGCGTCATGATGTTTGTGATTGTGTAAGCCAAATTTTAGGGCGTGGAAATAACCTCAAAATGACAACTGTACAAAATATTCGAAAATAACGATTTAAGTTCGCGAAACACGATTCATGAATGCGAATTTTTCCTTTTTTTTCAGTGTCGCTTAGAAATTTAATTTCTAACGGTAGTAAAAGTAAACATAAAAAAATCAAGAAGTAAAAATCTTGATTCATTTGATAGTACAGTCAAGGGCAAAGATATGTAAACACCACTGAGTGTCAAAAAGCATGGTCATCTAAATGGTCATAAATTTGGCAACATACAAAAGTACATAAATTAGTATACATGATTTGAGAGATAACTATGTATACAACATTTGCAATATTATGTCCTCATGTATTAGGCCATAAACTTAGAAACACCGTAAAGTTCAAAAATATGTATACACTATTTAACCATTAATTATGTATCTAATATGATAACCAAAAATATGTAAACAATCCAAAATTCTATTAACACAACTCTATTGTCAGGAGCTTATGAACGTATTTGCGTAACATCGAACTCTGTAATCTTAATGTAATCAGCCAACCACTTGAAGCTTCAAGTCGTATACAACAACTGCTATTCCAAACTCTTTAACTGATCATTACTCTATTTATTTTAAATCATGTCATGTGCCCACAATCTTGCTAAATGTGGCCTGTAGGTTGTAGGTACCTGTTACCATAGACTCTGTCTACCCCGTAAGGGATAAAGACGTGATTTGTGCATATGTATGTGCATGTGTCATGTGTCACTTTTGGATTTTTTAATTCCATTTGACTTACCGTTTCTTATGGTTTATCTGGCGGCTTTTCATTAATTTTGAAGGAGAAAATGTATCGTTTAAGCGATCATTTAAAACATAGGATTGTTGCCTTATGCGAGGAAGGTATATCCGTGCTTGATATAGCTCTGCTGACGAATTAGGCATCACGGTAAGAAATATTAAACATGTTAATAATAACGTACTATAGAAAATATTACTCTCTAATCACTTTGTCTTAAGTTTAAGGAGTGGTTTTCTTTATTATACAGTTATTTTAAGTATACTTTGCCTTTTATTAAGTAAAAAAGTGGACTTGTAATGGCTGAAATGATGATGATGATGATGGTGATGAAGTAAAAAAAAAATTGAAAGTAGCGTATATCGCCAATTACTGTATGATTTGATATTGACGACACGGATGGCTCAGTGGTGAAGCAACCGCTTTCTAAGTCGAAGGTCCCGGGGTCGAGACCCGGCCAGGGTAATGTTTGTGTGATCAACTTGAATATTTGTGCTTGGGTCATGGATGTTCTACATACATACATACATACGATATACATATATCACGTCTTTATCCCTTACGGGGTAGACAGAGCCTGAGGAAACAAAACCTTAAGGCCACGTTTCGCATGATTGTAGGCGTGTAGGTGGAAAAATTAATCAAAATAGTGATGGGTTGCTAGCCGCATCGCCTATAACATGATTCCAAAGAATTTCGCCCATTCCCTCGATGGACTTTTACCATCTACGCGGGACGAGAAGCAACTGGTACATTCTATGTTTTTCTTATACATACATACATTCACACATACATACAACGTACATTCTATGTTCTATATATTTAAGTATGTATTTATTTATATAGGTATGTATATCGTCATCTACTCGTAACTAGTAGATACCCATAACACAAGCCTTCTTGAGTTGTCCCTGAATTTACCTAGCGTTTTCATCTTCAATCAAAATCAACGAAATCTGAATCTGTAAAATCTATTAAACATGCCGATTGATAACGTCGTGGTGACAGGTCAAAACATGCGACAAACATATGCAATGACAAGTCTGTACTGTTTTCGTGAATTGTCAAAACATACTTTACAAATTTGTTTCGTGTGACTAGGCCGTAAAGTTGATATTCGCAGATTACATTTTGTATACATATTTTTGTGGCAATTACTGAATCTATATTTAATTACATAAGTATGACTATAATATTTTGCATTATTTGCAGGATACTAATAATGGAATTTTGATTGTATACAAGTTTTTGGACTTGCCAGGTACATATTTATGTTGCCAGTGTAGTTTGCATATTAATTCCCATTTGAATGAGTATATATCTTTTTAACTTTATATGATTACTTATTTTCTTTCACATTACTTGCATATATATCTTTGCCCTTGACTGTACAATAAAAAAGCCATGGTAGCCTAGTGGTTTGACCTGTGGCCTCTCAAGCAGAGCGTCGTGGGTTCAAACCCCGGGCGCACCTCTGACTTTTTCGGAATTTATGTGCGAAAATTACATTTGAAATTTGCCATGAGCTTTTCGGTGAAGGAAAACATCGTGAGGAAACCTTGCACACATCTGCGAAGAAATTCCAATGGTGTGTGTTAAGTTCCCAATCCGCACTGGGCGCGCGTGGGAACTATAGCCCAAACCCTCCAATACACGGAGGAGGCCTATGCCATGAGGCACGCCGAATTACGCGACTATTTAATAATAAAAAAAAAAAGACAACAACAACAAAAAATGAAATTGTAGCGAATTCGGAATAAAAAGGCTATATAAATAAATAAATAAATAAAAACAATAAAATATTGTAATTTTGTATAGAACGTCGTTTTTTCCTCGCATTCAAAACGAAAAGCAGAGTATTAAACCGATACTAAACTACCATAGTGACACTAACTATAACCACCCTCGCTCGAGTGGCTAAACATCTCGCGTCATTGTGGCTTGTTTTAGTCCCTCGTTGAACAATCTACTATTAGAATTATGATTATTCAACTTCCTTTTTTCATAATAATTAAGTAACATTTGTTACGATCCGTGTCTATAATTATATCTGCTTACTGAAGTGTAGCATCCTGCTTCATTTAAACTTCCTTTTACGTACAGTGCTACGTGCAAGATTTATGTTTTGTCTTTATTTGTTTAACTATAGTTTTTTTTTTTTTTTTTTTTTTTTTTTTTTTAATATTTCTGCTTCAAGGCAATCTGTTTTTCAACAATAAGCCGCTTCTCTGTTTGATTTCTCAGTTTTTATGTTTTCCTCAAGAGCCCTACTTGTATGAAAACTCTTTTCACACGACTCTCTTGATGTCAAGTTTAACTATATATTCATTTTTGTTTGTAATAATTAATTTCATTTTTAATTTTACGTCTATATAGAAAGAAAGAAAGAAAGAAGACATTTATTCCTTTTTGCAAGACACACAAATATAAGAGAATATACACAATTTTATAGAAAATAATCAAGACATAAAAATAGACCATGAGCGTTGTGTGTCTTCGCAAAAGTGAAACGGTCGCTGGCTCAGCATTACGCTGAGGTGTTAGACTGCAGCACTGATTTTCAGCCAGAACCGTATATAATTTTAGATACCTACTATCAAATGAATCAAGAATTTTTACTTCTTTAAAGGCCACGTTTAGCATGATTGTTGGCGTACTGGTGAAAAGAGGTAGGTACCCAAATCATCTACGATTTTCGCCCATTCCCTCGATGGGCTTTTACCGGCGCGGGAAGAGAAGCAACTGGTACATGTGTTTTCTTTGCTCCCAGACCAACATGGACAAAAATCTCGCATCAAAAATTAATTTCTACCAACTGCTATCGCTACATTTAATAAATAATAACACATCCCAATATTTGCTATCAAGATTAAGCTTAATAAAAAATCACAAAATTATAACGACCGTGGATCATTTTGTGTTTATTTTCGCTACTTCGCATTAACAACTTTTTTAGTGCAAAAGCGACTCTATCTGCCCGTGATAGGGGCGAGGGTTGCGATTAAATCTTGCGGTGCAATCTAAATTTTGGGCGGGTCCGCTCGGTTGAAATATATGAGGTTATCAGGAACAGACCAGGAGGTGGTGCTTGAAAAATGAGGGAAAAAAAAACCGATTTTGACATAAAAGTTACAACGTTACAAGTATTTGTTTATTTAAAAACTAACATACATACATGTATGACGCCTTTATCCCTTACGGCCCTAAGGTAACAAAACCTTAAGGCCACGTTTGGCATGATTAAGGGCGTATAGGTGGCAAGGGAAATCAAAATAGTGATGGGTTGCTCGCCACATCGCCTATAACATGATTCCTAAGACTTTCGCCCATTCCCTCGATGGGCTTTTACCATGCGCGGGAAGAGAAGCAACTGATAAATTCTATGTTTTTTTCTTCACTCCCAGACCAGCATGACCTACCATATAGTATTTACCTATAATCTAAATTAATGTCACTTAAATCATTTTAATGAACTAAACTTATATCATGAATAAACTAGGCTCCGCTCGCCGTTTCTTGGAATTTCTTAAAATAATTCAATTCACTGCTGTTTAGCGGCAGAAATAGCGAGTTTAATGTTAGCAAACTAAAACACTTGCACAAGTTTCTGCCGCAGAATATGTGAAACAGTAAATATACACAAAAACTGAACACCATCTCCTGTACTATAAAAGGGCAGTGGTTATAGCATTCGCTGATTTCACCTGACGTATAACTCATGCCGCGTTTATTCATGCCACCGCTGTCTGCCTGCATTTCGACAATATGCAGCCATTTTTTAATTAACCCCCCCCCCCCCCTTGAATGATGATTTTAACGGCAAAAAGGCTTCAAACATTGAAATAATTTCAAATTTTAAATCTTATCGCGTTCTTTGGAAAACCAAGGAGAAATAATTGTACTCGTACAACATTTTCCAAAAAATAAAGTGAACAAAAATATGCCTGTGTGAAATATATTATGTTTTTCATGCAACACAGACCACATATTTCACACAAGCTCGGTTATCTTGCACGTGAGTAGCGGAGTAGTAATGTAAATATTTTTGTTCATTGAAATGGACCTCCGCAAACGCCTGATTCAATAAAAAAACAGCAACAACAAAAGTGTACGGTCAAGTGCAAAAATAAGTATCGACATGAACTTCTCAAAAATATGTCCCACGACCTTATTACGCCGGTGTAAGAGCGTATGATACTTATTTTTAAAACTTTGACTAGATACATATGAACAAAAAAATTTACCTTGCTACTCCGCTACTCACGTGCAAGATAACCAAGCCTGTGTGAAATATATATGTTTTTCATGCAAACCCTCCCTCCACTGCTGCCAATAAAACACATATAAATCCCACAAACTTAATTACTGTAGTCGGAAAAATTTTTGAAGGTAGTTGTTAGTGTATATTAAAAATCATAAATAATAGGGTAGTTTGGGAAAAAATATGAATGAAGGTACATTATGCTTATAAATACGGTTTCAGATCAGTACGACGTTGGTTTGCATGTGTAACAGTTGTGTTCATTAAACTTTGATAATGATCCCGTAGAGGGATCGAAACGCGTCAGTGTTTGTGTGGTGTAAGGGATAATTAAGTTTGTGGGATTTATATGTGTTTTATTGGCAGCAGTGGAGGGAGGGTTTGCATGAAAAACATATATATTTCACACAGGCTTGGTTATCTTGCACGTGAGTAGCGGAGTAGCAAGGTAAAATTTTTTGTTCATTGAAATGGACCTCCGCAAAGTAACGCCTGATTCAATAAAATATCTAGATACATATTATTACACTTGACTGTACATAAGTAATTATCGAACGTGCTCACAAAATGTTACGAGAATCAGTTGAGAAATGCAACTTGTAGATAACATACACACGGACATACGAAAGCCAAAACCCAAGCTTAAATATATACATAAATCACGTCTTTATCCATTACGGGGTAGACAGGCCACGTTTAGCATGAATGTGGGCGTATAGGTGGAAAAGGGAATCAGAATACAGATGGGTTACTAGCTGCATGATTCCTAAGATTTTCGCCCTCGGTGGGCTTTTACCGTCTGCGCGGGAAGGAAAGCAAGGTACATTCTATGTGTTTTTAGTCCCAGACTAGCAAGGAAGGCCAAAATACTCAGACTCGACACCACTTGCTCGTTTGCCTTCCTATTCATATAAAAAAAAAAAAAAAAAAAAAAAAAAAAAAAAAAAAAAAAAAAAAAAAAAAAACCATCTGTACTATAAAAGGGCAGTGCTAATGGCATTCTCTCTGACATACACTGGCGTGCAAAATTACGTGTCAGCTCTCATAGAAAGTTGTATGAAAGGTGACCCATTATTTTTGCTCGTGAGTATAAACTCATGCCGTGTATGTTGTTGGATGCTGCTGTTATTTGCTTGCCTTTCGATTACCCGAAGCCATTTTTAATTAAGGCAACCGACGATTTCTTGGTACGTTTTAATCTTGAGTGTTGCCAGTGCAGATTTTGATGGGCTACATTTTTTTTAAATCAAAAAGTGAAAAACTTTAATTTTGCAAATAGTGCGCCGGAGTCCAAAGTAATTCAAAGTCTATTTAGTGGTGCGAGTCGGGTTACCTCCGCGTGTGATCAAGAGCGTTCGTTTTTGGATCCGTCCGAGAAGACCAGTGCTCAGTCCGGTGCACCCTGGGCAACGGCTAATGATTTTGGCTAAGTAATAATGTATGTATACATACTAGCAGTTTCCCGCGACTGTGTGCGCAGAATTCACTTATCGTTATCCCGCGGGAACTATGCGATTTTCTGGAATAAAAACTATCCTATGTCCTTCCCCAGGGCTAAAACTACCTCTGTACCAATTTTTTCAAAATCGATTCCGTGGTTTAGGCTTGTAGTCGTAACTGACAGACAGAGTCACATACATATTTATAAATAGGGATGTATAAATTACGCCTTAAATGGCCAGAAACCGAACTGTCACAGCAAAACCACAAGTGTAATTAAACAACTTAATCTTCAAACCGCAACCCACTGAAATGAGTCACACAATACAGCTAGCCTCGTGTCGTTTCGCTTACACTAATATTCAATAACATCAGAGTGAGAGGGACAGTGTTATACACACATACATACACAAATCACGTCTATATCCCTTACGGGGTAGAGTAGTTGAGGTAATAAAAGCTAAAGGCCACGTTTAGCATGATTGTAGGCGAGGTGGAAAAAGGAATTAAAATAGTGATGGGTTGCCAGCATCGCCTATAACATGATTCCTAAGAATTTCGCCTATTCCCTCGATGGGCTTTTACCATGCGCGGGATGAGAAGCAACTGGTACATTCTATGTTTTTCTTTGCTCCCAGACCAGCATGGAAGTAACACACATATACATACATTAATTTAATTTAACTTTTCACTTAATATTTTATTTTGTAAATTCTACTATGGATGCAAGTCTGGAATAAAATCATTTCATTTCATTTCATTTTATTTCATTTCATTATAAATCACTTCTTTATCCTTTACGAGGTAGACGGACAAAAATCACAAAACGATAATGTTCTAAAACGCCTATTCTACGTATTTTATCAACGCCATTAAATAACATTAAAATAACATTGCCGTGTTTGACAGCGGTTTGCTGTCATTAAGATGCCTGTCAGCTCGCCATGACATTTTTTGTCAAGATGACATGGTTACCCCACCAAACTTGTACACTAATTGGCATTGTTCATTTTTTTTAGTATGCTCCAATTCGAAAACCATTTCAAGGAAAACCATCAATTATCCGATTTATCTTGTCCGATTTCAAAAATACTTTATGATTGCAGATATTTTTGTAAAAGTACTTTGAACCTTTGTTTGACCGAACGACCGGGTTTTTAGACAGAATCCAGCATCGAATGTTTGCCACAAAAATTTTAAAAAAAAGTTTGGCTACGGCAACTGTCACGTGTCACTGTCAAATCTACAAAACCATAGACAAAGCCGTTTTTTTTATAGCCAGCCGAACGAAGGCGATTGGGATTCTGTCTAAATTCACGAATTATCAAACAGCGAAAAAATATTTATTATTAATTAACAAAGCTACGTAAAAGCATAATATTCAAATTAGTTGCTTGAAATAGTCCATTTTATCAAATAAAGGTGTTAAAAGCACAGCTTAAAAAAATGAACAATGCCAATTGTAGTCATTTTATTACATTTATAGTAGTACTAGCTGTTGCCCGCAACTTCGTCTGCATAGAATTCGTTTATCGCTGTCCCGCAGGAATTACGCAATTTTCCGTGATAAAAAGTAGCATATGTGCTATTCCAGACTATAATCTATCTATGTTCCAAATTTTATCTAAATCCATCTAGTAGTTTTTGCGTTAAAGAGTAACAACCATCCAAACTGACTCACAAACTATCACATTTATAATATTAGTAGGATGTATGTATGTATGTATCTATATTGTACATAAAACACAAGAAAAATATGAATACAGGACAATACACATGCACAAAGGCGAACTTATCCCTAAAAGGTAGTAGTTTATGCACATTATATCTATCATGGTTATAATACTTACATACACACATACATAAATCACGTCTTTATCCTTTACGGGGCAGACAGAGTCTGGCAAGACCTACAGGCCACGTTCAGCAAGATTCTGGGCAAATGGCAAAATAAATGGATTCAAAATAGTGATGGTTTGCTAGCCGCATCGCCTATAACATGATTCCTAAGAATTTCGCCCATTCCCTCGATGGGCTTTTGGAAGCATCATCATTCCTGTAAATCATTTTTCCTGTAAAATTTACTTTTTGCGGTTACCGAGTTATTGGCATCTTATTAGGGTTCCGTACCTCAAAAGGAAAAAACGGAACCCTTATAGGATCACTTTGTTGTCCGTCTGTCCGTCCGTCCGTCCGTCTGTCAAGACCCTTTTTCTCAGGAACGCGTGGAGGTATGAAGCTGAAATTTATATCAAATACTCAAGTCTACTGCCCCTTGGAACTGTGAAAAAATCAAAATTCTAAGCCAACGCAATCAAAAGATACAGCCGTTTATGCCGCAAATTTCCGCAAATTTTCAACTCTCAAGGGAATCAAAACCTACAAGGTAGTTCCCGTGAACGCAGAATCTTGAAATTTGGTATGAAGGTAGGTCTTATAGCACAGATTAAAGAATAATTGCGAAAACCGTAAATGTGTATGTATGTCTGTATATAGCAGTGACCAATATAAAGTAACCCCACACTGCGTACATTTTGCTTTGGAACAGGGCTCTGTTTACACTGGTTTTAGATATTTATAGATAATGATACGGAACCCTCGGTGCGCGAGTCCGACTCGCACTTGACCGGTTTTCTTTGCTTTTTGTACATCATTTTACACGAGTAGCCTGTGGGCTAGATATACTCAAAAAGCTTACAATGCCCTCCGAGTGCAATATAATAATGCTTTCAGAGTGCTGTTGGGGCTACCTCGCTACTGTAGTGCATCGGGGATGTTTGCGGATGCACAAGTGGACTGGTTTTACGCCACTATGCGTAAGAGATGTGCGTCCCTGGTGCGCAGGGTGCGGGAGAGCTCCAACGGCATTCTGAGCATGATTGCCGGCCGACTTGACTGCTCGCATGTGAGCCGTTGCTGTGCTATATCGGGCGGTATGGTACAGGATTGGCTTAAAATTTAAATTTATAATTTGTTACTAACCTAGTCTTAAGAATACTAACACTATTGAGTCATGGTTACTTGAATAAACGAATATTATTATTATTTTTTTTTTTTTTATTGAGCGGGGGCGTCGCATTAGCTTTTTAATTTTGTACTTAATTACATATAGTCGTATCTACATAATTATGTATGTTTACCTAAAAAGCATATCTTCCAGCCTAAAGCATTATAATAACTAACACTTAGACCAAACAATGAAGATCACAGATAAGCGAATTATTCGTAACTGGTCAGCGGTCAGCTTGATTTGTAGGCCACTGTAGAACCTTTTCGTAGTAACATTCAGTACATTTCTCAGGCATTACTTGCGTTGACCATACATACATACAATACAATACAACATGCAATACCATCCATTGAGAGGTCCATTTTACACCATATCGGTACTATTCCTTAGTATATTGTATTTCTCCTTATTTTATATCTACGTGTATCGAATGTGTGTAAATAAATGTTTTTCTTTCTTTCTTTCTTTTTTTTCAATATATATTATCACGTTTTTATCCCTTACGGGGTAGACAAAGCCTAAGGTAACAAACCTTAAGGCCACTTTTAGCATGATTAAGGGCGTATAGCTGGAAAGGAAAATCATAATAGTGATGGGTTGCTAGCCGCATCGCCTATAATAATAATAATAATAATAAATCTTTATTTCTGACCAATAATTATCCATAGAAATTGTTAGTAATAGCCTATAACATGATTCCTAAGACTTTCGCCCATTCCCTCGATGGGCTTTTACCATCTGCGCGGGAAGAAAAGCAACTGGTAAATTCTATGTTTTTTCTTTACTCCCAGACCAGCATGAAAGAAACCTTGACCATACATTTTGTATAATAGTGTGGCAAACGGGCAAGTGCACCTGATGGCAATCAATCAGCACAGCTCATAGACATCTGCAACACTGGTGCATTGAAGTTACGTGGTCTTGTCAGCGTAGATACTAAATTATCTCAAGTGGCAGAAATGTCATGGCTGTCTTCTCCATGACGGAACTGCTGCTTGGCGGTTGGATTACCTAGAAAGATGGTGAGGATCCAGACGAACTACTCACCGTCCTATCACCTTTACAATGGCCTATACAAAGTCCTTTCATCACCGCCTTTCCAAAATAATAAAACCATCATCATCATCTCCAGCCAATATACGTCTCACTGCTGGGCACAGGCCTCCTCTCAGAGTGAGAGGGCTTGGGCTATACCACGCGGGCCCAACGCGGATTGGGAACTTCACACCACTGAATTGCTTCGCAGTGCAGGTTTCCTCAGGATATTTTCCTTCACCGAAAAGCTCATGGTAAATTTCATATGTAATTTTGCATTTTAAATTCCGAATACCTCAGAGGTGCAAGCCCGGAATCGAACCCACGACAGGCCTGAGAGGACGCAGGTCCAACCACTCTACCACGGCTTTAAATAATATTAATGGATGGCTGTTATTTTAATAGGTACTAAATTTAAAGAATCAAGATTTTTTTTATTTCATTTGATAGTACCTATCATTTGAAAAACAGCGCCTCCTCTCGCCCCTGGTGAGCAGTAAATGTTCCGCGGGAGTTTGTAAGTGTCGTACAGACACATCATTCAAACAGATGACACAAGTAACAAGGTCACGTGACAGCTAGTAACAGATAGAAAAATTCAAAGGCTTACCCACCTGCTATGGGTGGTGTAGGGGTATAGCACGCATCACGGAATGACGAGGATCCGAGTTCGTTTCCCGGCTAAAGCTTTACTTTTCGGATTTTTCTGTTTTAATTTTATCTTATTTTAATTTCTAACATAAGTTAATTTAAAACTAATCTTAAGTAGGTATCATTGTGTGCTCTAACAGGGCGTCAAGGACCGAATTGAAAATTCTGTACCTAACATCTTTAACTATTTTATTTACATGATATAAGCAGTGTATAAATAGAAGGAAATTCGCCCACAATCTTGCTAAATGTGGCCTACAGGTACCTGTTACCTTAGGCTCTGTCTACCCCATAAGGGATAAAGACGTGATTTGTGTATGTATGTATGTATAAATAGAATGAAATTGTATTTAGTCATTTTTGCCGTTATATTCCTGATACTGTCTTGTTCAAAGGTTCACTACGACATGGTTCCACGGCTGCCTACGAAAATACCCCACGCGTTGTTTTATAGCTTTATCGATACTTGAATCTGTTGACGTGAGCCGATTAATTATTACATACAAAATCACGTCTTTATCCCTTACTAGCTTCTGCCCGCGACTTCGTCTGCGTAGAATTATACATAAAAACCTTCCTCTTGAATCACTCTATCTATTAAAAAAAACCGCATCAAAATCCGTTGTGTAGTTTTGAAGATATAAGCATACATAGGGACATAGGGACAGAGAAAGCGACTTTATTTTATACTATGTAGTGAGTGATGATGAGGAAGACAGAGCCTAAGGTAACAAGACCTATATAAAGGCCTCGTTTAGCAAGATTGTGGGGCTAGGTATAGATGGAAAATGGAATCAAAATTGTAACATGATTTCAATGATTTTCGCCCATTCCCTCGATGGGCTTTTACCATCTGCGCGGGAAGAGAAGCAACTGGTAAATTCTATGTTTTTTCTTTGCTCCCAGACTAGCATGGAAGAATCTATTTTGTAGCAATTTTAAAACTACCGCCACTTTGTACACTTTGTACTTTTTTGTCTGAATTTCTGTATTTTTTTAAATTTTGCAATAAAGAGTTTACATACATACATACTTTGAGTGGCTCCAAATTTATCGTAGGATACATAAGTAGGTAATTTAAGTATGTGTCCTATTAAACGCTTGTAAAAATAAAACAAAATTGTTATTCCTAAAATCACACCGCTCTTTACAAAAAACACACCGCCATTTACAAAAAACACACCGCCATTTGTAAATGAACGTCACAATGTTAATAAACTTTTTGTGTGCATTTTTCAAAAAAACATTTGTTAAGTAGCACCTTGGCGCCATACTTCCGTTCCGTAGATCCCGAAATCAGTATAAATGGGTGTGCTTCGCATATTAATCGTACTTTATGATGTGATCAATGGTTTATTGTGTCTGCAATGTGTTGAGGTGTCTCCAAAGTATTAAAAACTAGCCTTCCGTCCGCAGCTTCGCCCGCGGTAAGTTAATTTTCCCGTAGGAAAAGGTATTTTCCCGCGGTAAAAAGTAGCCTATGTCACTCAGTGATAATGTAGCTTTCTAACGGCAAAAGAATTTTTGAAATCTGTCCAGTAGTTTCGAAGCCTATTCAATGCAAACAAACAAACAAACAATCAAATTTTTCCTCTTTATAATATTAGTATAGATAATTAAAAAAACATCAATTTTTTTTTTTTTTTAATATGGCCCCATCGATCGATGCGACGATTTCGCCAATGTCAAAGTAATAAATACAGTACTCAAAAATCTTGTGACAAAAATGTCGGCAACGTTGCACGGTAGAACACGGCCAAAAGACCCTGTCGGGCTCTTAGCCAACGGATATATCCCTCAGAATCTGCCAGGAAATCATTAACCGATGCCCAGGGTGCACCGGAGCAACCACTGCTCTTCTCGGACGGATCCAAAATAACAAATACTTAGATCTAAGGTTCCTGACAGCTGTGAAAAAATAAACTCAATCAAATGATAGAGTCATTGGAAAAACATAGAATGTACCAGTTGCTTCTCATCCCGCGCCGGTGAAAGCCCGTCGAATCGAGGGAATGGGCGAAAATCATACATACATACATACATACACAAATCACGTCTTTATCCCTCACGGGGTAGACAGAGCCTAAGGTAACAAGACCTACAGGCCACGTTTAGCAAGACACTGAGGGCGTAGAGGTGGAAAATGGAATCAAAATAGTGATGGGTTGCTAGCCTCATCGCCTATAACAAGATTCCTATGATTTTCGCCCATTCCCTCGATGGGATTTTACCATCTGCGCGGGTAGAGAAGCAACTGGTACATTCTATATTTTTTCTTTACTCCCAGACCAGCATGGAAGAAAATCATAGGAATCACTTATACGCTACCTAGGTATGCTAAACGTGGCGTTTAGCACTTGTTACCTTTGTCTCGTTACCCCGTGAGGTATAAAGACGTGATGTATGATTATCGAAGTTAACTATTTGACTAACTAATTTACGATTAACGTGGTTATGTTTTGGATAACTGTGTCCATTTATGACTAAGTTCTCAACTTATTAAGTTTACTATAATGTTTATCGATCATCACTTCAACGCTATCGTAATTAAAATCTTTTAATTTCGCCAAGGTCGCTTATAAATCATGCAGTGTGGTGAAAAAATCATGTTGGCATACATTATCTCGAAATGATCTTTTAGTGTGGTGCTAGTGACAAGCGAACGACCCAACGATATTATTATAAGCCAGTAGGCTCATTGTCTAACTCGCTCGCAATCGCCATCGTGCTCATTTTGCCAGTTCATGTATGGGCTGACATTTTTTTTTTATATGAATAGGAAGGCAAACGAGCAGGTGGGTCACCTGATGGTAAGTGATCATCACTGCCCATAGACACCCGCAACCCCGGAGGGATTGCAGATGCGTTGCCATAGAGGACTGAGATGAATGGCCTCTCGTGCCCGTAAGTTCCCCGGCTGTCTTACTCTCCACACCGGAACACAGCAGTGCAAGCGCTGCTACTTAGCGGCAGGATTAACGAGTAAGATGGTGGTAGCGATCCGGACGGACCTTGCACAAGGCCCTAACACCCGCAAAAAAAAAAATATATTATAATAATATTATTTAATAATTGGCATCGGAATCAGCTAGCTGTCACATTCATACAAGAAATGTCAAAATGAACACGATGGCGATTGCGAACGAGTTAGACAATAAGCTTACTGGATAGGTGTCAACAACCATAAAAAATAATAGGCACTATGTAATATCTGACTAATATTATAAAAGCGAAAGTTTGTGAGGATGGATGGATGTGACGATGTGAGTGTTTGTTTGTTCCTTCTTCACGCTGAAACTATTGAACGGATTTGGATAAAATTTTGAACGGAGATAGCTGGTATCTATAATTAACACATACACTATTTTTTATCCCAGAAAATTTCAAAGTTCCCGCGGGATAGCGATAAACATGTAATAGCTAATTCTACGCGGAGTCGCGGGCTAGTGTTAAATATATAAAAAAATATAAGACTTATTTACAATAACATTTTTTTTGCACAGTTTTTTTTACGTTACACCTCCTTCCCACAGGGGTAGGCAGAGGCTACTTTGTTCCACTTGCTACAATCCTGACATACCTCTTTCGCTTCATCCACATTCATCGACACTTCAATACGCTCAACGCTTTTGAGTCTTCCCCTTCCAACACACCTATTCACACTCGCCTTAAAATCAGTTTTTTTGTATTTAAGTACAAGCTTTTGCCCGCGACTTCGCCCGCCTAGAATTAGATTGAAGAACTGACTTTGATAGTTATATTCTGCAATAATTACTTACGTTGCTAATCTAGGCAGCTACGACCTTAGACATGTGTACTATCCCGCAGGAACTAACAATTTTCCGGCATAAAAAGTAGCCTATGTGTTAATCTAGTGTACCAGCTAGCTCTGTTCCAAATTTTATCAAAATCCCTCCAGCCGTTTACGCGTGAATAAACAAACACACACACTAACTTTCGCCTTTGTAATGTTAGTGTGATAGGTACATGTATTAAACCGCTTTCTCTTTCATCTTGAACCATACACACGAAGAGGTTATTCGAGAGATCTTTCATACAAAAACTTATTAACGACGCGAACCTTTACGCGTATTGGACAACCGTAAATAAAGCGACACACAGACACACAAGCTGGATTAATTTGACGCGGCATTTAAATATGAAACGGGGAAGGTTTTAAGGAGTCAGGGGATACCATATAATAATAATATACATACATACACATCACGTCTTTATCCCTTACGGGGTAGACAGAGCCTAAGGTAACAAAACCGTAAGGTCACGTTTAGCATGATTAAGGGAGTATAGCTGGAAAGGGAGATCAAAATAGTGATGGGTTGCTAGCCGCATTGCCTATAACATAATTCCTGAGACTTTCGCCCATTCCTTCGATGGGCCGTCTGCGCGGGAAGAGCAACTGGTAAATTCTATGTTTTTTCTTCACTCCCAGACCAGTATGGAAGAATACTTACCATCAGGTTACCCGTTTTCTCGTTTGCCACCGATTTTTTTTCATAAACTCCTATGCTGGCGCAATGTAAAAAAAATATTGGAGCAACATTTTTTTTTTAAAAGTAACAATAAAATTTTCGATAAAAATTGTCGACGCGCCGAATGCTCAAAGCTGTGCCCATTTTGATGCGGTTTTTACGGATTAAGCGTCATTAAGGCGCGCGCTAAAATTGCTGAGTAATGCATCGACCCGTATAACGAGTTAAATAAAGTTCTGAAGGTTCCGTGAATATCATTGTAGCTACACAAACTCACGTATAAAACTTTCAACATAAAACTACCGTGAGACTTAATCATAATCTTTTAAAGGATTATGAGTTTGCGGCGCTCGCAGTAGAGACAATGGGTCCCTGGTCGGCTGACATGAGGGCCATCATGAGAGCCTTGTCGTCCCGGCTGATAGAGACCTCAGGAGACCCCAGAGCTGGCGCTTACCTCTCCCAGCGAATTTCTCTGGCTGTACAGAGAGGTAATGCCGCCAGTGTCTTGGGGTCTATGCCGCAGGAGGGCCTTTTAGATGGTGTTTTCTTTTTATAGTTAGGTATATTTATTTAGTTTTAAGTTTTGTATATTTAGTTAACTTTTAGATTTTATCATAGTTTAATTTTTTTTGTAATTCGATATAAATATTTATTAAATCATAATCACTACATAGTATAAAACGAAGTCGCTTTCTCTGTCCCTATGTCCCTATGTCCCTATGTATGCTTATATCTCCAAACTACAAAACGGATGTTTAAGCGGTTTTTATTAATAGATAGAGTGATTCAAGAGGGAGGTTTTTATGTATAACTAGCGACCCGCCCCGGCTTCGCACGGTATGTTATGCATTGTATTATACATATAAACCTTCCTCTTGAATCACTGTATCTATTAAAAAAACTACATGAAAATCCGTTGTGTAGTTTTGAAGATATAAGCATACATCGGGACATGAGGACAGAAAAAGCGACTTTATTTTATACTATGTAGTGATGTAGTGATTCTACGCAGACAAAGTCGCGGGCAGAAGCTAGTTACACATAAATGGATAACTCACGTATTAAAAGTCGAGTGATGCTCGACATGTTTCGGACTATTTCGTTGCGTTTGTGTGTGTGTCGTGTTTTGGAAAACTGTTTTAAATATTGACCAAACGGTGAGTGTGAGCGAACCTTTACGGAGTGACGTGATCAGTGTTGTGTGCTGCCCTACATTTGACAGTAATAATGACGATGAAAACGAGGGTAGTTGTGCGCCGTTGTCAGTTGCGTCGAGCAGCCGTGCGAACAGAGCGCTGGCGCGCAGTGTTCGTTTCACTGCCGCCTGGGCGAGCGCTCCAGGAAGAAGGACTACGAAATAGTCCGAAACATGTGGAGCATCAATCGACTTTTGATACGTGAGTTATCCGTTTATGTGTAGTTACCATTATCAAAGTTTAATGAGCTAATTTGCATGTGTAACAGTTATGTGTCTTTTATCAGCTATGTATTTCGCACAGGCTTGGTTGTCTTGCACGTGAGTAGCGGAGTGGCAAGGTAAATATTTTTTGTTCATTAAAATGGACCTCCGCAAAGTAACGCCTTCAATAAAATGTTTAAAAGTTTCGCCACTGAACCCAAGTTATCAAATTAATCCGCCAAAAAACAAAATCGGGGTCAAAACACCTGCAATGCAAAGTTAACGCATGTCATCGCATATTTACACACATCATTAAATATATACATACATACATACATACATATAGACTATAAGCCCATGGAACAAAAAAAGTCCAAAAAAACCAGCGTGAATAACGCTTAGAAGGCTGTTACTATACCATAAAATAACTCTGAGCGCTATGCCGTCATTTCTGAGCGGTACATTTACGGAATTTCTCAGGTACAAGTGAGGAATTACGACTAATTATTAATGTACGGCGTTTTTATAGCTTATAGATGATTAAAAATAAATGTCGAAAAACCTAGTGCCGCTTTAAAGTAGTGGTGCCGGAAGTTAGTGCATTTTTTTCTATGTATGAATAAAAACCTGTATCGCTCAGAAATGACGGTATAGCGCTCAGAGTTATCACTACATAGTATAAAACAAAGTCGCTTTCTCTGTCCCCATGTCCCTATGTCCCTATGTCCCTTTGTATGCTTATATCTTCAGAACTACACAACGGATTTTGATGCGGTTTTTATAATAGATAGAGTGATTCAAGAGGAAGATCCTGCCGCTAAGTAGCAGTGCTTGCACTGCTGTATTCCGCTGTGGAGAGTAAGACAGCCGGGGAAATTACGGGCTCAAGAGGCATTTCATCTTAGTCCTCTAGGTTGGCAACGCATCTGTAATCCCTCCGGGGTTGCGGGTACCTATGGGCAGTGGTTTACTTACCATCAGGTGACCTACTTGCTCGTTTGCTTTCCTATTCATATAAAAAAAAATGTATGATTCTACGCAGACGAAGTCGCGGGCAGAAGCTAGTTGTATGATATAGTAACAGTCTAAGAGTTATTCACGCTGGTTCATTTCACATGTTTTTTTTTTCATGGGCTTGTAGTCTAATATACCGTCACGCCTCTCAAAATTTTGATAAAAGCTGTAATTTTGGAGATATAAGCTGATTTATACCACTTTGGAGTGGTACTTTCGAGCGATGTACATACATACATACATACATACACAAATCACGTCTTTATCCCTTACGGGGTAGACAGAGCCTAAGGTAACAGGTACCTACAAGCCACATTTAGCAAGATAGTGGGCGTATAGGTGGAAAATGGAATCAAAATAGTGATGGGTTGCTAGCCTCATCGCCTATAACAAGATTACTATGATTTTCGCCCATTCCCTCGATGGACTTTTACCATCTGCGCGGGTAGAGAAGCAACTGGTATATTCTATGTTCCCAGACCAGCATGGAAGCCAAACGATCGAAAAATCGAGCGATGTGCTTTCAAAAAATGGGCCCCAGATGGTAAAAAGTCATGTTATAGGCGATGCTAGCAACCCATCACTGTTTCGATTCCCCTTTCCACCTATACGCCCACCACGCTAAAGCTTAGGCCTTGTTACTTTATTCTGTCTACCCCGTAAGGGCTAAAGACGTGTTACCTATAACGCCGCACAAGAGACTAACACGGTGTCAACTTCGAAAGTACAGCGCTAGAACGAGAGAGCAAACGAGATGGAGTGTGAAGGTGCAAAGATGAAACACGAATGTGACGCGCGCCTTAGTGATGTCCACGATTTGAGTTATCGATAGATTTTGCTCTTGTATTAAATTTTTTGGGATATTACATACATACATACATACCGTCACGCCTCTTTCCCACAGGGGTAGGCAGAGACTACTTTGTTCCAGTTGCTACGATCCTGGCATATTTCTTTCGCTTCATTCACAGTCATCAATCTCTTCATACACGCTCGTCGGTTTCAGGTACTCCTGACCTGTGTTAACGCACGCAATGGACGCAAAACCCGTGTTGTACGTCGCACACGCGGGGGACGAGGAGAAGGTGCGCGGGCGGCGCGGCGGCCGGCAGAGATACAGCGTCATCGGGACGAGACGCCCGCGCACAGCGCTCTATAATTTCCCATACATACGATTTGTACCAAAATTGTAAATAAATAAGTTTATAAGATCACACATTTTCCATAAAATTCTCATTTGTTTGCCACTGGAGCGCGAACACCTGACCTTTTTCCAAAACGTCTCCTATTTGGTCTCGGAACGTCCGTCTGGCCTTCCCCTCCCAACTTTTAGTCGCCGGCCATCGATTTATAAGACGTTAAACTACACGGCTAACTAAAAGGAAAAAGAAGAAACTACACGGCACGGAAAATTAGAACACATAGAAAAATCCGAAAAGTAAAACTATGGCCGGCAATCGAACCCGGATCCTCGTCATTCGTTTAAATTTAATCTCTAACGGTCAAACAGTAAACAAAAAAAAACAAGATGTAAAAATTCTTGATTCATTCCATAGTACTTATAAGACTTTTCTAAATGTCAGTGAAAATTAGAACAGAAAAATCCGAAAAGTAAAGCTATGGCCGGGAATCGAACCCGGATCCTCGTCATTCCGTGACGCGTGCTATACCTACCCCTACACCACCCATAGCAGGTTTTAACTTATAAGACGTTGTCACGTCAAAAACTACCTATCGATAGTCGATACTTTGCTACGTCCACGCCCCATCCCTAAAGGTCACGGTGGGCCGTCTCGAAACGGGTTCCTCGGTACATCGCCGCTAAATAATATCCTCGCACAGAAAAATAAAGTGTCTGGCATAAAAGGAATCAACTCCTTGCCCTGTGCCTTTTAAAACAAGTACGAGACGGATTCAAACATTCGGGTTCAGTGATAGAAATAGAAAACTATTATTTTTCAGACCCTTTCCACCTAAAAGTCCACAATCATGCTAAACGTGGCCCGTAATATAGACGTGATTTATGTACGTGTATCTTCTAAATATATATAACTCAAAGGTGACTGACTGACTGACTGCCATAGTGATCTATCAACGCGACGCACAGCCCAAACCACTAGACGGATCGGGCTGAAATTTGGCATGCAGGTAGATGTTATGACGTAGGCATCCGCTACGAAAGGATTTTGATCAATTCTACCCCCAAGGGGATAAAATAGGGGATGAAAGTTTGTATGAAACTTTGTCAATTGTAAACCGATCGGGCTGAGACTTTGCATGCATAAAGCTACTATGAAAGAACGGATTGCGTAATTTCTGCGGGATAGCGATAAACGACTTCTATGCAGACGAAGTTGCGGGCAACAGCTAGTATACAATACAATACAATACAAATACTCTTTATTGAACACCACAAATCAGTACAAAACAATACAGAAACAAAGAACAAAGTAGACAATAGGCGGTCTTATCGCTATAGCTTAGTATAGGTATAAGATACATACATATATCACGTCTTTATCCCTTACGGGGTAGAGCGCAAGGGAATAAGACCTTAAGGCCACGTTTAGCATGATTGTGGGCGTTTAGGTGGAAAGGGGAATCAAAATAGTGATGGGTTGCTAGCCGCATCGCCTATAGAAAGAAAGAAAGAAAGAAAGAAAACATTTATTCGTGATATATAGTGACTGGGTTACAAAAACAAAAAGAATTAAAAAAAAAAAAAAAAATGAGTACATACATCACGAAATAGCATAATAGCACAGTATATATATAAGCTATAATAGCATGTCGGTATAATGAACTAATATTATAAATCCGAAGTTTGTGAGGATGTTTAGTTGCGTTGTTTGTTACACTTTCTCGCTAGAACGGCTGAACAGACCTGGA
Organism: Pandemis corylana; assembly: GCA_949127965.1. Lineage (NCBI taxonomy): Eukaryota > Metazoa > Arthropoda > Insecta > Lepidoptera > Tortricidae > Pandemis > Pandemis corylana. Next base: position 5,202,660 of record OX421877.1, read on the forward strand.
TGGAATTTTATACAGAGGTAGATTATAATCTGAAATGACAAATGGGCTGCTTTTTATTCCGTATAATTATGTAATTCTCGCGGAATAGCGATAAACGAATTATTTGCAGACAAAGTCGCGGACAACGACAAGTAGTTAAATATTAGAGCTTTTTGAGAATATCTCGCACTTGGCTGTCATTTGACAGCCATGACAAATAATCGCGACGCGACAAGCTATCTCGCTACACGTCGTGCTACCGATTCGCGACATAGCATTATGTCGCGCTTCTATGTCGCTCTCGCGCAAGTCGCGCCTTGTCGTGCTAGCCTAAGTGCTGTACATAGGGACTGTCCAGCCTGCGCGCTACCACGCTCAGGATGCTGTTGGCACTGGCGCGCACTAGAACTATTAATAGGATTAATACATAGACATACATAAATCACGTCTTTATCCCTTACGGGGTAGACAGAGCCTAAGGTAACAAGACCTACAGGCCACGTTTAGCAAGACACTGAGGGCGTAGAGGTGGAAAGTGGAATCAAAATAGTGATGGGTTGCTAGCCGCATCGCCTATAACATGATTCCTATGATTTTCGCCCATTCCCTCGATGGGTTTTTACCATTTGCGCGGGAAGAGAAGCAACTGGTACATTCTATGTTTTTTCTTTGCTCCCAGACCAGCATGGAAGTAATAATGGCCAGTGTGGAATAGGATTAATATTATAGGTTAATTCAATTAATAAATGTGTGTTATTTCGACACAACTGAATCGCAGGTTTGGCTCAAATTAGCTGTGACTGGGTTTTTCCCGCCTCTAGATACGGTACCCTAAAAAAAAATACTGGCATAAAAGATATCCCACATGCTTTTTCAAAAGCAGAGGATTCGCTCAATGGAAGGAATTGTGATAGAACGAACGTTGAATTTGAAAAGAGCTCAAAAACAAATAGGAAAGGTTTGTTTTTAAATTTTATGAATCACGCCGCGGTATTTCGTGTTTCGGAGTTATGCGCTTTGTTTATGGTGTTGCTTGAAAAAGGTGGTTTTGTTTTCTTTTACATTTTTGAGCAATGATTTGTTTAGGCGACTAAATACCAATGTAAGAAGCATGCTGGTCTGGGAGCAAAGAAAAACATAGAATGTACCAGTTGCTTCTCTACCCGCGCAGATGGTAAAAGACCGTCGAGGGAATGGGCGAAACTTATAGGAATCATGTTATAGGCGATGACGCTAGCAACCCATCACTATTTTGATTCCATTTTCCACCTATACACCCTCAATCTTGCTAATTGTGGCCTGTAGGTACCTGTTACCCTAGGCTCTGTCTACCCCGTAAGTGATAAAGACGTGATTTGTGTATTTGTACGTATGTAAGAAGCAAGTTTAGTAATGAATTGTGTCGTACAGACACATCATTCAAACAGATGACGCTTGGCGACAAAAATTCTCATAGTAACAAGGTCACGTGACAGCTAGTAACAGATAGAAGAATCCGAAGGCTTGCCCTCCTGCTATGGGTGGTGTAGGGTTATAGCATGCGTCACGAAATGAGGATCCGGGTTCGATTCCCGGCCATAGCTTTACTTTTCGGATTTTTCTGTGTTCTTATTTTCAGTGTTCTTTACAAAATAATTTCACTATCAATTACATTATTTTGGTAGTGGCATTCACCATTAAACATGCATATCACGTCTATATCCCTACGGGGTAGACAGACTGGTAACACAACAGGCCACGTATAGCATAATTGTATGGTTGTTAGAATCGGTCCTGGAAGAAATATAAAATGACACATTAAAAATTACTTTACAGCGAAAAGGTACTAAATGTGCATATTTTTATGACGTCGAAACTGCCGTGGCTTAATAAAAGTGCGTATTAAAAATGCTTGTAACAGATAAGAATTTGCAAGAATAAAAAATATAATATTCATGAAAAATAAAGTAAAAACTAAAAGGAACACGGGTTGTGGCTACAGGCGACCAGGGCTGCCACCCATAAAAAAATATTTAAATAATAACTTCCATGCTGGTCTGGGAGCAAAGGAAAAACATAGAATGCATCAGTTGCTTCTCTTCCCGCGCAGGGAAGGGAGGGAATGGGCGAAAGTCTTAGGAATCATGTTATAGGCAATGCTAACAGCCCATCACTATGTTGATTCCCCTTTCCTGCTATGCGCCGAAAATCATGCTAAACGTGGCCTTAAAGTTTTGTTACCGTAGGTTTTGTCCACCCCGTAAGGGATAAAGACGTGATATATGTAGGTATATATGTATGTAGGTATGTTTTCCAAAAAAACATCTACGTGTTTTTTTTTCCAGAATTTAAATATTTTATTTATTTATTTATTTTATATGGGGCATCATCAACAGCAATACAGTACATGGTAATGAGACTTAGGCACTAAACAAAAAGCCAATGACAGATGTCCACAGATATACTGTTAAGTATTTTAGGTTTTTCTTACTCAGAATCTACCCTATCGTTTCCTATACAAGAAAAAATGGGTGTGTAATGATCGATATAAAAATATTTAATATATTTTCTATCGATATATCAACATTTGATATAATTTCAAAGGGTATAATCACTCATTGTGTATAATAAACGTTTGGTATAATTTTAAAATATATACATTAATTTCGTATATTTATCGTTCGGTATAACGCTTATTTCTTATAACGATTATATGGTATAACGCTCATTTTATATAACGAACATTGTGTTTTATTTACCTAACCTAACCAACTTTTTTATAGCAGTTCGTTTTTGTTGGAGGACGCAGTTCAAACCTAACCTAACCTACTTTTTGATAGCAGTTCGTTTTGTGATTAAATAACGTTATACCATAAGTTCATTATAGGAAATAAGCATTATACTTAAATGATTTTATATCAAATGATCATTATAAGAAATGATAATTATGTCATATGTAAGTATATTAACTGTTGTTAAATGATTTAATAATTATATCAAATGAGCGTTATTGCTACTAATATTATACCAAACATATTTATAGCCATCGTTACGCACCCAGAAAAAATGTGTCCCAGATTTTACTATGGATTTTTTTCCTGTTCGTCACGTTCCATACTTACCTATATTAAAAAAGTGACGAACTGGAATGGAAATTGTGGAACACATTTTTTGTCGTATAGGGGTAAACGAATCTTAGTAAGAAAAACTGTGGGTACTCACACGACTGACTACCCGACTGACTGTACAACGTTGGTTTGCATTGTAACAGTTGTGTTCATTAAACTTTGATAATGACCCCGTAGATGGATCGAAACGCGTCAGTGTTTGTGTGGTGTAAGGGATAATTAAGTTCGTGGGATTTATATGAGTTTTATTTCAGCAGTGGAGGGAGGGTTGCATGAAAAATATATTTCACACAGGCTTGGTTATCTTGCACGTGAGTAGCGGAGTAGCAAGGTAATTTTTTTGTTCATTGAAATGGACCTCCGCAAAGTAACGCCTGATTCAATAAAATGTTATAGCTAGGCATTGACTTACAATAAACAACTAGACTCTCAGTCGCTAACAAAGGTTCCTCAAGAAACGTCCGAGTTGCTTTGTCTATGTGTTGTGTGTGTCAACACATCGACTTAGACAGATAACATTAACATATTCGTTCAAATTGACACCTTATTTCGTGGCAGTAATGTTTAATATCAATGGCGTATCGTGAGAAGTAATGACACGACGCCACGCGCTGGAAACCTGCCTGTCTCTTTTGTTCTCAATAGTAAGATTACGGTGCGAAAGAGACATATACATTGTTATCAAAGCGCGGTCGAAACACAACTGAACCAAAACTCTGAACAATAGACGCGTGTTCAGACTTTTGCTTCGGACAGTTTTTAAGCGTGATTGGGAGTCTAGTTGTTTATTGTACGTCAATGTAGCTAGGCAACCCTGTCCTGCGCAAGCGCGGTTCTCATGTTCTGCCGCGCATGCGCTACCAGACGCGGCGACTGTGTTTAGGTATTATGGTCGATACCTCATTATCTGGTGAGGCTACGATTCGAAGGACCAAAGCCTATTTTTATAAATATACATACATACGTATATCACGTCTTTATCCCTTACGGGGTAGACAGAGCCTAAGGTAAGCATTAAGGCCACGTTTAGCATGATTGTGGGCGTTGGAAAATAGTGATTGGTTAGCCGCAGCCTCAATTGGCTTTTACCTTCTGCGCGGGAAGAGAAGCAACTGGTGCATTCTATGTTTTTTCTTTACTCCCAGAGCAGGAGAAATGAAAAGTAAAAATCAATGCACAATATAAAAAGTATGCTTAAATGCGTTTTTTTTTTGAGTGATTCAAGAGGAAGGTTTATATGTATAATTCTACGCAGACGAAGTATGTATGTATGTATGTAAATTCTTTATTGCACATAAAAATTTCAAAAATACAGAAATACAGAGAAAATATTACAAAGGCGAACTTATCCCTATGAAGTCGCGGGCTGAAGCTAGTTATGCACATAATATCCAAATATTGTGACAGACTACAGAACCCTACACTGCCCGTGGCCCGACACGCTCTTGGCCGGGTTTTTTGTTGTTTTGGAACCCTAAAAATTCTAAAGAAAAGTAATTAATTTATTCATCAAACAGTCTTTCAACACCGTTTACTCGGCGATCGTCAGAACCAAATAAAAAGCAAACGAAACAAGCATTTTCAAACTTATCCGCTACGGAATAAGGTTCAGCGCGAATGTATAAACAAAATTGTTTTCCTGATTGTTATTAAAACGCAATTTTGAACGAAACAAGGCATTTGCAACCTTATGCTTTATAAAATAAGGTGTAATGCAGTGGTAACATAAAGTTGGTGATTTTGATTGTTTCATTCAAACAGGCGCTAAGACAATATAAGTAATTAATTAATATTTTTTTAATAAGTTCACTAGTTTTTGCCCACGACTTTGTTCGCAAAGACAGGAGCTAATTCAATACATACATACATATATCACGTCTTTATCCCTTACGAGGTAGACAGAGCCTAAGGTAACAAAACCTTAAGGCCACGTTTAGCATGATTGTGGGCGTAAAGGGAAATCAAAATAGTGATGGGTTGCTAGCCGCATCGCTTATAACATGATTCCTATGACTTTCCGCCTATTCCCTCGATGGGCTTTTACCATCTACGCGGGAAGAGAAGCAACTGGTACTTCTGTTTTTTCCTTACTCCCCAACCAGCATGGAAGAAGGCTAGTTCAACGCCTAATTCTATGGTGTGTGTGAAGTTTCCAATCCACACTGGGCCCGCATGCCCTCTCATTTTGAGAAGAGGCCTGTGTCCAGCTATGGGAGGTCCTTACATAGGCTGGAAAAGAAAAAAAATTCTTTTCCAGCCCCCCAATTCCCCTTTCCACCTATACGCCCACAATCATGCTATAACGTGGCCTAGTCTTGTTACCTTAGGCACTGTCTACCCCGTAAGGGTTAAAGACGTGATTTTTTACAATACAATACAATAACTCTTTATTGAACACCACATATAACAACCAAAACAGAAAAAAGGTACACAGAATATTACTGGTAGAGATCGCTCTGTAGCGATAAGGCCGCCTATTGTTACCTTGTAATATTCTGTATACCGTTTTTCTGTTTTGGTTGTTATGTGGTGTTCAATAAAGAGTTATTGTATTGTATTGTGTTGCAATTTTTTTTTTTTTTTTTTTTTTTTATGTGAATAGGAAGGCAAACGAGCAAGTGGGTCACCTGATGGTAAATGATCACCACGGCCCATAGACACCCGCAACCCCGGAGGGATTGCAGATGCGTTGCCAACCTAGAGGACTAAGATGAAATGCCTCTTGTGCCCGTAATTTCCCCGGCTGTCTTACTCTCCACACCGGAACACAGCAGTGCAAGCACTGCTATTTAGCGGCAGGATTACAAGGATTATTAATTTAAATTATTAATATTTTACTCATTAGTTTGCTTTTTAAAACACGTCTTAAAAACACTAATCTTTGTGCCCATTAAATTCTAATTACTACCATTTTGACACAAACTTTGACAAATTTCCCTTTAACCTCTTTCACAGGAAAATCTTAGCAATAACCAACGTTAGGCCGTTGCGATAAGGGCTACTGTAAAGCGGGACCCACACCCCACGGAACAATAACGTGTGACCGTTGTTTTTAGTGTAAAGTGCAAAGCCTCCCTTACTAGGCGACTTGTCGGTTGTTATATGAATTTACCCCTTATGAAATTGCGTGTATCCGTTAACACACGGGAAATAAAATCTATACTAATATTATAAAGAGGAAAAATTTGCAACATGAAACTACCGTGAGACTTAATCATTACTACACATAAACGGATAACTTACGGAGTGACGTGATCAGTGTTGTGTGCTGCCCTACATTTGACAGTAATAAAAATGACGATGAAAACGAGGGTAGTTGTGCGCCGCTGTCAGTTGCGTCGAGCAGCCGCGCGAACAGAGCGCTGGCGCGCAGTGTTCGTTTCGCTGCCGCCGGGGCGAGCGCTCCAGGAAGAAGGACTACGAAATAGTCCGAAACATGTTAAGCATCACTCGACTTTTTATACGTGAGTTATCCGTTTATGTGTAATAAGGAAAAATTTGATTGTTTGTTTGTTTGTTTGTTTGTTTGCATTGAATAGGCTCCGAAACTACTGGACCGATTTTAAAAATTCTTTTGCCGTTACAAAACTACATTATCACTGAGTGACATAGGCTACTTTTTACCGCGGGAAAATACCTATTCCTACGGGAAAATTAATTTATCGCGGGCGAAGCTGCGGACGGAAGGCTATAGAATATAAATCTTCCATGCTGGCCTGGGATGAAAGAAAAATAGAAATTTAACTATTAACTAGAATAGAATAACATTAATGAATTTGATAATATCAGTGAATAGCTTTAATGTACTTAATTAATTTGAAGGCATGTTTTGACATAATATTACAACCCTAGATTTAGATATTAACTACTATTGTGTGCCCTTGCAGGGCGTCATGGACTGACTTAGAACAATGTACATCCTCATATGTATGTACATGTTTTGACAATGAATAAATAAATAAATAAAAACATAGAATGAACAAGTTGCTTCTCTTCCCCCGCATGGTCAAAGCCTATCGAGGGAATAGGCGAAAATCTTAGGAATCAGTTTATGTTTATGTATATCATATTATCATATCTTACGCTCTGTCTACCCCGTAAGGGATAAAGACGTGACTTATATATGTGTATGTATGTAATGTATGTAAATAAATCATTTCTTTCAGACTCAAAGAATCCATTTAGGTACCTAGTGTTAGGTACTATCAAATGTATCAAGAATTTTTACTTCTTGATTTTTTATGTTTGCTTTTACGGTTTTACCGTTACAAATTAAAATTCTAAACGACATTGAAAATTAGAACAGAAAAATCCGAAAAGTAAAGCTATGGCCGGGAATCGAACCTGGATCCTCGTCAGTAAGTTTTTCTTATACTTCCCAGGGTCTCAACCTACATACACACCAACTTTGAACACGATCAATAGGAGTAGTTTACACGTAAAAGCGCGACAAACAGACAAACTCACATTTACAGTTAATTAGTTTCGTGACGTACCCACAACGGCAATGGAAACTCCCCCCCACCGTGATTTATGAGAACAGCGCCCAGTGTTGCCGTGTTATGAAAATATTTAATTATTTCGTCCACATTCGGCCGAGTCACGCCGCGAATTTGTTGCCAGCCTCAAGACAAAAGCTTGGGCTTTATCATTCTATTATAACACGTAACACTAGTATTATAGCCATGTATAAAATACTAATTTGCGAATATTTTATCTTGTAACAGTACATTCTTTCATGCTGGGGCTATACCATGACGTCTCCATGCGATTCAATTCCTTTTTTTTTGTCTTCGACATTGGAGACATCTCCAATTAATTTATTCGACGGTGGAGGCGTTTTACACCTCCACTGAACTTAAATTATTTTGATCGTTTTTTTTTCTCTTTCTTTTTTCCAAACTACTTTGTTTTACTTGGACTTGTAGAGACTATACATCTCTACTATAGACTTATATAATTTAAGGCTCGGGAACCTTATACATCCTTATACATCAGGTTAGCTGGAAGAGATCCCTTCTTGGGGATGAGTTCGCCTTTGTACTATTTTCTGTGTAGGTACTATCAAATGAACCAAGAAATTATTTCTTGATTTTTATGTTTTACTTTTTCGGTTTTACCGTTAGAAATTAAATTTCTAAATGTCAGTGAAAATTATAACACATAGAAAAATCCGAAAAGTAAAGCTATGGCCGGGAATCGAACCCGGGTCTGCCGGGGGTAGCTTTACTTTTCGGATTTTTCTATGTGTTATAATTTTCACCGACATTTAGAAATTTTATTTTCTGTGTACTTCTGTTTTTTTTTAATTTTTATGTGCAATAAAGAGTACATACATACATACATCCCTTTTATAAATGTAATTAATTTAAGTATTGTTACTGTATTTTATTTTGAAAAAATGACTTCTGCCAAGTCTCTTGCGGCGCATTCTTGGCAATGATGGTCTTTCCGAATGCGCTGGTAGTTTCAAAAAGACATGTAAAAGAGCCCTTGTTGGCCAATTTGCAAAAATAAAATTTTGATTGATTTTGACTCAGTTCGTTTTTTTAGCTGCCATTTTTTGTGTGGATCTGACATCGAGCGAACTCAAACTGAATCGGAATTGAATCGCACTAAGACGTCACAGTAAGGCCTCTGGTCTGGGAGCAAAGAAAAAACGTAGAATGTACCAACTGCTTCCCTTCCCGCGTTGGTAAAAGCCCAACGTCTTAGGCAGCGTCTCCACTTGCGCGGCCTCGGAGCGAGGCCGCCGCTCGACCCGAGGCTGGCTGTAGTGAAACTATAGAGTCACTACAACTTCTTTTTAGGAATGGTCCTTACTATAAAAGTATTCTGATCTCAAATAAAATTCCTGACTCAATTAAGCCCTCAGGTGACCCGTCTGCTCGTTTGCCCCCTCTTATATATAAAAAAGCAACTACCCGCTGATATCGTGTTTAAAAGTAAATTGAAAGCCCTACTAATAGAAAAATGCTACTACTCCGTGAAAGATTTTCTAAATGATGAGACCATCATAAATTACAATGCTGAATAAAATGTACCTAAAATGTTCCGACAATGACTACTATGATATCATATTGAATTGGAAATGAAGTGTATCATCTTATAATATTGTTAAAGTAATTAATTATCTAAATGTAAGTTAATAATATTTAAATTACAATATGCCCTATCAGGGTGTCATGGAAAAACTAAAATAAAATTGTAACACCATTGTGTAAGAGCATGACAAAATAATAATAATAAATAAATAAATAGGGTACCGTTTTTGCCGTTTGGGTACGGAACCCTAAAAAAAAGTTGTAGCGATTCTATGTGTTTCCAAACTCTGTAGACACAGCAAAAATATTATTAATATTATCATAACAAATATGACCGCAGACAGTGGCCAGTAAACACACAAATAATATTTAAATTGAAATTTTATTACGCTATCCATCATGCTAAGGCTGTGGTATTACATACGCGCAGCGATTGCTAATAATGGAATATAAAAAACCGGGAGTGAGTCGTTTGAAGATATCCCCAACCTTGCTTAGAACTGCTTGCTTACTTGACGACCGGATAGCCTAGTGGTTAGTGACCCTGACTATGAAGCTAGAGGTCCTGGGTTCAAATCCTGGTAGGGGCAGACAGTTGTATGATGAATACGATTGTTTGTGCCCGAGTCATGGATGTTGTATTTTATTTTAACTATGTGTAACACAGTTAACAGTAACATATTAACAGGATTGGCAATTTAATCTTCCGCACGCTGGTCTGAGAGTAAAGAAAAAACATAGAATGTACCAGTTGCTTTTCTTCCCCCGCAGATGGTAAAAGCCCATCGAGGGAATGGGCGAAAATCTTAGGAATCATATTATGGGCAATGCGGCTAGCAACCCATCCCTAGTTTTGATTCCCCTTTCCACCTATACGCCCACAATCATGCTAAACGTGGCCTTTAGGTCTTGTTACCTTAGGCTCTCTCTATCCCGTAAGGGGTAAAGACGTGATTTGTGTGTGTGTGTGTGTGTGTGTGTGTGGCAATTTAATTATCAGTTATAAACTACACATGGTGATATTCCGTTACATTAGACCATAAACCATCTAAAATGAAAACAGACGCGAGACTAACCTGCAGCAATATTTACATGTGCTCTTCATGTGTTCGCTCACCGCTCCGCTACCATCCCCGCTGCCTCTAACACCCTATCTCTTCATAGTTAAAGGGTGGTATTATAAAATGCAATCCATTCGTCCACCCCTAACGTATGACGTACATTCGGACATCTGTCATTATTAATGATTTGACTACAGTTTAATTGGTGAAGGATAAACGTGTACTTTCAAAAGGCAATCATTAAATAGGGTCGGCAAAACACATGCTAGTTCCTTGGACTTGTAAACGTCCATAGGCTACAGTAGCTGCTTACCATCAGGCGGACTGTACGCTTGTTTACCACCGACGTGGCGTAAAAAAATTTGTAAAGTAAAGTAAAGTAAAGTAAAGTAAAGTAAAATTCATTTTCCAAAATAGAAACGAAATACAGTATTAGAAAATTCAATGACTCCACACTAGGCACAGCCTGTATCGTGGCAGCCAAGAAATATCAAAATAAAAAACGGTTACCATCAGTTATGCCGCGGTCAGAATAACAAAAAAGGTAAAAAATAACAAAAAAGGTAAAAACAGAAAAAATAAAAAAATAAATAAAAATAAAATTATAGCAATAGTTTACAGATGGGAACCCAAATACTAACTAAAATTATAACATAGTAATAATGTAAACAGTATACAGCTGCAAATGCGTGTGTGTGTGTGTGTGTGTGTGTGTGTGTGTGTGTGTGTGTGTGTGTGTGTGTGTGTGTGTGTGTGTGTGTGTGTGTGTGTGTGTGTGTGTGTGTGTGTGTGTGTATGTATTATAAACATACATAAAACACGTCTCGATCCCGAGATAACAAGACCTAAAGGCCATGTTTAGCATGATTGTGGGCATATGTGATAATTGGGATCAACATATAGAGCGACCGCTTAAATGAGTCCTCGCCCGCGCGGTGCAGGGACGCGGGGTGGGAAGACAAAGGGGGCGAGAGAGGGGCGGGCGGCAGGCGCACTACCCGCCCGCACCTCTCTCGGCCCCCGCGGTCGTCCCACCCCGCGCCCCTGCACCGCGCGAGGACTCATTTAAGTGGTCGGTCTATAGATGGTTGGTAGCCGCATCGCCTATAACATGGTTCCTAAAATTTTCGCCTATATCTTCGATGGGCTTTTACCATCTGCGCGGGACGAGAAGCCACTGATACAATATAATTTATTTGCGAAAATTTACTTAACAAACATCAGACGTTCACGCTAAAACGGCTGGACGGATTGGGATGAAATTTGATACATGAACAGTTGGGTCTTTGTAATAATACATAGGCTGCTCTTTATCCCGTTATCCCACGGGATCGGGATATACGCGTGCAATATCTCAATGCCTAAGTCAACACGTCTGTTCCTTAATTAAGGACCTTAAAGTTTCTATTGAGTTACTTGTAGGATTTGTGAAATCCTGCTGCCAAGCAGCAGTGGTTGCGCTGCTGAGTTCAAGAGAGCAAGACGGCTGATAAAATTACTGGCACATAAGGTATATCTGCAATGTTTGGTGTCGCGGGTTTTCATGAGTGGTTACACTTACCATCAGGCGATTAACTTGCCCGTTTGCCACCCTATTTAAAAAATGGTTCGAGTTATAAGATCGTAAATTTTAAATTTATGTTTAAGATCCTGACGTTTGTCGGCCATTTTTAAAGATGGCGGCCGAAGGTACACTTAAATTTGGAATTAAAATGACATAAATTGCTAATACGGGTAAGAGAGGTGCAAAAAATTAAGTACTCATTCAGATATACATAATTGACTAAATATAATAATTTGAAGTACGTATTATATTTTAATACAGTAGCTTTTACATCCTACGATCTCATTAAACGAAACCAACTAATATTACAATGCGAAAGTTTTTGAGGATATACAGATGTATGGATGTTTGTTACTCTTTCACTCCCGAACTGTACAGATCTGGACGAAATTTGGCACAGAGATAGATTGTTTTCTTGAAATATTGCTTAATTCTGCGGTATAAACGTGCACATGCACGTGCTGAGCCAGCGACCGTATCACTTTTGCGAAGACACACACAACGCTGATGATTTATTTTTCATGTCTGTGTTTTTTTTTTCTTGATTATCTATCTTCTATCTAAATACATATAACTCAAAGGTGACTGACTGACTGACATAGTGATCTATCAACGCACAGCCCAAACCACTGGACAGATCGGGCTGAAATTTGGCATGCAGGTAGATGTTATGACGTAGGCATCCGCTAAGAAAGGATTTTGATCAATTCTACCCCCAAGGTGATAAAATAGGGGATGAAAGTTTGTATGAAAATTTGTCAATTTTAAACCGATCGGGCTGAGACTTTGCATGCATAAAGCTACTATGACGTAGGCATCCTCTAAGAACGGATTGCGTAATTTCTACGGGATAGCGGTAAACGAATTCTATGCAGACGAAGTTGCGGGCAACAGCTAGTTTTCTATAAAATTGTGTATTATTCTCTTATATTTGTGTGTCTTGCAAAAGGGAATAAAAGTCTTCTTTCTTTCTTTCTTTTTTACTCGAAAGTAGTATGAATCTGTTTATATCTTCAAAACTACAGCTCTAATCGAATTTCTGATTAGTTCACCAGATTAATTGAGGCGTAAGTATCTTCTAAGCTACTTGTATTTAAAATTCAGCCCAAATTTTCACCATTTTCGAGTGGTGCACACATGTGCTTTCAAAAATCGAGCCCCTGCGTGGGAAGAGAAGCAACTGGTACATTCTGTTCTTTGCTCCCATTCGAACGTCGTGAGGAAACCTGCACACTACTCCTGGTCAATTTGTGTGAATTATTTTTGTGTGGTAATTAGTGGGATTTTAGCTTGACGCCCCAAAGATGGTGGTATCTGTCCGGGTACTGCCGAAGCAGCGATTTTCAGTGCCTTTATCAATTAATGGGACTTTTTTGGCAAGCCTCCTAATTGAGGGCATAAAACTTGGCCGTAAACAATCCCGGATCGGCGAAAGCTCTGTTATCCGGGATTCGTATAATTTTCTTCCCCAGTTATGCGGGTTATCAGAACTACGATTGGGCTTTTAATAGCTAAAATACAGGATTTATACATTCGTTTGCAAATAATGGGCGCTTTTGTTTCATTTAGTTTTTAAGAAGTAACTCATTTTGAGAAAAAACGAGGTAACTTCAATTGACTCTGCTTTATTTAGTACTAGCCTTCCGTCCGTAACTTCGCCCGCGATAAATTTATTTTCCCGTACGAAAAGGTATTTTCCCGCGGTAAAAAGTAGCCTATGTCACTCAGTGATAATGTAGCTTTCTAACGGCAAAAGAATTTTTGAAATCCGTCCAGTAGAGTCGGAGCCTATTCAATTCAAACAAACAAACAAACAATCAAATTTTTCCTGTTTATAATATTAGTATAGATTAATTAATTAATATAGTATAGACAAATAAAAAAAATTGGGTCGTTTTTCAGACGAAAATATTTGACAGATTCGGGTCATAGTTGGGAGCTCTTGGACTATATAGTTATGTAGTGTTACGGTACAACAAAGAAAAAACATAGTATGTAGTACTATGTACCAACTGCTTCTCATTTTAAGGGATAAAGACGGGGTTAGTAAACATATTTGCAAAAATCCTGTAGTTTAGTACTTCCATGCTGGTCTGGGAGCAAAGAAAGAACATTGAATGTACCAGTTGCTTCTCTTCCCGCGCAGATGGTAAAAGGGAATGGGCGAAAATCATAAGAATCATGCTATAGGCGATGCGGCTAGCAACCCATCACTGTTTTCATTCCATTTTTTGTCATCTATACGCCCACAATCTTGCTAAGGTGGCAACCTTAGGCTCTATCTACCCCGTAAGGGATAAATACGTGATTTGTGTATTGTATTGTACTGTCGTGTCCGTGTCGTGTTGTGTGAGCACGACACGACGTGTTAACGACGTTTTGAGACGCAAAGCCGCCGTGACATGGGTCACTCGCAAATTACTATCAACGTCGGATTGACGCTTAACATCAAATTGGCTGGGGACCAAACAGCTCCTTATTTTAAATACTAATAAGGATTTTAGAGGATTAAATTAGTTGTGGGTATGCGCAAGAGTAAAAAGCCGTGGTAGCCTAGTGGTTTGACCTGTGGCCTCTCAAGCAGAGCGTCGTGGGTTCAAATCCCGGGCGCGCACCTTTGAGTTTTTCGGAATTTATGTGCGAAAATTACATTTGAAATTTGCCATGAGCTTTTCGGTGAAGGAAAACATCGTGAGGAAACCTTGCACACATCTGCGGAGAAATTCAATGGTGTGTGTTAAGTTCCCAATCCGCACTGGGCGCGCGTGGGAACTATAGCCCAAACCCTCCAATACACGGAGGAGGCCTATGCCATGAGGCACGCCGAATTACGCGACAATTTAATAATAAAACAACAACAACAAAAAATGAAATTGTAGCAAATTCGGAATAAAAAGGCTATATTGTTGTGGATAAAGAGGGTTTCACAACTGTGTCAAGAAAGCGCAAGCCACGCAAGAGTCTGTGTGGTACTGCAGAACCGGTTGGTTGTGGTCTGCGGGTCGCCACACCGGGAATGGCGCTGTATGTCTCGCGCCTGCACCACTCCGCCACGGCTGATGAGATGGCAGAGTATGTCCGTCAGAAGACCGGCTTTTTGCTGAGGGTCTTCCAATTGCGTTCGCGCCACTACGTGCACTTCAGTTCCTTTGTGGTGCGCGTTCCGCGGCCGCTGCAGGAGACCATCGCGTGCGCTGACTTCTGGCCGAAGGGTGTCGTATTTCGTCGGTTCCGGGGCAACCTACCGAATCCAACACCGGAGATGACGACGCAGCGGAGCCACAACGTTTCGTCGCCTAAATAATATTTATTATATTTTTTGAATTTTATAGCGCATTGGTTTCGACTGTAATGCTGTAATTTTTTATTGAATAAATAAATAAATAAATATTATTATTATTATTATGCGCGAGAGTGCATGTGTGTGTAAATCTTTATAAGTAAATCATCGCAATAATTCATCGAGGGCAAATCTTAGGAATCATATTTTATTGAATCAGGCGTTACTTTGCGGAGGTCCATTTCAATGAACAAAAAAATTACCTTGCTACTCCGCTACTCACGTGCAAGATAACCAAGCCTGTGTGAAATATACATGTTTTACATGCAACTCCCTCCACTGCTGCCAATAAAACACATTTAAATTCCACAAACTTAATTATCCCTTACACCACACAAACACTGATACGTTTCAATCCCTCTACGGGATCATTATCAAAGTTTAATGAGCACAACTGTTACACATGCAAACCCCTGTGTTTGTGGGATTTATGTGTTTTATTGGCAGTAGTGGAGGGAGGGTTGCATGAAAAACATATATATTTCACACAGGCTTGGTTATCTTGCACGTGAGTAGCGGAGTAGCAAGGTAATCGTTTTCCACCTATCCTACAATCATGCCAAACGTAGCCAGGTCTTGCTACCTAAGGCTCTGTCTACCCCGTAAGGGATAAAGCCGTGATTTTTGTATGTATGTAGTACTACTAGTAGTCCTACTAATTTCCTACTTCAGCATCATCACTACTCACTACATAGTATAAAACAAAGTCGCTTTCTCTGTCCTTATGTCCCTATGTATGCTTATATCTTCAAAACTACACAACGGATATTGATGCGGTTTTTTTTAATAGATAGAGTGATTCGAGAGGAAGGTTTGTATGTATAATACGAAGACGAAGTCGCGGGCAGAAGCTAGTAATATTATAAATGAAAAAAAATGTGAGCAGGTATGGATGTTTGTTACTCTTTCACGCCAGAACGGCTGAACAGATCCGAATGAAATTCGTAACATTGATAGATTACACCATGGAATAAAACATAGGCTACTTTTTATCCCGGGAAATTGCGTAGTTCCCGCGGGATAGCGATAAACGAAATCTTTGTGGTTAAAAATAGTTTAAACGCGTTACAACGCGCCACAACCGACAATTTCAGCCGTGAATTCAATTACTGGGTAATAATTGAATCCGGGTGAAACTATAACCAGGTAGCGTGTCAGCCCGCCGTACGGAACCGGGTCAATTGTCCAGGTTAATACCCGGCCGCCACGCACTTTCAGCTGTACATACATATATCACGTCTTTGTCCCTTAAGGGGTAGACAGAGCCTAAGGTAACAAGACCTAAAGGCCACGTTTAGCAAGATTGTGGGCGTATTTTTTTTTAATATGAATAGGAAGGCACATAGACACCCGCAACCCCGGAGGGATTGCAGATGCGTTGCCAACCTAGAGGACTAAGATGCAATGCCTCTTGTGCCCGTAATTTCCCCGGCTGTCTTACTCTCCACACCGGAACACAGCAGTGCAAGCACTGCTACTTAGCGGCAGGATTAGCGAGTAAGATGGTGGTAGCACTCCGGACGGACCTTGCACAAGGCCCTACCACCCGCACCCGCGTATAGGTGGAAAGGGGAATCAAAATAGTGATGGGTTGCTAGCATCGCCTATAACGTGATTCCTAAGATTTTCGCCCATACCCTCGATGGGCTTTTACCATCTGCGCGGGAAGAGAAGCAACTGCTACATTCTATGTTTTTTCTTTACCAGACCAGCATGGAAATTATATACCATTAAGTCCTCTTTAAAAGCTAACGAAAGCTTCCGCAAATAAGCTCAGCGGGATCCCGCATTAACCTTTTAAAGATTTAATTTATTACAATTACTTTGTTTATGTGCAGATAAAACGCGATCCCATCGCAGGGTCGTGGGTTCAAGTCCGGTGCTTGAATATTCTTGGTAGCAACATACTTATTAGCTTTAAGTTAAGGCATTTGCTGGTAAATTCCATGCTGGTCTGGGAGCAAAAAAACATAGAATGTATCAGTTGCTTCTCTTCCCGCGCATGGTAAAAGCCCATCGAGGGAATGGGCGAAATCATAGGAATCATGTTATAGGCAATGAGGCTAGCAACCCATCACTATTATCTCTATATTATCTTACAGGGATAAGTTCGCCTTTGTGCATATATTAATGTTATTTTTATTTTTTTGTGAATTGTATCTGTTTCTTTATATTTGTACAATAAAGCATTTACTTACTTACTTACGAGTACGTACATACATACATACATAAATCACGTCTTTCTCCCTTACGGGGTAGACAGAGCCTAAGGTGACAAGACCCAAAGGCCACGACGGCGAACTTACGACGGCGAAGGCGTACTTACGAGTACTTACTTACTATTTTGATCTGACAATCTTTCTAAATGTGGCCTGTAAGTCCCTGTTACCTTAGGCTCTGTCTACCTCGTAAGGGATAACGACGTGATTTGCGTGTGTGTATGTATGTATTTGCTGGTAAGGCAATCTTTCCACGCTAGTCTGGGAGTAAAGAAAAAACATAGAATGTACAATGTACCAGTTGCTTCTCTTCCCGCGCATGGTAAAAGCCCATCAAGGTAATGGACTAGCCATCACTATTTTGATTTCCCTTTCCACCTATACGCCCACCATCATTCTAAACGTGGACTTTAGGTCTTGTTACCTTAGGCTCTGTCAACTCCATAAGGGATAAAGACGTGATTTGTATGGTAGCCCAGTGGTAAAAGAGAAAAAAGAGGCGGGCATTACTTACCTTTTTTCGAACCGTTTTCTTCCATGCTGGTCTGGGAGTAAAGAAAAAACATAGAATTTACCAGTTGCTTCTCTTCCCGCGCAGATGGTAAAAGCCTATCGAGGGAATGGGCGAAATCATAGGAATCATGTTACAGGCGATGAGGCTAAACCCGTCGCTATTTTGATTCCATGTTCCACCTATACGCCCTTAATCATGCAAAACGTGGCCTTAAGGTTTTGTTACTTTAGGCTCTGTCTACCTCGTAAGGGATAAAGACGTGATCGATATATGTATGTATGCAAGTATCGTCGTCCCAGAGAACCTAAATTCATAGCATAAAATGTGGTTCTCTCATGTTTATTGGATTTAGGGCCATTTTGAGGCATGGTCCTTTCTCCTTTCAGACTTGTTCTCGTTACAAGGTAAGCCTACAGTATTAATCAAATACAAAAACTGAAAGAGCGCCACCTGGCGGAACTAACAACACAACTTTACTAAAGTGAGATATAGTTTTATTCGCATAGCACGTATTACAGGAGTTGCTTCTAGACTATTTTCACGGTCCATTTTTATCTACCATTTTTCAGGGTACGTATTAAATTGCATAAAGTTTTAAATGCATAATTGGTTAAAATACATAATGGTTCAAAATATATTTGCGATTTTCTCAGAAAGTGACAAATTAACAGGATCGTTATACAAACAAACCTCACCTATCCTAACCCAATCTATACATTACGATATCAAAAACTTCATCTAGCTAATCGTTTCACAGAAAACCACATTATATATTTTGAACCATTATGTATTTTAACGCATTATACATTTTAAACTTTATGTATTCTTCCCGCACCCCGTTTTTCATGAAAAGTGAGGTAAAATTTTATTGAATGAACAACCAACCTTGCTTCTCCGCTACTCACGTGCAAGTTTTTACATGTAAGCCCACCCTCTCTACTGCCATAAAAAACATACATAAATCCCACAATCCTAACTATTTATCCCCTACACCACACAAACAACTGACGCGTTTCGGACCTTCTATGGATCCATTCTCAAAGTAACCTAACGACATCTGGGCTTCGGGTACGATCTGTCGATTCAAGTATCAAACAAGCAAGACAAAGTCGGAGGTCTTTTTAAATACTATTAGGCACTGTAACCCATGTCTTAATCTCCACGCCAGAAAACATAGTTCAGCTGCTTGGCGGCAGGATTAACGAGTATGATGGTAAATTTCTAAACGACACTAAAAATGAAAACACAGAAAAATCCAAAAAGTAACGCTATGGCCGGGAATCGAACCCGGATCCTCGTCATTCGGTGATGCGTGCTACCGCTACACTACCCACAGCAGGCAGGCAGGAGTATGGTGGTAAGTAAGTAATTAAATGCTTTATTGTACAAATATAAAGAAACAGACACTAATCACAAAAAAAAACATTAAATATAAGGCGAATTTATCCCTATAAGGGATCTCTACCAGTTAATTTGGTGTTAATGGACATGAGAGATCCTACCACCCAGACATCGGTAGAGATGATCTCGCGTCGGTGCCGACTCTCGTCGTATGTACTACAGTCGTGGTACACTCGGCCAAAGTTTGTACATCTGTCTCAATCAATCATAGTACAGTCCACGAAAGGTAAGTAGAGGGTTGTGTTTTTGTAACTATTTATTCGGAAGAATTTGGATTAATACTTCAAATACAAAGGAGAAGAAAAAAGAGAGAAAGAAAGAAGACATTTATTCCTTTTTGCAAGACACATAATTATAAGAAGGAGTAAGTAATCTTAGTTCATTTGTATTTATTTATACAGTGCCTTCTCTCGTCCCTGGGCAGTAGATGTTCCACGGGAGTTTGTAATTATACCGTACAGACACATCATTCAAACAGATGACGCTTGGCGACAAAAAATCGCATAGTAACAAGGTCACGTGACAGCTAGTAACAGATAGAAAAATTCGAAGGCTTACCCACCTGCTATGGGTGGTGTAGGGGTATCTATAGCAGACCCATGGCATGGCAGGGTTCGATTCCCGGCCATAGCTTTACTTTCTGCTATGGGTGGTGTAGGGATATAGCACGCGTCACGAAATGACGAGTCATAAAAATCAAGAAATAAAAATTGTTCATTCATTTGATGGTAGCTCTTATAGCACAAATAATGTTTTTTTTTTTCAATGTCTGTCTGTCTATGTAAGTAACCTAGTTACTAGTAGAACTAGTTAGTAGTAGTAGGTACTTAGTAGTTAGTTAGTTAGTAGTTAGGTAGATGGGGAAATACTATCAAATAAATCAAGAAATTTTTATTTCTTGATTTTTATGTTTTACTTTTTCGGTTTTACCGTTAGAAATTAAATTTCTAAACGTCAGTGAAAATTAGAACACATAGAAAAATCCGAAAAGTAAAGCTATGGCCGGGAATCGAACCCGGGTCCTCGTCATTCCGTGACGCGTGCTATACCCCTACACCACTCATAGCAGGAGGGTAGTCTCCGAATTTTTCTACCCGTTACTAACTGTCACGTGACCTTTTTTGTCACTATGCGAATTTTTGTCGCTAAGCGTCATCTGTTTGAATGATGTGTCTGTACGACACAATTACAAACTCCCATGGAACATCTACTGCTCACCAGGGACGAGAGAATGGAGAATGGAATGGATGGGGGGAGATGGGGAAATGTCTGCATCTTTAGTTTATTTTGTGTTATTACTATTTTTTTTTTTTTAGTAGTGAGCCCGAATGTTTTTAATGTTTTTTTTCACTTTGTTTTTCGTTGCTATGTATAAGATAAGTTTTTGTTAAATTCGCGTGCTATTTTGAGTAAGTTTGTTTTGTTTTGGGTTCGGTACCATGTTGCTGCCCATTGTTTCTGATCCATTGCCACGTCTACCACAAACTCTTGGTGGGAATTGGTTTAGGGTGCAAACTGTTTACTGCACTATGTTCTTAATATTTTATTAAAATTGTGCCTGTATCTATTATTTTCCCCAATAGAGAAAATAAAATAAAATAAAACCTATGAGGTGATGCCACAAGAGAGATCTCTCCAGGCAGATATTATGCCGGGGGGCCGAAGTCCGAAGGAAGAGAGTTGAGAGTTGTATTTATACAGCGTTGAGAAACTTTGTTAGCGGGATGTATAACGATGTGACAGCTGTCATTAGAACTGGCGCTAGCTCGTGCGTCGTAGTTATGTAGATGCCAACTAGGTGGCGCTAGGGTATAAAATAACACTTCCCAAACTTGCATTGCACAGGTGCCGCGAAGAGGGAACCCCATCCCGGGGTGGTGGGGCGTCGCGGTGACACCGAGTACCGTAACGCCTCACATAAGACTGAATAGGGAATCCGTGTGGTTTTTAGTGGGTATGCCTGCCGTCGCGGGAGAGCCCCATATACCCCCGGTAAACCCGTAACGGGCGGATGCATAAGGCGCATTTTTCCACACCATAAAAAAAGAAAAAAAAAAGGTATAAAATGACCTCACGCTGCTTAGATTTTGCTTAGGGAGTAGGGCTCTGCTAAAACTGAATTTTATATTAACTTGCCGAATTTGGACGGAACCCTCAGTACGAGTCCGACTATTAACACTTGGCCGGTTTTCATCCTAAACCACTTTAACAAAATATGTATGTATGTATGTAAACTCCTTATTGTGTAAAAACAAGACAAATACATAATCAAGACAATCACTGAGATACATGGACAAAGGCGTACTTATCCCTTTAAGGGATCTCTTCCAGTCAACCTTTGAGTGGATGAAAGGAGTATTATATTAGGGATGGACGAGTGAGTTTAAAAATTGCAAACACTGAGAGACACAATACGTAACTTTGTTATGTACAATACAATACAATACAATAACTCTTTATTGAACACCACATATAACAACCAAAACAGAAAAAAAGGTATACAGAATATTACAAGGTAACAATAGGCAATGTACAGTTAAAGACAAGATATATATATTTTTTGATACTTTACTGACAACTTTTTATACACATAATCACATCATTATAATGAATAAAGAAAGTAGTCAACTCCTGTGCTACTACGTCTGAGTGATACCGGGCGTTAAACTACGTTTAATTGTTGGTTATTAACTTTCAGTTGCACCAATGTTACTTTAGCTATAACTTTGACCATCGTCGATTTTGCCGTATATTTAACATAAAACCTATGATATACATACACAAATCACGTCTATGTCCCGGGGTAGACAGAGCGTAAGGCAACAATACCTAAATGCCACGTTCCGCATGATTGTAGGCGTAAAGGTGGAAAGGGGAATCAAAATAGCAACGGGTCTAGCTGCATCGCCTATGACATGACTCTAAATCTTTCGCCAATTCCCTGGATGGGCTTTTACCATCTGCGCGGTCTATAACCTATAGACCGACCGCTTAAGTGAGTCCTCGCCCGCGCGGTAGTGCGTCTGCCGCCCGCACCTCTCTCGCCCCCCTTTGTCGCCTACCCCGCGCTCCTTCACCCGGCGTGAACATTTAAGCGGACGATCTATAGTTTTAACGGTTAATTAAACACCGTTTAAGAACAATGCAACCGGCCTTTTATGATTTTATAAATAATTTTATGGCTAACTAGTCTTTTAATAGCGATATTAATATTGTAATTTATCGCATATTAAAGTAAATGCGTATTGATATGATACTGTATGCAAAAACCTATGTAACAGCGTAATATTTCTAGGGAATAAAGATTGACATTATCATTAAAAATTCTATACATAATTCTATATGGAGAGTGTGAATGGTTACGTTGGGAGGGGAAGGCCTAGCTAGACGGACGTTCCGAGACCAAATAGGAGACGTTTTGAAAAAAGGTCAGGTCAGGAGTACCCGAAACCGACGAGCATGTATGAAGAGATTGATGACTGTGGATGAAGCGAAAGAAATATATCAGGATCGTAGCAAGTGGAATAAAGTAGTCTCTGCCTATCCCTGTGGGAAAGAGGCGTGACGGTATGTATGTATGTATGTATGTATGTATTAAAAATTGCATACGTCACACTGAGATATATGACTAATTAAATATGCACCACAGTTTTTAATAAAACTGCAAATTAGGTACATTTTTTTATTATATTAAAACCGACAAACGGGCATGCGGTGCACCTGATGGTAAGTGATCACCGCCGCCCATGGACAACTACAGCACCAATGGGACTGCTAGCGCTTTGCCGGCCTTGCAAGAAATGGTGCACTCGCCTCTTAAAGGTACCCATGTCATAGCCAGTTGGAAAAACCCCAGCCGCCAGCCCATTCCAAATTTTGCACGTGCAGGGCAAGAAAGACCGCTTGAATCGTGGTGTGTTACATATATATATCACGTCTTTATCCCGTAAGGGGTAGACAAAGCTTTAAGGCCACGCTTAGCATAATTAAGGGCGTATAGGTGGAAAGGGAAATCAAAATAGCGATGGGTTGCTAGCCGCATCGCCTATAACGTGATTCCTAAGACTTTCGCCCATTCCCTCGATGGGCTTTTACCATGCGCGGGAAGAGAAGCAACTGGTAAATCTATGTTTTTTCTTTACGCCCTGACCAGCATGGAAGAAATTACTTGTACTTAACTCAAGTAACAACATTTACTATCAAATGAATCAAAATTTTGTACATTTTGATTTTTATGTTTACTTTTACGGTTTTACCGTTAGAAATTAAATTAAACGACAACACACAGATAAATCCGAAAAGTAAAGCTATGGCCGGGAATCGAACCCGGATGCTCGTCATTCCGCGACGCGTGCTATACCCCTACATAGGGTTACCAACCGTCCGGGTTTCCCCGGATTTGTCCTAGTTTAGAGGGCATCCGGGGAGCGTCCGGGGAAGGTTTCATTTGTAGACCGGGTTTTAAAAAATAAATAAATAAAAAATATTTGGGCCGCCCACGAGACACGCACTATGCTCGCACACCACGATCAACCGACGAACCAAGTATATTCACCGTTCCCCCATCCCCCACCCCTCCCGTCACGATCTTGTTGACATGACCGGCTTTCGGACTATAAAATCAGGGGTTTTCACGCGTCTTGTCCTGTTTTCCAAATTTTAGAGATGGCAACCCTACCCCTACACCACCCATAGCAGGTAAAAGTAAAGCTATGGCCATTTTCAGTGTCGGTTAGAAGTTTAATAGGGGTGCGAGTCGGGTTACCTCCGCGTGTGGTCAAGAGCTGCAGTTCGTTTTTGGATCCGTCCGGGGGAAGAGCAGTGCTTGGTCCGGTGCACCCTGGGCATCGGCTAATGATTTCCTGGCAGTTTCTGAGGGATATCATTGACCGTTGGCTAAGAGCCCGACAGGGGGGAGGGGGGTCTTTTGACTTATTACAGTACAACGTTGCCGACATTTTGTCACGAGATTTTTGAATTACATTTTGATTATTTTGACATTGGCGAAGTTGTCGTCGCTATAAAGACTTGATACGCCACAAATAAGAAGAAAAAGAAGAAGAAGAAGAAGAAGTCTAATAAGATTTAACCGACTTAATAAAAGTTTAAATATTATGTATGTTTTATTATTATGTTCTTCCATGCTGGTCTGGGAGCAAAGAAAAAGCATAGAATGTACCAGTTGTTTCTCTTCTCGTGCAGATGGTAAAAGCCCCTCGAAGGATTGGGCGAAAATCTTAGGAATCATGTCATATAGGCGATGTGGCTAGCAACCCATCACTGTTCCATCCATACTCCCACAATCATGCTAAACGTGGTCTTTAGGTCTTGTTACCTTAGGCTCTGTCTACCCCGTAAGGGATAAAGACGTGATTTATGTATGTATGTAGGTATGTATGTATAAATATTATACTCCATCTTAGTAGCTAATTTGTTTGAATTAATCAGTTACTCATAACTCAGATAGCAAGATAACAAAAATTTTATTTGCAGTTGCGTTTCAAATATTCTATTCAAATCATCTTAAAAAAACGAAAACGGCACAAAATCAGCATAAACGGCACCACGCGCCATAAATCCAACGGCATAATTATTAAAATTATTAATATTATTAATAAAGACAGCTGACATTATAAGATAAACATCAGTTAAAGTTATTGTTGAATTATTCAAATGATTATCGATAGTTTACGGTTACGCGTTTCTGTCACGAAAGTGGAAATGCCGTTTTATCAGAGGCCTTACCGTGACTTAATGCGATTCAATTTGGACTCAGTTTAGGCTCGCTCGCTGTCAGATCCATACTAAAAATGACAGTTAAAACCTGGGGCGCGAGTCGGGTTGCCTCCGCGTGTTCAAGAGCTGCTGTTTTTGGATCCGTCCGGGGAAGAGCAGTGCTTAGTCCGGTGCACCCTAGGCAATCGGCCAAAGTGATACTAGAGGCTTACCATGACGTCTTAATGCGATTTAATTCGGACTCAGTTCAGGTTTTAGCTTTTTCTCCCTTTTAATATGGCCCCATCGATATGGTCAAAGTAAATACGGTATTCAAAAATCTTGTGACAAAAATGTCGGCAACGTTGTACGGAGAACACGGTCAAAAGACCCCCTGTCGGGCTCTTAGCCAACGGATAATGATATCTCTCAGAAACTGCCTGGAAATCATTAACTGATGCCCAGGGTGCACCGGACCAAGCGCTGCTCTTCCCCTCGGACGGATCCAAAAACGAACCGCAGCTCTTGACCACATGAACGAATTATAATCATAATTTTAAATGTTATACGGAAACACAATTCTTCCACGCTGGTTTGGGAGCAAAGAAAAACATAGAATGTACCAGTTGCTTCTCGCGTAGATGGTAAAAGCCCATCGAGGCGAAACTCTTTGGGATCATGCTATAATAGGCGATGTGGCTAGCAGCCCATCACTGTTTTGATTCCCCTTTCCATCCATATACGCCCACAATCATGCTAAACTTGGTCTTTGGGTATTGTCACCTTAGGCTCTGTCTACCCCGTAAGGGATAAAGACGTGATTTATGTATGTATACGGAAATCTCAGCGCGCGAGTCCGATTCGCTCTTGGCTGGTTTAAAAAAATAGTCCCAATATGAGGCCGAAACTAAAATTATCAAATAGCAGTAACATATAAAAAGCCGTAAGTTATTCTAATCTGTTCTTTAATCCGTATTTACGAGGTATATTGCTGCGGTCACATGTTTGGGTGAAATTAAAAAGAAGGCGCGTGGGTTCCCTCTTTTTGTAATGTCGGTTAAATGCACGCTAGAGTTTTGGAGTGTTGCATGTTTAGGTGAAAAAGACGTAAATCTATATAAATAAAAATGAATTGCTGTTCGTTAGTCCCGCTAAAACTCGAGCTTTTGCGGGAGGTAGGACCTTGTGCAAGGTCCGTCCGGATCGCTACCACCATCTTACTCGCTAATCCTGCCGCTAAGTAGCAGTGCTTGCACTGCTGTGTTCCGGTGTGGAGAGTAAGACAGCCGGGGAAATTACGGGCACAAGAGGCATTTCATCTTAGTCCTCTAGGTTGGCAACGCATCTGCAATCCCTCCGGGGTTGCGGGTGCCTATGGGCAGTGGTGATCACTTACCATCAGGTGACCCACTTACTCGTTTGCCTTCCTATTCATATAAAAAAAAAAAGAACGCCTGAACCGATTTGTCTGATTTTAGTCTTGAAATATTCGTGGAAGCCCAGGAAAGGTGAGAAAATATTGAAATTTAGAAGAAAAAAAAACGGGAGCGAAGCCGCGGGCAACGGCTAGTGAATAATAATAATCATGGTTCCTTTTGGTTTTGTCGACCCCCGTTGCAAAAAGGGGTGTAATATATTTGACGTCTATGTCTCTCTATCTCTCTCTGTGTGCGTTGCGCTTACGCGCGCGCGCAAGCGTGTGTGTGTGTGTGTGTGTGTGTGTGTGTGCGTTTGTGTGTGTGTGTGTGTGGCTGGTGTGTGGTAAAAATCGGTCCAGCAGTTTGAAAAGGATCAGCTCTTTTCCAAAATTACAAAATTAAGTACCTAATTTTGTATTTAACTGTATTTATTTTCGTTCAGTTCTGTTCTGACGCAAATGGCGACAATCTTAGGAATTATGTCATAGGCGATGCGGCTAGCAACCCATCACTATTTTGATTCCTCTTTCCATCCATACGCCCATAATCATGCCAAACGTGGCCTTTAGGCCTTGTTACCTTTGGCTCTGTCTACCCCGTAAGGGATAAAGACGTGATTTATGCATGTATGTATGTATGTATGTTCTGACGCTGTTATTGTCAAAAAAAAACAAACGACACTGAAAATTAGTACACAGAAAAATCCGATATTCAAAGCTATGGCCGGGAATCGAACCCGGATCCTCATCATTCCGTGTTGCGTGCTACACTACACCACCCATAGCAGGTGGGTACAGGCAGGCCGGTGTTGTCGCCGCATCGTGCCGCCAGGGGCGCTGCCTTTGCCTGTAGCGAACGAGACGTGGCAAGAACTTCAAGGGAGTCTGGTCCATTGTACAGGATGTTGGTTATAATAATAACAGCAAGTTATGCTAGCAGCGAACAGAACAAACGATCTGGCAAAATTGATCTACTGTGACAGCTGTAAAATGACGCTTTCTGCATGATTATAAGTCATCGAGGGAATGGGCGAAAGTCTTAGGAATCATGTTATAGGCGAGGCTAGCAACCCATCATTATTTTGATTTCTCTTTCCACCTATACGCCTTTATCATGCTAAACGTGGCCTTAAGGTTTTGTTACCTTAGGCTCTGTCTATCTCGTAAGGGATAAAGACGCGATTATATGTATGTATAAATCTTTATTGTACATAAAACACAAGAAAAAGATGAATACAGGACAACACACATGCACAAAGGCGAACTTATCCCTAAAAGGGTTCTCTTCCAGTTAACTTTTGAACGATTGAAAGGGCATAAGTGTTAAGCAAGAGTAGACATACAGAAAAAGTAAAAGAACTGATCGAAACCTAAAATAATCCTAACTTTTAAATAATGTAAGATATAATAATAAACTACACATAATAGATAAATACGATAAACTAATACACAATAAATAAAATATACTACATGATATATGACTTTTATCATGACTTTTAGCCGTGCTCAGAGTCCCTTTTTTGCCACGTATGTCCTTGGTGCCGAGCCTATAGAGCGCGTGGACTCGGTTAGGGATTTGGGTGTAATTTTTGATCCGCGCCTCAACTTTCATGTACATATGAAGTCACTCGCTGCCAATTGCTACCAGAGGCTGGGTTTTGTGGTACGTAACGCGCGTGATTTTTCTGATCCTGGAGTTATTAAATTGTTATATACTGCTCTGGTAAGGAGTAAGCTGGAAGCGGCGTCCGTGGTCTGGAGCCCGCACGAGTCTACTTACGCCTTACTTCTAGAGAAGATTCAAAAAGCGTTTCTCAGGTTTTTATACAAAAAAATCTGCGGCTACTATCCGTTCTTGTACCCTACTAAATTCCTGCTTGGTGCACTGGGTTTTAACTCTCTCGAGGTAAGGCGTAACAACGCGCTCTTGATTATGGCTTGTGGTGTCCTCCGCGGGGAATCCGACTGTGTCGACCTGGGGGCGCAACTAATCCGCCTGAACGCTCCCCTCCCGTCTAAATTCAATTTAAGGCCACGTCACCGTCATCTCCTGGCGGTGCCTCCTGCCCGCACCGTGGCTCGCAAGCAGTCGCCGCTGGTTCGCGCGCTGCACCATATTAGTGCGCTCCTCGCATCAGCACCAGAGTGTGACTTGTTTGCCGATGACTGGAGAAGTGTGTGCGTTGAATGTCTGCGTTTCTGTGAGGCGATGGATGTACGTGTGTCGTCATGCATTTAATTAATTAATTAATTAATTAGTTATTATTGTAATTTTTTTCATGTGTTTTAGTTTTATCTTTCTTTTCTTGTCTCTCTTACTCAATGCCTTAGTACCTCACTGTTATATTGTGTAAGATATTTTATAAATAAATAAATAAAAAAATAAATAAATATAAATATTATACATACACAAGTTACAAAACACATCACATTAATTTAAGAGGATCCATCGAGCCAATACGCCTTCAAGCGACTGCGTATTTGCGATATGTGTGCGATATGTCGATGGCTGGATGTTTGTGGATGAGCTGGCGAGAGCTGGCTCAGGATCGCAAGGCGTGGATGAGCCTGGTGTCAGAGGCCATCCACTTCGGGTCACTGCGTCCAGCCAGTAAGTATGTACGTCTGTCTCACACGCGTTAAAATGTGAAATACTATGAAAATGCTACTCACGTGTGCAAGACAGTCAAGCGTGTGCGAAATATGTTTTTACATATATGTGTCTTATCACCTACATACATAAATCTCGTCTTATCCCTTATAAGGTAGACAGAGCCTAATGTAATCAGAATAGAATAGAATAGAACAGCATAGAATATATTTATTTGCAAAGAATAAGTATAGATATAACAATGTCATTGGGTGGCACAGAGACAATAGGTTCCTTATTCTGCTATTTGTACAATTTTATTATACTAGCATGCAAATTTATTAATTTTATGGGTTGCTTACATTATACAAAGTTATCTTGCAAAAAGAAATCATTTACACTATAGTAGTTTCTTTCTATCAAACATAAAGGCCACGTTTAGTATGATTGTGGGCGTACCTACCTATATGTGGAAAGGCGATTCAAGATGGTGATGGGTTGCTAGCCGCATCGCTTAACATGATTCCTACGATTGTCACCGATTCCGTCAATGGACTTTTACGACGCGGGAAGAGAAGCAACTAGTAAATTCTATGTTTTTGTTTGCTCCCAGACCAGCATGGACGGAAGTCTTATCACCTGCTACATCGTTTTGTTATCTTTTGTTGTGCGTGAGCGCAAGTGTGTGTGTCTCTCTCTCTCTCTCTCTCTCTGTGTGTGTGTGTGTGTGTGTCGCTAAAACTCGAGAACGGCTGAACCAATTTGTCTAATTTTAGTCTTGAAATATTCGTGGAAGCCCAGGGAAGGTTTAGACAGTGAGAAAATATTGAAATTTAGAAGAAAAAAAACGTGAGCGAAGCCGCGGGTAATAGCTAGTAAATAATAATAATCATGGTTCCTTTTGGTTTTGTTGACCCGCGATGCAAAAAGGGCTGTAATACATTTGACGTCTGGCTCTGGTCTATTTCTATGTGTCTGTGTGTGCGTTGCGCGCGTGTATGTGTGTGTGTGTGTGTATGTGTGTGTGTGTGTGTGTGTGTGTGTGTGTGTGTGTGTGTGTGTGTGTGTGTGCGTGCGTGCGTGCGTGCGTGCGTGCGTGCGTGCGTGCGTGCGTGCGTGCTTGCGTGCGTGCGTGCGTGCGTGCGTGCGTGCGTGCGTGCGTGCGTGCGTGCGTGCGTGCGTGCGTGCGTGCGTGCGTGCGTGCGTGTGTGTGTGTGTGTGTGTGTGTGCGCGAGCTTGAACGAGCGCCATTTTAGAGGTTCCCTTGCTGTGAGTCATACGTAAATATTTACGGATCGCGAACGTTACTCGCTGAATGTTCAGACGTACAGACAGACGAACAAACAGATACGGCAGCTATAAGGTACATTATAATTCTTTCATGCTAGTCTGGGATTAAAGAAAAAACATGAAATGTTCCAGTTGCTTTTTTTCCCGCGCAGACGATGAAAGCCCGTCGAGGGAATTGGCGAAAATGATGTTATAGGCGCGGCTAGCAACCCATTACTACTTTGATTCCCCTTTCCACCTGTACGCCGACAATCATGCTATCATTTAGGTCATGTTACCTTACGCTCTGTCTACCCCGTAAGGGATAAAGTCGTGATTTTTTTTTTCATATCTTTTGTATTGAATCTTGACATTTATTTCTTACTAGCTGTTATACTGTTATCCCGCGAGAACTATGCGATTTTTGGGGATAAAAAGTAGCCTTTGTTTTAATCTAGGGTACCAGCTATCTCTGTTTCAAATTTGATTCAAATTCATCTGGCCGTTTCAGCGTGAAGAAGGAACAAACATACACAATAACATCGTCGCATTCATCATCACAAACTTTCGCATTTATAATATTCGTAGGATTTTTATTGTTTTTATGACAATTACGTCGCATTTTATTCTATATTATTATGTTTTTATTTTTCATTGACGTTCTTTTTGTTTTTGTTTTCTTGCTTCTATGAACGAAGAATTTTACTTCTTGATTTTTTTATGTTTATTTTTACGGTTTTACCATAAAAAAATCCGAAAAGTACCTAAAGCTATTAGTAAAAATTCTTGATTCATTTGATAGTTTCTATCATTTGAAAAACAGCGCCTTCTCTCGTCCCTGGTGAGCAGTAGACGTTCCACGGGAGTTTGTAATTGTGTCGTACAGACACATCATTCAAACAGATGACGCTTAGCGACAAAAAATCGCATAGTAACAAGGTCTCGTGACAGCTAGAAACAGATAGAAAAAATCGAAGGCTTACCCACCTGCTATAGGGGGTGTAGGGGTATACCACGCGTCACGGAATGACGGGGATCCGGGTTCGATTTCCGGCCATAGCTTTACTTTTCGGATGTTTCGAAACTTATATTTTGTCACAAAAATATAGTGTAAATTACAAATTAAAATAAAATAAAATCTAAACTAAGGAATTAGAAAAAAATGCCATGTCTAAACTGACTAGACTCTGCGTAAGGCATAAAGGTGTCTAAATTAGCCCGGGTTCGACTCCTGACAAACACCCCGTTAACGATGCGTTTAATGATGCCTCTTAATTGTTCATCCCTTACGGGGTAGACAGAGCCTAAGGTAAAGATCTAAATTCCACGTTTAGCTTGATTAAGGACGTATAGGTGGAAAGGGGAATCAAAATAGTGATGAGTTGCTAGCCGCATCGCCTACTACATGGTTCTCGCCGATTCTCTCGATGGGCTTTTACCATCTGCGCGGGAAGAAGCAACTGGTACATTCTATGTTTTTCCTTTGCTCCCAGAATAGTATGAAAGAATTATTATATTTATTAAAAAAAGGTTTACAAGCTAACTGAAGGCAGCTATTTTTAAATACAAGTTTTGCAAATGTGCTAAGCTGAGGGCATTTTAAAATTATTATTATGATTATTATTTTTTATATGAATAGGAAGGCAAACGAGCAAGTGGGTCACCTGATGGTACGTGATCACCACTCCCATAGACACCTGCAAACCCCGGAGGGATTGCAGATGCGTTGCCAACCTAGAGGACTAAGATGAAATGCCTCTTGTGCCCGTAATTTCCCCGGCTGTCATACTCTCCACACCGGAACACGGCAGTGCAAGCTCTGCTACTTAGCGGCAGGATTAGCGAGTAAGATGGTGGTAGCGATCCGGACGGACCTTGCACAAGGTCCTACCACCCGCATATTGAAATTAAGGTACTCTGAGTGATCGGATTCAAGTAGTCACATTATAAACGAAATTTTTATTTAATAACAGCGAGGCAGCAGCGCCTTTTTTGCGGCTTTCTTTACGATTGTACAGTTGTTAATTTTTATCGTTTTAATTACAAGATGTCTGTTAATATTACACAGCGGCACATTTTGATGACAGTTTAAGATCTTTTTTTTTAATTGAATTGTTGGGAATGGACTCCTTTACGTTTGTCCTTTGGAATAACATTTTTTTACTTTTAATTTTATGTCTCTGTCAAGTGTGTTTCTTCTATCTATTCTTTCTTCTTCATTCGTCGGGAAAGGAAAACGAGCCAGTAGTTCACCTCATGGTAAGTGAGCACTGAGCACCACCCTTAGACACACCATACCCCTGCCACTACCCCTGGGGGTAGGGAGGGACTGAACCATGTATGGTTTCAATATTTTTCCATAAGAAACTGTAAGTCTAGATTTTACAATTTTTTAATTTTAATACATATAGCTATAAGAGACTGATTGTTTTTAAATAAATCAAATAAATAAATAATCCTTAATTCTTAATTAATAAGTCTCTTCTTAATTAATAAGAATTCTTTATTAATAAGTAAGTAAGTAAGTAAGTAAATGCTTTATTGTACAAATATAAACAGATACAATTTACAAAAAAATAAAAAATAACATTAATACATGCACAAAGGCGAACTTATCCCTATAAGGGATCTCTACCAGTTAACCTTTGAGTAGATGAGAGGAGCATTAAACGAGGGACCGACAAAATGAGAGTTTAAAATTCCAGATAGTGAAAGCCACAATAGAGCGTACATATCTAAGTACAATAAACAAAACATAAAATACTACTAAATATCATTACACACATGCATACATACAAAATACAATAAGAGTACCTACCTACACACACAATATCTAAGGAGATGGTGTGAGCCACATCTTCCTCAAGCCTTCCTATAAGTCCTAGGAATCATGTTATATATAGGCGATGCGGCTAGGCAACCCATCACTATTCTGATTTCTCTTTACAGCTATACGCCCTTAATCATGCTAAACGTGGCCTTAAGATTTTGTTACCTTAGGCTCTGTACCCCGTAAGGGATTAAGACGTGAATAATGTATGTATGTGTTGTGTATGTATGTAATAAATAATCTATGTCTGTGCCAAATATGATCCAAATCTGTCCACCCATTCTGGCGTGAAAGAGAACAAACGTCCATGCATCGATACCCACAAACATTCTCATTTTTAATACTAGCTTCTGCCCGCGACTTCGTCCGCATAGAATTAGACCTTAAGAACTGGTATTGATAGTTGCATTCTACAATATTTACTTACGTTGTGACTCTAGGCGCTACCTTTGACATATTTATCGCTATCCCGCGGGAACTATACAATTTCCCAGGACAAAAAGTAGCCTATGTTTTAATCTAGGGTACCAGCTATCTTTGTTCCAAATTTGATCCAAATCCGTCTAGTCGTTTCAGCGTCAAGAAGGAACAAACATAGACTCACATCCTCACAAACTTTCGCATTTATAATATTACTAGCTTCTGCCCGCGACTTCGTCTGCGTAGAATTATACATAAAACCTTCCTCTTGAATCACTCTATCTATTAAAAAAAACCGCATCAAAATCCGTGTGTAGTTTTGAAGATATAAGCATACATAGAGACATAGGGACAGAGAAAGCGACTTTGTTTTATACTATGTAGTGATTATTAGTAGGGTTAGAAGGATATCTGTCTCGACCGGGATCGAATCCGGGACCTCAATCTTTATAATCACCGCGCCTTTGCAAGGCGAGTTTACGCCTTAAAGGCATTTCTTTATCTTAACCCTCCCTGAACTTTCTTAAGCTAACGTATTAAGCCTATCTCCTCGCTATACAAGCCCCCCTCCACGTGCTATATGTAAACAGCTTCAAGCTATATAAGGCTGCCTTTCAACGTACATACTTTATTCATGCGTGGCGCGAAGAACGGAATGGGTTGGTAAGGCTGGCTACTGATGGGCGGATGCGCTGCGATTTTTCTCGCAAATATTAAAAAAAAACACAAATTTACATACACAAATCACGTCTGTATCCCTTACGGGGTAGACAGAGCCTAAGGTAACAAGACCTAAAGACTACGTTTAGCATGATTGACAAATTTATTTTTGCTAATTGGCCGCCAAGGGCTCGTTTACATGTATTTTTTAAACTACCAGCGCATTCGGAAAGACCATCATTGCCAAGAAGAATGTGCCGCAAGAAACTTGGCAGAAAGTATTTTTTAAGCTACTACAATACTTAAATTCTACTGAAATTAAATAAATCCCCGAGCCTTAAATTATATTAGTCTACTAGCTGTTGCCCGCGACTTCGTCCGCGTGTGTTTTTGTGATACTTACGGCTTTTCTCGATATCAAAATTATTATTATTATGACTATTAACTTCGTCACATGAACCACTGAAAGTATGTACGAAACTATAATTTTAGAATTACGTCATGAAAATAATAATTTGCGACACGGAATCTTGAAAAAAAATCAAGTGCAAACTGGTTAATGACTCATCACATTTATTTATACTTTATTTTACAAATAGTTTTATTTATAGTTTTGTTTATAGTTTCTTTATTCAAAAAAGCTAAGTACAGTTTTAATTACATCACTATTAATTTCGCCAAACTATGACGCTTATTGGCGAATACTGCGCTCACTTTAACGATATTTGTACCCTGATTAATTTAAAAAATTAAATCTATTCTAACCAAATAATACATAAATGTTTACCTGTTTTTACCTTACAACTAACAATTCATTTACTAATCCGTTTTAATTAATATTTTGCGACTCAATTTTTTCTAGCAGAAGCTTTTTTAATTTATTTTCTTGGTTTAAGTAGGTACGTAATTACAGATTATTAACACTTATTATCATTCTACAAATTAATTACCTACAGGGGCCTTGCCATAGTTGCCATGATGTCTTAATGCGATTCAGTTTAGGTTCGCTCGCTGTCAGATTTATACTAAAAGCACCAACTTTTCACAATTAAATTCTGTCATGTTCGTAGCGCAGGCGTAAACGCGCCCTTTGATTTTGCTTTTTATAGGCAAAGGTACCAAGAACATACAGCCAAGCGTTTCACGCCGCCCTCATATTAATATCAGGTTTTCAAATAAGAGTGCGTTCAAAAACCGAACACGTTGTTAATAATGGCGCAATAAATAAAAACAAAAGTAACGGTATTGCATATTGAACTTTAGGTGTTAGGTAAAGAACACAATTTAGGACGCCAATTTAGGTTGATTTAGGATCGACAAAAATCTCTTCGTTGAAAAAATGCCTGTACAGCATGTAATTATTATATTAATGTTTTTTCAAAATTGACACGCTTTTCCGGCTATTATGTCTTATGTACATTTGTATCTATCTATTTTCTTCGTAGTATTATTTTGTTTGTAACTATTACCAACTACTTATACCGAGGAAGCTGATTTTCTTGAGTTCCGCTATTTTGTGCGTAATCACCTCAAAAATCAAATTTCAAGAAAACTGAGAAATTATATTTACCTGTATTAAATTGGAAGTATTATGTAGCAACAGTAGTACACTTCATTGGTTTTTATTGTATAGGTGTATGAAGTTAATTAATTTTAAACACAAAACCCTCTTTTTTGCGCCTCTGGATGAGATTTTAAAAAAATGCTAAAACAGGTATTTCTTTATTTTTACTACTAAGTATTTATTCTGAGTTTCATGATTCTAGAACAATCTAATTTTCTTTTTTCATACAAACTTTAACCCCCCTTTTCACCCCCTTTTTCCAAAATTTTCCACAATTTCTGTAGCCTATATCCTATTCTGAATTTATTGGAATCGATTTGTGAACATTTCATTAATATCCGTTCAGTAGTTTTTACGTGATGCTCAGTCAAACAAACAAACAAACAAACAAAAATTTTAAAAATGGTTTTAATATGTTCAGTTACCGATTTTAAGTCACCCTGGTCGGTTTTTTTTTTTTTAATCTTCAATGTACAGATTTTTTGGTCTCAACGATTTTATTATATGTATAGATAGTAGAGATGTATAAAGTATCTACTGGTCTAAACAAGCGGTTGGCGCCGCGATTCTGTCTGCGTAAAATTCTCTTATCGCTATCCCGCGGGAACTATCCAATTTCCCGGGATAAAAACTAGCCTATGCCCTTTCTTAGGACTGAGACTATTACTGTAGTGGTTAACGCTTGAAAGCGTAACAGACAGGCAGAGTTACTTTCGCATTTGTAATATTAGTGAGGATAGGGATTGGTCCATACATTAATCACGTCTTTATCCCGTACGGGGAAGACAGAAACTAGGGTCATCATTATCATCATCTCCAGCCTGTATACGTCCCACTGCTGGGCACAGGCCTCCTCTCAGAGTGAGAGAGCTTGGGCTATAGTTCCCACGCGGGCCCATAGTGGATTGGGAACTTCGTACTTGCACTTAACACATAACGTGTGCAGCACTCACGATGTTCTTCGCCTAAAAGCTCATGGTAAATTTTAAATGTAATTTGGCACATAGATTCCGAAAACTCACAGGTGCGAGCCATGGATGAGAACCCACGACCCTAGGGTAACAAGACCTAAAAGTCACGTTTAGCTTGATTGTGGTTGTAAAAGAGTGAGTGGAAAGGGGAATCAAAATAGTGATGGGTTGCTAGCTTCATCGCCTATAACATGCTTCCTAAGATTTTCGTTGGTAATTATCATTTAAAAGAATGAGTTG
The DNA here is from genome assembly GCA_949127965.1 of Pandemis corylana. NCBI lineage: Eukaryota > Metazoa > Arthropoda > Insecta > Lepidoptera > Tortricidae > Pandemis > Pandemis corylana. The sequence goes on from OX421877.1 coordinate 5,239,565, forward strand.
GCGTTGAGGTTTGGTCGTTTATTACTAGCTGTTGCCCGTGACTTCGTCAGAGCAGAATTAGAGATCAGTACAGCGTTATTACCTAACTCGCTCGCAATCGCCATCGTGTTCATTTTGACAGTTCATGTATGGGCTGACAATTGGCATCGGAATCAGCTAGCTGTCACATTCATATAAGAACTGTCAAAATGAACACGATGGCGATTGCGAGCGAGGTAGGTAATAAGCCTACAGATCACAGACTACGTTTGTGTGGAGAAACAACCCCGATTCCCGCTCAAACTCAGACGCCTCGGGAATGGCGCGCTTTAGCGAACGGGAATGCCATGGTCGCCTGATGGGTGATGGCGGATGATAGATAAACCCATGTCGCTTTACGCGACCCGAGACTATGGGTTTGGGCCTATCCTACTAATATTATAAACGCGAAAGTTTGTAAGCATGGATGGATGTTTGTTACTCTTTCACGTAAAAACTGCTGAATGGATTTGAATAAAATTTGGAACGGAGATAGCTGATACCCTACATTACGACATAGGCTATTTTTTTATACCGGAAAATTGCGTAGTTCCCGCGGGATAGCGATAAGTGCCAATTTCTAATTCAACACGGACAAAGTCGTGGGCAGAAGCTAGTATTTAACAAAACGACTAATGTAACGGACTAAAATTAAGAAGTTAATAAAAGCGTTAACATTATTACCTTAGGCTCTGTCTACCCCGTAAGCGATAAAAACGTGATCTATATATGAGCTGCGCAAAATAATCACTGCAATTAGAGACTTAAATAAAAAGTGCTGTACTTTTTGTGTATACAGACATTAACGTCAAAAGTAAGAAGTGTAACAAACGGACTTATCTATTTGAAGCATCTCTTCCAATCACCTCACTAGTAGCCATTCATTGTCTAAAATTAAATTTCTAAACAAAAGTCATAATCTAGAGGCAGCGGTCGACAACATTTGGGTTTGTTTTAAAAAATATTAGTTTTGACATTGTTTTAAAGCTTTTGTTTAAAAAAAATGGCAACTGCCCATTATTTAATGTGAATTTCTATCTAAAGTTGTTACTAAGGTAATTAAATTTATTGTCTTTATTTAATTCTTTATTAAAAGAGACAGTAGGCACCAAACATTATCTGTCAGATATAATAACAGGGTCTTAAGTGTATTTTTTACTCGTGTCTAGAAGCTTGATATTAAATTGAGCTTTTAATATTAAAACCAATTAAAAATAGCATAGTTTATAAATAAGAAGACAGGTTTGTACGTAAATACATGCAAGACTATAAGCATTTTGTTCGATAGTGGAGGTTCAATTCGTTATATTTGAATTATTTTGCTAGGCACCACCTGCTCAATCTATTCTGTTCTCCAGTCCATTGTGGTTGCCTGGTAGAGATCGCTCTGTAGCGATAAAGCCGCCTATTGTTACCTTGTAATATTCTGTATACTTTTTTTTTGTTTTGGTTGTTATATGTGGTGTTCAATAAAGAGATTGTATTGTATTGTATTTTATTGTAGGTATATTAATTATTACGAAGCTCTCTGTGCTTAAGGATGATTATTTTCAAAAACAACAAGGTAAACCGTTAGTCCTTAAAATACATCGCGTCCCTGGAGCGCAGTTTTTTTTGTGAAACCGACCAATAAACAAAAGAAACGAGGCAGAGCAATATTTAGCGAGTAACAAAAAGTAGTTATGTATGTATGTATAACTGTTTATTATACAACAAATAACGGACAAAACAGGTGTACGAAGGCGAATTTATCCCTAAAAGGGATCTCTTCCAGTTAACCTTCGAACGATTGTTAGTTGCCTATATTTAGACCCACAAATGTACTATAATTGTTTCTTTATTTTTGTTCTGCAAAGTTGTAATTAACATTTTTACGTTCCATGCTCGGCTGGGAGTAAAAAAAGAACATACAATTTACCAGTTGCTTCTCTTCCCGTGCAGATGGTAAAAGCCTATCGAGGCAATGGGCGAAAATCTTAGGAATCATGTTATAGGTTATAGGCGATGCTGCTAGCAACCGATCACTATTTTGATACCCCTTTTCCACCTTTACGCCCATAATCATGCTAAACGTAGCCTTTAGGTTTTTTACTTTATCGTACTATAGAAATTAGAGGAATTTATAATAACTGTTTTCTTAAGTCATCTCATGTCTTTTTAACCTATGAATTTAAAAAACGTCCTTATTTATTACTCTTTATTGCACGTAAACACATGAAAATAACGTTTACAAACAATTTTATCCATAGAAAAGTCTCGTTTTAAATAACAATTATCAGCTGTTGTTATCATTAAACTGTAACCAAACAGACGTACACATCTACCGCAAGTGTATTTTCGCACAAAAACAAAGACGTTTTTTCCCCCATTAACCTAATTAGAAGTTAGGTTGGCGACCCCTGCGAGTTAAGGGTCCGTTATAATTGAGTTACCAATAATTAAAACGTGTAACGATTCTGGCTGTTAAGGGGAGTTCACACGGAATGTTATTTGCATTAAAAAATATATATTTTTAAATTTGTAAGCGGTACTGAAGATAAGATAGAACGGGTAGAAAAATCCAAAAAGGAAAGGAATGATGAGGATTCGGGTTCGATTCCCGGCCATAGCTTTGCTTTTTGGATTTTTCTGTATTCTAATTATCAGTGTCGTTTAGAAATTAAATTTGTAACGGGTAAACGTAAAAATAAATGTAAAAATTAAGAAGTACTCTTGATTCATTTGATAGTATATACAATTTGTTAATGTGTAGTTTTATTTTTTGGTTAGAGATCTGACTATGAAGCCTGAGGTCCCGGGTTCGATCGCTGGTCGTGGCAGATATTTGTATGAAAAATACGAATGTTTGTTCTCGAGTCGAGGATGTTTAATATGTATTTAAATATTTATATTTATCTATATGAGTATGTTTATCCGTTGTCGAGCACTTATATTAGCAAGCTTTGATTAGTTTGGGACTAAGTTAATTGGTGTCAATTGCCTGATATTTTATTTATTTTTTACAGACGGATATGAAAGAGTAGAAATCAGATTAAAAGTGACATTAATTTTAGAGAAAAGTCAAGCGATTCATGTCAAAAAGTGCCCGTTTCTACTCATTTACACTAATGTTATAAAGAATAAAGATTTGATTGTTTGTTTGTTTGCTTCTAATAGGCACCGAAACTACCGGACCGATTTGAAATTATTTCACCGTTAGAATCCTACATTATTCTTGATGAAAACAGGCTACATGGGCCCGACTATTCAATTTTGTAAAAAAAAATTGTCCTCTAGTTTTCTGACAATTTTTTTATGTCCAAATCTGCTGTCTCGCTCACACAGATCCGCCGTCTCGCTCGCCGCACACCCGCCTTAACGCACGTCAGTGATATTGATTGATGGCGCACCGCCTAACGAGTTATTTTAAATTACAGCTCACCAAATTACAACTATTCAACTTTTTGTATATTTTAATCGCTAACAAATTGTTAGGTATTGTTGTTGTAATGTATTTATTGGTGGGGTCGGGGGTTCAAAGGTTTAAATAAGTTTCTTAAGTGCGGACACTTAACATTGAGTTAAAAATAAAAAATAAAACTATGTTTTTTTTTTTAATATGAATAGGAAGGCAAACGAGCAAGTGGGTCACCTGATGGTAAGTGATCACCACTGCCCATAGACACTCGCAACCCCGGAGGGATTGCAGATGCGTTGCCAACCTAGAGGACTAAGATGAAATGCCTCTTGTGCCCGTAATTTCCCCGGCTGTCTTACTCTCCACACCGGAACACAGCAGTGCAAGCACTGCTACTTAGCGGCAGGATTAGCGAGCAATCCAAGAGTGCCAGCAGAAGTGTACGCACACGCACACTGCGGCAACTCTTCCTCCGTCTTACGAATTTTCGATCAGGTCCCGTGTCCTGACGGTGACGTGACCTGACGCGAGTTTGACATTTTTTACCCGTCCCAAAAAGTGCATAACGCCGCTAAAGGAGTTTTCACTTCAAAAATACATACAAACACACACAAATCACGTCTATATCCCTTACGGGGTAGACGGAGCCTGAGGTAACAAAACCCAAAGGCCACGTTTAGCATGATTGTAGGGGTATAGGTAGAAAAAGGAATCAAAATAGTGATGGGTTGCTAGCATCGTCTACAACATGATTCCTATGATTTTCGCTTCCCTCGATAGGCTTTTACCATCTACGCGGGAAGAAGCAACTGGTATATTCTATGCTTTTTCTTTCCTCCCAGACCAGCATGGAAGAAGATCTAAGTATTTGATATTAATTACAACTTTATCCTACGTAGTTCCTGAGTTAATGTTTTGACAGACGGACGGATGGAGGGACAACAAAGTGATTCTTTAATGATACCGTTTTTTCCTTTTCGGCGCGCAACCCTAAAAATCTGACTCCTGAGTGCTGCAGACAAAATACTAACACATCGATGACACAAAGAAAATACATTCTTATTTCACACAAAATAACATCTTTCACGGTCGAAAAGCATTCACAATTTGCAAAAAGCTAACGCTGGCCACGCCCCTGTAAAGCTGGCGGGTAAAGCTACAGTCAAGTGAGAAACGGTTTAATAAATTAAGGTTCCTTCTTATAATTTTTTTATACCTCTCTACTCTCTCTACCTATTTTTAAAAACCTACTCAAGTCTCACTATTTATCACTAATTTAATCCACTTCCTGTCTTTAGTACCTTATCTTTTCTTTTTGCTTCTGATTAAATCCTTTTCTGTTGTATGGCCTTCTTATTTTTCATTGCTTCTCACATTTATTTTATCTTAAGTTTTATGTTATGTGTATATGTATGAATTATTTTATTTTATTTATTTAGCTATGTATTATATTTATGTTGATACTGTTGTTTTTATTATCCCTGCGTTTATCCTGTCTATTTGTTTCCGCCACCTACTTAAACTGTCTCCAACTTATTTAGCTTTTTGGTTGTCTGGAAGAGATCGCTATTAAGCGATAAGACCGCCTATTGTCTACATTGTTCTTTGTTTCTGTATTGTTTTGTACTGATTTGTGGTGTTCAATAAAGAGTATTTGTATTGTATTGTATTGTATAGTAGAAAATGGTTCGTCAATTTTCCCTTTATATTTAATTGCTCTGCTTATTAAAACAATAGAGATCCACATATCAGGCTTCGTACGGGTGAAATCAGTGTGTCTCTACTATATTATGCATTTTCAACATGAAACTACCGTGAGACTTAACGCGCGCGAGCGCTCCTAGAAGGACTACGAATTAGTTCGAAACATGTCGAGCATCACTCGACTTTTATGCGTGAGTTATGTAATTATATTATGCATGTGTTATACATACCTTCCTCTTGAATCACTCTATCTATAAAAAAAAACCGCAACAAAATCCGTTGCGCAGTTTTAAAGATCTAATCATACATAGAGACAGGCAGACAGCGGAAAGCGACTTTATTTTATACTAGCTTCTGCCCGCGACTTCGTCTGCGTAGAATTATACATAAAAACCTTCGTCTTGAATCACTCTATCTATTAAAAAAACCGCATCAAAATCCGTTGTGTAGTTTTGAAGATATATGCATACATAGGGACATAGGGACAGAGAAAGCGACTTTGTTTTATACTATGTAGTGAAGACAGTGACAATGTAGCGCTAAAGGCTCAAAATTTTACAAAAAACGGTTCTAAATTTCACGATGGAACCCCAATCAAAATTCAAATTTAAACGAGACCTTCCACCAACAAACTATCGAATGCTGGCCCGAAGCCGTTCCAAATTCAAAACTGTTAAACTAACCGACCGTGTATTCTGAAAATGAATTCGCGTTCGATTTTTAAACGTATTTTTTTATTGGCCGTCGGGAGTTGACTCAGGGCTGCCAGTATTTTATCGTCTTTTGTTTGGTTGCAAAAATGACTTTTAAAAGTCGAGTGTGTTCGTTCCGAGTGATTTATCTTTTAGAAAGGATGTGAGACTTAGCTGTGTCTTTGTGATATTATTGAGTTGGTGAAGTGAATGTAGGTTATTTTTTATTGTCGAATGATTTTAACTTTTTTTTTTGTCACCGGTAAGGAAAAAAACAAAATTATAATTATAATTTGCATTGTGACATCATTTTGGTGCTACCAAATGAATCAAGAATTTTACTTCTTGTATTTCATTTTGTTTTTACGGTTTTACCCGTTAGAAATTAACTTAACCTAAATTAAAGTACCTAGCATTTGAAAACAGCGCCTTCTCTCGTCCCTGTCTGGGAGTAAAGAAAAAACAGAGAATGTACCAGTTGCTTCTCTTCCCGCACAGATGGTAAAAGTCCATCGAGGGATTGGGTGAAAATCTTAAAAATCATGTCATAGGCGATGCGGCTACCCATCACTTTTTTATTCTTTCCACCTATACGCCCACAGTCATGTTAAACGTGGCCTTTAGGCCTTGTTACCTTAGGCTCTGTCGTGACTTAGACGTGAATTATGTATGCATGTATATAAAAAAAAAATACAGTCAAGTGGCAACCCTAGCTAATCGATAAAAGACGTTACGCGTCATAGAGCAAGCAATAAATGTGATCCCAAATATTGTGCCTACCTTTACTAACATTCTCGTGACATTCTGATACAGGTAGTAGGATCGACCCTTGGTATAGACCGATCGCTTAAATGAGTCGCCAGCGCGGCACAGGGGCGCGGGTAGGACGACAAAGGGGAGCGGGAGAGGAGCGGGCGGCAGGCGCACTACCCGCCCGCACCTCTCCCGGTCCCCTATAGATTATTATAATCAAGAATAGACTGGACAAAATGGTGACATGTGGCTTTGTGTCAAAACTTTTTGTCTATGGCGAAGATCAAAAGGAAAGTTTGAGCTGCGTGTATATCCGTTTCTATGTCCACTCGTAACTACTCAACGGCTTAACCAATTTCTTTAGATTTAGCTAGATGGCGCTAATGTCGCAAGGTTTTAAAGTGATAGTCTGATAAAATGTGTAATTACACAAACTTTAAGACATACAATTATATTTGGATACATACTCATACACAAATCACGTCTTTTTCACTTACGGGGTAGAAAGAGCCTAAGGTAACAAGGTACCTACAGGCCACATTTAGCTAGATTGTGGGCGTATAGGTGGAAAATGGAAACAAAATAGTGATGGGTTGCTAGCCTCATCGCCTATAACATGATTCCTATGATATGATTTTATTTGGATAATGGATATACAATACAATACAATACAAATACTCTTTATTAAAGACCACAAATCAGTACAAAACAATACAGAATCAAAGAACAAGGTAGATAATAATAGGCGATCTTATCGATTAATAGCGATCTCTACTAGACAACCAATAAGACAGAGAAATAATTTGGAGACAGTTTAAGTAGGTGGCGGAAACAAATAGACAGGATAAACGCAGGGATAATAAAAACAACAATACCAACATAAATATAGTACATAGCTAAATAAATAAAATAATACATACATATACACATAAATAAATGTAATTAAGTTTTTTTTTCAATGAATAATTAAATACAGCGCGCGATATCGACAGACATGCACACAGCTGAGTATCTCATTTTTTGCAGTCGGTTAAAAAGAGGCAGCAACAAGTATCTCGAGCCCTTTTGTCGTCATATCAGTTGTGTGACACAAATATATTGTTCTCGATAAAGAATCGTGCCAAAATTCGAATTAAACCAATGATAATGACAAATTGGTTGCATTAAGTTTTAAAAATCTTCAATTTAATCCGTTGTACTTATTATGTGGGGAGTGCCACAATAAAGAGATCTCTCCAGCCAGATGCTCCTGGGGACCGAAGTCCGAAGGAAGAGAGTTGAGAGTTGTATTTATGCAGCATTGAGAAACTTCGTTAGCGGCATGTAGAACGATGTGACAGCTGTCATTAGAACTGGCGCTAGCTACTCGCGCGTCGTAGTTATGTAGAGGCCAACTAGGTGGCGCTAGGGTCGCTTATACATAAATCACGTCTTTATCCCTTACGGATAGACAGGGCCTAGGGTATCAACAGCCAAAGGCCACGCTTGATTGTGGGCGCATAGGTGGAAGCGGAAAGGGGAATCAAAATAGTGATGGGTTGCTCATTTTTGTTATTCAGTAAATAAAAAAAACTGGTCACGAGGTCTATAAAAAGCAGGTTATACCAAAAACCCTAGTGTTAACGTGGCAATCTGCTCGCGGCTGGCTCGCGAGCCACGTCCACACTGATGTTTTTGGTTACTGTTACGTGCAATAGTTACCGTAACAGCTCGCAGGTGAGTACCTACCTGGCCAAACTTGTACTGGTATAGGGTTTGGTATACATCCTTAGGTACCTACCTACTTATATTATGAATTCGAAAGTAACTCTGTCTGTCTGTCTGTTGTGCTTTCACGCCTAAACCACTGAACCGATTTTAATGAAATTTGGTATAAAAATAGTTTTAGGCCCGGGGAAGGACATACGATAGTTTTTATCCCAGAAAATCTTATAGTAGCGAATTCTACGCAGACAGAGCTGCGGGCAAGAGCTAGCTTAAAAATATACGTTAGCATCCCTTTATTTTTTCGTTCAGGACTCCCTTAAAAGTTTCATGGAAAAACGATTAGGGAAGGACAGTTGGAAAACGAAATTATTATGATTTAATAATTGCATGGTATTTTCATTAATGAAATAAAAGCATATTTCTAATTACTAGTCCGTATTCACTCTATCTGTAATAAAATTCATCTTTGGCCGACAGAATGTATTCGTCGTAAAATTGGTGGCTATATTGGTAAAGCCTTTTTGTACAGCTTTTTCAGCAGTGACTCTACCAAAACCGTATACCACAAAAACTACCACTAATTACTAATTTCCGAAGGTCATCACCCCTTAACAAAAACTAAATAAGATTCACACTTACTCACTTAATACATCCGCCATTTTGAATACCGAAATGTCATTAGCTATAAATGGCGTTTCGCGCCAGCGAAAGAGTGTTGCCACAATGGAAAATCATAAATCAAGACGTCCTTTTGACACTGGCTGAATGGACTTCAATGCATCGATGCAAAGTTTTTTTTCTCAAAAGACCGTGGCCTTTTTGATTAATTGTTAAAAAGTTTTTGCTCTCCGTTTTTGTTTTCAAGGTTGCCAGTGACTTGGTCTTGTGATCGTTTTGAATTAGGGAGTTTCCTTGTGATGGTGTAATTATAAGTAAGTACTTACGACTGGAGCTACCTTTGCTTATACTGCTTGATTTTTTTAGCTACTTGCCTAGGCGTATCCAGCATTTGTTAAAGGGTGGGACATACATACATAAATCATGTTTTAATACCTTACGGGGTAGACAGCTTCGGGTACAAGACCCAAAGGCCACGCTTAGCATGATTGTGGGCGTACAGCTGGAAAGAGGAAACAAAATAGTGATGGGTTGCTAGCCGTCTATAACAAGGTTCGTAAGATTCTTGCCCGTTCCCTCTATGGGCTTTTACCATGCGCGGAAAAGAAGCAACTGGTACATTCTGTTTTTTCTTGCAAGACTAGAATTGAAGGAACACGGCAACGTTGAAAACGGGCTAACACTATCTGTCTATTATATCTATGGCTATTAGCCTAGGGATTTACTGTGAAATAACCCTCCATCTATAATTGTTTGCTCTGGCAACCCCACGTGATAAATTTACCGCTCTTTATAGACATTATAAAATCTTTATACGTGGTCAAAGATTAATACAGAATTAATTCAGAATTTCTCAAAAGATGATTGAATTTTGATTGGATATTTAAATATATGTGCGAAATGAATATGAGCAAAAATCTTAGGAATCATGTTATAGGCGATGCGTAGCAAGGAACCCATCAATGATTTGTTTCCCCTTTCCACCTATACGCCCACAATCATGCTGAACGTGGCGTGGTCTTGTAACGTTAGGCTCTGTCAACCCCGTGAGGGATAAAGACGTGATTTATGTATGTATTTAAATGTATTTAAGTAGAATTTAATTATCGTAGTAATTTAATGTATTTTATTTTGAAAGAATGACTTTCTGCAAAGTTTCTTGCGGCGCATTCTTGGCAATGATGGTCTTTCCGAATGCGCTGGTAGTTTCAAAAAAGACATGTAAAAGAGCCCTTAGCGGTCAATTTACAAAAGTAAATGTTGAATTTTGATTTTTTTAATATTTACACAAACGGATGACCTACAGGAAAAACATAGAATGGACCAGTTGCTTCTCGTCCCGCGCAGATGGTAAAAGTCCATCCAGGGAATAGGCGAAATCCATAGGCACGTTATAGGCGATGCGGCTAGCAACCCATCACTATTTTGATTCCTTTTCCACCTATACGCCTCCAATCATGCTAAACGTGCCCTTTAGGTCTTGTTAACTCAGGCTCTGTCTACCCCGTAAGGGATGTAGACGTGATTTGTGTGTGTATGGATAACCCACGTGTAAAAGTCTAGTAGAGTCGTTTCGCTGCCGGGCGAGCGCTTCAAGTGGAAGGACTGCGAATTAGTCCGAAACATGTCGAGCATTACTTTGCTTTTACACGTGTGTTATCCGTTAGTTTAACTATGGTTTAGTCTCACGGTAGTTTCATGTCGTAAATATAATACATATCGAAAAACCTCAGGCCAAAGCAAAAAGATAAATGTTTTTTTGTGAAAATCAGTGTGGTAGGTACCTACATACATACGTACATACATACATATATAAATCACGTCTTTACGGGGTAGACAGTCTAAAGTAACAAGACCTAAAGGCCACTTTTAGCTTGATTAAGGTGTAGGTAAAGGTGAAAATGGGAATCTAGATAGTGATGGGTTGCTAGCCGTAGCCGACGCCTTTAGCATGATAGCTATGATAGGTACCTACATTCTAATAAAAAAGCGATAAAAGAAATTAACAGCCTGTTTAAATGTTTGTTTTGGTTAAAATTACGCACTTAACTGATAACTATTTCTTCCTAAATGTCACAATCTCTAAAATAAAACAATTCTTATCTTCTTTATACACGTAATAAAACAGCTATGGAAAAAATTACATAATTACTGCTGAAAAAAAAACTTTTGTATCTTCGTTTGTCTGTTTGTTCATCTATAACTATAAAACTAACTGGCTGCCTAACCACTAATGCTACAGTCTTGAAATTTGGCATACAAGTAGGGAATCATAACAGCGACAAAAATTATAAAAGGATTTTCGAAAATCCCGTGGGATAAGCAATAAAGACTTACATACATGAAGTCGCGAGCAAGAGCTTCACTACTGTTAACTCGCGGACGAAGTCGCGGGCAAAAGTTGGTTGTGTTTTTTTAAAATACCTGTCTATTTTTAAATAATCTTTGACCTAGTCAATGTAGGCACATAGTCAGCGCTCACGCATCATCTGACTAAATACATACATACATACATAATATATTATATCACGTCTTTATCCCTTACGGGGTAGACAGAGCCTAAGGTAACAAGACCTAAAGGCCATTAGCATGATTATGGGCGTATAGGTGGAAAGGGGAATCAAAATAATTGTAAGTGGGGAATTAAATTATGCTAAACGTGGCCTTTAGGTCTTATTACCTTAAGCTTTGTCTACCTCGTAAGGTATATAGACGTGATATTATATGTAGATGTATGTGTGTAGGTTATTTAAATCGTTAATTTTGTCGGTGACCGTTTTTCAAAAATGACGCAATTTTTTGACTCAATTTTTGAAAAACATACAGATTTTGAAACTGCCAGTCTATTTTTTAATAATCTTTGCCGCTGTCAGTGTAACCGTCATATAACCAGCGCTCACGCAAGTCCAGATACAACACTGCCAAATTAACTGCCTGTTTAACTGTTTAGAGACTCTAATTAACTTGTACTATCGTAAACTGTTAATTATTGCTTTTGGGGTTAAAACACCATTGTTTATAAATACATACATACATACACAAATCACGTCTTTATCCCTTACGGGGTAGACAGAGCCTAAGGTAACAGGTACCTACAGGCCACATTTAGCAAGGTTGTGGGCGTATAGGTGGATAATGGAACCAAAACAGTGATGGGTTGCTAGCCGCATCGCCTGTAACATGATTCCTTAGATTTTTGCCCATTCCCTCGATGGGCTTTTACCATCTGCGCGGGTAGAAAAGCCATTGGTACATTCTATGTTTTTTCTTTGCTCCCAGACCAGTATGGAAGAAGTATTGTTTATAAGGTTTACTCTAATCCTGTCGACAAGCAGCAGTGCTTACGCTGCTGGGCCATTTTTTTAAGTTGTACCTACCCTCAATTTTTCTTTGATTTTTTTTTTCCTTTTTAAACTCACGAGAACTTCCATGCTGGTCTGGAAGCAAAGAAAAACAGAATTTACCATTTACTTCTCTTCCTCGAGGGAACGGGCAAAAATCTTAGGAATCATGTTATAGGCGATGCTAGCAATCCATCACTATTTTGATTCCCCTTTCCACCTATGCCCACTTGTTATCTTAGGCTCTGTTTACCCCGTAAGGGACCTAGACGTGATTTTAACGTATGTTCACGAGCACTGTCGATCCTAATAGGAGAAAAAAGCGTTTCAAAATTTCCATACATTTTTAACCTTTATGTTCCATTCCGTTGCCGTCATACAAACTTGTATGTATGAAGTAGTTTCCATGGATCACAGACAAAGTTGCGGGCAAAAGCTATTATATTATTATAATGATCTTATTAAAATTAAAATGATTACGTTTAACATTTTAACCTATTATAATTAACAAATTTTTGATTATAAATTTACTAGCTACTACCCGCGACTCCGCCTGCTCAGAATTCGCTTATCGCTATCCCGCGGGAACTATGCTTATTTTTTGACATAATAACTATCCTATGTCCTTCCCCGGAACTGAAACTATGTCTAAACCAAATTCCAACTAAATTGATTCAGCGGTTTAAGCGTAAAGAAGTAACAAACAGACACACTGTCGTATTTATGATAGTATGGATAAATTATCAGGAACGTGAAGTCAGAAGTCAAAAGATAAAAAAACCCAAATTCGCAAAATTATAAACAAAACAAACATGTTATTCATTTTTTATACGTTATCTGTGAAAAAAAACTTGATAACTAAACGGACATTTTAAACATTGAAATACCCCAGAAAATAGAAAATATATGTTATAATGTGATATGAAATAAAACTAAATGCGTCATTGACGGACAAAGAGGAATTAACCTATAGAATGGTATGTTCTATACTATTCTACAACACATTAGTGAGTTATCAAACGAAAAAAAAGGTCCTGCGACATAAAGTAAGTAAATGCATTATTGTACAAATATAAAGAAACAGAGACAAATCACAAAAAAGACATTAAGTATAATGCACAAAGGTGAACTTATCCCTATAAGTTATCTCTACCAGTTAACTTTTGAGTAAATGAGAGGAGCATTAAGCGAGAGACCGATAAAGAGTGCGTTTAAAATAGGGTAAAACCCGGATAGTCGCCCCGAGGGTATAGTTGCCTTGATTGCAATTACTCTACTTTCACGAATGAAACACATGTTATTTTATTTATCTATCGAGAGACTCTTCAACTACAACTAAGTTGACCGTGTTGCATGTCTCTGTGCGATTGCACGAGACGCCTAGGTGCGATCAAAGTTTTAGCGGGGTAAATGTCCTCTTTCTCAACAAGGCAACTATCCTAAACGTAATTTACATGGTTTAGGCAACTATCCCCTATATGGGAGTTGTCCCAAAATTTAGAGGTCTGCAAAAATCGAATACTCTGGAAATATCAAAGATAATGTTTATTCCTCTCATCAATTTGAAGATAATAAACCAAAGTACCTACCCGTTTTACAAATAAAGAATCTTGCTTTTTGTACAAAGAGATATAAAGTAATTTCAAAAAGTGGGGCATCTATCCTGGTTTTACCCTATCCATATAGCGAAAGCTACAATAGAGCGTACACATCTCAAAATACAAACAATTCATAAATAAACTACTAAATATCATTACACACATACACATGCATACATGCACATTACACACTACATACAATATGAAAGTTTCTGGAAATTTCTGAGAATATTCTTTCTATTTTGAGAATATATTCCAACTTGCACATTGCCAAGTACTACGATGACGATGATGATGTTTTGCATTGACGGGCTGTCTGGATTAAATCGCAGGTGTTTTCCCGCAATTAATACTAACCCATACAAATAACCCCCAGTCACCCCTGATTACCCCGTGAGGGATTATAGTCGTGAACATATGTACGTTAGGGGCGTTATCAGATTTGGACGTATCATGTTTGGGGCTGAATCTCTTTATGCCCACATTGGGGATACCAGGGGTGGCACAGTCATATAAACTGACTTCAAAAAATGGAGGACTTAATTCGGTTGCATTTTTTTATTTTATTTTTTTATCTTTACTTCCATTCTGGTCTCGGAGCAAAGTAATAACATAGCATGTAACAGTTGCTTCTCTGCCCGCGCAGATGGTAAAAGCCCATCGAGGGAATGGGCGAAAGTCTTAATTATGTTATAGACGATGCGGCTAGCAACCCATTACTATTATGATTTCCCTTTCCACCTATACGCCCTTAATCATGCTAAACGAGGCCTTAAAGTTTTGTTCAAAAATTCATCATCATCTCCTGCCTATATATGTCCCACTGCTGGGCACAGGCCTCCTCTCAGAATGAGAGGGCTGCCATAGTTCCCATGCGGGCCCAGTGCGGAGTGGGAACTTCACACACACCATTGAACATACATACATACACAAATCACGTCTTTATCCCTTACGGGGTAGACAGAGCCTAAGGTAACAAGACCTACAGGCCACGTTTAGCAAGACACTGAGGGCACCATGTTATAGGCACCATTAGACATTATTTTTGTGTTAGACACCATTGAATCGCTTCGCAAATTGTATCTATGTATGTATGTAAACTCTTTATTGTGCAAAATAAACAAGACAAATACAATCGACAAACACTGAGATACATTAATAATCCTTACTTATTAATATTATAAATGCAAAAGTAACTCTGTCTGTCTCGCTGTTTTCACGCTTAAACCGCTGAGCCGATTTAGTTGAAATTTGGTATACAGATAGTTTGAGTCCCGGGAAAAGACATAGGATAGTTTTTATCCCGGAAAGTTGCATAGTTCCCGCGGGATAGCATAGCCCAAACCACTGGACTTAGAGACTTGAAATTTTGCACATAGATACCTTATACAATGTAGGCATCCACTAAGGAAGGATTTTTGGAAATTCCCACGGGATAAGGAAAAAACGGGAATTATATATTCGATTCCGAGTGACGCTATCTCAGTAACTATAATAACTACACTCTTCAAATTTGATACAAAAGTAGGTGATTACAAAACTAAGAAACCAATTTCAGGATTTTTGGAAATTCCCACGGGATAAGGAAAAAATACGGGATTTATCTACGCGGACGAAGTCGCGGGCAAAAGCTAGTTAATAATATATTAATTATTGCAGATATTCATTTAATTTTATTCTTTTACTTTTGTTTTTTTTTAAAGAGTTGGCAACCCTACAAGCGTATAAATCGAATAACAGTTCCGAGCAAATCCTCTCCAATGATATTCGATTAAGTAAATTTTACGGGTCGTCGGGTATTTTCGGGCCCCAACTACCTATTAGTGACGTCACTTTCTGTTAACCGATTATAGAGCGAGACAAAACTAGGCGGGATCGATAGCTCGCGCCGTGACAGCTGTCATTTCTCGGTGCTTCGTTTGGTCGAACAATTGTTTTGCCTAATAATGTTTCGTCGAATGATCGAGTGGCCTCAAATTATAAATCGAAATAGTAATAATATCTAAAAATTTCGCCCATTCCCTCGATGGGCTTTTACCATGCGCGGGAAGAGTAACGTGGTACATTCTGTGCTTTTCCTTTACTCCCTGACCAGCATGGAAGGCAAAGTAATAAATACTTCAAAAATCTTGTGACAAAAATGTCGGTAATGTTGAACGGTATAACACGGTCAAAAGACCCCTCCCCCCTGTCGGGCTCTTAGCCGACGGATAATGATATCCCTCAAAATGGTCAGAAATGACGGCATAGCGCTCAGAGTTATTTTATGATATAGTAACAGCCTTCTAAGCTTCATTCACGCTGGTTCATTTCACAGGTTTTTTTTGTCCATGGGCTTGTAGTCTAAAAAACTTATGTATTGTGTTTCTTTGTACAAAAACCCAATTTAATATAAATGCAACCATTACATGGGACTTAAGTCATTTTTCTAATTTGGACCGTTAATTTGTCTATCACACATTACTCATACAATACATACAAGAGGTCATTTACTTGAGTTCACCTATAGATTAGATTAGATTAGATTTATTTGTCACCCTTTTAAAAGTACAATTAAATGTCAAACATAAGTAATTCACAAAGGGATCGTCAATTTTAATAAAATAGTAATAATAATAACTGAAATCAAATTAAAACAAAATTATAACAAACAAAAATAAAAATGAAAAATGAAAAATGAAAAAGTGTTTATTCCAAGCAAATTATACAGGAGGATAGCTACAACTAAGGGCCCTGTGCTAGGATACCCTGTGTTACAGGACCCTTCCATACAGATACAATGTTAAATGCTACAAGTCGTACAGAGAATAATAAAAATAACAGCACTAATAAAGATAATAGATTCACAAAAGGATCGTCATGGGTACATAAAAATGAGAAAATAATAATAATTTAAATAAAACCTATTTTGAAATCAATTTAAAATGTCAAATAGTAAATATAAAACCGCAAAATGTGAAAATATTGTCAGAACACTAAATAACAAAAATAATAATAAATGAGGTACTAGAATGGTACAAATAATAATTATCACACATATAATAAACTCATTCAAAATTAAATGTCAAGTTTAGCGTCACTGTACTCTTGATGATACATTTATAGTGGTAATAGCGTGTTAGTACAGTGTCCACACGTTGCGAAATCAACAATGACAGGTTTGACATGTCTCATGTCATAGTCGATAGCGAAGTGGGTCAAGAGTCATTAATATTCACCTTTATTGACCTGAGATACACACTGACAGACAGCTTGACCGTCGAGTCTCTCTCACTCGGCCGATTTAAGTATCAAACCCATAAGAGCGAGTGAGATAGCAAGATAATTCCGAATGGCATTAAAGACTCACGGACTGTGCTAACTTTTGCCCGCGACTTCGTCTGCGCAGATAAAGTGGCATACCCCTTTGATCGCTTTCAGGGATAAGTTCGCCTTTGTGCATTTGTGTTATCCTGTATTCACCTTTTTCATGTGTTTTATGTACAATAAAGAGTTATACATACATACATACTCCCCTCATAATCATACTTAAACTATTTTTACATACACACATTTTTTCTTGTATGAGAGCCGATAGGGTAAACGATTCTGAGTAAAAAAGCCAAAATATTTAAATTCTGGAAAAAATGTTCATGTGGACTTTTTTTGGAAAACGCTCACATCATACATAACATACATACCGTCACGCCTCTTACCCACAGGGGTAGGCAGAGACTACTATGCTCCTCTTGCTACGATCCTGACATACTTTTCGCTTCATCATCATCAATCTCTTCATACATGCTCGTCGGTTTGGGGTACTCCTGACCTGACCTTTTTCTAAAACATCTCTTATTTGGTCTCGGAACGTCCGTCTAGGCCTTCCCCTCCCAACGCAACCATTCACACTCCCCATATAGATCTGTTTAGTTAGTCTACCTTCATCCATCCTCTCTAGTGACCAAACCAACTAAGCATACTTTTTTCTATCAGTCACATATCTATATTTGTGGAGCAATCTGAATCTCGGAAACGGCTCTATCGATTTTAATGAAAAGTACGCAGGGGGTTTCGGGGGTGATAAATCGGTCTACAATACAATACAAATACAAATACTCTTTATTGAACACCAAAATCAGTACAAAAGAATACAGAATCAAAGAACAAAGTACACAATAGGCGGTCTTATCGCTTGATAGCGTAGCTAGTTTTCATTCTTAGACAACGTACCAAAAAAATACCAAGCAAAGCTCGGTCATCCAGGTACAAATATAGAAACACGCCAACAAGCTCTCCAAACTAGTTTCCCGTGTGTCACGTACCTTACATTGTATTAAAGAAATAATAACAGAGTGACCTTACTTTCTAATTGCCTTTTTATTTCGTTGTCTACTTTGTTATTGACTCTATTATTGTCTCTATAGCTTAAATTAAAGCATATAAATCACATACATATATATAAATAACTAGCTGTTGCCCGCGGCTTCGCTCCCGTTTTTTTTTCTTCTAAATTTCAATATTTTCTCACCGTTTAAACCTTCCCTGGGCTTCCACGAATATTTCAAGACTAAAATTAGACAAATCGGTTCAGCCGTTCTCGAGTTTTAGCGAGACTAACGAACAGCTGATTTTTATTTATATAGATATGCCATGCTGGTCTGGGAGTAAAGGAAAAACATAGAATGTACCAGTTGCGGCTCTTCCCGCGCACGGTAAAAGAGGGAATGGGTGAAAATCTTAGGAATCTTGGTATAGGCGATGCTAGCAACCCATCATTATTTTGATTTCCCTTTTCACTTATACGCCCTTAATCATGCTCAACGTGGCCTTAAGGTTTTGTTACCTTAGGCTCTGTCTACCCCGTAAGGGATAAAGACGTGATATATGTATGTATATTTATGTATTAATAGCTTTTGCCGGCGACTTTGTCCGCGCAGGTAACGTCAGAGTCACATAAAAAATATATATATTTTAATAAAAAGTATCCTATGCTACTTCTAATACCTCCAAGAACCATGTGTACAAAATTTCATGATGATCGGTTGAGTAGTTTTTGCGTGAAAGCGTAACAAACAAACTTACATTCGCATTTATAATATTAATAGGGATGTACGTACGCTGACTTTTACCGCTGTGGTCATTCGCATTTAGTGTAAGGCTTACCACATGTAAAGCTAGTTTAACAATTACCCTCTCAATTGTAACTTAACATTAACCAATGTCGTAATAAAACAATGATACAGTGTGTTCCGAAATTTTGTAACTATTAATAATTTTGTTGTTTCGAATGGCATGTGTCAGCTATCCTCTGGCTATATATTTCCGATTGACAAACTTAAGAATGCTATAGAATTACCAATTTTATTTATTACTAGCTTCTGCCCGCGACTTCGTCTGCGTAGTATTATACATAAAAACCTTCCTGTTGAATCACTCTATCTGTTAAAAAAAAACGCATCAAAATCCGTTGTGTAGTTATAAACTACATAAATATACACACACAACTTTGACTAGTAGAGAATTTATACATCTCTACTACAAACTAATATAATTTAAGGCTCGGGGACCTTATACATCCCTTTTATAAATGTATTTAATTTAAGTAGAATTTAAGTATTGTAGAAGCTTAATGTATTTTGTTGAAAAAATCACTTTCTGCTAAGTTTCTTGCGGCGCATTCTTCTTGGCAATGATGGTATTTCCGAATGCGCTGGTAGTTTCGAAAAAGACATGTAAAAGAGCCCTTAGCAGCCAATTTGCAAAAATAAATTTATTTTCTTTTGCATTTAACCATTTGAACAACATTTTTTTAAACTTATTTTTTTTTTTTTAAATAATAAATTTATTGAATATAATGATAAAAATACCGAAACAAACATATTTACAAGTTAAAAGTTGATACGAAAAAACCTTAAACTATCTTAATCTAATCCTAAATACCTATATTTACAAATTTTGCATTTTAATTTTATTTAAATTTTATACTTTATCCAGGCTCAGTTCTTGCTCTTCTTAACTCTACCTAAATCCGACTCAAACCCACTATTACCGACTAAACAGCCGACTCCAAAAAACCGGTAAACACACGGTACGATAACTTTGATTGCTGTAACCTGTCATTATCTCACAAATATAGGATCTATTCCGTTCAGTCTCGTATTTATTTGTAGTAAGTAGACAATTCAAATAGGCTTTCAAAAAGTAGGAAAAGCATACCGTGGAAGAGAAAGGAAAGTATAGTATACCCATACCCATACCATACCATACCCATAGTGTGCCTGTGGGGACGGAAGCGAGACATGCCCTCGGTACCGCTCTGCTTTCAGAGCAGGACATGAGTGCGTGAGATCCAACATTGGGGGCGGCAGACGCAAGCTTGCCTTCGGAATCCAAAAGCTTATTGGTTACTTACTTGACATGAAATGTATATTTCATAATTTTGTTTTATTTTTATTCTCTTCGACATTGGAGACATCATCTCCAATTAATTTATTTGACGGTGAAGGCGTTTTACACCTCCACTGAACTTATTATTATTTTTATTATTTTTTGTGTTTCATTTTGACTAGTAGAGACTTTATACATCTCTACTATTTATAGATTAATATAATTTAAGGCTCGGGGACCTTATTCATCCCTTTTATGAATGTATTTAATTTAAGTAGAATTTAAGTATTCTTACTGTATTTATTTTGAATAAATGACTTTCTGCCAAGTTTCTTGCGGCGCATTCTTCTTGGCAATGATGGTCTTTCCGAATGTGCTGGTAGTTTCAAAAAGACATGTAAAAGAGCCCTTGGCGGCCAATTTGCAAAAATAATTTTTCATTTTCATTTTCATTAATACTGGCTCTTAAAATTAGCCCGAAACCGATGAGCATGTATGAAGAGATTGATGAAAGTGAAGTGGAACAAAGTAGTCTCTGCCTTCCCCTGTGGGAAAGAGGGGTGACGGTATGTATGTATGTATGTAAAATTAGTTATTTAACTGCAACTGGTCTGAGAGCGACAAAAAAATAGAATGTACCTACCAGTTGCTTCTCTCCCCGCGTGGTAAAACTTTCGCCCATTCCCTCGATGGGCTTTTACCATGCGCGTGAAGAAAAGCAACTGGTACAGTCTATGTTTTTTCTTCACTCCCAGACCAGCATGGAAGAAACACGCAAGCAAGCCACCGTTGTGCAAAATAATCGCCGCCGTTGATGAGTCAGTCAACAACATTACGCGTCCGATGTCTATGGCCGCCATAACTGCGCAAGCGCATACAAAAAGGTTATTTTACGACGCGCATACTTTAACATGTCGATGAATTAAAATTTGCGCGCTACGTGTTTATTTCAAAAGGGTTCTTTATTTAAATCGTCATCTTAGGAATCATGTTATAGGCGACGCGGCTAGCAGCACATCACTATTTTGATTCCCTTTTCCACCTATACCCCCACAAACGAGCTAAACGTAGCTTTAAAGTCTTGTTACCTTCCCTAAGACGTGATTTGTGGCTTCCCTAAACGTGGTCTTTAGGTCTTGTTACCTTAGGCTCGGTCTACCCCGTAAGGGATCAACACGCGATTTATATATGTGTATGTATGTATGTGATTTAAATGAAAAATTCGCTTTCGGTTCGCTCGCTGTCAGATCCAAACTAAAAGTGACAGCTAAAACCTGAACTGAGTCGGAATTGAATCGCATTAAGACGTTATTTCGCACAGGCTTGGTTATCTTGCACGTGAGTAGCGGAGTAGCAAGGTAAATATTTTTTCTTTATTGAAAACTAGCGACCCGCCCCGGCTTCGCACGATATATTATGCATGTATTATACATAATAACCCTTCCTCTTGAATCACTCTATCTATTAAAAAAAACCGCATCAAAATCCGTTGTGTAGTTTTGTTTTATACTATGTAGTGATAGTGATGGACCTCCGCAAATTAACGCCAGATTCAAAAAATAAAATTTATTAAAAAAAAAGACCTTTTTCACGTCCTTGACCCTGTACAAAAAGCTGACAAAGGAACCCTAATAATCGCAACTTTCAACAGTATTAAAAACAGCACACAATGTAACCGTTTGGACTGCACGTTTAAACTACGCAAAATCGACCTTACACCTCGCATAATAAGAGCCACAGGGATGCCACTGCATGCTAATTTGACTGCACTAAATTAAGAAGGTCGATAAATGGTTAATGGGGAGCTGTGGTGCGAGGCGTCCGCGATTTAGTCGGATTATAGTCGTGTCTTTGATATTGTAGGCTTTGCTTGTCGATACGCGGGTAGCGGGTAGCAATTTTAAATTGAATGAATACCAGTGTTATGGATATCCATATCCGTAACCGAAACTATCGGATATCCGAAATAAAAAAATATCCGTAACCGAATCCGATATAAAAGTTTTGGATAGTTTCGGATAGGGCGGAGTCGCTAAATACTACTTAGTAAATATGACACGTCGTGACAAGTTTTTGTTTTCGCCCGGCCGGCAGACCAGCCGCGCGCGTTTAGTCGTATTGTATTTCATTTTACAGTTCCTTAAAAATTTAATATCCGTAACCGAAACTATCGGATAATCCGAAATAATTTAATATCCATAACCGTAACCGAAACCGATATTATATTTTACCATATCCGGATCCGAAATGATGTATCCGTTATATCCCTGATGAATACCAGTACGTTTAGGACAAGAGTGGCGACCCGCGCGAGATAGATCGTCCGTCTTTTTCTTACTGTTCGTTCTAGAAAGAGACAAACTTGCGCGCTCTCGAGCTATCGGGTTTGGTTTTACTTAGATTAGATTAGAATGGATGGGAATGCTGCCAACCTTTATTTATTTATTAATTTATTCAGTACATCCACATCATGTATATTACAGTGTGAGCCAAAAAAACTATTAATTGGTACATAAGTCTTATATACACGACAATAACGGAGTACATAACATTGTCCAAACTGCGAGATGTCTATTAAAGTATTACAATAAACAGCCTTTTGGGCATAATGCCACGGGGGCCTTTTTTAGACGTAAATAAGTCTTAAGAATCTAGTTAGATTTTAAATTTTACTTTTAATAATGATTGTTAGTTGTATTTTTTTATTAATCAAATACATTTTGATCTCACTATTTTATAAAAAAAAATTACAACTTTTTTTTTAAATCATTCTCAAAGAAAAACAAAATACTCTTTCCACGTAAACAACTTTAATCATTGTAGTTTTTAAACTTCAAAATGTTTAGATAATTCATCAAAGTAAATTATAGTAAAACCAACTAAGTAATATCTATGTTTATTCTTATGTCCAGCAAGCAATAGAAACCATCTGCTGAAACACACCAAACAGTTTAAATTATGTTTGCTTTTGTATCAGACATCTTTTTGGGGCAGACTTGTAAAATGCAAAGTCACCCAGCCTTATACACCGAAATTCAATTTTCGAAGTTCTTTACCATTTTACTTACACTAATAGTCATTAATTGGAGAACGAGAGAGACGGTACGATACTTTCGAAAATCGAATTTCGGAGTAGCCTGACCACAGCCTTAGGAAAAAAAAGTCAGTAACAGCGGGACGCCTGCGCAGGAGGACGCCTTACAATCTAACATAATGACTCGTAATGGACGTTGATAGGGCACAATAAAAAATACCACAACAAAAACATGTGGAACAACGTGAAACGAAACGCAAACGTACAAATAAACGAGCGCGTACGAATAGACATTAACAGCGGAATCGAAATTCAAAAATTCGCGGAAAACGTTCCGTTTATCGTAATGTGCGGTCCGTTTCGCCATTTTAAAAGATGGCCGTAGAATTGGACTCGATTAACTATTTATGCTAATTCGATTATGCGATTCTTTCACGTTTCGCGGTATAACTTTTAGGATTCCGTAACCCAGGTTAACTGGTAGAGATCCCCTACAGGGATAAGTTTGCCTTTGTGCATATATTTAACTAGCTTATGCCCGCGACTTCGTCCGCGTAGATAAATCCCGTTTTTTTCCTTATCCCGTAGGAATTTCCAAAAATCCTGAAATTAGTTTCTTAGTTTTGTAATCATCTACTTTTGTATCAAATTTGAAGAGTCTAGTTATTATAGTTACTGAGATAGCGCCACTCGGAATCGAATATATAATTCCCGTTTTTTCCTTATCCCGTGAGAATTTCCAAAAATCCTTTCTTAGCGGATGCCTACGTCATAACATCTACTTGCATGCCAAATTTCAGCCCGGTCCGTCCGTTTGGGTTGTGCGTTGATAGATCACTATGTCAGTCCGTCACCTTTGAATTATATAATATATTTAATTTAATTTAATTTAATTTAATTTAATTTAATTTAATTTATGTTTTTTATGTGATTTGTGTCCGTTACTTTATATTTGTACAGTAAAGCGTTTACTTACTTAGTTACCAATTGTTGTCTGTTCGTCTGTCTTCGTAGGACACCATAAGAATGTCCCTTTTGAATTACTGTAACAAGTATACAACAATGATTAAAATACATGGGCTATTATAAAATCTGTATACAAGTTATTGTAATATCTGGTGTTAGCAGGACTTTGCCTCTAAGCAAAATGTGAGGTCAGTTTTTTAGTATTTGTTGTTATAGCGGCAACAGAAACACATCTGTGAAAATTTTAACTGTCTAGCTATCACGGTTCATGAGATACAGCCTAATGACAGACAGACAGACAGTGAAGCCTTAGTTAATATAATTCAAACAGATGACGCTTAGCGACAAAACTTCGCATAACAAGGTCACGTGACAGCTAGTAGCAGGTAGAAAATTCGAAGACTACCCACCTTCATGGGCGGTGTAGAGGTATAGCACGCGTCACGGAATGAGGATCCGGGTTCGATTCCCGGCTATACCTTTACTTTTCGGATTTTTCTATGTGTTCTAATTTTCCATATATGGTCCAGTTGCTACCCTTTGAGTGCGGAACGCGTAAAATGTTCAAATTTGACGCAAGTTCCTCCTCCAAATAGCGTGGTTTTCCTGCGTTTTTGCTCGATCAGTGATCAGTGCTTTAGAACCCTTCATGTATGAGCCCGACTCAAGCTTGACGCGATTTGGAAAGGTATTAGGAATTGTTAGCATAATGACAGGCTACTGTTCGCCACAAATAGACATTTGGATTTTTATCGATCATTTTGTAATTAATCGTTTTGGAATGCCATTTTGTTTTAAGAAAAAAGGTTAAATTATATAAATAACTTCAAAGACGGGGAAATCCTCTTAAAGAATTCTCATCTATCCGTATAATTTACATTAAATTGATTACCTATATTCCCTCTAACATTAATAAGAGCTTCCATGCTGGCCTGGGAGTAAAGAAAAAATACAGACTGTACCAGTTGCTTCTCTTCCCGCGCAGATGGTAAAAGTCTATCGAAGGAACGGGCGAAAATCTTAGGAAGCATGCTATAGGCGATGCTAGCAACCCATCACTGTTTTGATTACCCTTTCTACCTAGTCGCCCACAATCATGCTAATTACGTGGCCTTTAGGTCTTAGGCTCTGTCTACCCCGTAAGGGAGATAGACATGATTTGTGTATGTATAAAAAACAGCATCAAAATCCGTCGCGCAGTTTTAAAGATCTAAGCATGCATAGGGACAGACAGCAGAAAGCGATTTTGTTACATACATGTATCACGTTTTTATCCCTTACGGGGTAGACAGAGGCTGAGGTAACAAAACCTTAAGGCCACGTTTAGCATGATCAATGTACAGGTGGAAAGGGAAAACAATGTAGTGAAGGGTTGCTAGCCGCATCGCCTATAACATGATTCCTGAAACTTTCGCCCATTCCCTCGATGGACTTTTACTTTATATTTTAAACTAGCTTCTGCCCGCGACTTCGTCTGCGTAGAATACATAAAAACCTTCCTCTTGAATCACTCTATCTATTAAAAAAACCGCATTAAAATCCGTTGTGTAGTTTTGAAGATATAAGCATACAAAGGGACATAGGGACACGGGGACATGGGGACAGAGAAAGCGACTTTGTTTTATACCAGTGGTTCCTAACCTTTTCAATGTCACTACCCCTGTGAACAAGTATGGGAATTGAGTTTACCCCTAGCTAATTTAAAATAATTAAAACCACACAAATTCGAACGAAAATATGTTTATTATGTAAGAAATTGCTCGTTTAGTAAATTAAAGTAATATATAAATCTCGGAGTTAACCATACTACTATTTTGTTTATTGCTATTTTAATACTATTTCGTGCCATCCCGTGTTACCCCCTAGAATCTCCGTTTTACCCCTGCGGGGGTAATTACCCCCAGGTTAGGAACCACTGTTTTATACTATGTAGTGATGAACTTGGGGGACTTGTTTCTTTATAAAAGTTTTAAAATGTATTGGACAGGACTAAAACAGTTCTGGCTGGCCTTACAACCTCACGTCCTCGGGTTAAATCTTTAGCATTTCTCTCCTTTGAGCCTGTTAATACACATTTAGCAGTTCGTTATCAATACCTTCTGTTGATAACGATTAATAACGCTACATTAGCCCCGAATACGAACATTGTGCGGGCCCGAAATCCGCCATTTCATCGTCTATCTGATCAAAATGAAAGGAAAATGAGCGCTGAGTTTAAATTTAAACTTTGCTTTCTTAAACGGCTGTTGGGCTGGGGAAATGCTTGTTTTCAGCCAGCAAATAATATATAGACATAGACATAACTTTATTCGACATCAAAAATACACAGACTCTTAAACTAATACAAAAACATACTGAGTTGATGATGCCGAAAAGGTATTCGACTCAGCATTATGCTGCAGTAGGTGCCTACTACAACGCTGATTTTCAGTCAAACCCTTTCTTGCATCAAACGCGTTGGACCGGAATCAGCACAAATAAGTTTGCGCAGGAAAAGTGTGTAAATAAATAAAATAAACTATAAATTCATAAATTTACCAAAAACTGCAATATCGTATATAGTATGTACAACCCGTTTTTAACTGTGTTTAAAATTAAAATAAAGGTACCTATCAAGAAAATGTGGATCTATTTTGTCTATAAATATGTATGTACTAGTTGTTACCCGCGGCTTCGCTCCCGTACCAGTTTTTTTAAATATTGTTACATAAGAACCTTGTCCTGACAGTAACGAACACAACAAAAAAAGAATTAGAATCTTTTGACCGTTTTCTACCGTACAACGTTGCCGACATTTTTGTCACAAGATTTTTGAAAACTGTATTTATTACTTTGACATTGGATAAATCATCGCATCGATCGATGGGGCCATATTAAAAAAGAAGAAGTTAGTATGGATCTGACAGCGAGCGGACCTAAACTGAATCGGAATTGAATCGCATTGAGATGTCATGGTAACCTCCCTGGAATGTTATAGACGACGCGGATAGCAACCCATCACTATTTTGATTCCCCTTTCCACCTTTACGCCCTTGATCACACCTTGTTACCTTGGGATTTGTCTACTCCGTAAGGGACATGATTTGTGAATTAAGTGTAAATTGCAGTTACAAGTTATCTTCTTTAACAATAATATTAGGTAACCGACATTATTGAATTTATAATGTATTTCATAGGTTTTCCTAAATACATGTCAAAATAGTTGGTTATGGAATCGTTAAAGTAACTTGGTGTAACTCTCACTTATCACTTAGGTAACTTATTTTTTAAAATTTGTAAAGCAAACAAAATGACCAAGGCAATTCCCAAACAGCCTATTTAGAGGCTCAAAACTTTTCTCACGATAAAACACTGGCCATGTTGTGTTCGAATTTCAAATATCGATTTACAACGTCATTCGAATCTATGCTTTCTGTACGGTCACGATCTGAACACACGACTGTATGTTCCAAATTTGAATATTACGGCACCACGGCGATCATTCTTCTAAATTAACAATCCATTGACGCTTTTGTTCACGACATGGACAACGGACTCGTTTAAAAGACGCAGTGGATTTTCTTCTAGCGATACATTGTGGTCCGGATACGGTTTCGTAATAAAAGAGAGGCTTTTTTTAAAGATGGCCGATTGTGAAGTGTAACAAATGATGAGAAGTTTCTAAGTACTTTTACTTTTGAATTTGATTTTTATTGATGTGGGCACGCGTTGCAAAAAATCGTGGTCAAGCGGTTATTTTAACAGATCATTACTGGCTTACTGACAAGGCTACATGGAACCATGTCACAGAGAAACTTAAATATCCATGTTTGAGATCGTTTCACACTGCCGACACGTAGCTAGGATTGGCAATGTTACTGCGAGAATATTCCTTGTTATTGTAATGGTTAAAGTTGACGATTGAATTCTAATACAGTCACCACAACATTCTTCTTCTTATTTGTGGCGTATCAAGTCGTTATAGCGTCGACAACGTCGCCAATATCAAAGAAATAAAATTCAAAAATTGTGTGACAAAACTTCGGCAACGTACGGTATACGGTCAAAAGACCATCTTGTCGGACTCTTAGCCAACGGTCAATGATATCCCTCAGAAACTGCAAGGAAATCATTAGCCGATGCCCAAGATGCACCGGACCAAGTTTTTTTTATTTTGTCAACCCGCCATCATCAATCTGAATGCCCCTATGAGCGTTAACATAATCTAAATCCAATATTTGTCTATATTAATCCAATTTGGGTAAAAAATAATCTTATTATGCCATAGGGGCGTGTCTGGGAGCTTAAGGCAGCAATAACTTTATATATTGACTAGCAATTGAAATATGAAACTACCGTGAGACTTAATCATTATTACACATAAACGGATAACTCACGTATAAAAAGTCGAGTGATGCTCGACATGTTTCGGACTAGTTCGTAGTCCTTCCTCTTGGAGCGCTCGCCCCGGCAGCGTAACGAACACTGCGCGCCAGCGCTCTGCTCCCGCGGCTGTTCGACGCAACTGACAGCGGCGCACAACTACCCTCGTTTTCATCGTCATTTTTATTATTGTCAAATGTCGGGCAGCACACAACACTGATCACGTCACTCCGTAAAGGTTCGCTCACACTCACCGTTTGGTCAGTATTTAAACGTTTGGTTAATTTTTTTTTTGAAAAAGGATTACGAAATAGTCCGAAACATGTCGAGCATCACTCGACTTTTTATACGTGAGTTATCCGTTTATGTGTAATAGCAATTGAAATGTTTATCGCTAGTAGTATCCCTACTTAGTATTAAAAATGCGAGTGACTGTTCGCTTTCACGTCTAAATCGCTGATTGGAATTTAATGAAATTTGGTTCAGAGATAGTTTTAGTCCCGGGGAAGGACTTAGGATAGTTTTCATCCCGAGAAATTGCATAGCTCCCGCGGGTTAGCGATAAGCGAGACGCAGACGGAGTCGCGTTCAAGCGCTAGTAATTATTATATTTTTTATGCCATTGTAAGCTGTGCTTACGTCGAGTGGGTACCTAAACACCGTGACGGTTAGGGTACGCGGCGGTGACAAAACGACTAAACCATTAAAGAACAGTTTAATTTCAAATATACCTTGGAGCTAGGGGTGCGAGTCGGCTTACCTCCGCGTGTGGTCAGCTGCAGTTCGTTTTCGGATCCGTCCGAGGGGAAGAGCGGTGCTTGGTCCGGTGCACCCTGGGCATCGGTTAATGATTTCTTGGCAGTTTTTTTTTTATTATTTGAAGGCAAACGCGCATGTGGGTCACCTGATGGTAAGATCACCACTGCCCATAGACACCCGCAACCCCGGAGGGATTGCAGATGCGTTGCCAACCTAGAGGACTAAGATGAAATGCCTCTTGTGCCCGTAACTTCCCCGGCTGTCTAAAATATTAAAAATGCGTATTAAAATGAGTTGCCGACGTTTTTGTTACAAGATTTTTGAATACTGTATTTATTACTTTGACATTGGCGAAATCATCGCATCGATCGATGGGGCTTTTAAAAAAAAAAAGAACTTGATTACCGGATGTCACCAACATAATATGTTGAAACACGTGTAATATAAAAAGAAATATGCATGGATGGACAATACTACAGGCCCAGAGGCATGTTTATTATTATTGTATTGTTTTGGAAAAAGGTCTGGTCAGGAGTATCCGAAACCGACGAGCATGTATGAAGAGATTGATGAATGTGGATGAAGCGAAAGAGGTGTCAGGATCGTAGCAGGTGGAACAAAGTAGTCAGTAGTTTTAGCCTACCTATGGAAAAGAGGCCTGACGGTATGTATGTATGTATGTACGTCCGTCCCCGCTTATATAATACAGAGATCCCTTAAAGGGATAATTCCGCCTTTGTGCATGTGTTACAGTGTTGTATTTGTTTTTGTTTATTTTGCACAATAAAGCGTTTACATTTACGTACATACTTTTTATACAATTTAGGGATCTTTAAAAAGCGAGCCTTCCTGTTCTTCAAAGGGCCGGCAACGCACTTATAATTCCCCAGGTCTTGCAGGTGTCCCTGGGCGACGGTGATTGCTTTCCATCAGGTGACCCGTCGGCTCGTTTGCCCCCTCTTATATAAAAAAGGCCGTGGTAGCCTAGTGGTTTGACCTGTGGCCTCTCAAGCAGAGCGTCGTGGGTTCAAATCCCGGGCGCGCACCTCTGAGTTTTTCGGAATTTATGTGCGAAAATTACATTTGAAATTTGCCATGAGCTTTTCGGTGAAGGAAAACATCGTGAGGAAACCTTGCACACATCTGCGAAGAAATTCAATGGTGTGTGTTAAGTTCCCAATCCGCACTGGGCGCGCGTGGGAACTATAGCCCAAACCCTCCAATACGCGGAGGAGGCCTATGCCATGAGGCACGCCGAATTTAATAATAAAACAACAACAACAACAAAAAAAAATGAAATTGTAGCGAATTCGGAATAAAAAGGCTATATTATTATTATATAAAAAAAAAACATACTTTTTATGCGTGAGGTATACTTCCCCTTAAGCTGTGACTCACGCGGTTCCTCTTGACCGACTGCGTGTGCGCACCCAACGACGAATTACAGCGCATATTAACATTAATGTCTCATTTATGCAACTATTTGTGAAGTCAGTGCATACCAGTGTCCTGTGAGTAGCAATGCTGCAAAATCTATAGTTTTCATTTCAATTGTTTTGACGTGAGCATGAGGGAGTCACCGCGTGTGCCCACCGGCCGCCCCAGGCTCCTGCGCCAAGAGAGGGCGGGAATACTTGGTCCCTAAACTCGTGGGCCTTTAATTGCTAGCAGGCGATCCCCACCCGCCGCCAGCGGTGGTTCTCACTTACCATCAGATGAACCGAGAGCTCGTTTGCCACCTTACTGGATTATGCTTTCCACCCCAGTGCCGGATTAAGCCAGCGCGGGGCCTGTAGCAAATTCTGTCAGGGGCCCTTGGTGTGCTTTAGGTTCTCAAGTTTAGGGTATTAAATAAAACAAAACTGTTAGGGTGCGGCTCCACTGAGGCGGAGACGAGCGGAGCGGAGAGGAGACGTGTGGGGATCGACCAATCATATTACATTCATATTACATGAAATCCACATCTCGTCTCCGATCTGTAATATGATTGGTCGATCCCCACACGTCTCCTCTCCGCTCCGCTCGTCTCCGCCTCAGTGGAGCCGCAGCCTTACAAAGATATTTTACGCTCCTATCAAAATTTTTTTTTTATTACGGTCAGACAGGCGTTGGAGCGCGGGGACCCCAAGTTCGCGGGGCCCGTAGCATTTGCTACTCCTGCTACGTGGCTAATCCGGCACTGTTCCACCCAGTAAACTACAAAGTAGCGATGGCGTAAAGTGAGCGTAACTCACAATGCCCCGTAAAGGTAAGCGGCCATTGTCTGCCGCGTATCCACGTCGTTGTAGCTGGAACACGGACGCCGTGTGACTGGAAGAAACTGCTTCAGCTGCAGTATCCGTTCATTTGGTAGCTGTTGCCCGCGACTCCGTCCCCGGAATTTGCTTGTCGCGATTTTTCGGGATAAAAACTATCCATTGTCCTTCACTAGGACTGGAAGTGCCTTTGTGCCGAATTTCATCATAATCGATTCCGTGGTTTAGGTGTGCGTCACAGACTGACAGACAGAGTTCATTAGCATTTATTAGTAGGAGATTCTTCTTTCCACCTATACTCTCACAATCACGCTCAACGTGGCCTTTAGGTCTTGTTACCTTAGGCTCTGTCTACTCGCTGGGAACGTGGGCCGCTGAGGGGGCTACGAGGAGTTAACCTCTTTAAAAAAACAGACGGTCACCGGCGGGGGAGGGCGGGGAATCCGGAACCCGCATTCAACGGTGCCGTCGCCACCTGCCCCATCCCGGGGCGGCCAGTGGACGTTGCGGTGGTCACCGTGTGCGCCCGCAACGCCCGCAGTTCAAGGCCTGGAGGGAACGTGTGTGTTTTTAGACGGTAGGCCTCTCCCCTCCTTCCATAGGGAAGGCAGCGGCGAGATGGAGAGCTCGTCATACCTCCGTTCGTATGCTGCCCCGAGCGCGGAGATGCATAAGGCGCATTTTCCACACGTTAAAAAAAAAAAAGGCTCTGTCTACTCCGTAAGGGATAAAGACGTAATTTATGTAGGTATGTATGTGAATGTGTACCTACAATAGTTATTTTTAGAACTTAGAAAGCAGAATTGATTTTTGATTGAAAGACACGACATTCAAAAAACTACGTATCGTTTGACACAAATTTTAATCTCAGCAGCATATTTTTGCCTACATACATATATAAAACACGTCTTTGTTCCTTACGGGGTAGACAGAGCCTGAGGTAACAAGACCTACAGGCCACGAGCATGATTGTCGGCGTACAGGTGGAAAGGGGAATCATAATAGTGATGGGTTGCTATCGATAAGATTTTCGGCCAAAAAAATATATTTCTCTTTTATTTTCGTTGTAGACTTGTAGTTCAAAAAGGTAAAAAATACAAATTTTTAGTTTTAAAGCCTCTTCCAGTTTCTAACATCCGTGTGAAACAAAATAAAGCAAGTACTATTGTGAAAAACAATACAATAATAATAAACATGCCTCTGGGCCTGTAGTATTGTCCATCAATGCATATTTCTTTTTATATTACACGTGTTCCAACATATTATGTTGGTGACATCCGGTAATCAAGTTCTTCTTTTTAATACGGCCCCATCGATCGATGCGATGATTTCGCCAATGTCAAAGTAATAAATACAGTGTTCAAAAATCTTGTGACAAAAATGTCGGCAACGTTGTACGGTAGAACACGGTCAGGGTCGGGCTCTTAGCCAACGGATAATGATATCCTTCAGAATCTGGCAGGAAATCATTAACCGATGCCCAGGGTGCACCGGATCAAGCAGTGTTCTTCCCCACGGAGCTCTTGACCATATGCGAAGGTAATCCGACTCGCACCCCATCTAGTATTCAGAATGTGATTTGTAATTGTGTCTTACAGACACATCATTGAAACAGATGACGCTTGGCGACAAATTGCGCATAGTAACAAGGTCACGTGACAGCTAGTAACAGATAGAAAATTTCGACGGCTTACCCATCTGCTATGGGTGGTGTAGGGGTAGCACGCGTCACGGAATGACGAGGATCCGGGTTCTAATTGTCAGTGGCGTTTAGTTTAATATGATTTTTGAGTGAAACTTATTTTAATACAACGGCCTAAACGAGAAATTTTGAACGTGACAAACGTATTATTTAAAATTAACCGATAATACCCTTTGTTCTTAGAACAATATTATCGTTTAGCCAGAAGGGTCCATTGTGCGAATATTATGCACTTTGATAATGCACCTACAATACCATTGTGATCTAATGCCTAGGGCTAAAATTATACTTGCAATACAAATACACACATCAAGACCTTTAGCATAGTATATATATAAGCTAAAGCAGTAAGGAACCTACGAACAAATCGGTTGAAACGAAACACGCACACAGGCGCGCGCTTTACACGACCCCTAAGGGGACCTCGTCCACTCCGCTCAGGCTCAGGTCCGCTTAGGGGCCGTGTAAAGCGCGCGCCTGTGTGCGTGTTTCGTTTCAACCGATTTGTTCGTAGGTTCCTTACTGCTTTAGCTTATATATATATACTGTGCCTTTAGGCTGGCAACGCATCTGCAATCATAATTGCACATAAACGGATAACTCAAGTATAAAAAGTGAACGTGAAACGTGGTAAGTGTGAGAGTGTGGGAGTGACGTGATCAGTGTTGTGTGCTGCCCTACATTTGTCAGTAATAAAAATGACGATGAAAACGAGGGTAGTTGTGCGCCGCTGTCAGTTGCGTCGAGCAGCCGCGCGGACAGAGCGCTGGCGCGCAGTGTTCGTTTCGCTGCCGGGGCGAGCGCTCCAGGAAGGACTACGAAATAGTTCGAAACATGTCGAGCATCACTCGACTTTTTATACGTGAGTTATCCGTTTATGTGTAATTATGAGTGAGTCTCATGGCAGTTTCATGTTGAAAGCATCTGCAATCCTTGGATGTTACGGGTGTACATGGCGATCACTTGCCATCAGGTGACTTCTACTTGCCACCTTATTTAAAAAAAACGGCAGAACAGATCTGGAAATTCGGCACCAAGGCCGATTGTGGTTTAGAACAACACCATAGCACACACACACACACAAATCACGTTTTTATCCCTTACGGGGTAGACAGAGCCTTAGGTAACAAGACCTACAGGCCACATTTCGCAAGATTGTGGGCGTATAGGTGGAAAATGGAATCAAAATAGTGATGGGTTGCTAGCTTCATCGCCTATAACATGATTCCTATAAGTTTCGCCCATTCCCTCGATGGTCTCTTACCATCTGCGCGGGTAGAGAAGCAACTGGTACATTCTATGTTTTTTCTTTGCTCCCAGACCAGCATGGAAGAACACAGCACCATAGGCTACCTTTTATTCCAATTTGGCTCCCGTGGGATAGCGATAAATTTAAAAAAAAGCAGGAAATGTCGCGGGCAACAGCTAATATGATACTTTCCGCGGACTGTCTGTCCGTATGTATGTATGTATCTTTAAAACTACGCAACGGATTTTGATGCGGTTAATATCTTCCATGCTGGTCTGGGAGTAAAGAAAAAACATAGAATTTACCAGTTGCTTCTCTTCCCGCGCAGATCTTAAACGCCCATCGAGGGAATGGGCGAGTCTTAGGAATCATGTTATAGGCGATGCGGCTAGCAACCCATCACTATTTTGATTCCCTTTCCACCTATACGCCCTTAATCATGCTAAGCGTGGCCTAATTTTTTGTTAACTTAGTGTCTGTCTACCCCGTAAGGGATATATACGTGATATATTTATGTATTTTTTTAATAGATAGAGTGGTTCAAAAGGAAGATTTATATGTATAATTCTACGCAGACGAAGTCGCGGGTCGAAGCTAGTACATACGTAAATCTCGTCTTTACCCCTAACGGGGTAGACAGAGCCTAAGGTAACAACACCTAAAAGCCACGTTTAACATTATTGTGGGCGTTTAAATGCAAATTGACAAAGAAACAGATTGATTTCACAATTCGCACGGGATGAGGCGTTTTACATAGGACATAGGAGCTGTATTTCTTTCAAGGAAGGCAAAGGGGCTAGTGGGTCAACTAGTGGTAAGTAAACACTATCCGTGGTCACCTGTTACACTAGAATACAGCGTTGCCGACCTAGAGGGCTATAGAATACATATTGTAAAAAAAACAATCATACTTTAAAAAAAGCTTAAAAATATGTTACTTAAGTATATACATACATACATGCACAAATCACGTCTTTATACGGGGTAGACAGAGCCTAAGGTAACAGGTACCTACAGGCCACATTTAGCAAGATTGTGGGCGTGTAGGCGGAAAATGGAATCAAAATAGTGATGGGTTGCTAGCTTCGTCGCCTATAACATGATTCCTATGATTTTCGCCCATTCCGTCCATGTTGACTAGACGCAATATAATGTTGTTGTGTCTAATTCTAATTTTTATTTTTAACATTAAATTTTATGTATTTTAAAACTAATTAAAAAAGGGAATCCCCAGTGGCATAGTTCCACAGACGCTGGCAGCATTCCCCCTTTGGACAGCGATACTAATACGCTGTCCAAGGAAGCTGCCAGCTCTGCGGTCACCCGTAGCGTCTATTAGCCTCTTCGAGAATCTTTGAAGAGGCTAATAGTGCTAGGACCCCACGGACCAAGGGTCTCAACACCGAAAGGGACAAAGTTATATTCAGTGCTTGCACTGCTGTGTTCCGGTGTGGAGAGTAAGACAGCCGGGGAAATTACGGGCACAAGAGGCCATTCATCTTAGTCCTCTAGGTTGGCAACGCATGTGCAATCCCTCCGGGGTTGCGGGTGTCTATGGGCAGTGGTGATCACTTACCATCAGGTGACCCACCTGCTCGTTTGCCTTCCTATTCATAATAATAATAAAAAAAATCGGTGCTGAGACCCCTATATTTATTTATCTTGCCTATTCTACATTAAGAACTATATGCATGTATGAAAAAATAAAAGTCAATCGTTATTAAAAATTATGGTTTACTGTTACGTTATTGACATAATTGTACATTGTTTTAACTTTTGTAATTATCTGCTTCACTTTTTAGGACAGCTTGGTAGAGGCTTGTTCGGCGGTGGTAATTTGGGCAAGTCTCTGGTGCAAGCCACACGCTCTCTAAACGCAAAATTCTTCCCGCAGAACGAATTATAAAAGGCAACCAGACCCTTGCCCACATAATACATGAACGTCCGGAATCCTTCGTCAGTTTCTTTAGGATAACAGATGGAGCCAGCCGCACAAGTGCCCATCGCAGTAGCGAATAATTTTCTCGGTATCCCACCCTTTGACCCCAAATAAAACCCTGTTACAACGCCTATAGTCATACAGGCATTCCTGAGCGTATCATTCTTCGGATCCCTCGCATAATTCAATAGTCTTTTCTCAGCGGTCCTATAATCCGTCTTCACTTCGTTATAGGTATCCGCTAGCTCTTTCTTCGCAAAGCACAACGTTTTCTCGACTTCCTTCCTGTACTCTGATACATGCGGATATAAGATCGCATGAACAATTTTCTGGTCTATATTTTTACATCTTAGCTTGTCAGCTTTGTAGTCTTTGTACTCGTAGTGAGGGCTGTCGTATAGGGGCAGGTCTTTGTATTTCATCGGTTTCGGTCTCTCGGGTACGTTTGGGGGAGGAGCGGCTTTCACAGTGGGTATGAAGCACATCTTCGTTCCAAGCAGGACAGCTCTAACGACCACCACCCATAGTTTCCCTACCGTGTTCTGAACGTTGACTACGGCAGCCTTGTTTTCTTCTTCCGCAGATTCCTCGCTATCGCTGGTTTGCACTTCATTGTATTCGATTCCGTTTTGCATTTTTATTTTGTTAATAGGATATTGATTCACTAGAATTTTGGGGCTGTGTTAATGTCATGTTAGTACGACAGTGACCTGTCATTCGTTTTTTTTCTTTTCACGACGTGCCACGTCGTAAAGAGTATTTAACGTTCACAAAACTACGAACTTCATTTCTTGCACATTTGTAACGAGGGGGCTGGCGGAGGTGGTGGGGGCAACGGTTCAGTTGAATGACACGGTACTTTGTCTCTCAAGTCAACACAGCAGTCTCTATTTACAACAACTTTACAAAAAGCTACCCAAGCCTGAGCAGTCTGCCAGCAGACGTCTCTAATCGCCGCATCGGTTTCTTTAGGAAAGCATATCATACCAGGAATGGCTGCCCCAAAACTAGTCCAGAACAGCTTTCTTGGTAAACCTTTTCCTGATCCAACGTAGTATCCTAATCCAGCTCCTAAAACCACCAAACCTGTTCTGACTTCTAAATTCTCAGGGTCTCTCAAGTAATCCTTAACATTCATCTTAGCTCTCTTGAACTCGCAGCCAATTTCGTGGCGAGCACAGTTGAATTCGCGCTTTGTTTCGCACAAAAATCTTTGAGCTTTCTTCCTGTAGCATCTTACATACGGTAGTAAAAAGGAGTGTAAAATCTTCTTCTGTGCTTGTGGACAGCAATTCTTTTCTTCCAAATCGTCTTTGTAGTTTTTGTGAGGGCAATCGTAGACAGGTAGGTCTGTGTATTTCATATCTGGTGGTTTTCTTGGCTTGGGTGCCGTGAGAGTGACTGCATCGACTTTGGATACCAAACAGAACTTTTCACCTACTAAGACAGTTTTCATCGCTACTATCCACATTCGTCCTATCAAGGAGAAGTCGCCTCTACAGAATCTTGCTAGGGATCGTTTCATTTCTTCTTCACTTTCGAAAATTTCGTCGCATTCACCTTTTTCATAGTTGGGGTCATTTTTAGGCGTTATGGTGCGGCAGTCGTTTTCGTTTTTAAATGTGTTTAGTTTTGTTTCCGTTGTGTTTTTTGTCGCGGCTGGCATTGTTTTGTGTGTGGTTTTATGTATTACTGTAATTTAGTTTGGTGATCTTGTTGGCTTTGTTATTGCATGGCTGGTGACAGGTTTGACACTGTCATTTGGAGATTAGTCATTCGCACATTTGCTCGTTGAATAAGTTTAGTTGTGTGAAGGTTCGTTGCCGTAGTTATTTCTATTTGTGTAGTTTAGCCTAGTCTAATCTATTTGCTTGATGAAAAACAATAACAGCCGCCCATGGACATCTACACTTTGAACATCGAATAATGTATGGAAACACTAGCTTCTGCCCGCGACTTCGTCCGCGTAGCATTAGCAATTGACATGACATTTAGGCCCTTCAGCATATCGACAATAGTCAGAGACAAGTGACAATTCTGTTTCCATTACAAACTCGACAAGAATCTACGCTGATTGGCTCCTTATTGACCACGCATCGCTATTCGAATTGTCACATGTCACTGACAGTTGTCGAAAAGTTGAAATAGGTGCTTCACGTATTCCGATCGGCATTGGTGCAACACATACCACTTTAACGACATGTCTGTTGGACATATCGATGGAAACGAGATCAAATACTTCGACAATAGAACTGTTAATCTTTCTCTTTCGGACACCAGCAAAAAAGCGACGGTAAATGAAAACCTATCTGCACTTGAAACAGTGAACAGAAGTCAGTAGCGTAACTTAAACCTTTACCCGCAAACTCGTATGTGGCGGGGGAAAGAGAAAGATATACAAGGCGTCTCAAAATTGTTCTTCCATGCTGGTCTGGGAGTAAAAAACATAGAATTTACCAGTTGCTTCTCTTCCCGCGCAGATGGTAAAAGCCCATGGGCGAAAGCCTTAGGAATCATGTTATAGGCGATACGGCTAGCAACCCATCGCTGTTTTAATTTCCCTTTCCACCTATACGCCTTTAATCATGCTAAACGTGGCCTTAAGGTTTTGTTACATTAGGCTCTGTCTACCCTGTAAAGGATAAAGACGTGATTATATGCACGTAGGTATGTATATATTAAAATTGTAGTTTATTATTATATCTTACATTATTTAAAATTTAGACATTTAGGATTATTTTAGGTTTCGATCGGTTCTTTTTCTGTGTGTGTCTGTCTACTCTTGCTCAGTACTTATGTCCTGCCAATCGTTCTAAGGTTAACTGGAAGAGATCCCTTTTAGGGATAAGTTCACTTTTGTGCATGCGTCTTGTCTTGTATTCATCTACTAATATTCTAAAGAGGAAAAATATGATTGTTTGTTTGTTTGTTTGCATTGATAGGCTCCGAAACTACTAGACCGATTTTAAAATTTCTTTTGCCGTTAGAAAACTACATTATCACTGAGTGACATTGGCTACTTTTTACCGCGAGCAAATACCTATTCTTACGGGAAAATTATTTTATCGCGGGCGAAGCTGCGGACGGAAGCCTAGTGTACAATAAAGAGTTATACATACGTACATACATACATACATACAAATCGTACTTGCTACGATCCTGACATAGGTACTTCTTTCGCTTCATCCACATTCATCAATCTCTTCATACATGCTCGTCGGTTTCGAATTTCCAAAACGTCTCCTATTTGGTCTCGGAACGTCCGTCTAGACCTTCCCTTCCCAACGTTACATCGCTGCAAAGCTACATCGGAGATCTTGCAACATGAGACAGACAATTTCATCTCTTTCCATTCCCGTACTGCTCTCTCACTACTACGTAAAAGCCCCAATCGCTTCAAGTGCAATTTGATTAAACCAACGATGCTGATGCGCTCAATCTCGGTTTAAAAACCGGTCAAGTGCGAGTCGGACTCGCGCACCGAGGGTTCCGTATCATTATCTATAAATATCTTTAAACCAGTGTAAGCAGAGCCCTGCTCCAAAGCAAAATGTACGCAGTGTGGGGTTACTTTATATTGGTCACTGCTATATACAGACATACATACACATTTACGGTTTTCGCAATTATTCTTTAATCTGTGCTATAAGACCTACCTTCATACCAAATTTCAAAATTCTGCGTTCACGGGAACTACCTTGTAGGTTTTGATTCCCTTGAGAGTTGAAAATTTGCGGAAATTTGCGGCATAAACGGCTGTATCTT
Source organism: Pandemis corylana (assembly GCA_949127965.1). Lineage (NCBI taxonomy): Eukaryota > Metazoa > Arthropoda > Insecta > Lepidoptera > Tortricidae > Pandemis > Pandemis corylana. The sequence continues at coordinate 5,279,790 of OX421877.1, forward strand.
TTGATTGCGTTGGCTTAGAAGTTTGATTTTTTCACAGCTTCAAGGGACAGTAGACCTGAGTAATTGATATAAATTTCAGCTTCATACCTCCACGCGTTCCTGAGAAAAAGGGTCTTGACAGACGGACGGACGGACAGACGGACAACAAAGTGATCCTATAAGGGTTCCGTTTTTTCCTTTTGAGGTACGGAACCCTAAAAACCGCCAAGTCCGACTCGGTTTCGCCAACTGAGAGATCCATAAAAACTAAAAAAAAATACAATTTTTAATTGTGCCCGTTCGACCAAAAACGTTATGTTAGTAAAGAAAAAACATAGAATGTGTTGCGGTTGTGCTTATGGCAATCTCTGGTGGTTGGGTGGTGTAGGGGTATAGCATGACGACGGTCACATAATGACGAGGATCCGGGTTCTATTCCCGGCCATAGCTTTACTTTTCGGATTTTTCTATGTGTTCTAATTTTCACTGACATGTAGAAATTTAATTTCTAACGGTAAAACCGAAAAAGTAAAACATAAAAATCAAGAAATAAAACTTCTTGATTCATTTGATAGTACCTATCATTTGAAAAACAGCGCCTTCTCTCGTCCCTGGTGAGCAGTAGATGTTCCACGGGAGTTTGTAATTGTGTCGTACAGACACATCATTCAAACAGATGACGCTTAGCGACAAAAATTCGAACAAAAACTTGATATTTGAGTTGAGTTAGAGCAGTGATTTTCAGTGGGGATGCGCGCCACCCAATGGGAGCGCAGTAACCCGCAAAGGGGGGCATGGGCTACGATACAGGACCTTATTAACAAATTCCTTGTGTTTACGCCCTACAGCCTACGGGGCCCTATAGGGGGGCACAGTTTTATCTTTTTAGGGAGGGGGCGCGTAATGAATAAGTTTGGGAACCCCTGACTTAGAGGGTGCATACAGCTTCAAGAGGCAGCAGATTTATGGTAGATATTTGGTACCTATTCATTTCAACTTTATACCTTTTTTTTATGTAAGAGGGGGCAAACGAGCAGACGGGACGTTTACGCGTTCCTGACAAAAAGGGTATTGACAGACGGACGGATGGTGGAGCAAGACCGTAAAGGTCACCATTAGCAAGATTGTGGGCGTATAACTCGGTGGAAAGTGCAATCAAAATATTGAGGGGTTGCTAGCCGCGTCGCAAATAACATGATTCCTATGAATTTTGCCCATTCCCTCTGGGCTTTACCATCGCGGGAAGAGAAGCAATGGGCGCATTCTAGATTTTTTCCTTGCTCCCATACCAGGGTCCCGTTTTTCCTTTTAAGGTACGAAACTCTAAAAAGTAGCAAAAAACTTCTGCATGGAAATTCGTCAAATTAACTCTTTTTGGTTTTCATTGGTCCCTTCTTACAAAAGACAGCAGGTTTTCGTAAAATTTAAAATTGAAGCCCAAACTGACCATCAGTATGTACCCACGGCCTTTGACATTTTCTAAAAAAAAAGCATTAAAAGGAGTCAAGAATGTCATTATGCGACAAGAAGCCAAGTACACTACAATAAAAAAGCATGTGTGAATACAAACTTTATAGCAACACTCCTGTTTTTCACACGCATTCTTAACCGAAACCAAATACGGTTGAATTTTAAATGACTGTAAATTTCTCAACTGCACTCGTTATTTGTTCCATTCTTAAAATAAGAACTCGTAAGACAACAATATAAAACTGGCCAGCAATAAAAATGTACATTTAAAAAAAATATTGCCCTGTCCCTTTGTGTTCCAAGGAACCTTTACCGCCTTATGTTAAGGTTGAAATTGGCTTGCTGGACCCGTAACCAAATGAAGTGACGTCACATTAGAGTATCATACGTCTTAATCTTGCGATAAGTTTTTTTAGTGTGGCATTACAAAGTTATAAATGCCATTGGCTAAATGTAGGAACTACGCCGCTTCATACAAACTGGTTCCGAAAGTGCGATTAAAGTGACACAATTAGGCGCAAATATAAGTTAGTAATGTTGTTGGTACACCAAAAATGGAGTAGTTTTTTTGAGATTTTTACTTTTATGGGTTTCTGTGAGTTCGCCTTTAGTATTAAAAGCGTTCTGGCTATTTTTGGCGGCAAGAAACTTTATAACTCAACTTTTTGAATAGGCATAATGACCGATTTAGATCAAAATCTTTCATAGTTACTTTTCCTAGGCCCTAGCTAAGTTTTATTTTAAAAAAAAGCAGCCAAAATTTGTGACAACATATTTTTAACATACTTGAAAAAAGCTGTAGTACCATAGTACTGAGCCTTGCACGCTGGTCGTGGGTTCAAATCCAGGCAGAAATTTGCAGATATTTACCAATACCATGAAAAAATTGGTGAAGATGAAGACAAGCATCGTAAAGAAACCTGCGAAGCAGTTCTGCGTGCTGCTTTTCTTTTCAGCCGCTCATCTGAATGTTATGATATACTTGTTTAGGTATTCTCGAGGTTTCACAGCCAAGCTTTGTTTACTATATAAACAATGGACACATACATATAATATATCTGTTCTATCCCGTACCCGAGATCGCATATGGTTATAGTAACAAGCTATAAGCGGTAGCGTTTGGGCCGGTTACGCGCTCGTATTTACTGGGTTAACGGTGTTTATGAGCTACCGTTTCTTTCAAATATACATACAGGCATAAATCACGTCTTTATCCCTTACGGGGTAGACAGAGCCTAAGGTAACAATACCTTAAGGCCACGTTTAGCATGATGACTTACCATCAGGTGACCCACTTGCTCGTTTGCCTTCCTATTCATATAAAAAAAAAAAAAAAAAAAAAAAAAAAAAGATTAAGGGCGTATAGCTGGAAAGGGAAATCAAAATAGTAATGGGTTGCTAGCCGCATCCATAACATGATTCCCAATAGTTTCGCCCATTCCCTCAATAGCAAGTATTCTAGTAAATTTATTTTATTTTGAAAAAAAAACTTTTTGACAAGTTTTCTTGCGGCGCGTTCTTCTTGGCAATGATGGTATTTCCGAATGCGCTGGTAGTTTCAAAAAAATACCTGAAAGACCCTTGGCGGCGTACTTGCAAAATAAAGTTAGGATTTTTGATTTTTTGAATTTTACAATGAAACGATTCGATTTCAATAGATTTCGATAAAAGCTGAAATGAATTAAATGAATGCAGTGACAAGGCTTGTCACTTACGCTTAGCGTGTGCCTTACGCCTCCATCTTGAATTTCTAATGCATCCCACGTCCGCAGATAACCGAATGAATTGTTATTGGCTCTATCTCGCTCGAACCCGTCCGTCCGTGGCAAATTAATGGCGCCGTATTGCATGACACCCTCCAAGATTACGTCATATTTAAAGTTGCCATTTTAAAATATAAATACATAAGTTTAAACCTGGATTAAACATTAAGTGATGTTTAAATAATTGAAAAAAAGCGAAAATCTTAGGAATCATATTATAGGCGATACGGCTAGCAGCCCATCACTATTATGATTACCCTTTCCACCTATACGCCCACAATCATGCTTTTAGGTCTTGTTACCTTAGGCTCTGTCTACCCCGTAAGGGATAAAGACGTGAATAAGTAAGTAAATGCTTTATTGTACAAATATAAAAAAAAACATTAATATATGCACTAAGGCAAACTTATCCCAATAAGGGATCTCTACCAGTTAACCTTTGAGTAGATGAGAGGAGCATTAAACGAGGGAACGTGATTCATGTATGTATGTATGTATGTTTAAATAATTGATGAGGTTCTACGTCTAATAATTAAAAAAAAGTGAAAACGGCCAAGTGCGAGTAGGACTCTAGTTCCTTAACTAAATAAATAGTTCGGTAAGTCTCCAAATATTATACATTATTCATACTTTATTCTCTATACTATACTCTGGTTCCTGTTGTCCTGTCAATTATTCGAAGGTTAGCTGGAAGATATCCCTTTAAGGGATAAGTTCGCATTTGTGTATCTGTTTTTCTCATTACCTGTCAAATTGAATGTGTTTTATGTAGCTACAATAAAGAGATATACATACATACATAAATACTTCATTCACCATTTTTTTTCCTTAGGCCATGTGTATTTTATAATACATGTACTGAACACTATGTCAATCCGGTCAGAATCAATGAACGCAACAATTTAAATAAAAGCATTTGCTTAAATTACAGTATATTATGTCAAATAAATAAAAAATGGCTTAAGTATTAGCATCGAATTAATTTGTTAGAATGTTGCCAAGAATGATAAAACATTTTATTACCTACGCCCTATTCATAATTTTACATTTACTATGGTTTCAATTAATCATAGCAGAGGAAAAAACGATCCTGAATAAAGTTATTATTAGACATGATACCTTAAAAATGCGTTCAACGCTAATTGCCGAGAAGTTTGAAAGAAATTCCTAAGTCCGTTGAATTAAAAAAAAGTCATTCTTAAAATTTGGAACTGCGTTCCCAATTTGAAATTTTAAAAAGACCCGCGGTCGTGACAGTGACCTCGTTACGTGTGACCTCTCTGCCGTTTGACTGGATCGCTAGTGTAGGAAATAAAGAAATAATCAATGACCAGATGCGTGCTAATAGTTGTATACTTACCGATTAAAATAAAGTAAGAGTGAGTTTGTTCCATAGGTAAAAAGAAAATCAGGATAAGTAAGCATTTTTATCTCAAAGTGTGTAATTAGTCCTGTTTTCTCTTGAGTACCTAATATGACACAAAATAGTCAATTGAAGCTTTAGGAAGAAAATACGAAATAATTGGAGATGCAATTGGAGATATATTAACTCATTTAAATGAACTTTTTCAAGCAGCAACATTCAATTAAAACTACCTTAATAGCGTACGCCTTAAACTAAGTTAGGCATAGACGAAGGCAACTATTAATTTTAATAAATTTCTAGTCAACGATAAGTCGATGACGATGACGACAATAGAAGTGTTTAAGTAACTAAAATTCAAAATTGTGCTACCAATTAGTATTAAGAGAACAAGATCATTACCACCTACCTGTATATATAAATTTTTCATTCGATATTTTTTATACAAAACTAGCTGTTGCCCGCAACTTCGTCTGCGTAGAATTCGTTTATCGCTATCCCGCAGGAATTACGCAATTTTCCGGGATAAAAGTACCTAGCCTATGTGTTATTCCAGACTATAATCTATCTATGTTCCAAATTTCATCCAGATCTCTCCAGCCGTTCTGGCGTGAAAGAGTAACAAACATCCAAACATACTCACAAACTTTCACATTTATAATATTAGTAGGATTTTCTATACCTCTCTCTGTCTCGCCCAGCTCACAAAATGATTAGACCAGCAATCCAACATAAAACTATTATCAACTGACCCGTGTGAATCTTTGACATCGTGACGTTCGATCCGAGTTTGAAATTCAAAAAATCGAACGTCACGGGCCCCAACGGAATGCGCGGTCACGAACGAATAAAAAAAAAACTTAGTCTTTGGTATTGAAAAGTAAAAACGGTTTGAAGTGTCGATGGGCTGTGGCTTTAAATAGTTTTAAAATAAATAAAGTACTGTTAGTTGTGGGGAAATTAAACTAATCGAAGTCGAAGATTAATAATACTTCGAGCGTTCTTAGAGAGTTGTTCTTTTTCAAGTAATTTTTGGTTTACTATCAGACGTGACTGTGGTCACAACGCCGCTTATTCCCCGTACATAACTATTTTACATAACCAGGACATTCAAAGGTAAAAAAAAGGTAAAAATAAAGACTATTTCTAAATTAAAACAAACATGTTCGCGGCTAAGGGGAGACCCAAGGCCACCCCGCAGCGCCTAAACCTAAATTAATCCAAATTGATCATCCCCCGGTGGTTTTACCAGTGCCGGTTATGTAACTCGGTTATGTACGAGGAACAAGCTGTACGATTTACTGACCTGCGACAGAAATTATTGCGAAATTGCATGAAATAAGATTCCACAAAGGTGATTTGGCTTCTTCGAACGTAACTAAACAAAATTATTGGATGAGTGTTTAACTATTGTCTGTAATTTATGCAAATGTTTAACCACAGTGACACATACCCGTATGTCATAGTTCCTTAGAAAAACCTCAACATGCATAACTCACCATTCAACACTGAAAAAAGTAGGTTTCATACATACATAAATCACGTCTTTATCCCTTACGGGGTAGACAGAGCCTAAGGTGACAAAACCTATAGACCACGTTTAGCATGATTGTGGCCGTGTGGAAATTAGGTTTCATGATTGAAAAATTGTGTGTAGATGGCTCTATTTGTATGTCTTTCAAATGAGAATAAATATATATTCTCTTCTTTTTTTCTTTCATAATGTCATGGACCTGCGTTTTGAGCTTGTTCCTCGTATATAACCAAGTTACATAACCGGCACAGGTAAAACCAATGTGGGATGATTAATTTGGATTAATTTAGGTTTAGGCGCGGCGGGGCCCTTGGGCCACCCCTAAGCCGCGAACATGTTTGTTTTAATTTATAAATAGTATTTTTACCTTAAAATGTCCTGTTAATGTAAAATAGTTTTGTTACCTTAGGCTCTGTCTAACCGTAAGGGATAAAGACGTGATATATGTATGTATGTATGCCATGCTCCTGCGCAACAATAGTTAATTTACTTGTTTCAGAGGCTGTCCTCCCTCCACGCGGTTTTGCGGGTGGTAGGGCCTTGTGCAAGGTCCGTCCGGATCGCTACCACCATCCTACTCGCTAATCCTGCCGCTAAATAGCAGTGATTGCACTGCTTTGTTCCGGTGTGGAGAGTAAGACAGCCGGGGAAATTACGGGCACAAGAGGCATTTCATCTTAGTCCTCTAGGTTGGCAACGCATCTGCAATCCCTGCGGGGTTGCGGGTGCCTATGGGCAGTGGTGATCACTTACCATCAGGTGACCCACTTGCTCGTTTGCCTTCCTATTCATATAAAAAATAAATAAAAAAAAACGCCAGAAATGCCAGAATACAGCGCAAGCGCAGCTCCCAGACCAGCATGGAAGATAATGCATACATACCATGTATCACGTCTCCATCCCTTACGGGGTAGACAGGACCTAAGGTAACAAAACCCACAGGCCACGCTTAGCAAGATTGTGCGCGTATAGGTGGAAAAAGGAATCAAGATAGTGATGGGTCGCTAGCCGCATCGCCTATAGTAAAATTATTCTTAAGATTTTCGCCCGTTCCCTCGCTGGGCTTTTACCATCTGCGCGGGAAGAGAAGCAACTGGTACATTCTATGTTTTTTGCTTCCAGTCCAGCATGGAATATGCATTCGTGTGATTTATGGTTGTGATGTCTATGATCTTAACCGATTTTTGTAAAAAGGGCGGTGACGCTTTCCCACCCGTTTTGCATTGTTGAAAAATCAATATTGATATATTGAACATTTATTTGAGGAGGCGGGCCTTTGAGCTTGTAACGCGTCGGGCAAATAACTAATATTTGACAGGACATAGCTCGAACAAGGCACGCGCCCGCGCACTCGCGGTCAGGACGGCGATTTAGACCCTTTACTACAACCAGAGACAACTTCGTTTGAAGATTATTGGCTAACTGAACTAGCCGTTCCCGCATTCCATTTTTATATTAATTTTTACATACGACATACGCACATACATAAATCCCTTACGGGGTAGACAGGGCCTTTTTTCTTTTTTTTTTTTTTTTTTGCGGCGGAAAAATGCGTTACGCATACGACCGCGCCGTGGGGACGGCGCGGAAGTTATGTGGGACTCTCCTCCCCGCCCCCCCCCCCCCCGAGCGGGGGGAAGCGGAGGAGGCCTACCCACTAAAAAACCGCCGGTATTCCCTCTCTGCCATTGGAGGGGCGCCGTGGGAGCATATTGGTGTCACCACGCACGCCCCGCCGGCCGCCCCAGCCTGAACGCCGGGGCTCCCGCGCCAAAGAGAGAGGGGCCGGGAATACTTGGCCCCCCCCTAGACTCGTGGGCCTCTACGCGCTAGCAGGGGATCCCCATCCCCCGCTAGCAGGCACCACTAGGGGAGGGCAGCAGCAAACTGCCGCCGCCTCCTCCCCGTTCGTCTGCGCCGGAGCGGGGGCGCGAGGGGGTCGGGTAGACAGGGCCTAAGGTAACAAGACCTAAAGGCCACGTTTAGCATAGTTCTGGGCGTATAGGTGGAAACGGGGATCAAAATAGTGACGGGTTGCTAGCCTCATCGCCTATAACATGATTCGTAAGATTTTCGCCTATTCCCTCGATAGGCTTTTTTTTACCTTACTCCACGACCAGCATGGAAGAAAATTAATGTTATGTTAATTTTAGAAAGAAGGAAGACATTTATATTCTTTTGAAAGGCACAATATAGAGCTTACATACAATTTTACAAAAATAAAATATAGAACACAGACACGAAAATATATCATCACTTCATCAATGTAATGATGAGTGTGTCATCGCAAAAGCGAAACTGTCACTGGCTCAGCATTATGCTGAGGCGTTTAGGCATCTGCTAGCAGCACTGGTCTTTGGTTGTTTTTTTTCTCCATAAAAAATAGCCGAATTGGTCCAGCCGTTCTCGAGTTTTGCGCTTAGAAATATTATTTTCTCAAACATGCTCGGAAATGTATGCGTTAATGTCCCGATATGAGGACATGAAGTTTCTCGTTTATGGCTCCCTACATTACTTCTTGGCTTAGGCCACAAAAGTTAGTATGAAAATCCATTTTTGTCCGCTGCTCTAATTTTTTAAATTTCTATACTAAAATTAAATTGGCAAAGGAAAAAATTACATACAGCCAACCACCACCACAATCTGTACCTAAGCATAATTGCGACATAAAAAAAAATCTATAGTACTGTATTTATGTGCGGTTAAACATGGTGCTCAAATAGCTGGATCAAATTAGTACATTTAAAAAATAAAAAAGGTGGCAAATCGAAAATCTTTTTTTCTGCTTATGCGTATTTCGTAGTGATTGTTATTATAATTTAACAGAAATAAAACACCATTAATGTGCCCGGCAAAACAATACATTTCTCGTTTAAAAACTGCCCTAATATGTCCAATATTACCTTCAACATGAATTAGTACCTATTTAAATTACTTTTTCCCTATAATAAACTATGATTTACTTGATTGTCTAGTAGTTATTTTAATTTTAATATTTCCTCACATTGTTTGAGAAAAGCACTATACAAGCTTTGGCCGGAACAGGGATTGCAGGACTCGTTCTATCTGGCCTCGTCTTCGACTCGGCCACCTACCCCAAACTCGTCCAGCAATCCCTTACTTCACGGCCTCTGCAGTAATGTACTATTTTTATTCATGTATACAGATAATACGTAGTCCTTTTTCCTGAAGCGTGTTCACTTACCATCGGGTTAACCGCTCAACGGTTAAAAAAACTCGATCAAAAAACGAGTCTACCCTTTCTTAAAAGGCGGGCAACGTTCCCGTCATAACTCATAAAAAAAACAGTTCACGCTCCGCGAAAGTCTTCTCTACGACAAGGAAGGCAAACGAGTGAGTAAGTCAACTGATCGTAAGTGAGCACCACCAGCCACCAACACTAGAGGATTGCAGATGCGTGGCCAGGCTAGAGGGCTAAGATATAACTCTTGTGTGTGACGTAGTACGTAAGGTATATTATATAGAGTTGTAAACCTCATAGCGGTCAGTAATAAATCATTGCTCAAAGTATCTCGTCTTCTTATTCGAACCTCACATGGCGACCTTGCCAGGATTCGGGTAACCGCGTCGCGCCTCAATTTCACCGGCTGTTACTCTCCACGCCGGACCACAGCAGTGCTGCTTGGCGGCAGGATTAGTGAGTAAGACAATGGTAGCGAACCGGACGGACCTAGCACGAGGTCCTACGCAATGGAGCATTCTTAAAATATCGTCATCTTTCGTCCCTAGAAAGTGCCCAGAGTTAGAACAGCCATAGTAATTCCCTTTGGTTAAATTTTTTTCGTTTTTTTTTTATATTTTGTCATTGAAGAATAATGTTATACAACCATTTTCTGTAGGAAGTCGGACTTACACTGGCACTCGTCGCGTTCAAGTTCATTTTGAGTCTAATACGACATCCATAACGAAAGTCCGTTTAGCATGACACACGCCGTTCGGCACGCTAATTCAAGGAACTGTGAACATTCGATTACTAATACAAGGCTTTGATAACGTCAGTGCAGAAAGGTATACGTACTGCACCTATACCATACCTGCTTGTAGGATGAGTATGGGCTAGGGATTGCAAAAACCGTACAGATGAAAAAACCGGTTTTAACCGCATTACAGAATCACACACACACACACAAATCACGTCTTTATCCCTTACGGGGTAGACAGAGCCTAAGGTAACCGGTACCTACAGGCCACATTTAGCTAGATTGTAGGCGTATATAGGTGGAAAATAAAATCAAAATAGCTAGCCTCATCGCATAACATGATTTCTATTATTTTCGCCCATTCCCTCGATGGTTTTTCTGCGCGGGTAGAGAAGCAACTGGTACATTCTATGTTTTTTCTTTGCTCCCAGACCAGCATGGAAGACAGAATCAACAACCAAAGTTTTTAACCGGTTTTCATTATTTTCTTAAATTTTACTCAAATCATCATTTAATATGTCGACGTTCTTGCTTTATGGAATAAAGTATTGCTTTGTTTATCAACTAAGCAAGTCAGCATTAGTTAAGCAGAAAATAAAACAAGTTTTTAAAGGTACCTACCTACTCAACTAGGGGACGTTTTCATAAATGTTGTTATGTGTGTGTTATTTTGTACAATAAAGAGTTAACATACATACATAGTTACATGCATATTATAAGTTAAGAAGAACTTAAAGTACCTACTGTTGTTACCTTAGGCTCTGTCTACCCCGTTAGCGATAAAGACGTGATTTGTGTATGTGTTTAGTGATATCTTAACAGTCCATGGGCTTTTTGAAATTCTGAAAGTAAGTAACCGTGAAAAGTTTAAGAAACATTTCTATAGAATCTGACTACCCTGTTAAGAATGTATGTATTAAGGTATTTCCGTGACTAAAATCAATAATAAAGCCAAAAACAGCGGGCGTCTCATTCGACCATGTTTAATTTTATTGTTTATTTGTATTTATTGTACCTTCGTAAGATTATGTGGGCGGTTATAGCACGTCTTCGACTAAATTATAATTAATTTAATTATTGTTTCTCTCTTTCCATGCCGGTCTATAGCAAAGAAAAAACATAGAATGTACCAGCTTCTAAAAAAATCCATCGTTAATCTTAGGATCTTGTAATTGTGTCGTACAGACACATCATCCAAGCAGATGACGCTTAGCGACTAAAATTCGCATAGTAACAAGGTCACGTGACAGCTAGTAACAGATGGGATAATTCGAAGACTACCCACCTGCTATGGGTGGTGTAGGGGTATAGCACGCGTCGAGTTACTTTTCGGATTTTTCTGTGTTCTAATTTTCACTGATTATTTAGAAATTTTATTGTTTTTTTGTTTCCGTGCCGGTCTGTGTAGCAAATAAAAAACATAGAATGCACCAGCTTCTCGTACTTGTGTCTACAGACACATCATTCAAACAGATGATGCTATACAAATGCAGGATAAATGACAAATGACAATGCTAGTACAGTCAGAAAAGTAAAGCCAGTACTATTTTTTAGTTTAATTTACTTTTATAAATAAATATACACACACACACACACACACATAAACCACGTCTTTATCCCTTACGGGGTAGACAGGGCCCGAGCTGACAAGACCTAAAGGCCATGTTTAGATACATTATTAGTACAAAATAGAGATGGGTTGCATCGCCTATAACATGGTTCCTAAGATTTTCGCCCATTCCCTCGTGCTTTTTTCGTTAAATAAATTTACTTATACAATAGCAATAAAACGGCAAGCAACGCCGCGGTGCGACATAAATATTCATGCTAACAATGTTATCAGTCATACAATAAATTATATTGACATTGAGTATCGGTTAATGATCATTGCTTTTACTAATGAGTGACGGTTTAGGGTTCCGCGGGCAATAAAACATCAACACATAAACATACATACACACATACACAAATCACGTCTTTATCCCTCACGGGGTAGACAGAGCCTAAGGTAACAGGTACCTACAGGCCACATTTAGCAAGATTGTAGGCGTATAGGTGGAAAATGGAATCAAAATAGTGATGGGTTTGCTAGCCTCATCGCCCATAACATGATTCCTATTATTTTCGCCCATTCCCTCGATGGGCTTTCACCATCTACGCGGGTAGAGAAGCAACTGGTACAATCGATGCTTTTTCTTTGCACCCAGACCAGCATGGAACAAACATTTTCCATTTATCCATTTCATTACTACCATGCTGGTCTGGGAACAAAAGAAAAACATAGAATGTACCAGCTGCTTCTCTTCCCGCGCATGGTAAAAGCCCATCGAGGGAATGGGCGAAATTCTTAGAAATCATGTTATAGACGATGCGGCTAGCAACCCATCACTATTTTGATCCCGTTTTCCATCTATACGCCCATAATCCTGCTAAACGCTTCGAACGATTGACAGCACCTAGCAAAAGACACACACAGAAAAAATACAAGAACCGATCACGATTTAAAATACTCCTTAGTGCCTAATCACTACATAGTCCTTACTAATATTATAAATGCGAAAGTAACTCTGTCTGTCTGTTACCTTTTCGCGCTTAAACCGCTGGGCCGATTTAGTTGAAATTTGGTATACAGATAGTTTGAGTCCCGGGAAAGGACATAGGATAGTTTTTATCCCGGAAAATTGCATAGTTCCCGCGGGATAGCACAGCCCAAACCACTGGACTTAGAGACTTGAAATTTTGCACATAGATACCTTATACAATGTAGGCATCCACTAAGGCAGGATTTTTGGAAATTCCCACGGAATAAGGAAAAAACGGGAATTATATATTCGATTCCGAGTGACGCTTTTGATTTTGAAAATTCTTTTGCCAATAGAAAGCCACAGTATTTGTGAGTATCATAGGCTATGTTTATAATAATTCTGCGCGGACGAAGTCGCGGGCAACAGCTAGTATAAAATAAAGTCGCTTTCTCTGTCCCTATATCCCTATGTCCCTATGTATGCTTATATCTTCAAAACTACACAACGGATTTTGATGCGGTTTTTTTAATAGATAGAGTGATTCAAGAGGAAGGTTTTTATGTATAATTCTACGCAGACGAAGTCGCGGGCAGAAGCTAGTAAATAATATGCGTAATTGACTTTACCGAAAAATGGGGTAAGTGTACGGAACCCGTATACTTTGTACCAGTTCGGACGCCACAAAAAATATAATCTTATCTAAATTTAACCGGTTCGTAACTTATTGGTATTTATAACCTTGTGCTACCAAGTAGGTTAATCTGTGGAGTAACTGTTTGAGGAAAGTACCATGAAATTTATACAGGGCCTGTCAGAATTATTCTAGGATATTACAGCAATGGTTGAGTTCCACTGAACATTATATACAAACACATACACAAATCACGTCTTTATCCCTTACAGGGTAGACAGAGCCTAAGGTAACAGGTACCTGCGGGTCACATTTAGTAAGATTGTGGGCGTATAAGTGGAAAATAAATAAATAAATGTCTTGAGACAAATTACACCAATTGACCCAGCCCCAAACTAAGCAAAGCTTGTAATATGGGTACCAGGCAACTACATACTTAAATTACACACAACATCCATGACTTTTTTTTTTTATTACGAACTGACCAGTGATTGACCTCTATCTCACTTGGTGGAAGGTGCAGATGAGGCCAAAGGTGTAACTCACTGGTTCAGTAATAGCCTATTCACTCTAGCCTTGAAGAGCCCTAGGTTGTATCTGTCCGGAAATACAGACGATGGGAGCGAATTCCATTCCCTAGCAGTTCGCATTAGGAAGGATGAAGCAAACCGCCTCGTGCGGGCCAATGGTATGTTGACAACAAATGGGTGAAAACGCTCCCCCCGCCTCGGCCACAAACATTCGTATTCATCATACTGTCTGCTCCTACCGGGATTCGAACCCAGGACCTCTAGCTTCATAGTCAGGGTCACTAACAACTAGGCTATCCGGTCGTCAATGGAATCTAAATAGTGATGGGTTGCTAGTTCATCCACGCTGGTCTGGGAGTAGAGAAAAAACATAGAATTTACCAGTTCCTTCTCTTCCCGCGCAGATGGTTAAAGCCCATCGAGGGAATAGGCGAAAGTCTTAGGAATCATTATTACAGGCGATCACAAGAAAAACATGAAATAAACAAAGGCAAACTTATCCCTATAAAGGATCCCTACCAGTTAACCTTTGAGTTTGAGAGGAATGTATGTATTGGAACTAATTTGCAATTACGAAAGTCGCGCGGTAAAATTAATAGATACCTACCAATTTAAATGCGTTCATGACAATTGTATGACAAATTCGATTTCCATACAACTAGTTAGACCAGTCGCAAATGATCATAGTATTGCTTAACTTACCGGTTAACTGTATGTGTACACTGCAGACATCTATCCTACTGATATGATGTGAGTATGGATGTTTGGATGTTTGTTACTCTTTCACGCCAGAACGGCTGGACAGATCTGGATGATAAATTTGGAACATAGATAGATTATAGTCTGGAATAACACATAGGCTACTTTTTATCCTGGCAAATTGCGTAATTCCTGTGGGATAGCGATAAACGAATTCTATGGTGATGTGGCTAGCAACCCATCACTGTTTGGCTACCCCTTTTGATCCATACGCCCACAATCATGCTAAACGTGGTCTTTAGGTCTTGTTACCAAGTTGAAATGGCAGTGGGCAGGGCATATAGCAAGGAGGACGGATGACCGATGGGGTCGACAGGTCCTCGAGTGGAGACCACGCACCGGCAAGCGCAGCGTGGGACGTCCACCCACAAGGTGGACCGATGACCTCATTAAGATCGGTGGATCGCGCTGGATGCAAGCCGCTTCCAACCGGTCTTATTGGAGATCTAAAGGAGAGATCTATGTCCAGCAGTAGACTTGTAATGGCTGAGATGATGATGATAATGATGGTGACCTTGGGCTCTGTCTACCCCGTAAGGGATGGAGACGTGATGTATGTATGTATGTATGTATGTACATCTTAATCTCTAACAAGGTAGACAGACCAGTAGGCTTATTACCTAACTCGCTCGCAATCGCCATCGTGTTCATTTTGACAGTTCATGTATGGGCTGACAATTGGCATCGGAATCAGCTAGCTGTCACATTCATACAAGAACTGTCAAAATGAACACGATGGCGATTGCGAGCGAGTTAGGTAATAAGCCTAAAGGTAACCAGACCTAAATAAAGGCTTTATTTAAAGGATTCTCTTCCCGCGCAGATGGTAAAAGCCCATCAAGGGTTTGGGCGAAAATCTTAGGGATCATGCTAGATAAGCGATGTGGCTAGCAACCCATCACTGTTTTAATTCCCCTTTCCATCCTTACGCCCACAATCATGCTAAACGTGGTCTTTAGGTCTTGTCACCTTAGGCTCTGTCTACTCCGAAAGGGATAAAGACGTGATTTATGTGTGTATGTATGTAGTTTGTAAATGCTAGAATGAAAGCACTGTAGCAGTGTACGCGTACTACGAGTAGATTCGCGAAGCCACGGCTGCGCCTGCGCCGTTGCCCCATTGTTCCACTTTTAAATTTTAATTACTTACTTCTAAACTAAACGGTTTTTGTTTGGTGCAACGATTCGATTGTCAGCCGTTTTTTAAATGTTTGAAAGTCGATGTTTAAACTTGTTAATCGGATTGCGGAATTTTGTACAAGTTTAGGTATAAGGTGCATATATACGTACATACATACATGAATCACGTTTTTGCCCCTTACGGGGTAGACAGAGCATGAGGTAACAAGACCTGAAGGCCACGTTTAGCATGATTGTAGGCGTATAGGTGGAAAGGAGAATCAAAATAGTGATGGGTTGCTAGCCGCATCACCTATAACATGATTCCCGAGAACATCAATCATCAATTATCATCATTACACACGCAAATCACGTCTATATCCCTTACGGGGTACACAGAGCCAAAGGTAACAAGACCTGAAAAAGCCCGTCGAGGGAATGAGCGAAACTCTTAGGAATCATGTTAGAGGCGATGTGGTTAGCAACCCATCACTATTTTGATTCCCCTTTCCACCTATACGCCCACAATCATGCTTAACGTGGCCTTTTGGTCTTATTACCTTAGGCTCTGTCTATCAATTGACATCAATTAAGAATTGACAACCGGATAGCCTAGTGGTTAGTGACCCTGACTATGAAGCTAGAGGTCCCGGGTTCGAATCTCGGTAGGGGCAGACAGTTGTATGATGAATGCGAATGCTTGTGCCCGAGTCATGGATGTCGTATGTATCTAAGTATGTATTTATCTACATTATATAAGTATGTTTATCCGTTGCCTGGTACCCATAGTACAAGCTTTGCTTATTTTGGGGCTGGGACAATTGGTGTAATTTGTCCCAAGATATTTATTTATTTATTTATTTAATTATAAGTATGATGATGTTGTGGGGACGCCTGGCTGGATCAGGCGGGCTGTCGATCCTCTATGGCGATCATTCAGCCCAGTTCCCCTTGGCTGGAGCCGCCGGTTACTGTCCCAGCAGCGCTCCCACACAGCAACTCTCCTCGAATCTTCGTGTCTTCCTGCCGAACATAAGGACATCTTTAAGTTCGACATCCCTTAGCTCATCCTCCTTCAGTTCGTCACTCCCGATTGCATCACGCCGCGCTGCCGCGTACATGACGCTCTTGTTGAGGACGTGTTTGCTCGTCTCCTTCCCACAGTGTGAGCAGGAGGGGTCGTTCTTTATGCCTATTATTAAGTGCCTATGCTTAAGTGCCTATTTAGCGTGTTCTGTAGGCTTATTACCTAACTCGCTCGCAATCGCCATTGTGTTCATTTTGACAGTTCATGTATGGGCTGACAATTGGCATCGGAATCAGCTAACTGTCACATTCATACAAGAACTATCAAAATGAACACGATGGCGATTGGGAGCGAGTTAGGTAATAAGCCTACTGGTTCATGCCGGTGATGATGCCAGTTATAGTTCTTAAGCTACTCTAAGCTAGTAAGTACTTACTTTATACACATCGATATTGGTAAATTGAAATACCTACATTCCCGAAACTACGTTTTCCACATTCAATTTCGCTTGAAGGTCTATCGTTGACGAACAAAGTCTGCGATAGTCCACAGACGTCCGGGTGATTAGACTATGTATATGCTCAGAACTGTAGCTCAGATCACTAATAGTCCGTGACGTGTCGTCCTATAAGCTCGATTCATAGTCTACCAAATTTCTCTTTCTTTACTCGCCGCTTTGAGATAGGTTGTGCAAGTATTGCTAGCCTAGAGCCGGAATTCAATATCGCAGACATTGTTGCTTGGACGCAGTTAGCGAGTGTGATGGTGGTACCGATCCAGACGGACCATGGGCTAGACCCTGCGTTTCCTAGAATTTCTACTTCTATTAGACATAATATGCCAGAAAACGCTTGCAAACCTAGCAATAATTAATCTCTGAGCCAAAAAGAGGGTTGTTATATGTTTGACGTCGATCTATTGTGTGTGCGTTTGTCTTTGGCACTGTAACTCTCAAACGGATGGACTGATTTCGAAGCTGTGTTCTTAAATCGAAAGCCAAGTTTCCTTACGCCTCCTGTCATGTTTGATAAAAATCGATCCAGCACTTTGAAGATGTCAGATCTTATCCAAAATGCTTTAAGGTATTTTTGACATATTGTTTTTTTTTAAATTATGTGTATTACTCGATTAATGCGTGCGTTTTTTTTATTATTTACTATCGGAGAAAACTATAGCCGTAAAGGCGCTCTTCGACCCCGGGAGTCATAACCCTGTTATAAGAAAGCAGTGGTCTATTTCTGGTAGGTCTGTGGTGAACACGAGATGTAATGCGGTACGATACGTCTGGTGAGCAATTCACTCTAACAGCCAGCCAAGATGAAGCTCTTTTTATTAGACGGGTTCTGTATACATTAAATACATACACAAATCACGTTTTTTTATCCCTCACGGGGATGCAGATGCCGATTCGGGGATGCTCCCGCGCAGATGGTAATAGCCCATCGAGGGAATGGGCGATTATAATAGGAATCATGTTATAGGCGATTAGGCTAGCAACCCATCACTATTTTGATTCCATTTTTTACCTATACGCCCACAATCTTGCTAAATGTGGCCTGTAGGTACCTGTTACCTTAGGCTCTGTCTACCCCGTAAGGGATAAAGACGTGATTTGGGTGTGTGTGTGTGGGGTAGACAGAGCCTAAGGCGACAAGAGCTACAGGCCACGTTTAGCAAGATTATGGGCGTATATATGGAAAATGGAACCATAGTAGTGATGGGTTGCTAGCCGCATTGCTTACAACATGATTCCTAAGAATTTCCCATCAAAATCAAGATCAAAATTTTATTTTAGCAAATTGGCCGCTAAGGGCTCTTTTACATGTCTTTTTGAACCTACCAGCCCATTCGGAAAGACCATCATTGCCAAGAAGAATGCGCCGCAAGTAACTTGGCAGAAAGACATTTTTTCAAAATAAAATACAGTAAGAATACTTTTTTTTTTTTTTTTTTTTTTTTTATATGACTAGGAAGGCAAACGAGCAAGTGGGTCACCTGATGGTAAGTGATCACCACTGCCCATAGACACCCTCAACCCCGGAGGGATTGCAGATGCGTTGCCAACCTAGAGGACTAAGATGAAATGCCTCTTGTGCCCGTAATTTCTCCGGCTGTCTTACTCTCCACACCGGAACACAGCAGTGCAAGCACTGCTACTTAGCGGCAGGATTAGCGAGTAAGATGGTGGTAGCGATCCGGACGGACCTTGCACAAGGCCCTACCACCCGCAAAAATTCCACTTAAATTAAATACATTTATAAAAGGGATGTATAAGGTCCCCGAGCCTGAAATTATATTAGTCTATAGTAGAGATGTATAGTCTCTACTAGTCAAATTAAAACAAAGTAGTTGGGCAAAAAAAAGTTTAATTTGGAGGTGTAAAACGCCTCCACCGTCAAATAAATTAATTGGAGATATCTCCAATGTCGAAGAGAAAAAAAAATGTATCGGCGTTGGAAGAGAAGCAGATCTGTAGGCATATTACCTAACTCGCTCGCAATCGCCATCGTGTTCATTTTGACAGTTCTTGTATGAATGTGACAGCTAGCTGATTCCGATGCCAATTGTCAACCCATACATGAACTGTCAAAACGAACACGATGGCGATTGCGAGCGAGTTAGGTGATAAACCTACTGTTTTTTATTTGATCTCGCGGTTCTTAGTAATGCGGTAGTCGGTACCCTAAAAGAAATTCACAAGCAGATGGGGTCTTCAGATCTCGAAATGAATAAGTATGGGATGGAAATTTACATGCCTAAGGTTTCAGACTATTGTATGGGACCCACGAATTTTCATCAACGAGAAAATACAGAAACACAACGCACAGCCGACTGAGAAAATAAAGTTCTCTAATTGCCTCGTTTTAGGGTTCCGCTCATAAAAAGAACCTGATTTCTCTCGCTGTGCGTCCGTTCGTCTGTTTTTTGTCATAAGTGTCTATCGGCTAAGCCCTTGACGCTAAAGTCTTAATATTTTCTTTCGCGGCGTCATCACACTATCAAAACCGAACTTTCAAAATTCAAATGTTTATTTTGCAAATAGGCCGCCAATGGCTCTTTTACATCTTTTTTGAAACTAACAACGCATTTGGAAATACCATCACTGCCAAGAAGAACGCCGCAAGAAACTTGGCAGAAAGTCATTTATCACTACATAGTATAAAACAGTCGTTGTCTCTGTCCCTATGTATGCTTATATCTTCAAAACTACACAACGGATTATGATGCGGTTTTTTTTAATAGATACAGTGATTCAAGAGGAAGGTTTTTATGTATAATTCTACGCAGAGGAAGTCGCGGGCAGAAGCTAGTTCAGAATAAAATAGATTTACACATACATATACATACACAAATCGCGTCTTTATCCCTAACGGGGTAGACAAAGCCTAAGGTAGCAAGACCTAGGCCACGATTAGCAAGATTGTGGGCGTATAGATGGAAAATGGAATCAAAATAGTCATGGGTTGCTAGCCGCATCGCCTATAACATGATTTTCGCCCATTCCCTCGATTTGCTCCCAGACCAACATAGAAGTGGGTAAGGAAATAAATTTACAACAGTACTTAAATTCTACATAACTTATAATACATTTATAAAAGGGATGTATAAGGTCCCCGAGTTAAGGTACGTTAAATTATATTAGTCTATAGTAGTGTACCTAAACGCCCACAATCTTGCTAAATGTGGCCTGTAGCTACCTGTTACTTTAGACTCTCTCTACTCCGTAAGGGATAAAGACGTGATTTGTGTATGTATGTATAGTAGAGATGTATAGATGTAATATTTCGGTTTCGGCATAAAACATGTTACAGTCGGAAACTATTGCAAATGTTATGCAACTGATATAAGTATCATTATAAACTGAAACAAGGGTGTCTGTTGCATCATGATATTCATGATACAATATTGTGCTTGTTCGTAGATCTGTATCGGCTCAGCTAATGAACTGATGATAATAGAAAGCGCATATTGATTAGTATAACATGTTTTTAGTGTTCCTATTACCAGACTGCACTGTCCGTCTGTCACTACGCTGTATCTCAGGAACAGTGATAACAAGCATGAAATTTTCACAGATGATTGAGTGATTCTAGACATATGCTTTATACTACAAGCCCATGGACAAAAATACATGTGAAATGAACCAGCGTGAATGAAGCTTAGAAGGCTGTTACTATATCATAAAATAGCGAACTCTGAGCGCTATGCCGTCATTTCTGAGCGGTACAGATTTTTTCTCATACATTGAAAAAAAAAAATTGCACCAACTTCCGGCACCACCACTTTAAAGCGGCCTAGGTCTTTCGACATTTATTTTTAATCAAGCTATAAAAACGCCGTAAATTAATAATTACTCATAATTCCTCACTTGTACCTGAGAAATTCCATAAATGTACCGCTCAGAAATGACGGCATAGCGCTCGGAGTTATTTTATGATATAGTAACAGCCTTCTAAGCTTCATTCACGCTGGTTCATTTTTTTTCCAAGACTGCTTAAAGAGCTAACGAACGAGGCAAACAGGTCGGATGCTGATTTCGGAGGAAGGAAAAAGAACAGACATTGACAGCTGTCACTTGGGTTGCGTTTATAGACATCGTTCAATTCCTAACATTTCCCCTCTATGAACGACTCTACAACGCAATACAACGGCTCTACCGAAGTGCACATTTTTTGATATATCAAACTACCATCAAATGAATCAAGATTTTTTTATTTCTTGATTTATTGTTCACTTTTACGGTTTTACCGTTAGAAATTAAATTTCTAAATGTCACTGAAAATTAGAACACAGAAAAATCCAAAAAGTAAAGCTATGACCGGGAATCGAATCCGGATCCTCGTCATTCCGTGACGCGTGCTATACCCCTTCACCACCCATAGCAGATGGGTAGCCTTCGAATTTTTCTATCTGTTACTAGCTGTCACGTGACCTTGTTACTATGCGATTTTTTGTCGCTAAGCGTCATCTGTTTGAATGATGTGTCTGTAAGAGACAATTACAAACTCCCGTGGAACATCTACCGTTCACCAGTCTCAGTTTCAGTGTTCAGTTATGGTCTATATCCCGTGGGAAATTTAACGAATAAAAATATTTTATGTAAAGAAAAAAGTGTCGCCGTTTATTAGTGTAAGGTTTTTTAAACTTGGCTCAGTAGTTCTAGCTATAATGCTGTAAACACATACACACATTGTCGATAAGACGGTGGCTGGCAGCTTGACAGTTCGACTTTAGCAACATAGATTTGATTTGATAGGAAATCGAATGAATAGTCATCTATAGACAACTTATTTGGACGGCCGTACATTGTATAGATGAATACCTCCGACAAGTTATATTTTATCACTTTAAGAGACCATAGAATACATAGAATGTACCAGTTGCTTCTCATCCCGCGCAGATGGTAAAAGCCCTTCGGAGGAATGGGCATAGGAATCATGACTTTTAGGTTGTCCCCCTTCTTAATGTGTGACGTAATTTATGGATGGCCCCTAACGTGTTTTCTTTTTCTTTTTCAAGGGTAAGTAACAGACATAAATAAAATCACCAAATAGTTCTCTCCAACATTTATTGGTCGAAAAATAAATTAAAAACTTTGGATTTCAACGAAGGCCCAAAATCGTACAAATAAATACTACAGGGTCTACCTTAGTTTAACAACATATTTACATCGCCTTACCTTTACTTAGTAGGTACAGTTACTTTTTACCCCCCAAAATCTATTTTTACAATTTTCCAATCTTAAACCAATTTTCAGTAACGATATTTCTATTGCTCTTAATACTGAGTGGCAGAGACATTAAAAAAGTCATTTCGTTTATTTTTTACAATGCTTCAGTGCTACAATAAAATATAAGTGACTTAAATTTATACAACTTACACTTACATTTGGCGTTTACGCCATTTTTGTTGGTAAAAAAAAAAAATTAGGGTGTAAGAGCCATCAAATTAATATTATTTCGAGTAGCTGGCAAAACTAGCCTCACTCAAAGACGATGAATAGTTTTAACAAGTACTAAAACTGGCTGTCGAAAATTAAATATTTTAAATCACTTTTGCATAAAGTAAGTATTTTAAAAAATGGCTGTTCAAGCTCATACCAAACGGGTTTGAAAAAAAAAAACACAATTGCACTTAAATATTGCAAAACGCTTCGGCATTATAGGTATGCATTACCAGAAAAGCCTTAACAGTATTAAAAACTCAAAATATCAAATAATTTAAGCTTGTTACAGACGATATTCAAAAGCAACTCGCATATTAAGTATTTTTGCATTTTATGTCTCTAACGGTATTTGTTATTTTGAGTTATTGGAAATACATAGAATAAATTATTTAATTGTGACAAAATAAACAAGTGGCGCTTACACCAAATTATACAAAAAACACATAAGCGCCTCATAGCTGTTACAATCATAGTAGAATAGAAAGTATTGTCAACTAATTTTTATTGGTTAAATATATTTTTTATTTTTTCTAAGTAATTCAGTTCTTACAAAATGTATTTACAATTTAGAAAAAATGTCTTTGCCCTCAGTATTATCAAATAATATCAGAAATTATGGCCGCAATTTTGTTAGCAATACGTAATAATATAGCTGCAAAAAATATATATAGTCTTAAACTGCTGCCTACCTAAGTATATCATCAGTCGAATACCGTTGTCATTCAAAAACACTATTAAAACATCACTTTAAAAATAAACCATAATGTCTGATGACATAATCTAGAAAAAGTGTTTGGTATAATAAAAATGCTTTCGTTTTCAAACGTGTATAATTTTTTTTTTTTTTTTTTTTTTTTTTTTTATGTGAATAGGAAGGCAAACGAGCAAGTGGGTCACCTGATGGTAAGTGATCACCACTGCCCATAGACACCCGCAACCCCGGAGGGAATGCAGATGCGTTGCCAACCTAGAGGATTAAGATGAAATGCCTCTTGTGCCCGTAATTTCCCCGGCTGTCTTACTCTCCGCACCGGAACACAGCAGTACAAGCACTGCTACTTAGCGGCAGGATTAGCGAGTAAGATGGTAATAATACATTAACACGTTTTTATTATTATTATGGCCGTTATAAAGTATCTATGTATTATTATACACGTTATGTAACATCTTATTTACTGTGTACAGTCAGCGTCAAATAGTTCGTGACACGCAAAGTGGCCAAAAAGTTAGCAACACGACCTTAATTCCACTTTAACAGTGACGTGTTGCAAACTATTTGGATACTTTTGGTATCACGAACTATTTGACGCTGACTGTACATCATGATTCACACTGTCGTAAAATACACATATGACTTTTCATAGAGTCAATTAACAATTGTCCTTGAACCTTAATTTACAGGCTAGCCTTATCGGTCTGCTATTCTGTTTTAATTAGGGTAAGGTTAGAAACAATGTGTCGAGTTGATCTACAGAGATAAATATTATGGTGATTTACAAATACTAAGTAATAAAATAAAGTCTATTGCCTTAAATGACAACGGCAGACAACGTCAACCCAATTTTAATATCCAACATTTCTATTAGGAAAACGTGAAAAATCTTTTTTTTTCATTTTAGGACAATTTCAACCGTTTCTAGTAATATAAGATAGTTACGAGTTCATTAACATTAAGATAAGTTATTTCATACAAAAATACTTTTAGAACATTTGAAAGAGGTAGCTCAAGCTATTTTAAACGCTAATTTTGCACTAATTCACAAACTTAAGTACATCATCATTAAAGCAGAATTAAGTAGGGTTAAAAAAAAACTCAAAAACGTTGACCTCTGTTAAACATTTCATTTGATTGTTAACCATTGAAAAATAATACAAATAAATTCACTTGTTCATGTTTTTTTCAATTTTATGACAATGTCACAAAAATATTCAAAATCATAAAATACTCTTATAGAATAGTAAAAAAAATCAAAGCGCAATCAACGTCATGAGTCAAAAAGTAACCATAAATAAGGTAAGTACTTAAAAACACAAATAATTGTACTATTTTAGCCATTGTTATTAGCACCAACTTGAATATTTTATGAACATTTTCAAATAAATTCATAGGATTTGAGAATAAAATTATCAAAACTTCTTTTACACTCATATCATTAATCAAGTACCAGTTAGTCCTGGTCGTCATAAAAGATATTTCATTTCAAGGTTAGATAGATTATCCCACCAAAGCTTGTATTTTGCAAGCAACAATATTCAGGACTAAACAGTACTAGGAATTCAAAATAAGACTTAAAAAACGGTGGATGGACTTGTTTTTGTTAACTTTCACGCCACATACAAAAGTTAAACAATATATGGAATGGGATAATAACTTTTAATTACAACCACTACTGAGCAAATAAACCATTTTATCAAGTTATTTTAAGCTTCACTTTAAATAATTATTATAAAATTTCAAAGGAACTATGATCAAAAGTAGGCTTTCCGTATAAAAGTTTCATGTCGCTTACGCTCTGTCAAGAGGCGCTTAAGATATTTGTTCAATACTTCAACATTTAATGTTGCTATCGATTATCGTCTCAGTAACTGTACTATTGATTCATTCTTTAATGACTTACTATAAATTAATGTTTAATTAATTTTGTTGGTAAATAAAATTTGAAGCTGTACATTCTAAGACATACCTAAATAAAAATGAATCAGTAAGTTATCAACAATTTTCGACTGTAAAACTGTACTGAGGCCGTTTTCTCGATAGACATCGTTCAACTAAAAAGAAGAGCATAATAATAGAAGCAGTCGTTTGATTTCCAAAATTGATAATCTAAACTGTCTCATGTAGCAAAACTCCACGGTGACATTTGCTAAAAAAGCGTAAGCGACTTGTGTTACTTATTTATATGACCTTCCTTACTATCATGACAATCGTGACCTTACCTCGCAATTGTGTAAGTGAAGCTCAATCAAAACGATTGATAAACCAGGCACATTCATAGGAGTAACTCTTCTATCTTAAATTACTAAAACGGTTTCATCAATTCAGTATAAAATATTCATGTCAAATTAAATGACAAACTATTTTAGGTTATCGATCAGGTCGTTTCCAAACAGAACTGGATTTATTATTTTTTAATAGCTAAAGACATTAAAAATAAGATAAGTGCAGTGAGCAGTTCACGGTTTAGAATGATTGAGTCACAAAAGTCGTTATTGTCGTAAGCGACAAAATGTCCAATTGAAATTTTGAACAGCGCTCTTTTGTCATTGGGTTCAAAATGAATTGTATGTATTTGGTGTCATACGACGTTTAACAGTATAAAATGACAATGTAAGAGCAAGAAAACATGGTGCTATGTTAGTTCTTATTTAAAACACCTGCAAAAATAAGGTAACAGAAATGATTGCTTTTAAATGCGAATTCGTCCAAATCGTTTATAATGACTTTGGAGTTTACAAAATAATCATCAAAATCATTAACGACTTTTAAATGGATTTTTTTACTGTCTTTGTGACTGCATTTTCGATAAACTCTTTTCATTTCTAAACTAAAGATTTATTTCAATTGCCTGTTTTGTACAGGCCACAAGTTATTAAAAAATCATAAATCGCTTTATTTCTGTTTAGAAACCACCGCAATCATTTAATTATTTAATTATTATGCCTTTTCACAATTAAAACTAGCGGACTGATTTTCTTTCATTAGAGATTCAAAATGAGGTCTTTTATTTAGGCAAATATTTTAATCTAAATACACAGCACAACTAATCGAAAACTAAGATGAGAGAGTATACTATAAAAATGCATTATACTGTTGGATTTTACACTATACTAAGATAAGAAACTCGCATGTCGTAATGTAAAAATCACCAAGTGCCATTCATAACAGAACTGTATCCACAAAATTCTTACACAATCATGTATAAAAAACGTTAAATATTAAGCCAGTAATATAATCAAATGGCGGTTACATTTCGAACAATATTTGTCGTATTAGCAGCGAAAGAGACGTAAATAACAACAAGAAATTCATTGGTTGTAAAATATTGGCTGATGTTGCGTCTTCTTGAATTTTTAAACATATATGTATCGCTATAGGTATCTATGTAAACTCATTGTACTGATCTGTGTTAAATAAAGAATATTAGAAATTATTGTATTTTAATGTCCTGGCTAACTTGATTCATCCAACTCCTAGCCCAAACCTTAGTCCTAGAACGCTGAATTCCCTTTGTAATGTAAAAGAACAGATTTTGCGAAATCACCACGAGTAGTTTATGTATGTATGTATGTATAACCTCTTTATTGTACATATAAAACATTAATTTTACAGGCAATGAGAAAAACAGATGTACGAAGGCGAACTTATCAAGGCAAGCAAGTAGAACAACAGGCTGCTAGGCTGTGGAATCGGTTACCGACCTCCATCAGGCAGGCTGCCTCCGTTCAGGGAGGGCTTGAGGAAGATGTGGCTCACACCATCTTAGATATCGTATGTGTGTACTCTTATTATATTTTGTGTGTATGCATGTGTGCAATGATATTTAGTAGTTTATTTTATGATTTGTTTATTGTATTTAGACAAGTACGCTCTAGTGCCTTTCACGATCTGGAATTTTAAACTCACTGTAGGTCCCTCGTTTAATGCCTCTCATGTACTCAAAGGTTAAATGGTAGAGTTCCCTTATAAGGATAAGTTCGCCTTTATGCATACATTACCTAATGTTATTTTGGTGATAGTATGACCATGGTAAGTGTTAAGTTCTCCAGCGAGAGAAACAATAGCTTTAAATTCTAACTCCAATACCGACGCCTACTCGTATTACAAATATTAACAAAACAACTAAAGCCACCTTAAACTCGACTCCGTAATATTTTGCATAAGTTAGTTAGTTGAATAACTTGAAACCTGATCTGAAAGGACCGGTTGGCTCAGCCGCTACAATGTTGACTACAAAGCAAGCGGATGCCGGTTCGATTTCTAGAATCAATGCCCATATTGTTTCCATGATGGCATTGTCTCTAGGTATTTGTAATAAGCTGGGACTTCCAAAGACTCGAATAGACGTTACTAATATTTTTAAAAGCAGTATTGTCAAGTCTCATAAAATAAATGGTCTCACGTGTTAATGTTAGTTTTCTATAACGAATTTCGGGTTTTGGGTACCATCGGCCAATATCAAACCCATAAGAGTAAGTGAGATAGCAAGACGATAACGAAATTTCAGCAATTGTGGTTCGATTTGAAAATATATTTTGTTTCTGTTGGAAAGGTACTGATTATGGTCAAGTAAGTAGTCCATCGCTTTTCATCAAACTTCTTATCAAATGAATGTCTTATTGACATTCTACGTCAGTTTTGGTTAAGATTTTTTTATAAAATTATATTACGGTAAACCGACAAAATACACACGTCAAGCTATCGGACAAATAAAGACGATCACGTTAGTCATTTTTTACGCCCTTTCTGTCAACTGCGTTTTAAGGGCCTCTACAGATACACCAACTATGAATAGTGTAATTTTGTAGCGTATAAGCCACGATTTTAAATAAATGCGTAGATATTTCAGAACGGCGTGGCCGTAAGTGCTATTTCCAAACGAAACACTATGCCCCACATCCTGAAGGAAAAATAATATTAAGCCATCAATAATAAATCTCGGTTTAAATTCTTTGATGTCACATATAACTTCGCCGCGTCATTTCTTAGGAAAATTGCGTTTGATAAATAGCCCGTGTCGCTAGACATTTTATAAACGCGAACTGACATATTTAATTTAAATTGAATTATGGACCAATCTATTTGCTAGTTTCCGAATTTTTGTCGTAACATTTGGAGTATCGAATTTTATGATCTAGCATTTTGAGACGTTACAACCGTAAAGTCATGAAATTAAGCAGACGTTGGAAAATTGGAGAAGTTCAACAAAGACTACGTAAAGATATATTTAAAGATGACATAAACATATCGCTTTAGTATCTTATTTTTTTTCTAAGTTTTTTATTGTTATGTACTTAATTTTTTGACATTTAGTATTCTTTTCTCATCAATTTTCTGTCAGCTTCAATATGAATTATCTTTGCTTGACAATTTATGTAAACCAATGTTTTATATTGAACGAATTATAAACTATTCCACCATATCTACTAGCCACCATAACTATGTAAAAGTAGGTATGATTCTTAGTGAAACCACTGTAAATTAATACTCAATTATAACACTGCAGTACGATAGTATTTAAAAAGAGCTTCGGTTCTGTCTTGACATCTCACTCACTCTTATGGGCTTGAGACTAGAAACAGCCGATGACATATTATTTTAGGAGCTCACGGACCGTCTAATCGGATGTCTAAGTATTATTAACGTTAAGATGTAATAAATACCGTAAGCCCAATTTCTGAGCATATATTTAGAACTAAATCGCATCATCCAAATAGATAACACGCTTCTACGCTGTTTATCATAATTCTAATCCAAGGCTCAACTTGGATTTAAAATTAAAACCAACAGGTTCTCATTATCCCTTCACAGCTCACAATCCTTCGCTGCGTACAAAAATAACTGGAACTCTAAACAAATGTACCCGTTTGTGATATTTTAACCACTAGCATGAATTTACTTCGAATTTTTATGGTTACTCACAATACGCAAGTTGTTTATACGACATTTGCGTACGTGTTGTCTTTTACGACCCAAAAATATGTTAAGTTTTCAAATTCATAACATCACTATTTCTTTTTTTAATTCAAACGTAATTTTGAACGTTTATTTACTAGCATTAGCAGTTCAAAATATTCTACTATTGTAAATGCCATTTTTGCATATGCAACTTTATTTTTAAACAGACTGGTGCTTACGCCCAAACTACGTAGTAGAGGTAGCATTGTGCTGGGCTCTGTTTAGTTTAGAAAATAAAAATAGAACCACTCCGAACCGAAGGTAAGCAAAGCAGCTTAATAGCTTTGCGCCATAAAAGAGTACCTATTAAATCTTTGTTTAGAATACAATGCATTAGGACAATTGTCAGCTGCCATTCATTTTTGTATCAAGAAAGACGGTATTCGGAGAGAAGCAAATTATGCGTAGGGTTAATATATTAAGTCGGCTCTCATCACATTTGGATGGTCAGAAATCACAAAAATCACTTTTTTTTCATTGTACTGTTATTATTCCTATCCTTGTACAGTTAAGGGCATAAATATATGCGCGTTACCAAGACGTCAGAAACATCTTTATGCCATGAACAATTAGGCCGATGACAATATTAGACATGATGACTACCGATATTTATGCCCTAGACTGTGCCTAATAGAAAATTAATGATCGCTTACTAAGATGACTAAGCAAGGCTCAGCGAGAATGTAGATTCCGATAGAGGCCGATTTCTACGACACGGAAGCAATTACTTTTCTGCTCTTCAATTATTTCACTGTCGTTTAATTGAACTGTAGAAATGTAAGTAATGAAACATCTAGGCAACCATGTCATACTGTACATGTCAACAGCTGGTAACACTCACTCTTTATGAATATCTTACTGTCCAATCTTGTTGAAATCACAATGGGAAATGGAACCTTTAACTACGCTAACATCAAAGAATATGTTTGTTTTTTCCTGTTAGAACAAGACACGACATGTTTCAGATCGTACTTAAACTAGTAATTCCTTTTAAGATTTTCCTTTAAGGTTTAAAGTGCTAAGCTTAGCGTATAATCTGCTAACTTCTTGTGTTTGCTTCTATGAAAAGAAAGATTAGGTTCCCTTATCATGGAGATAAAAAAACCCGAACTTAATTCTTGTCTACAGTTACGAGGTTTCTATGCAAAATTTCAGTTTTCTAGCTGCATAGTCTGGGCTAGGTGTTGATGACTCAGTGAGTCAGGACTTTTCTATTTGTAGCCTTATTTCATCGGCAAGCAACTGTAAATGTTTACTTTTCACGTTGGCGTAACAAATTGTTACTAATTAACTTCCACACCTTTACTTTTCGTGAAACAAATGTACCGCGTTCCGCGTTTTCACTTCGTTTCTTGTACTTTACGCCAATTTATGTTGAATTTGGACGCTACGCCAATTTACTTTTACTTTTAAATTGGAATAAAGCCCCCAAATATTGGGATGCTTGGTTCTCGGAGTCGTCTACCTGAGTTCATTATTACAGTCATTTTGTTGGAACTTGTTTTCTTTTGTCAATGAATATTTAAAAAAAAGATACGAGGGTTTTAAGGGCTCGTATATCATTCTTTTGTCGATACTGCTGGCTCATAGTTCAAGTTTTAGAATGGTTTTTGATCTATTTTGAGTGTCAACATTTGGTATTTTATAGAATTGCGAGTTTCTAGTGTTTGAGTGAACATTTACCCTAACATTTAATTTTAAACGTGTCTACATATTGGTACAATTTGTATAAATTCGTCTAGATAATAACATAATATTATTTATGTAGACACTTATGCCTAGCCTGAAATATTAAGTAATTTAGGAAACTACTCTTCGAAGTTTACTCAAAAACAATTTATTGATTTGAAGGTTACTCTACTTAGTTAGTCTTCAGTTGATTCAAGAACTAACTAACTATATTTATTTCCAGTTTGACTTACTTGGCAATTTTTTTATTGTAAACAATTTATAGTAAATTGTGTGCGATTGTCATTATGTTTCAAGACTGCCTTGTTGAAAACAATAAATTTCACTTTCATGTCTTTAGAAACCACAACAAAGGCAAACTGATGACGTGTCATGAAATAACGTTCTGTAGACTACTTTGATGCAACTATCAGTATTAAGAGATATACGCTACACTACGGCGAAAATCTTAGGAATCATGTTATATAGGCGATGTGGCAACCCATCACTATTTTGATTCCCCTTTGCAGCCCACAATCATGCTAAACGTGGCTTAGGTCTTGTTACCTAGGACTCTGTCTAAAGACGTGATTTGTGTGTGTGTGCTACACTAAGATACATGAATCTTAAATGGCAATTGATATTGCTAGAGTTGCAGATGTCTGCGTGCATAGTAAACACTTCATCAAAGATGTAATTAATAGGTGACGCGAGCTAGGACGGTACATATCAAAGTTCGCATTCGTACTGGTTCTTTCAGTGTAAATCTTAGTACAGTATAAAATCCAACAGTTCCGTTCTTAAACACTACCTAAATTATCAACTGTCTAATTGCGTATGGCTAAAAGAAAACCGGACTATTTGAACTACTTCACCTATTTGACTAATTCACCTGTCTGTCACACGTAAAAATGGCACGCCGTGCTGTAAATGCTGTTCGATCGTTGATTATAACGATGTTGATATTCCTTGAGTTTTAAATATGAAACTAATAAGGAGTTCCTATTTCTAGTATCTATGAGTATTCCATGAAATAAACGTTGACAGGCCTTAGTTTGTTCTTCATATTACATTTGACGAAGCCCTTCAATTCGAATACGAGAAATGCTAGCATCTTATTGCATTGACAGTTTAAGTAGGGGTGCGAGTCGGGTACCACGTGTGGTCAATAGCTACGGTTCGTTTTTGGATCTGCCAGGACGAAAAACAGTGCTTGGTCCGGTGCACTCTGGGCATGATTTCCTGGTAGTTTCTGAGGGGTATCATTGACCGTTGGCTAAGAGCCCGACAGGAGGGAGGGGGTCTTTGGCCATTACCGTACATACAACGTTGCCGACATTTTGTCACAAGACTTTTTAATTATATTTTTGTTACTTTGACATTGGCGAAGTTGTCGTCGCTATAACGACTTGATACGCCACAAATAAGAAGAATAAGTAGGAGTTTAAGTAAATCTCTTTCTAACTATACCCAACAGACAAAGAGGATTGATAACTCTTCGGTGCTTTGCTTATTTAAAAGTCAAGAATATCAACATTTCAATCAACGATAAATTCATATAACTAGCTGTAAAATTAAAGTCTTGAAATAATTTCGTGTACGAAATGCAAATGTACTCGCTTTTTATATTGACTATTCCCTTGACAGTAGGTACATTGCATGACAACAAAATTGTCTCTTACGCCCTAAAATACGGGCGTAACTGCATTTGTCGTATAGCACCTATCATGTGGGTAGTTTCAATTAAAATTTAAAAATCTGAGTTTGATGCATATATCAATCTATAATGAATTATGTTGGCTCATTTAAAAATTATCTAGAAAAAAGCTAAAATGCAAATTCAGTCAACATGAAAAACAATGTAAGTTTCAGAGGCGAAAATGCATTTTTAATATAATTATGTAGACTTATATCACATAATAAAAGCATAAAGAGTTAATTACAATCTAAATAAAACCAAAATCACAGTGTTTTCGGACAATTTCATAACTTGCCCCATATTTTTCGTATAAATAATTTCTATGATAGGAAAAAAACTGTCTTTTGAACTAAAAACAAAACTATCTAATTTCGTTCTATTAAGATTTCCCCCTAAAATATCAGTAATCAATCATCCTTCATTGCATTAATGAAAAATATTAAAAAAAAAATGTTACACCTAGTGGTTTAAGAAACCTATTTTACCATACGCGTTAACATTTTATATATAATATAACTGAGTTCGTAATCGTAACTATGTCCGCAGAACGTCCGCTATGAAATTAATCACTGTATATTATTTCGATTAGTAGTAGGCCCGATACACTTAATTACAATAGTAAAAATTAGGCTTGTCCCTTACACTAAAACTTGGAACTTCACGTCTTTACTTACGTCCGCACAATCCATTGGTTAGGTCTAACACTGCACTAACAAGTCACTTCACGAGAAGACTAGAGAGTCAGGGCGAAGGTGAAGCGTATGGAGCTGTGTTGTGTGTGCTGGGCAGGGCTTTGCCAGCAGATCAGGGCGCGGGGCTCGCGTCCGGGCACACATTCACCGAGCCAACGGAGCCAGAACAGCACTGGCGGCCAGGGCAAGAGCCAACGACGACGCCAAAGCCGCGCCACGCGAGTAAGACAGCTCCTCACTCTTCACAACCTCGTTCGGAGTCTTGTCGTACTTGTGCGTTTTCTTGGTCACCGGTTTGATTGTTGTTGTCGTAGTTGTTGTTGTAGTTGTCGTTGGCGGCGGGGGAGGGGGAGGGGGAGTCGGCTGCGGCGGAGGCGCCGGCGACTGCTCCTCCGGCTTACAGCACACGCGGAAGACCAGCTTCATGTTATGGCTGAGGCAGCGCCCGCCGATGCGTCTATGCAAGTCATCTTTGCTAGACGTGGATATGAAGTAGTAATCCTTGCCTGGCAGGAATTCCAACCCGCCTGGCTGAGGCGTGAACGGCCGGAACGTTATGGTGAAAAACATAAGCTTATGCGGCTTGTCGCATATAGCTATTATACGAGGATTCGGATTGGTTATCCTACACGTATCATACTCCTCTTTACTCACATTATAAATTATATATTTCTCCGTGTCCTCGTCGTACGTCCCTGGCGTGTAAACCGGGCATATTATATTGACTTGGTCGTACTCGAACTGCGCGTTACCTTTATTTAAGTCGAATACGTGATCCGTGTTGTCTATTCTAAATATGCTGTTCGTGGTATTCCAGTGTATGTAGAAGGATTTTGCGTAGTTGCCCATGACGCTTTCGATGAAAAATATGAGCACTAGGAGCGTCCAAGGCGTCTGACGCAAACCTAAGTAGCCGAGAGACACCATTCTGCTGGCTGGATCGCTCACCGGAGCATTAGTCGATCGAAAACCGCCCCAACGGGATATCTAGCTAGTTTCGCCAGTAACACTACCGCACCAATCCATATTTCGTGCACACAGACATTATCTTCCTTCCACCATGTTAAAAACACAACACTTTACACACAAAACACAATCAAATCCGTTTTCAACGCAGCGAGTCCACCATATTTCTTGTCCGCGGGCGAGATTCTATTCATCGATAAAACGAAATTCCATGGTACGTGGCTGCCCGTAAAACGTTCTTAAAACGCCACGTAAAGCTAGGAAACAGCACTGATAACACTTGAGCGGTAACGCGCTTAGCTTTCTGGGGCTCCAAAACGTTGGAATTAATCAATACATCACAGATTTTTTACAATACTGAGGTGTTCTTTGTATTGAGGGAGCGGCCGCGACGGGCGTGGACGCGTGTGGATCTAGCGGCGGTGGCCAGAGTACTGGCAGGAATGCCGTCGGTACGCATGCGGCAGCCGCCCCTCCGCGCGCCCCGCGCCGCCGCGTCCCGCGCTACGGTCGCGTTCGAGGTAGAGCTTTTTAAAGCGTCGCCATTTTGTAAGACCGAAACGGGTATAAATTTTGGGGTGAGCCGTGAACGCAGCGGTAAGGTGGTAGTTTTGTGTTCTGTGATGCTTGATAAAATACAAATGTAGAGCCTGCGTAGAGTTCATGTAAAAGTACGCTAGAGTTTTTTTCACACAACCCTTAATTTGACAATGTGTGCTAGCTTAGTTCCCCACGCCATGGTCTAAGAGGATCTTTAGGACTCTAAAATTACAATGAGGTTTAACTACCTATGTTTTTTTTATTGACGTCAATTTAAGCGGTAAGGGTTAAGTAAACCTGGATTAATTATTATTTAGCATGATTCTTTCAGAAAACACATTTAATCTGTTTATGTATGTGTGTAAACTCTTTATTGTGCAAAATAAACAAGACAAATACAATTGACAAACACTGAGATACATGCACAAAGGCGGACTTATCCCTTTAAGGGATCTCTTCCAGTCAACCTTTGAGTACATGAAAGGAGTATAATATTAGGGATGGACGAGTGTTTACTTGGTAAATATTTTCGTAAACGAGCTTTTATTTATATTTTTCCGACTTTGAATAGGTTTTTACTTATTTAATAGATTATCCAAGCAGGCAGGGAAAGCAACTATTTTTCACGCGTGATTACGAGTTAGAAATTTGTGTGAAGTTAAACATTTTGTTTTTATTCCGTTTATATAGGTATTGGGAGGAAGATAAATATCAGGAAGTGCCTAAGTAAGTGTTATTGTAATGTAGAATAGAATAGAATAAAAGTTATAATAGTATTTCACCACAGAAGTTACAGAGTGCATAATATTTTACAAAGCACAAATTGTTACATAGAGATGATGATGTTGTGGGGACGCCTAGCTGGGTCCAGCGGGTGTCGATCCGCTGTGGCGATCATTCAGCCCAGTTCCCCTTGGAGCCGCCGGTTACTGTCCCAGCAGCGCTCCCACACACTCTCCTCGAATCTTCGTATCTTCCTGCCAAACATAAGGACATCTTTTAGTTCGACATCCCTTCTCGTCCTCCTCCAGTTCGTCCCGAACGCTTCGCGCCGCGCTGCCGCGTACATGACGCACTCGGCGAGGACATGTTTGCTTGTCTCCTCTTTCCCACAGTGTGGGCAGGAGGGATCGTTTTTATACCTATTATGCTTAAGTGCCTGTTTAGCGTATTGTGGCCAGTAATGATGCCAGTTATTGTTAAGCTACTCTTACCTAGATTCAGGAGGTACGAAGTTCTTCTGCGGTTACATACATAGAGATACGTAGATGACATTATACATACGGTATGCTGCCGTAAGAAGACCTTCAGACAATATCGAAGAGGCCTAGAGTTGGAATTAGTCCTAATTACCAACTTAGTACGCTCTATTTCCCAAGTCGGTTAATACCAATAATAGGCATTTTACTAATCTCATTACCTATTACAAACCAACCTTACAGAGAAATGACAAGACGTAACGTTCACGTGTTTAAGTGCAACAGCCAAACAAACAAACCGGTCAAGTGCGAGTCAGACTCGCACACCGAGGGTCCTATACAAATTTGGCAAGTGAATTCTAATCCAATGCTAGTAGAGCCCTGCTCCAAAGCTAAATGTAGGCAGTGCGAGGTCATTTTATATTGGTTACTTACATAGACTTTAACACGTTCACTGCGGGTTGAGGTAAAACCGCCTCAAGCTCGACATTACGTCGGTGCGGGGCTAAAAGTTGTGATACCTCTCTCGTGCGGGAGCTGTTGCCGCTTACTTACAAGGCGTATGATAAAGACAAATATACATTTCTTTATGTTTCTCAAACGCTGACTCTTTTATACAGAAAAAAGGTTAGAGGTCTAAATAAGCCTCGAACGCACTGGGCATATATTTTTTTCACACAGTGCGGGTTGAGGTTTATTTAGCCTCAAGGAATTTGACCTCAAGGCCGCACAGAGCGGGGGGCGGGTGACGCGGGAGTCGACAGCTTGACGTCAGTGCGGTGCTAGTTATCGACGCTGAACCACGCGTGTTTTACGTAAATATTTAGTAGGTATTGCGTCGGCTGCTACTCTAAATTACGGATATGCCTGAGCGGCACTCTTGCTGCAAAAAAAACTAAAAAAAATCTCACTAGATGTTCTGAATGTAATCAAGCTTTATGCATGGCATGTTTCGGTGAAAGGCGCCAATAATTATTTCAGTGTATCCTTCTATTATTATTTTTTATCATACATATAAGTATCTGCACTGTATAATGTTATAAATGAATGGGTTTTATTTAACATAAACCAAAATTTATTTTCTTCCTGATGGAGCATTTATACAAACCTACCTCTAAACTAAACAAAGCTTGTACTATTGCTACTAAGCGGCAATTAACAAATGTATGTATAGATAAATAAATACTTATATAGATAAGCAACCATGACCCAGGAACAAATATTTGTTATAACACACAATTAAACGCCTTTAAAGATGTTC
Organism: Pandemis corylana; assembly: GCA_949127965.1. NCBI lineage: Eukaryota > Metazoa > Arthropoda > Insecta > Lepidoptera > Tortricidae > Pandemis > Pandemis corylana. The sequence goes on from OX421877.1 coordinate 5,317,078, forward strand.
GATAAGATGATCATTCTTTTATCGATAATTTACCTATAAGTGCCATTCCCTGCTCTAGTCTCAGATAAAATTTAGTGCGATTTGAGGTCTAAAAGATCTCAAAAATTCTTTAGGTATTTTTTCTTAAGCCAGAGGTCAGAACCAAGGGCGAAGCTAAGTGTATTTAAAATATTTACTAAGCAATGACTACAACACAAAAAAAAACCCTGGTCCTATTCTTGGCAAAGTTATGAAGGATCTAAGTAACTACTGAAATTTGAGAGCGATTCGGCCTCACCCGCACTGTAAAAGAGTTCCAGATTGGGCTGATTCGATCTCAACCGCACCAGCCAAAAGTCTTTCAAGTTGAGCCCCGCAGCGAACGTGTTAAAAAGGTTGATTTTTAGTACTTGTTGTTATATCGGTAACAGAAATATGCCATTTGTGAAATGTAACTGTCTGTTCCATGCTGGTCTGGGAGCAAAGGAAAAACATCGAATATACCAGTTGCTTCTCTTCCCTCGCAGATGGTAAAAGCCCAAAATCATGTTACTATGTTGATTCTCCTTTCCACCTATACGCCCACAATCATGCTAAACGTGGCCTGTAGCTCTTGTTACCTTAGGCTCTGCCTACGCCGTAAGGTGATTTATGTATGTATGTAACTGTCTAGCTATCCCGGTTCCTGAGATACAGCCTGATAATGATGACAGACAGATGGACATTGGCTGGACTTACGGGGTAGATAGAGCCTAGAGTAACGAGACCCAACCACGCTTAGCATGACTGTGGGCGTGAAACAAAGTATATTTTTTAAAACTGCAAAAAACCATTGTAACTAATAACTGGTATGAACCGGTTCTCCGTGAGATGTTTAAAACTTCACAATGCATTAGTAACACGAGACTTTGTTTGTTTGTTTGTTTTATTGATAGCCCCTACGTGGTGTTAGGGTGACGACACACTGACTGACAAGCATACATTGTTGGAATAACACGTTATGACCTGATGCCGCAGTTTAGAGTGAATGTTTGAGGTCCCGGGTTTGAAGCTCGGTGTTTTAGTCCAGTCCTTTCAGCGTGAAGAACGAACAAACATACACACTCACATTGTCACAAACTTTCGCATTTATGATATACTAGCTTCTGCCCGCGACTGCGTCTGCGTAGAATTATACATAAAAACCTTCCTCTTGAATCACTCTATCTATTAAAAAAAACCGCATCAAAATACGTTTTGTAGTTTTGAAGATATAAGCATAAATAGGGACAAAGGGACGTAGGGACAGAGGAAAGCGACTTTGTTTTATACTATGTAGTGATGATAAGTAGGATTTTATTGTTTGTAACTTAAGCTAATTCACGGAGAAAATCAATTGAAATTTCCTTACTTTTTTATCAAAATATGTATTCTTTTAAGTATATTTATAAGTATCGAGCTACTTTTTATCCCGGAAAATTTCGTAGTTCCCGCGGGATAGTGACAAAAATGACAATTGCTAATTTACGCGGACGAAGTCGCGGGCAGAAGCTAGTACAGCATAAAAATCATTGAAATGCGGTATGTGTACGTTCCGTAGGTAAGTACATCTCTACTATAGACTAATATAATTTAGGGCTCGAGGACCTTATACATCCCTTTTATAAATGTATTTAATTTAAGTATTGTAGTTGTGCGGATTTTAAGTAATGTATTTTTTTAATGACTTTCCGCCAAGTTTCTTGCGGCGCATTCTTCTTGGCAATGGTCTTTCCGAATGCGCTGGTAGTTTCAAAAAAGACATGTAAAAGAGCCCTTGGCGGCCAATTTGCTAAAATAACTTGTGGAATTTTTGTTTTTTTTTTGTGAACAAAACTTGATTTTCATTTTTATCGGAATATACTGGAAAAAAAAACATGTGAAATGAACCAGCGTTAATGAATCTTAGAAGGCTGTTCTGTTACTATATCATAAAATAACTCTGAGCGCTATGCCGTCATTTCTGAGCGGTACATTTATGGAATTTCTCAGGTACAAGTGAGGAATTACGACTGATTATTAATTTACGGCGTTTTTATAGCTTATAGATGATTAAAATGAATGTCGAAAAACCTAGTGCCGCTTTAAAGTGGTGGTGCCGGAAGTTAGTGCAATTTTTTTTTTCAGTGTACGAGAAAAAATCTGTACCGCTCAGAAATGACGGCATAGCGCTCAGAGTTATTTTATGATATAGTAACAGCCTTCTAAGCTTCATTCACGCTGGTTCATTTCACGTTTTTTTTGTCCATGGGGTTGTTGTCTGGAAGCTTTTGATACAGTGTAGAGTCGCCTTTACTCAGAGCTTTTAGCACTTTTTAGCCCGTTTGTTTGCTGATACAACACGTTATAACTTTATTGCCATAATTTTATAACTGTTGTTTAATTCCTTTACTTATTATGTACTCAGTTTTACAATAGTTTTAAAATATTTGGCTAAAAAAAAATCTAAACGACACTGAAAATTAAAACACAGGATAAAAAAAAAAAAAAAAACAGAAAAATCCGAAAAGTCTTTACTTGCGTTATAATTTTCAATTTCGTTTCGAATTTTAATTTGTAACGGTAAAACCGTAAAAGTAAACATGAAAAAGAATTAAAAATTCTTGATTCATTTCATAGAAACTATAATTGGCTAAGTTAAATTTTGATGCGGTTTTTTTAATAGATAGTGATTCAAGAGGAACGTTTACATGTATTATTCTACGCAAACGAAGTCGCGGGAAGGAGCCAGTGTTTTCATAAATTGATCGATGTATTTTTTTATGATGAAAAAAACAATACAATACAATACAAATACCCTTTATTGAACACCACAAATCAGTACAAAATAATACAGAAACAAAGAACAAAGTAGACAAAAGGCAGTCTTATCGCTTAATAGCGATCTCTTCCAGACAACCAATAAGAGAAATAAGTTGGCGACAGTTTAAGTAAAAACGTTAACAGGAACTCTACTAATATTATAAATGCGAAAGTTTGCGACGATGTGAGTGAGTAAGTGAGTGTGTATGTTTGTTCCTTCTTCACGCTGTAAACGTCTAGACGGATTTGGATAAAATTTGGAACGAAGATAGCTGATACCCTAAATTAATGCGTAATGCTGAGCCAGCGACCTCACTTTTGCGCAGACACACACAACGCTGATGATCTATTTTACATGTCTGTGTTTTTTTTTTCTATTAAATTCTGTATATTGTCTTATATTTAATTTTGTGTGTCTTGAAAAAATCAAAATGATCAAATGGGCGAAAACCATAGGAATCATGTTATAGCCGATGAGGTTAGCAACCCAATACTATTTCGATTCCATTTTCCACCAATACGCGCACAATCTTGCTAAATGTGGCTTGTACCTGTTACCTTAGGCTTTGTCTACCCCGTAAGGGATAAAGACGTGATTTGTGTATGTGTATGTTGCAGAAACGAATAAATGACTTCTTTCTTTCATTCATTAAAACATAGGCTACTTTTTATCCCGAAAAATTGCATAGTTCCCGCGAGACAGCGATAATCATATCAAACGTCGTACCTAGAGTCGCAACGCACCTTATTGCAGAATATATAACTATCAATATTGGCAGAGTGCAAAGCGGGTGGAGGGGGTAGCCTAAACGATCACAGCGCTTGCTACGGCTAAAATTGACATTTTTGTCGCTGACTTGAGCTGTCAAATCCATATTGCACAAGATTTCATTAATATTTTTCACAATATTTACTTATTTCTTGTTTGACAGCGGTGACAATATTGTCCATAATGGCCGTCTGTCACGTGGCGCTGTCGTCGCGCTCGGTGCCAATACTAATTCTACGCGGACAAAGTCGCAGGCAAAAGCTAGTCTATACTCTATACTAATATTTTAAAGAGGAAAAATTTGATTGTTTGTTTGTTTGTTTGCATTGAATAGGCTCGGAAACTACTGGACCGATTTAAAAAAATCTTTTGCCGTTAGAAAACTACATTATCACTGATTGACATAGGCTACTTTTTACCGCGGGAAAATACCTTTTCCTACGGGAAAATTAATTTATCGCGGGCGAAGCTGCAGACGGAAGGCTAGTAATATTATAAAGAGGATTTTTTTTATTGTTTGTTTGCATTGTATAGGCTCCGAAACTACTGGACCGATTTTAAAAATTCTTTTGCCGTTAGAAAGCTACATTATCACTGATTGACATAGGCTACTTTTTACTGCGAGAAAATACTTTTTTCTACGGGAAAATTAATTTATCGCGGGCGAAGCTGCGGACGGAAGGCTAGTGTTAAATAAAACTATTCCTGTCTGTCTATACATTAATATAGGACATAAATAACAGACAAAGTTTAGGCTTGGGTCCGTAAATAAACAGCTGGACTTACGTCGACCGAGTTTGCAGAATTTTGGCTATTTTAGCACCAGCTTTTACAGCCGGAAACTGCAGCATATAGCTACATGTATAAAACAAAGTTTCCGCTGTCTATCTGTCCCTATGTATGCTTAGATCTTTAAAACCCACCCACCATACCTTTGCCAGGTACCCATAGCACAAGCTTTGCTTAGTTTGGAGCTGGGTCAATTGGTGTAATTTGTCCCAAGATATTTATTATTATTTATTATCTTATTGTATAAAATTCTCGTGTGACAATGTTCGTTCCCGTACTCCTCCGAAACGGCTTTACCGATTCTTACCAAATTTTATATGCGTATTCAGTAGGTCTGAGAGTCGGCTACTATCTATTTTTCATATTGAAATTTAGAAGAAAAAAAAACGGGAGCGAAGCCGCGGGCAACAGCTAGTTATTTATAAAAGTGCGCAACGGATTTTGATGCGTTTTTTTTATAGAGTGATTCAAGAGGAAAGTTTATATTCTACTAATATTATAAACGCGAAAGTTTGTAAATATGGATGGATGGATGTTTGTTACTCTTTCATGCCAGAACGGCTGGACCGATCTGGATGAAATTTGGAACATAGATAGATCATAGTCTGGAATAACGCATAGGCTACTTTTTATCCCGGAAAATTGCATAATCCCTGCGGGATAGCGATAAACGTATTCTGTGCAGACTAAGTTGCGGGCAACAGCTGTGTGCATAAAATCAAATATTTACCACCCTTTTTAGCGTTCTGTACCCAAAGGGTAAAAACGGGACCCAATTACTAAGACTACTGTCCGTCTGTCTGTCACTAGGCTGTATCTCATGAACCGTGATATAGCTTGGCAGTTGAAATTTTCACAGATGATGGGTTTCTGTTGGCCCTATAACAATAAATACTAAAAACAGAATATTTTGGTACGTCTCTCTAAATAACCAATATAAACTAACCTCACACTGCCTACATTTTGCTTAAAAGTAGGGCTCTCATAACACTGGATTTTATACTCACTTGCCGAATTTGTACGGAAACCCCGGTACGCGAGTCCGACTCGCACTTAACCGGTTTTTTTATTAACTTTACGTACACACATGTCATATATCACGTCTTTATCCCTTACGGAGTAGACAGAACCCAAGGTAACAAGACCTAAAGGCCATGTTTAGCATGGTTGTAGGCGTATAGGAGGAAAGGGGAATCAAAATAGAGATGGGTTGCTAGCCGCGTCGCCTACAACACGATCCCTATTTTCGTACATTCCCTCGATCGAGGAGAAGCAACTGGTACATTCTATATTTTCTTCTATGTTTATTCTTAAAATTAAACGTCAATAACAATTTTCAATTCATACACCTAATTATTTTCAAGGGAACTTGACTAATTATGTGACGCAGGTAAAATTAATGAGAGGAAAACCCTTAGAGGTTTAATTGGGTCCTTTTTGTGTGACATGTACTTGAAGAAGTTGTTTTTTAATATCCCGAGACCTGTTTTTATTCAAATAAAGACGGTACACGCTATCTGCGTGTTTGACGTGACAACGATGAAACTTATAAATCGACTAGCTTCTGCCCGCGACTTCGTCTGCGTAGAATTATACATACAAACCTTCCTCTTGAATCACTCTATCTATTAAAAAAACTGCATCAAAATCCGTTGTGTAGTTTTGAAGATATAAGCATACATAGGGACATAGGGATATAGGGACAGAGAAAGCGACTTTGTTTTATACTATGTAGTGATGATGAACGCCGGCTGCACTCACGAAAAATCGGATTTGATGCGGATGCGGATGTGGTGCGGATGCGGATGCGGATTTTGGGATTTTAAAAGGATGATTATTTAAATTTTAAATGCATAACAATACTTATTAGTGCATAATAGTATTTATGCAAACAAACGCGAAGCACGTGCCACTCTGGCTCCGCCCACTTTCTTAACATGAAGTTACTTGTCGAGTCTTGTTGATGTGAATCTGCATTCGTAAAAACTCCGCATTGATTGATGCGGATGTGAATGCGGATGCAGATGTCTGAATTAATGCGAATATGCCGCATTTACGGATGCGGATGCGAATATTCGTAACACCCCTGATCTGAGGTCAGCGATTTAGTCGCTCGGTCGATAATAGTAACATTATCCTTGATAGACATAACATTTATAAAGATGAATGTCATGGCTTAGGCTTTTTCGATCATTTTGTTTATGTATGTATGTATGTATTCATTCAACTTCTTTCATATCGTGTACAATGCTCGTAAATGCATGTAAATCTTTAAGTAAACATTTGTAGACGGATTATATGGATTTACAACGGATTAACACGTGTAGATAACCTTTATCAGAGACTGATAACACCGAAGCCTATAAGCTGGACAAATATTAGGAATCTTTAGTCAAATACATACATACATACATAAATCACGTATCCCTTACGGGGTAGACAGTGCCTTTTTTTAACAGAGAGGAAATCTTTATCGATGCCCCAGGCACGGGGATGCCTAGGGTTATGTGGGACTCCCCCCCGAAGGGGTATACCCGAACTAAAAACTCTCCGGCGTTGCCTCAATCCGGTGTGATGGGGACGCAGTGGGATGCCACTATAGGGTTTCACCACAAACGCCCCTCCGGTGGCCCCGGCTTTCGCCAGGACCGCGCCAAGGGGAGGGCCCGTACGCTGGGCCCGTCTTCCCTTAGACAATGAGACCGTGCAATGCAGGTAGGTAATGGGGGTAGAGTGCCTGAGGTAACAAGACCTAAAGGCCACGTTTAGCATGATTGTAGGCGTATAGGTGGAAAGGGGAATCAAAATAGTGATGGGTTGTTTGCATCGCCTGTAACATGATTCCTTCGTCTACTTCCCTGGATGGGCTTTTACAATATGCGCGGGCAGGGAAGCAACCGCTACATCCTATGTTATTTAAGCATGTCAATAATAAAGAACTCTTCTACACTAGAGAGTTCACGGAAATGCTAACGTCTTAAAATATGATTAAGAACACTTTACCCATTTTCGGGGTAAATATGACAATGGTTACCCCGTTCGCCATAAAAGAACGTTAAATAATAAGAATGGCGCAGAAAGAAAGTTGTCGAAGAATTGACAAAGGCATACAAAATATTGAACTCATTGTTGTTAAGGAGATTGGGCAATTTCTTTTGTTGACGTAAAAGAGAGACTAGTGATGGGGTTAGTTGTATCGGTAGTAGTAACGTTAATATAATATTTTGCATATCGACATTTAAATGTAACATCATCTACCAAACTATAAGCAATGAATAAATTATGATAAACTAGCTGTTGCCCGCGACTTCGTCTGTAAAAATTTCGTTTATCGCTATCCCGCGGGAACCACGCATTTTTACAGGATAACCTATAGAGTAGCCTATGTGTTATTCTATCTGTGTTCCAAATTTCATCCAGATCTGTTCAGCCGTTCTGACGTGAAAGAGTAACAAACATCCATGCATCCATACTCACAAACTTTCGCATTTATAATATTAGTAGGATGACACGGAAATTACTTTGATATTACTAAATACATATATTTTTGGCACGTCTTTCTCGCGGGGTAGACAGAGCCTAGGGTAACAAAGACCTTAAGACCGCGTTTAAAGCGATTGTGAGCTTATAGGTGGAAAGCGCAATCGCATCGTCTTTAACTATATTTCTAAGATTTGCAGCCATTCCCTCGATTGGCTTTTACAATCTGCTCAGGAAGAGAAGGAGCGGGTACATTCTATGTTTTTCTCTTTGCCCCCAGATCAGCATGGTAGATAAATATATTTATATTGTAATATCCTCGTAGGTACGACTCTGTAACATTTGTGTAGTTTTGTGATTTTGGATTTAATTTTATAATATTTAAGGTTACTTTTTCATTCATCGTTTTATACTTTATATAGTGTACTCGGCAGTTATTCTTACTCTTAAATATGTACTTGAGAAAGTACAAGAGGACTTACGAGGTTAAAAAATCCTGCCTGACCGTATTTTTGGCGGGACTGCCTCATCAATGCCATGTCGTCGAAATTTCGCTGAAAGTTTTCTCATGTCATGTCATAAGAGTTTTAGAAATTCACTAATCTTAAGATGTATATTTATCGATACGTCGCGTGTCCCATCACTAGGTACAGGCCATTAGTGACGCTATATCGCGTCGAGTGACATCAATCATAATAAGCTGGCAATCGGAAAATATCAGCGACCCCTCTCTGGGTCCACTTAAATAATAAAAATGCTATGATATCTTGAATACGTAGATTTAGTATACATATATATGTTAGATTAGATCAGCGCCTAAATATATAATAAATGAAACACGTTCCAAAGCGTATCGATGTCGATATACGCTTGCCAACGTTTAAAATCTATATAAATAAAAATGAATTGCTGTTCGTTAGTCTCGCTAAAACTCGAAAACGGATGAACCGATTTGTCTAATTTTAGTTTTGATTCGTGGAAGCCCAGGGAAGGTTCAAACGGTAAGAAAATATTGAAATTTAGAAGAAAAAAAAAACGGGAGCGAAGCCGCGGGCAACAGCTAGTAAAATATATAAATAATAGTAAATTTTATACATCGAGTTTATAAAACAACACTTAGCTATGCTGCCACTATCCTAATACATCAACGGGATGGAAAAATCAGGATTTTTTTATTTAGAAAAACATATTTAAATCCCATAAGTTTTCATAAATTCTTTCATGCTGGTCTGGGATTAAAGAAAAAACATAGAATTTACCAGTTGCTTCTCTTCCCGCGCATTGTAAAAGCCCATCGAGGGAATGGGCATAGGAATCATGTTTTAGGCGATGCGGCTAGCGACCCATGACTATTTTGATTCCCCTTTCCATCTATACACCCACATACCCACTACCATGCTAAACGTGGCCTTTAGGTTTTGTTACCTTAGGCTCTATCTACCCCGTAAGGGATAAAGACGTGATTTATGTATGTATTGGGTTTTAGTTTTCTACTTTTTTGATAATCATAAAAAAATAGATAACAACGGACTAAAAGCACCGTTTTCGGCTTTGCTTTCTAAACAGCAATAAATTCTAAAAATCCTTTTCTAACCGTAAAATTATTGTTTTCGAGTAATTGGCATCAATATAACAGCCAGGAACTTTCTGTTTCATACCGACAAAAGTCCAGGCAATAAAGTCATAAAAACCCCTTTCCGAAACTACGTGAATCATATCTTCACCCGCTAATGAAAGAAAGGAGTAATATAACAATATCCTATTACTTTATGGTCGGAAACGGCAAAACACACCCTTTTAAGCACCGCTGCAATATTTTAACGGGCACAAGTTTAGAGCAACCCATCACTATTTTGATTCCCCTTTCTACCTATACGCCGTTAATCATGCTAAACGTGGTCTTAAGGTTTTGTTACCTTAGGGATAAATACGTGATATACGCATCTATTCTAACGATCAGTCTATATCATCACTACATAGTATAAAACAAAGTAGCTTTCTCTGTCCCTATGTCCCTATGTCCCCATGTATGCTTATATCTTCAAAACTACACAACGGATTTTGATGCGGTTTTTTTAGTAGATAGTGATTCAAGTGGAAGGTTTTATGTATAATTCTACGCAAACGAAGTCGCGGGCAGAAGCTAGTTACTAATATTATAAATGCGATAGTTTGTTTGTATGGGTGGATATTTGTTACTCTTTCACGTCAAAACGATCAAACACCACCTACCCTGACGTCTTAATGCGAGTCAATTCCGATTCAGTCTAGGTTCGCTCGCTGTCAGGTCCAAACTAAAAATGACCTGAACCTGAACTGAGTCGGAATTGAATCGCATAAAACGTCATGCCTTGAGCCCTGTGCTTTCATTATCTTATAGGATATCTTCCCACTTTTAAATGACAGTCAATTGATGTAAGAACCGTTATCTACATGTTTTACATGTTTGCTTGCCGATAACAACGATAAGCTTACCCTCAAGTTAAGTTTGTCTATGCAAACATGATAAAAAATTGATTTTAACTTCCTTCAGAACACTCCAAACTAGGGTTGCCACCTGTAGGTACTATATTATATAGTATCGTACTATATTGCGGTCAATTGTACTATATATTATAGAAATATAATATAGTACGAAAATAGTACATTATGATACAAGTGTGCTATGTTGGTAATTACACACGAGGCGTATTGTACGCGCGAGCGATAGCGAGCGCGGGTAAGAGAGCCGAGATGTGTAATTACCAAAGCACACGCGTCGCATACGACGTTTTTCAACACATTTGCGAGGAAAAATAAATAAAATTTAGTTAATAAAAGGACTTTAAGAACTTTAGTTTACCTTTGTTACCAGACATTGCTTACCTGGAGCTGCTTAAAACTTTACTTTTCAACACAGTTGCTCGTAAATTGAGTCTTATTGCACCGCATTTAAACTCATAATACAGCTTATTACGCACAAGTGTTGTAATAATATTACCGCACGAGTGCGGTAATATAAACTTTTTTTTAATCTCAGCAAACGGTTCAGTACCAATAAGAACAAGGCATATTTTCGTGAATATTAAACTATTTTAGTTTAAAGATGATAAATAAACATTTATCTAAAAAGGGACCATAATTTGCATATTTAAGACATTAATTAATTAGTTAATTATAATTTTAATATTAGGCTGTTTAGCAGTCTGTTGTCAGTGTCTTCGTCACGCGCGTGCTTAGTGCACAGCGCGCGTGCGCGAGTGCTGCGCGCGGATTGGCGTGGAGAAATAATATCTATCTGCCGCCATTTTTCACTGATATTGTTGATTCAGACTTTGTTATTTCATTATTTTAAAAATTACTAGTTCAAGTAATAAAGAAATGTAGTGTCCGTCGCTGGAAATACTAAAATATGTTCGGACAATGTTCGGACAGTTATATCAGTAAGAAATCCAAGGTGTTAATTACCAAAATGATAAAGTAAAGTTCTAAAGCAGCTCCAGTAAGCAATGTCTGGTAACAAAGGTAAACTAAAGTTCTTAAAGTCCTTTTATTAACTAAATTTTATTTATTTTTCCTCGCAAATGTGTTGAAAAACGTCGTATGCGACGCGTGTGCTTTGGTAATTACACATCTCGGCTCTCTTACCCGCGCTCGCTAGCGCTCGCGCGTACAATACGCCTCGTGTGTAATTACCAACATAGCACACTTGTATCATAATGTACTATTATCATTTGGTAATTAACACCTTGGATTTCTTACTGATATAACTGTCCGAACATTGTCCGAACATATTTTAGTATTTCCAGCGACGGACACTACATTTCTTTATTACTGGCACTCGTAATTTTTAAAGTAATAAAATAACAAAGTCTGAATCAACAATATCAGTGAAAAATGGCGGCACATATTATTTCTCCGCGCCAATCCGCGCGCAGCACTTGCGCATGCGCGCTGTGCACTTAGCACGCGCGTGACGAAGACACTGACACAGACTACTAAACAGCCTAATATTAAAATTATAATAAAAAATAATTAATCAATGCCTGAGATTGCAAATTATGTTCAGTTTTAGATAAAAATAAATAATTTGTCGAGATTAAATGTTTATTTATCATCTTTTCCCTAAAATAGTTTAATATTCACGAAAATATTCCTTGTTCCTATAGATACCTGAACTTTTTGCTGAGATTAAAAAACATATACATATATTACCGCACTCGTGCGGTAATATATTACAGCACTTGTGCGTAATAAGCTCAATTATGAGCTTAAATGCAGTGCAATAAGACTCGATTTACGAGCAAGTGTGTTGAAAATACTATATTTTCATTGCTAACTCCACTGCTGCACTTTTTTGTATAAACATCGACTAAATTGGAACGTACATAGGATTGTAATTTGTATATAATGTTTAAACATGATAAATGAATGAATGTGTACTATTTTTTTCCAAAATTTCCCAAAAGTACTATATTTTGGCAAGGTTCTAAGAAAAATACTATATTTCTTCAAAAAAAAGGTGGCAACCCTACTCCAAACACACAACAAAGCATAGTTATGTTAAAGCTATCCCTTTTCTCTTAAATAAAATCCGGCTTTATGTTGCTGATTTATACACATACTTTAATTACCTATTTAAAAACAATCTTAACATTGCAAAAATATAATGTTACAGTTTGATAACAAATATAATGCGCATCGGCAGTATTCGTTTGCGCAGAGAAGCGCAGACCAGTTTCCGATGGTAGCCGAACGTGTAAATAATCTATATTGAACTTTATTTGCAAGCGCAACTGGCAGAGTATTGCTTGCTTTGCATTCTTAGCTCTGTCCCGCTTACACGATTTTGCCATTGTTGGTACGAAATCGATCGACCAATAACAGCGCCAGAGTTTCCCGCGCTACTAAAATTGGTATACTGCGCAGGTACATCGTGGAGCATTATTTTTGTTGTCAAACTGTATTTTTGAGTTACGACCATCGCTGTAAGAAAACACGAGTACATAATAAACAAAAAAAAGCATAACTAAAATTTCTAAATGTCACTGAAAATTAGGACACAGAAAAATCCGAAAAGTACAGCTATGGCCGGGAATCGAACCCGGATCCTCGTCATTCCGTGACGCGTGCTATACCCCTACACCACCCATAGCAAGTGGTAGTCTTCGAATTTTTCTACCCGTTACTAGCTGTCACGTGACCATGTTACTATGCGATTTTTTGTCGCTAAGCGTCATCTGTTTGAATGATGTGTCTGTACGACACAATTACAAACTCCCGTGGAACATCTACTGCTCACCAGGGACGAGAGAAGGCGCTGTGTTTCAAATGATAAGTACTATCAAATGAATCAAGAAATTGTATTTCTTCATTTTTTATTATGTTTATAACAACTAAACGATCAAATTCGAACTTCTGTAAAATCAGCACCATCTCAGAAACCCGAACCGACAATAATTGCGATACCAATTAATTGGAAACTTCTTCTAAACTTCCTCTAAATCTGTGCAGTCGTTTGCAGATTTTTTAATTATGTACATACAAAGAAAACAACAAACTAATGAACATACAATCGAACGTTGAAGATTACCTAATATTAGTAAGATTGTTACATTGTTATTTTGAATGACTGGCTTTGTTCAGACGTTAACTGCAAAATATTTCATAAAATAACACTAAGTCTACAGTATTATGACGCCATTTTGGATGCGTCACCGAAATAAAAAGTTGAAAAACAAGAGGACGAAGAAAATTCACACTTAAATTTATTCACGCAAAGACTGGCAGCCTATAATCGAGCCGTATTAAAAACATAGACGAAACTGCAACACATTCTCAATTCGATGTTTGAATTTCATTCGAAACAAGCCTCACTGGCTGGTTTTAAGACTCAAACGATTTAAAAGAAAGCGCAGTAAAACTTTGCAGAAAATACAAACGGCCTATTGTTTTTGTAAATGGAACTCGTTGTGTCAAATGACGTCTTTGGCGGTAAACACCGACGGGATATTGTACTTTTTGACGTTTCGTTTATTTGAATTTTTTTTACGACCGCGGCGTAGTGTTGCCAGTGACATAGTTTTGATTTTTATTGAGTCGTCAATGTATTATTTTGCGTTTGGTTTTATAACAAAGTGCAGGCGAATTGAATGTGTTTTTTATCGTTTCAATTGTGAGAAACTGAGCATGCAATCGTTAAATATTACTTTATTCGTATTTGTATAAACTGCCTAGGAACACAAACCATTTTGCATACATTTTAATAAAACTTCCATGCTTCACGTCTTTATCCCTTACGGGGTAGACAGAGCCTAAGGTAACAAAACCTTCAGGCCACGTTAGCATGATCAAGGGCGTATAGCTGGAAAGGGAATTCAATACAGTGATGGGTTGCTAGCCGCATCGCCTATAACATGATTCCTTAGACTTTCGCCCATTCCCTCGATGTGCTTTTACCATCTGCACGGGAAAAGAAGCAACAGATAAATTCTATGTTTTTTCTTGTACATCTGTTAATCTTGTTACCTGTAAAACTATTGTGTTTTTGTACAATAAAGAGTTATACATATATACAAGCATAAACAACTAAAGCGATCAACGTTTTCGCTGGCCGACTGTACAATCCCCGATACCGTTAAATTCACCTACGCTATTTTAATCCACGCGATTGGACGAAGCCGACACGGTACCGCTTTTACTGGCTGTACTGTAAAATACCTTAGGCAAACAGCCGCGGCACCTACTTCACCAATTCGACAATTGTTGGTGACAAGACTGACAAGTGACAATTCGCACCCGCACACTAAGCAACGGATTTTGATTGCGGTTTTTTTAATAGATAGAGGGATTCAAGAGGAAGGTTTATATGTATAATACATGTATAATATAGTAGAGAAACACTGATTGCACCCGTGCAAAGCCGGGGCGGGTCGCTAGTAATTAATAAATTAACTCAATACAATGTAATGTTTTATGTTACAATAAAGAGTTATACACACATACATACATAAACTTAATATACTTCATTCATTTTTCAATTATTAATGAAACATACTGCGTCAATTTTTATAATTTTGATGTACCCTGTGTCACTCACAACTAAGACCACTCTAATGACACATCTCAAGTTCAAATGCCACAAGTTTAGGCTCTAGAGCGTAAGAAATCGACATACATATATACACTCGAAAAACTCTGGCGCGGTCGAGTAAAAAGAAACCTGCACGCTACTGATGCAATGTAACATAGTTGTAATAGCAGTTCGATAAATTAGGCGTGGAAAGCATTGCTGGCATTTTTGGCATCGACTCGGCGAGCAAACCTGGGTGATGTGCATTGTATTAAATGTTGAGAGACAGATCTCAAGTTAAGTATCCTTCATACATACATATATCACGTCTTTATCCTTTACGGTGTAGACAGAGCGTAAGGTAACAAAACCTTAAGGCCACGTTTAGCGTATAATATAGGCCAGGGGTGGCCAACAGGTCGATCGCGACTGTTAGTCCAGTCGATCGTGGCAAGGCAAAAAATATAAATACGTAGACCAGACTGCGCAACGTAATCACCAACTGCTGATTTAAGGTTTCATGAAGTACGTAATTGGTAGATCGCACAGAGTTTCGTTAGTAAACAGGAGATCTTGGCTCTAATCAAGTTGGCCACCCCTGATATAGGCGATACCGGCTAGCAACGCATCACTAGTTTGATTTCGCTGCGCCCTTAACCCCTTCATCCCTATTAGGTACTATTATAAATTTGAAAGTAACTCAGCCTGTCTGTCTGTTACGCTTTAACGCCTAAACTACTGAACCGATTTAAATAAAATTTGCTGCAGAGATAGTTTCAGTCCAGGGCATAGGATAACTTTATCCCGGAAAATCGCATAGTTCCAGCGGGATAGCAATAAATGGATTTGCAGACGAAGGCGCGGACAATAGCTAGTTTATAGATAATCTTGCGATTCATCCTGAGATATGCAACTACACGCGTACCCATTGTCTGGCGTGTTACTACGTAAGTGTTACTACGCGCGTTTGACTGTCTGCGGCTGGAAATAGCCTAAACTGTAGAGACGGGGCGGGGCTAAGGAACGTACCACAGTATTAGGTTACCTGGAAGAGATCGTTTCACAGCATCCTCTCGCTAATCCTGCCGCTAAGTAGCAGTGCTTGCACTGCTGTGCTCCGGTGTGGAGAGTAAGACAGCCGGGGAAATTACGGGCACGAGAGGCATTTCATCTTAGTCCTCTAGGTTGGCAACGCATCTGCAATCCCTCCGGGGTTGCGGGTGTCTATGGGCTGTGGCGATCACTTACCATCAGGTGACCCACTTGCTCGTTTGCCTTCCTATTCATATAAAAAAAAAAAAAGCATACACATTGCCTCTAAGATACTCTTTCATTTTTTCATATACCACTACCATTTAGGCATTGTTTTTGATGAAATAAAGCTATCTGTTCATCTCATCACCTGTAAAATTAACGTGTTTAATCTATATGTATACATATAATAAAATCGTTGAGACCAAAAAATCTGTAAGTACATTGATGATTTAAAAAAACCGACCAGGATGACTTAAAATACTAACTGAACATATTAAAACCATTTTTAAAATTAAAACGGGGTAGACAGAGCCTAAGGTAACAAGACCTAAAGGCCACGCTTAGCATGATTGTGGGCGTATAGGTTAAAGGGGAATCAAAATAGTGATGGGGAATTCAATGGTGATACATGTAAACAAAAATAATGTAACCGGGTGAGACACTCCTCAGCTGCCTGTTTGTGAGGTGTGGATAGATAATGTGACAAACAAAAACAAAAAATGAAAATACAAACGTTACAAATAGTCGAGAGTTATACCAATTTGGACTTAAAGCTTGTACATCAAGGCTGATGTTACTTTAACGGGCTGTGTACAGTCGGACGCAAAGCTAATAACGTCTAGACTTCTCGCCGCGACTGTAAGTTTTAATACCGCAGGCGTACCGTGGTACAGTCAGCCTTATAAGATTTGGTCAGCGTCGTTTTGTCGGGTAGATAAGACCTTATGCTGGTTCCATCTAGATCCCGGACGACCGGATAGCCTAGTGGTTAGTGACCCTGACTATGAAGCTAGTCCTGGGTTCGAATCCCGGTAGGGGCAGATAGTTGTATGGTGAATACGAATGTTTGTGCCCGAGTCATGGATGTTGTATGTATTTATCTACATTATATAAGCATGTTTATCCGTTGCCTGGTACCCATAGCACAAGCTTTGCTTAATTTGGGGCTGGGCCAATTGGTGTAATTTGTCGCAAGATATTTATTTATTTATCCATCTAGTACGTTATTAAGACGTCAAAAACATCTAGACACCTTTATGGCACAAACAATAAGGTCGATGGTATATTTGGATGAAAATTAGAACACAGAAAAATCCGAAAAGTAAAGCTTTGGCCGGGAATCGAACCCGGATCCTCGTCATTCTGTGACGCGTGTACCCCTACACTACCCATAGCAGGTAAGCCTTCGAATTTTTCTATCTATTACTAGCTGTCACGTGACCTTGTTACTATGCGATTTTTTGTCGCCAAGCGACACCTGTTTGAATGATGTGTCTGTACGATGTGATGAATGTGGATGAAGCGAAAGAAGTATGTTAGAATCGTAGCAAGTGGATCAAAGTAGTATCTGCCTACCCCTATGGTAAAGAGGCGTGACTGTATGTATGTATGTATTGTAAAACACAAGACGAAAAATTTTACGGGGGACTGACAAGTGAAATTAAAAGTAATATTGGGCAAGAGATACGGAAAATAAGAATTTTATACTATTCATTACACAGCTATTGGACAAAGAAATCCAACATGACATGTGACGTCATCAAACACAACACCCATACAAACTACATATTAGGTAAGTAAATCCTTTTTTTACTGGAAAGAAATAGAGGCGAATCTTTGATAGCTTATAATCTTAGTTATTTTTATAGTTACTAGAAAAATATTTTTTATTACACTTTGTTAAATAAACGAGTTTTTATGAAGGATACAAAAAAACGTGAATATTCCATATTCATAATTCAGTGACCAATTCACAGCGATATTTCTGCAACAACTTTGAGAACATTCACTTCTCAACTCCTTCATAAAACATAAATTGTTACCTGTATTCATGGAGTAATTATGCATAGAGTAGTAATAAAAGCATTAAGTATACTAAGTATAGTACTTTAAAAAGTGAAAAAGGAGCAATTTTTAAATAAGTAATTACCTACCTTTATAATAAATGTTCAACTGGCAATTTTTGTAAATGGAATTTGAGTTTTTATAAAAGTGTTCTAATCGTCGTTTTGTCACTACCGTACATCTCCAAAGTTCCTGTGAAAAATAATGAAAAATATCTTGTTTCATATATTTGTACAATAATAATATAATCTAGCCCATGAAGGGAATGGGCGAAAATCGTAGGAAACATGTTATAGGCGCTGCGGCTAGCAACCCATGCCTATTTTAATTCTCCTTTCCACCTATACGCCCACAAAAGAAGCAACTGGTACAATCTATGTTTTTTTCTTTACTCCCAGACCAGTACGGATGGACCCGAAGGTCTTTTTAAATACTAATCAAACTGTATTCTGCTAGACTTCGTTCCAGCCAATCAGAGTTTTTTAAACAAATAAGCCTGACGTGCCTATGTACTCTATTGGTTATGTCATCGATGCTATTAAATGTTCACACATTTAAACATTCTTTAAGCGCTGGTGTAAAATAATGTGTTGTAAATTCTAGGCCTTTATTAGACACTGTACCTACCTTTTTTCTGTATACACACACACACACACACACATAAAACGGGCAAAATTCATAGGAATTATGTTACAGGCGATGCGGCTAGCAACCCATCACTATTTTGATTCCCCTTTCCACCTACACGCCCACAATCATGCTACACGTGGCCCTTAGGTCTTGTTACCTTAGGCTCTGTCTACCCCATAAGGAATACAGACGTGGTATATGTATGTGTATGTATGTATGTATGCATACGCACATAAAATGGGCAAAATTCATAGGAATTATGTTATAGGCGATGCTAGCAACCCATCACTATTTTGATTCCCCTTTCCACCCTATACGCCCACAATCATGCTAAGCGTAGCCTTTAATGTTACCTTAGGCCCTGTCTACCCCCTAATGGTGATTTATGTATGATTTATGCATTTAAAAGCCACTTTGGCATGATTATGGGCGTATAGATTAAAAGATCAGTCACGGGAAAGCCGTGGGATCACCTATATCCCAGAAAATTGCAAAGTTCCCGCGGGATAGCGATAAGAAATTCCTGCGCAGACGGAGTCGCGAGCAACCGCTAATTTAATAAATTACAGAATTCAACGATATATCTCAAGTTCCGAGAAACAAGTTGAATCTTCATCTTTGGAAAACTTAATTTCCTGCCGGCTGGAAAGTTCTTGGAACCATATACCTAGGTATATCTGTTGATAATTAATGTAGGTAGGTATGTATGTATGTATAGCTCTGCTCTTCATCACTACAATACAATACAATACAAATACTCTTTATTGAACACCACAAATCAGTACAAAACAATACAGAAACAAAGAACAAAGTAGACAATAGGCGGTCTTATCGCTTAATAGCGATCTCTTCCAGACAACCAAAAAGCTAAATAAGTTGGAGACAGTTTAAGTAGGTGGCGGAAACAAATAGACAGGATAAACGCAGGGATAATAAAAACAACAATACCAACATAAATATAATACATAGCTCAATAAATGAAATAAAATAATACATACATATATACATAACATAATACTTAAGATAAAATAAATGTGAGAAGCAATGCAAAATAAGAAGGCCACACAACAGGAAAGGATTTGATCAGAAGCAAAAAGAAAAGATAAGGTACTAAAGACAGGGAGTGGATTAAATTAGTGATAAATAGTGAGATTTGAGTTGATTTTTAAAAATAGGTAGAGTTTTAGCTCGTAGCTACATAGTATAAAACAAAGTCGCTTTCTCTGTCCCTATGTCCCTATGTCCCTATGTATGCTTATATCTTCAAAACTACACAACGTATTTTGATGCGGTTTTTTTGATAGATAGAGTGATTCAAGAGGAAGGTTTTTATGTATAATTTTACGCAGACGAAGTCGCGGGCAGAAGCTAGTTATACAAAAAACACAAAATTTTTACACTGCCGTCTAATTCAAAAGGACGGATGTTCTAAAAATCGAATTTTACTTTAATCAATTTAAATGTCCAATCTTATTTAATTGAACGTTTTCTAAAAATGAAACCTAGCTAGATCAATTTATCGTCCATGTAGCGACCCTAGCGCCACCTAGTTGGCCTCTACATAACTACGACGCGCGAGTAGCTAGCGCCAGTTCTAATGACAGCTGTCACATCTTTCCACATCCCAACTCCTATGTGTAACGACTTTTTAACCCTTATTGCGATGGAATAAAGGTGAAAAGGTTACACAAACTAATTAATTCGTTTTTGTTCTAATTAAGCCCTTGTCTACGCATTTTTTTTGAAAATGACTTATACTTTTTGGTAAGCTGTTAATTATATTTAGAAACAGTATTAAGTGCTTATTAAACTTGTCTCTAAACTTTACTATGTAGCGACTCTAGCGCCACCTAGTTGGCCTCTACATAACTACGACGCGCGAGTAGCTAGCGCCAGTTCTAATGACAGCTGTCACATCGTTCTACATCCCGCTATCGAAGTCTCTCAATGCTGCATAAAATACAACTCTCAACTCTCTTCCTTCGGGCTTCGGTCCCCAGGAGCATCTGCCTGGAGAGAGATCTCTATTGTGGCACTCCTCACATTCCCCAAAACCCGTTGCATACAAATTTCATGAAAATCATTGGATCCTTACTTCCTTACTAATATTATAAATGCGAAAGTAACTCTGTCTGTCTGTCTGTCTGTCTGTCTGTTACCTTTTCACGCTTAAACCGCTGGGCCGATTTAGTTGAAATTTGGTATACAGATAGTTTGAGTCCCGGGAAAGGACATAGGATAGTTTTTATCCCGGAAAATTGCATAGTTCCCGCGGGATAGCACAGCCCAAACCACTGGACTTAGAGACTTGAAATTTTGCACATAGATACCTTATACAATGTAGGCATCCACTAAGGAAGGATTTTTGGAAATTCACACGGGATAAGGAAAAAACGGGAATTATATATTCGATTCCGAGTGACGCTATCTCAGTAACTATAATAACTTGGCTCTTCAAATTTGATACAAAAGTAGGTGATTACAAAACTAAGAAACTAATTTCAGGATTTTTGGAAATTCCCACGGGATAAGGAAAAAAAACGGGATTTTTCTACGCGGACGAAGTCGCGGGCATAAGCTTGTGCTGCATAAATACAACTCTCAACTCTCTTCCTTCGGACTTCGGTCCCCAGGAGCATCTGCCTGGAGAGAGATCTCTATTGTGGCACTCCCCACATACCCCAAAACCCGTTGCATACAAATTTCATGAAAATCATTGGATATGTTCCGAGATATATGGGATCACGTCCTTATACCTTACGGGGTAGACAGAGCCTAAGGTAACAAGGCTTTTAGCCACGTTTAGCATGATTGTGGGCGTAGGTGGAAAGGGGGAATCAAAATAGTGATGGTTTGCTAGCCGCATCGCCTATAACGTGATTCCTAAAACTTTCGCCTGTTCCCTCGATGGGCTTTTACCATGACGTCTTAACGCGACTCAATTTCAACTCAGTTCTGGTTCAAGCTGTCATTTTTTATTATGTATGTATTTATTAAACCAGGGCCCAGTATTTATTAAACTTTAAACAGATAGGTATATTAATAATTCCTCATATTCTTTGCCCTACTTAGTTTTCCTACAGAGTGGTTATTTCCCCATAAAATCCATAATCGCGGTTCCTTGACATTGTCAGTCTTGCCGATCGTATATCGACCACAGAGCACCCATTACAGGAGTCGACTGTAGCTTATTTTCGATTTCATTACAATACTAGCGTAGATGCGAAACGATTGCTAAGCTAGCAGAAGCTTATAGAGCGCCTGTAGGCTTCTGTTGACTTAGCAATACTTTGTCCTTATCTGTCACTTTGACATTTACCTTTCACAGATAAGGACAAACGATTGCTAAGCTAGCAGAAGCTTATAGAGCGCATGTAGGCTTCTGCTGACTTAGCAATAATTTGTCCTTTATCTGTCACTTTGACATTTACCTTTCACAGATAAGGACAAACGATTGCTAAGCTAGCAGAAGCTTATAGAGCGCCTGTAGGCTTCTGCTAGCTTAGCAATCGGTTGTCCTTATCTGTCACTTTGACATTTACCTTTCACAGATAAGGACAAACGATTGCTAAGCTAGCAGAAGCTTATAGAGCGCCTGTAGGCTTCTAATGACTTAGCAATCGTTTGTCCTTGTCTGTCACTTTGATATTTACCTTTCACAGATAAGGACAAATGATTGCTAAGTTAGCAGAAGCCTATAGAGCGTTTATGAATAAGGGGCTTAGCAATTAATTTATTAGGGGCTTGACGATTTCAATCTAAATTCTTCTAAATTGACAATGCACAATATGATGTAATTTTTATTGAATGAATAAATAATCTAATCTTATCTAATCTAATTAGTTATAGGCGATGCGGCTAGCATTTAGCAATCCATCATTATTTTTGATTCCCCTTCTACGCTCACAAACATGCTAAACAAGGCGTTTAGATCTTGTTACGTAAAGGATATAAACGTGATTTGTGTATGTTGTACCATCTCCTGTCGTAGATGCTTCATGATATCGACCGTCGATATAATATTAATGCTGGCGGCGCCCAGATTGTCGAGTCAAACAGAATCGAATGATCGCCCGATGCAGGCTGGTGTTGTGGTCACGAGACGCTGGCGACACGATTTAGAGCCTCATCTGGAGCCTCATCTGCTTCATCTGGACGGCATGGCGACGGCGCCAGCTGGGGCGTTACCTTGACGTCTTAATGCGATTCAGTTTAGGTTCGCTCGCTGGAGCGGCGTGGCTTCGGCCACTGTCGGTCAGCACGTAACCCGGCCCATAGGGTCGGAACGTGGGCCGCTGTCTTATTCAAGACGGGGGCCACGAGGAGACAACCTCTATAAAAAATCCAAGCGGCACCAGCGGGGGAGGGCGGGATTTCCCAAACCTGCATTGTACAGGTGCCGCGAAGAGGGAACTCCATTCCGGGGTGGTCGTAGGGCGTCGCGGTGACACCGAGTGCTCCCGTAACGCCTCACATACGACTGAATAGGGAATCCGTGTGGTTTTTAGTGGGTATGCCTGCCGTCGCGGGAGAGCCCCACATACCCCCGGTAAACCCGTACCGGGCGGATGCATAAGGCGCATTTTCCACACCATAAAAAAAAGGTTCGCTCGCTGTCAGAACCATACTAAAACTGACAGCTTAAACCTGAACTGAGTCGGAATTGACCTTAGGTGAAGCGCCATGCCTCGATGGTTTACTTTTTCCATTTTTTTTAAACTAGAGCCTTTAGAAAACCACAAAATGTGCCGAATATTGAATCCTTGCTAACACGTTCAAAAATCATACATACACAAATCACGTCTTTATTTCTTACGGGGTAGACAGAGCCCAAGGTAACAAGACCTACAGGCCACGTTTAGCAAGATTATGGGCGTATAGATGGAAAATGGATGAAAATCATTCTTGTGAAATCCACCAACTATCAAAGGCAAACGTAGAGACATAGCCAAAGTCCTTATTATGTTCTGTCTGTAAATAAAAAACTTAGAGACATACTTATAGCCAGTGTTCTTGTGTGTATATGTACGTACCTAACAAAAAGACTGTCCAATTTCAAAAGAGGAAACAGGGACTACGAAAGGCCGATTTCATCAGTTTTCTGTAGTTATCAGTCCGGGCTGCAGTTGTCCCTTTCGCACTCTTTCCGGAAGCAATGGTTGGAGGGAACGGCAATACTTTATTCAAATACGTTTTTCAAAAATAAATTCTTAACGACACTGAAAACTCAACACATAGAAAAATCCGAAAAGTAAAGCTAATCGAACCCGGATCCTCGTCATTCCGTGACGCATGCTATACCCCTACACCACCCATAGCAGGTGGGTAGTCTGCGAATTTTTCTACCTGTTACTAGATGTCACGTGACCATTGTTACTATGCGAAATTTTTGTTGCTAAGCGTCATCTGTTTGAATGATGTGTCTGTACGACACAATTACAAACTCCCGTGGAACATCTGCTGCTCACCAGGGACGAGAGAAGGTGCTGTTTTTCAAATGATGATGGTTTTTTCTATTTTTGATAAAAACTATACGTTAAATTTCTAAATTGCAGTGAAAATTAGAACACATAGAAAAATCCGAAAAGTAAAGCTATGGCCGGGAATCGAACCCGGATCCTCGTCATTCCGTGACGCGTGCTATACCCCTACACCACCCATAGCAGGTCACTATACGTTAAGTTTTAGGAAATCGTAAGTACTAAAAGTCTTCGGTCATGGGAGTCGGCGACGGCTCGCATACATTATGCACTCGCTTCGCTCGGACTAGCCGGCTAACTCCACTTAATAACTTCCATTGCCGTAATTAGGTTCAAAGTTAAACTTAATTTTGACGTATCGGCAAGTAATAGGTTCGCGGTAATGTTGCGTATAGAGGTCGCTGAACTTTTGTTTCCTAAAAGGGTATCCAGTATGTTTAGTGTAAGTTCTCGGTTATATTATTATTATTTTGTATACTTCTTTTTATCTTGAGTTAGGTAAGTAAGTAAGTAAATGCTTTATTGTACAAATATAAAGAAACAGATACAATTTACAAAAAAATAAAAATAACATTAATATATGCACAAAGGCGAACTTATCCCTGTAAGGGATCTCTACCAGTTCTACGACGGACCGACAAAGTGTGAGTTCAAAATTCCAGATAGTGAAAACCACAATAGTGCGTACCTACCTACGTATCTAAAAAATACAATAAACAAATCATAAAATTAAAATAAACTACTCTTAAGTTAGGTTCTTACAATTTCATAATAAAAGGTTATAAAACAATACAAATTAGATTACAAAAACCTAACCTAGGGTGCCGCCGGCAGCGAGGCGAGGCCTAAGCTACCGGTGGTCAGGGCGACAGAGAGGAACCTCCTGACTATCCGAGCCGTGTCCAGGAGTACCGCCTTCTGTATCTGGCCCTTGACCCAACCACCTAGCGATTACTATTATTTAAAATAATACACTAGCAGCTCTTTGAGCTGATACGTGTACATCACTGCGCTTTGTGTTCTCTGACTTTTGTATGTATAAATAATAAAATAATAAATAATATCTTGGGACAAATTACACCAATTGACCCAGCCCCAAACTAAGCAAAGCTTGTACTATGGGTACCAGGCAACGGATAAACATACATATATGATGTAGAGAAATACATAATTAAATACGTACAACATCCATGACTCGGGCACAAATTCGTATTCATCATACAACTGTCTGCCCCTACCGGGATTCGAACCCGGGACCACTAGCTTCATAGTCAGGGTCACTAACCACTAGGCTATCCGGTCGTCAAAATGTATGTAGATATGTGAAATATTCTAAAATGCCGACCCACTTTTCTCTAGTCCACGGAACCTCGAAACTTCTATAATTAAGCATTCTTTCATCATTATCGTTATGAAGACGCATTGCCGCCCAGACCGCGTCGCCCCGCCCCCGGCTTATTTATGAAGCTCCACTCTGTTCGCCCCTAATCGTCGCCATTTTGTTTTTACAATCTTCGAAAGTAATTGGAATAATTATTTTTCTCCTTTTAATATGGCCCCATCGGTCGATGCGACGATTTTTCCAATGTCAAAGTAATAAATACATAAATATATCACGTCTTTATCCCTTAAGACAGAGCCTAAGGTAACAAAACCTTAAGGCCACGTTTAGCATGATTAAGGGCGTATAGGTGGAAAAGGAAATCGAAATAGTGATGGATTGCTAGCCGCATCGCCTGCAACATAATTCCTAAGACTTTCGCTCATTCCCTCGACGGGCATTTACCACTCACGGGAAGAGAACTGGTACATTCTGTTTTTTCTTTACTCCCAAACCAGCATGGAAGAGTGTAATGTATTATTTAAAATTTGTAGAATATGCGGCGAAGTGGTTGTAATAATGGAACACATTATATGCGAATGTGATGCCCTCGCCAGACTAAGAATGAAACTCCGCATCGGATATCCTGAACCAGGAGATTTCAAGGCTACCACTGCCCCCAATCACCCAATTCATGAATGAGGTAAAAGCGATGGAATAGTGCGGAGGGGCAGTGACACAAAAGATCCACGAATGGGTCGAAGTGTATCCGTAGGGACCCCTTTTTTTTATGGTGTGGAAAATGCGCCTTATGCATCCGGCCCGGTACGGGAATACCAGGGGTATCTGGGGCTCTCCCGAGGCGTCAGGCATACCCAGTAAAAAACACACGGATTCCCAAACTTGGCACTATTGTAGGACACCACGGGAGAACTTTCGTGAACCGCGATGCCCTACGGGCCCACCCCGGGATGGGGCTACCTCCCTGCGACACCTGTGCAATGCAGGATTGGGAACTCCCGCCCTCCCCCGCAGGTGCCGCTGGAATCCGTAGGGATCGCTAGACTAAGATAAGTTAAGAGTACATTCTGTAGCACATATAGCTACTCTTTGCAGGGGGGTATCTGTATCTGTATATATCTTGCAAAACCACGGTTTTCAAACATCTACTCACAATTATATGGTGACATGGTTCTAATTGAGATCAAAGCTTTCCATCTTTTTGCATTAATCGGCTTAATCTTGGGGGCTGTTTCATAACGTCTTGATAACTGTGGGTACTCACAACCCCTGCCTGCACAGTCGGTTATCCTCAAGTATACAACGCGATTTTCTTTATCAGACACTTCCTCCGCATGAGGTACATACATACATACATATATCACGTCTTTATCCCTTACGGGGTAGACAGAGCCTAAGGTAACCAAACCTTAAGGCCACGTTTAGCATGATTAAGGGCGTATGGTGGAAAGGGGAATATCATTTTTGATAAAAAGCGTGTTACGACCTTTTGCGCTGGAGTTATCGTCTTGTACATTTGCTATTCAAAAGTCAATAATTCTTAGCTGGTCTGAATGCAAAGAAAAAACAAGTATACATACATACATACATAAATCACGTCTTTATCCCTTACGGGGCAGACAGAGCCTAAGGTAACAAAACCTAAAGACCACGTTCAGCAAAGATTGTGGGCGTATGGATGGAAAGGGGAATCAAAACACTGATGGGTTGCTAGCCACATCACCTATTATAACATGATCGCAATGGCGTAACTATAACGTCTGGGGCCCGCGGCAAATTCGTCAGATGGGGCTCCTTCCTCAATATAAAGAAGTGCATCAGCGTCCCTTCTGTGCCCTAAACCAAGCCAGTTCGGGGCCCCGTAGAGCTCGGGGCCCCTGGTATTTTGCCACCCCTGCCACCCTATAGTTACGCCACTGCATGATCCCTAAGATTTTCGCCCAATCTCTCGATAGGCTTTTACCATCTGCGCGGGATGAGAAGCAATTGGTACACTTTTTTTTTTCTTTGCTCCCAGACCAGCATGGAAAATTTAAGTATATATACCAGGTAGCTGATATCTAGAGGTTTTGTGCTATCAGCCCAACTCTTCTCGGAAAACCGATAATTAGGTTTTAAATTAAGATTCTGTTTGTGATTTAAAACGCTGTCGTTAGCGTTTGACTTGAATCGTTTAATAAGATTTGAGACCTTAAATAACACTTAAAACGTCTAGACAAGTTAACTGGATAGTTCATTGGATAGTTAACTAACTGAATTGAAAGTCAAAAGTTTAAAATATCAAATGGGTCATACTAAACTGGGTAACATCTGCGGCCTCAGCCAATAATCATCATCATCATCATCATCATCAGCCTATGTTAGTCCACTGCTGGACATAGGCCTCCCCTAATGAGCGCCATAGCGCCCTGTCTTTAGCTTGTCGCATCCAGCATCTGCCTGCAGTCTTTCGCAGATCGTCATCCCACCTGGCCGGAGGGCGTCCTACACTACGTTTGCCAAGTCGCGGTCTCCACTCAAGAACACGTTTACCCCAGCGGTTGTCGGTTCTTCGCGAGATATGGCCGGCCCACTGCCACTTCAGCTTGCTAATAATAAAAAAAGGTTTATTTTTGTCCATTAAATCATCAACTTAAGATTATTTTATTATGAAATAGGGCGGGAAACGGGCAATGTGGTCATATGATGGTAAAATAACAACACACATGGGCGGCGGTGATCACTTATCATCAGGTGCACCGCATGCCCGTTTATCGGTTTTAATATTTAAAAAAAACACTCTTAAGACAGCTGGGTCTTTGATGACAGGTCAGAGCCAAAATACCTATTACTTTATTTGTGAAAAAATGGCGCGTTCACCAAAACAGGTTCGCCACCCCTGCTCTAGTGTAAGTTTCCGCATATAAAAACGTATCGACCACCTTCACGTAAAATTTGACACAATTGCTATGGAATAACTGGCAGCGCCACTTGCGGATCGAAACGGTGCGCTATCGTGCTAGACGTGCAGAACGGACAGTAAGAAAAAGACGGGCAATCTATCTCGCGCGCGACGCGACTCTTGTGCGCTCTCGTGCTAGACGTGCAGAACGAACAGTAAGAAAAAGACGGGCAATCTATCTCGCGCGCGACGCGACTCTTGCGCGCTGTCGTGCTAGACGTGCAGAACGAACAGTAAGAGAAAGACGGACAATCTATCTCGCGCGCGACTCGACTCTTGCGCGCTATCGTGCTAGACGTGCAGAACGAACAGTAAGAAAAAGACGGGCAATCTATCTCGCGCGCGACGCGACTCTTGTGCGCTCTCGTGCTAGACGTGCAGAACGGACAGTAAGAAAAAGACGGGCAATGTATCTCGCGCGCGACGCGACTCTTGTGCGCTATCGTGCTAGACGTGCAGAACGGACAGTAAGAAAAAGATGGGCAATCTATCTCGCGCGCGACGCGACTCTTGTGCGCTATCGTGCTAGACGTGCAGAACGGACAGTAAGAAAAAGACGGGCAATCTATCTCGCGCGCGACGCGACTCTTGTGCGCTCTCGTGCTAGACGTGCAGAACGAACAGTAAGAAAAAGACGGGCAATCTATCTCGCGCGCGACGCGACTCTTGTGCGCTCTCGTGCTAGACGTGCAGAACGAACAGTAAGAGAAAGACGGGCAATCTATCTCGCGCGCGACGCGACTCTTGTGCGCTCTCGTGCTAGACGTGCTGGACCCTCTGGCTTCGGCACCTTACCACCCCTCCCCCCAGTCGTTAACGTTAACCGGTACATCCAATCTCAGGAGATCACCATGGGAACAATCGACAGATTAAAGGAGCAAGAAGCAAACGTAGAATGGAGCCAAGCTGGTGCGGACAGTCGAAGATGATGCTGGTAGGCATAAACCGCAAAAGAACTAGGTATCTCCTGAATCTACGTAAGAGTTTCTAACGGTAAAACCGAAAAAGTAAAACATAAAAACCAAGAAATAAAATTTCTTGATTCATTTGATAGTAGGTACCTATCATTTGAAAAACAGCGCCTTCTCTCGTCCCTGGTGAGCAGTAGATGTTCCACGGGAGTTTGTACTTGTGTCTTACAGACACATCATTCAAACAGATGACGCTTAGCGACAAAAATTCGCATAGTAACATAAGGTCACGTGACAGTTAGTAACTGGTAGGTAAATTCGGAGGCTACCCACCTGCCATGGGTGGTGTAGGGGTATAGCACGCGTCACGGAATGACGAGGATCCGGGTTCGATTCCCGGCCATAGCTTTACTTTTCGGATTTTCCTATGTATTCTAATTTTCACTGACATTTAGAAATTTAGGTAAGAGTAGCTTAAGAACTAGCATCATCACAGGCCATAATACACTAAACAGGCACTTAAGCATAATAGGTATAAAAAACGATCCCTCACACACAAAACACGTCTTTATCCCTTACGGGGTAGACAGCGCCTAAGGTAGCAAGACCTACACGATTAGCAAGATTGTGGGCGTGTAGGTGGAAAATGGAATCAAAATAGTGATGGGTTGCTAGCCGCACCGGCTGTAACATGATTCCTATGATTTTCGCCCATTCTTGGGCTTTTACCATCTGCCCGGGAAGAGAAGCAACTGGTACATTCTGTTTTTTCTTTGCTCCCAGACCAGCACGGAAGTACTAGTTAGAAATTTAACGTTAACCAATTTGAAATCATCCTGTATGATTTAACCATATTTACTTAAGACTACCCGGGATACCTACGAACGCTAAACGGCGTAACCAGCGTAAATGGCAGCGTCATAATTACCCGAATTCCGGGCGTCACGACAAGTCGGCGTAAAATCACGACTGACACGGCGACGTATAGCGACAAGCGCAAGGCACAAGCGGAAGCGTTAAGGCCTAACGCCTGACGCCCGTATGGCCAGGCCACCTCGACGTCAGTGGGCATCGCGGTGAAAGAAAGAAAGAAAGAAAGAAGACATATATTCCTTTTTGCAAGACACACAAATATGAGATAATTATACACAATTTTATAGAAAATAAACAAGGTATAACAAAAAAAACAGACATGAAAAATAGATCATCAGCGTTGTGTGTCTTCGCAAAAGTGAAACGGTCGCTGGCTCAGCATTACGACAACATACACCAAACCCATACACCATACACCATAGTGCTCCCGCAACCCACAGTTCATGGCCAGGAGGGAACGTGTGTGTTTTAGACGGCAGGCTTCTCCCCTCCTTCCACAGGGAAGGCAGCGGCGAGCTGGAGAGTCCGTCATACCCCCGTTGCTGCCCCGAGCGCGGGAATGCATAAGGCGCATTTTCCACACGTTAAAAAAAAAGGCCACCTCGACGTAACATCGCGGGGAGAGCGGATTCGTGCCGTCAGCTGCTCTCTTCCCACTTCGCTTGTGAACCATACGACCGCATCTATTGGGACCGTGCGCGACGACAGCGCTACGTGCCAGGCGGCCATTATGGACAATATTGTCACCGCTGTCAAACAAGAAGTAAGTAAATATTGTGAAAAATATTAATGAAATCTTGTGTTATTATTTTACTATATTACACAATTTTGGACAATGGTAGTCAGTAACATTATCGCCAATAATATTAAAATTGTTGTTTTCAGTGAAATTTTAGAGGTTAGGTAACTTACTTTTTTTTTCTTACGGCAAATATCCACTTATTTCTTTGGTCTCGTTTCCACCATGGTCTTGGAAATTGCTAAAATTTACAGTCGGTATTCTTCTTGATGTTATTACAATTCACAACAACACATCTTACCAGGACCATATTTTTATCTCAAAAACGATTAGAAAATGTTTACTGCAATATGGATTTGACAGCTCAAGTCAGCGTCAAAAATGACAATTTTAGCCGTAGCGAGCGCTGTGATCGTTTAGGCTACCCCCTCCACCCGCTTTGCACTCTGCCAATAGCATCGCGCTATCACTCGTTAATAATTTACAAGTTCAATCATTAATTACAGTATATTTTATAGTATATCTTTTCTTCTTGGGAACAAAGAAAAAACAGAATGTACCAGTTGCTTCTCTTCCCGCGCATATGGTAAAAGCCCATCGAGATATTGGGTGAAAATCTTAGGAATCATGCTATAGGCGATGCGGCTAGCAACCCATCACTGTTTTGATTTCCCTTTCCCTCCATACGCCCACAATCATGATAAACGTGGTCTTTAGGACTTGTTACCTTAAGCTGTGTCTACCCCGTAAGAGATAAAGACGTGATTTGTGTGTGTGTGTGATGTATCTATGTATTAATAATAATAAAAATGCGATCGTTTGTGAGTACGTCTCTGTCTTTACTCCTACACGCTAAAAGTGTTAGACGACTTTTAGATGTCATTTTGTATGTACATTTTATTAGTCTCGTTACAACTTACCATCAGGTGACCCCCTAGCTCGTTTGCCTGGTGACTACATAGTATAAAACAAAGTCACTATCTGCTGTTTGTCTGTCTCTCCCTATGTATGTTTAGATCTTTCAAACTACGCAACGGATTTTGATGCGGTTATTTAATAAATAAAGTGATTCAAGAGGAAGGTTTATGTTTATAATTCTAGACAGATGAAGTCGCGGGCAGAAGCTAGTATTTAATAAAAAACGCGAAAGCTTATAACTCGAGGCGTCGCCTCATACTGTCAGGTGTTCATCAGTTCGTCTGTCTGTAACCCGACACCCCGGGAACCGGCCGAATTGCGATTTGTACACTCAATAAACAGGATCACTTTGAGGTGCAGATGAATTAACCAACAGAGTGACATGATAGATAGATAAATAGTTAAATAGATAAAGATAAAACCGCCAAAAATAAAGCGCGGTAAGACCGCCTATTGTCCAGTTTGTTCTTTGTTTCTGTATTGTTTTGTACTGATTTGTGGTGTTCAATAAAGAGTATTTGTATTGTATTGTATTGTATAAATGTTAGGGAAAAATTCACACAAACTGACCTAGTCCCACAGTAAGCGCTAGTAAGGCTTGTGTTATGGGAACTAGACAACGAAATCATCAAATGAAACAAAAATTTTTGCTTCTTGATTTTTTATGTTTACTTTTACAAATAGATAGGTACAAATACAGTACAAAACAATACAGAATCAAAGAACAAAGTGGACAATAGGCGGTCTTCGCTTAATAGCGATCTCTACCAGACAACCAATAAGACAGAGAAATGAGTTGGAGACAGTTTAAGTAGATATAGCCTAAACCACTTTCGATTTAGCACTGAGATAGTGTCACTACAAACAGCTTACATTTACGGCAATATGTATGTATGTATGTCTCTTTATTGCACATACTTAAAACACATTAATTTTACAGGTAATGAGATAAACAGATTTTCAGAGGCGAACTTAATATAATGTTTTGGTAATAAAATAAAGTAGGTACAGAGCTTTGTATCTGTCTTGTTTTCAACATGAAACTACCGTGAGACTTAATCACAAATAAAAGTAAGTAAGTAAGTAATAAATGCTTTATTTTACAAATATAAAGAAACAGAAAAAAATATTATGGGAAATTACGGGCACAAGAGGCATTTCATCTTAGTCCTCTAGGTTGGCAACGCATCTGCAATCCCTCCGGGGTTGCGGGTGTCTATGGACAGTGGTGATCACTTAACATCAGGTGACCCACTTGCTCGTTTGCCTTCCTATTCATATAAAAAAAAAAAAAAAAAAACAGACAAATCACAAAAAAGACATTAAATATATGCACGAAGGTGAACTTACCCCAATAAGCGATCTCTACCAGTTAGCTTTTGAGTAAATGAGAGGAGCATTAAGCGAGGGACCGACAAAGAGTGAGTTTAAAATATCCATACAGCGAAAGCCACAATAGAGCCGAGTAAAAGTCGAGTGACGCTCGACGTGTTTCGGGCTAGTTCGTAGTCCTTCCTCTAGGAGTGCTCGCCCCGGCAGCGTTACTGCGCCAGCGCTCCGCTCGCGCTACTCGAAGTCGAGATCACTCTATTTTTATACGTGAGTTATCCGTTTGACTAACTCTGTCATGTTAAATACATGCATACATACACAAATCACGTCTATATCCCTTATGGGGTAGACAGAGCCTGAGGTAACAAGACCTAAAGGCCACGTTTAGCCTGATTGGAGGCGTATAGGTGAAAAGGGGAATCAAAATAGTGTTGGGTTGCTAGCATCGCCTATAACATGATTCATAAGAATTTCGCCCATTCCCTCGATGGGCTTTTACCATGCGCAGGAAGAGAAGCAACTGGTACATTCTATGCTTTTCCTCTGCTCCCAGACCAGCATGGAAGTTCTGTCATGTTATTTGTTTCAATTTATTCCTACTCTATTAGATATATGCTCGATGGTTTCAGGTCACATTGGCTAGATCTTAGAAGGGATGACATGCGATTAAGTTATGTAATTTGCTGCTGTAGCTATTAGGTACTCTTAAAATGACTGGAAGAGATTGTTCCGAAGCCAAAAGTCCCCTTTGCTCATCTTGTGATTACTTTTACTTTGTGCAGATTCTGGAAGTCGATATTAAGAAAATAGACGCGCTGTCCATACGACCTACCCTCACGCCTCTCTCCCATAAGGGGCAGGCAGAGACTACTTTGCCACTTGCTACGATCCTGACATATTTCTTTCGCTGCATCCACACTCATCAATCTCTTCATACATGCTCGGCGGTTTCGGGTACTCCTGACCTGACCTTTTCCCAAAACGTCTGCTATTTTGTTTCATTACCTGTAAAGTTAATGTGTTTTATGTACAATAAAGAGTTTCAACATGAAACTACCGTGAGATTCAATCATAATTACACATAAACGGATAACTCACGTATAAAAAGTCGAGTGATGCTCGACATGTTTCGGACTATTTCGTAGTCCTTCTTCCTAAAAAAATGACGATGAAAACGAGGGTAGTTGTGCGCCGCTGTCAGTTGCGTCGAGCAGCCACGTGAACAGAGCGCTGGCGCGCAGTGTTCGTTTCGCTGCCGCCGGGGCGAGCGCTCCAGGAAGAAGGACTACGAAATAGTCCGAAACATGTCGAGCATCACTCGACTTTTTGTACATGAGTTATCCGTTTATGTGTAATTACAATAAAGAGTTATACATACATACATACTTCTACACACATACACATACATATTCTTATTATGGTTGCCTGGTAGAGATCGCTCTGTAGCGATAAGGCCGCCTATTGTTACCTTGTAATATTCTGTATACCTTTTTTCTGTACTGGTTGTTATATGTGGTGTTCAATAAAGAGTTATTGTATTGTATTGTATTGTACTTTTGTCAAAAGGGTATCGTCCTATCATCATCATCATCATCATCAGCCTATGTTAGTCCACTGCTGGACATAGGCCTCCCCTAATGAGCGCCATAGCGCCCTGTCTTCAGCTTGACGCATCCAGCATCTGCCTGCAGTCTTTCGCAGATCGTCATCCCACCTGGCCGGAGGGCGTCCTACACTACGTTTGCCAAGTCGTCCTATGGTATGACCAAATCTCAAATGCGTCCAGTTTTTTAATAAAAGATACTTGAATATAGATATTTATATATCAAGTCCCAGACGATTGGCAAATATTAGTTTTTGAAGAGATATTTGCAAGACATTATAAATCTATATCAGCCCTAGGGGCAGCAAATATTATTTCGGGCAAGTTGTTTGCTTTTTGGGTGGAAAATGGATTATTTTTTTTATATTGTAGTTGGAACTCTACAAAGCTTTGCTTCATCGAAATAGTATAGATGTAAATATAGTCCGTAGATAATACATACATACATACGTAATTACTATCAAAAGAATCAAGATTTATTTTACTTCTTGATTTTTTATGTTTACTTTTACGGTTTTACCGTTAGAAATTAAAATTCTAAACGACTGAAAATTAGAACCCATAGAAAAACGGGTGGTAGGGCCTTGTGCAAGGTCCGTCCGGATCGCTACCACCATCTTACTCGCTAATCCTGCCGCTAAGTAGCAGTGCTTGCACTGCTGTGTTCCGGTGTGGAGAGTAAGACAGCCGGGGAAATTACGGGCACAAGAGGCATTTCATCTTAGTCCTCTAGGTTGGCAACGCATCTGCAATCCTTCCGGGGTTGCGGGTGTCTATGGGCAGTGGTGATCACTTACCACCAGGTCACCCACTTGCTCGTTTGTCTTCCTATTAATATAAAAAAAAAAAAAAAAAAAAAAAAAAAAAAAACCGAAAAGTTAAGCTATGGCCGGGACTCGAACCCGAATCCTCGTCATTCCGTGACGCGTGCTATACCCCTACACCACCCATAGCAGGTAATACCGAAATGACGAGGATCCGGGTTCGAGTCCTGGCCATAGCTCAACTTTTCGGATTTTTTATGGGTTCTAATATTCAGTGTCGTTTAGAAATTTTATACATACATAAATCATGTCTATCCCTTACGGGACAGACAGAGCCTAAGGTAACAAGACCCAAAGACCACGTTTAGCATGATTGATTCTCTACTATTTATAGATTAATATAGTTTAAGACTCGGGGACCTTATACATCCCTTTTATAAATGTATTTAATTTAAGTAGAACTTAAGTATTCTGTATTTTATTTGTATTTTATTTCGAAAAAATGACTTTCTGCCAAGTTTCTTGCGGCGCATTCTTCTTGGCAATGATGGTCTTTCCGAATGTGCTGGTAGTTTCAAAAAGACATGTAAAAGAGCCCCTGGCGGCCAATTTGCAAAAATAAATTTTCATTTTCATTCATTTTCATTTTCATTTTCATTTTCATTTTCATTTTCATTGTGGGCGTATAGGTGAAAAGGGGAACCCAAATAGTGATGGGTTGCTAGCATCGCCTATGACATGATTCCTAAGATATTGGCCCATTCCCTCGATGGGCTTACCATCTGCGCGGGAAGAGAAGCAGCTGGTAAATTCTATGTTTTTTCTTTACTTCCAGACCGGCATGGATGATCCGTTGCATAGTTTTAAATAATTAAGTATACATAGGGACATACAGCGGAAAGCGACTTTGTTTTATACTATGTACCTAGTGACTAATGATAATTATTTTTAAAGTTAAGCATCAACGCGTTCCTGAGGAAAAGTATCTTAAGATACAAAGACGGACGGACGGATAGATAGACAGACGGAATGACGGATGGACAAATGGACGGATAGACCGATGTACAGACAGACGGGTGGAGGGAGGAATGGACAGACGGATGAACGGAAAAACAGACGAAAAAACAATGAAGTGATCTTAAATAGTACCTTTTATTCAATTGAAGTAAGGAACCCTAATAAAAATCATACCAAACCGCCGCCAGCGTACCTCCGAGAACTCTCCATATTTCACGATCGACTTGATAACTCGACGGCATCGCGTTACCATGGCAACCTGACGCTTTGTAATTAAAAGTAGATTTTTAAGGCACGCAAATGGTATTACGTTACTAGTTTAGTTCTCAATACTTTTAAAACAGCTAAAGTGGCAGTAAATTACTACCTTACTTTATAGTGGCGCCGACTGGTGGGCAACACAGTACCTAGCCCTCTTCTTTTTTAATATGGCCCCATCGATCGATGCGATGATTTCGCCAACGTCAAAGTAATAAATACAGTATTCAAAAATCTTGTGACAAAAATGTCGGCAACGTTGTACGGTAGAACACGGTCAAACGACCCTTCCCTGTCAAGCTCTTAGCCAACGGTCAATGATATCCCTCAGAATCTGCCAGGAAATCGTTAATCGACGCCCAGGTGCACCGGACCAAGCACTGCTCTTCCTCGGACGGGTCCAAAAACGAATAGCAGCTCTTGACCACACGCGGAGGTAACCCGACTCGCACCCGTACCTAGCCCTCATTCAGACTAAAATACACTACGACCTCTTTAATTCGAACCCCCCCCCCCGTCCGGTCGGATTAGTATTCAGTATTCAGTATTTATTCAATTGCAACATTTTTTACAAAGTTTTGTACATAATGATGCCCTGTTATTAGGAGATAGCAACTTATAATTAATAATTATAGCTAACACATGGCAATGCAGCAGAAAATTATACAATTATGGTATCAAACATGCTCAGGCGAAAACTTTAAAATAAATTATATATTTAAAGACTAACTGGGTTAGGTACATACTTTATGCTTTAAAATAAAATAAAAAAGACTTACAAAATACGGTGAGATCATTATCTTATACATATAATAACAATAACTATAAAGCTATAAGGAAATCAGTTATTTTATTCTTCTAGGTACTCATTTATGGTGTAGTAGCACTTTTGAACTAGAAAATCTATAATCTATCTATTAGTGGAGCGTTCGGCTTATAATTTACAGAGAATTAATAGGTTATTTTTATGGAATAAAACAAACAATATTGTGTAATTAGACGTGTAGTTATCTGTAAACGTAACATTCATTATAACTTCTAAAAAAAAACAATATTTTAGTTTGTGGAGTAGTATTTAATGACAAATAAAAAGCTTTGTTGGCATTTTTGTGAAATAGTGAAGAATTATGAAGGCGTAGTAGTCGGGGGAGGGCGTTCAGATTAGAGGGTGTTTGAATTAAAGATGTAATAAATAAGTTTGATTTCATTTAAGTATCTATTAAAGCTTTGTACGTTATAAATTGGTAATATGACTTACACGACCTCGTATCTGTGTTAGACGGCTCATTGGAATAGCAATAATGTTTCATGTGTGTAAAGTTCAAAATTAGTTGAAACCCAGGCGTCTCAAACGAGGTTAAAACTTTACTGTAATTGTTGATATAAGACTGTTGAAGAAAATAACAATAATTAAAATATATACATATAATGTACCAGTTGCTTCTCTTCCCGCGCAGATGGTTAAAGCCCATCGAGGTAATGGGCATAGGAATAACGTTATGCGCGATGCGGCTACAACCAATCACTATTTTGATTCCCCTTTCCACTCTATACGCCCACAATCATGCTAAACGTGGCCTTAGGTCTTGTTATCTTTGGCTCTGTCTACCCCGTGAGGGATAAAGACGTGATTTATGTGTTTGTTAACTATTTTTTTTTACAGTTGATTTTTTGCGGCTCTAAGGAACCGCAGACCGGTATTTGTTATTAATTTCGACATTTACACGTTCCTAAAAAAAGGATTATTTAAGGACTATTTTGATTCCCCTTTCAACCTATACGCCCACAATCATGCTAAACGTGGCCTTTAGGTCTTGTTACCTTAAGCTCCGTCTACCCCGTGAGGGATAAAGACGTGATTTATGTTTGTGTATTATTTTTTTTTTAATTAGAGAGTTGATTTTTTGTTATTAATTTCGACTTTATACATTTACACGTTCCTAAAAAAAGGATATGACAGACGGGCGGATGAACAGAAAGACGAACGGATGGAAGGACAGACGGATAGACCGACAACAAAGTGATCCTATAAGGGTTCATTTTATATCTTTTAAGGTACGGAACTCTAAAAAGTAATCGAGTGCTTTTTATCATCCAATTGGGCCCAAAGTAAAATAAGCTATTGAATAGTTCGATTCTAGAACTTTGGCAGCGCTCTAGACCTTTCTAGGTTAACGAGTTTGAATGTATCATTTATTTGGTCGAAAAAAGGTTTAAGTACCAGTTTTACGAGCCTCTAGAGCCTGAAAGAAACTGGGTTGCGTACTGGAACGTTGTCGCTGCAAGTCATAATGACTTAATACACCTGCCAAAAAAAATAAAGGAAAATTGTATGGGACAAGGTTCCATAGAGGTACATACGTGATTCAGTTTCAGCGATCGTGCATTTTTAATATAAATTACAAGATAAATTAATTAAACTAAAACAAGTCTTCCATGCTGGTCTGGGAGCAAAGAAAAAACATAGAATGTACCTGTTGCTTCTCTACACGCGCAGATGGCAAAAGCCCATCGAGGGAACGGGCGATTATAATAGGATACCCATCACTATTTTGATTCCATTTTCCACCTATACGCCCACAATCTTGCTAAATGACGCCTGTAGGTACCTGTTACCTTAGGCTCTGTCTACTCCGTAAGGGATGAAGACGTGATTTTATGTATGTGTAAAATATTGACTCGTAGATAGATTACGATGAAGAGGAAAAGATTGCATTTTGTACGAATTAAACTCAAAAACTACTTGACCTATTTCAAAAGTTCTTTCACCATTACAATGATACATTATCCCTGAGTATTATAACATACATAATTCACGTTTTTATCCCTTACGGGGTAGACAGAGCCTAAGGTAACAAAACCGAAAGGCCACGTTTCGTGACGCGTGCTATACCCCTACACCACCCGTAGCAGGTTCGAATTTTTCTATCTGTTACTAGCTGTCACGTGACCTTGTTACTATGCGATTTTTTGTCGCCAAGCATCATCTGTTTGAATGATGTGTCTGTACGACACATTTGGAAACTGTCTTTGCGCCAGGAAGGTTATTTTTTTCGAGTGTATGTAGGTATGTATGTATGTTTCTTCGGCACGTTCTAGAGCCTAAACGGCTGGTCCGGTTAGATCTTGAGAGGTTTCAATAGATTCGTCGTTTTAGTATAAAAAATAAATTATTCTTCCACGCTGGTCTGGGAGCAAAGAAAAAACATAGAATGTACCAGTTGCTTCTCTACCCGCGCAGATGGTAAAAGACCATCGAGGGACTGGGTGAAACTTATAGGAATCATGTTATAGGCGATGAGGCTAGCAACCCATCACTATTTTGATTCCATTTTCCATCTACACACCCTCAACTTGCTAATTGTGGCCTGTAGGTACCTGTTACCTTAGGCTCTGTCTACCCCGTAAGGGATGAAGACGTGATTTGTGTGTGTGTGTGTGTGTGTGTGTGTATTAATAAAAAAATCTTCTTTAAACTGTCTTACCACTAACAGCTATCGTATGTCACCACGCCATATGTCAAGACGCCATGACAGTGACGTAATGAGTAGTGACAGACGCGTTGACTGGCCGAGGCACAGACAGACACGCGAGCGAGAGCACCCAGTCGTGATCTTATCGGCCTCTACCGCAAGACGAGCGAGTTTCAAGCGAGTTTCAAGTGAGTTTCAAGTGAAGTGTTAAGTAACATACACACACACAAATCACGTCTATATCGTTTGACGTCTCAAACTTTTACCACCCCCCTTTTTGCATCGGGTGTTAAAAATGAAGTAGGTAAAGTAAAGTAAAATCAAATTTATTTTCCAAAATAGAAACGAAATACAGTACTAGGAAGTTTAATGACTCCACACTAGACACAGCCTGTATCGTGGCAGCCAAGAAATATCAAAATAAAAAACGGTTACCATCGATTATGAAGCGGTCAGAATAACAAAAAAGGTAAAAAAATAAAAAACAAAATTATAACAATAACAAACCCAAATACTAACTAGAAATTAAAACATAGTAATAATATAAATAGATAGATAGCTGCAAATGTGTAAGTGTGTGTGTGTGTGTGTAATAAATACGGATATTTCATTATTTACTGACCGCTTTTATAAATTTATTGATTTTATTGATTTACTAGCTTCTGCCCGCGATTTCGTCTGCGTAGAATTGTAC
Source organism: Pandemis corylana (assembly GCA_949127965.1). Lineage (NCBI taxonomy): Eukaryota > Metazoa > Arthropoda > Insecta > Lepidoptera > Tortricidae > Pandemis > Pandemis corylana. Next base: position 5,358,040 of record OX421877.1, read on the forward strand.
ATAATAAACCTTCCTCTTGAATTACTATAAATCAAAAAAAACAGCATCAAAACCCATTGCGTAGTTTTAACGCATTCGCTGCCAGCTGTCAAAACCGAGACACACACACGCACGCACGCACGCACGCACGCACGCACGCACGCACGCACGCACGCACGCACGCACGCACACACACACACACACACACACACACACACACACAAATCACGAGTTTATTATTTATTATTTATTACGTTTTTATTTACGGGGTAGACAGAGCCTGAGGCAGCAGGTACCTACAGGCCACATTTAGCAAGATTGTGGGCGTATAGGTGGAAAATTATGACAACTGTGCGAAAGTCACGAAAACGCATAAATGCGTCGGTGCCAGTGAATGCGTTAAAGATCTAAGCATACATAGGGACAGACAGACAGCGGGAAGCGACTTTGTTTTGTACTATGTAGTGAATTCATTTACCCATGGTTAGGGCCTTCGTGACCATTGGGCCGTGGAACAAAACTTCGCCACGCGACGTGTTATAAAAAGCTGGCAACAGAACACTAGTAACGTGCCGCGGGCTCGCTCGATTGTAAAGGTTCGGCTCCTGTGTCAAGTTTCAACTGACGCAAAAAAAAGTGATAATATCACTATCTCTACTCACTATAGACTGAGACCGACCGCTTAAATGAGTCCTCTCGATACAGGGGCGCGGGGGCGACAAGGGGGACCGAGAGAGGTGCGGACAGGCCTACCCGCCCTCCCGTGGGGTCGGAACGTGGGCCGCTTGTCTTTTTCAAGACAGGGGGCCGCGAGGAGTAAACCTCTATAAAAAAACCAGGGGGTCGCACCCGCGGGTGCTTTTGGTGCAAGCGCGGATCCAGCCCTCAAAAAAGGTTGTGGTCGCTACTAGAAAATCGGCTAAGTACGAGTCGGAGCATGAACATGCTCATTAACAATCGTGCAAGTAAAAGTGTGACGTCACAAGTCTATTAAGGTTGTGGGCATGCCCATCGTGCCCACAACGGTGGATCCGCCCTTGTTTTGGTGACGGACGCGATCATGCCTTCGGTACCGCTCTGCTTTCAGAGTAGTACATGAGGGTGTGAGAGCTGGCGTGAGGGTCGGCGGGCATAAGCCTGCCGTCGGAGCGGTGCGCCCCGTAAGGGACGGGATCGCGGAGCGGCGTGGCTTCGGCCACTGTCGGTCAACACGTAACCCCGGCCCGTAGGCGCCGGGAACGTGGGCCGCTGTCTTTTTCAAGACGGGGGCCACGAGGAGACCACCTCTATAAAAAATCCAAGCGGCACCAGCGGGGAAGGGAGGGATTTCCCAAACCTGCATTGCACATCGCGAAGAGGGAACCCCGTCCCGGGGTGGTCGTGGAGCGACGCGGTGACACCGAGTGCTCCCGTACCTCACATACGACTGAATAGAGAATCCGCGTGGTTTTTAGTGGGTATGCCTGCCGTCGCACGGGAGAGCCCCACATACCCCCGGTAAACCCGTACCGGGCGGATGCATAAGGCGCATTTTCCACACCATAAAAAAAATTAAAAAAGGCCTACCCGCCCGCACCTCTCTCGGTCCCCTTTGTCGCCTAACCCGCGCTCCTGTACCGCGCGGGCGAGGACTCACTTAAGCGGTCGGTCTACACATAGTATAAAACAAAGTCGCTTTCCGCTGTCTGTCCCTATACTAAGATCTTTAAAACTGCGCAACGGATTTTGATGTGGTTTTTTTTATAGATAGAGTGATTCTAGAGGAAGGTTTATATGTATAATACATGCATGTATTTGCGGGTGGTAGGGCCTTGTGCAAGGTCCGTCCGGATCGCTACCACCATCTTACTCGCTAATCCTGCCGCTAAGTAGCAGTGCTCGCACTGCTGTGTTCCGGTGCGGAGAGTAAGACAGCCGTGGAAATTACGGGCACAAGAGGCATTTCATCTTAGTCCTCTAGGTTGGCAACGCATCTGCAATCCCTTCGGGGTTGCGCGGATGTCTATGGGCAGTGATGATCACTTACCATCAGGTGACTCACTTGCTCGTTTGCCTTCCTATTCATATAAAAAAAAAAAAAATGCATGATATAGTAGAGACACGCTGATTGCACCTGAGCGAAGCCGGGGCGGGTCGCTAGTGTTTTATAAATATTAGAGTTCGCTTCGTTCGGGATGGTCTGATTTCGATGCGGTTTTTCATTCCAAAACTAGTTTCCTTGGTTGTTTGATTCTTAGCCATATTTGGTTAAAATGGGCCCGTAATTTGAAGAGTAGCTCTTTTCCAAAATGATGGAAGGCATTTTGGCATTTTATAGTTTTTTTTATTTATGTCTTTAAATTTTTTAATTTAATTTTATTGAATACGTAAATCCATTACGCAGTCGATCGGACAACAGTACCTCGCTTTCGGCAGTCGGGTAAAAAGGGTAAACTTTTCATGCGGGAGAATTACATTTCCGCCCCTGTCAGACTCAGACATTGACGTTTTCCGCCCTAGGGTCCGTTGGTAATAACCGGCCGCTCTCGCTCTAGGGCTGAAAAGGGCTATTATTACCCTAGGTACCCCGTAAGGCATAAACACTTGATTATGTATGTAGAGCATAAAGCATTTTAACCTAACTTGGCCTAAAAGAAAAAACATAGAATGCACCAGCGTCTTTTACCGCGCATGGTAAAAGCCCATCGAGGTGGGCGAAAGTCTTAGGAATCATGTTATTGGCGATGCGGCTAGCTACCCATCACTATTTTGATTCCCCTTTCCACCTATACGCCCTTAATCATGCTAAACTTGGCCTTAAGGGTTTGTTACCATAGAATCTGTCTACCCCATAAGGGATAAAGACGTGATATATGCATGCATGTACCATTTTTCTCGCGGTAGTGAGGTGAAAAATTATGTTTCTCGGCGGCAAAGTTGTTTAGTGTCTCATGCCTTAAAAGTCTTGAAACCCTCGCGACGCTCAGTATCCTTCGCTTGCTCGGCTTTCAATGCAGGAACTTGCGCCAAGCGAAAGCTTTGCAGCCTTTTATAACAAATAACTATTTTAGGATTCCGTATCCAAAGGGTAAAAACACCATTGACGCAAAAACAGAAATGTTGTAAGTTTGCTTCTATGCTGGTCTGGGAGTAAAGAAAAAACATAGAATGTACCAGTTGCTTCTCCTCCCGCGCAGTGCTTGGTCCGGTGCACCCTGGGCATCGGTTAGTGATTTCCTGGCAGATTCTGAGGGATATCGTTATCCGTAGGCTAAGAGCCCGACAGGGGGGTCTTTTGACCGTGTTCTACCGTTCTCAAACGGATGGACCGAATTCGATGCGGTTTTTTCATTCCAAAGCCAGTTTCTTTGCGGTGGTTAGAGTACGAACTCTTTTCCAAAATGATGGAAGGCATATTGGCATAAATTTTGGTTTTACATACATACACAAATCACGTCTATATCCCTTACAGGGTAGACAGAGCCTGAGGTAAGACCCAAAGGCCACGTTTAGCATGATTGTAGGCGTATACTCGTAGGTGGATAGGGGAATCAAAATTGGTTTTTTTTTAAGTACCAGTTGCGTACTGAAGCTAAAAATTGTGAGAAAATCCTAAAGGATTTCCTCGAAAAAGCACAAAGACGCTCTACGTAGAATATTTCGGGAAGTTCAAAAATAACCTTCTTATAATGGTAAAATGACGTCTTTTCGTTACACTTATTTCGGTAAAGTTCAAAGTACACATTCTCACATTTATTTTATCTTAAGTAAGTATTATACAGTAACGTTATGTGTATATGTATGAATTATTTTATTTAAATACTTTATTAATATACAAACCATTAAAAACTAAATAATAATAAGGATCACTAAAACTACGAAAGTTGATTCAAAGTAAATTATGTTAAAAATTATTAAAAATTAACCTAAAAAAAGTCCCCTGTTTCGTGCCTGGCTCAAAGGTTCCCATTACGCTGGCCGCGTTGCCTCTTTGTACTGCAATGGCAACCCTTTGAACCAGCCACGAACCAGAGCGGGGATCGCAGCCCCTGTCTCTTAGTCTGCGGCCCAGCTCCCTGAAAAGGTCCTTTGCCTCCGAACCCCAGGGACCCGCTGTCTCGACGGCGACCGGGACAAACTCGTACACTCGATGAAATGTGAGGGCAATTGATCGGTTATACAATCTACCACTAAAGCGTGTATGTAGTATTTTATTTTATTTATTTAGCTATGTATTATATTTATGTTGGTATTGTTGTTTTTATTATCCCTGCGTTTATCCTGTCTATTTGTTTCCGCCACCTACTTAAACTGTCTCCAACTTATTTAGTTTTTTGGTTGTCTGGAAGAGATCGCTATTAAGCGATAAGACCGCCTATTGTCTACTTTGTTCTTTGTTTCTTGTATTGTCTTGTACTGATTTGTGGTGTTCAATAAAGAGTATTTGTATTGTATTGTTGTATTGTATTTTGGATCTTGTTTTGACGGAATACTTTTGCCATCTCGACACAATATACAACCACTAGCTGTTGCCCGCGGCTTTGTCCGCACTAAAAAATGTAGATCATGACAATTGTTAGTGACAGGTGATACGGTTGGCTTCATATTGACCACGCATTGCAATTCGAATTGTCACTTGTCATTATCATCGACAATTGTCGAATTGGTGGAACAAGGGCCAGGTCGGTTGAATTCTCCTGACACTTCCAACAATTATTGTTATACTAGCTTATGCCCGCGACTTCGTCCGCGTAGATGAATCCCGTTTTTTTCCTTATCCCGTGGGAATTTCCAAAAATCCTGAAATTAGTTTCTTAGTTTTGTAATCACCTACTTTTGTATCAAAATTGAAGAGTCTAGTTATTATAGTTATTGAGATAGCGTCACTCGGAATCGAATATATAATTCCCGTTTTTTCCTTATCCCGTGGGAATTTCCAAAAATCCTTCCTTAGTGGATGCCTACATTGTATAAGGTATCAATGTGCAAAATTTCAAGTCTCTAAGTCCAGTGGTTTGGGCTGTGCTATCCCGCGGGAACTATGCAATTTTCCGGGATAAAAACTATCCTATGTCCTTTCCCGGGACTCAAACTATCTGTATACCAAATTTCAACTAAATCGGCCCAGCGGTTTAAGCGGGAAAAGGTAACAGACAGACAGAGTTACTTTCGCATTTATAATATTAGTAAGTATATTTTATTGAATCTGGCGTTACTTTGCGGAGGTCCATTTCAATGAACAAAAAATTTACCTTGCTACTCCGCTACTCACGTATGTGTAACAGTTGTGCTCATTAAACTTTGATAATGATCCCGTAGAGGGATCGAAACGCGTCAGTACTTGTGTGGTGTAAGGGATAATTAAGTTTGTGGGATTTATGTGTGTTTTATTGGCAGTAGGCTTGCATGAAAAACCTATATATTTCACACAGGCTTGGTTATCTTGCACGTGAGTAGCGGAGTAGCAAGGTAAATTTTTTGTTCATTTTAATTATTGTTATATTTTAACTAATTTATTTTATTTTCGCTATTAAGCGATAAGACCGCGTATTGTCTACTTTGTTCTTTGTTTCTGTACCTATTGTTTTGTACTGATTTGTGGTGTTCAATAAAGAGTATATGTATTGTATTGTATTGGAAAGGAATCAAAATAGTTACCTATGGGTTGCTAGCATCGCCTATAACGTGGTTCCTAAGATTTTCGCCCGTTCCCTCGATAGCCTTTACCATGCGCGGGAAGAGAAGCAACTAGTACATTCTATGTTTTTTCTTTATTCCCAGACCAGGATGGAAGAAACCTAACGGTTTCATTCTATTTGTTAATTCTAATTCACCTTAGCCTGGATTGTGTTACCGTGAGTCTCCAAGGCCTTATTACCCAAGACTATGCCTGCCATTGTCACGAACTGACCAACAATGCCTACCGACATGCCTTTCTATTATTAGTAATCAATTGTCATGTAATTTAGTAATTATCCACGCTGGTCTGGGAGCAAAGAAAAAACATAGAATGTACCAGTTCTCTTCCCGCGCATGGTAAAAGCCCATCGAGGGAACGGGCAAAATCTTAGGAATCATTTTATAGGCGATGCACCACCCATCACTATTTTGATTCCCCTTTCCACCTATACGCTCACAATTATGCTATACGTGGCCTTTAGCTTGTTACCTTAGGCTTTGTCTACCCCGTAAGGGATAAAGACGTGATGTATGTATGCATGCATGTATGTTACTAATTCATACTAATTATTACATAAATCACTTTATCCCTTACAGGATCTGGAGGCTTATTACCTAACTCGCTCGCAATCGCCATCGTGTTCATTTTGACAGCTCTTGTATGAATGTGACAGCTAGCTGATTCCGAAACCAATTGTCAGCCCCATACCGTACAACAAAGCCACCGGCAACCTCGACATTGGCGGAATCATCGACAGTATCGATGGCGCTATTTCTTTTTAAAAATTGAATTGAATTGATTGTCAGCCCATAGATGAACTGTCAAAATGAACAAGATGGCGATTGCGAGCGAGTTAGGTAATAAGCCTACTGGTCTGGTCTGAACCAGACCAATAATTAAGTAAGTAAGTTTATTGTGTCGACGCTATATTAGGTAAAACTAGATTGTATTCTATGTGAGTCAGCATTCAAATACTTGCCCCTTTAAGGTACAAATTAGATACCTAGTATAGATGGATAGGAGAATCAAAACAGTGATGGGTTGCTAGCCACATCGCCTATATAACATGATCCCTAAGATTTTCGTCCAATCCCTCGATGGGCTTTTACCATATGCGCGGGAAGAGAAGCAACTGGTACATTCTATGATTTTTCGATGAATTAGTAAGAAGCTTCATAATCAGGTACATCATGTAACAATGTAAGTGCAAGCCGAGAATTGTAATAAAAAATCCAAGCAATCGAATTAGATACACCAGACGCTACCGTAGAAACAGCTGTTTTATTGTTTACCTAATTATAAACGATCCAACAACAATTAATAACACATTACTGGCTTAATTAACTAACCGGTAGCCTGTTAGCGAACTGACTACGCCATGGATGGCGAACAATGCCGTAAAGTTACAGTGTGGCTACTATGGTGATAGTGGATGTGAGCGAGACAGAAAATGCCCCGCGTGACGTCACATCGCGTACTATCATGGCGGCCTGCCAGCTGACAGGGTTGCCTCGTGAATAGAATATACAGATTTTAACACCAAAAGCATCACATCCACAATTATCCGTTTGCGTTTAAGTCACGTATGTACACCAGTCTTCCTTGCCACAATACGGGTTCGAGACCATTCTTTGTGTGAATGGGGTTTGGACGAAGGCACCCTAGAACACTCGATACCTCCGACGCAAAAGGTCGTAACCCGTGTTTTATGCAAAATGAGATTTTTCAATCGTCATAAAGCCATTAATCCAAGCTATAACTTCCTAAAACTCAAGTTTAAATATTTTTGATAATTATGGAGTTTTGTGATTGCTAATAGTCGTATCATTTGAACTTTTCCACGCAAATCGTCGCATCACAACATTCGACGATTTGCGCCACTCTATTAAGTGTTCATTACACCCCACGCAAATAGTCTTAACTTCTAAGTTACGACTTTATGCGTAAACAATAATAGTTAGGTACGACTTTTTGTTGCAGTTTTTTTACAATCATGGGTCGTAACTCGCACTTACGACTATATGCGTTGCTTTAGTGAGATGGTATATCCTTTTATATATAGTCGTATTTATAACATACGACTTTATGCAATGGACGTGATCAATCGCAAAAGGTTGTAACTTTCTTATACGACGTTTTGAAAACGAGCACAAAGTCGTAACTTCAGGTTTTTTGCCATAATTTTGAAATTATGATATTTATTTTAATAAACAGATTTGCTTCGTGTTAATTAAACCGCCGCGGACAGATTTAACTACTGCTTTAAACTTTGGACATATTTCAACTTGAAAAAATACATGAAAAATTCTTATAATCGCTCTCCTGAAAAGTCGTCGATTTAGCGATACGACCTTATGCGTAGGAGGTGTCGACATGTTCTTCCACTGTTCCAAAATTGTCACTCCCCTATATGACCTCTTTGCTCCCAAAATTCCTCGCCCCGTTAACTTAAATTTCCTTCTTACATTAGCACCCAGCCCCCTTATAACTGTACTATGTAAATTTATTAAAATTAACAAACTGTATTTTTAGGTAGTCTAACAATTTATGTATGTGTTGTCCATTTTAGATTCTCATCAGAGTACCGCACGACGAAGCTACCGAACAACGGCTGGCCTTATACTCCGAAATTCGATTTTCGAACTTCGTGTCATACAGTCCCTTTCACTCTCAAATTAATGACTATTAGTGTGAGCGGAACGGAACGAAACGAACTTCGAAAATCGAATTTTGGAGTAGCCCCTCTGAACGGCAAACTCGACATTGGCGGAATCATCGATAGTATCGATGGAGCTATATTACCAAAAATTGAATCTAATTGAATTGATTGTAATAACACATTCTTCATTCTCACGCTTCTAGTTTGGATCTGATAACGATCGATCCAACTCTGATTCGGAATTGAATCGCACAAAGACGTCAAGGTAGCCCTGTAGGCTTATTATCTAACTCGCTCGCAATCGCCATCGTGTTCATTTTGACAGTTCTTGTATGAATGTGACAGCTAGCTGATTCCGATGCCAATTGTCAGCCCATACATGAACTGTCAAAATGAACAAGATGGCGATTGTGAGCGAGTTAGATAAACCTACAGCCTATACTTAATTGCGTCCCTATCGGCGTGTTCGAGTGCCAGCGTGCGTCGCCGCCGCGGAGCTATTCGAGCGGTTGTTTTAGCCGCTAATTATTGCGTCTCTGCCAACGATTACAGGAATGCTTTGTTCGGGTCATTTGTCTAGACGGAGTACTACGCTTGCTAATGCTTTTTTACTTTGGCATCCCACTGCTGGGCAAAGGCGATCTCCAACTCGTCTGGATTAATTCCCGATTCGCCAGATTCCTGTTTCGCCGGATTCTTGTTTCGTCGGATTCTTGTTTCGTCGAAAATGTTAATCTTCTTCCTATCACTACATAGTATAAAACAAAGTCGCTTTCTCTGTCCCCATATCCTATGTCCCTATGTCCTTTTGTATGCTTATATCTTCAAAACTACACAACGGATGTTGATGCGGTTTTTTTTAATAAATAGAGTGATTCAAGAGGAAGGTTTTTATGTATGATGCAGACGAAGTCGCGGGCAGAAGCTAGTTAGTTATATATAAAAATGAATCCCTGTTTCCCTTAGTCACGGCATCACGCGTGAACGGCTGGACAGATCTCGCTGATTCTTTTTTTTTGTGTTTGTTATTGTCAAGAGAAGGTTCTTATGTAACAATATTTTGGAAAAAAACTGGTACGAGGGCGAAGCCGCGGGTAACAGCTAGTATTGGGACCGTGCGCGACGACAGCGCCACGTGCCAGGCGGCCATTATGGACAATATTGTCACCGCTGTCAAACAAGAAGTAAGTAAATATTGTGAAAAATATTAATGAAATCTTGTGTTATTTTACTATATTACACAATTTTGGACAATGGTAGTCAGTAACATTATTGCCAATAATATTAAAATTGTTGTTTTCAATGAAATTTTAGAGGTTAAGTAACTTACTTTTTTTTTCTTACGGCAAATATCCACTTATTTCTTTGGTCTCGTTTCCACCATGGTCTTGGAAATTGGTAAAATTTACAGTCGCTATTCTTCTTGGTGTTATTACAATTCACCACAACACATCTTACCAGGACCATATTTTTATCTCAAAAACGATTAGAAAATGTTTACTGCAATATGGATTTGACAGCTCAAGTCAGCGACAAAAATGACAATTTTAGCCATAGCGAGCGCTGTGATCGTTTAGGCTACCCCCTCCACCCGCTTTGCACTCTGCCAATATAATAAAACCAGTTAAGTAAAAAAAGCTTCGATCGAACATAACTTCAATTACCTAGAATTCAGTTCGATTCACACAATTTACATAGGTACATAAAATTGAACCGAAATGTCTGCTTTTTATTCAATAAACAGGTAAAGCCGCGTTATTTCTTAACCAAAAAATTTGCCGAAACAAGAATTCGACGAAACATGAATTCGACGAAACAAGAATTCGACGAAACAAGAATCCACCGAAATAAGAATTCGGCGAAATGGGGACCAATCCGCTTGGTATAATGCTCTTTTTACTTCGGCTTCCCACTGCTGGGCAAGGCGTCAAGATCTCCAACTCCGGGTCAGACCAGTTCTTCTTAGTGTAAGGCCTAAGTGGACGCTCGAGTTGAGCGTGCGGCGTGCATGTTAAACAAATGAAGCACATACTGGTGTCCTGAGTCGACGCTGCGCAGAGCTCTTTGCCGCTGCCCGCCACGCTGCACGCTCCGCTTCAAGCGTCCATTCAGCCCACTCTTACGCGTGCAACCAATCAACCATCCAGTTATACAGTCTTTACCCGTGGTCCACCTATAGTTGCCCCCCCTGCTTTTCGACAGAGCAAGCCCAAGGGCTCCTTTTTCTGGGAGTATGCCCTCCGGACAACTGAAGATACCTAATCAACCTAACAGGGCATTTTTCTGAAATTGTCACACCCTTATTCTCTAATTATAGAATTTCGATGGCAGTTCTAATCAGAATCAAGAGTAATCGATTTTAATTATAAGGCAAAAAGTGTCCTTTTTTTCATTCATTTTCAGTTACTTCTTCATAGACGCTAAAATTGTCTGAGGAGAACAAATTGAAAGTTAAAATTTATTGTATGAAAACTATGGGACACTTTTGCCTTACTAAAATAGTGCTAGAGATTCTGAGCAGAACTGCCATCGAAGTTGTATAATTTGAGGAACAGGGCGATGTATTTATTTTCTTCTGTAAATGCCCGAGTAATTTAAAATTTTGGTTGTCTTTAACTTTGTCTGTTTATTATTTTATTTAAATAAACTCTTTACAGGGCAGGGCTATTTGAAATATTCTGTAACAATTTAAAGAGACCATTATATATTTTGAACTATTGTATTTTTGCACCCATCACTATAAACGCTATTTGATGAACAAAAATATAGTGGACCAAGAAAGTGCTTCACAATTCTTTTTCGACAGTTTCTACATCACAAAAAACAACATGTATTGTCATCATCAGTGAAATCATATCACCAGATCTTGCACAGTAAATCGTAAAAATTACCATGAATTTTGGGTGAAAGAAATTTCTTGGCCGACCATACTGCTGTTTCGGCGAAAAATATTCCCCAGAGCACCACATTCCCAAACAATATTCTCTCAAATTTATCATTAGGACAAACAAAATTTTCGCAAATTAATCTAACGTTCTCAATAACCAATAAAACAAAACGCGTGGTTAACATTTTATTCAGTGTACAGATTTATATTACAGATCAGAACTGCATTTACAACTATTTACTGGGAGTCATTGTTACTTTGCTGGGCCGGTTCATTCCGCACATGACTAGCTGCGTCACTGGCTGCGTTGGAATGGATGAAACTCCAAGTCACAGAATTATGTTGCGACAAAGCTTCTGTATCGGTCAACGACAGGCATTGGCGTATTATGGGATTAGATAGAGGAGAATTTCTACCAGTACTACCTTCAGATTTACTCTTTCTACAAAAACCTGATCTATTCGCATCTGTGCCAGTGTACAGTATAAGTCTTACTTTGCTATCGTCATCTTTACCAGGTTTACTACTTTTACTGCCCTTGGGACTCGGTGCCGCGCTACAGCACGTTTGTTGGTCATCTTGGTCATCTTGATCATCTTGGTCATCAGTCTCCGCCATCAACGATTCGTACGACATGTCACCAAGATAATCGTCATCGTCGTCATCAATGTTATCTTCGTTGTCGGGATCGTGCATGTCCTGTGTGATAATAATTGTTTCTTTCTCCTCTTTAACTGTGCCATCGGGATTTTTCGTGCGCGTTACGCGTATAATTTTGCGCACTTTCTTCTCGAAGTAACCCAAATTTGTGTCTTTTGAGGATACATCCTCACAAGGTGCACAAGAATCTTTAACTTCCGCGCAACACTTGTCGCAGATATCATCAGCTTTTTCTTGTTCTACCTTGTGTCCACAAGGATATACTTCCTCCTCCAAAGTAGGGGCTGGTGTGGGAGCTGGTATGGGCGCCTTGGTAGTGCTCTGGCAAGTTATGCACAAAGCAGGCGCACAGCTACAAACGTCACTGCATGTTACCTTATGGGTAGCGGCAGCTTTAACATCAGCATCAATTTTAGCCTTCGCTTTCTCACAGTATTGAAGAAACTTCTCAACGCTCGGCGTTACCATACCTTCCTTTTTGAACTCTTTTATAAGATCTATTATGACATTTATGTTTAATTTCAAATCTTTAAGAACGCCCGGTGGAGTTGGTGGTGATTCTTCCTCCTTAACGCCAGACTCACTTTTTGAAATGTGCTTTTTGACGTCTTCGCATGATTTAATAAATTTATCTATACTGCAGGATACTAAGCCTTCTTGCTTTGCTTCCTTACTTAATCCAATAGCGGTATCAATTTGAGCAATCATTTTCAGCATGGCACCTTCATTGGTCGGTTTTTGATCTTTATACTGACCCAATTTAGTTTTGAATTCTTGGCAAGACCTCACGAAATCTTCGAAACTCTTTGAAGCCAAACCTTCTTCATTTAATTCAGCCGCCAGTCCTTCGAGTTCAGCTATGTGCCCTTTCAAGTGATCTATTTCAGATTCGTGACCGGCTGGCTCACTGTGCTTATCAATCTTCCGCTTAAGCACTGCGCAGTCTTCAATGAACTTTTCAACACTTGGTATTTTTAGACCCAAGCTCTTGTAGCTTTCCGTAAGTTGTACAACATCATCAATGTGACCTTTGAGAGCCTCGAGACGTTTTTTGCTCTCTTTCGATCCCTGTTTAGATCCTTGCTTCGATCCATGCTTCAACTTTTGGGTTTCCAATTTGGCATTCACAGCTTCACACGTCGTTACAAATTTTTCTACACTGGGCGTGTAAGCGTTGTCAGACTTCAGGTCTTTAGCGACATCGATAACGTGACGAACGCAACATTGCAATTTGTCATACTCTTGTGAATCACCAGAAACTCCGGGTCCGGGTTCATCATCAAAAAATGTTTCCATTTGACATTTGGTATTTTCACATGTTTTGACAAATTCATGGAGGCTAGATACTCCAAGCCCTCGTGCTATAAACTCTTTCGCATGAGCTATAAGATCACCTAAACGATCTACTATGAAATGAAGTGAGCCAGTGTCGCTTTGTGTAGAATGCTTACTACACAGATTGTGTGGACCTTCTGGCATACTGCATGGAACGCCTCTTCTGCCACAGGGGCCAGCGTCATCTTTTATAACAACTTTAAGGCTGGATTTCTTTTCTACTACAGGTTTTTTGTCATCCAGACGTTTTTTACATGATCCACAAAGCGTTTTTGGATCAACGCCATCCGGTACATTTGGAAGAGATGGTGCCAATTTTATTTTCTTCTGCAACTGTTCGGCTATTGACCTGAATTCAGCAATATCGGTAGATTCTATGCCCTTTTGCTCATATTCTTTCGTAATCTTAAGTATTGCGTTAAGTTGCTCTCTCAATTCAATTCTCTTATCTACTTTTGGCTTTTCAGGTCCTACTTTCAAAGGAGCATTACAAACGGTGCAAGTTTTAGGCAGAGTTTTAGCAAAGGATTCACACACAGGGCAAGGTTCTATTTTTACTACAGGAGGAGGTGGCGGCGGCGGAGGAGGAGGAGGTTTTTGTGGTGTAGATTTAGCTAAACTAGTGCAAGCTGGACAAAGAACATTTTCGTCTGCGTTCGGGCATACCAAACCAGACCTGGATCTTTCTTTCAGTTTACTTCGCAACTGATCAGCGATATTCGTAAAATCTGCAACGCTGGTCGACTTTATACCATCCTTTTCATATTTGCTTGTTATATCCTTGATAGCGCTAAGTTCTTTGTCGATCTCAAGTTTCTTCGGTGAAGGAGGTGGCGCTTTCGTCATAGGCAGTTTACAACCAGCGCACATTTTAGGGCTTTCTGGGGCTTTTGGGGTTTCTGCAGCTTGCACTTTACAAACAGGGCAAGTATCTCCTTGGTTTTCTTTAGGTTTTGCTCGCCTTCTACAGCCTTTACAAAGCTTATTTATATCTACATCACCGGGTATCGGTAGCTCTTGCATTGATGGCGCCAGTAATTTCTCACCTAACTGCTCAGCGGTCTTTTTGAAGTCAGCAACGGCTGCCGCTTGCCCTTTCTGTTCGTATTCTTGTATTATTTCAAATATACGGCTAAGTTGTTCCCTGACTTTTGCTTTCTTTTCTTCATCTGCTTTGATTTGTGCAGGAGTTTTGTCTGCAGTATCTGAATCCAGAGGTTTCTTGCAAATAATGCAGAACTTTGACAGAGTTTCCTTTTTTTCATTTGATTTACATATAGGACATTCTCCTTTCTTTAATTTCGGTACTTCTTTCTTTTTGGCTCTCTTCTTTTTGACTTGTTGTACTTTCTTCAGCCTGAAGAATTCTTCTCTTGCTAATTCTTCTAGCTCCGATAAGATGTAGTGAATAGTTGATTCTGTTCTTGGTATTATAATTTTCCCTAGGACATTGGCCTTCCTGTTGACAATATTAGATTATTGTTTCTAATAACTTTAATCGCTTTTGAACTCAAGCTGCCAATCAGTACCTCCAGATATAAAATAAGTTTTTGTTGTAAAAACCAGCTTTTTATCTTACAATCATTGTCACGAACGCTTTAAACCATAAATGCATATTATATGCCTTATTAGAATATTTATAAACCTACCAATAAATCCCTACTATCCCTACTAATCCTACTAATATTATAAATGCGAATGTAAGTTTGTTTGTTACGGTTTCACGCGAAAACTACTCAACCGAGCATCATGAAATTTTGTACACACGTTCTTGGAGGTATTAATAGAAGTAACATAGGATACTTTTTATTAAAAAAAAAATTTTTTTATGTCGTCACTGACGTTGTCTGCGCGGACGAAGTCGCGGGCAAAAGCTAGTATTACATATGCGAAAGTAACTCTGTCTGTCTTTCTGTGTCTGTTACTTTTTCACTCTTAAATTGCAAGACCGATTTGACTGAAATTTGGTACAGAGACAGTTCTAGTCCCGGGAAAGGACATAGAATAGTTTTTATGCCGAAAAATCGAATAGTTCCCGCGGGATAGCGATATTTGAATTCTGCGCAGATGGAGACGCGGGCAACAACATGTGAATACTTCACCATGTTATTTTCAAAGAGTTTCTGGATTGTTTATTACCTACGATGGACGGAACGGAGACGGTATTTATAAATACATACATACATAAGTCACGTCTTAATCCCTTACGGGGTAGACAGAGCCTAAGGTAACAAAACCTTAAGGCCACGTTTAACATGATTAAGGGCGTATAGCTGGAAAGAGAAATCAAAATAGTGATGGGTTGCTAGCCGCATCGTCTGTAACATGTTTCCTAAGACTTTCGCCCATTCCCTCGATGGGCTTTTACCATCAGCACGGGAAGAGAAGCAACTGGTAAAATCTATGTTTCAAAAAAACTCACTTCAAGAAGGAAGGTTGCGAAGACCGCGCACGTTGCTTTATCACCATCTTGGTGGGCTCGGATAGACTGGATAATAGGCGCGTGAGTGAATTTATTTTGAATGAGGTGAAAGTTGAATGTGTCAAAGAGTAAGGAAAGAGTAATGAAATTAAGGAGGTTATACGTGTGAGTGGGAGAGATGATAATGCTACAAGGGCTATTTAATCAAGATGAACCCAAGCACCTACTGTAATATTCTGTAACAATTGTAACACTACTATCTGTTTTAAAAATGAAAATTTCGATGTAATGAACATTAACAACACATGCTCTGACGGATAGTAATTTCCCTGCAATGCTACAAAAATAGTTGAAAATAATAATAATTTCCCATCAATACATTCAACTACTTTATTTAAAAATGGGAACAATTGCAATGTGTAATTCGACATGTAGACAGGGATCGCGCTCTTTGTAAGGGTTTAATGTAGCTACAGGCGCTAGGAGAGGGCGACTTAATGCTCATCGGCCCGGCTCTCCTGAAGACAGGGGTGCCACATGACGCGCCACAGGGCCTTCCACAGTACAGGCAGGAATCTGATTGGGACTCAGTTATCACCCGAGTATAAATCAATCTCAAAGGTCTAACATCATATCTAGTGTTACTTTTCGTGATTGTCGATGCATCGGCTTTTTCCAACTTGGCTCTGCATTTCGGACACTTAGGCGGCACTACGGGAACCGCACAAGTCAATTTGCAAGTAGAGCCCTCGAAATCTACTTTACGCTTCGTTCTGTCTCTTTCAAATGTGCTGACAGCCACGTCTATTTTCGAAGACTGTTCCTCTTCTACTTCTTCTACAGGTTTGTGAAAACAACATGCTTTCCTGCGTGGACACTTGGGGTTTGCGCATGGCACTACTAAATTGCATAAGGACGCTCTGATTTCGGCTTCACTACCGGCTATTGGAGTAACTGGACAGACTATATGAGGCCTTGGGAACACCGTATTATCGGGTATTACAGTCAACTCTTTTATGGAAGGATGAATAATTTTCTCAAAATCTTCATGCTTACGCTCGCTTAGAAGCTCTTTCAAACGCTCCAAAGTTGTTTCTGTGTTGTCAGCTAAAGAGTTGTGGTCAAAGTTTTTGGGTACAATTTTGATTTCACAGACGCTGTTTGATTCGTAATCTTGATTTGGAGTTGGAATCTCGCTAGACAATTTAGGCAATTCATTGCTTAATGCGTTTTGATTTAAAGTAAGTTGACTACTAATAGATATAACAGGAAGATTAGCTAGTGATTGTCTTGGACTAGTAGCAACAGTAGTTGTCTGGGGTAGTGTACCATAATATTTTGATACAATCCTATGTATTTTCACAGGAATGAGAGGAAACGAGCCAACAGGGCTTGTACCTCTGCTTTCTGTTTCTGGCATTTTAATAACAGTTATTTTCCTATCACTTTCCCCCGTTGCAGTAGACTTATTTTGATGTTTTGATTCGTTGATTCCTTTTGAGGCTATGTTGCTTTTTTGAACGAATTGGGGATCCAAATGGGAGTAAATCATTTCACCCGAAACCCTGGGACTTTCATTATGCATTCTCGTCCTAATCGGTATGTCATGGGACAGGCGTGACATAGAATCGGATTCTAATTTGCTTGCCTCTTTCGAAAATGCAACCGATGGTCTAGAATTATCGTAAACACCGTCACTCTGTTTATTTTTCCGCGTGTTTGTTCTATACAATTCTTCTAGCCGTTTCATTTCATTAGATTTGTAGTCACTAAATGTTACATCTGGTCGTTCGTTGTTTTTATACGAAACGTTTTTATTTTTCTTCGTTCCAGAGTTATCAGTGAACATTTTAAATGAAGGTTGAATACCAATTTCACCAGTCAATTTCGGACTTCTGTCTGTACTCCGACAAGCAACTGGAAAACCAGACTCTTTAGTTTGTGTAGGACTAGATAAATAAGTGCTAGTAGCAGAATTACCTCGTTCTGTTTCTGTTACGTTATTTGCATCTTCTAAAACATGACCATGAACATCGTTATTTGTAGAAAAAAGCTTTGGAGAAGTGTCCGTATAGCTTGGCATACTGAAAAGATGGCTTTTAAAATCTGATGTTGTCCCACCCTTATCACTCCAATGAGCATTAGTGCTTACTATTTTAGTTTTGTCTTCATTATCCCTTTCAAGGCGTCTTATAAAAGATGGCGAACAAACGGTACCTTTGTCTTCCATTTTGTTAGCATGTTTGTAACAAAGTTTAGCATCACACGGTCCAGCTTTTAAAACATCTTGCGCAGACGTCTGCTTAGATTCATTTAGAGAATATGAAGTAGCAAAGGACATTAAACTAGAATTGTGAACGTCAACAGGGTTCTTCAGTCTTTGATCATTAGTTAATTCTGTTGATGTTCGCGCCGAGTGCATAGCGTGAACACTGGCATCCTTTATCCGCACTTTAGTTTTTTCAGGAACATTATGCACAAAAACCTCATAATTTTCCTTTTCAGTACTGCTGTGGATATGTACTTTTTTTTCTTTGGATGTATTTATTCGGCCAGTATCTTTTGTTGCATTTAAATCAACTGAAACTTTTTCAGTACTAATGTCGCTATTGTCTTTGAGCGCATTTATTTGGCTTGAATCTTTTTTACTATTTGAATAAACTGATGTTTCTCGCAAAGTGTCATCAGACAAGCTAGTTTTTAGCCTAGGAGTTGCCATGACATCGTTTAATGCTATCTTTTCAGACCGAGCTTGTCTAGGTCCTGATTGTGATTTTAATCCACTTAGATCAGCTTCTTTATTTTTCGGGCTGGTTTCCTTGAAACCGCCTACAACGATAGCATGGTTCTCCTTTCTAACACAATGAGTGGTAGCTCGTGAACAAGAAGGATTCGTTTTCTCTGACTTAATAATTATTGTTTTTTTTTCCTCCGTAACTGATCCGTCACTGTTCTTTGATCTCACAACTTTTACTATATGTCTAAATCTGTTTTTAAACGTTCCCGTTTCCTTGTAGTTACTTTTACTTTTCTTTCTACTTGGTGATATTTCCTCCTTCATGTTCATACAGATGATTGTATTGGCACATGGCCACACGTAATCTTTAATATCTGCATACACTCTTCTATCTTTTCTTTTTACTACCTTTTTTATACCATAATCAATCAACAGACCAGAAACTTCATCAGAGTTGTTCATATCACTTTGAGTCTTGTTTTCTATGTTTCTTTCTTGCTTCTGATTAGTAAACTGTTCTGAAACCTTACGTATTTTTACACTAGTGGAGGCTCTATGCAGTTTCCGTGCTTGAACTTTTGCACAATTTGCGCACAAAACATCTCTAACGCTTTTATCTTGAGACTCAAATAAGTCCAGACAGTTCTTACAAACGTGCAGACTACCAGTATTTTTCATATTCACAACTTTTACCTCCTTTTGCTGTGTACCAAAAATGATTTCTCTCCTTTCACTGATTCTTGGTGTAAGTATAGGATATACCAAGTGTGTCATAGTTGAGTTGTCTGAGTTAGAGCCCCTGCGAACAACAGGTATACTTGTATGTACATCTGTTTCGTGCTCTTCGGAAATTTAAATGCCGCCGATAAACTCTCCCTTTCTTACATTCAGAGTTGCCATTATTTCTTTGCATTTTTATCACATAAGCCATAAATTATTTAAGTACGTTTCTCTTATGTATTTCAAAACTTCGAATGAAAACCAGTCCTGCTTTATCTCAGTTCTGAGTGTTATTATAATCATATATTTAAAATTGATAAACTATGTCATTAAATTACATCGTCACCCATTTCGGGCAAGATTTTTTTTTTAAATTGGGCGTAAAATGTTAACTGAATCAAAAACGAAATCAAAGGCGAATTGATAAATAAAAAAACCTTGTGATCTGCATTTTTTTATTAGTGAAGCTGCAAAAATGACAAAAAATATATGGGTAATAGAAGTGAGTTCATTTGAGGAGTGTCTTTTCATAGGGGTTTATTTTTCTACGGTGTTCATAAAGAAATAAGTCCTTTTGAAAAGACACTCCTCATTTGAAGTAATTATACACTGTTTAGGCAATAGGCCTATGCTTTTTCCAATCTGAGCATTGTATAGACGTTCGAAGAACAGCTTGGTTTTATAAGACAGAATGTTAGATGCCTGATTTTTAACTTTTATTTTGTTTTAAGATCGCTCCGTCACTAGCAAACATATTATTTAAAATTATCATATTGCATAAAATAAAAGTGTAAATTTTGTGCAACCTTCTACCCTTAAGCATTGACTTGAGCATGTACTCTCTCTCTCCTAGACAGGAGTGTCTTTCTTTGTTCGTTTTAGTCCGATCTTCCAAATCATCTGATTCGTTGTCATTTCATGGTCGCAACCATATCTTTCGTATCAATAGTAATTGTCTCTTTTTCTTCCTTTATTGTGCCGTCTGCGTTTAGAGTGCGTACTATTTTTCTGACTTTCCGTACTCGTACCCCGATGTAATTTTGATCTTTATAATTAGTACACATTTCACTACATTTATTAGAATCGTTAATTATACTGGGCTCAAGTGAGCTAATTGAACTGAATTCCTCTGATCCACATATCAGTCGGTGATGTCTTCTATGTCCACATAATTCTCTTTCCACTTGTGTATTTATATTTGATTCTCTAGCTTGGTCTTTATCATCAATATTGCCACATACTAGACAAACACATATTTTTTCATCGTCTGTTATGTACGAATTCAATCTACATTTAAATTTCTCGCAAATTTTTAGGAATTCTTCAACACTTGGTGTAAGTGTATCTTTAGCTTTGGACTTATTCAAAAGTTCAATCATGATATTTACATTTGAATTAAGATTTTTCAAAACATCCGGCGGAGATTCTGGAATGTTGGTAGTCTCCGGTTCTGCGTATTTTTCGGTTCTGGTTTCTGCTGTTCCTTTTTTTTCGTTTACGTAACATTTACTATTTCCACAAGATTCTAGGTACTTATCAATACTAAAAGCTATTAAACCTCTTTGTTTATCAATCATACATCCATCACAAACTGATTTAGTAGCAGATGTTTTACGTTGCCCTAGTTGGTTTTTAAATTCTTTGCAGGAGTCCAGGAAGGCATTGAAACTCTTTGAAGCTAGGATATCATCCTTGTATACTTCTGCAGTTAAATTTTCTAATACTGCTACATTGTCTTTTAAATGGTTTATCTTCTCGTCTCCGTTGTGTTTATCAATTTTTTTCTTAATGGCTTCACAATCATGAATAAATTTTTCAGCGTTGGGGATGACAAGCCCTTCTTTTTTATATTCTTTGGTTAATTGTTCTACGTTTATTATTATTGTTCTGAGATCTTGAAGGCGTTCTGTAGTGCTTTTTGATGAGTCTGACTGAATCACGGTATTTTGAGCTAGTTGTTTCTCTTCTTCTGTTTGTTTGCCAGTTGTTTGATTACTTGCGTCAACCATCGTTCTAGTATTCTAAGATTTTAGATTGATATTATTAGTTAAATTTTATATCTTTATCATGTATCTGTATACTTTATCAAACTTACTATGAATAATAACAGCTTTATAATCAAAAGCACGTAAACAACAATCTTAATTTTGATACAGCTTTGACAAGCCCCTTAGGCACCAGTTTTTGCAATTTAATCCTATTCTTTGGTCTTTGTCGACTGTTCAACTTACTTCTTTTGCACATTGTCTAGGCTACTTTCATCACGAGGACACTTTTTCTGTTGAATAGTAATAGTTTCTTTCACTTCCTTTATTGTGCCATCCGGGTTCCGAACGCGGGATATTTTTACTATTTTACGTACTTGCTTTTCAATGTGATCTAAACATTTATTGTATATAGCTACAGTTTTACTACTCCTCTTGGGAACATAGGAGCTTGAAGGACTATCAACGTCACTCTTTTTGAACCGACGAAGTATAAAAGACTTCTTTGATGAATTCCAAGATGGTGCTTCCTTTTTAATAACTCCACATATTTCTCCTCCAGACATTGTGTTGTGTCCAACATCACTAGTTTCAGTTTTTTTATCAGAAGTAGGGGCTGCTGACGTTAAATTTCTAAATGAACTCGTTATGGTAGATATAACTCTTCCTATAAGTCCTTGTGATACTTGTTTGCTTGAACCAAGTGATTTCTCAATAGGACAAATGCATCTGTTACAATAGCACGTACTACTATGAACAGTGAGAGAAGAATGAGAGTTAACGTCTGTCATGCGTCCATAACAATGAAACGATTTACTTTCCTTTGTTATTTTATTACATATCTCATATGTGCATACGACATTATCATTTTCCGGAGCGACATCTTCTCCTCCAGACATTTGATTAACAGAACGGCATGATCCAACTGCAGTAACCAGTTTAACTGGCACACAACATGGTACTTGTGGACTTGATATCTCGTCTTTAGGAGCACGAACGGCACATGGTGCTGGTTTGGAGAATACTTCACCACCTGGCATTTGGCTAATAGATTGGAATGACTTATCTTTAACATCAGAGTCACACTTACAACAGTTACAGGCCGCAACGGAATTTGCTAAGCTATCATTAGCAACCTTTTTTTTTTCTTTCTTACCAGCACAACATACTTCTTCAGCTTTTGTTTGGATAGCTTTTTCTGCCGTGTCGGTCTTACAGACACATATACAGTTGTTACAAATGCCGCATGTACTTGCATCTCCTTTCTTTTGTTTATCATTACGAAACACTTCCCCTTCTGGTATTCGGGCGAGTGAAGGAAATGATTTTGATGATTTTGTATCAACAGCACAAACACATTGAAGGCAACTACATGAATTCCTGGATTTAATAGTGTGGTTAGGACACAATTCTTCATTTTTAGTTTTAGACGGAGTAAACATTTTACCTCCGTTAGCACGGTAAGCAGAACAAAATGATTTTGTTTCTTCATTCTTATTGGATGTGCAAACATTACATTGGCATGGGTCTGATTGACTACCAGAGTGCGCCAGTTTCGCAATCAATTTTGATTTGAAACTGTCACACGTCTTAAGGAATTCATCAATATTCTGCTTCAGTGCTCCCTTGCTCTTCGACTTAGACATGAGATCCATCATGTGATTAATATCACATCTAAGAGTTTTCATGACATCAACTGATGACGAGGGTGGTGCTGGCGTAGTTTCGCTCTTGTGATCTTTAATAATGTGTTTAATATACTCACAGGATTTTAAGAAATTTTCTATACTACAACATATCAATCCTTCTTCTTTAATTTCTTTACTTAATTCTATAGCGGCATTAATTTTGTTAATTATAATCTTGTCACCTTCATTTGAAGGTTTTGTGTCTTGCGCTTTACCCTGATCTAATTTCTGCTTAAATTCCTCGCACGATTTCAAGAAACTATCAAAACTCTTTGAATCTAAGTTACCTTTACACACTTCTGTTGTCAAATCTTCTAATTCTGCTACATGGTCTTTTAAATGGTTAATCTTTTCGTCACATTTATGCTGGTCAATCTTTTTCTTAATAGTATCGCATGAATGTATGAATTTATCGGCATCGGGAATGACTATCCCTTCTTTTTCATAATCTTTGGTAAGTTGTTCAACATTCATAATATGTGATTTGAGGTATTCGAGGCGCTCTTTAATGTTTTTTGATGACTGTGACTCCACGTTCACCAATTGATTTTCTCCTTCCTTGTTAGAACAGGATTCACAAGTTTGACTAGTTGCGTCCTCCATTTTTACGGATTTTGAATTTAAAGGTAAATCGTAAATATTAAAAAAAAAATGATTCAATATTTCTGTATAACTTCCAGATCAAATTTAAAATGCTTATATTTAATAAAAGAAAACTTTAACCAAATATGTCTAATTGCTCCTGCCTCTTGATAATTCTAACTCATTTAAAAACTTTTGCATTACTTCAACATTGAAATTTTTTAAACTCTGCACACTAGCGTTTCTTTTGTAATTAATAATTATATGTTTTATGTTACCACTATTTATACTACTATCTGATCTAGATCTTACTTTACGTTTTCTTTTATCATAAACTGAATGTTTTGACACTAAAGTTTGATAGGAACTTGTCAATGCACTTTGATAAATGCTCTCGTCGCTACTTCTGGACGTAACTTCCGGATAATACTTCACTGGCTCAAAATATTCCATTATTTCCTTAAATTCTTTACTGGATGTAACAAATTCCTTTAAACCATTCTTGACATCAATACTACTAGTAGAAACATTTAATAAACTTGCACATACTTCTTCGAAATCAATATCAATATCTAACATGCTGCCAGATGAGATACAATTTCTAAGCTTAGGATCTGCCATCGATGGAGCCTGCTTTGCATGATAGGATTGCACATTTCTTGGTACAATATCAAACCTTCGCCTTTCGGGACTGCAGACAGTGACCATTCCACAAGTTTTTTTACTACAATAAACGTTCGAACTATCGGAAAAATTCGAAGTGTTTGACGACTGAAACATAGTTCTGCTGCTTTGGTTTGAAGCAGCTTGACTTGCTGTGACACTTGGAATTCTCCTTTCTTTCTTTATCTTGATGACTTTTCTCTCTTCAATTATATTACCATCCAATCCTCTTCTTCTTATTATTTTCGTTATTGTTTTGTAATCGGTTTCAAACACGCCGAGTTCCACGTCATCGCTTACTTTGGAATGCTTATCGCACAATGTACTAGCTTCGCTTTCTTTTTTGTCACCCACGTCCCAACTCTGCTCGAAATTGCCTTGATCGTCTGACTTTACTGGGACAATATCGGGCTCTTCCATATTAGCCGAGTTGTTACTAACTTTATCACCTTTAGTTTCATCGTATCGAGCTCTACAAGCTTTACATAGATCTTCTGGGTTTACGTAATCGGGTATATCCGGGTTTAATTTTTCTTTCAATTCCTCTGCAACCCTCTTAAATTCTGCGACGCTGGTCGACTCGACACCCATACTTTCATATTCACTTGTTAAACATAGAACCAAATCAAGCTGTTCCATCAAATCGGCTAATTTATCTGAAACTTTTGGATCAGGTGTTTTTTCTCCAGCTGCTAATTCTGTTTCGTTCAGGGGTGCACTACAAACAACGCATTTGGACTTCATCGTCTCTTCTGCTAGACACACAGGGCAAATGTCTTTCTTTATCTCCTGTGAATCTTTCATTCTGGCTCTCTTCTTTTTAACTTGTTGCACCTTCTTAAGTCTAAAGAACTCTTCGCGTTCTAACTCTTCTAACTCAGCTAAGATATACCGGATCGTCTGCTCCGTTTTTGGTATAATTATCTTACCGAGAACGTTGCATTTCCTGTCAACAATTTCATTTCATTCTTTTACTGTCTCTGTTAACTGATCGCAAGCTGCCGATTCTAGCTCCCGTCTTCCGTTTACTTAAGGATTGATGTTCTTATTGATTAGATCTAGTTATACATTGTGCGTTGGGACGGTAAAAGCTTATTAGTAATCTCTACTAGTTTTGACAAAGATTCTTCTTGAAAAGAGAGCCGCTTGATCCATTTGATTTTTGTTTAATTCCAGCCCCGCTTACCGATGAACTCTTTATTAAAAATGAGAGGTCAGATTTTAGCGTCACCATATAAACAATATCTTTCAGTTTTCTTACAAGACAATGTTTTGAATCAAATTTAATCTGTTTTGCCTAAAATTGGTACTCTTTTTAAACTTGAAATACCTACAGTAATAAATGAGTTACAGGCTCTTTTTTCGACTTGTTGTATAAATGTTAATTAAAATTCTATCAGAATGAAAAATGGCCTGATAAGAGAGTGGGCAGCGCCCTCTATTGCCAACAACACGAACTACAGCACTTCAGTTCAGTATGGAAGAGGGGAAACCCTATTTATATGTGAAATAGGCATGCGCTTAATCACAATCATGTCCGATGGTGAGCATAGATGTAATCTAGCATCGAGCACGGCAAACTATATTCCCTTTAAAGTCATTGTATGAATTCATAATTCAACGGACGATCAAGACCTCTTTTTTTAAGCGTACCTATCAAATCAAAAGAAGATAATATGGCAAGCAAAACGTATAAGTCAAAATTGCCGAACCGATTTCTACGATCGTTGATTTGTTGGATTCGACTAATAAAATAGAAATACGAAAAAAAAAATCGTGTGCAACGCCATCTCTGAGAAATCACACGCAAAGATTCTAATGCACTTCATAGTATAAAACAAAGTCGCTTTTCGCTGTCTGTCCCTATGTATGCTTAGAACTTTAAAACTACGCAACGGATTTTGTTGCGGTATTTTTTAATAGATAGAGCTATTCAAGAGGAAGGTTTATATGTATAATTCTACGCAGACTAAGTCGCGGGCAGAAGCTATTACGATAAATTAGATACACCTACGGATTATTTTCTTGTTCGTAGCAACGATTGTCAGCTATTATTTTTACTAAACAAAAACAACCCTTAAATAGACGGAAGGGTGAGTTCATCGGCAGCTTGGCCCTTTTATAGGACTTCTAAATTAAAAGCTAAAAGGGATGATTTTCGAGCGTTCCAACCGCGCATTTTAACGCCACGATTTCAACAGGAACGGCATTTAAAACGCCCAAGAATCAACCCAAGTTAAACAGGTACTGGAAAGTTGAGGACATCAATACTAATTACCTAAAACCTCAACAGATAAAACGCATTCACTGCCACCGACGCCTATCTGCGTTTTCATGACTTTCCCCCAGTGCCAGTGTCAATTTTACAGGCATTTGAACGCATATGTGTATTCGGACAAAGTCTCGGGTTTGGCAGCTGGCAGCGAATGCGATAACCTTTTCAACGCCAACGACCTAATACGTCCATTACTTCAATGCAAAAGCAGCCTTCGTTCAATTGGCACTGTTCATTTTTTTTAGTATGCTCCAATTCGAAAACCATTTCGAGGAAAACCATCAATTATCCGATTTATCTTGTCCGATTTCAAAAATACTTTGTGATTGCAGATATTTTTGTAAAAGTACTTTGAACCTTTGTTTGACCGAACGACCGGGTTTTTAGACAGAATCCAGCATCGAATGTTTGCCACAAAAATTAAAAAAAAAGTTTGGCTACGGCAACTGTCACGTGTCACTGTATCTACAAAACCATAGACAAAGCCGTTTTTTTTTGTAGCCAGCCGAACGAAGGCGATTGGGATTCTGTCTAAATTCACGAATTATCAAACAGCGAAAAAATATTTATTATTAATTAACAAAGCTACGTAAAAGCATAATATTCAAATTAGTTGCTTGAAATAGTCCATTTTATCAAATAAAGGTGTTAAAAGCACAGCTATGAACAATGCCAATTGGGTTTAGGTTCAATTTAAGGTATTGCAATAAACACGTCCGGCGTACGTCTCTTGTATTTGACGTGACGCCGAAAAGGTTAATAGAGTCTGTGATAAATTGGCGATTCTATGTCAACATGGCACACTCAGAGATTTCAATTGCCAGTAAAGTGTCAACGGTCTGTTTTTTCATTAATTTTGCTAAGATATTACTGAACGACGCTAAAAACGTTAAAACATTAGTCTACCTATTTTAATTGTTGTCCAACAATAAATAAATAATAAATAATAAATAAATATCTTGGGACACATTACACCAATTGACCCAGCCCCAAACTAAGCAAAGCTTGTGCTATGGGTACCAGGTAACGGATAAACATACTTATATAATGTAGATAAATGCATACATACATACATACAACATCCATGACTCGGGCAAACACATTCGTATTCATCATACAACTGTCTGCCCCTACCGGGATTCGAACCCAGGACCTCTAGCTTCATAGTCAGGGTCACTAACCACTAGGCTATCCGGTCGTCAAATGCTTTTAATCACTTGACAGCTGTTTGTTGCATGACTGTTTTTGATTTTCATTATATCAAAGAGAATGACGACTTTAACAAAAAAAATATACAATTTTTCATACTGTAAAAGGACAGTAACCGCCTTCGAAAATGGATTTTAGAGGAGCCCACCAGCTACAAGACGTCGCCAGTGCACGTCAAAAGTTTTGACATAAATACGCATTTCATTTTACGCATTTCAAATTACGCATCTTCAACATAATTATAATTTATAACTAGTTCTGTTGCTTTTTTCATATTCAAAGCCTTTGCTGTGCTATTAAATATCAATTCAACTCTGAGTATGCCATATTAATAATAAGAAAACTTACCTTAGCGGCAAAGTCGGCAGGACGAGCTAATACGTAAAGTTACAGTCGATCAAGAAGTTACCACCCCAAGTTCCACTATGCATGGAAATCAGCCTTTATAACTGTGGGAACTATCTTAAAAATGGCAAGCCTTGGTCGACAATCTTTGCGAGAGCTCCGAAATATTCCAAGTTACTAAATTAAACAGCGACACCGCTATAGTCTGTCCAATCATTTATTTTCTCGATGACAGCTCCCGTAGAATGTAACTGCGCTTTTTACGCAAAAATTAACTTTTAAATGCGAAGTATAAAAAATATGACGACTGCCTAATTTTGTTCCTTGATCCCATATAATATGCATCTAAGACAAATTGAGTCCAGATATGCAGTAATATCTTTTTAAAGTACGATAAACAATAAACGTTTTAATAAAGTTACATTCTATGGGAATGCAAATAGTGATGTTATGATTGAAATAACGATATTGTATCGGTACCTATTGAATATATTGAACTAGATGTGTTCCTGCGACTTTGTACACGTTGTAATTTTTTACCGGGATAAAAATAGCCTATGTTACTCAGGAATAATGTCGTAGCATTTTAATGGTGAAATATTTTTTGTTTTTCCAGTAGTTTTTACTTTATTCATTACAAACATACTATCATTTGGCCATTTCGCACGCTTAGTAATAAATTAGCATTCAAGTCGGTTGTTTCATTGGCTCCATAGCTGAATACTTCTCAACTACTCGTATATATAATAAAATTGGATCGATATCGTATCTACTGATCACTTATTAGGTCACAACACTATAACTATCAAACTACATCTGTCATCGAGAAAATAAATGGTTGGAAAGACTATAGTAAAAGATTTCATAGAGCGATAAGCCACTCGCGTCAAATCCAATACTTGCCTTGTGCGATTGCGGGGTAGAAGTGACGAGCCCCCCCCCCCCGCGCCTTTCCAACCCCCGATACCTAGGAGCTCGCGCGGTCTACTCTCCGTTCTAAACTATTTTATGACGCCTTTGTAATCAAACCAATTTCATCTAAATTCCCACACAATCACGCATTGTACGCAATTAACATCACATCCGCCGGAACTTGATATCTCACGATATTTTATAACAATCATAATATGATTATTATATTAAAATTTTACATGAACTTGGAGACTTGATTGTTTACAAATGCGTTAAAATAGATTGGAATGGACTAGGTATACAAATACGCAACGCAAGTAACGCATAACTTTAAAGTTACGAGCGTTTTTACGTGGCGCAGTTCTAATAAAACTTTCTCCACAAACGAGGGGCAGCCCTCCCCTCCTCCCCCTTGGCGACGCGCTTGGCCCAGCATAGCAACAGTACTCACTTTTGTGCGTTGTTGTGCGCGATGTCCAACAGCATGAAACTCGTGCGCAGCTCCAGCATTTGCACCAGACGCTTGAGCAGCTCAAGCCACGCCTTCTTCGTTTCCAGTACAGTTTCCCCGCCCCTTTGTATGCAGAGGTTGGGGTATGGCTCCTTGCCAGACTGTTGAGAAAAATAAAGTTGGTACAGTTCACGAAAGCTGGTATGAATGGATTGACAAACTAATGTCACTTTATGTCGCCCCGGGTAAGCAGCAATTTACCACTCGCTACGCGAGCGGAAATTTCCACTTCCTAGCCAGGGGAAGACGTAAAATTGTGTACACACTTCCGCCGAAGGAAGCCGATTCCTGAGCGTAGCAAGAGATTCTAATGCCGAATCCTGAGCGTAGCAAGAGATTCTAAAGTAGAATCCTGAGCGTAGCAAGAGATTCTAAAGTAGAATCCTGAGCGTAGCAAGAGATTCTAAAGTAGAATCCTGAACGTAGCAAGAGATTCTAAAGCCGAATCCTGAGCGTAGCAAGAGATTCTAAAAAGTAGAATCCTGAGCGTAGCAAGAGATTCTAAAGCCGAATCCTGAGCAGAGCAAGAGATTCTAAAGTAGAATCCTGAGCGGAGCAAGAGATTCTAAAGTAGAATCCTGAGCAGAGCAAGAGATTCTAAAGTAGAATCCTGAGCAGAGCAAGAGATTCTAAAGTAGAATCCTGAGCGGAGCAAGAGATTCTCAAGTAGAATCCTGAGCGTAGCAAGAGATTCCAAAGTAGAATCCTGAGCGTAGCAAGAGATTCTAAAGTAGAATCCTGAGCGTAGCAAGAGATTCTAAAGTAGAATCCTGAGCGGAACAAGAGATTCTAAAGCCGAATCCTGAGCGGAGCAAGAGATTCTAAAGTAGAATCCTGAGCGTAGCAAGAGATTCTAAAGTAGAATCCTGAGCGTAGCAAAAGATTTTAAAGTACAATCCTGAGCGTAATGAGGGCTTTAAATATTAACGCCCAAGATGAAAATAACTTTGCTCCCGATAGCGCGATGGCGGTCAATAGGTTTAAAATAATCCGTGATCTTACCTCAATGGCCTGGAAGAGGGTTATTCTGACACCCGTCACGCTTTTCATGCTTTTAGTGACAGTCACGCTCGCCTGTAAGGAGAACATATTTAATTCCAAGAACCCGACAGTAGAGAGCTCTATTCGTAAGCGTAACAAACATCCATTCATCCATACTTACAAACTTTCCCGTTTATAATATTAGTTTATAGTTTACTAGCTTTTGCCCGCGACTTCGTCCACTCAGATAACGACAGAGAGACGACATAAAAAAAAATATTTTTTTTTATCAAAAAGTATCCTATGTTACTTCTAATACCTCCAAGAACATGTGTACAAAATTACATGATGATCGGTTTAGTAATTTCGCGTGAAACCGTAACAAACAAACTTACATTCGCATTTATAATATTAGTAGTGATAAATACATAAATACATCCATAAATTTAACTCACTCCGATATCCTAATTATCGGTATCGGATACCGATAAGGTACTTATCAAATATTTTATCCACTATAAACTAAGACCGTGGTGACCCCACCACTTTCTGATAAGTAGGTACCTACCTGAATTATGTGTTTAAAAGAAACATTGGGGTAAATAGAATGCCTGGAACATAATGCTACCCTAACTACTAATCCCATGCAGACATAGTCGCGGGCAAAAGCTAGAGGTTCATTGACGAGTAATAGCTTGTATCGTTTTTTTTAGCATTACAAAGAAACTAAACAATTAGGACACGCCTTTTCATCGAAAAACACTTTAAAATCTATTTTAAATACCATAACAAAACAAACAATATTCCAAGGATTTTAATTTGCTATAATTTATTTGCGAAAACTGTTTACTAATGCTTAAAAAAAATGTATATATATAGATGACCTATTTCGCGCGTTAGTACATACGCCTTCGTGGCGCAATTGGTTAGCGCGTTCGGCTGTTAACCGAAAGGTTGGTGGTTCGAGTCCACCCGGGGGCGATATCTTTTTGTATGTTTTCTTTTCGTAAGCTAAATAATCTTCACTTGCTTGTTGCTTTTTTTCTGGATTTTTACTTTTTCATGTGGTATTATTTTATTCTTAAATTGAACTGGTATTTTGAAAGTTTAAATATTTATACTAATATCTGCTTTAGACGTCGCAAATGGTGACATAACTTGGAAGTAGGATAGTTGTATTAGAATAAGTTGGAAATAGGATCAACTAGGGCGAACAGTTCGGGTTGCCGGGGTAGTCAGCGCAAACTAATTGTGTTGCGTCACCTTCCCACTACCTACCGCATGGCTACCCTGGCCACCTCTTCTTGCACGCTACTGAGAGCAATTTGGAAGTAGGATAAACTGGAAATACGAAAGTTGAAAGTAGGCTAAGTTGGAAGTAGGATAAGTTAGAAATAGGATAAGTAGGAAATAGGATAAGTTGAAAGTAGATAAGTTGGAAGTAGGCTAAGTTGGAAGTAGGATAAGTTAGAAATAGGATAAGTAGGAAATAGGATAAGTTGAAAGTAGATAAGTTGGAAGTAGGCTAAGTTGGAAGTAGGATAAGTTAGAAATAGGATAAGTAGGAAATAGGATAAATTTAAAGTAGGTAAGTTGGAAGTAGGCTAAGTTGGAAGTAGGATAAGTTAGAAATAGGATAAGTAGGAAATGATAAGTTGAAAGTAGATAAGTTGGAAGTAGGATAAGTTGGAAGTAAGTAAGTTGAAAGTAGGCTAAGTTGGAAGTAGGATAAGTTAGAAATAGGATAAGTAGGAAATGATAAGTTGAAAGTAGATAAGTTGGAAGTAGGATAAGTTGGAAGTAGGATAAGTTGAAAGTAGGAAGTTGTAAGTAGGATACGTACCTCATTAGCGACACCCTCCAGGACCACTCTGTTGAAGTTGTGAAAGTTATAGCGGCACCTGGCAAGAAGCATGTAGCAGTTCTTGACATCGTCATAGAATTGGTGGAACACCCTGTAACCATAAATTATCGGTAGATTACAATAAGGAAATAAAGCCGAAAAGAACTGAATAATCCGGTCAATTTAGACCAAAAAATGAGAGTGAAGTTACATAAAGTCCCAACAAGCTGAATTTTTGTGAAGTTGTTCAAAACATAATTATAAACAATGTCTGGAAGTTCCCCATCATTCCCCTGTAAGGAAAAAATTTAATTCAAGGTCAAAGGTCAAAAAAATGAGTTTTTCGCGATTTTCAGCAAAACGGTAAGTTTTATCATAAAAGTACCTCAGACAAAAATTGTAGATCATAAAATTATCTATAAAAAATGTATCAATACTTTTTTTCTTACGAGCCACCGTTTCTGAGATATAACGATTCTAAAAGTTATAAAAGTTGTTATCGTCATAATATGCACACGTTTCCACGCCACCTATGAGGTAGTGTACTTAGCGCGTTTTTGTTAACGTGGTTTCCCCAGTAGGCCTACTCCACGGGTCAGTTGTGATCCTGTTTAATGTAAAACTATTGCAAAATAACGGAAATTTTCAAAGATTGGGAAAGATAAAAGCGATGTAAATGAAAAAAAAGTGTTGAAGTTTATTCGTCTTATTCGTAAGTTTCAAGTTCTTGTTCTTCTTCTTGATCTTCTTCTTGTTCTTCTTCTCCTGCTTCTTCTTCATCTTCATTTTGGATGCAAGTAAATTGCGTCAATAGCGATGTATCGCATGATACTTCGTCGGAGTCAAACGAATCCTCCATTGTTTGTGATTCAATATTAGAGCACGACCGGCCTTGACAATTTGTGCATGCCAAAGAACAAGACAGTCCGACTTTTTTGCAACCACATTTAGCACTGCATCCCTTTTTGCAGTTGCAAAAAATAATGTTCAGCAGTTTTTCCGGCGCAGGTGGAAGTAAAGTTTGAACTGGCTCTAATATATTGTTGACCAACTTCCAACCCCAGTCTGTAGGGTCTAGCTGATAACCAAGCCACACTTGAACTTGGTAATATACTCGAAAAAGATGTTGGTGAGCAGCAACTGAAGTTGGAGGAAGACAAGCTAATTGAACTTTTTTACTATTTTTTTTTTTACTATTTTTTTCTTAAAACCAGGAAAAGCTCAGCATCAATCAGATATATATTCATCAAAAAGTTTATTTACTAAAAAATAGTAAAAAAGTTCAATTAGCTTGTCTTCCTCCAACTTCAGTTGCTGCTCACCAACATCTTTTTCGAGTATATTACCAAGTTCAAGTGTGGCTTGGTTATCAGCTAGACCCTACAGACTGGGGTTGGAAGTTGGTCAACAATATATTAGAGCCAGTTCAAACTTTACTTCCACCTGCGCCGGAAAAACTGCTGAACATTATTTTTTGCAACTGCAAAAAGGGATGCAGTGCTAAATGTGGTTGCAAAAAAGTCGGACTGTCTTGTTCTTTGGCATGCACAAATTGTCAAGGCCGGTCGTGCTCTAATATTGAATCACAAACAATGGAGGATTCGTTTGACTCCGACGAAGTATCATGCGATACATCGCTATTGACGCAATTTACTTGCATCCAAAATGAAGATGAAGAAGAAGCAAGAGAAGAAGAACAAGAAGAAGATCAAGAAGAAGAACAAGA
The DNA here is from genome assembly GCA_949127965.1 of Pandemis corylana. Taxonomy (NCBI): domain Eukaryota; kingdom Metazoa; phylum Arthropoda; class Insecta; order Lepidoptera; family Tortricidae; genus Pandemis; species Pandemis corylana. The sequence goes on from OX421877.1 coordinate 5,391,818, forward strand.
ATTTGAAACTTACGAATAAGACGAATAAACTTCAACACTTTTTTTTCATTTACATCGCTTTTATCTTTCCCAATCTTTGAAAATTTCCGTTATTTTGCAATAGTTTTACATTAAACAGGATCACAACTGACCCGTGGAGTAGGCCTACTGGGGAAACCACGTTAACAAAAACGCGCTAAGTACACTACCTCATAGGTGGCGTGGAAACGTGTGCATATTATGACGATAACAACTTTTATAACTTTTAGAATCGTTATATCTCAGAAACGGTGGCTCGTAAGAAAAAAAGTATTGATACATTTTTTATAGATAATTTTATGATCTACAATTTTTGTCTGAGGTACTTTTATGATAAAACTTACCGTTTTGCTGAAAATCGCGAAAAACTCATTTTTTTGACCTTTGACCTTGAATTAAATTTTTTCCTTACAGGGGAGTGATGGGGAACTTCTAGACATTGTTTGTAATTATGTTTTGAACAACTTCACAGAAATTCAGCTTGTTGGGACTTTATGTAACTTCGAATGTCTAAATTGACCGGACTATGAAGGAGAGTTTCATAAAGATGACACGAGTGTTTTAATGCCTAATTATGTACAGTCGCGGTTCATGCGATGAAGCTTGAGGTCCCGAAGTTCGATCCCCGGTCGGGGCAGATATTTGTATGATAAATACGAATGTTCGTTCTTGAGTTTGGATATGTATGTATGTATGTAAACTCTTTATTGTGCAAAATAAACAAGACAAATACAATTGACAAACACTGAGATATATGCACAAAGGCGGACTTATCCCTTTAAGGATATTTAACATATATTTATCTATTTAAGTATGTTTATCCGTTGACTAGTACCCATATTATTTTTCTATATTCGTATACACACACACACACAAATCACGTCTTTATCTCTTACGGTGTAGACAAAACCCAAAGTAAAAAGACCTACAGGCCACGTTTAGCAACGTTTGGGTGTACAGGTGGAAAGTGGAATCAAAATAGTTTATACATACATACACACAAATCACGTCTTTATCCCTAACGGGGTAGACAGAGCCTAAGGTAACAGGTACACAGGCCACATTTAGCAAGATTGTGGGCGTATAGGTGGAAAATGGAATCAAAATAGTGATGGGTTGCTAGCCTCATCGCCTTTAACATAATACCTATAATTTTCGCCCATTCCCTCGATGGGCTTTTACCATCTGCGCGGGTAGAGAAGCAATTGGTACATTCTATGTTTTTTCTTTGCTCCCAGACCAGCATGGAAGAATATTTTAAACATATTTTATATTTATTAATATTGATTGATGATTTCATTTTTCACCTATACGCCCACAATCTTGCTAAATGTCGGCCTGTAGGTATCCGTTACCTTAGGCTCTGTCTACCCCGTAAGGGATAAAGACGTGATTTGTGTATATGAAAATGAAAATGAAAAATGTATTTATTTAACATTCAGGATACATATTGAGAAGGTTAGGGGACCTCCTAGTAGGTATGCAAGATACCTGTATCAGGAGACCCCACTTCTCCAATAAAATGCAGCAAGGTAATAAGACTATATTTATGATTGTATTTATTAATTTGAAAACTCACTTGTCAATGTCCTCCGCAATCCGGCGCAGCTCCCGCCCGGTGGCCATTGCGCTCCACTTCATCAGCCGCTTGCCGTCGTGCGCCATGTTGAGGCGGTTCCGCATCTGCTGCAGCGCCACCAGGGACGGCAGGCAGGGGTAGCGGGTCACGCCGATAGCGACGTCTTCATCCTCTGTTGACAGTTATAACAAATAAGTTTTGATGGTAGGTCCACCTGCTCAGATCTGTTCTGTCCACCAGGCAACCAAGAGATCGCCCTAAATGAGCTTGGCAACAGAGTGAGACTGGTGTGGATTCCAGGACACAGAGGCTTCGCCGGGGAAAAAGCAGACGAGCTAGCAAGGGACCCTTCCCTTCAAACAACGAGCACATCGGACCTGAACCATTTGTGGGACTCTCAACAGGATACCATAAAAACGGCGATTAAAAGACCAAACCAAAGCCAAACACCAACAAGAGTAGAGCATTGCCAGGTAAAATATGGGTTGGGACATTACATACAGTTCCCTGTAATCACAAGCGTCCATGTACATTTTTTTTATATAAGAGGGGGCAAACGAGCAGACGGGTCACCTGATGGAAAGCAATCACCGTCGCCCAGGGACACCGGCAAGACCTGGGGAATCACAAGTGCGTTGCCGGCCCTTTGAGGAAAAGGAAGGCTCGCTTTTAAAGATCCCTAAATTGTACCGCTCAGGGAATGTTGCAGCAGGAAGTTGGTATATGGTATATGGCCATATGGTAGATGGTTACCATCGGGCAGGCCGAACGCTTGTTTTTTTTTTATACGACAAGGAAGGCAAAGGAACAGGTGACGTGAAGCACCTGATGGTGAGCGAGCACCATCCATAGACACCAGCAATGCTAGAGGATTGGAGCCGCGTTGCCAGCCTAGAGGTCTACGTTAAGACACCTTTTCTTTGTCACTGAAGTGATTAAACACATGCATACACATAAATCACGCCTTTATCCCTTACGGGGTAGACAGGCTTTTTGCATGCATCCGCCTGGTACGGGTTTACCGGGGGTATGTGGGGCTCTCCCGCGACGGCAGGCATACCCACTAAAAACCACACGGATTCCCTATTCAGTCGTATGTGAGGCGTTACGGCACTCGGTGTCACCGCGACGCCCCACGACCACCCCGGGATGGGGTTCCCTCTTCGCGGCACCTGTGCAATGCAGGTTTGGGAAGTCACGGGGTTGACAGTTTAGGGTAACAAGACCCAATAGCCACGCTTAGCATGTTTGTGGGCGCAATGGTGGAACTGGAAAGGGAAATCAAAATAGTGATGGGTTGCTCGGCTCGCCTATGTAACACGATTCCGAAGATTTTCGCCCGTTCCAGTCTTTTACCGTCTGCGCGGAAAGAGAAGCAGCTGTTACATTCTATGTTTTTTCTTTGCTCCCAGAGCAGCATGGAAGTGATTAAAAAGATAAAAAGAAAAAAGAAAAAACTTACCGTCTTCTTCGTTCTTCATATTGCTGGATTAGGATTGCAGTTGAAAAAAAAACACCAAATTTGTCTCAGAATTTCATAAGTTGCACATTACACTTCGTGTGGTTTGTTTTGTGTCAGATTGTTTAATGTTTTGTGTGTACGCTTTTGTTGGAATACATTGTATTTCTATTGTGTTTGCTATGGTTTGTCAGGCTTCATTTTGTTGGATTTTTCAGCATCATTTTCCCGTTTGACGCTGCAGTTGCCATTTTGATCGTGTTTTCATTTATGTCACTGTTATTTAGAAAAGGATTTTTTTCTTCTTCTTTGTCAATTTGAATGTTCGCAGAAGGTTTATATGCGAATATACCAACTGCGTGGATAGCCTTAGGCACTTTGCTACGAAATAGTAAGTAAGTAAATCTATACTAATATTATAAACAGGAAAGATTTGTACCTATTTTTGTATGTTTGTAATGAATAGGCTCAAAAAGTACTGGGCCGATCTGGATGAAATTTGGAACATAGATAGATTATAGTCTGGAATAACACATAGGCTACTTTTTATCCCGGAAAATTGCGTGATTCCCGCGGGATAGCGATAAACGAATTCTACGCAGACGAAGTTGCGGGCAACTGCTAGTTATTTATAAAGAAACTAGTGATGTGCCGGTGACTGCTGGGAAAGAAAAATGTTAACAGTTCTATGACGTCACAGTTCCATAGAACAAATGGGAGGTATCCGTATATCCGCGGATACGGATCTGATTACGGATATTTAGTGTCAAGATCCGCGCATACGGATACGGATCTTGATTTTTTTATTCGATAGGTGTCGGTTTGAAATTTTCTATTCATTCGATCTCATTATAATTATAAAAAAAATAAAGTTTTAGTTTTTTCATTGACTACAAAGTGACTTTATAAGTTGCTATAATATTGATCTCATTATAAAGATTCTTTCAGTTATGTAGTATTGGTGTAACTGACTGCGATAAATGTTTGCAATATAAAGGTGCCAAATATTTGATTTTAAGATATAAATACGACTATATCTGAATGGAATTTTATAGTTAATTTTAATTCTACCAAATCACTTGTAAAAGATCCGTAAAAGATCCGCGTAAAAAGTAACGAACACGGATTTTTCTTTTCCCTCGGATATCCGCGGATACGGATACGGATATCCGGAACATCACTAAATGAAACACAGACAAATCACAAAAAAAGTCATTAAATATATGCACAAAGGCGAACCTATCCCTATAAGGGATCTCTACCAGTTAACCTTTGAGTAAATGAGAGGAGCATTAAGCGAGGGACCGACAAAGAGTAAATAGAGATGTCAAGTCGTGCATAGCATGCTTCCCTTGAATTTTTTATTTTTTACAATAGATAGGTATAGAATAAATGTGAAAGTCTGTGTGTTTATTACTCCTTCACGCTAAAACAGGTGGAAGATTTGGGATGAAATTTGGTATAAAATATTCGTTTTTTTATATATATTCCTTCCATGCAGGTCTGGGAGAAAAGAAAAACATAGAACGTACCAGTTGCTTCTCTTCCCGCACATTGTAAAAGCCCATCGAGGGAACGGGCAATAATCTTAGCAATCACGTTATAGGCGATGCGGCTAGCAACCGATCACTATTCTGATTCCCCTTTCCACCTGTACGCCCACAATAACGCTAAACGTGGCCTATAGGTCTTGTTACTTTATGCTCTGTCTACCCCGTAAGGGATAAAGACGTGATTTATGTATCTATTTGTATTTGTAAAGGTATTTCAAAAGTCTGCCACAATATCAACCGAAGCCATTGCCACCTCACGCACACAGAAATCACGTCTATATCCCTTACGGGGTAGACAGAGCCTGAGGTAACAAAACCTAAAGGGCGTTTAGCATGATTGTATACGTGTGAAAAAAGGAATCAAAATAGTGATGGGTTGCTAGCCGCATCGCCTATAACATGCCATTGCCACCTAAGTGTATTAAATTCGCAATTTGGTGCAATTACGCCCGTCGAGACCTAATCCGCAGTGAGGCGCCTTAAGTGGTTGAGAGCTGGGAACCCCGCCTTAATTATGGTATAGTTGGGCCATGGAGCAATCAACCAATAGGGGGCCGCCCATTAATCATATACACACACACACACACACACACACAAATCACGTCTTTACCCCTTACAGAGTAGACAGAGCCTAAGGTAACCAGACCTACAGGCCACGTTTAGCAAGATTGTGGGCGTAAAGGTGGAAAGTGGAATCAAAATAGTTGGTTGGTTGGGTTGCTAGCCGCATCGCCTATAACATTCCTATGATTTTCGCCCAATCCCTCGATGGACTTTTACCATCTGTGATCTGATTAGAATGTCCTGGTATCGTAAAATAGTTACGTACGGGGAACAAGTTGATTTTTCATTTAAATATACATACATACATACACAAATCACGTCTTTATCCCTTACGGGGTAGACAGAGCCTAAGGTGACAGGTACCTACAGGCCACAATTAGCAAGATTGAGGGTGTATAGGTGGAAAATGGAATCAAAATAATGATGGGTTGCTAGCCTCATCGCCTATAACATGATTCCTATAAGTTGCGCCCATTCCCTCGATGGTCTTTTACCATCTGCGCGGGTAGAGAAGCAACTGGTACATTCTATGTTTTTTCTTTGCTCCCAGACCAGCATGGAAGAAATTAATCATGTATGTTTTTTAGCACTTTAGGCGAGTCAAGGTGACACTACACGCCGCTTTTCGGTTTAAAAATGCGCGTTTGACGAATAAATAAATACACGTGATATCTTACTACACCCCCCCGCCCCATTTGTGATATTTCGTGATTTTGCCGAACCCCTCCCCCCCTATCGGAGCCTCGCGTGACTAATGGACGGCCCCTAGGTAGATAGGACCTCGTGCAAGATCCGTCTGGATCCCTACAATACAACAGTACATAACCCCCCCCCCCCCTTTCCGCCTTTGTGCATGTGTGGTTGTCAATTGTAATTTGTCTTGTTTATTTTGCACAATAAAGAGTTTACATACATACATACATACATAAATCCTTTTGGCGTTGAAACCTTGGGACCGTGGAGCCCAGGCGCGCGAAATCTCTCCAGGGAAATATCTACGCGCCTGATAGATGCTTCTGGTGACCAGCGGGCTGGCAGCTATTTTGGGCAAAGAATTAGCCTCGCGATTCAACGCGGCAATGCTGCCAGCCTTCTGGATACTATGAACAGTGACAATGACCTGGGAGGGGTGTTTTAGGTATTTGTAGTTTAAGTTAGGCTAGGTTTAGGTTAATTTTGTATGTACAGTCAGGTGTAATAATATGTATCTAGTCAAAGTTTCAAAAATAAGTCAGTCATTCTCAAAAAAGTGGCACCGGCAGGGTAAAGTTAATATTTTTCAAAAAGTTTTCAAATTTTGAGTTTTTTTTTACAATAATTTTACAAAAAAATCTACAATTTCAAAATTGTAAGAGGGAACGGAATATTCGAAACCGTTACGAAGTTACAGGATAATGAAATATTAATGATACAGGGTAAAGTTAAAGCAGGCAGGTTAAAGTGAAAATTACGACAGGTTACAAATAAGAACAAAATAAATAATAGAAAATTGATTCCTTAAGGACTCTTATCTCTTTGTCTTTTTTGTACCTTAATTTACGGATTATTTGCCGAGTTCGAGGAGACCCACTTCCACAAGAGCTTGGCGAAGAAGCTTCAGAACTTGTTGGGCAATTTTCCATCGTCAATGGGTATAGCGGTTCTGGCGACAGATTGGTGCAATGGTGTCATGGAGCACCTGGTTTTGTACCCTTGTGTACCCTTCAACGGCCAAGTCACACAACATTAACTATAATAATAAAGAAATCGCAGTAAGGAGCCTTAGACTTGGCACGACTTTGTCTAGATTTCATTACTTTTTAGAGATAAACAAGCAGCTCCATCGAGACTTGGCTAGTTTTTTACAGAATGTTTTTGGTGGGATTTCACTTCTTTTTGTAGAAACGTGGGCATATGGATTTATTTTATTAGATTTTCTTATTTGAGACATTTTTTTTCTTTTGAGGTGTAGTTTTTTCCTAACATCAAATGAAGCGGCCCACCAAGTTGAATATTTTTTGTATAGGCGGTACGTCGATCTCTAATAGTTTGGTTGCTCTTGTGTTTTCTAATCAGGGTCACCAGGTACTCCAGATCTACGATTATCCTAGTTTTTATAGTTTTCCCTTTATGTGGCCATTAAACCCTAACTCTGTACCAAATCATGCTAAACGTGGTCTTTAGGTCTTGTCATCTTAGGCTCTGTCTACCCCACGGACCTGCTTAGGTGTCTAAGGATCAGGGTACGGGGAAGCTGATGGGGTTAGCTCTGCAGCTGCCCACTAAGTAACTCCTCTCGCCGTGTGGGGCCACGACCTGGAGGTAGCGAAAAGTGCGGCAGTATTGCACCTATCCCGGATGCGCCCCACGCCCTGATAGAGGGGAAGGGGTGCGAGATTCCGAAGGGGGTGGAATGTCGTACCTCTTATGAGAGTTCGGGGTGAGGGGAAGCTGATGGGAGGCATACCCGGATGCGCCCCAAGCCCCAAGGAGGAAGCAACGGCGGCGACGACGCCGTCGTTGGGCACTATTCCTCGGGAGGACTTCGCAAGAGGTTCGGGGGGCGGACTCACATTGACCTCGTTGCAACCGCTCCTTGCGCAGATGAGGGGGGAAAGGGCGAACTCGGTGCTTGCACCGCTCGCCCGATCCCTTGGGGCCAGCGGGAACGGTAACGGGGCATTACCTACCTGCATTGCCCGTGCAATGAGACCGTTCTCATTGTCTAAGGGAAGACGGGCCCAACGTACGGGCCCTCCCCTTCTTGGCACGGTCCTGGCGGAAGCCGGGGCCACCGGGGGGGGCGTTTGTGGTGAAACCCTAGTGGCATCCCACTGCGTCCCCGTCACACCGATTGAGGCAACTCCGGAGAGTTTTTAGTTCGGGTATACCCCTTCGGGGGGGAGTCCCACATAACCCTAGGCATGCCCGTGCCTATAGGGCATCCATAAAGATTTCCTCTCCGTTAAAAAAAAAGGCTCTGTCTACCCCGTAAAGGACAAAAACGTGATTTATGTATGTATGTATGTCTGTACCAAATATCAGCTCTCTGAGTTTATGGGAAGTACTAGTTCTATTTTGATGATCATGAGTGAGCGAGTGAGTGAGTGTCATAAATAGGAAACTTTGCTTTCGCTTAACTTTGGAACTAAAAGACCAACAGATTTGAAATTTTGGATTTTAAGTATGTGATTATAGCTTACTGGATGACGAAAATTTCTGCGTTCTGGTCATATCCAGAGGTTCTCAAATAGGGGCCTGAAAATGCGGTGAAATGGTTCCAGTAAAGGATGGTACGGCAGTGTTTGCTTCGCGCTTTGTAGTAATTTTTAGTTTTTGTAGTAAAAAGTAGCTAATTTTGATCACGGTAGGAGACATGTACAGATCAATTTGAAGTTATTGTTGAATAAAAATGAGCAAATATTAGTAATTTGTCTTCAACCTGTCAAATATCTCTATAACCTGGCAGATCATTACAGGTTAAAGTTAGGCAGGCTAAAGTGAAAATTGGATACTTTATAAAATTACTCCAAAATTTTGGAAAATACGTTTCCACATTTTTTACACATAATTAGGCACGTAATTAGCTATACAAAAATAAAAAAAACAAAGATAGTCTGGTACTAAAAATGCATAGTAACTAAGACAGAAAAAAGTTAACATACCTGTTCCGTACTCCAGAATTGTGACTTCAATATTAATTTAAAGCAAAACAACTTAAGATTAACAGAGTCTGATCTTTGGGGGGGCTAGCAGGGTACTTGAGTAATATTTTAACGGGTAGTATTATGTGTAGCTCGATTATGTCACGACGCCAGGCGCACACCAAGGCGAAACCAGGATAAAGTAAAAATATCGCTGGACAAACTTTGAAATTAAATATTTTTCTGAGTGGTTGGAGTAATCAACGTAATTTATCAATTAAACAACGCCATAGTATGTCCATAACATTGGCTGTAAAGTAAACATTTGTATAAATCTGGTAAAAGTGGTGTTTAGAGCAAATCAGTTGAGGGATATCGATTTGGACACGACAGGTTAAAGTAAATAAGGTACTTTATGTATTTTTAATTAATTTTGGGTTCGCTAAAATGTTATTATGACAGTTGGCCTCAATATACGACATTTATATTTACCAAATAAAAATCTTACTCTATCAAAAAAATACGATTCAAGCATACTTTTTATTCAAAAACTGATTGACAGGTTGCGGTGCCAATTTTTTGAGAATTACCCAAGTACCATACGCTCTTACACCGGCGTAATAAGGTCGTGGGACATATTTTTGAGAAGTTCGTACCTATCGATACTTATTTTTGCACTTGACCGTACATACCTAGTATTTAGTTAATTTTTTAATTTTTAAACAACCAATTGCTTCTCTACCCGCGCAGATGGTAAAATCCCATCGAGGGAATGGGCAAAAACCTTAGGAATCATGTTATAGGCGATGCGGTTAGCAACCCATCACTATTTTGATTCAATTTTCTACCTTTACGCCCACAATCTTGCTAAATGTGGCCTGTGGGTACCTGTTACCTTAGGCTCTGTCTACCCCGTAAGGGATAACGACGTGATTTGTGTGTATTTGTGAGTTAATTTTTAATGTGCAGTTTTAATGCAATTTTTGTTTACTACAATAAATCCTACTAATCCTGCTAATATTATAAATGCGAAATATTGTGACGATGTTAGTGAGTTCATGTTGACTACACCTTGCATTTGGAATTGTCATATGTCGCCGACAATTGTCAAGTTGGTGACCCACTACTCACCTAACTTGTCGCTTCCTTGTCGCATAAAAAATAGCGACAGGGCCGGATTGAGGTGGCTCAAAAGTTTTTATAATTCTACGCGAAGCCGCAGGCACTAGCTAGTCAAATAAAAATAGACTTGGAACTTCTCTATTTCATTTGTCAGCAATTATCCGTCCCACTCTCAGCCCCACCACTTAACAAAAGCGTATAACTCACAAAACTACGTAATATAAGTTTACAACCAACTTAACCTGGCCTCCCCCTCTCCCCTGTCACTTTGACAACTGCAAGCCCCAGGGGCTTCATAAAGGGGCATTCAAGGCCCCGTTTAATTGGTCTCTGACGTGTCAAACACTCACAATGGCTTTATTCTTGAACAAAGAATTGTACCCTCATTCACACCTCTGTTGCATTGATTTTAGTTTATTCTGGTTTAAGGAAGCGTGTCAAATATGTACTAGCTTCTGCCCGCGACTTTATTCGCGTAGTATTAGACTTAAGAACCGATATTGATAGTATATTCAGCAATAAGTATAAAGTAGTGACTTTAGGCAGTAGGCAGCTACGATCGTAGTAACTATGCAATTTTCCGAGATAAAAAGTAGCCTATGTTTTGACCTAGGATACCAGCTATCTTCCTTCCAAATTTTATCCAAATCCGTCTAGTCATTTCAGCGTGAAGAAGGAACAAACATCACCCACATCGTAACAAACTTTCGCATTTATAATATTAGCAGAAGCAGATACCTACTTATACTAGCGTTTGCCTCTTCATCCACTCATGTTATTAATTATCAACTCTTTTTTTCCTATCCCGTCCTTCTGTATCGCGGGAAATTCGAAAAATCCCTTGGAATACCTCTACATGATTCTCAAGGAATATTGTTAACTAGCTATTGCCCGCAACATCGTCTGCATAGAATTCGTTTATCGCTATCCCGCAGGAATTACGCAAATTTCCGGGATAAAAAGTAACCTATGTGTTATTTTAGACTATAATCTATCTATGTTCCAAATTTCATCCAGATCTGTCCAGTAGTTTCCCAAGTAACAATCCAAAACCGGGCTAAATCTAATATGCCTTAAAAATATCTAAAGTTGGTTTTCACTAAGGCATCTTACACTTAAGTCTGTATTCATTAAATCTTGTTAGTATTTAATTCAAAATTTACTTTAAATAAGACGACTTAAGATTATTTTCTCTTCATCAAAACCAATCAGATTTAAAACTGTCTTAAATATGTCTAGTCAAAAACCAACTTAAGGATAGTTATTCTTATCTCATATTTATAGAAGATTAACTTAAGATTAACTTGAATTTAGTTGAATTAACCAAGACGAACTTAATGCAATGTTGAATAAATAGGGCTCAAAGTTTTCTTTGAATAAATCTTGTTAGTATTTAATTCGAAATTGACTTTAAATAAGACGACTTAAGATTATTTCCTCTTCATCAAAACCAATCCGATTTAATACAGACTTAAATATGTCTAGTCAAAAACCAACTTAAGGATAGTTATTCTTATCTCATATTTTTCGAAGATTAACTTAAGATTAACTTGAATTTAGTTGAATTAACCAAGACGAACTTAATGCAATGTTGAATAAAACGGGCTCAAAGTTTTCTTTGAATAAATCTTGTTAGTATGTAATTGGAAATTGACTTTAAATAAGACGACTTAAGATTATTTTCTCTTCATCAAAACCAATCCGATTTAATACAGACTTAAATATGTCTAGTCAAAAACCAACTTGAGGATAGTTATTCTTATCTCATATTTATCGAAGATTAACTTGAATTAACCACGACGAACTTAATGCAATGTTGAATAAATAGGGCTCAAAGTTTTCTTTGAATAAATCTTGTTAGTATTTAATTCGAAATTGACTTTAAATAAGACGGCTTAAGATTATTTTCTCTTCATCAAAACCAATCCGATTTAATACAGTCTTAAATATGTCTAGTCAAAAACCAACTTAAGGATAGTTATCCTTATCTCACATTTGTCAAAGATTTACTTAAGATTAACTTGAATTTGGTTGAATTAACCAAGACGAACTTAATGCAATGTTGAATAAAAAGGGCTCATAGGAACTAGTTAAGTATTAACAGTATTAACTTATTCTTAACTTTGTCTTACTAAGTCAACATTGTCCTAAGTTTGATTTGTTTTATTGTAACTTGAATTAGCGCCATATTAAATTGCATGTGAAAACTAAATATTCGTAAACAGATTTGAAATCATTATTTTTTCTGCTTAGGTCAGCGTAATTTATTCTTTAAAATGATTTAAAATTAACAAATATTCGTATGGCTAGGGAAATTATCTCTTTTTAATAGAAAATGTGCAAAAAGTGACGTGCATGTATGGCGATGTGAATATAATTCGTAATTTTTCATGTAATTTCTATGTTATTATTAAAGCCCGTCTATTTCATAGTTAGATCCATAAATTTTACTCGATGAACGAATCTGCGTTGAAATTTCGGCGGTATTATTTCTACAAGTAATGTGACATCCATTCCTCGTAATTCGTAACAAATAAATGAGCTACGCCATTTTATGACAGTTACAGGTTTGTTAATATTATTTCGCCATTATTTTTCTGTTTAATAACTACGTGGAGTACGTGAATACTAAAATCTGTTTTTTTTTTGTCTAGAAAAATGCCTATCTTTCTTATTGTAAAATTCTTAACTTGGTATTCTAGTCATCTTGTACACCAAAACCTTTGCCTTAAGTAAATCTATAGGATGTCTTGAAGATAATGTTATGGCCTTTCATAATAACTTGTCTTAAATAGGGTTTAAGTGTAAATTTAAAGAAGTATTGAAGTCGACCTTAACTTACACTGAAAACTTGTGCCCACTTTTACTAAACTCTGTCCACTAGCTTTCCATTAGATATCTTTAAGAAAAAAAAATACTTAGCCAAGACAATGGTGAAAAATCGCTGTTTGACTCCAAGATATCTATGATTCAAAATTTAGAGAAGCCATTGCTACTTGGGTTTTGCGTGAAAGAGTAACAAACATCCAAACATACTCACAAACTTTCACATTTATAATATTAGTAGGATTATTAGTAGGACTAAACATTGACCACCATATTCATAACCGTTCTATAGGCTTCTGCTAACTTAGCAATCGCTTTTCCTTATCTGTGAAAGGTAACTGTCAAAGTGACAGATACAAACGATTGCTAAGTTAGCAGAGGCCTACAGAGCGTTTATGAATAAGGGGGGGGTCTTTATTTTTCATCCCTTCCTTTCATCCCATGGGTAGTGCATACTTGCACATAAAATTGCAAGGCTCTAGTTATTAGCTTTGCAGCAAAACGTGTAAATCCCATTTATTCCCTATCCCGTGGGATTTTCAAAAAATCCCTTCTTAATGCACCTCTATGATACTAAAGGTATATTTCTGCCAAATTATAAGTCTGTAGCTAGTCTGTAGTAGTTGTTTCGGAATTTTCCAATCCCGTCAAAAACCTGGATAGAAAGCAGCTAAGTGTTATTTCAGACAACCAGCTTTCTACATAACAAATTTCATCCAAATCCAAATTTGTTCAGTACTTATGCATGAAGTGTACCTGTATTTATATCTACCTTCTTCAATTCTATTGTGCAACTAAGAAAAAACAAAATTAACAAAAGTATATAAACAAAATGGCGCATTTTACTTCATCAAACTCACACCTTTAGAAATCCGATCGGTGTGAGATTTCAAATAATACAAAAGATATTTGCGAAGCAAAACGTATTAAGTACTTAAATAATAATCACGATTTTAAAACTTATTCGCTTGTACATAAGTCTCGATTTAAATAGTTTTGACTAAACTGCGGTTCATTTTATGACGTTAGTGTGTGTGGGTGGAAAGGGGAATCAAAATAGCGATGTGTTGCTAGCCACCGCTATAAAATTCCTAAGACTTTCGCCCATTCCCTCGATGGCCTTTTATAATTTATAACCTACGCGAGAAGAGAAGTAGCTGGTATACATTCTACGTTTTATCTTGGCTCTTACCAACATTTTACTTTTTTTTATTTTTGAAAACTATTGGGAATTCAGTAAAATCCTGGATTTTAACGTCGGGGGGCCCCATTTTTTAAAGCACATCACTACAGTACAACTGAAAAGTGGTATAAATCAGCTTATATGTCCAAAACTACAGCTCTAATCAAAGTTTTGACTAGTTCACAAGATTAATGAGAGCTGTGATTGTCTTCTATGCTACTCGTATTTCAAATTCAGCACAATTTTTCACCACTTTCGAGTGGTATTTTAACACATGTGCTTTAAAAAATCGGGCCCCTGGTCCAATGGGACGCGTGAGCAAAGCCACGGGTAAAAACTAGTAGAATAATGTAACGTATAGTTAAGTTTATGTATTGTTGTAACAGGAATGTAGCAAAGCTTTGTGATTAAAGCATACTTCATCGATTCCTTGCTTGCTAAATACTTGCTTATTATCACTTAAGGAAATTTATGGGTTTAGGTAACAATTACAAAAAGCGTTGGTATTTCGTGAAATTAGTCGGTTGAAACGCCATTTCGTACCTAGGCTTTATATTTAATACGTTATTGGAATAGACAAGTTTATGAATAAAAAAAAATTGGGATTAATCTAAAAAAAATTAGGTAGGTACCTATCCTTTTTTTATATATTTTTTTTTGCAGAATTTTCTGATATAGCTCGGTATTTTTTTCACTATAAAAAAAAAATTGAAAGTATTTTGGTTGATGACGTCAGAGTTTCCACTGCCGGTGCCACGCATCTGCTTATTGGATAATCGATCATAACTAATTATATACCGACCGCTTAACTGAGTCCTCGCCCGCGTTCACATAAACGTCTCAATTACTACGGGCAAATTGGCAGCGCCACTTGCGGATCTAAATGGCAACAAACTGTTCTCGTAGTATTTGACATATTGAACGCGTTCGAGACGTATTTTGTGACCGAAAACCTACACTAAGCAAATGATTCTTACATGGATTGTGTCCTAGGCTTATTACCTAACTCGCTCGCAATCGTCATCGTGTTCATTTTGACAGTTCTTGTATGAATGTGACAGCTAGCCGATTCCGATGCCAACTGTCAGCCCATACATGAACTGTCAAAATGAACACGATGGCGATCGCGAGCGAGTAAGGTAATAAGCCTAGGGCTCAGACTACTTGGGGATTCGGGGATTATAGTTTTTCTTAATTATGGCTTAAATTTGGATCGATTTGAATAGATAATTATTAGATAGCTCGTTACAGATTTGTTAGGATATGCGGTCAGAACTCTTTTTTCTGTCACACTTTGACAGCTGTTGAAAATCCCCAACAAAAATGACGAAGCGCCCCGAATAGCTTATTAAGAACTCGTCGCGTTCTCATCGGATTGTGTTCGGCAAACTGGCATTTTGGCGACGCCGAATAGCAAATTAAACATTACGCTCTGCAAAATGGTTGGTAATAGACTACAAGCCCATGGACAAAAAAAAACATGTGAAATGAACCAGCGTGAATGAAGCTTAGAAGGCTCTTACTATATCATAAAATAACTCTGAGCGCTATGCCGTCATTTCTGAGCGGTACAGATTATTTCTCATACATTGGAAAAAAAACATTAATTTCCGGCACCACCACTTTAACGCGGCACTAGGTTTTTCGACATTGATTTTTAATCATCTATAAGCTAAAAAAACGCCGTAAATTAATAATTAGTCGTAATTCCTCACCTGAGAAATTCCATAAATGTACCGCTCAGAAATGACGGCATAGCGCTCAGAGTTTTATGACATAGTAACAGCCTTCTAAGCTTCATTCACGCTTCATTTCACGTTTTTTTTCCATGGGCTTGTAGTCTATAGCTTAGGCGTGACAGCGCCGAATAGAGGCCCTGGATTAGAACTATTGGAGGTGTCAACGACCTTGTGTGTAAGCAATGTACATGTATTCACAACTCACAACCCTTTTGAATATCTTAATGGCTAGTAACTAAGCCTAGAACCTAGATAGGCAAGGGTGGGACCCCTTTGATGCGGCTGAATAGAAATATGCCAAGGCGCCATCTTAGTTAACAACACGTTAGCAATAGGGAATATTCATGTTTTATTCATGGCTTACATTGAAAGCTGTATGTAATAAACACACACACACACACACACACACACACACACACACACACAAATCACGTCTTCATCCCTTACGGGGTAGACAGAGCCTAAGGTAACAGGTACCTTCAGGCCACATTTAGCAGGATTGCGGGTGTAAAGGTGGAAAAAGGAATCAAAACAATAAATAATAATAAATGTAACAAACTATATAAAAAAAATCCATTCCAATTTCTTCCTTGCTGGTCTGGGAGTAAAGAAAAAACATAGAATGTACCAGTTGCTTCTCTTCCCGCGCAGATGGTAGAAGCCCATCGAGGGAATGGGCGAAAATCATAGGAATCATGTTATAGGCGATGCGGCTAGCGTGTCCCTGGGCGATGGTGATTACTTTCCATCAGGTGACCCGTCTGCTCGTTTGCCCTCTCTTATATAAAAAAAAACGACTCGGGCGGTCATGAAGAAAGCCTCAGGTCGCTTGTTTATAGCCCTCGCCTTTGGCTCGTGCAACATGTTCCTGCGAGACTTATGTCAGCACCCTCGGAAAGTAACGTATGTACAGTCAAGGGCATAAATATATATACCGTCCCCAAGACGTCAAAAATATCTATACACCTTTATAACATGGCAATATGGTCCGTGTATACATATTAATGCTCTTGACTGTATAGATATTTTCGGCTTGAGTTTTGTTCTGATGTTTATGAGAGTTGCGTGAATAGATATTTATGGCCTCCTATTTGCGTTAATATATTTAACTGACATTGTACATTCATTTATGGCCATGTAAATGTCTAGATCTTTTTACTAATTAAATGATCACATATTTTTTGGCCGCATTACCGTACAGATATTTCTGGCTAATCATCTGTACAGGTATTTGTGACGCCTTGGGAATGTATATATATTTATGCCCTTCACTGTACCTACTATTATGGAGACAAAACCCGCGAATGAGCTAGATATTGAATAAATCTCCCATTTGATATAAATATATTTTCTTGCCAACTTTCAAGAAACTCTCGCAGTCATACAAAGTTATAAAGAAGGTTTATGCCTGAATATCACTTGCATGTGTATATGTATACATATATGAAGCTCATAAAAGATACACTTTTGTTCTTATTCAGATTTTAGCAGCATTTTATATCACCCTCGCGAAATATCCTACTACTACTATAAATGTGAAAGTTTGTGAGTATGTTTGGATGTTTGTTACTCTTTCACGCCAGAACGGGTGGACAGATCTGGGTGAAATTTGGAACATAGATAGATTATAGTCTGGAATAACACATAGGCTACTTTTTATCCCGGAAAATTGCGTAATTCCTGCGGGATAGCGATAAACGAATTCTATGCAGACGAAGTTGCGGGCAACAGCTAGTACAGTCACCAGCATAAATATATGATGGTGAACAGCGCTGCAAAAATAAATGATCATGCATTGAGGTCAAAATTATTTGACGATACTACCGCGGAAAAAATATGTGATGCTATGTAGCCGGAAAAAACATCCGTCACACCATCAGCAAAAATATTGGATCGGGACGCTTAAAAATATATGATTACCCAAAAAATTTATATTATGTGACCACCCATCGCATAATTTTCTAACCGCTGTGACAGCATAAGCATCGGATGATACGTAGGCCGCATATATATCTGATGACATGTTGCAAAACCAAGAATATGTTATCAATTTGCAAAAACAAGCCATCCGTGGCTGACATAGAGCCGTAAATTGAATTAAGTGTTTTGACAATTCACGAAAAGAGTGCCGTATTGTCATTGTATATGTCTGTCTCACATTTTTGCATTCAAGAATCTGGGTGCACGGCAGTGTCGCGTAAGTTCGAGAACTGTAAAACGTGTTTCCATCCGGTTTTAAAATAGGCAAGTTGGTAGAAATTGAGTTCGATGGTACTGAATAAAATAACCAACTTGGTTTAACATTACATCTCAAAACTTTTTCGTAATA
Organism: Pandemis corylana; assembly: GCA_949127965.1. NCBI lineage: Eukaryota > Metazoa > Arthropoda > Insecta > Lepidoptera > Tortricidae > Pandemis > Pandemis corylana. The sequence goes on from OX421877.1 coordinate 5,409,813, forward strand.
GAATAACTGCGTTGCAAGACTTGCTTATTTTACATATATCACGTCTTTATCCCTTACGGGGTAGACAGAGCCTAAGGTAACAAAACCTTAAGGCCACGTTTAGCATGATTGTGGGCGTATAGGTGGAAAGGGGAATCAAAATAGTGATGGGTTGCTAGCCGCATCGCCTATTAGACGATTCCTAAGATTTTCGCAAATTCCTTCGATGGGCTTTTACCATCTGCGCGGGAAGAGAAGCAACTGGTACATTCTATGTTTTTTCTTTACTCTCAGACCAGCATGGAAGTTCTATTTTGTTTTACTATGACAACTTTAAACTTGAACGCAACTGAGAGAAATAAAAACTTAATCTTCACATAATAACGGACTATTTATTCCTTTGTATCTCTGAATGCGCCACTTACGCCAGGATGATAACTTCAAAATTCAGCGTGAAGAAGGAAAAATCATACACACACATCTTCACTGAACATCCATCCTCACAAACTTTCGCATTTACAATATACATACATACATACATATATCGTGCGTGAGTCCGACTCGCACTTGGCTGTTTTTTTTTTTTTCTTTTCTCTTTTTTAAAATAATGTAGTTAAAAAGCCGTGGTAGCCTAGTGGTTTGACCTGTAGCCTCTCAAGCAGAGGGTCGTGGGTTCGAATCCCGGGCTCGCACCTCTGAGTTTTTCAGAATTTATGTGTGAAATTACATTTGAAATTTACCATGAGCTTTTCGGTAAAGGAAAACATCGTGAGGAAACCTGCACACATCTGTGAAGCAATTCAATGGTGTGTGTGAAGTTCCCAAACCGCACTGGGCCCGCGTGGGAACTATAGCCCAAGCCCTCTCGTTATAGGCTGGAGATGTCAGATGTGAGTTGATTTCTATTTAATTTAAAAGTACATAGGCCTAGATCAAACGATGATCGCCTTTCGGTTGCTAATGATGACGATGATGATGATAATTTAAAAAAGTCGTAGAAAAAGTGTTGTACACAACGTTGTATAACTTAGTCTTAAAACAATCATGGCATGTTTCATAGCATAACCTACGGCTCATACGCTACACACTAATTCGCATTTAAAAACCCCTCTTATACGGCAGTTGCATGAAATACTATTAAAGTTCACACCTCCTCTCAGAGCGTCATATAGGTAATTTCCCAATTAAGCAATTTGAACCCGTCAGTGTTATGGAGTAAAATGTGAGACAGACATATACAATGACAATACGGCACTCTTTTCGTGAATTGTCAAATCATTTAATAGGTACAATTTACTGCTCTATGTCAACCAAGAATGGTTCGTTTTTGCAAATTGATAACATATTCGTGGTTTTGCAACATGTCGTCAGATAAATATGCGGCCTACGTATCATCCGATGCTTATGCTTTCACAGCGGATAGAAAATTATGCGATGAGTGATCACATAATATTGATTTTTTGGGTAATCACATATTTTTAAGCGTCCCGATCCGATATTTTTGCTGATATAGTGTGACGGATGTTTTTGCCGGCTACATAGCATCACATATTTTTACAGTGGTATTATCGTCAAATAATTTTGACCTCAATGCATGATCATTTATTTTTGCAGCGCTGTTCACCATCATATATTTATGCTGGTGACTGTACATACATACATACACAAATCGCGTCTTTATCCCTTACGGGGTAGACAGAGCCTAAGGTAACAAGACCTTCACGTTTAGCAAGACACTGTGGGCGTGGGGGAAAGTGGAATCAAAATAGTGATGGGTTGCTAGCATCACCTATAACATGATTCCTATGATTTTTACCCATTCCCTCGATGGGCTTTTACCATGCGCAGGAAGAGAAGCAACTGGTACATTCTATAATTTTCTTTGCTCCCAGACCAGACCAGCATGGAAGATGTATAGTCTGGTTAACATGTATGTTTTTAGGTTAAATTTTTGTATAGTCTCCGAAAATTACGATCAAGGTGTCATTCGATTCGGAATATTATGTAGAAAGTTTAAGAAAAAGATCCAAAAGGGGCCGATAAAAATTGCAAAAGTTATAAACAATTAAAAAAAAAAATAGGACTGGTTTTTTTTGAATATCTCAAAAACTATCAAATATATTCAAAATTTGAAAGAAGATCTGAAAATAAGAGGACATTTCCTAAAAAAAAGTCCTACTTTCCGGAACTGTATCTTTAATATTTATAATTTTTACGGAGCCCTGAAAATAGCGCTAAAAGGCTTCCGCTCGTAATTTGTCACCCGGACACGGTAACAATAAAAATGATTTTAACACATTAAATATGAATATTAAAGAATAAAAAAAATTGAGTACTATTGGGATATATAAATAAACAATAATCCGTCGGCGAAAAATTTTTATCCCCATTTTGCCATTAGTTATGCATTAGTTAATGAAAAACTTTTTCTGAATAGAATGTTAACAGAAAAAACCTGATTATTATTAAACTACAACCCTAGAATTTTTTTCACTTCGTGGAGTTATTCTTAAAAGGCATAACAATAGATCTCCGTTGGAAAAATTCAAAAATGTTAATTTTCCACTTTTTTATTAACAATCGAAAACATAAAAAAATTAAAAACTGCATAAAAGTAATTAAATTTTTTTTTTTTCAAATATTTTAAATTTTATGATTTCTAACGGTTAAAAGCTACATGAAAATATATTTTTTTAATTTTTTACCGCGATTGTTTAAATAATTGTTATAAACAAATGCATTGTTTATAAGATAATCAACCTTTTTTTTTCCTTATCTACTTGTCGATATAAATCATGATTTTAAAAAAAAATATCATTCCTAAAAAAAAATTATTTCTTGCTATAAAATGCAACAATCGTTTTTTACCACAAAATATAAATATTAAGGAAGCATTTTTTCTCTAAAAATCATAAATTATATTGTTCTTAAAGATTCTGGAAAAAAAAATTTTTTTTTCATTTTTAATTTGTTTATTTAATAAATAATTTGTTAATAAACAAATGGATTTTCTTAGTTTATTTTTTTATTAATTTTTAATTTTATTTTTAAAACAGCTATGTATTATTTTTTATGAAAAAAAAAATGTTATCTATTTTTTATATAACTAAATATTTTTATGTCCTAAAATTCATTTGACAAATCACGAGCGGAAGCCTTTTAGCGCTATTTTCAGGGCTCCGTAAAAATTATAAATATTAAAGATACAGTTCCGGAAGGTAGGACTTTTTTTTAGGAAATGTCCTCTTATTTTCAGATCTTCTTTCAAATTTTGAATATATTTGATAGTTTTTGAGATATTCGAAAAAAACCAAAGCCCTATTTTTTTTTTTTTTAATTGTTTATAACTTTTGCAATTTTTATCGGCCCCTTTTGGATCTTTTTCTTAAACTTTCTACATAATATTCCGAATCGAATGACACCTTGATCGTAATTTTCGGAGACTATACAAAAATTTAACCTAAAAACGTACATGTTAACCAGACTAGTATAGAAGTTACGTTAGTTAGTTAGTTTTTTTATATTTTTATTATAAACTGACCACCAGCGATTGACCTCTATCTCGCTTGATGGTTTTTGATTCCCTTTTCCATCTATACGCCCACAATCACACTAAACGCGGTTTAGGTCTTGTTGCCCTGGGCCCTGTTTACCCCGTAAGAGATAAAACATGATTTATAAAATAAAATAAAAATAAATAAAAAACCATTTATTACCAAAACATAAGCAGATAGAAGTTAAGTTGACAACAGATTCAAGACTAAAGAAGAAAGAAAAAAAAACAAGAGACACACTAGGCGGGCTATGTTCCGGCAACGGGTACCAGTCTCAGCGTGTGCTGGGTTATATGAACCCAGCGCTGGTTTTCAGTCCGTCAGTCAGTTATGTTATGTATGTATAGTTATTATAATGTAAGCGTCCGCTTAGAAAGTATTTTGCGACAGGGCCGGATTATTAGTGAATACCGCATGAAAATGCGTTCAGTAATATCTGAGCTTATCGCGAACAGATAGACAGACCCGGTGGAAGACTTTGTTGATTAATACGTGAGTGCTCCTGCCAAAATTCGACGCCGGAGCCTAGCGTCATTAGCTCTAACCACTGAGCTATCCGACCAAGTGCCCTTTAAAAAAACTTTCAAATATTGTATTTACCTACCCTAATTGCCTAGTGCAGGGCAGCTGCGTCCAGCGTACTTCAGGCTCGCCAGTGAATGGGAACTTTAATAATTGATTTGTTTACCCTCTCAACATGCTGGAGGTCCGGTTGGACAAAGAATAGTCGGCGGTTTGAGGTTGCGAAATGAAAAAAAAACAGTAAGTATTTTTTATTTGTTGCCATCGATACAGCCAGTAATTTTGCTGAGGTCGATGTTTTCATTTATCCATGTTTACGAAGCATACATATTACCTAACCTAACTTAAGGTAAAAATCGGATAGTAGCCAACGGCTAATTTAAAAATATTGTTTTAAGTTGGTAGGTAACTACTGCGCTTTATTATAATTAAAAAAATATTATAAGTAATAAATAACAGCAGAAAGAACACTGATCTAAAATCAGTGACCCGCAAAATGAGGTTTTGGTGGTAGTTTTGGTGTCATAAAATTATTTAAGAGCACAAACTTTTTTAGTTTTTTTCGTGTTCGGTTTGCACTCGTAACGTTTCTATGAATTCTATTCGAGTTTCGAACTTCATGAACATTGCCCGCTTAAAAATAATGGCCAGTGCGTGCAGAAAAAAGTATTCATTGTCTATGCCGGCGGATAGGGTGACTTCAAGAAATTTTCTTTTAACAAATGCCATAATAAGCCCTAAAAAAATCCGTTAATCTTGAACGTATCGTAATACAGTTAGAAATTGAACGTTTTTTACTTTGTACTATGCTTTTGAAAGTTTGTAAACGTCATATTTTATTCTGGCTTGACCATTACAGCGTTTCAACAAAGGACTCGAACAAACACACTTAAGCGTTCAAAACGATCCCTTGATAATGTGAATTCAGAGAAGGTGAACTGTTTTTTCCATATAGACAAGCTCAAACTCAAACTCAAATTATTTATTGCATAAAAATGTTGTGACAAAGATGTTATTATTGTAGGTATATAGTTTCAAACATTTACCCAGTAAGGGCACAGCAATTTATTACAAAATAATCTTAAAACTAAAACTTATTATTATATGTAATAAAAGCAATAATAACATTAGTATGGCACTTGCACTTAAAACTAGTTAAAATTAAACGTACGAGCAACAAATTAATACCGCAGAGAGCCGGAAGGTAGTCATACAGAGCAGGTATAAGTATTAAATGAAATGAAATGAAATGATTTTATTCCAGACTTGCATCCATAATAGAATTCACAAAATAAAATATTAAGTGAATAATAATAAACACGAGATCTATAGCTTTGCGCCGCGGAACTCTCTAATTTAATTAATTACTACCCCCGCTTCACTCAGCCGACTCCGCTAACCGATCGCCCGCTACCAAGCATCCACTACACAGAGATTGAGTCGGAATTGAATCGCATTAAGACGCCATAGTAAGGTACGCCTATTTTATCAGTTCGCGATAAACTCAAAAATAACTGAACGGATTTTCATGCGGTTTTCACCTACAGATAGAGTGATTCACGAGGAAGGTTTAGGTATACAATTTGTCAAGGATTTGTCTGAACTAGTTGAAATATAGCGATTGTTAGAAATAACTTAACAGAGAGTGGTGGGGGACTTGGGGACTTTATACATCCCTTTTATACATGTATTATAACTACTGTTGTAATTTTTTTTTTCTGAAAAAATGACTTTCTGCCAAGTTTCTTGCGGCGCATTCTTCTTGCCAATGATGGTCTTTCCGAATGCGTTGTAATTTCAAAAAAAGACACGTAAAAGAGCCCTCGGCGGCCTATTTGAAAAATAAACATTTAAATTTCAAATTTATGAATTTTGAATGGTGAAACTGGCCCTAAATATAAAAAAAAAGTTCCGTTAATTACAGTGCCTTAAAAACGTCACAGGCACACAAATAGAGAGAAAAACCGTTGGTATAATTAATATACTAACCCATATCAAACGCATGAATTACATACAGCTTTTTGAACAGCCAAAGCAACTTTTTACACTGGCAACACTATATTTATATGCGGCAACACAGAAAATCTTTTACGCATTCCCATGCGAGTTTTTCTTTAGGTTGGCATGAATGACTTTATACGAAGCTCTTACGTTTCATATAATTTTGCATAGTTTATGATGAGTAGGGAGGCTGAATGCCTACGCCTTTGCTTCGCCAAGTTGGCATTATGAGTGCTTTTTTTTTTGCTTGTCTATGGTTTTATTTTCTTGGCGGTTTCGTTTGTTTTATGGAGTGAATTAAAGTGAATGGTGTTTTTATGGATGTATGGCTCGTTGGTTACCTTTTGCTGTATTTAGTGTAGTGTTTCTTATTACTAGAAATCACGCGAAAGTGCTAAAATACTAAACTATACCTAAATTAATTGTCGCAACAATTATTTACTGTAACGTGCCTCAGTTCCTACAGCTTTGAGATGAGTTACCCGACTTTACCACTCAGTTCCTACAGCTGTGAGATGAGTACCCGGCATTACCACTAGTACTAGGTAGATTCATTTGATAGCACCTATCATTTGAAAAACAGCGCCTTCTCGTCCTTGGTGAGCAATAAATGTTCCACGGGAGTTTGTAATTGTGTCGTACAAACACATAATTCAAACAGATGACGCCTGGCGACAAAAAATCGCATAGTAACAAGGTCACGTGACAGCTGGAGATAGAAAAATTCGAAGGCTTACCCTCCTATGGGTGGTGTAGGGGTATAGCACGCATCACGGAATGACGAGGTTCGATTCCCTTTACTTTCAATGTCGTTTAGGAAAAAAACAACTAGTGTTACTATCAATTTTTCCAATTACCATCACCACCATCTCAAGCCTACATTAATATTTTTTACGTCGAAGCGTTGTGACACAATACGTTACAAGCACCAGCAAAAGCGTGTATTTTTTTCGAAAACAAAACAACTTTATTTAAAATTTTACAATAGTTATTAGCAAGTTCACTTTAATTATTAAAAGCGGGAATAGAGGGCTTCGTGCATGGGGGCGCTCTATTCCAGAGGCGTTGAAGCATGGAAGCCATAGAACTATAGATTGAGCCATGCTTTGTTTGAGGGTAGGCGTGAAACCCAACTATTGTATGGGAATATTTGAAATATTATGAAGTGTGAAATGCTTTTGTCTCGTTTGGCATAGTACTCAGTACATGACTTATCGATGTGTATAGCATAACATAGACATAGACAAATCACGTCTTTATCCCTTACGGGGTAGACAGAGCCTAAGGTGGCAAGACCTACAGGCCACGTTTAGCAAGTGTGGGCGTATAGATAGCAAAAAAAAATGGAATCAAAATAGTGATGGGTGGCCAGCCGCATCGCTTATAACATGATTTCTATGATTTTCGCCTGTTCCCTCGATGGGCTTTTACCATCTTTTTTTTTTATATAAGAGGGGGAAAACGAGCAGACGGGTCACCTGATGGAAAGCAATCACCGTCGCCCAGGGACACCTGCAAGACCTGAGGAATCACAAGTGCGTTGCCGGCCCTTTGAGGAATAGGAAGGCTCGCTTTTTAAAGATCCCTAAATTGTACCGCTCAGGGAATGCTGCAGCAGGAAGTTGGTTCCAGATCTTTACCGTACGAGGAAAGAAATTGCGTTTAAAACGCACGGTGCCTGATCTGCGGGGGAAGAGAAGCAACCGGAACATTCTATGTTTTATCTTTGCTCCCAGACCAGCATGGAAGTAAAGCATAACAATGGCAAATAATGCCTTACTGTATTTTAGTGTGTAGAATATATGTCTCTTCCATGCTGGTCTGGGAGTAAAGAAAAAACATAGAATGTACCAGTTGCTTCTCTTCCCGCGCGGGAAAAGTCCATCGAGGGAAAATCGAGCAAAAATGTTAGGAATCATGTATGTATGTATGTATGTATAACTCTTTATTGTACATAAAACACAAGAAAAAGATGAATACAGGACAACACACATGTACAAAGGCGAACTTATCCCTAAAAGGGATCTCTTCCAGTTAACCTTTGAACGATTGACAGGACATGTCATGACATGTCATGACATGTCATGTTATAGGCGATGAGGCTAGCAACCCATCACTATTTTGATTCCTTCCACCTATACGCCCTTAATCATGCCAAACGTGGCCTCAAGGTTTTGTTACCTTAGGCTCTGTCTTCCCCGTAAGGGATAAAGACGTGATATATGTATGATAAAAATCCTGGAAAACACTCAGAGTTCACACCCATCCATCCTACATAATGTGTACCAGATTCCAAGTCGAACCAACCGTTGGAGAGTACCCTCCTTCGGAGACGATCCTGGCAGAGGTACCAGAACTCCACTGCCAGATTATTGTATTGCCATCCAACTTCCGCAAATATGCAAAATTTCAGCTCAATCGGATAATTGCTTCAAAATTGAATCGCAAGATTCCACATACTTACTTACATACATAAAAACATACATGCATTGCAAGTTAATAAAATACATACACAAACACACACACACACACGTAGTACAGTTTGACAACAAAAATAATGCTCCACGATGTACCTGCGCAGTATACCAATTTTAGTAGCGCGGGAAACTCTGGCGCTGTTATTGGTCGATCGATTTCGTACCAACAATGGCAAAATCGTATAAGCGGGACAGAGCTAAGAATGCAAAGCAAGCAATACTCTGCCAGTTGCGCTTGCAAATAAAGTTCAATATAGATTATTTACACGTTCGGCTACCATCGGAAACTGGTCTGCGCTTCTCTGCGCAAACGAATACTGCCGATGCGCATTATATTTGTTGTCAAACTGTATATATATAGACGTTCACAAATCACGTCTTTAATGCGCTGGTACCTAGTTCCGAAAAAGACATGTAAAAGAGCCTTGGCGGCCAATTTGCAAAAATAAAATTTTGATTTTGATCCCTTACGGGGTAGACAGAGCCTATCGCAGGGTTCGGCAACCAGTTTAAGTGGGGTCCGGTTGCTGTGATTTTTTTACCGACATCCAGAAGACAACAAGTATTTCTTATCTACGTAGTAATTGATACTTGGTATCCAATAAATACATTATAATATTTGGTTGTCCGAGGTTCGATCTTTCGGGGTCCGCAAATGGACCGCGGTCCGCCTGTTGACTGCCGTTGGCCTAATGTAAGAAGACCTACAGGCCACGTTGCGAGACACTGTGGGCGTATAGTTGGAAAATAAAGCTTGAATATAAGTTCAAGGAGGACGGATGACCGATGGGGTCGAAAGGTCCTCGAGTGGAGACCACGTACCGGCAAGCGCAGCGTGGGACGTCCACCCACAAGGTGGACCGATGACCTCATTAAGATCGGAGGATCGCGCTGGATGCAAGCCGCTTCCAACCGGTCTTATTGGAGGTCTAAAGGAGAGGCCTATGTTCAGCAGTGGACTTGTAATGGCTGAGATGATGATGATGATGATGATGATAAGTTCAAGAGATCATCTACATCTTACACATCAACATCTAAGCACAAGCAGTACACCTATGTACTGTACATCCAACAGATGCCTCACTGTAAACACCGCACTAGGCCGCGGCCCGACATCCGTGCATTATGCCGGCGCGCGGCTAAACACCTATTAACGACGCACTCGCTCGCACCTACGCATAAGACAGAGGTGACGACAAAGAAAAAAGATACGGTTTGCACTCCAGGAGTACCGGCGGTGAAAACTAGTGCACAACGCACTTCAAAAAGAAAACAAAATTCTACACGAGATTTGAACCGCGGTCACCACACTGTTATTCCACACCTTATACCATTTACCATGCTGCCCCCAAGCTCAGAGGGCCCTCGAATCCTTACCAGAAAATCTCAATCGAACTATTATTATTAAAACGTAACCAGTTTAGATAGTAGTGGGGCCCCATTTTTTTATTTGCACCAGGACCCTTGGTTATCTAGCTACGCCACTGGTAAAGATTTTTTTTTTTTTTTTTTTTTTTATGTGAATAGGAAGGCAAACGAGCATGTGGGTCACCTGATGGTAAGTGATCACCACTGCCCATAGACACCCGCAACCCCGGAGGGATTGCAGATGCGTTGCCAACCTAGAGGATTAAGATGAAATGCCTCTTGTGCCCGTAATTTCCCCGGCTGTCTTACTCTCCGCACCGGAACATAGCAGTACAAGCACTGCTACTTAGCGGCAGGATTAGCGAGTAAGATGGTGGTAGCGATCCGGACGGACCTTGCACAAGGCCCTACCACCCGCAAAGCTACGCCACTGGTAAAGATAAAACATAGAATGCACCAGTTGCTTCTCTTCCCGCGCATGGTAAAAGCCCATCGAGGGATGGGCGACTTAGGAGTCATGTTATAGGCGATGCGGCTGACAATCACTATTTTGATTCCCCTTTCCACCTATACGCCCACGATCACGCTAAACGTGGCCTTTAAGTATTGTTACCTTAGGCTCTGTCTACCCCGTAAGGGATAAAGACGTGATTTATAAATAATAAATAAATATCTTGGGACAAATTACACCAATTGACCCAGCCCCAAACTAAGCAAAGCTTGTACTATGGGTACCTGGCAACGGATAAACATACTTACATAATATAGATAAATACATACTTAAATACATACAACATCCATGACTCGGGCACAAACACTCGTATTCATCATACAACTGTCTGCCCCTACCGGGATTCGAACCCAGGACCTCTAGCTTCACAGTCAGGGTCTCTAACCACTAGGCTATCCGGTCGTCGTATGTATTTATGTAGTATGGATGTATGTATAATATCACTAGGCCAAACGTGGTGAAATCAACATACGTTTTATTCTCCGTCTTACCTGACGCAATTTGTCATTTTTTACCCATCCCAAAAAGTGCTCAACGACACTAAAGAAATTTTCACTTCCAAAACATCTGGTCAGAGCCGAAGACGTCGTCAGCCGATGGTCAAAGGGGGAGGGGGAGGAGGGAGGCGGGGCATCTGCAATAGTCAATGGGTAACGGTTCTGGCGACAGATTGGTGCAATGGTGTCATGGAGCACCTGGTTTTGTACCCTTGTGTACCCTTCAACGGCCAAGTCACACAACATTAACTATAATAATAAAGAAATCGCAGTAAGGAACCTTAAACTTGGCACGACTTTGTCTAGATTTCATTGCTTTTTAGAGATAAGCAAGCAGCTCCATCGAGACTTGGCTAGTTTTTTACAGAATGTTTTTGGTGGGATAGCATGTACTCTTCAACGTTCCCCGCAGCTGCCCAGCCTACTAACTATCACGTTTTATGTAAATAACGCGTCTTGAAATTGAAAATGAAATGAAAATGAAAACTTATTTTTGCAAATTGGCCGCCGAGGGCTCTTTTACATGTCTTTTTGAAACTACCAGCACATTCGGAAAGACCATCATTGCCAAGAAGAATGCGCCGCAAGAAACTTGGCAGAAAGTCATTTTTTCAAAATAAAATACAGTAACTAAATACTTAAATTATATTAATCTATAAATAGTAGAGATGTATAAAGTCTCTATCTACTAGTCAAAATAAAAAACAAAAAGAAAATAATAATAGTAAGTTCAGTGGAGGTGTAAAACGCCTCCACCGTCAAATAAACTGATTGGAGATGTCTCCAATGTCGCAGGAAAAAAAAAATAAAACAAAATTATGAAATAGGTATACATTTCATGTCAAGTAAGTAACCAATAAGCTTTTGGATTCCGAAGGCAAGCTTACGTCTGCCGCCCCCAATGTTGGCTTTCACGCACTCATGTCCTGCTCTGAAAGCAGAGCGGTACCGAGGGCATGTCTTGCTTCCGTCCCCACAGGCACACTATGGGAACGTTTTAGGAACATCGACGTCGCTAGCCTGCAACTAAACAGTAAAAGAAAAAAAAATGAAACCGGAAATCCATAAGCTTAACAATATATGTACCTACCTAATACCTAGTTTAATACACATACGACATAGCAATATTTATGTCAATGTAAACAATAATCATTATGAAAAATAGAATAAATATTTAAATAACTAGTCTAGTACTCTTACTAGGTCTATGGGGCCTTTGATCACGGAAGGGAGGCGGCCGTGCACTTTTCTGTATAAATTAGAACACACCGCGCATTAATGTGCAAAGATACAACATACATACTTTCTAAGCTACATGTGAAACGATGTAATAATCAGCTGCAACATACTGTTCGTACTTTCGAATAAGGTGCATTGGGGTAAATTCGAAATTGGGGGAATTATGAAAATCGTGGATATCCACTTAGGGCCCATTCAAGTATTACGTAAGCAGATTTTTTACAATTATTCCCCCCCCCCTTCCCTTGTCAGCAAAAGTAAGCAAACCTCTTACCCCCCCTCCCATGCTCACGTAATCATTGGTACCTTTATGCATTTTTCTTTTAATGGATTCTGTTTTTTATTGATTCGTGAGCAGCAGTTCTAATCGAAACTGCTGACGTAATCACCATATCGACCCCCCAACCCCCCAACCCACCATGTCATCAAAAATAAGCAACGCAAAGACCCCCCCCCCCCGCCCCCCCAAGCGCTTACGTAATACTTGAAAGCCCTCATAACGGGGAACAATTCCATAATCTGGCAACGCTTATCTAGAAGCCAAAGACATTGGAGCTTCTAGGTAAGCGTTGCTAGATTATGTAATTGTTCCCCGTTTAGTGGATATCCGCGAGTTTCGAAATTCCCCCAATTTCGAATTTACCCCAATGCACTATAAATGTAGTTGTAAGTGATTGTTTTAAAAATCCCCATTACATTCTAGAAAGTAACACCAGACACAGGAATATAACGTGACCATACGTCCCGGTTTGGGCGGGACAGTCCCGGTTTCAGGCAGTCTGTCCCGGTGTCCCCAGCGAAGCCAACTTCGTCCCGGTTTTGCAAGCAGACCTAACGACAGTTTAAAATTATACGTAAGTACACGTATCTAAAAACAAGACTCCATATTTTAAAAAAAAGTTGCTCAGTCGACAAATACAAAAATACGACTTACAAGTCACGCCACTACTGGGGGCTTAGTTAGTAATTCGTGCCAACTTAATTATTTTGTGTTTAGAGCTTTAATTAATTTGCGTTATTCTATCTTCTATAATAAAATACTTGTAAAACACTAAAAACTTTTTTTTATTACCTAATATATTTCCGCAGATGTGTCCCGGTCTGACAAAATAAATAAATGGTCACGTTAGGAATACCGGATATCTACTGGCTATATCGGATCAAAAAAATGTTTCTAACAATTTTGTTCATAACCCCCAACACACAAAGGTTTTATATGTTTGACGTCGAAGCTGCGTCTTTGTGTGTGTTCCACACTTCTGACTTCCATGCTGGTCTGGGTGAAAAGAAATAACATAGAATGTACCAGTTGCCTCTTTTCCCGCGCAAATGGTACAAGCCTGTGGCGACTATACATAGCTACTTATTATTTTATTGGTTAGCTAGACTTTTTAGAGGAAACTATTTTCATTGACAAAGCCGAGCGCTTCCGAGCGCCGGCCGAGGACTGCCGACCTCAATGGTCGAGTGCGCATGTGCGGTTTCAAACAGCAACTGTCACACTTTTCTTGCCGTGTGTTCTGTCACCTTAACCACACGCATATTCCTTATTGTTTCCTAGTTTTCTCTATTCTTTGTATATCTAGCTGTTCCTTCCTCTATATATTATTCTTCAGTGTTTCCTTCTTAATATACAGTTATATGTTTTATTGTGGAGTGCCTGGTTTCCTTGTAGCATCTGTAGCACCCCACAAGCCCATAAGGGATTGGGCTAAAATCTTAGGGATCATGTTATAGGCGATGCGGCTAGCAACTCATCACTGTTTTGATTCCCATTCCATTCATACGCCCATGATCATGCTAAGCGTGATATTTAGGTCTTGTTACCTTAGGCTCTGTCTACCCCGTCATTACCTACCTGCATTGCACGGTCTCATTGTCTAAGGGAAGACGGGCCCAGCGTACGGGCCCTCCCCTTGGCGCGGTCCTGGCGGGCGCCGGGGCCACCGGGGGGGCGTTTGTGGTGAAACCATAGTGGCATCCCACTGCGTCCCCATCACACCGGAGTGAGGTAACGCCGGAGAGTTTTTAGTTCGGGTATACCCCTTCGGGGGGGAGTCCCACATAACCCTAGGCATCCCCGTGCCTAGGGCATCCATAAAGATTTCCTCTCCGATGAAAAAAAAGGCTCTGTCTACCCCGTAAGGGATAAAGACATGATTTATGTATGTATTGTAACCAGCGTTGCTTTGTGATATTGAACACTGTTGCAGCCCCAGTCCGTTTTTAAACATGGGACTGAAAAGTCACGTTAATTATTTAGTTTGCATTGCGAGTAATACATGAATATTTCACACATCTGTACTAACAAAAATAAATCTATATATATAAAAGAAAGACGTGTTAGTTACACTCTTTATAACTCGAGAACGGCTTAACCGATTTGGCTGAAAATTTGGAAGGAGGTATAGCTTAGAACCAGGAGACGGACATATGATACTTTTTATCCCGATTTTCCCACGGGATTGGAAAATTCCGAAATGTTGTACTAATAAAGCTACAGACATTACATTTAGCATGCCTACACATTATTCCTTGATTAGTTTATAGATGCACTTACAAAGGAATTTTTCAAATTTAAGGCGGAACAAAGTTCGCCGGGTCAGCTAGTAGGTACCTAATATAAATCGCCATGTATTAAAAAAAAACAGTTGTGACATCTAAGATTATTTTGTTTCGAGAAAAAACTTTCGGTGTTGAGACCCTTGGTCCGTGGGGTCCTAGCGCTTTTAGCCTCTTCAAAGACATTTCGAAGCTTCCTTGGACAGCGTATTAGTATCGCTGTTTCCATACACATTTTCGTGCTAATGAAACCTATGGAGTAGGTACTTCTAGTTGTCCAAGAAATTTGAAATTTTGTAAGAAGTTTGCTTTATAGCTCAAATAATCACTACATAGTATAAAACAAAGTCGCTTTCTCTGCCCTATGTCCCTATGTCCCTATGTATGCTTATATCTTCAAAACTACACAACGGATTTTGATGCGGTTTTTTTTAATAGTTAGAGTGATTCAAGAGGAAGGTTTTTATGTATAATTCTACGCAGACGAAGTCGCGGGCAGAAGCTAGTGAAATATAAATAAAATTACGGACCAGTAGCGGGTTTGATTAAAGACTAGCTTCTGCCCGCGACTTCGTCTGCGTAGAATTATACATAAAAACCTTTCTCTTGAATCACTCTATCTATTAAAAGAAACCGCATCCGTTGTGTAGTTTTGAAGATATAAGCATACATAGGGACATAGGGACAGAGAAAGCGACTTTGTTTTATACTATGTAGTGATGATGATAATGCACTTCAAATATACAATAACAATTTAATGAGAATCAAATCAAGTATGACAACCAAATAGATCTAGGAAAACGTAGTACACACACATAGTAGGAAATCACAAAAGATGTACCTCCTTACGCTGACGATCGGCGAGAGAAGGACAGAGAGGCACATATCCCTCCATCTCCATCTAGCGAGAGCGGGTTGCCAGGGCCACGTCGCCAAAATAAATATCCAACAGTAAATAATAATCTGCCAGTTTCATTGTATTCCTCATGGATTTAAAATTAATTGAATTGAAAAACAAATATAAAATTCGAAGCATTAGGTATGACGTCTTTCACTAAAAACACTTGTTATAATTAAAGAAGATTAACACGTTCACTGCGGGAAAGTATTTCGAAGACTTTCAGTCAGTGCGTCATAGGGTATATAAGATCCGACAAATAACTTTCTGTTAGAGCGTTTGGGGGTCGAAAGGACCTGTTTCACATGCTCGTCTATAAGGGCCATTATCCGCATAGGTTTGATGAATATTGGTAAAATATGAATTGTAATTCATAGACATAGAGTTGCTCTTGGCACAGCCAAGTTCGTAAGTAGATGGAGCCTCTCAAAACTAACCAAATGTATGTTTAAACTATCGGATCTTGTATGCCCGATATCCGCACTGACATAAAAAACTATCGATATATTTTTAGGGCTGTAGGGTGTTAAACAAAACATCGATATCGAGCAACATAAATTGCTTGAGATTAGGTAATTGAGAAAAAAAGAATTTGATAAAAATTACTCTTACCCAAAGAGTTTTTCAGGTTACACATATCGGTGGGCGTTTTTTGTAAATGTTCTTCTGTTTTCGTGTTGTTTTCACTTTCGTCACCACTAGACATTAACAGTTTCCGTTTAAATCGCTTCATTTTCACTCATTCCACAAATAAAAAAGTCACAGTGTATATTTCGGTTAATTTCAGAAAAACAGATGGGGGTAACTATCTTTTGTTCTGCACACCCGCACTGCACTAGACAAACTAGCGTATAATCTAGTGCGGCTATCGGGTAATTGGGCATCGGGTCACTAAGACCCTATAACGCACTAGACGATATTTGTTTACGTTCAGTCGGCATAGGGCATAAAGGATCCGATGAAGTTTATTTAAAGTAACTGACTACTTTTGGAGAGACAATACCAAAACACTAACTATCTCACTTATGCTCAACAGTTAACCTGTATAAACTTGTCCCGCACCAGCGGTGGTTCAAGGAATTTTATCGCCGCACCTTAGGCTAGATGTGCATAGGATCTATTCGACCCGAAACCGTAGTGAACGTGTTAATGGATTTGCTTTTCTAGAATTAAGGAGAATATCGAATGAACAAAAAATTTTACCTTGCTACTCCGCTACTCACGTGCAAGATAACCAAGCCTGTGTGAAATATATAATTATTATGTTTTTCAGGCAAATGGAGTCGAAACTCTGGGGCCATGGGGGCCAAGCGCGCGCCGTGTCTACAAAGATATCTCGGCGCGCCTTATAGAGGCCTCCCGTGACCAGAGGGCTGGCCAATATTTCGCTCAGCGAATAAGCATTGCCATACAACGTGGCAATGCTGCCAGCCTTCTGGGCACCCTCCCCATTGGCGGCGATTTGGGAGAAATTTTTTATCTTTAATAATAGTTTTAACTAGGTTTAAGTTATTTTTAAGTTTTGACTGTTCTTTATTGTTTTCTTTTTAATTTTCAATAAAATTCTAGCTTTCATGCAATAATAATAATATAATAATTTATTAAATTTAATGTTTATTGTGCATAGTGGCTTGAACTAACTTCAAATTAAACTAAATTTTCACTTAATGTACTTAGTTATACATAATTCCAAAACCCACCTACTTTGTAAAATGTTAATACCTAACTCACTGTTAAGATATTACTGTTAAGATATTTCTTCTCAGTCTTTACTCTGTTTGAACCGTAACTTAATCTTTGCACTAAGTATTATTTAATTCTACACTAAGATAAGATATTTAAGATACTTACTACTAGGAAGAGCGGTGTCTCTCAACACAGGTTTCTACTTAACTTAAAGAGAGGCACCATCCTTTGTTACATACACTTATGTGATAACGAAATAAATATTTTTCATTTTCATTTTCAATAATACTCCTTTCATCCACTCAAAGGTTGACTGGAAGAGATCCCTTAAAGGGATAAGTCCGCCTTTGTGCATGTACCTATCTCAGTGTTTGTCAATTGTATTTCTCTTGTTTGGGGTTAAAGAAACTTTATTAATCTCAAAAGAAATATTGCTTATTTTGCACAATAAAGAGTTTACATACATACATAGTAATAATATGCATATTTCGCACAGGCTTGATTATCTTGCACGTGAGTAGCGGAGTCGCAAGGTGAA
Source organism: Pandemis corylana (assembly GCA_949127965.1). NCBI lineage: Eukaryota > Metazoa > Arthropoda > Insecta > Lepidoptera > Tortricidae > Pandemis > Pandemis corylana. The sequence goes on from OX421877.1 coordinate 5,427,645, forward strand.
ATTTTTTGTTCATTGAAATGGACCTCCGCAAACGCCTGATTCAATAAAATATTGGGAATATCGAATTTAGGGGAAAACTTGATGAATGAAAAGCTGGTTGACTAATTTAAGACGGAACGGCGACTGATGGTCGAAGGTCAGTGGGTAGACCATCAGCCCGTTGGTCAGATGACATCTGTCATTCGGTATCTAGGTATAGCGTCGCGTGGCGTCAAGTATATCAGAAGGCAAGCTGAAGTGCATTTAACTGGCCTTATCCTCTAACTAGCTGTTGCCCGCAACTTCGTGTGCATAGAATTCGTTTATCGCTATCCCGCAGAAATTACGCAATCCGTTCTTAGAGGATGCCTACGTCATAGTAGCTTTATGCATGCAAAGTCTCAGCCCGATCGGTTTAAAATTGACAAAGTTTCATACAAACTTTCATCCCCTATTTTATCCCTTTGGGGGTAGAATTGATCAAAATCCTTTCTTAGCAGATGCCTACGTCATAACATCTACCTGCATGCCAAATTTCAGCCCGATCCGTCCAGTGGTTTGGGCTGTGCGTTGATAGATCACTATGTCAGTCAGTCAGTCAGTCACCTTTGAGTTATATATATTTAGATTCTGCATAACAAAAGTGCCCCACTGCCTTAAATTAGGCAAGCCGATGGGAATGAGTTTTGTGTATACGTGCAGTTTAGATAACGGTCTCTGGCCTTGTTGCTACCGTCTGCTGTTTACGTTAGCTGATGCTGATTAATTAAGATTTTTATTAAGATTAAAAATTGTATATTATCAATTATGAATATCAAGATAGGTATTATCAATATAAACATTGTACCTATTTTAATTAGGTTTGAAATGACAAATGTGTGTGTTGATATTTCATTATTTTATGAATAATATAGTAGGTATATATACAAAGGTTTAGGTTTAATGTTAATTAGTTTTACTTTTAATGTAAGTCCCTAAACATGATAAATGCTGTCGCATGCCTGTTATTGGTGCATGAACATGGATTGTTGCTTGTAATTTTGTTAATATTAATGTTTTGTGTATGTACCTACTGTTGGCATGTCTAAATAAATAAATAAATAAACACTAATCCTAAAAACCACATATCTATGCTAAAAATAACTATAAAAAATATATATTTACAAATAAGAAAAGTTATAAAAAGAAAACCCCGTCTAATCCTACTGGCTGCGGCAGGGTCCCCATGACATTTCCCAAACCTGCATTGCACAGGTGCCGCGAAGAGGGAACCCCATCCCGGGGTGGTCGTGGGGCGTCGCGGTGACACCGAGAGTGCTCCCGTAACGCCTCACATACGACTGAATAGGGAATCCGTGTGGTTTTTAGTGGGTATGCCTGCCGTCGCGGGAGAGCCCCACATACCCCCGGTAAACCCGTACCGGGCGGATGCATAAGGCGCATTTTCCACACCATAAAAAAAAGGGTCCCCATGACGCTGGCGGCATTACCCCTTTGGACTGCAAGTGCGATCCGCTGGGATAAATAAATACACGCCAGCTTTAAAATTGTTTATATAAACAATATTTTTATTTTTCATAATTAGTATTGTTTACAATGACATAAATATTGCTATTGCGTATGTGTATTAAACTAGGTATTAGGTAGGTATATTGTTAAGGTTATGGATTCCTAGAACGTTCCTAAAACGTTCCCATAGTGTGCCTGTGGGGACGGAAGCGAGACATGCCCTCGGTACCGCTCTGCTTTCAGAGCAGGACATGAGTGTGTGAAAGCCAACATTGGGGGCGGCAGACGTAAACTTGCCCTCGGAATCCAAAAGCTTATTGGTCACTTACTTGACATGAAATATATATTTCATATTTTTATTTTTTAGTTCTTTTCTCTTCGACATTGGAGACATCTCCAATTAATTTATTTGACGGTGGAGGCGTTTTACACCTCCACTGAACTTTTTTTTTGTTGTTATTTTGACTAGTAGAGACTTTGTGCAAGTATTTTGAATGATAATCAATTTTTAGGGTTGCAACCTTTTTGGCTGTTGGTGGCTGGCTGGCGCTAGTCCATTGCCACGCGCCGCGGAACTGAAAAAGAACATAAGGCGGCTGGCACTTGTTTTCTAAAATTGTCGGGGCACGGTCGGTCGTTTATGCGGATTTGTATTTAAACTATTGTAAATATTAGTTAGTGTGTGTAAGACTTTGGTAAAAGTGTAATTAGTGTACATAATACCACGGACCAGTCTTCGGGTGTGTATTTCTTAAGCGGCGGCAGTGGCAAAAAGACTTTACGGACAAACTCTTCTTAGCGTTGGTCGAAGCCGGCTTCATCAAGGTTTGTGGCTCTGAAATTGATTGTTAGACCTAATACTGCACAAGGGACAACTAAACCACGGCCTTGGTAACAGTCACCATTTATGTATCGAAGGTTTTATTAAACAGACTTTATACATCTCTAATATCGATTAATATAATTTAAGGTTTTGTTACCTTGGCTCTGTCTACCCCATAAGGGATAAAGACGTGATATATGTAAGTAAGTATGTATGTATGTATGTATAATTTAAGGCTCGGGGACCTTATACATCCCTTTTATAAATGTACTTAATTTAAGTAGAATTTAAGTATTCTTACTGTATTTAATTTTGAAAAAATGACTTTCTACCAAGTTTCTTGCGGCGCATTCTTCTTGGCAATGATGGTCTTTCCGAATGTGCTGGTAGTTTCAAAAAGACATGTAAAAGAGCCCTTGGCGGCCAAATTGCAAAAATAAATTTTCATTTTCATTTTCAATCGAGTTCTATGGACGCCACGCCACTGATAGCGTCGCCTTATTGAATAACAGAATATCGAATATTAAACGTTTACACGGTAAACACGAAAGAGTATAAAACAGCAAGCCTTAAGGCCACCTGCTACATAGGAAACATATAAAGCAACAACTTGACACAACTTGATCATGCATAAGTTATTTTTCTTCTTCTTTCTGATTGCTGTAATCTTCAACAGCAGGATACTGGCAGGTAAGTTTCGTCATCTCCAGCATACGTCCCACTCCTGGGCATTGCCGCGGAATAGCGATTTTCCTGGTTAAAAACTATCCTATGTCTTCCCGGAATTGAAACTATCTCTACCGAAACCCAACAGTGATTTAAGCATGAAAGATAAAATACAGACGGACTAATAAATTATGTAGTCGATTTTTTTATGGTATCGATTGTTGTTAATACTGGAATATAATCGGTAATCGTTAAATAGGCAGGGTGTCACAATGAAGCCTCAACTCCATATTTGTCAAAGTGAATGTGTCTACCATACCTTCCAAAGCGACTTAAAGAAAAACTTACGATCACAATATAAATATGATATGTGTACTCGTATAGTTTGACCTTCTAGCTATATTCTTAAAAAGAGCGCCTATGTAAACGGTATAAAGATTTATAATCATTTGCCCGAATATGTTAAATCTTTAGATGGTAATAAATTTAAAAATAGACTTAAGGATTTTTTACTTTCTATGTGCTTTTATAACTTGAATGAATACTTTTGTACAAATTATTAAAATAAAGATATTAGCTAATAAGTCATAATAATAAATCTAAATATTGTACGTCCGAAATGGATAAACTGTTGAAACTTATAAAAATCATGCTATCACAATTGTACACGGTTTATACAATAAACGTTTCTTATTTCTATTTATTATTTCCATCTTCTTCATATTTGTGGCGTATCAAGTCGTTATATTTGGAGTCAATAGTGACACCGAGCTCTATAAATGTATAACTTAGTATATAACTGTATAATTTAGTTTATAAGTTATATGTATTCATTATCTTCTCTTGATATAATTAGCATGTGTGGCTTGTCTGTAAGTGTTAATTATGAGATTAAATAAATAAATAAAATAAATAAATAAATATATCGACGACAACATCGCCAATGTCAAAGTAACAAAAATATAATTCAAAAATCTTGTGACAAAATGTCGGCAACGGTCAAAAGACCCCCCTCCTCCAGTCGGGCTCTTAGCCAACGGTCAATGATATCCCTCAGGAACTGCCAGAAAATCATCAACAATTAATTTGTTTGACTGTGGAGGCGTTATACACCTCCACAGAACTTTTTTTTTATTTTGTTGTTTTGACTAGTAGAGACTTTATAAATCTCAACTATAGATTAATATAATTTAAGGCTCGGGGACCTTATATATCCCTTTTATAAATGTATTTAATTTAAGTAGAATTTAAGTATTCTTACTGTATTTTATTTTGAAAAAATGACTTTCTGCCAAGTTTCTTGCGGCGCATTCTTCTTGGCAATGATGATCTTTCCGAATGCGCTGGTAGTTTCAAAAAGACTTGTAAAAGAGCCCTTGGCGGCCAATTTGCAAAAACAAATTTTCATTTTCAATTTCATTTTTCATTAGCTGATGCCCAGGATGCACCGAAACCCTCGGAAGGATCTGAGGACGAATATGAGGACTTGAGCAAAAGTGAAGGTAACCCGACGCGCACCTACCTTCCTTATTGAAACGGACTGTACGAAACAGACGGAGACGACATCATAGATAACTAACACTTAAAATATCAGGGTCTTAACTGAGAAAGGTGAAACGGGCCGTAAATATATTGGATAACTAACAACAATACACATCCGTCCGTGACCTCCTAGAACGACATTTGTATTTGTCTTGATCTCGCTTACTCTTACGATCCAGTGTCTTGGTCTCAAGCGGTTCTCCCTACAAGATTCGGTGGCTTGGGTGTTCGCTCCTCGTCCAGTGTGGCACTACCGGCTTTTTTATCCTCTGCCTACAGCTCGCTTCCTCTCGTCGGTATCATTTTAAATAATCCACAGATAACCGACGTTGAGTTAGCGAGCCTGGCGGAAGCCAAAAAGCTTGGTGTGACTCGTGCCCAGGAACGGATACCCCCACCCTCAAACACTTCCAGAAGGCCTGGGACACCCCTGGCCTTGTTGCAACCCACGCTTCCCTCCTCGAAAACTTCCCGGACGAATCGGGACGCACTCGACTCCTAGCCGTTTATGCGCCCGAGTCGGGCCACTGGCTAAACGCTTTGCCGTCGAGGAACATTGGCACAGTCCTGGATCCAAGCACCGAGGATTGCAATTTCCCTCAGACTGGGGGCCAGGATATGTGTTCCTCACACGTGCGTTTGCGGCAAAGCGGTAGATCAACTGGGACGACATGGCCTTTCATGTGTCAGGAGCGCCGGCCGTATGTACCGTCACGGCACGATTAACGACCTGATACGTCGGTCGCTTGCTACCGCGTCAGTGCCTTCCATTTTGGAGCCAGCTGGCATGGCAAGGGACGATGGCAAGCGGCCAGACGGGGTCACTTTGGTGCCGTGGAAGCTAGGTAGAGCCCTGGTGTGGGACGCTACTTACATCGACACATTCGCTCTGTCCCACATCCAGTCAACCAGCTTACATGCCAGCGCTGCAGCTGATCAGGCCGAAATCCTCAAGCGCCGCAAGTACTCCACCTTACTAAAGGATTATGAGTTTGCGGCGCTTGCGGTTGAGACTTTGGGGCCTTGGTCAGCCGACATGAAAGTTTTTGTAAAGGCCCTGTCGTCCCGGTTGATCGACGCCTCAGGGGCCCAAGAGCTGGCGTGAATTTATCCCAGCGGATCGCACTTGCGGTCCAAACGGGTAATGCCGCCAGCGTCATGGGGACCCTGCCGCAGCCAGTAGGGTTAGACGGGGTTTTCTTTTTATAACTTTTCTTATTTGTAAATATAGGTTTTTATAGTTATTTTTAGCATAGATATGTAGGTTTTTTAGGATTAGTGTTTGTATATATATATATATATATATAATATATATTCATAAAATACACTCTATATATTTTTCAGATGACGATACCTACTACAAACGCTGCGTCGAGAACCCAAATCCAGATCCAAACATTTGTGGATATATCCCAAGGTACCTTGCGATATCGTAATACCTAAGTAATATAGTAATTAGTACATTACCTACACGCCGAGGGTGGTGAAATGAAGAATGTCTCAGATCGCAGGAACTGGTCGCACGAGCCAAAAGCGAAGGCGATAAACATATTGATCTATATACAGTATTGATTTGGTCGAAATTTAAATTTAACTTATTAATTTTATTTTTGTTATTTACCTATATTTATCATGGTTGCAATAACAATTAATTAAATCTATATCTATATAAAAGAAAGTCGTGTTAGTAACACTACGGCTGAACCGATTTGGCTGACAATTGGTGAAGGGGTAGCTTAGAACCAGGAGACGGTAGGAAACTTCTTTTCTAGAATCTTTAAATTTCGCATACCAATTATAATATCTGAAAACTGTTTTTTGAACCTTGCGAAATTCCCGTGGGATAAGAAATAAAAAGAATAATAATATGATTTGCTACTTAATACAGATCCAGTGGCGTAAATATAGGGTGGCAGGAGTGGCAAAATGCCACGGGCCCCTAGCTCTAGGGGGCCCCAAACTGGCTTGGTTTAAACTGTTTGTTTGTTGCCTAAATAAATAAAAAAAAAGACGTGATAGGAAATAATGACCTAATATTTGAAGAAATGAGTGGATGAAGGTGGTATGTCACTTTGAGGTTATCTGCGCAGACGAAGTCGCGGGCGAAAGCTAGTAAAAATAAATAAAACCTGCGACCTGAGGCTTTCTTTATCACCGCCCGAGGTGTGTACACAATTTTACGTCTTCCCTGAACAGGCAGTGGAAATTTCCGCTCGCATATTTTGGTAATGAATTTAAAGCTCTTCTTCTTATTTGTGGCGTATCAAGTCGTTACAGCGACGACAACTTCGCCAATGTCAAAGTAACAAAAATATAAATCTAAAATCTTGTGACAAAATATCGGCAACGTTGTACGGTAATAGTCAAAGACCTACGCTCTGTCGAGCTCTTAGCTAACAGTCAATGATATCCCTCAGAAACTGCCAGGAAATCATTAGCCGAGGGTGCACAGGACCAAGCACTGCTCTTCCCCCCGGACGGCTCTTGACCACACGCGGAGGTAACCCGTATCGCACCCCGATTTAAAGCTCGTCCGTATTTATTTGTTTTTCTTTTTTCAGGTACGCTTATGATCCCGGCTTAAAGAGATGTGAAGAATTTTTGTATTCAAAGGTCGAGGACGACGATGACAGTTACGCCACCCTTCAACAGTGTGAAGCAGCCCACCCAGTACCCAGTAGATTGTATCGCAAGTAGGGCATCGAGCCCGGGTTTACCCGGTCCGGAAAAAAACGGGTTTTATTTTTAAAACTCGGGTTTTTCGGGTTTTTTTCGGTTTTTTTTTTCGATATTTATTAAGTATAAACCACTTCGAATGCAATAATAAATGGAATAAAAACACGCTTTGATAAATTATTACGTAAAAAGAAGCTTAGTTGCTACGTACCTACTAGGGTTCCTACCAAGAGAACAAGCAATGCAAGTTAATATAGCGGGTGCTGATGCCGTACAGAATGAAATGACCAAATTTACCCTGGAAATTGTCAGAAAATCAAAAAAAATTACCGACTTTGTGGCGCACCATTTGTACGGCATCAGTTTCATACTGTTTCAATACAGCTTCTAATCCATTATTTCGCAACGCCGTACAAAAATCATGCGACAAGGGGAAAAGATCGAGGGTTGCACTTTTGAATTCTCACCAGCTCTCAGTTGGACAGCTTACAAGTGACGGCATAGTGCTGAATCTTATTATTTTATGCTCTTATATACGTCACCTGGTGGTTCATATGACCCACATTTTTTGGACATGGGCCTGTAGTCTATAAATAGAACGCGCGCGGCGCGTCTATCTCAGGATATGAAGGGGGTGAAGTGTGGAGCAGTGGAGGGGGAGATGTAGCGTCGAAGCTTTTAAGTACACTAAGTGATTGTTAATTTGTTACCAAAATAATATAATACTAATCTCTGCAAGTCTGTGTCTGTGATTTAAAAAAAAACTATATTACTAAATTAAATTCTGAAAAAAACTTATGACTTTTAAAATATTAAAACTGTTTTTGTAATTTGGAAAGTACAGTCAGCGTCATATATTAAGTAGCAGTCAGGATCATCAAATACTTGGAAACATCCAACATGGTCATTAACAGTGACTCAACCAAAGCGGTCAAATTGTTCGGGACATCCATCGTGCACAAATATACCGGAGCACGCACATCGCCAAATACTCATTAACATTCAAGCCGTCACTGATAGCGTAGCAGCCAAAGTATCCAAAAGTATGGAACACCGCAGACTAGGAAAATAGACTTTATTATATGCCGTCTAAGGTCCAATGGTCCAGTTAACTAGTCCCACTTTGAATACGATGTGAACGGTGTTCTAATGTCAATTCTATTAACGTAAAAGGCACATTGCTTTTTTTGCAAGTAAATGAAAACTCTTTTATGATGTATGTAATCATATTATTGGCAAAATTCAGGCCATTATTATTAGGGTATTTAAAAGGAAAACAAACATTGACGTAACTATACGCTTCAAAGTCAAGAACATATATTGTAAAGATTATAATAATAATATTTATTTCTCAAAAAACATCTTTACAAAAGTATCTTTCACTTGAACTCTGCTCCCTAAATAGGTAAAAACCTGTGCTATAGGATAAGCAGCGCTCCTCTCCCTAACAATGCACGATGTGTTAAGAACAGAATAGGTACATGCATGATACAAACTAGTTAGACAACACTAAGACCTAGACTAAATTACAATACAATAATATGCACCTTATTTATACACAGTGCGTGCGTATGTAGATATGTGTGTGTGTGTTTGTGTGTGTGTGCGCGTGCGTGCGTGTGTTTGTGTGTGTGTGTGTGTGTGTGTGTATGTGTGTGTGTGTGTGTGTGTGTGTGTATTTAACTTATACTTTTTAGAAGGGCTTCTGTTTTGTCATAACTCTTATTTAGTAGCCAAGCAGTAACAGCCTTCTTGCATTCAATTTTAGACATCGGGTTATTAGATGTTTTCTATACCAGGCGTCAGACTCCAAATGAAAGAGATGAGACGATCACTGACAAGTTGGCACTCTTCTCGGTGATTGTCAACGTCAACAGGAGATGAGCTTAGCTAGAATTAAAAACACGTCAGGCCATCTTGAATCTTATGACGTGTTTATTTATTTTTCACTCGACACGAGATTAAATCTTATATCATTTAAAATAAAGCTCAGTTTTCTAGTGCGTTCCATACTTTTGGATACTTTGGCTGCTACGCTACTAATGTTGGCTTGAATGTTACTAAGTATTTGGCGATGTGCGTGCTCCGGTATATTTGTGCACGATGGATGTCCCGAACAATTTGATCGCTTTGGTTGAGTCACTTTTAATGACAATTTTGGGTGTTTCCAAGTAAATGATGATCTTGACTGCTACTTACTAGGTATATGACGCTGACTGTACTGTCTCGTTTATTTTATCCTTCCTCGTCCTTTATATTTCGTATTTATTGTAGAAAATCGATATATGAACACAGTTTCTTGTATTTTCAAAAATTACAACAAAAAGATCGAAAAGCTCGAAAAACCGGTCTACACGGGTTTTGATTACTTTTAGACCCGAAACCCCGGGTTTTCGAAACTGAACCGAGTTTGATGCCCTAATCACAAGGGCGCAAAATGATATTTTTACGACGAGGGTGCTATTTCGAATCCAGAGCAAAGCGAGGGATTCTAAAGTAGAATCGTGAACGTAGCGAGGGATTCGGAGTAATTCACCCAAGGAAAAAACATTTTGCTTCTGTGTGATACACTACTTTTTATCTCCCCCTATAAGAAAAATAAATAAGAGGCACTTTTAAGTACGGATGAACGTATGTTTACTTCAAATCATATTATAATGTTTATAAATAATAAAAAAAATAAAGGAGAAGATGTAAACAAGAACTAAAAACTTATATTTATATTAGAAACATTTGTGCAATTCTGAAAATTTATTGTCACTGTTTTACTACTTTTTCTTTAATTCAGATAGCGCACAACGACGCGTCATTCGACGCGACCTTTGCCTGCCAGTAACTTTATTCATACAACGTCAGCGTTCAACCTCTTTGGTCGTGTCGCGCAACTCGCGGAACACCAATAATTCATGTTCCAAATTCAAATCTCATTTCTGCCCTCTGTGAAAGTGTAATGGAGAAAAGACCTACTTTGCTCGCACTTATATGCGAACCAATCGTCGATTTTCGAATAGGTGGGATGAAAACTAAGTAAATGTCAATACGCACAAAAATACAATACCTAAATCAATTAAGTGTTATTTGTTTCATTCAAAAATTCAATAGTAAATTGTTCAACAAGGGAGGAAAATAACACGATTTCACAGACTAACAGCATGTGCGGAAAAGGACTTGGAGTAGCTTTTGGATTTGAAGACAGGGAACGCGAGAGATAGATACTATTCGACCGCAACCGATTCTCGGAACCAACGGCCAAGTAACTAAATCTATCTAAAATCTTAACAGCTTCAGTTTAAGCAGATGGTAAAAGCCCATCGAGGGAATGGGCGAAAATCATAGGAATCTTGTTATAGGCGATGAGGCTAGCAACCCATCACTATTTTGATTCCATTTTCCACCTATACGCCCACAATTTTGCTAAATGTGGCCTGTAGGTCTTGTTACCTTAGGCTCTGTCTACCCCGTAAGGGATAAAGACGTGATTTGTGTATGTGTATGTGTATGTTCAGTTTAAAATGTACCTGTCTGTGCCTCTCAGAACAGCTAATTAAAAAATAAATCGACGCGTAGCTGTTACGAGGCTTTTGGTAGTATTTACTTATTGTTGTCACTTGACCACTTGGTCTAAATCTAAATATGACACGGACCCCCACACGCATTGTCACGGACCCCCAGGGGTCCGCGGACCACATGTTAAGAAACACTGTCTTAGAACATTTGGGTTTCGGGTGCCATAGGCCGATACAAGTATCAAACCCGTAATTGTAAGCGATATCAAGACACTTAGCGAGACTTGGGTATGGCAAAAGAAGCATGAAAGTAGAATAAATGCAGTAGAAATGAGAGCGTTAAGAAGTATGGAAGGTGTATCACTGAATAGAATAAGGGATAGTGTGATGAGGGAACGTGCTGGTGTGAAAGAGGATATAGTGACTAGGATAGAAAAAGTATGCTTAGTTGGTTTGGTCACGTAGAGCAGATGTATGAAAGTAGACTAACTAAACAGATCGATATGTGGAGTGTGAATGGTAACGTTCGGAGGGGAAGGCCTAGACGGAAGTTCCGAGACCAAATAGGAGAAAGGTCAGGTCAGGAGTACCCGAAACCGACGAGCATGTATGAAAAGATTGATGAATGTGGATGAAGCGAAAGAAGTATGTCAGGATCGTAGCAAGTGGAACAAAGTAGTCTCTGCCTACCCCTGGGGGAAAGAGGCGTGACGGTATGTATGTATCAAGACAAATACAAATGTCGTTCTAGGAGGTCACGGACGGATGTGTATTGTTGTTAGTTATCCAATATATTTACGGCCTGTTTCACCTCTCTCAGTTAAGACCCTGATATTTTAAGTGTCGGTTATCTATGATGTCATCTCCGTCTGTTTCGTACAGTCCGCTACAATAAGGAAGGTAGGTGCGAGTCGGGTTACCTCCGCGTGTGCTCAAGAGCTGCGGTTCGTTTTTGGATCCGTCCGGAGGGAGCAGTGCTTGTTCCGGTGCACCCTGGGCATCAGCTAATGATTTTCTGGCAGTTTCTGAGGGATATCATTGACCGTTGGCTAAGAGCCCGACTGGGGAGAGGAGGGTATTTTGACCGTTGCTGACATTTTGTCATAAGATTTTTAATTATATTTTAGTTACTTTTAGTTATTTTAGTTACTAAAATAAATTAAAAAATCTTGCAAAACAAAAACTTGTTAAAATTCGAAGCAGTAGGTATGACGTCTGTCACTAAAAACACTTGTTATAATTAAAGTAGATTAATGGATTTGCTTTTCTAGAATTAAGGGGAATATCGAATTTAGGGGAAAACTTTTCGAATGAAAAGCAGGTTGACTAAATTAAGGCGGAACGACGACTGATGGTCGAAGGTCAGTGGGTAGACCATCAGCCCGTTGGTCAGATGACATCTGTCATTCGGTATCTAGGTATAGCGTCGCGTGGCGTCAAGTATATCAGAAGGCAAGCTGAAGTGCATTTAACTGGCCTTATCCTCTAATTCTGCGCAATAAAAGTGCCGAACTGCATTAAATTAGGCAAGCCGGTGGGAATCGAGTTCTATGGACGCCACGCCACTGATAGCGTCGCCTTATTGCATAACAGAATATTAAATATTAAACGTTTACACGGTAAACACGAAAGAGTATAAAACAACAAGCCGTAAGGCCACCTGCTTCATACGAAAACATATAAGGCAAACACTTGATCATGCATAAGTTATTTTTCTTCTTCTTTCTGATTGCTGTAATCTTCAACAGCAGGATACTGGCAGGTAAGTTTCATCATTATCTCCGGCATACGTCCCACTGCTGGGCATTGCCCGTGTTATCCCGCGGGATAGCCATTTTCCTGGTTAAAAACTATCCTATGTCTTCCCCGGAATTGAAACTATTCTACCGAAACCCAACAGTGGTTTAAGCATGAAAGATAAAATACAGACAGACTAATAAATTATGTAGTCGATTTTTTTATGGTATCGATTGTTGTTAATACTGGAATATAATCGGTAATCGTTAAATAGGCAGGGTGTCACAATGAAGCCTCAACTCCATATTTGTCAAAGTGAATGTGTCTACCATACCTTCCATCTTCCTCATATTTGCGGCGTATCAAGTCGTTATATCGACGACAACATCGCCAATGTCAAAGTAACTAAAATATAATTCAAAAATCTTGTGACAAAATGTCGGCAACGGTCAAAAGACCCCCCTCCTCCAGTTGGGCTCTTAGCCAACGGTCAATGATATCCCTCAGAAACTGCCAGGAAATCATTAGCTGATGCCCAGGGTGCACCGGAACAAGCACTGCTCCCCCCGGACGGATCCAAAAACGAACCGCAGCTCTTGAGCACACGCGGAGGTAACCCGACTCGCACCTACCTTCCTTATTGTAGCGGACTGTACGAAACAGACGGAGACGACATCATAGATAACCGACACTTAAAATATCAGGGTCTTAACTGAGAGAGGTGAAACGGGCCGTAAATATATTGGATAACTAATAACAATACATACATACCGTCACGCCTCTTTCCCCCAGGGGTAGGCAGAGACTACTTTGTTCCACTTGCTACGATCCTGACATACTTCTTTCGCTTCATCCACATTCATCAATCTTTTCATACATGCTCTTCGGTTTCGGGTACTCCTGACCTGACCTTTCTCCTATTTGGTCTCGGAACTTCCGTCTAGGCCTTCCCCTCCGAACGTTACCATTCACACTCCACATATAGATCTGTTTAGTTAGTCTACTTTCATACATCTGCTCTACGTGACCAAACCAACTAAGCATACTTTTTCTATCCTAGTCACTATATCCTCTTTCACACCAGCACGTTCCCTTATCACACTATCCTTTATTCTATCTTTCAGTGATACACCTTCCATATTTCTTAACGCTCTCATTTCTACTGCATTTATTCTACTTTCATGCTTCTTTTGCCATACCCAAGTCTCACTAAGTGTCTTGATATCGCTTACAATTACGGGTTTGACACTAAACTTGTATCGGCCGATGGCACCGGAAACCCAAATGTTCTAAGACAGTGTTTCTTAACCTGTGGTCCGCGGACCCCTGGGGGTCCGTGACAATGCGTGTGGGGGTCCGTGTCATATTTAGATTTAGACCAAGTGGTCAAGTGACAACAATAAGTAAATACTACCAAAAGCCTCGTAACAGCTACGCGTCGATTTATTTTTAATTAGCTGTTCTGAGAGGCACAGACAGGTACATTTTAAACTGAAGCTGTTAAGATTATAGATAGATTTAGTTACTTGGCCGTTGGTTCCGAGAATCTATCTACCTCTCGCGTTCCCTGTCTCCAAATCCAAGACCTACTCCAAGTCCTTTTCCGCACATGCTGTTAGTCTGTGAAATCGTGTACCTGTTGAGATCAGGCAGTCTCAGTCGGCGGTCGCGCTGCGAAATCGCCTGAAAAAGTATTGGCTTGATGAATCTTCTTAAGCGGACAATACAATACAATACAATACAATAACTCTTTATTGAACACCACATATAACAACCAAAACAGAAAAAGGTATTTTCATTGTTCATTTTTCATTTTTATATGAATAGGAAGGCAAACGAGCAGGTGGGTCACCTGATGGTAAGTGATCACCACTGCCCATAGACACCCGCAACCGTTGCCAACCTAGAGGACTAAGATGAATGGCCTCTTGTGCCCGTAATTTCCCCGGCTGTCAGAACAGAATACAGAATATTACAAGGTAACAATAGGCGGCCTTATCGCTACAGAGCGATCTCTACCAGGCAACCATAATGGACTGGAGAACAGAACAGATCTGAGCAGGTGGTGCAATTTAGAATATATATTAATAGAGTAAGTACTGAAATACATAATATATTATACATGAAACACACATTTACAATAAATGGAGATATAAATAGACACATACACACATACCTAAAAAAGCCAGCTACAAGATTCATGCACAAGATGACAGATAGTGCTCCTTCAATAGATTTAAATATGGATAACGATTTAGCGCGCCTCGTGATTATAGGCAAGGAATTCCACAACCGTATAGCCTGAACAGTATAAGAATATACATAGAATTTGGAATTAGAAAGAGGCACAATAAGGAGAAAATTTTGTGAACATCTTACAGAGGTAACGTAACTAAATCGATCTTTGAGGTAATGAGGAGATGCAGGATTAAAAAGAATGCCGTAGAGAAGGATGAGGATGTGAGAATTTCGGCGTAAACGGATTGGGAGCCACTCTTGAGCTGTGATCGTGCGGACTTAGTATGTTTATATGTATTTTATATACAGTATGTTTCTGACATATATTAGTTTGTCGTATTATTATTATTTATTTTAATATGTATTAGGGTGTACCTGTATTGTTGTGTAGGGGTATTCTTATTATTTTAATGCTTTATTTGTTTAGGTTAAGTTAGAATCTTTGGTCTTAGCTTTTTAGTATGTCCACTCTCTATACTCTGGTTTCTGTTGCCATGTCAATCGTTTGAAGGTTAGCTGGAAGAGATCCCTTTAAGGGATATCGCCTTTGTACATCTGTTTTTCTCATTGCCAGTAAAATTGAATGTGTTTTATGTACAATAAAGAGTTAGACATACATACATACAGTACTCTATGTAATTTCGGAGCACAACAATTTGCATGGAAACCTTTTCTAATGACTTTCTTTTGATTGAGTTGACTTAAGAGTTGATTTTTTCACAGCTTCAAAGGGCCTAGCTAAGTACGTATTCGATATTAATTTCAAGTGTATACCTCTACGCGTTCCTGGAAAAAGGGTCTACATTATCTTAAAAAATAATATTGTAACACCAAACCTTACTACAAAACACCGCGACTCGTCCGAAGAGCCATCGATGCACATTTAGTACCCGGTGCGCCCAGAGATGGCGCTGGCGTCGAGTTAAATCGCGCTAACGTTTGTTCCTCCCAGATTCCTTATAAAGGCTTTGTGAACGTATGTGAAGCAAGGAAGTCAGCTATCGGTAACGCTTTCTTTATTCGGGGTTATTAAATAGCGCTTCTACGCACGTAGGACACTGTTTGGATGACTCACGTGTTTAGCGATTGTGGTACCCGCGATTTGGCTTGACGCTTCTACGCCTGTAGGACGTCTCCCCGAACGTGTGGTCAGACTAGCCGCTCGAACCATTATTGTATATTTATGCGTAATAAAATAAATTATTGGTTGTTGCTACCTACCAATTGATTTTGATTCCGTGACATCCACGTCTGCCCTAACGAAGCCCGCCCACTTTACAATATTATTATATTTTTCAGATCCTGCCCCTGCCTGCTACCTGGAATTAGTGACAGGCACATGTAGAGCATATTTCACAAGGTACTTTGCGATATCGTAGTACGTAATATAGTAATTAGTACATTACACACCGAAGGTGGGAAAATGAAGAATGTCTCAGATCGCAGGAACTGGTCACACGAGCCGAAGGCGAGGGATATAAACATATTGATCTATATACAGTATAGTAAATATTTTATTTAATAATAATAAAGAATGAACCAAAGCAAGAACAGAAAAACCTACATAATCTATCCTAAAAATAACTATAAAAACCCATATTTACAAATAAAAAAGTCATAACTTCCATGCTGGTCTGGGAGCAAAGAAAAAACATAGAATGTACCAGTTGCTTTTCTTCCCGCGCAGATGGTAAAAACCCATCGAGGGAATGGGCGAAAATCATAGGAA
The DNA here is from genome assembly GCA_949127965.1 of Pandemis corylana. Classification (NCBI taxonomy): domain Eukaryota; kingdom Metazoa; phylum Arthropoda; class Insecta; order Lepidoptera; family Tortricidae; genus Pandemis; species Pandemis corylana. The sequence continues at coordinate 5,444,050 of OX421877.1, forward strand.
TCATGTTATAGGCGATGCGGCTAGCAACCCATCACTATTTTGATTCCATTGTTTGCCATCTATACGCCCATAATCTTGCTAATCGTGGCCTAGGTTTTACCACCTTAGGCTCTGTCTACCCCGTAAGGGATAAAGACGTGATTTGTGTATGTATGTAAAAAAGTCATAAAAAGAAAACCCCGTCTTATCCTACAAGCTGCGGCAGGGTCCCCTGACGCTGGCGGCATTACCGAAGAAGGATACTTTTTTTCTAGAATCTTTAAATTTCGCATACCAATTATAATATCTGAAAACTGACTTTTGGACCTTGCGAAATTCCCGTGGGATAAGAAATAAAAAGAACTTAAAAGATAGTATATTATAATTAGATCTGTATCCCGGTAGGGGCAGACAGTTGTATGATGAATACGCATGTTTGTGCCCGAGTCATGGATGTTGTATGTATTTAAGTGTGTATTTATCTACATTATATAAGTATGTTTATCTGTTGCCTGGTACCCGTAGTACAAGCTTTGCTTAGTTTGGGGCTGGGTCAATTGGTGTAATTTGTCCGAAGATATTTATTTACTTTATTTAAATTAGTGGATGGAGGTGGTATGTCACTTTGAGGTTATCTGCGCAGACGAAGTCGCGGGCAAAAGCTAGTAAAAAATAAATAAAACCTGCGACCTGAGGCTTTCTTTATCACCGCCCGAGGTGTGTACACAATTTTACGTCTTCCCTGACCAGGCAGTGGAAATTTCCGCTCGCATATTTTGGTAATGAATTTAAAGCTCTTCTTCTTATTTGTGGCGTATCAAGTCGTTACAGCGACGACAACTTCGCCAATGTCAAAGTAACAAAAATATAATTCAAAAATCTTGTAAATAAATATCGGCAACGTTGTACGGTAATAGTCAAAGACCTCCACCTGTCGGGCTCTTAGCCAACAGTCAATGATATCCCTCAGAAACTGCCAGGAAATCATTAGTCGATGCCCAGGGTGCACCGGGCCAAGCACTGCTCTTCCCCCCGGACGGCTCTTGACCACACGCGGAGGTAACCCGACTCGCACCCCGATTTAAAGCTCGTCCGTATTTATTACATACATACATACATATATCACGTCTTTATCCCTTACGGGGTAGACAGAGCCTAGGGTAACAAAACCTTAGGGCCGCATTCAACATGATTAAGGGCGTATAGGTGGAAATGGAAATCAAAATAGTGATGGGTTGCTAGCCGCTTCGCTTATAACATGATTCCTAACACTTTCACCCATTCCCTCGATGGGCTATTACCATCTGCGCGGGAAGAGAAGCAACTGGTGAATTCTATGTTTTTTTCTTTACCGGATTTATTTGTTTTTCTTTTTTCAGGTACGGTTATGATCCCGCCATAAAGAAATGTAGGGACTTTGTGTATGGCGGTTGCGACGGGAACGGGAACAATTACGAGAGCCTTGAAGAGTGTCAAGCGGCCTGCGGAAACTAAGCAAATGACAATACGCACTATAGCACAATAATACAATACCTAAAACAATTAAGTGTTATTTGTTTCATTTAAAAATTCAAAATTTATTTTTGCAAATTGCCCGCTATCAAAATGAATCAAGAATTTTTATTTCTTGATTTTTATGTTTACTTTTACGGTTTTACCGTTACCTGCTATGGGTGGTGTAGCACGCGTCACAGAATGACGAGGATCCGGGTTCGATTCCCGGCCATAGCTTTTAAAAAAATAACATTTATTACCAAAACATAAGCAGAAAGAAATTAAGTTGACTACAGATTCGAGACTAAAGAAAAAAAAACAAAGAGACACTAGGCGGGCTACTTTGCGGATCTTTCTATGTATTCTAATTTTCACTGACATTTAGAAATTTCACAAGGGCTCTTTTACATGTAATTTTTCAAACTATCAGCGCATTCGGAAATACCATCATTGCCAGGAATGCGTCGCACGAAACTCGGCAGAAAGTCATTTTTTTAAATAAAATACATTAAGCTACTACAATACTTAAATTCTACTTAAATTAATTACATTTATAAAAGGGATGTATAAGGTCCCCGAGCCTTAAATTATATAAAGTCTCTACAAGTCATTTACATTGTTGAGTGTTTAAGGTTATCTAATCAAGCGTGGCAATATTACCAAATGCTAAAAGAACAACAGGTAGCACTCCGGCAGTGCCGGCAGAAGTGAAAACTACACACTCGCACACTCGCGCAAGCGCCCAGCGCCGCTTAAACGACCCAGCGGCAACTCTTCCTCCGTCTTACGAATTTTCGATCACGGTGACGCGAGTTTAACATTTTTTACCCATCCCATAAAATTCGTATTTTCGGGGCGCGTACCCTGGCGGTCACGTGACCTGACGCGAGATTAACATTTTTTATCCGTCCACAACGACGCTAAAGAAGTTTTCACTTGACAAAACAATAGACCGACTTTCGAGATGTTCAGTCAAGGGCAAAAATTTACCTATGCAGCCAAGACGTCAAAAACATTTAATGTGTCGAAAATAGATTACTATAGATAGAACATTATACAACAGCTTCGTTTTTTTTTCTGGCTCGCGCGGTTTGCGTATTTGCCACAAACGCGTAAAGTTAGCTAGGGAAACGTGAAAAAGTACGGAATTTGGAATAAAGTGTCAGGAAAGGATTATTATGGGATTGCGTAGGAAAACAGCTTCGTTATGAATACGGGCAGATTGGCAATACACGTGAAACCCCAGTGCTGCCATACGCGGCGCGCTAGACAGTCTGAGGTTGTTGCGCGGGAAAACGATTGTCATTTGTCAGTATGAAAAGAAACGGACGCGCAGAGTGACCTCGGGAACTATCCCGCGTTTCTTAATTGATAACTAGACTTTTCTTTTCGTTACAGTATGCTTAGTGTAAGTTTTCAGTCCCAAAATACGTCTCGCACGCGTTTGCGTTAAAATAGCAATTACTATGAAAACGTGAACAGCGCCACCAGCGGAAAGTTTGCACAACAAAGACAGCGAGTATAACTTTTCGTGAACGCGCTCACCTTCGAATACGTTAACGCGGAACTCATCGAGCGCGTTTGCCGTACGGTCTATCTTAAGTTCCAATCAGTGTTGCCAATTCTAAAGCAATTACCGTGATTTCATAATTAGAAATAAGAAACGTTTATTGTTTAAAACATTGGTACTTCCTTTAATTTCAGTTATTATAATTATTATTACTATTTTATTTATGTTTAAAACTGTGTTATTTTTATTTATAACGTAGGTATCATGCTAAGCAAAAAAATAAATCTAAATGTAAACCAATAATTGAGATAAAATTACTTGCTTGCTTACCATCAGGTGACTCACTTGCTTGTTTGCCTTCCTTGTCGTATAAAAAAAATATTTTTATGAGTCTTAACAGATATTTTATTATTGTAGTATATTAATTTATATTTGTAATAATAATAATCATCATCTTTCCAGCCTATATACGGCCCACTGCCGGGCACAGGCGCTCAGGCCTCTCAGAATGAGAGGAATTTTGCTATAGGATAGGGCCCAGTGCGGATTGAAAACTCACGACATTTTACTAAACCGAAAAGCCCTGTTATTCCGAATTCGCTACAATTTTTCAGTACATGTTGTCGTCACTGTTTTTGTTTATAGATAAAATCACGTAATTCGGCGTGCCTCTTGGCATAGGCCTCCTCCATTTATTGAAGAGCTTGGGCTATAGTTCCCACGAGGGCCCAGTGTGGATTGGGAACTTCACACACACTATTGAATTTCTTCGCAGATGTGTGCAAGGTTTCCTCAGGATTTCTTCACCGGAAAAATCATGGCAAATTTCAAATGTATTTTTGCACATAAATTCCGAAAAGCTTAGAGGTGCCAGCTCAGAATTCCAACTCACGACTCTCTGTTTGAGAGGCCACAGGTCAAACCATTAGACTATCACGGCATTTTTGTTAATAATTTATATTAATTCTTACTAAATTCTAATAATTCTAACAAAAATATCATTTAAATTATATTATGCTGTGTATTTTTTAAACTTATTTTTTAATTTAGTCTACTAGGTACTGCAAATCGTAATGTTTCTAGTTCAACCAAAAAAAACTGTAACAGATTGGCTGATGACTTCCGCTATAAATACTTGAGTTATGTTCTTATTATTATTAATTTTGACGATTTCATCAGAAATACTTATATTTGTGACAAGCATGATTTTATACATACATACACAAATCACGTCTTTATCCATTACAGGATAGATAGAGCCTAAGGTTGTAGACCTACGACACTGTGGACGTACCTATAGGTGGAAAGCGGAACCATAAAACTGATGGGTTGCTAGCCGCATCGCCTATAACATGATTCCTATGATTTTCGCTCATTCCGTCGATGGACTTTAACCACCTGCGCGGGAAGGAAGCAATTGGTACATTCTATGTTTTCTCTTTGCTTCCAAATCAGCATGGATGTTTTTATACAATATATTTTTTGTTGAGTAAATAAATAAATCTAATATAAATCTATACTGAGCCAATAGTAATTAAAAGCTATTATGTAGTAGGTAAGCGATAATGTACACCGTAATATTGGAACTTTAAATCTTTCAAGAAAGATCTTCATTGAACTCGGCAATTGAAAGATGGGCACTGGCAACACTATTGATATCTTTTGACGTTTGACGTTTAACTTTTTCCTAAATTTGAATTGAATTGAATTATTATTTGTTGTATTATTTGTGTCACTTTAATGAGTGAGAATTGGTTTGTTGTACTTGGAAAAATAGTACAATAAAAGGAAGCATAACAAACAGAATAAAGATGACCATCGTTCAGAGTTGAACATACGAATTAAGAAGAACTGGCTAGGCTGCATCGTTGCAGAACTAACCTCAAAGAAAAGGTTCGTGTTGGCCTGATGCCTTATTTTCTTTAAAACAACAGAACTTGGTTTAATATACTTTACATACATACGTAAATAAATCACGTCTATACATCTATCAATATCTTTTCTTTACAAACAACTCAAAAAACGTATGAGTTTAAGTTGCATATTAATGAACATTTCTGAGAATGGCTGCAAGTTGTAGATACAAAAGAGATTTTCATTAAACTAATTATTTTATGGATTTTGTTTCAGATTATTTTAGACATTCAGATGTTCATCAAATCGTTCAGATAGAAGTTGGCATAAAAAATTGCAATAACATTTCATAACTATGACTGAGGCCCATTCTATATTCATCAGGTGGAGAGTTGAGAGTTGAAGACCAATGGCATTTTGCCCATCCTGCAACCCCATTTATATGCCACTGCACTAAATTAGCAATATTAAAATAATACCTACACCAAAATAAATGTTGTTGCCTATTTTTATTTAACCGTGTGCTTATTAAGTTTTGTTTGTTTTGCTCTTCTCTGTGTACTATGGAACCAATTCTTGACTCACTGTGAACCGTTTTTACACTAAATATCATAGTGATGGTTCATTTAATTTAAAGGACAATCATTATGCCTTTTGAGGCTTGATTCACCACACTATGTTAAGTTTCTGTTATCTTAGATTCCATCTCTATTTATCTACCACGAAACAGACAAGAGAAAGAGATGTCATCATAGATAACAACTGACACTAAAGATAACTGGAACTTAACAGAGTGGTGAAACGGCCCCTACTGTGCGAATTTTGTATGGGAAGTCCGGGATTTCTGTCTTATTGGTTGTCTGGTAGTGATTGCTATTAAGCAATAAGACCACATATTGTCTACTGTGCACTTTATATTCCAGACAGCTATACATATGCATGGACATATTGAATAACATTTAGTTATTGCTTTCATGGTGCTTGATATATTTAGAAATTTTAGAATACTAACTGCTGTGAGATCTTGCATTGACAATCTAGTAGTATATTTTAAATCCCTGCGACAAAATATAGAAAAATTAAAAGAATTGAACTAAAAACAAAATCCTTTTTATTCAGACCAAAGTCAGCATCAACGAAATTAAAGTAGCTTACACTTGAGTTATATACCTGTCATACATTTATGCCATGTTGCCATGTACCTCATCCAAATATAATAACCTAATACACATTACAACACAGGTACTCATGTCATGCCAATAAATACATTCATCATTTTTTATTAGGTACAACCACACACATAAATCACGTCTTTATCCCTTATGGGGTAGACAGCCTAACGTAACAAGACAAAAAGGCCATGTTTAGCATGATTGGGGTGGACTGGGAATAGGTAGGTACAAGTCTTTAATTAATTTGCAATATATGTATGTATGGTTGTATGGGTGGAATCTTGCAACTCAATTTTCAATTGAAGCAGATGTCTTCAAGCAATCCAGCTGAAATTTTCTAAACCAGGACCGCCTCCGCAAGAGGGAAATCTTCAACATTTGGTACACATGCTTAGGATAAAAATGCAAGTACCTACAGTCAACAATGAGTAAAAAAGCTTGCATTAAAAATGTTTTTCTTTTTAACAAATCATAATATATCTATCTTAACTTATTGGAGGGTTCTACTGTAGTGTTGTTTATTTGCAGTTAAAATGTAAAAGTAATTTGAGGCGAGCCATAATTTCCTCATGACATAAGTACACATTTATTTATTTATTTATTTCTTACAACACATCTAACTTGATACCTATAGGGCCGGATTATCTATTATTCGAGCAAACCAGGCCACTTGCTAAGGGATTGAAAAATGGAAATGACAATTTTATCTGATTGGTATCCTAATTGTAAATGTTATTTAAGTAGGTAGTATAAATATAAACAAAATTACAATGCCAGAAATAGTAGGTGGTTAGGTTACAATGATAAAACATTGCTGTTTAAAAATTTTCACCCAATTGAAACCATTCAATGCGAGCATGTATTGTAACAGAAACACATGAAGTAGAAGTATTCTGGATTTAGTTACTGGACTTCATTATTTACTTCTACGGGTGAACCTATTCGGTTTCAGTTTTTTTATTTTAATGCAGGTTTTCTAACAGTGGGTGGGTCTTAGACATCGCCGGTCCCGGGGAACAAAAAGATAACTGCAAAAACCAAATTTTTCAGGAAAAATAAAATAGATGTTTCGCTCAATTGTGACTTGTATATTGAACGTAAACGGTCGGTAGTTAGCTTTATGCAAAGTTAATTTTTCATTACGTTTCAATATGTTACTGTGGCACACGAGAAATGTCTCAAAAGAAAGATATTTAAGAAATAGTAACTTAGTCAAAATAGATCATTCACTATTACGCGTTAAGACGTATATCATTTTATTCGGTGTTTATCGGGGTCAAACGCTAATATTGTACCATTGGTGTACCATTTTATTCGACTACTTTTTAATGTGATTGCCGTGCAAGATAATAGTGCAATATCATTTTATTCCCGTAATTATTAAGATTTTTTTTTTTACTAAGGGTTTTAGGAGACTTTTATAACTAAACAATAATATGATATTCAACATTGCAATTATATTACGAACGATTCACATAGCAAAAACAGTCATTAATTTCTTAAAATCAAAGTTTTCCATTATAAAACGTGCAACAATACCACTAAAATTTAAGTATGTCTCAATCAAATAGCAATAAATGCCAGTTTCATAAAGTAACTAAAATCAAAAGTTTTTTTTCAGACTAATAACTTTAAGTTTGAAGCATAAAATCAAACCAAATAATCTACGCATTTGGTATTATTTTTCATCAGTCCAATATAATAATAATTATATTATAATTAGTTCTTTCATTGAGCACTAACCCGGGGGACTATTAAACATGAAATCAGGTAAATCAATTGCCATCATCTTCGTCTTGGTTTTCATTAATTGCAGAACTAGTATTAACGCCCAGGGAGTCATAAAAGCCATGGCAATGGGCTGGGATGTCTCCTGACTTGCAAAGACTGATAAGGTCATCATGTAAAGGCTTACTTATAGGCAAGGGCTCTGTACATAGCACTTGCAGTTCAAAATCGTAGGCAGGATTTGAGTTGACTAAAGGAGCTGCGGTTTATCTTGTTCCCCGCTTGCTTCATGTTTTTGGACAGGTTCGGTTCGGTTTTTATTTTGGCCACAGCAACCCTCGAAGTAAAATGATGCATTTTTGATACCTCTTTGTTTTTCATTAAGTAGGAATTGCCATATACTGCTACCGATTTCATTAGCTCCTCGTTTTGCAACCTGAGCATGCCATACATAGCAATAGCCTTTACTTCGAATGGAATCATAATGCCGGAATAAAGGATTGCCGATAAATGTTAGCGTAGGCAGACCCCGGAACTCAAAAGACACTGAAAGAAAAATACGACAAGCATCAGAGAAATAAGGAAGGTGTACGCCAAATTAAAAAAGAGGACAAGAAATCGGCAGATACTCAGGTTGCAAAACGAGGAGCTAATGAAATCGGTAGCTGTATATGGCAATTCCTACTTAATGAAAAACAAAGAGGTATCAAAAATGTATCATTTTACTTCGACGGTTGCTGTGGCCAAAATAAAAACCGATTCATAGTTACAACGTTAAAGAAATGCTTCAAAACAAAAGGAGTTTTATAACATAAAAGCACTAATAAATAATAAGAATTGGGTCCAATATGAGGTAGGGCAAAAAGTATTATGGACACAGATAATGGAAGTGAGAGTCGCTTGCTCACAGCCCTCAATTTTACAGTATAAATATGATTTTGAGTCTGGATTCTGGATATTCTTAAATGAACATAGAATCTGTCCAAAAACATGAAGCAAGCGGGGAACAAGACAAACCGCAGCTCCTTTAGTCAACTCAAATCCTGCCTACGATTTTGAACTGCAAGTGCTATGTACAGAGCCCTTGCCTATAAGTAAGCCTTTACATAACGACCTTATCAGTCTTTGCAAGTCAGGAGATATCCCAGCCCATTGCCATGGCTTTTATGACTCCCTGGGCGTTAATACTAGTTTTGCAATTAATGAAAACCAAGAGGAAGATGATGACAATTGATTTACCTGATTTCATGTTTAATAGTCCCCCAGGTTAGTGCTCAATGAAAGAACTAATTATAATATAATTATTATTATATTAGACTGATGAAAAATAATACCAAATGCGTAGATTATTTGGTTTGATTTTATGTTTCAAACTTGAAAATAAATCTTTTGTTTTTAGTTACTTTATGAAACTGGCATGTATTGCTATTTTGATTTTTGATTAAGCTATAATGATTAAGACATAGGTACTTAAATTTTAGTGGTATTGTTGCACGTTTTATAATGGAAAACTTTGATTTTAAGCAATTAATGACTGTTTTTATTATGACTGTGAATCGTTCGTAATATAATTGCAATGTTGAATATCATATATTATTGTTTAATTATAAAAGTCTCATAAAAACCCTTAGTAAAAAAAATAATCTTATCTAATAATTACGGGAATAAAATGATATTGCACTTCACTTATACTCCAATCACAGCAATAATTATATAATTTTTGAATTAATCAATCGAAATCGAACACTAAAACATATGACATGTCGATATTTAAGCCACTGTAATTTACATTCGACCCGTGCATGTGACAAAAGGATATGGCAATACTTTTTATAGTTCCTTTTCAAATGTGTAGTTTTGGTGAGCGCCATTGCACGAACAGTATCTAGCGGCTTGCGACGAGAATACAAAGATAACTGCGCATATCATTACTTAGCGATCTAATTTTGATGAGAACATAATAATATGGATGTTTGTCATGCGATGAGCTATAAATAAAAACATTGAAAACTATTGTATTATTTTTTAATTTTGTCATTTACCGTACAAAAAATGCGAAAAAAATTGAGCTGGTGCATTGGCACCTACGGATTCCAAATATGATATAAAAATAAAACTAAGATAATGGCGGTTATCATTTTGTTCTCCGGGGCCGGCGACATGTATTATCAAAACTAGCTCAACTGTTTGCAAAAGATTTTCTATAAATCTACACAGTTTAGTTACTAATGTGTGTCCCATTTCCCTGATAACACAAAGAACTTAAATACAAATACATTGTATTTATGTCAATAATAATAATTAGCCATCAAGACCTAGAAACCAAAGCACAGGACTGCAATGATTGGAAGTTCCTACTTCAAATCCTTCATTAACCTTGCTGTGGGACCTCAGGATAATCATCATCATCATCATCAGATTATGTTAACACTTCTTGCTGGTGTTGTTTTCATGCAGCCTTCTCAGCCAGTTTGCCAGCCTGATCTCCGATTCCTCCGACCGATTTCTCCGACTCCTAGTCCTACAGGGTTACGAAATCCATTTCATGACACATTTCCGCACATATCCTTGCTATTGCTGTCAGCTTCGCATCTAGCGGAGACTAGTACTAAATGGAAGAAGATTTTAAGCATCCTTGGCGTAATTCCTGTTCGTCCGTAAGAACGCCATAGTTAGAAATGAAACAAAGTTCTGGTATTTCGCCCTAATAATTTGATAATTTTTTCGTACTTTTTAGATTACTAATAGATTTCCGCGGCGTAGAATGGCGTAGAGCAGGAAGGCTCAAACATAATATCACTTTTCACTGTATTTCTCCAACAATTGAATTCTTTAGTCTGTTTGCTTTGACAGCTGTAGCGGCAGCCATTTTGAATTAAAAAAAACCTTAAAAACGTAACGTTAATCGATGTGAGCAAACGCATTCGCAAAAGTTTTTCGAAACGCACTGAGTATGACGGTTTTGTGAACATACGATCGTCGCATTCGACAGCTCCCTGCGACAATAGTAAAGTTGGACGCTGTTATGCAATACTATACCAACCCTCAAGATGTCCATTTTAAGAAAATCGTGTTTAAATATGACATCAACATATTTCTCAAAATGGGGCCTCTGATAATATAGGAATCGACGATTTCATAAATGTATTATAATACTCAAGTGATCTTTGAAGATGTTAAGCATTTGTAAATATTGGAAATATATACAATTACCTATTTAATAAATCGCATATTCGTTTTTAGAAAAATGTCGAATCAGCAATATTATATGACATAATGATTTGTCTCATGACACATTATTGCAAAATTACAAAAAAGTTTTTGAATATGACCTGATTCATTTTAAATACCTTGAAACATTATTGCAAAATTCGATACAAAGTACTATTTGAATATGATCTGATGAATCTAACCAATCGATTATTTAGAATATTGAATACCAAACGTTAATCAATGACGTTTACAATTTATGAATGTAAAAAAAAAGGTTTAAAATTAAGATGAGTTTTTAAAATTTGAAAGTTAACCTTACAAGCGGTTTGATAAAACCCAGTAAAATACGCAAAATTTGAACTCGCCTTCAATGTGTGCAGTAGACCATGTCATCCAAATTGATTTTCTAAATAGTATTTATCCAACTAGCCATGAAAACACTATATTAATTAATTATTTAAGCCAACGTCCGTTACTGCCACTCGGGCAAATATCCACACAAATTAAGCAATAATGTGTCAAGCCTCATAACTCATTTTTATCAAAACAGATGAAACAATTACCCACGATCCCACGAATATTTGTGTTAAGGCACTTGATACAGTACTGTAGATTATCCCGTAGAGGATTTTGGTTGTGTGTCAACAGTTTTTTTTAATTATTAAGTATAAAATTTATTTGAGTCACTTAAAACACTTTTGAAAGATTTAGTTTATTATCTAAGGAAGCGAATGGTATCAATATCTCGATGTTTGACATTTTGTGGGTTGACACAGTATTGCATAGCAGCGTCCAGTTAACGTTAAATGGATCGAAACGTCAAACCGTCAAAGTCAAACCCAGCAACTGTCAGCCAGACAAACTTCACTCATGTCATGTCGCAATGCAACAATGCCGGCAAGAACAAGAACCATATTTTAGAGGTATTAGAGCGAAAGTAGCAAGAAAAAGTGGGTAAAGAATACAAAACAATATGCTCAAATACAGGAGATAGTTACACATTATGAAATACTCGAAAGGACATGAAGAAAAATGTGACAAATAAGTGAAGTGTAACATAATTATGCCGCGGCCTTCCTGCCTCTCTTGGGCCGCTTCCGCTGCACAGCAATACGCTAGTACTCTTTATTATGCAGTGTTAGCAGCCTCTGCAGGCATGACCGCGAGCCCACTGCCCCGGGCATGACATTCGGAATCCCGTGTAGCTTAGCGAGTGATACGATGCGATGCTTCTCGCCGCCACTATCCAGTACTAGCACAATGACCACACCATCTCTCATCCAACACTTCGAACGTTTTCCTCGTAGCCATGAACGCGTAGTAACGGAGTTGGGTCAGAAACTCTGTTACTGCTACACCCAAACCAGGAGCGTGACATCTTTGAAGTGGACCAAGATGGGCCGCTTCTTGCCGGTCTGAGGACGTCCAGTTCAGAAGCTCCTGCTCACATCGGTATCAGACACATGGCACTTCACCAGGCACTTGCAAATAATCACTGCCAGCGCAACAGTTTTCTCATATATCAGCGAGAGCCTCAGGAATGATCCTGAGGAAGTATATAGGACAGTTTTTATCCTGGAAAATCACATAGCTCCCGTGCGTGAAGCTAAGTAAGTGCTAAGCGAAGTCTGCGCAGAGTCGCGGGCAACAGCTGGTGTACAATAAAGAGTTAAACGTACAAACATACATACATACTTTGGAAATATGATTAAGAAAATGTTTTATACCTTTATTTTCACATTGGTAAACTGTGGCCCATATTTTACAAAAATAACTCTTTTTTTTCTGTATTTACTTTGTAACTATTTAATTTTAATTAAGTAAGAATGCTTAGGTACGCCTTATTTTAAAGGGTACCAACTATTACCGACCGCTTAAATGAGTCCCCGCAGGCACACTACCCGCCCGCTCCTCTCTCGGTCTCCTTTGTCGTCCTACCCCGCGCCCCTGTGCCGCGCGGGCGAGGACTCAGTTAAGAGGTCGTTCTATAGCACATCGTTTATTAATATGTTTTTTTTGTTTCACACGCTTGTGAGCGGGCATTACGCTGAGCTACCTACAAAATGTAAAATATAATGTAGGTAGGCAAGTAGTTTGTATAAAGCTCTTAAAATAAATGTTCAAAAAAGTGCCTTCTTCCTTATTAACCTCCTACTTGTAGATCATTTTGGTTCGTCGCTTTTAAACTACAAGTCCACAGCGCAGCATCGTTAATAAATTTGCTAAAGAAACTTGAACCTTATTTTTACTAAATTATTATAAGGGAGAGCCTTCTCACTAGTTCTGAGACGGGTCTGAGTTAAGTATGTACGTAAACTTTATCATAATCATCATTCACATTTGACGCCTTATTTCAATAGCACACACACAGCGCGGTTGCTACACATATTTTTTAGTATAAATATATGTAAGTATAGACTGGTGTCATTCACAGCAACAACCAAAGTGGCTCTTATTATTATGTTATTAAAGGGTAATTTTGTCCAAAGATGACACTAGAGTAGCGGATACCAATTAACAAATTCAATTAAACTTCCGCAGTGGCCGTGGTCCAGCGGATGGCCCGGTGGTCTAAATTCAGTACACATCCCTTCATTTTCGCGTTCAAACCCCGGGATCGGGAGGCGTAATTTTTGCTTTTTTCTTTTTTTTTTTTTTTTACATACACATCACGTCTATATCCCTTATGGGGTAGACACAGCCTTTCCTTTTTTCCTTTTTGCTTTTTATTTAATTGTAATTAGGAACGTTTGGGCTTTATTTTTAAGGAGTTAGCACGGTAAGTCGTTGTTTTAGTTCACACGTATTCGTGTGCGCGCATAACGCTTCCTACATGTAAAATAAGTAAGTAACTAGGTAGTTTGTAAAAAGGACTTAAAATATATATCCAAAAAGTGCTTAGTTCCTTAATTAACCTCCTTTACGCATTTGCGAGCCATCACAATGTGTAAGAAAGAGATACAAGATCGCAAGCACTTTGGTGCGCCGCGTTTAGACCGTTAATAAATTTGCTAAAGAAACTTGAACCTTATTTTTGCTGAATATGAGGAGTGAGAGCGTTCTCACTAGGTAAAAACATAGTGACAAACTTAACTACTGCGTTCACGAACGTTAACTGTCACGAAAGTGACAGTTGGAACTTATACTCGCGAGGAACTTACGCAGTCGAAGTGAACAGTGACATCTGTGAGAAACGCAACGCCAAGTGAAACGAACTCACCGAATTTGTATGGAATACGCGCCGCGACGTGACAACGTAACAGCGTTCGAGCGCATACTATTGTGACGGTGAAAAGAAACGTATCGTTATGAGTTAGCTCGTTTAACTATTTCGAATAGTAAACGAAAATTTGTTGCAAAACTTACACTAGACGTACTGTGCATTGTTGTGGTATTACCTTAGTTACAGCTAAAGTTTGTCATACTGTTTCGGTGTCGAGTTTGTTACAATCAGGGCTTGGTATTCGAATATTCGAATAATAGCTTAGAAACTATTCGTAATATTCGAATAGAAAATTTGGACGAATATTCCAAGCCCTAGTTACAATAGTAGACTTCGGTTAATTGTCTTAAACAGTTTCATTTAAAATCCGAATCACCTTTACTTGCCCACGCTAAGCACACGATTTAGACAGGTCTTGATCCTTTACATTCTCTTTCCGATAATATAGGTACCTACACCCAGGGAACGAAACCAATTTTGAAACACCAGTTAATATCGTTCAGAAAACCGGTATAATTACGTTAATTGGATTAACCGGTTAACGGAGGGAACTAAATTAGAAGTATTAAAATAACTATTACTTCCATACTGGTCTGGGAGCAAAGAAATAACAAAGAATGTACCAGTTGCTTCTCTGCCCGCGCAGATGGTAAAAGTCCATCGAGGGAATTGGGCGCAAATCTTAGCAATCATGTTATAGGCGATGCGACGAGCAACCCATCACTATTATGATTCCCCTTTCCATCTATATGCTCACAATTATGCTAACCGTGGCCTTATGGTCTTGTTACCATAGGCTCTGTCTACCCCGTAAGGGGGTATGACGTAATATGTGTATGAGTATGTATGTGTAAAATAATACCAGTGACCGGTTAATACGAAGAAGGGAATTCTGGATCTCGCGTTCACCGATACGAAACCGGTTTTACTCAAAGCAACGCCGCCCCCACCGCGCCGCACGCGCTGAGTCACGCCGCGATGCCCATTCTATCTCTTTCCTGCATGCGCTGGCAACAGAGAATATTTAAAGAGAAATGACAAGAGATGGCGTTTTAAACCAAGTTAACCGGTTAATTTCGCTAAAAAACCTGGATTGGAGCGAGAACCGGTTTTTAATAACCGGTTATAAAATCGGTAACCATATTGTAAATCGCAATCCATTTCGGTTTCAGTCATTGACCCCAAATCGGTTAATTTGATAAACCGGTTTCCGATCCCTGTACCTTTAACAAACAATAAGGTCAGTGACAACATTTGGCATTTTTTTTTATATGAATAGGAAGGCAAACGAGCAAGTGGGTCACCTGATGGTAAGTGATCACCACTGCCCATAGACACCCGCAACCCCGGAGGGATTGCAGATGCGTTGCCAACCTAGAGGATTAAGATGAAATGCCTCTTGTGCCCGTAATTTCCCCGGCATGATGCCTATATCGATATTTATGCACTCGACTGTACACCTCAGAGCCACTAGAATTAGTAGGATAAAGAAGTTATACAAACATACTTACATACTTATTTTTGATTAACTTCCATGCTGGTCTGGGAACAAAAGGACAAACATGAAATGTACCAGTAGCTTCTCGTCCCGCGCAGATGGTAAAAGCCCATTGAGGGAATGGGCGAAATTCTTAGGAATCACGTTATGGGCGATGCGGCTAGCAACCCATCACTATTTTGATTTTCCTTTCCAGCTACACGCCAACCATGCTAAACGTGGCTTTTAGGTCTTGTTACCTCAGAGATTTCTCCCATAACACGTGATTTGTGTATGTGTTTATTTCATCTCCAGTGTTAAGTTCTCCATGGACAGATGGAGCCTCTTTGTCTGACCTCAAATTGCATTTGCAGCACTCGGCGTCATGCTTTTGCAATGGTCACCAGTCACACATACGCGTAACGACTCTCATTCCGCCCTCCTTGATTGACAGTCCATGAGTTTGTCACCTCTACTGATCTGATTTTGATTTCTTCTCAGAGCCTCTTGTGTAAGTTTTCTATACTAATATTATAAACAGGAAAGATTTGATTGTTTGTTTGTTTGAATTGAATAGGCTCCGAAACTACTGGACCGATTTCAAAAATTCTTTTGCCGTTACAAAGCTACATTATCACTGAGTGACATAGGCTACTTTTTACCGCGGGAAAATACCTTTTCCTACGGGAAAATTAATTTATCGCGGGCGAAGCTGCGGACGGAAGGCTAGTCGCATATAAGAACGTCTCGACCGTGAACGTCTCAATTACATTTCTAAATGTCATTGAAAATTAGAACACATAGAATAATCCGAAAAGTAAACCTGTGGCCGGGAATCGAACCCGGATCCTCGTCATTCCGTGACGCGTGCTATACCCCTACACCACCCATAGCAGGCTTCGAATTATTCTACCTGTTACTAGATGTCACGTGGCCTTTGTTACTATGCGATTTTTTGTCGCTAAGCGTCATCTGTTTGAATGATGTGTCTGTACGACACAATTACAAACTCCCGTGAAACATCTACTGCTCACCAGGGACGAGAGAAGGCGCTGTTTTTCAAATGATAGGTACCTACTATCAAATGAATCAAGATTTTTTATTTCTTGATTTTTATGTTTGTTTTTACGGTTTTACTATGGAATAATTGGCAGCGCTACTTGCGGATCGCAACGGCAACAAACTGTATGCTTAGTTTGCATTCAAATGTCAAATACTATGGAAACAGTTTGTTGCCGTTTCGATAGATACATAATAGTCCATGTCAGATATAGGTAGGTACCTATTAATCCCGTTGTAATAAATATTTCGTTAATGTAATTATCCAAGGAAGCAGGTCAATATAGCCAGCAACATTGTGATTGTTAGTTTGTTAGATTGTAAGACATGGGACAAGGTACTGTAGGAATAGGTTCGGCTGGTTTTATGCTGGCAGGTTTTGGTTGCTGGCTGCTTTGAATATCGAACACTCGTTCGATATTTTAAAATATTTTGTTTTGGAACTTGGGACGGCTCTCAGATCAGCTTGAACCGAAAGCCACATAGACTGAAAATGTTAATATTTTGTAATGAATATTTAAAATTGAAATAAAAGTTAGCAAGTTTGTGTCAAGATTTCAAGGTTATATGGCCAGCAGACTTTATGCTTCCAAGGAGGAATTAAAAAGGACGATCATGCAGATGGAAGACGTGTCTTTAACCCAGATATGGGCAGTAAGATACAGGGAGTGGAGTTACCTGTAAAGCTATCCAAGGAGCATTTTACTCATATTTTTGCTCAAGGAGACGCCACGCCAACGGCCGTGAGAAAGCAAACTCCGCAATCTGAATACGATACGCCGCAAACGCCCGCAACAACCGTTGGACCGCAGGGAGCTCATCAATCAAATAAATAAATATCCACTTCTTATACGCCATACGGAAGGTACAATTTGCGACCTAGTGTTATTGTTCTCTCCAGTTAAATAAAACAGCTGATATAAATTACAATATTATTATAATCAAATAAAATTAGAAGAACATGGAATACTTTCAGACGCCATTCCCGCCGAGTGCATGGCCTTGACAGTTCTAAAGTACTTCGTTACAATCAGCAACTTATTTTATTAAACATTTTAATAACTGTTATTATAATCATAGCAAAAACGTGTAAATTAAAGAAACATTAAAAGAACTTCATTCCTTTTGCATTATTGCCAAAATAAACATTATATCATTTATTGACTAAACTTAAGGAAAGTAATCGGAACGGACACATACCAAAAATATCAAATTAACTGGCGGCCTACTCCGAAGCTAAAAACCCGAACCCCGTACCGCGCCGTCCCGCTCACACTAATGGTGTTTAATTGGAGAGTGAGAGGGACGGCACGTCACAAACCCCAAACTTCGATCTTGGGAGTAGCCCCCCTGTTGACATACCTACGGAATTACAAAAGAGTAGGTGCTTCAACCAACCACTTATTTTTATAGAATCTAACAGTTCGTCCATCCTGATAAATGTTCACGTCCCCGTGAACTATGTACCTACTGTAATAAAACGTAACAAATTTACCATTAATAGGCATAAAATCTTCATTACATAAAATTAAAAACTTCTACTTTGCAATAACTTCTATATTCATGTTAGATATAGATCCACTTTGTTTTAAATCTATTTATCCCAATTATTGACACACATTTTAGTTGTTATTATACTTTGTTTTGCAACAAATGCATGTATAATGAACATAAATCAGACAATTTCATACATTATACATTATATCATATTATACATTATTCGGAATCAATATTTATGCCAACAAGAGTTGCACTTTGCATCTCTCCACACAAGTGCACTTTGCACATTCACTTGGCGTACTATATCTCGTGAATTGGAAGCGTCGTGCACTTTGCACGTTTGCATCGATACGCACTTTGCGTAAGTATATGTTTTTGGTGCGCACTTTGCGCGAATATATAATGGCACACTTTGTGCTTTTACCTTCTTCACATAAACTCAATATGCACTTTGCATTTTGTACAATAACTATAATACGATTTAACTATTGTACTAAGAGGATTATCATTCAGTTAACTGCTCATTAACGCTGCTCTCATCACTATCAGAGTGTTCGCCATTATTTTTGTTATAGCACAACCAAGGAAATATTTTATCCACAGCAAATACCCCTTTATATGTGACTGATCCCTTTTTTGTAAGAGGTGTATCAGTAACTTCGTACCTGTCGTGATCAAATACTTTTGTGATCCGGTACGGCCCCTGTAGCTTAGGCAATAACTTTTTACTTTGACCACTTACGTGAACTGCTCTTTCTACACGAACTAAATCTCCACACTGAAATTTGGGTGGCATTTTCCTCTTCTTATCAAAACCCACCTTTTGTTTTATTTGCGATTCAACTATATGTTCGTCAACTTCTGTTCTAATAGCCGTCCGATTGTCAGAATCGCTTGGCTGTTCATAATCATCGGTAATATCAGGATATATTTCAGACATCAAGGGACCTTCACTCACACCAGTTAATTTAAGGCCAAACAATACTTCTGAAGGAGATTTTCCTGTTCCTTTATTAAGAGTATTGTTTAGTCCCCACTGTACCTGTAGTAACTTTTCGTCCCAGAGTCTTTCGTCATTGCCATGATTTTGGGCAGCCAACGAGTCTAAAATCGTCCGATTGTATCTCTCCACTTGCCCGTTAGCACGCGGAGAGGCAACTGCATTTAAAATGTGCTTCACTCCCACATCATTTATAAAGCTTTTGAATTTAGCACTAGTAAACGAACTACCTCTATCACTTATCAATCTGATGGGTAATCCAAAGATCCCAAAATATTCTTTAAGAACAGAAATTGACGTCTTCGATTTAGTATTTTTCACGGCCTTTAATACAATGAATTTAGAATACGCGTCTATAATTACTAAAATATGTGTGTTTTTCTTTTTACTCGTTACAAACGGTCCCACATGGTCGATGTGGATTGTGTGGAAGGGTGTTGACACTTTGGGTATTGGGTGCATATACCCTTGTTTCTTTCCCGCTGGTAATTTATTATGTGCGCACTGGAGACAAGCATTGACGTACTTTTTGATAAACTTTCGCATGCGAGCAAACCAATAATGCTGTTTTATTCTTTCAAACGTCTTCTCAAATCCAAAGTGTCCTATATCGTCATGGTTTTTTTGTAGAATTTGCCATCGACAACCCTTCGGTACAACCCATCTCAACCCGTCATCGGTATTCCTGTAAACACGATCCCTTTTTACTACGAAGTTTTTACGAACTTCAACAACATCATCATAATCTGAGTTCGTTAAAATATCTCTGAGCCTTTTAATTTCAGTGTCATCGGATTGGACTGTCGCTAACCAGTCATTATCGATGATCATAATATCACGAGCTTCAATAACTTTTACCACCCCCGCGTCGTCCGACACTGGATTTCTACTAAGGGCATCGGCATGTGCCATGCGCTGTCCTGGCCTATACACTATCTCGCAATCATATTCCTGAATTAAACTCCACCACCTTGCAACTCGAGGTATCATATCGCGTTTCAAGAAAGTTGCCCTTAAAGAGTTACAATCCGTAACGATCGTAAAGTTTGATCCTAGAACATATGTACGAAATTTAGTCAAAGAGGCAATTACGGCGAGAGTTTCTAACTCATAAGATGAGAAATGAGACTCTTCGGGTGACGTCTGCCGGCTATAATATGCTACAGGCTTAAATAACCCATCATCTTGTTTTTGAATAAGTACACTGCCAATGCCCGACTTACAAGCGTCTGTATGAATTTGAGTCTCAGCTTTGGGGTTGTACAACGCTAAAACTGGTCTCGATGTGAGCGCATCCTTCAATTTACAAAACGCATCCTCCTGTTCACCGTTCCATAACCACTGACCACCTTTCTTTAGTAACGTTGTGAGAGGTTTGGCAATCTGCGAAAACCCTTTTATGAACCGCCGAAAAAAACTTGCCAAGTCAAGAAATTGCCTTACGTTATGAACATCTTTAGGGCGAGGAAAGTTAAATACTGCCTCTGTTTTTCTCAAACCGG
The DNA here is from genome assembly GCA_949127965.1 of Pandemis corylana. Lineage (NCBI taxonomy): Eukaryota > Metazoa > Arthropoda > Insecta > Lepidoptera > Tortricidae > Pandemis > Pandemis corylana. The sequence continues at coordinate 5,464,761 of OX421877.1, forward strand.
GTCGAATGCCTTCGTTTGATATTTCAAATCCCAAGTAATCAACATTAGTGTGAAAGAAGTTACATTTTTGCGGTTTGAGTGTTAAGTTTGCCGCTCGCAATTTTTCTAATACCGCTCTTAACCTTTCTATTCCCTGCTCAAATGTTGTAGATGGTATTAATATATCGTCCATATAAGCTAAAGCCGAATCAAATCTTGCGTTTCCTAACATCAAATTTATTGTCCTTTGAAAAACCGCTGGAGCATTCGCTAAACCGAACGGCATTCTGTTGAATTCAAATTGTCCGTCCGGTGTAACAAACGCTGTTTTTAATTTGGCATCCTCTGTAAGCGGTACCTGATAATATCCAGATGCCAGATCCAGTGCACAAAAGAATTTGTTTCCAGCTAAACGATCGATTTGATCTTCTATCCGAGGAAGAGGGTAATGCTGCTTTACAGTTTTTTTGTTAAGTGCGCGATAATCTACGCACAACCTTTTATCACCTGTTTTCTTTTTAACTACAATAATTGGACTAGCATATGGAGAAGTTGATGGCCTAATGATTTCATATTGAAGCAACTCGTCTATCATTGATTTAACTTCTATGCGCTCCGCGTGGCTCAATCTATAAGGGCGGTAAACAACTGGCTCCGAGTCTTTTAAGGTAATATCCATTTCCGTTACAGCCGTACGCCCTAACTCGGACAAATCTTTGGCAAAACAATCACGGTATTCGTTTACTAAGTCGAGCAATATTTTAATCTGATCTCCATTAAGGTCTGATCCAATTTTTAGGTCGTCTATGGTTAGTGCATTGTTAGTTGTTCCAATTTTCCTAATATTCGAATAATTCAGGGGACTATTATTAAAATTACTATCTATATTTGCCCGCAACACCAGTTCATTCTTCTTAAAACGTACAATCTGATCTCGTGTGTTTAGAATGCTAATGTAGCCTAATCCATTTTTGACATCAAAGTTCCCTACTTGAAGCCTAAAATTAAGGCGTCGACCGGTTTCAACGGAAATCGTTCCTGTAAAACTATCATTACAACAAACTTTTATGGATGCGTCCCCATAAATAGTTAAATCAGTGGCAGACCTTAAGGCCAATTTGGATGTATCGGTAGAATTTGCAGATTTTATAATCAATTCTTTATCCGTTTTATAAACTTCTACACAAGTTTGTTCAGTGGCAGTTTGTCCTACCAATATCTCGTAATCCAAATATTCATCGGGTACAATAGCAATATCTACCACTAAACTTACTTCGTCTACCTGTAAATTTACTGTGCACATTCCTATAGCTCTAATAACGGATTTACCAAAACCACGTAACGTTGGTAAATTGTCAAATGCCCAATACTTAGGTTGTTTAACTTTTCGTGCAGCTGTTTCTTGCATTAAAGTGCACTGACTACCAAAATCAATATACCCGTCTAATTCAATATCGTTGACCGTAATCCGTTTTCTAAACTTTTGATCGGCATTTTCAATACTAGTTTGGTTTAGTCATAATGTTTTAACTTCGGTCGACCTGTCTTTCCATACCTCTCTAGTGCAATTCGGATCGTCGTGACCTGCCCTCATACATTTTTGACACTTAATTATAGGCTTTTTACAATTCGATATTACATGCCCAATTTCATGACAGTTAAAACATCTAGTTACCCTTGTTGAGTCAGGTTTCAGAAACTTACGAGTAGTGTCTGCATTAGAGGGTCTCATGGGCCGTTTAATAATCCTATCATTACGTTCATGTTTAACACTTCGAAGATATCCTAACAATTTGTCTGCGTCCTCGAATCCTACTGCCTCAGCACCGTACCTGACTGACCTATCTTCTATACCATACACTATGCAATCAATAGCATCCCTCCCGGTTACACGGCATCGATTTAATCCAACTATCTTATCGTAATAATACTCCTCTAGGTCATCGCCAAATTTAGCTTTCCTATTTAACATTTCGGTTAACAAATGCCCGTAATTTTCATAACTAGGAAAAGCGGTCTTTAGTTTTTCCTGCCAAATTTCCCAGGTGTGCAAGACAGAAGGCTGACCTTCATACCAACGTTTTGCTGTGCCCATAAGTTTTGGGAGAGCGTAATGTGCAGTTTGCTTACAATCCCAACCGTAAATGTCCGCACACTCATTCACTTTATTCAGCCACGAAACTATTGTTTGATTCTTTATTTTCGGATCGAACTCTGGTACTACATTTAAAGTTGAAAATTTTTCTTTAGGTTGTGGCATTGTTACGGTCGAAATAGCATGCAGTGTCTTGTTTAGGGTTTCTAATAGACTGTTATTTATAACCGGCTGTTCATTATTTACGGCTGAAGTAGTAGCCTCTGTTTCAGCCCCAATATTCGACACTGTTTTAGTTCTTTGATTTAATGTTAAATTCTCCTTTTCTTTTTCTGTGTTCGAATGTAAGGGCTGCAATAGAGGAATAGCTTCTCTTCGGGTCATAGTAGGCGTGTATCCAGATGCACTACTTTGTTGGACATTATTTTGTTCCCTTGAATAACCCCGATGACCCGAGGAAAACCCACTCCTTGAATAATTCCTGCCACGAGAATATAAAATTGATCTTGCGCGTAATAAACTCCTCTGACGCGACTTACCACAGTGCTGCCTACTGTGGCGAGACCTTGACCGAAAACGCTTTGAAGATCTTGAACGTCTTATTGATCGCGATCGATCGGAAAAGTGCGACCTAGTTCGTCTTGATCTTGAACGGGTTGAACTTCTTTTGGTACGAGATGACACCCGCGATGATTGACGTAAGTACCTCCGTTGCCCACGTGAACGTCGCCTTGTTGGTCGCGACGACCTCCGCCGCGAGCAGGACGTCGTCGCAGAGGAACCCCTCGTGCTCGCGCCTCGGCGACTCGGCGAGCGCGACCTCTCGCGCGACCGCTCGCGTGACCGTTCGCGCCGCCTCCGCCGCCGCGACCGCGACCGCGATCGCTCAGTCGCTCGTGGCGACTTGCGCGAAGCTCGACGCTCAACATTACGCATCTTGTCAAATTAGAAATCTGAAATCAACATCCACTCATTTGTACATACATTATAAATTGAATTCGGTCCTGCTCCTAGTTCAATTGTTAACATTAGTTATAAAACCTCCGAGCAAAACATAATATTGTTAAAACATGAGACAGATTTGGCGTAGCGTACCTACTGTATTAAACTGAAATACATTTCTCAACAAAATTGGCACGCATTGTAATTTTTTTTTGTTTCCAAAGTAATAATCTACTAACGAAATCCGATTAGCACTTATTACGAAAGTATATAATTAGGTAACTACCCATCATCTATCATTCATCTAACTAGCCTAAGTATCATTTTAAATTTTAATATGAAATGTTCTGCATTGAAACAGATAAATCGAAAAAACTCAGATCACAGAAAGGAACGTTAATATTTATATGGAAAAAAATATCTATTACATTATGATATAACTACCCACTCATTGCTTTGTGTAATAAATATAAATATTGTATTCTAATATTGTCGGCAATATTTATTTTATTTACATTTATACACGATACTAAAATTCATAATTTAACATTAAAAGCAATATGGAAGAAAACAAATGAATATCTCACCCGTATGTTTTTTTCTTTGTATTTTATTTTACCTTTCCTTTTCCACACAATACCGTATCGTTGTCTTGTTTGGCACGTAGTTATCCCGTCTTCTGAATTTGTTATTGTTCTCTCCAGTTAAATAAAACGGCTGATATAAATTACAATATTATTATAATCAAATAAAATTAGAAGAACATGGAATACTTTCAGACGCCATTCCCGCCGAGTGCATGGCCTTGACAGTTCTAAAGTACTTCGTTACAATCAGCAACTTATTTTATTAAACATTTTAATAACTGTTATTATAATCATAGCAAAAACGTGTAAATTAAAGAAACATTAAAAGAACTTCATTCCTTTTGCATTATTGCCAAAATAAACATTATATCATTTATTGACTAAACTTAAGGAAAGTAATCGGAACGGACACATACCAAAAATATCAAATTAACTGGCGGCCTACTCCGAAGCTAAAAACCCGAACCCCGTACCGCGCCGTCCCGCTCACACTAATGGTGTTTAATTGGAGAGTGAGAGGGACGGCACGTCACAAACCCCAAACTTCGATCTTGGGAGTAGCCCCCCTGTTGACATACCTACGGAATTACAAAAGAGTAGGTGCTTCAACCAACCACTTATTTTTATAGAATCTAACACTAGGCAGGTCTATCAGCAGCAGTCTTCGTTCCGAGGAAACCAAGATACAGCGCCACAGTCGGGTCCCTCTGGGAATTATCAGCAACGTCGTGGGTATCAGAGTGCTACTGCTCAACCAGGAAGGAGTCACCCAAAACCTGCCAGCATAAAACCAGCCGAACCTATTCCTACAGTACATAGAGATGTTCATCAGAACAATTATTTCACTGTGAAATGAACCTTGTGCAAGTCACTTAGTGTCAGAATCTTACTTGGCAATGTATTGTATATTGTTTTCTTTGCATAGTGTGTCGTTTGATACTGTGTGCGCCACCTCGTTTTAAGTTAAGCTATGCTTAACTTGTACTCTTTCACTATCTGTGAGTTCCTGTAATTGGCTCTGTGTTACTACTTCCCCTACCTAAATTGTGAAAAATGCTGTTGGTTCTCCTTAAATAAATCCTTACTAATATTATAAATGCGAAAGTAACTCTGTCTGTCTGTCACGTTTTCACGCTTAAACCGCTGGGCCGATTTAGTTGAAATTTGGTATACAGATAGTTTGAGTCCCGGGAAAGGACATAGGATAGTTTTTATCCCGGAAAATTGCATAGTTCCCGCGGGATAGCGACTCTGCGCAGACGGAGTCGCGGGCATCAGCTAGTAAATAAATATGTTTGTATGGCGAAACGACCTCGTCGGCCACCCGCTGGTCACCCCATTTAGAGGCGTATCGGTGTGATAGGCAGCCGGTCTCGTGTAAAAATGCACGTATGTCTGAAATTCTGAATCACATTTGTTTATACGCTCTGTGTGCCCAAGTATAGACCATTCCAATGCATTATAATCCTTTTGTAAATAATATAATAAACCTAGCATACATACATACACAAATCACGTCTATATCCCTTACGGGGTAGACAGAGCCTGAGGTAACAAGAGCTAAAGGCCACGTTTAGTTCGATTGGAGGCGTATAAAAAATGAAATTGTAGCGAATTCGGAATAAAAAAGGCTATAATAAAAATAATGTATTCACATTCATATACAGTATTTCCCAAACTACCCTTTTATTTACGAATGGAGAATAGACAACGCCACTTTCTACTGTTGATAACGCTAGGAGAATAAAATAGCATTATACGGGATTGACATAAGCCATAGAGCAAAATACCCGAATAGATTGACAATACAGGCGAACCAATTATGGCAACACATCAGTTTATTTCCACTTATACCATACTAATAGAATTTTTTCGCTATTGTTTTTCCTTTCACTTTAAACATCGATCAATTGAATGGAAACATGTCAACTATGATTCAAAAATGCTAAGATCTCGAGAAACCCTGTCCATAACTCCCTAGGGAGGTAAACCGGATATTACTGCTCTGTACGCCCGCATGTAATAACACCTACGAGCAAGTGTGATAAAATCTTAGCACATCGATCCATCAAACTTGTAAGTATTCTATGGATATAATTATACATATAGTTATTGTGAGACCCTCTAAATACGCTTTCGAGTGAATGGGCAAACATTTTGTTAGGAAACGCAAGTCAGGGCTGAGGGCTTCAATTTGTGATATCTTATAGCAGCGTGGTCGTTTAGAATAACCGCCCTGTTTAAAATCTACATACACAGTGGCGTAACTATACCATGGGGCCCTATCTTTCAACATGAAACTACCGTGAGACTTAATCATCATTACACATAAACGGATAACTCACGTATAAAAAGTCGACTGATGCTTCGGACTATTTCGTAGTCCTTCTTGGAGCGCTTCAGCGCTCTGCTCGCGCGGCTGTTCGACGCAACTGACAGCGGCGCACAACTACCCTCGTTTTTATCGTCATTTTTATTACTGTCAAATGTAGGGCAGCACACAACACTGATCACGTCACTCCGTAAAGGCGAACACTCACCGTTTGGTCAATATTTAAAACAGTTTTCCAACTCGGGGGCACCGACCATCCACTATCCCGGTTGAAATTGGGATACCGACTTATTTCAATGGCTTCACGTACTTTCCGCGGAATGAAAAACTTTTCTCTCGCCAGTACGGACACCTTATCAAACCTGTACGCTTATTACCTAACTCGCTCGCAACCGCCATCGTGTTCATTTTGACAGCTCATGTATGGGCTGACAATTGGCATCGGAATCAGCTAGCTGTCACATTCATACAAGAACTGTCAAAATGAACACGATGGCGATTGCGAGCGAGTTAGATAATAAGCCTACTGATATAATGCGTCGAATCAGATTCCATCGGATGCTCAGCGATTCCTATCAGCCCTATCAGTAAAAATCGTCACGTTGTACTCAGTTTAGTTTCAATATTTTTGAGCTCGCGACCTCTTGGGCCGGGGCCCTCTTGGGTCGGGGACCCGTGGCATTTTGCCAGTCCTGCCGCCCTATTCTTACGCCACTGCGAATACACACAGCTTGCAGCTGTGTTCCAGCGTGCAGAGTAAGACAGCCGATTAAATCACTGGCAGAAGAGGTCTATCCCAGCCCTCTAGGCTAGCAACGAATCTGCAATCGCATCTGCAATAGTGTTGGGCGTCCATGGTGGTGCTCGCTTACCATCAGATCCAACTTGCTCATTGGCCTTCCTTATCGCAAGACTTAAAAGCAAAGTTTGGCATGAAAATGGAATGAATGCGATGTAGGTATTTTTGTATGAAGACGGCCCAATTTTGAGCCACTAAGTACATTTCACGCTAATGGGACAAAATATGACTATACAAGACTTATGTATGTACGGTCAAGTGCAAAAATAAGTATCGATAGGAACATCTCAAAAATATGTCCCACGACCTTATTACGCTGGTGTAAGAGCGTATGGTACTTGTTTTTGAGACTTTTTCTAGATACATATTATTACACTTGACTGTACGTAGGTATGTATATTTCTTCCATGCTGTTCTGGAAAAAGGCCATCGAGGGAATGGGCGAAAATCTTAGGATTGCAACCCACCACTATTTTGATTCCCCTTTGCACTTAATACGTCCACAATCATGCTAAACGTGGCCTTTAGGTTTTGTTGCCTTAGGCTCTGTCTATGTTTGTATTTTTAGCCGCTGAGTACATATTTCGTAGCGTTTATTACAGAGTGTCGAAGCTGTTTTATTCTGCGTACACACTCATTTTCCGTCTCGCCCTCTGCCGCCTGTAGCGAAATTGATGCGCTGTCCGATTTTGAATAGAAAGCGATTTCGGAACGCCGCGTGTGGCGTAGGAGCCGGTACCCGAAATTACAGTACCCACATAAAGATTGCACATCGTTGGCTAATTTCGGCTTCGCGTTGTCTCGCTCTAACTTATAATACACATACACATTCATATATCACGTCTATATCCCTTACGGGGTAGACAGAGCCTTTGGTAACAATACCTAAAGGCCACAATCAGCGTAATTGTGGGCATAGGTGGAAAAGAGAATCATAATAGTGATGGGTTGGTAGCCGCACCGCCTACAACATGATTCCCAAGATTTTCGCCCATTCCCTCGATAGGCGATTTTACCATGCGCGCGTAGAGAAGCAACTGTACATTCTATGTTTTTTCTTTGCTCCCAGACCAGCATGGAAGACCATGGATTTATGTGGTGTAAGGGATAATTAAGTTTGTGGGATTTATGTGTTTTATGTGGCAGTAGTGGAGGGAGGATTGCATGAAAAACATATATATTTCACACAGGCTTGGTTATCTTGCACGTGAGTAGCGGAGTAGCAAGGTAAATATTTTTTGTTCGTCTTGGTAGGGTACAAGTACCTTTTTTTTTTTTTTTTTATGGTGTGGAAAATGCGCCTTATGCATCCGGCCCGGTACGGGGTTACCGAGGGTATCTGGGGCTCTCCCGAGGCGTCAGGCATACCCAGTAAAAAACACACGGATTCCCACATTTGGCACTGTTGCAGGGGGCCGCGGGAGAACTTTCGTGAACCGCGACGTCCCTGCAGGCCCACCCCGGGATGGGGCTACCTCCCTGCGACACCTGTGCAATGCAGGATTGGGAATTCCCGCCCTCCCCCGCAGGTGCCGCGGATTTTTTATAGAGGTTTTCTCCTCACAGTCACTGCAGTAACCCGCGGCCTCGGCATTCGGAACACCAAGGTTACGCGTAGCCACGACAGGCACCCTAAGGCGCCTCCGTCACAAAGGGGTGGTTTTCCAGGACAGAAAATGTCCCTTCAAGCCGCCCCTGTCCTCTCAAAGTCCCGAAGGATCCCTCACAAGGGGGTTGCTCTCCAGGGCTGAAAATGCGCTTTCGAGCCACCCCCTCCCACTTTCGTCCTGAAAAGGACGTTTGCGTCCTTAAAAGGACGGTTTCGGTTTCGTCCTAAGAAGGACGTTTTGCCGACATCCCGAAGGATTCGTAATATCCCGAAGGATCCCTCTCTCGCCCTGAAAAGGACGTTTGCGCCCTTAAAAGGACGATTTCGTCATGTCCCGGAGGACCCCGCCGCTCTGAAAAGAACGATTAAGTCTTGAAAAAGACTGTTACCCGCTCGCTCTGAAAAGGACGAATGCGGTTGCGGATGCGCCCTTTAAAGGACGGCTTCGTCATGTCCCGGAGGACCCCGCCGCTCTGAAAAGAACGATTAAGTCTTGAAAAAGACTGTTACCCGCTCGCTCTGAAAAGGACGAATGCGGTTGCGGATGCGCCCTTTAAAGGACGGCTTCGTCATGTCCCGGAGGACCCCGCCGCTCTGAAAAGAACGATTAAGTCTTGAAAAAGACTGTTACCCGCTCGCTCAGGGTACAAGTACCTGACGCAACAATCTGCTGAAACAATATACTATATATCTACCTAGATTAATTTAAGGACATCTTGTATAGATAGTTTCCGATATTTTCCATTTTGCTTTTTCAAAATGTCAGACGTTTCAGTTCACAACACCGCAGTGCATTGCCGTCGAAGTTGATGCAACTCCAAGTCGCAGTAATCAAACAAAACGCTACTTTATTCCCTCTGCCTAAGAACTTATACGTGTGCATTTTAACGCTGTTGTTCAAGAGCCATCGCATTACCAACTTATCCAAAGCAGTGAAAATTTTTGAACTAAAAATTTTTCATGCAAACTTCGTATCGGCGGTAACGAGCAGCGCTACTGTTAACGGCAAAGCTAACTTTGTCGCTGTACATGTGTGCGTTAAGTCACTAAAAATTGTAAAAGCGTCGCACACTTGCATAGGGTACGCACTTTTCAAGAAGTGGGCTCGTTTCCATTGTACAGTTTGACAGCAAATATAATGCGCATCGGCAGTATTCGTTTGCGCAGAGAAGCGCAGACCAGTTTCCGATGGTAGCCGAACGTGTAAATAATCTATATTGAAATTTATTTGCAAGCGCAACTGGCAGAGTATTGCTTGCTTTGCATTCTTAGCTCTATCCCGCTTACACGATTTTGCCATTGTTGGTACGAAATCGATCGACCAATAACAGCGCCAGAGTTTCCCGCGCTACTAAAATTGGTATACTGCGCAGGTACATCGTGGAGCATTATTTTTGTTGTCAAACTGTACTACTTAGAATTTAGTTAGTACTTAGAGTTTAGTTATTTGACAACGCTGTTGGCTTAGTCGATAGTGACCCTGCCTGCGAAGCAAGCGTAGGTTCGCATCCTGGTAAGGTTATATATATTTGTTGTGAATCATTAAAGCACGAATATTTTGTCCAGAGGCATGGATGTTTCTATATATGTGAAGTATGTATTTCGCTATATAAAATATGTAGGTATATTGTTGTCTAGTAGGTATATACCCACAACAGAAGCCTTATTACCTTGAACATATCTTACTTTGGGACTGCGTCAATTTTTGTGAATTATTCCCCGATATTTATTGCCAAATGAATTCTTCTTAATTTTTTATATCTATTTTTACGTAGTACCTATATTTCTAAACGTTACCTACCTAGTGAAAACTAGAACACATAGGAAAATCCGAAAAGTAAAGCTGCCCGGGAATCGATTCGGGATCGTCATCATTCCGTGATGCGTGCTTTTACCCCTACACCACCTGCAGGTGAGTAAGCCTTCGAATTATTCTATCCCTGATATTTATTTATTATTCATGGATCACGTCCACAATTTCGAATTTTGCAAACATTTCAGTGAAAATGCCTATGGAAACGGCAATAGCAATTTAATTGAATCAGAAAAAAGGGTATAGAGTAGAAAATTATAGCTCTAAATTTTCAATCGATATTTTACGAAACGACACATAGTTTTACCTCTTTTGAGTATAAAGCCAAGTGATTAAAAATGTCATGTCTCTATAAAAATGGCAGCATTTTTTGTTTACACACAGTTTTTATCGTCATATTGCATACAACAATGGAAACGCGTATTCGTTAACGATCTCTACACACCCCTCACGCACACACGCAAAACTTACGCACGCCGCCATTTTCCTAGTTTTCAGGAACATATTTAAATTAAAACACATTTTTTTCTATTCGCTTTGGGACTTGGTCTATTGACTCAAAGGAATGAACGTTTTTTTGTATTTTACCCGATTACGGCGGAGCCCAAAAGGAGGGTTATTTTGTACTGGGCCTCATACGTCGTTTTTAACATGAGAAAGAATTTATCGCAATCCCGTGGGAACTACACAATTTTCCAGACTATAATCTATCAACATGAAACTACCGTGAGATTAATCATAATTACACATAAACGGATAACTCACGTATAAAAGTCGAGTGATGCTCGACATGTTTCGGACTATTTCGTAGTCCTTCCTCCCGGAGCGCTCTCTCGTTTGACAGTAATAAAAATGACGATGAAAACGAAGGTAGTTGTGCGCCGCTGTCAGTCGCGTCGAGCAGCCGCGCGAACAGAGCGCTGGCGCGCAGTGTTCGTTTTGCTGCCGCCGGGGCGAGCGTTCCGAGAGGAAGGACTACGAAATAGTCCGAAACATGTCGAGCAGCACTCGACTTTTTATAAGTGAGTTATCCGTCTTATGTGCAATTACTATAATCTATCTCTGTGCCAAACGATACAGATCTGTTAAGCCGTTCTGGCGTGAGACAGTAACAAACATCCTTACAGTAGCCGGCCATAAGCGTTGTCTCGCTCTAACTTATGTGACGTCATTTGTCTCTTTCCAAAGACCGAATACTTACAAACTTTCTTATCACTATCATCATCACTAGGTACATAGTATAAAATACAGTCGCTTTCTCTGTCCCTATGTCCCTGTGTCCCTATGTGTGCTTATATCTTCAAAACTACACAACGGATTTTGATGCGGTTTTTTTAATAGATAGAGTGATTCAAGAGGAAGGTCTTTATGTCTAATTCTATGCAGACGAAGTCGCGGGCAGAAGCTTGTTTATAATATTAGTAGGATAGCCTCAGGGCCTCTATTCGGCGCTGACACGTCTAAACTATTACCAACCATTTGCGGAGCGTAACGTTTAATTTGCTATTCGGCGTCGCCAAAATGTCAGTTTGCCGAACACAATCCGATGAGAACGCGATGAGTTCTTAGTATGCTATTCGGGGCGCAGGTGACCCCATAAATAAATATTTGTGTCCTAGCTGTTACCCGCGACTTTGTCTACAAAACGCGGGATAAAGAGTATTCTGTGTTATTCCAGAGTACAATCTTTCCATGTTCCAAATTTCATCCAGATCTCTCCAGCCGTTCTGGCGTGAAATAGAAACCTCTATACATCCCCACAAACTTTCGCATTAAAATATTAATTGGAAATATTAGGGTAAACTTATTCCTACACACTCACCTACAAACATACATAATAATACATAATAAAGCCTCTTTTATACCGCTTCGCTACAAATTCAGTACTTCTAGTCTTTTTTTTATAAATTATCGCGTAATTCGGCGTGCCTCATGGCATAGGCTTCCTCCATAAATATATTGGAGGGTATGGGCTATAGTTCCCACACGGGCACAGTGCGGGAACTTTACACACACCATTGAATTGCTTCGCACATGTGTGCAGGTTTCCTCACGTTGTTTTCCTTCACCGAAAAGCTCATGGCAAATTTCAAAATGCATTTCGCACATAAATTCCGAAACAAACATGCATACAGTCAAATAAATCATGTAAAAACGAGTCAGTCAGCTCCATCAACTAGCTACGTCAACCCTCGAGGGTATATACATATGTTATCTATACCCATATATATGTATGGTACGCATTGAAAAAGAAGCGCGAATTTTCACGCCCCAGCCGTGGGCCCGCTTTTTTTTTAATTACGACCCCCCGCGCTATTGTAGTGCATGGAGGGATCTAGTATTAGGGTTGCCAGTCTTGATTAGAAATCCCCATTAATCCTTAATAATATTACTACAGACAGGCAGCCATAAATCTCGTAGTATAAGTAAGTAACAAGACCTAAAGGCCACTAGCATGATTGTGGGCGTATAGGTGGAAAGGGGAATCAAAATAGTGCAACTGAAGATACCTAACTATCCTAACCCTAGTTACCCATTTTCTTATTAAAATCATTATTGAGTGATTCGAAATAATAGCAGCATTTTTTCCGGGTGGTCACATCCAAGCAGATGTCTGAGGGCTAATTTTATTGACAAATTGTGTAAATTGAATAAAAAACTTGTTAAAAAAGAGATACTTAGTTACATTTTGTTTGATGTGCTTTGCTCGTCACTGGCCAGTAGATTTACAATTGAACGATTGAATTTGTCGTCGTATTGTTTGAAAAGTTCTGTCATTATTTATGTCACTCTTTTGGCATTATTTATTTAAACACAAGAACAATCAACAATCATTTCGAAATTTTAGATAAACTTTGCTTTTAACATTGTTTTAGTAGGCTTGCGGTTTTTGCGCTTAAGTCGAATGGAATATAGTTTTTTTTTTTAATGTTCTGTTGCTATGCGGGTGGCAGCCCTGGCCGTGCGCTATCGAACTGGGGGGCCGTCAAAGCTCAGCCCCACTACCACGGTAATATAAAAACACACGTGCAAACTGCATTCATAGCCCAGTCTTTTTCGCCCTCGCTGATACAATACAAAACATACACATATACAAATCACTATCTGGGGGCACGGCAGTGCCCCCGCCAAGTGGAGCAAAAAAAGCGGCACGGTCGTACCATCCTTTTCTCGAAGCAGTTCAGGCCATTTTCGACCCCCCTTTAACTTCGTTGTGGATAAAACTAGAAGCCTGAATTTTCTGTAACCAAGCAGGCATTGTATAAACACTGTATATTTCAAATTTCATTCAAATTGAACCAGTAGTTTAAGAATTATAACTAGTCAAAGTTTATTTTTATATAATATATGTATAAAACACAATTTGTCTCACAAGTAATACAGATTATATTAAATTGATGGGTTGATGCGAATGCCAAGTCAATTTATGTATTTATAACATAAACGATTTTTAATTTTGATATGGGCATTATATGTTGTTAGGTTAGCTAATTACGTATAACTTTTATTTAGACAGGCGGTCTCTTTAGTAGACACTGAATAAATTAATCGACTTGGTATTACATGGATCTCACAACTTTTTACGGTAGAAGAACTGAGTTGCAAGACTTGGTTTTTTTTTACGAGTTTTGTTTTTGATGGGATATCCCTTACAGGGTAGACAGAGCCTGAGGTAACAAGACCTAAAGGCCACGTTTAGCATGATTGGAGGCGTGTAAAGGGGAATCAAAATAGTGATGGGTTGCTAACCGCATCGCCTAACGTGATTCCTAAGAATTTCGCCCATTACCTCGGGCTTTTACCATATGCGCGGGACGAGAAGCAACTGGTACATTCTATGTTTTTCCTTTGCTTTGAAAATATGTAAGCTCGTATTTAAAACAGTGGTGTAAAATTGTGGTTGATTATAATAGGAATCATGTTATAGGCGACTAGCAGTTGCCCGCAACTTCGTCTGCATAGAATTCGTTTATCGCTATCCCGCGGGAATCACGCAATTTTCCGGGATAAAAAGTAGCCTATGTGTTATTCCAGACTATAATCTATCTATGTTCCAAATTTCATCCAGATCGGCCCAGTACTTTTTGAGCCTATTCATTACAAACATACAAACATACAAAAATAGGTACAAATCTTTCCTCTTTATAATATTAGTATAGATACAAAAATAGGTACAAGTCTTTCCTCTTTATAATATTAGTATAGATGAGGCTAGCAACCTTTTTTCATCGACCTTGAAGGTCTAGAGGGGGGCTGATGTGGCGGTCTACCATGGAGGATTGTTTCTAAACTCTTTGGTGCGCTGCGTATTTTGTTTTGCTGTCAGTGTCTTGACTTGACATTAGTTTGTGTTATGAGTTCAGATTTCTATGTTTAATGTATATCTTTATTGCAATTACATAAAGTTATTTAAGTGGACTTTAAACTGTTTATTATTTAGCCCACAAACCCATCACTATTTTGATTCGATTTTTCACCTATACGCCCTCAATCTTGCTAAATGTGGCCTGTAGGTATCTGTTACCTTAGGCTCTGTCTACCCCGTAAGGGATAAAGACGTGATTTGTGTATGTATATTGTGTTCTTGTGGTAAAGACAGTTAAAAACAGTAGTGATTCTCGGAAAATATGTGTATGATTTTCACCCCAAAGGCACCTCCCCGTTTCAAAACGTATTTAAAGTCCGGACTATGAACTGGCGCCTCGTGTAGTGTGACTGCAAATCGCATAAATAGGCGGGAACAGTCTCTGCAGCCACTCACTCATTACCGGAGATACGTGGACACTCTACGGGACCCTACTTTTGACACTTAGAGTATAGGTACCAGAAACCGTGTACCTACTCGCAAAGAATATTATATTTTAGTGATCAATTCTTTTCAATTTGTTTGTCAGTAGTGGAGGGAGGGTTGCATGAAAAACATGTATAGTTCGCACAGGCTTAGTTATCTTGCACGTGAGCAGCGGAGTAGCAAGGTAAATATTTTTGTTCATTTAACAGACATATAGTTTACAGACAGTTTACCATTACCATTAGTTTCGCATTTATAATATTACTAGCTTCTGCCCGCGACTTCGTCTGCGTAGAATTATACATAAAACCTTCCTCTTGAATCACTCTATCTATTAAAAAAATCCGCGTCAAAATCCGTTGTGTAGTTTTGAAGATATAAGCATACATAGGGACATAGGGACAGAGAAAGCGACTTTGTTTTATACTATGTAGTGATTATTATAATATTGTTGCTATTATTTTGCGATGACCTGTCCGGTCTATGATAATAAGACCGGCGTTCACATCGACAATTTAAAAAATCAGCAGAAGCAGAAACATTACGAGGCAGTAACGGCAAAATTTATTTTTATTCCACAAAAAATACTGGCCGTTGATTGTCACTCCATAGCAAGGAAAAAGAAATAAAAAGAAAGATGGCCGCCTTCCGCCAGCCTTTATATTCTACTGAATATGCAATACATAATATTGTCGGCAGTTCGAGTGGGCTAGGAAGAAATGGAGGAGGCATTATTTGTCAAGCAAGCTTTTATTTAGTTTCACCTGTCCCGATGTTGGTAATCAAATCTTGCAAGTTAAGTTTGATGCACTTCCTGTGTTCGTTTTCACGTGAAATTTGGCATGCTTATGTATGTCCGGTGACAATACAAATAATCTGGAAGTTAAATGGTGACCCAGTGCTGTATTTAAACATTTGCCACTAAGCTATTAAATTTTTGCCGCCTCTACTGACCTTTGAAATTAGGTTCACTGATCACAATAACGTTAATTTGTTTTTAGATTTTTTTACAACTTTTTTTTGGCCAACTTTGCCGCCCACCTAATTTTGCCGTCCTAAGCTTCAGCTTTATCAGCTTCTATGGTAAATCCAGCCCTGTGGTGACCCATCCAAGACCGTCTCCGCAGGAGGGTACTCTTGAACGCTTTGTCCGATTGCTTTGACATTTGGTACACATATCTAGGATATATGACAGTGAAAGTAGTCAACAAAAAATATAGTCAGCAAAAAAGCTTGCGCTCAAAATTTTATTTTTAGGTTAGGTTATTTAATTTGGCCGTCGCAGGTTTTTTTTTGGGGATAGCAAAATAATGCATATTTTATACAAGACTAGAATTGTTCTAAAGTATTTTATCAAGAGGTTGGAATGATTGAATTCTCCTTTACGGGCTAGTTAAGGTATAGAAACATTTGACAACCACAGCTTAAAAATCCTAAACATATTTGCGGGATGTGTTCAGCGAAACTAATCCAACCCAACCACCTAGTTACTCAAGTATAAAACAAAGTCGCCGTCTGTCCCTATGTATGTCCCGGTTTTTTACGGTATGTTCTACTGCTACTGAAAATGAAAATTAAAATGAAAATGAAAATTTTATTTTCCAAATTGGCCGCCAAGGGCTCTTTTACATGTCTTTTTGAAACTACCAGCGCATTCGGAAAGACCATAATTGCCAAGAAGAACAGAAAGTCATTTACTGACATACTGTCAGATTCCATCTGGCAACACTGCCCTAGGGCGGGCTCAAGTGATTTCTATGATACCGCCTCCACCGCTTCTCTAATCAAGGTGACAATCGTCAAGCATTTCCCAAGAACTCTTTATATTTTTAATGTCTGCGGAGGGGCCCCTAATGTAGGAAAAGGTCAACTGGGCCCTTTACATTTCACAACTTCGGCCTTTCATTGGTTTCATGAAAAAAGTTTGAAAAACACTCGGCTCGGTTTTCTTTTGGGTTTCAAGATCTGTTGAGATGATGCGGCGGGCTAGCTTTCGGCCGTGACTCCGTTCGTTATTAAAGCAGTATGCTTAGTGTTCATTTTGGTCACATAATAAGTTGCTAGCAAACTTGCTAGGTAGGTACTTAAAATTTCTAGCTCAGCTAGCTCCAAAAGTAGTTTAGTTATGTTTTTATAGATATATCTCTTTTTTTCTGATAATTTGTTCCAATCTAATCTAATCAGCCCACGTCCGCCCACTGCTGAGTAGGGCTCTTTATTTTCACGCCACTTTGCCCGGTCCCGTTTATCGCTATCCCGCGATAAGTATGCAATTTTTCGGGATAAAAATAGCCTATGTTTTAATCTAGGATATCAGCTATTTCCGTTCCAAATTTGATGCAAATCCGTCCATTCGTTTCAACGTGAAGAATAAACAAACATACACACACACTCACCGAAGTTTTCGCATACCTATATAATATTAGAGGGACTACGCCATAAATCTCTTCCATGCAGGTCTGGGAGTAAAGAAAGAACATAGAATGTACCAGTTGCTTCTCTTCCCGCGCAGATGGTAAAAGTCTATCGAGAGATAATCGAGTGAGCGAAAATCTTAGGAATTATGTTATAGGCGATGCGTCTGGCAACCCCAAAAATTTTGATTCCCCTTTCCACCTATACGCCCACAAACATGCTAAACGTGACTTTTAGGTCTTGTTACTTAGGTTATGTCTACCCCGTAAGGGATAAAGACGTGATTTATGTATGTACTCCATAAATGCGTGGGGGATTTTTTTTTACCGTTCGAGACTTACTTCCTGATCGAAAACCTCATCGAAAGCTTACACTAAATTGGTGCCAAAAATAATAATAATAATAATAAATCTTTATTATAAAACAAACTTTATTTATTATTCCTTTATTCGTGCGGGTCCGGATGGCACACCGATTTGCACTGCTCTAGGGTACGGAATTTGTTTCCACTGCCCCCACAGCCACCAAAAATGAATGGAACACACTCCTCTTCTTCCATATCGTAAGCGTACCTGTAACAGGCAATGGGAGAGCCAGACGTATAATAATTATTAACTAGCTGTTAACCGCGGCTTCGCCCCCGTACCAATAACAAACACAACAAAAAAAGAATCAGCGAGATCGGTCCAGCCGTTCACGCGATGCCGTGACCAAGGGAAACAGGGATTCATTTTTATATATAACTAGCTTCTGCCCGCGACTTCGTCTGCGTAGAATCATACAGAAAAACCTTCCTCTTGAATCACTCTATGTATTAAAAAAAACCGCATCAAAATCCGTTGTGTAGTTTTGAAGATATAAGCATACAAAGGGACATAGGGACATAGGGACATGGGGACAGAGATAGCGACTTTGTTTTATACTATGTAGTGATAGTGATAGCTTCTGCCCGCGACTTCGTCTGCGTAGAATCATACATAAAAACCTTCCTCTTGAATCACTCTATCTATTAAAAAAACCGCATCAAAATCCGTTGTGTAGTTTTGAAGATATAAGCATACAAAAGGACATAGGGACATAGGGACATGGGGACAGAGAAAGCGACTTTGTTTTATACTATGATGATGATGATTACGTCTTTATCCCGGACAGGGTAGACAGAGCCTGGGATAACAAGATCTAATGGCCATGTTTAGCGAGATTGTGGGTAAGACAATCACGCGTGGCTTTTAGGTATTGTTACTCTGGGCTCTGCGTACCCTCCAAGGCAGTGTTTCTTAACCTGTGCGGTCCGTGATGTGCGTTTGGGGGTCCGCACACATCTGTGAACCAGTTGACAATATAAATAAATATCAACAAAAGTTGACAATAATAAAAATGACGATGAAAACGAGGGTAGTTGTGCGCCGCTGTCAGTTGCGACGAGTACTGGCGGTCGAGTATGTACCAGAGGACTGGCGCGCAGTGTTCAACTTCAGAAGGACTACGAACTAGTCGGAGACGTCAGCATCACTCTACTTTTATACGTGAGTTACCTATCCTTTTTGTGTAACTATCACCAAAAGTGTTGTAACCGCTACGCTTCGATTTCTATTTTAAAAGGGGTTTTTTAATTGAATTGTGCTTGATTTCCTAGCAGTCCGTGACTGAAAATGGTTAAGAAACACTGTTCTAAAGGATAAAGACGTGTTTTATGGATGTATGGAAAAATAGCTCAATTTTTCAGGATTCAGAGTCTCATTGATGACGTCACTCACCTGATAAACGCTGCACGGCACAATCCAACCTCTATAGGTTCATAGCACACGTCCCTTGATCTTCTGAACACATGTTCTATAAAAAAAAGATAGATAACTATAAAACAAAACAGGTTAACTGGAAGAGAGTAAGGATAATGATAACCTAATGAATAAAGTAAAATACTTACTTGTAGCCACGGCATATAAAAAAGCAGAATGAATTAAAAACAAAATTAAAGTTATCTTATTCATAACTGCGTTGGACCTGCACAGAGACAAAAGATCAATGTTGTTCTGAAATTATATTTCTACATTTAATTTAACATGACGATAGCATTAAATTGTGAAAAAGGAAACGAGCCGTGATGCGAAAAAAAATTTTTGATCTTTAGCCTTTAGGTTTAATTGGCGGAAAAAGACGTTAGGTAAGGAATAAAACAGTATAGGAAAAAAGTAGCGTGACTACAAAAAAAACCATTCTAGTTATACTTCCCGCCCTTTTTTCGATTAAATATCACGTTTTTTTCTTGAGATTTTTAGAGTTGGCGTTATAAATAGTGTCCTGAACAACTCAGGACAATTCTGTGAGAGTGAACTTCTAGCGGGAGAGCGTCGGTAGATCGAGTTGAATAATTTACATTTTTGTTTTTAGTTCGGTGGGTAATGATTAAAGAACCAGTTAACACGTTTGTGTTCATTGAATAAAGGTTTCTTAACTTAAACAGATGATGTAAAGACGGTTTTGAGTGCGAAACTATTTCATATGTCAGACGTGTTGCTGTATGGACTTAATTGCCTTTGCCTTTCCGGCAAGGAAGAAAAAAAATTAAAAAGTAAGCTATAAAGCCTATAAAAAAAACTATTGAATTGAAAGTAGCTAAGTGCGTACATCGACAATTCGACACTATATCTCTCTAATCTGTGAATTCGACATCGTCTATCGTTTCATCTCAATTGAGTTGCGGTCTTTCTATTATCTTAAAGTCCTCTACAGGCAGATAATAAATATAAACGTAAGTAAAAACACATTTTTTCCTCAAAATTGTTGTATAAATTGCACTGTGATGGTGATGTTCGGTGTCTAAAGTCAAAAGTTGAGGTTATACCGATGAAGTGGCTAGCTAGAAGGTTTTTCGCCCAGTTTCCAATTATTGTGCACTTGTTCAGAGCTAAGAACTGTAAGAATTGTTCTTTGTTTAAAGCCGAGTGCGACATTAGGTTTGAAGAATATCGACTTGTTGGTTTTTACGTATAAAATCCATGATCAAACTGACTCAACGATTTCTTCACACATCTTTCCTGACGTGCTATTTCCTCTACAAAAATGGATTTCTAACGATCTTTGAGGCCTTTATATTTTATGTTCTAGTGAAGGATTTCTAGCATGTTTCTAGTAGAAATTCATATATTGGTTCATATTTTTTGTAATGGTAAATTATATCTGTCCATGATTTAGTAAAAAAGAAGTTTCAAGCTTTTTTGCTGATTGTATTTGTGTTGTGGGAAAATTATAGAAATCATGCTATAGGCGATGTGGCTAGCTACCGATCAATATTTTGATTCTGTTTTTTGTCATCTTTACGCCCACAATCTTGCTAATCGTGGCCTAGATCTTGCCACCTTAGGCTCTGTCTACCCTATAAGGGATAAAGACGTGATTTATGTATGTGTATGTATTCGCATTGTCATCTATCCAACATATTGTTGTGTACCAAATTTCAATCCAACTACTAGAAGAGCACCTAACAAATTTGTCTAGCTAGCGAGATGTCTGAAACAATCACCCAGTCATTAAAATCTAAATTTACCTTTCCTATGCCGGAATAAAAAAACAGATTCAGATCTCATTTGTCTCAAATAAATTTCAGAGACTAAAAAAGAAACAAAAAGATAGCTTTTAATCTTGGCCCGGACCCGGGAATAGTCATTGTGAAAGTTTTGAACTTGTAAAGTCAAAATCTTGTTGTTTCTGTACTTTAGAATGTAATGTTCTATGGCCTTCTGGCCTATTTACTTCATTCTAATTGTTGTTAAAATGTTACACGATACTATAGTCAGGTGATATTACTTCACACTTATGACACGGAGCTGCATTGAATATCATAATTACTTTCAAGGCCGAAAAACATAAAGGAAGGTAACAGTAATTATCACTTAAAACTTCTAGCAAAATCCATTTTAACTCAGTAAAAACTATTACCCGACTAAATTAGCTAATTATTTCAATTGCCCGCAATTTACGGGGTATTGTTTAAGAATCATATAATCTGGGTTTTGTGGAGAATTTTGGTTAGTCGCATTTAAGCAGCAGTTGGTGGTAGTTCTGTGATTTTAAAGTTTGTCATGGATCATGAAGATGTAAGTAAGCAGTGTAGTTAGTAACTTAAAACATTCACAGACTATGCAAAATAGCCACATGATTAGAGGTTCAGTTTGAGAGAACTGCCCGTTAAAACTTAACTACATTCACAGCTTACAATACATACTTGCATATACTTATGTCCAAATTTTGCAGCTTATTCGGTGCATACATTTATATTGATAGTCATTTTTGCCCTTGACCGTATAATGCAAGTTAACACAAGACATTACAACAGTGTGTAAACTTAAATTGGTTGGCTCTTGTTTCCAGATGTCTGGTCGCGAGGGTGGCAAGAAGAAGCCCCTTAAGGCTCCCAAGAAGGAAAACAAGGAGCTGGACGATGATGACCTAGCCCACAAGGCCAAGCTAAAGGAACAACAGAAGGCTCTGGCTGTTAGTATTTATTTTTAACTATGTATTTGTATGGGTAGATCAACTTTTGTTGTTATTCTGTCCCATCAGTGAGGAGACAAAATTTGCGGTTTGTTAGGAGAAATATTGTGTCTCATTATACTAACATACTTGATAGATGACCAATTATAAAATTAGTAGTAGAAATGAGTGTTAAGACGTATGGAATGTGTATCACTGAAAGATAGAATAAGGAGTAGTGTGATAAGGGAACATGCTGGTTTGAAAGAAGATATAGTGATTCTTCTTAAACTTAAAGCTAGGCTCTTGTCGGTGGAGCAATTTCCATGTGCCCATGTTTCCATTCCAGGGCCTTTTCTTTGACTTTCTGTGACTAGTGACTAGGATAGAAAAAAGTATGCTTAGTTGGTTTGGTCACGTAGAGAGGATGAATGAAAGAAGATTAACTAAACAGATTTATGTGGGGAGGGTTAGGCCTAAACGGATGTTCCGTGACCAAACTGGGGATGTTTTAGAAAACGGTCAGGTCAAGAGTACCCGAAACCATCTTACTCTATAACCCAGTAGTGCTTGTGTTGCTGTGTTCTGGGGTGGAGAGCAAGACAGCCGGTGATATTACTAGCACATGAGATAATCCTCTGCTGTTTCAGAGTGGTGATGCTCGAATACCATCAGGCGACGCACTTGCTTGTTGTCCTTTCTTGCTGTATAAAAAAAACTGGAAAACAAAAGAAATACAATAAGAAATCAAAACTAGGGTATTTAAGTGCTGCCTTAAGAAATCCTGAACATATAAACTTATAATTTTACTCGAGGGATAAAACTAATAAGAAATGGTGTCATGTTATAAAATTTTGTTATAAAATTTTGTTATAAATTTTATTTATGGCCCGCTTCACCACTGTGCAAAGTTCTTGATATCTTAAGTGTCAGTTATCTATGATGCCGTCTCTGTCAGAAACAGATTAGTGACACTTAAGATATCAGGAACTTTACAGAGAGTGATCAGACAGGCTGTAATGTTGTTTTGTTTTTTCAGGATGCGAAAGCAAAGGCCACCCAAAAAGGACCACTCGCGCAAGGCGGCATAAAGAAATCTGGCAAAAAGTGACACATCTCTTGTAATTCAATATTTTTTAATTAATAGGATGTAAATTTTTATGTAAGGACAAAGATCTTTTTCATGTATTGTCAAACAAAAATGTATAAGAGCGTTAATGTTTTCGTTTTTGGTTGACGAGAGAATAAAAGGTATCAGGCTAACAGTACCGGGTCGCCGTTTCTTTTTTAATATCGTGCATTGTATAACTTGACACGGGTAAAATTATTGTTAATCTAAAAAAAGCGGCACTGCCATTATAATGGTGCATACTTGTAATTTCTTCATGAAAAGTGTTATTTGCATTGAATACGCAATAAATTTGTGAATATCAAAAAAATGTTTTAATTCTTCATCAAATCATAACTTGCATGGTAAGCTTTATATTTTGGCTGACTGGCGACAACCGTGGTCTAATTGTGACGTGACGTGGCAGTCGTAGATAAAAAAAAGCCCGCCCTTTTTAGTGACAGGTGAACTTTTTTTACATTCTACTTTAGATTTTGATAAACTTTATGAAGATTTGAATTATACTTCTAGAAAATACCTAAACCTTGATATACCTATATCTCGAAACGTTGGTAAGTTTTATACACAGATTTTTAAACCAAAGCTTAAGTATTGCTTTGTATATTACAAGGTATTATGACAGATTATCTGGTTCGGTAATATTTTTCATAGCAATGTGAAGAGTTTAAACTGGTAATTTATAATATCGGTAATAGGTTAGCGACTACATTAAGCGGCACAAAATTTGGTCCAACTTCTTTACAAAATTAGGCTTTTATTCAGCATTTAAGTAAGTAAATGCTTTATTTTAAAAATGTAGAGAAACAGATACAATTCACAAAAAAATAGAAATAACCTTAATATAATGCACAAAGGCGAACTTATCTCTATAAGGGATATCTACCAGTTAACCTTGTGAGTGGATGAGAGGAGCATTAAACGAGGGACCGAGGGATTGCATAGGTAGGTACCTACAACATACGGGTGCCACATTTTTGCCGCTAAATATATTATTATTATAATTATAAGCGTTTGGCTACCTAAGAATAATATGATGTAAGTACTTATGTAATAAACATCCAAGATTTCGCTATTGTTTACAGCTGATTTTGATTACATAATTTCGAAAATCGTTGATATTCACTAAACGGGGAACAATTCCATAATCTGGCAACGCTTCGGTATCTAGAAGCCAAAGACATTGGAGCTTCGAAGAAATTTCGAATTTACCCCAATGCAATATAATATTATTATATTTGCGGGTGGTAGGGCCTTGTGCAAGGTCCGTCCGGATCGCTACCACCATCTTACTCGCTAATCCTGCCGCTAAGTAGCAGTGCTTGCACTGCTGTGTTCCGGTGCGGAGAGTAAGACAGCCGGGGAAATTACGGGCACAAGAGGCATTTCATCTTATTCCTCTAGGTTGGCAACGCATCTGCAATCCCTCCGGGGTTGCGGGTGTCTATGGGCAGTGGTGATTACTTACCATCAGGTGACCCACTTGCTCGTTTGCCTTCCTATTCACATAAAAAAAAAAAAAAAAAAAATTGAGAAAAGTTTGGGAATATGTATAACTACTTCATTTAATTTAGGACGAGAAACCACAACATTATAATATTGCGGCTCGTAAAGTGTACCTACTCGCTTTTCAATCTGTATCTACTAGAGTAGGAAACGACACGAAAATAAAGTGACATTAAAACAATTTTATTTTGCGGCTCCCAGACTATTGCGCTGTAAGTACCTACTATTTGCTAGGTAAGAAATAGTTGACCAGACGCCAGTGGCGTAACAATAGGATGGCAGGGCTGGCAAAATGCCAGGGGCCCCCGACCCAAGAGGGCCCCGGCCCAAGAGCCCGCGAGCTCAAAAATATTAAAATTAAACTGAGTACAACGTGACGATTTTTACTGATAGGGCCCCATCAAAAGAATTTGCTGCGGGCCCCAGATGGTATAGTTACGCCACTGCCAGACGCATTATAATTTTGTGGTTTCTCATTCTAAATTAAATGAAGTATGTATCGTAATCGTAACACACTCCAAACTTTTATATTATGCTTCCATGCTGGTCTGGAAGAAAGGAAAAAACATAGAATGTACCACTTGCTTCTCCTCCCGCACAGATGGTTAAAGCCCTTCGAGGGAATGGGCATAGGAATCATGTTATAGGCGGTGCGGCTAGCAGCCCATCACTATTTTGATTCCCCTTTCCACCTATACGCCCACAATCATGCTAAGCGTGGCCTTTAAGTCTTGTTACCTTTAGGCTCTGTCTAGCCCGTAAGGGATAAAGACGTGATTTATGTATGTATGTATCACACAACGTAACTAATGAAATTAATCTAAAAATCTTTTCATGTCTGTCTGTCTATGTAAACAACCAATATAAAATGACCTCACACTGCCTACATTTTGTTTAGGGCTAACACTCGATTTCTATGTTTGTAATACTTTTTTTTTTTTTGCGGCGGAAAAATGCGTTACGCATAGATACGACCGCGCCGTGGGGACGGCGCGGAAGTTATGTGGGACTCTCCTCCTCCGCTTCCCCCCCCCCGAGCGGAGGAGGCCTACCCACTAAAAAACCGCCGGCATTCCCTCTCTGCCATTGGAGGGGTGCCGTGGGAGCATAAAGGTGTCACCACGCAATGTTTGTAATACTTACCGTAACAAATTCCGAACCGGAAGACGCAGTGTTGGCAGCCCTCCACTAGGTGGACCGACATCGTGAAAGTTGCGGGAAACCGGTGGATGCAGGTGGAGAGTTGTCGTTCATTGTGGCCTTTGTTCAACAGAGAATGTCTTCTGGCTGATAATGATGATACACACATACAGTCACGCCTATTTCCCAGAGGGTTGGGCTGAGACTGCTTTGTTCCACTTGCTGATGATGATGACTTACCTATTTTATTTTTGATTTATTAGGTCGTCTTCAAAATGGATGAATTAGTCGATTTTGAAGCGTTAATAGACATAAACGAAGTTCTAGTTTCAATGGAGAAAGAAGAACTACAAAATATATCACAAGATTCTCTTATTGACGCTCTGGATAAAATGTGTGACGTGGAAGATGAAGATATCAATGCTAGAGTAACCACCGCAAAAGCAGACAAAGAACTGACTGTTGAAGAAACTTATTCAACAGATGATGTTATAAATTTAGATGTTGAAGACATTTTAAGTGAAATACAAATGTCTGTAAACACACTTGAGAAATTGGAGCAACGTGAATTTAGCATTACTGACATCAACACTGAAATATTAAAAGAAAAAAATGGTCAAGTGTTCAGTGATGATAGTATGGCTAAAATTACACCTGCCACTTGCGAAATTTCTGAAAAAGAATCCGTGATAGATTTAGATGAGTTTGAAATAATTTTTAAAGAAATATGCGTTTCAAACAATAAAATGGAGAATACCGAAAGTATTTTAAAAGACACTATAATAGAAAAAGGAAAATCGGGCAATTTAGATACCTTCATCAAGTTAGATACAATGAATGATAATGATAAAAACAGAGCTATTACTGACAATCTCGGATCAAATTGTGCCCAAGCTAACACAGTAGAAGACAAAGCTACAGAGAATTTAAAACAAACAAAAACTGAAAATTGCCTTATAATAGATTTAGATGCAACTGAATCAGACACCGATTCCAACTATTTAAGCAAAGATAAATATAAAGATGCTGTAACGGTTGTTCCTAAAGAAACCGACATAATATCTTTAAGTTCCGATTCAGATGATGGTTATAATTCATCCGATTTCGAATTCATTAGTGAGAGCGAAGCTAGGAAGAACTGCTTAGCTAACACCGACATACAAAATTATTCTTACTACAATGCGGATTTTATTAAATATCATAGAAGCAGATATCTGCCTTGTCGGGTTACAGCGTCGAAGGCTTTACGTAAATCGCATGTTGTACCCCAGGGAGAAAAGTATTTGGATCTTTTTAGAGGCATGTATGCGCCAGCAGTTATTAATAATTTGTACTATGGCAGTAAAAAGAGGGTGTTGCCAGCTACGTCGATGACTATACAGGATGGCTTTGGATTCGATGTGTACGAGAGCAAGGGTGAAGAGAACGACGAGTGTAAGTCTCGCTCTTTTGATTCCCATTATATATAGTTTAAAATATGACTATTTTTCTGTAATATGTAGTAAAGTCAAGCTCGATTATTGGATTGACTTACGACCTGTTAAGTAGAGGATTGTGGGTTCAAGTCCAAGTCCCTTACGTAACAAGAGTTTTTTTTCACATTTATACCTATGTGAAATAACATGTACAAAAATACACGTAGTCGACAATGGGTATTACCTATTTTATTACTATAAGCTTAAATTTAATATGCATGTACCTAATGTACCTATGTTTTTGTCTGTCAAATTTGAATTTGATATGCCGATTGGTATGTAGGTAGGGGCGATCTGTCGCCAAAATGAACGTACAGAAATTCCTGAAAATGATTAAGTGCAAAGAAATTTCTTATTACAGATAAGAACGAAGCAAATGAGAGCCTGAAAAAGATACGATTCTTGTATCCCGATGAAAATAAAAAGAGACGCAGATTCTAGTGCACTTCAACAAACTATGTATTCTTTTATTTTTTGGATTAAATGATATTTATGTCTATATCGTGTTACATTCCGTGTCTGATAGTTCACAGTACGGTCATGCTCAGTACCGTCTTCACCATAAGGGCAAACGGGGCTCGTGCCCAGGACCCCCCCCCCCCCCATTCTCAGGGGGCCCCGAAGGACCGACAACTTCTCTCACACATATTTTGTTCTCAAAACGTTTTGTTCAAGACGGCCCTGGTCATGCTATGATAATTACAGTGTAGTACAGACCTTAATACAAACAAAAATACCTACTTATCCTACTATCCTAACTACTAATATTATAAACGCGAAAGTTTATAAGTATGGATAGATGGATGGATGTTTGTTACTATGTTTGTTAATATACTTTCACGTAAAAACTACTGAATGGATTTGGATAAAATTTGGAACGGAGATAGCTGATACCCTCGATTAACACGTAGGCTACTTTTTATGGGCTTCACAAAGCGGCACTACTGCGTTGCACGCTGATAAAGCACAAGCCAAAAAAAATAACTGACTACTTTGCTAAAGCTGTTGACTTAAAATCCAACACAGTGCAACATGAGAAATGACATTAGGCGATTCGTAATTGAACGTCCAAATGAATAACGGTACTATTATTAGATGATTAGTGAGTAATTACCTCGTGCTCATTACATAATGACTATAATTATATAATTAGTTAATGTTTCCTACTAACGATCATTAGCAAATTGACGGCTCACGGGTAATTAAGTATAATTAATATGGTTTCAATAAAGACGCAATTTTTATATGGCATTAGGCGATTCCTAATTGAACGTCCAAATGAATAACGGTACTATTATTAGATGATTAGTGAGTAATTACCTCGTGCTCATTACATAATAACCATAATTATGTAATTAGTTAATGTTTCCTACTAACGATCATTAGCAAATTGACGGATCACGGGTAATTAAGTATAATTAATATGGTTTCAATAAAGACGCAATTTTTATATGACATTAGGCGATTCCTAATTGAACCTCCAAATGAATAACGGTACTATTATTAGATGATTAGTGAGTAATTACCTCGTGCTCATTACATAATGACTATAATTATGTAATTAGTTAATGTTTCCTACTAACGATCATTAGCAAATTGACGGCTCACGGGTAATTAAGTATAATTAATTTGGTTTCAATAAAGACGCAATTTTTATATGACATTAGGCGATTCCTAATTGAACCTCCAAATGAATAACGGTACTATTATTAGATGATTAGTGAGTAATTACCTCGTGCTCATTACATAATGACCATAATTATGTAATTAGTTAATGTTTCCTACTAACGATCATTAGCAAATTGACGGCTCACGGGTAATTAAGTATAATTAATATGGTTTCAATAAAGACGCAATTTATAAATGACATTAGGCGACTCGTAATTGAACGTCCAAATGAATAACGGTACTATTATTAGATGATTAGTGAGTAATTACCTCGTGCTCATTACATAATGACCATAATTATGTAATTAGTTAATGTTTCCTACTAACGATCATTAGCAAATTGACGGATCACGGGTAATTAAGTATAATTCATATGGTTTCAATAAAGACGCAATTTTTATATGACATTAGGCGATTCCTAATTGAACCTCCAAATGAATAACGGTACTATTATTAGATGATTAGTGAGTAATTACCTCGTGCTCATTACATAATGACCATAATTATGTAATTATTTAATGTTTCCTACTAACGATCATTAGCAAATTGACGAATCACGGGTAATTAAGTATAATTAATATGGTTTCAATAAAGACGCAATTTATAAATGACATTAGGCGACTCGTAATTGAACGTCCAAATGAAAAACGGTACTATTATTAGATGATTAGTGAGTAATAACCTCGTGCTCATTACATAATGACTATAATTATATAATTAGTTAATGTTTCCTACTAACGATCATTAGCAAATTGATGGCTCACGGGTAATTAAGTATAATTACTATGGTTTCAATAAAGACGCAATTTTTATATGACATTAGGCGATTCCTAATTGAACCTCCAAATGAATAACGGTACTATTATTAGATGATTAGTGAGTAATTACCTCGTGATCATTACATAATGACTATAATTATGTAATTAGTTAATGTTTCCTACTAACGATCATTAGCAAATTGACGGCTCACGGGTAATTAAGTATAATTAATATGTTTTCAATAAAGACGCAATTTTTATATGACATTAGGCGATTCCTAATTGAACCTCCAAATGAATAACGGTACTATTATTAGATGATTAGTGAGTAATTACCTCGTGCTCATTACGTAATGACCATAATTATGTAATTAGTTAATGTTTCCTACTAACGATCATTAGCAAATTGACGGCTCACGGGTAATTAAGTATAATTAATATGGTTTCAATAAAGACGCAATTTTTATATGACATTAGGCGACTCGTAATTGAACGTCCAAATGAATAACGGTACTATTATTAGATGATTAGTGGGTAATTACCTCGTGCTCATTACATAATGACCATAACTATGTAATTAGTTAATGTTTCCTACTAACGATCATTAGCAAATTGATGGCTCACGGGTAATTAAGTATAATTACTATGGTTTCAATGAAGACGTAATTTTTAAATGACATTAGGCGATTCGTAATTGAACGTCCAAATGAATAACGGTACTATTATTAGATGATTAGTGAGTAATTACCTCGTGCTCATTACATAATGACCATAATTATGTAATTAGTTAATGTTTCCTACTAACGATCATTAGCAAATTGACGGATCACGGATAATTTAGTATAATTAATATGGTTTCAATTAAGACGCAATTTTTAAATGACATTAGGCGACTCGTAATTGAACGTCCAAATGAATAACGGTACTATTATTAGATGATTAGTGAGTAATTACCTCGTGCTCATTACATAATGACCATAATTATGTAATTAGTTAATGTTTCCTACTAACGATCATTAGCAAATTGATGGCTCACGGATAATTTAGTATAATTAATATGGTTTCAATAAAGACGCAATTTTTATATGACATTAGGCGATTCGTAATTGAACGTCCAAATGAATAACGGTACTATTATTAGATGATTAGTGAGTAATTACCTCGTGCTCATTACATAATGACTATAATTATATAATAAGTTAATGTTTCCTACTAACGATCATTAGCAAATTGACGGCTCACGGGTAATTAAGTATAATTACTATGGTTTCAATTAAGACGCAATTTTTAAATGAAATTAGGCGATTCGTAATTTAACGTCTGAATGAATAACGGTGTTATTATTAGATGATTAGTGAGTAATTACCTCGTGCTCATTACATAATGACCATAATTATGTAATTAGTTAATGTTTCCTACTAACGATCATTAGCAAATTGATGGCTCACGGATAATTTAGTATAATTAATATGGTTTCAATTAAGACGCAATTTTTAAATGAAATTAGGCGATTCGTAATTTAACGTCTGAATGAATAACGGTGTTATTATTAGATGATTAGTGAGTAATTACCTCGTGCTCATTACATAATGACCATAATTATGTAATTAGTTAATGTTTCCTACTAACGATCATTAGCAAATTGATGGCTCACGGATAATTTAGTATAATTAATATGGTTTCAATAAAGACGCAATTTTTTAATGACATTAGGCGACTCGTAATTGAACGTCCAAATGAATAACGGTACTATTATTAGATGATTAGTGAGTAATTACCTCGTGCTCATTACGTAATGACCATAATTATGTAATTAGTTAATGTTTCCTACTAACGATCATTAGCAAATTGACGGCTCACGGGTAATTAAGTATAATTAATATGGTTTCAATAAAGACGCAATTTTTATATGACATTAGGCGACTCGTAATTGAACGTCCAAATGAATAACGATACTATTATTAGATGATTAGTGGGTAATTACCTCGTGCTCATTACATAATGACCATAATTATGTAATTAGTTAATGTTTCCTACTAACGATCATTAGCAAATTGATGGCTCACGGGTAATTAAGTATAATTACTATGGTTTCAATGAAGACGTAATTTTTAAATGACATTAGGCGATTCGTAATTGAACGTCCAAATGAATAACGGTACTATTATTAGATGATTAGTGAGTAATTACCTCGTGCTCATTACATAATGACCATAATTATGTAATTAGTTAATGTTTCCTACTAACGATCATTAGCAAATTGACGGCTCACGGATAATTTAGTATAATTAATATGGTTTCAATTAAGACGCAATTTTTAAATGACATTAGGCGACTCGTAATTGAACGTCCAAATGAATAACGGTACTATTATTAGATGATTAGTGAGTAATTACCTCGTGCTCATTACATAATGACCATAATTATGTAATTAGTTAATGTTTCCTACTAACGATCATTAGCAAATTGATGGCTCACGGATAATTTAGTATAATTAATATGGTTTCAATAAAGACGCAATTTTTATATGACATTAGGCGATTCGTAATTGAACGTCCAAATGAATAACGGTACTATTATTAGATGATTAGTGAGTAATTACCTCGTGCTCATTACATAATGACTATAATTATATAATAAGTTAATGTTTCCTACTAACGATCATTAGCAAATTGACGGCTCACGGGTAATTAAGTATAATTACTATGGTTTCAATTAAGACGCAATTTTTAAATGAAATTAGGCGATTCGTAATTTAACGTCTGAATGAATAACGGTGTTATTATTAGATGATTAGTGAGTAATTACCTCGTGCTCATTACATAATGACCATAATTATGTAATTAGTTAATGTTTCCTACTAACGATCATTAGCAAATTGATGGCTCACGGATAATTTAGTATAATTAATATGGTTTCAATTAAGACGCAATTTTTAAATGAAATTAGGCGATTCGTAATTTAACGTCTGAATGAATAACGGTGTTATTATTAGATGATTAGTGAGTAATTACCTCGTGCTCATTACATAATGACCATAATTATGTAATTAGTTAATGTTTCCTACTAACGATCATTAGCAAATTGATGGCTCACGGATAATTTAGTATAATTAATATGGTTTCAATAAAGACGCAATTTTTAAATGACATTAGGCGACTCGTAATTGAACGTCCAAATGAATAACGGTACTATTATTAGATGATTAGTGAGTAATTACCTCGTGCTCATTACATAATGATCATAATTATGTAATTAGTTAATGTTTCCTACTAACGATCATTAGCAAATTGACGAATCACGGGTAATTAAGTATAATTAATATGGTTTCAATAAAGACGCAATTTTTAAATGACATTAGGCGATTCGTAATTGAACCTCCAAATGAATAACGGTACTATTATTAGATGATTAGTGAGTAATTACCTCGTGCTCATTACATAATGAAATGACCATAATTATGTAATTAGTTAATGTTTCCTACTAACGATCATTATCAAATTGACGGATTACGGGTAATTAACTTATTGCATAATTATAGTCATTATGTATGTAAAAGGCAATTGATCACTAATCATCTAATAAAGGTTTCATTAATTACTTTGGACGTTTAATTACGAATCACCTAGTGTCATTTAAATATGACGCCTTCATTGAAACCATAGTAATCATACTTAATTACCCGTGAGCCGTCCATTTGCTAATGATCGTTAGTAGGAAACATTATATAATTATAGTCATTATGTAATAAGCACGAGGTAATTACTCACTAATCATCTAATAATAGTACCGTTATTCATTTGGACGTTCAATTACGAATCGCCTAATGTCATTGAAAAATTGCGTCTTAATTGAAACCATAGTAATTATACTTAATTACCCGTGATCCGTCAATTTGCTAATGATCGTTAGTAGGAAACATTAACTAATTACATAATTATGGTCATTATGTAATGAGCACGAGGTAATTACTCACTAATCATCCAATTACAGTACCGTTATTCATTTGGACGTTCAATTACGAATCACCCCTAATGTAATTTAAAAATTACGACTTCATTGAAACCATATTAATAAAACAAAGTCGCTTTCCGCTTTCTGTGTGCTCCTATGTATGCTTATATATTTGAAACTACTCAACGGATTTCCATGGTTTTTATAGATAGTGATTCAAGAGGAAGGTTTATATGTATAATATATGCATGATATAGTAGAGAAACACTGATTGCACTCGGGCAAAGCCGGGGCGGGTCGCTGGTGCTTCATATGTTATGGGGTCATCTGAGTCACTATAAGTAGGTACTAAACTAAGGATAGACACGTATTAAAATAATATCAATGACTTTATTTGTCAGAATTTGCTAATAATAAAAGCGTTAAGATAAAGTGGGTGTACCTACCTTAAATAGGGTTGGGTTAGTCTATTTTATCTGTTACTAACTTCTGCCTGCGACTTCGTCTGCGTAGAATTATACATATTAACCGACTCGCGCGAGATGCGAGGGGCCAATACGGTGCCGGCAGTGTGCGAGTTGCAAATTCGTCGCGGTCGTCTCGCTCTCACGCACCTATAAAACGCGAGGTTACGTGGAGCTCGATCCTTTCTGCGCGCGGCCGTCGAAGCGTCAACACGTTGCTCCGGACTACGATGTATGAGGCGAGTAACATCTCCGCTCCGTGTGACGACGATGATGTTGAATAACGAAGCAAACAAACAAACTGTTCTTTTCAGAACATCGACCATTTGATGGTCGCGTTTCTTTGAAACAACGTCCATCTAGTCACCTACATTTACAATAGCATTGAAATGGATTGAAACGGACTATACCTAGTCAGGCAGACTGGCTTAATCAAATGATCATAAGTAGTGAAGTGATATAAACGTATGCATTCAAAAATGGCCATTGGTATTGATTATTTGTTCTATCCCTGTGGTCTGTCCGGCTGCTCTTACTTAATTTTAGATACCAATTTTATCACATATTTCTTTCTTTCTTTCATTTGAATTTGGTAGGTAATAAAATTTAAATTTAGTTTGCCATACAACGCGGCAATGCTGCCAGCCTTCTGGGCACCATGCCACCGGGCAGAGATTTTGAGCAACTTTTTTATTTATGGCTTTATAACATTTTTTTTTATAATTAGTTAGTTTTAGTTTTGGTGTCTCTGATTTATTTTTAAGTTGTGACTGTTTTTTATTATGATTTGTTTTTCTTTTCCAATAAAATAAAAAAATTAAATGTTTTTAACTACGGTCTTGTACATTGTAAGTTTCTTTAAACCCCTACTACTTATTACAAATACAGAAGTAAAGGAGCGACCACACCGCGTCTCAGTGGCGGATTTACAAATTTTCAAGGTATAGGCTGAATTTTTGCCGCCCTTGCAAAATCTGTTGCAGACTTCTTAAAAATTTTATTATGAGTTAAAAAAAAAAAAAAAAGGTCGTGCCCCAAATTTGCCGCCCCCAAAATCTGCCGCCCTAGGCTCGAGCCTTCTCAGCCTTATGGTAAATCCGCCACTGCCGCGTCTCGTTTTCTCACCGTTTTTTCATACGCACGTAAACGCACCGTCAACGTCTTTTACGCACCGGTGTGGTCGCACCTTAACTCTGTCTGCCTGTTACGCTTTCACACCTAAAGCATTGAAGCGATTTAGTTCGAATTTTTTATAGAGATAGCTTTTGTCTCGGGGAAAGACATAGGATAGTTTTTATGCCGGAAAATTACACTGTTCCCGCGGGATAGCGATAAGTTAAATCTGCGCATGCGTCGCGGGCAACAGCCAGTAGATATTAAATATAAGATCTATAAATCAATATATAGGTAAATGCAGAATGGCTCGGTTCCGATTGTTATCGCAAACTCGATTTATATGAATCAGTTCCGGATTTCGAAAAATTAATAATAACACCATATTAATTTTACGATGATAAAGCGCACATGCTTCTGGTATATTTGCCACATAAATATAACAAACACGGGCACATGTAGTTAATAAAAAGTGTTACTAAATTGTCTACATTACACATAAATAGTAGTTAATTAATATAGTTACTTAATCGTTTCTCTAGAAAATAAGAAGAAACGTTCTATAAGTGCTTAAGCACGATGGAATTTCATCTTTGGATTGCGTGCTTTTTATTGATAAGCTGTGTAAATTCCGGAGGTAAGGGTTTTTACCATTTTTAAGGCATGTTAACTACAAAATTTTGGTGTATACATTAATTGCGACATTTTTTGGTGTCGCGCCTGACATCAAATTTCGGTCAGTTTACATTAGTGTCACAATTTGTGTCGCCGTTTATTCGGACTTTTAGAATAGGACGAGGTTCTTGTGTGGGTTTCGAAAAAGACAGAAACCACAGCTCACTGGCGTAACAGAGTGGAAGGACGGCGAAATATTACGGGCCTCGACTGGTTGACTATGGATACAGTATACGAAGAAGGCGGAGAAAATACTTCCAACTGACGAATTTACCACGGGCCCATGGCAATGCCGTAAGCAGGAGCTACGGTGTAGAGCCTAAATGCGGGTACCTAATGTAAATAAGGTCCTTGACCGCACTTGTGGCTCACGCCCCTCTTGGGTAGTGCGCCCCCTACTTTGACAACTCCCGTTCAGCACTATCTTATACACAGAGCCAAATGAAATTGCCCATTCAGTTAGCTGCCACATATAATTATGTAGCTACGTATAATTTCATTTAAGCCGCACCAACCTTCTGCCACTGCTTTCATAACTATATAACCTTTTTTGACAGCGTCAGCAATTGATCCAGTTCCATCACCGCTTTCAGCAGAGCCAGTGAAGCCAGCTACGTCACTCCCTCAATCATCAGGACCAGAACCTACTATTGGAATTCCAGGAGTTACTTCCCCATCGACCTCTGAAAGACCACTACCAAATGTTTCATCCACAGCTTCTGAAAAACCACTGGCTAACGTATCGGCACTAGACTCTGGACAACGACCAACTAATGTTTCCTCACTTGCCTTGCAAAGACCACTAGCTAATATATCGTCACTCGAATCTACACCATCCCTAGCCAATGTTTCACCACTAGCTTCTGAAGACCCACTAAGAAATGTTTCATTATTTGAACAACCTTTGGGTAATGTTGCATCTCCAGTTGCTCAAGGACCGCTCACAAATGATTCATTAGTGGGTTCTGAAGGACCACTATCAAATATTTCATCACTAGAGTCTACACTACCACAAGCTAATGTGTCATTTCTAGACTCTGCAAAACCTCTAGCAAATGTGTTACTACATGCCTCTGAGCAACCACTAGCTAATGTTTCATCACTAGGCTCTACACCATCACTAACCAATGTTTCATCACAGGCATCTGAACAACCAATAGCCGAAGTATCATCAATAAACTCTACACTAACACCAGCTAATGGATCAGAACTAGGCTCTGAACAACCACCGCTTAATGTTTCATCAATAGCCTCCGGACAACCACTAGCTAATGTTTCTTCACTGGACTCTGCACAACCAGACGCTAATGTGTCATTAGCAGCCTCCGAACAACCACTAGCAAATATATCATCACTGAACTCTATACAACCACTGGCTAATGTTTCTTTACTGGACTCTGCACAACCACTAGCTGGTGTGTCTTCACTGGACTCTACATCAAGACCTGCTAATGGATTAGAACTAGGCTCTGAACAACCACTATCTAATGTTTCATTAGCAGCCTCCGAACAACCACTAGCAAATATATCATCACTGAACTCTATACAACCACTGGCTAATGTTTCTTTACTGGACTCTGCACAACCACTAGCTGATGTGTCTTCACTGGACTCTACATCAAGACCAGCTAATGGATCAGAACTAGGCTCTGAACAACCACTATCTAATGTTTCATTAGCAGCCTCCAAACAACCACTAGCAAATATATCATCACTGAACTCTATACAACCACTGGCTAATGTTTCTTTACTGGACTCTGCACAACCACTAGCTGATGTGTCTTCACTGGAGTCTACATCAAGACCAGCTAATGGATCAGAACTAGGCTCTGAAAAACCACTATCTAATGTTTCATTAGCAGCCTCCGAACAGCCACTAGCAAATATACCATCACTGAACTCTATGCAACCACTGGCTAATGTTTCTTTACTGGACTCTGCACAACCACTACATAATGTTTCATCAGTAGCCTCTGAACAATCACTAACAAATGTTTCTTCTCTGGGTTCTACAGCACCACTGGCAAATGTATCAGCACTAGCCTCTGAACAACCGCTAGCTAATGTCTCATCAGTAACCTCCGAACAAACACTAGCTAATTTTTCATCACTTGACTCTGAACAACCAATAGCTAATGTTTCGTCAGTAGCGTCTGAACAACCACTGGCAAATGTATCATCACTGGTCTCTGCACAACCACTAGCTGAAGTATCCTCATTGAACACTACACCACCGCCAGCTAATATTGCATCAGTAGCTTCCGAACAACCAGCTAATGTACCATCACTGGACTCTACAGCACCACTGGCAAATGTATCATCACTGGTCTCTGCACAACCACTAGCTGAAGTATCCTCATTGAACTCTACACCACCGCCAGCTAATATTGCATCAGTAGCTTCCGAACAACCAGCTAATGTACCATCACTGGACTCTACAGCGCCACTGGCAAATGTAGCATCACTGGTCTCTGCACAACCACTAGCTGAAGTATCCTCGTCGAACTCTACACCACCGCCAGCTAATGTGTCATCAATGGACTCTACACAACCACTAGCTAATGTTACATCAGTAGCTTCCGAACAACCAGCTAATGTACCATCACTGGAGTCTACAGCGCCACTGGCAAATGTATCATCGCTGGTCTCTGCACAACCACTAGCTGAAGTATCCTCATTGAACTCTACACCACCGCCAGCTAATATTGCATCAGTAGCTTCCGAACAACCAGCTAATGTACCATCACCGGACTCTGCAGCACCACTGGCTAATGTATCATCACTGGTTTCTGCACAACCACTAGCTGAAGTATCCTCATTGAACTCTACACCACCGCCAGCTAATATTGCATCAGTAGCTTCCGAACAACCAGCTAATGTACCATCACTGGACTCTGCAGCACCACTGGCTAATGTATCATCACTGGTTTCTGCACAACCACTAGCTGAAGTATCTTCATTGAACTCTACACCACCGCCAGCTAATATTGCATCAGTAGCTTCCGAACAACCAGCTAATGTACCATCACTGGAGTCTACAGCACCACTGGCAAATTTACCACCACTGGACTCTACAACAGCACTGGCAGATGTACTATCACTGGACCCTGCACAAACACTTGCCAATTTGTCGTCAGTACCCTACGAGCAAACACTAGCAAATGTTTCACTATCGAATTCTACGAAGCCACTTACTAATGTTTCATCGTTAGCCTACCAACAACCTATAGTTAATGTTTCATCACCAGTCACTGAACAACCACTAGCTAGTGTGTCGTCACTGTACTCTATACCAACATCAGCTAATAGATCAGAACTAGCGTCTGAATCAGTCCCCGAATCACCATTAATTACTATAGCACAAACACCTAAATCACCAGTATTTGCTTTATCACAAGCTAAATTATCATCAGTACCGGAATCACCATTATTTGGGTTATCACAAGCACCTGATTCACCATTACTTGTTTCCTCGCAATTACCAGAATCACCAGTATTTGCCAAATCACAAGCATCAGAATCACCAATATTTGACCCATCCGAGACTAAACTATCATCAGTACCTGAATCAGTATTATTTGGGTTATCACAAGCACCTGATTCGCCGTTATTTGTTTCCTCGCAATTACCCGAATCACCAGTATTTGCCTCATCACAAGTATCAGAATCACCAATATTTGAACCATCACAAACTAAACCCTCATCAGCACCAGAATCGCCATTATTTGGTTCACCACAAGCGCCTGATTCTCCATTATTTGATTCATTACAAGCTAAATTATCATCAGCACCTGAACCACCATTATTTGATTCACCACAAGCACCTGATATACCGTTCATTGATTCTACTGCTGTTAAATCATCATCAGCACCTGAATCAGCATTATTTGGGTTATCTCAAGCACCTGAATCGTCAGTATTTGCTTTGTCACAAGCACGTGAAACGCCAATATTTGCTTCTCTACACGCTGGTCCAGAATTAGCGTTTGAACAACCATCAGCATCTTATGTAAAAACTTCTAGGACACCAGCTTCTCCATCATTTGCTCCATCAGTAACAGAATCACCACTTGTTTTACTATCAACCACTAATATACATACAGGTACTCGACTATCAGCATCTGGCCCGTCAGCAACAATTGCTTCATCACTAGCCGTTCCATCAGAGTCTGAATCATCAGAACTTTCATATTCAAAAGCTTCCAAATCATCAATAACTTCAGTAGTCACTCAACAACCTTTAACATTTGCACCACCAGTACATTCACAGGCTCCTGAAAAATCAGTGGTTGATCAGTCATCAGAAATACTACCGTATGCTAAACAATCATTTAAGAGTCCAAGGTTTCATTTTACACCGATAAGTCGTGGACTTCTCAGTGGGTTTCCTCACTTTCCATTTCAATCATCAGCACATAGATCACCATCGATGCTATCACCTGTTTCATCATCAGAGGAATCGGAATCCTTGCTTATGCCGTTGTCTCGTTCAGTTCATAGCATAGGTCGTAAATTTTCGGGATTGCTCAAGAATTTACGGTCACATGTACAAGATTTTTTAAAATTTTAGCATATACGGACAATTGTATCAAATAAAAAAGGCATAGCGTAAGATTTTTTATAATTTGTCAAATTACCTGCTCGATTTATGTGCAGTGAAACCTGTTAAAACGTAATCTATTGTAAAACTTTTTCGTAATAAATTACAATATAATGATTCTTAAGTGATTGGCGATGGAAATCATTGAATATTACCTAAGATCAAGCTCTACGGTGAGGCGTAGTTGATTCCGGCTGTACAGTCAGCCAATCGGAACTCTAGACTACTGTAGAACCTTATCACAATCAACGTCGAAGTGCTTCGACACTACAGACACTAATAACAAGCCGATCACTCATTCCGATAAGGTTACAGTGGCCCACGGTTCTATTTCGTTAACCGTACCTGTATCATTTTGAACTCTCCAAAGTGTATAAATAAACAGTTTTTTTTCTAAGATGACGAACAAGATATAATGTTTTAATTCGTAACTTTTTTTAATATATAGGGTAAACTTCGTCTGCAAAAAATTAGTTTAAAAAAATTAGTTTAAAAAGTAGAAAAAAATTAGGTTAAAATAGCCTATGTGTTAATCCAGGGTAGGTATCAGCTATCTCCGTTCCAAATTTGATCCAAATCCATTCTGTAGTTTTTACGTGAAAGAGTAACAAACATCCATCCATCCATACTTACAAAGTTTCGTGTTTATAATAGTAGGATAGGACGCAGACGTAGGGCTAAGATAGAATCCTCTCATTCTCAGAAGAGCCCTGTGCCCGGCAGTGGGACGTATTAAGACTGGAGATGATTTGAGATACGTTTCCGAGTGGTAAATACTGGCGAGTAGCTGTAACATTCTCTTTGCTATTAGCATATTACATATCTAATTAGGCCTTAGAGGCCTTGGGCTATAGTTCCCACGCGGTCCTAGTCGTCATCATCAATCATCAGCCTATATTAGTCCACTGCTGGACATAGGCCTCCCCTAATGAGCGCCATAGCGCCCTGTCTTCAGCTTGACGCATCCAGCATCTGCCTGCAGCCTTTCGCAGATCGTCATCCCACCTGGCCGGAGGGCGTCCTACACTATGTTTGCCGAGTCGCGGTCTCCACCCAAAAACACGTTTCCCCCAGCGATTGTCGGTTCTCCGCGAGATATGGCCGGCCCACTGCCGCTTCAGCTTGCTAATTCTTGCGGTCCTAGTGCGGATTGGAAACTTGACACACTTAAATTGATCGCTGCTTCCCTTCGCCGAAAATACCCAACGCGTATATGTATGTATGTATGTATGTATAACTCTTTATTGTACATAAAACACAAGAAAAAGATGAATACAGAATAACACACATGCACAAAGGCGAACTAAAAAAAAAATACAAAATATAAATGAAATACAGATCCGCGTACATGTAGTTTTTATTACAAATAAGAGCCACAGTCAATACAGTTTCACGTAAATGGTTGCCAACAAATATGTGCGAGTAAATATCAATCCAATGCTTATTGTAAAAAAAAGTCTTACTCTACAGAGTAGTTTAGGTATTTAGTAAAATATTTACAACATGCGTCTATTATTTTATAAACTTACAATTCTAGGCTGAAACATGTAACCTAAGACCAATAGTTTTCATCAGTCTCATTTCTATCGAAGCTTGAAAACAATACATTATTCCGTTGGGCAGTTTTGTAAAAATTAAACCTAAAATTAGACAATATCCAGATAAAATGTCTGAATTCAAACCGAATTTCAGTAACTCAAAAAGTTTCCAAAAATATAGTTTGAAGCATCCAAGTCGGTCGAATAGTTCG
Organism: Pandemis corylana; assembly: GCA_949127965.1. NCBI lineage: Eukaryota > Metazoa > Arthropoda > Insecta > Lepidoptera > Tortricidae > Pandemis > Pandemis corylana. Next base: position 5,506,826 of record OX421877.1, read on the forward strand.
GTACACCATAGAAATAGTATGGCGTATCGTACTTTGTCACTTTGATGTTTCATACTCTAAGACGCTAGTACTTTTAAAAAAATACATGTAAAAAAGCCCTTGGTAGCCTATTTGCATACGGTTTTGTTAAATGTGGCGAGGCGTCAAGTATAACAGAAGGCAATTCTGCACAATAAAAGTGCCCAACTGCCTTAAAATAGGCAAGCCGGTGGGAATAGAGTTCTATGTACGCCACGCCACTGCTATAACTTTCGGTACAGAGCTTAGAGTTCATATAAAAATTAAATATTATAATCATGGTATGATCTTTATAAAATGTCGTGATATAAAGATCGTTCAACATTCCGGCTGTTGCTAATTGCACACAACTTGTGTGGGTATTTAGATGAAATTGGTTTGTTTACAAAAGCGTTAAAATGGACTGGAACGGAGAATAGTATTTTTCGTTGCTAATAACGTCTCGAACGCGTTTGCACTATCATATTAAACGTGAATTTAAACGTTGCATTAAAACAATCCGTCTACCCCGTAAGGGGTAAAGACGTGCTTTGTGTGTGTATTAAAAAAAAATTCTAAACTTACTCTAATCCGTTTATTTAGTCTTCGATCCCACAAAACAATTATTCACATCTATATATTTCTAGAATATAATCTTAGTATGTTTCCGAGTCGCCCCGGGCAGTGTCCACTTCCCGGCCAGCGGAAGACCGGGCGATGATAAAGAAAGCTTCAGATAGCATGTTTATCTCCCTCGCTTGTGGCTCGTGCGACATGCTCCTGCGATCTGACACATTCTTTATTTCTTCACCCTCGGAATGTAACGTACTAATCCAATTTTTAAGGTCACAAGGTTCAGCCTAAATATGCATTCCGTGTGTACTTCTATTATGTTTATTTTAAAACTAACTATAAGCAGTTTTGCTCCAAAATGGACACAAAATGTCAGATGTTGCAAACAACAATAAATAGCAGCGAAAAATGTACTTTCAATTTCTACTATTTATTGTCGTTTGCTAAAGCTTATAATAATTATACAAAATAGTGTGAGTAAAAATGTCCACGATATTTCCACTTGTAAAGGAAACTATTGTTAAAAATTGCTGTAGCGTTGACAACAAATTTTCTCTTCTTCATGACACAACATAACTTTCTCTCTTTCGCGAACAGTAGCTATTGAAAAAAAAAAACAGCAAATGCCTCGCGAGATGTAAGTCGACAAGTCTTCTTGGACAATAAACAATAAGTTATGTGACACAAAGAAAATCTATATTTAATATAAATTACGTTGGTAAGAACATTGCAAAGTTTTATATAAAAAAGATTCACGGCATGGCGACTTAATTTATGTATTAAAATATTTCCCTTTGCTAAAAAAAAAATCACTGAGAAAAGTATAAAAAAACATCAATTTTAAAATAGCCAACGAGGAAGCTTTGGGTACAGTACAACCAAAAAATGTGCATGGATCACTCAACTTCGTAAATAAGCCTGAACGCTAAAATGTAATACCAAATTTTACTAGAGCAATTTCCTGTTTAAAATTACGTCTCTGTCATTACTAAGAAACTGACAGAGACGGCATCTTCACTTCAGATATCAGGGACAGACCCTATTTCTTCGGATGAACACGAACCTTGATAGTGTGAAGATTATGCAGCTTTTTAATAAGAAACACTGCACTTTATTGATAAATTTCATTACACATTTTAGTACATAACTATATTTTACAACATTCGCGTCTCGACCATTTGCACATTCATCAGAATTATATTCAGACTGGATTTTATAAAAGGCTTTCAATAATTCGAGATCAAATAACGGATAAATTTTGGGAAACAAATCGCGTAAACGCTTTGATTCAAATATATTTAAACATTGTGTTTTTTTGTTGTGTCTGGAACCTGCGCAAATGGTAAAGTTTTAATACCACTTCTTTTGTAGAGAAAAGTCAGTGAGTTATAAAAATTTAAGATTTGGACTTCCTTTTCGCCGGGGAACGCGGAGGCGGTTCAGTCTTCTTGCTCTGAAAACAATAAGGTGAAGTTAAGAATTACATATACAAAAGCAAGGCCAGCATTTTTTTTTTTTTTTTTATATGAATAGGAAGGCAAACGAGCAAGTGGGTCACCTGATGGTAAGTGATCACCTCTGCCCATAGACACCCGCAACCACGGAGGGATTGCAGATGCGTTGCCAACGTAGAGGACTAAGATGCAATGCCTCTTGTGCCCGTAATTTCCCCAGCTGTCTTACTCTCCACACCGGAACACAGCAGCATTATGCTGAGATGGGACCATTTCGTAATGTATGTACTCATTTTTTTTTTAATTCTTTTTGTTTTTGTAACCCAGTCACTATTATATTACGAATAAATGTTTTCTTTCTTTCTTTAGATAGAGAGGATGGATGAAAGAAGATTTATAAGGCGAGTCCGAACGGGTGCGGGAGGGGAAAACCTAGACGAAAGTTCCGTGACCAAATTGGGGATGTTTTGAAAAAGGTTAGGTCAACGTCATGTCTACAGGGTAGACAGCCCGGAGTAACAAGACCAGGCCACGTTTAGCATGATTGTGTGCGTATAGGTGGAAAGGGGAATCAAAATAGTGATGGGTTGCTAGCCATATAGCCGATAGGCAACGATCTGCGCGGGAAGAGAAGCAACTGGTACATTCTAAGTTTTTTCTTTGCTAACAGAACCCATTAGTATACATAGAATAAAGTGAAAAAGTTTATTTGACTCACCTCTCTCGATCGCTTGGCCCTGGGCTCATCAATATCAACCTTCTCTTTCTCTTCCGACTTCTCTTTCTCATCCTTTTTGTCTTTTCGCTTATCACCCACTTTAGCACTCTTGGGATCTTTAGAATTTTTCACTTCATCCTTTGAATTTTTATCTTTAGTTTTGGAATTTTTATCGCTATTTAAACTTTTGTCATCCTTCTTTTTACTTTCTTTAACGTTCTTGTCCTTTTCTTCACTGTCCTTTTCCTCTGACTTATCTTTACTCGATTCAGGTTTACTTTTATCATCAACCTTTTCTTTAGAATTGGACTCTTTCTCTTTTGGACTATCCACTTTTTCGCTACCTCCTTGACCTTTCTCTTTTTCTTCAGCTTCTGTATCTTTTTCATCAGGCTTCTCTGATTTATCATTAACTTGTTCAACTTCCTTATCAGCTTCATCTGTTTCATTGTCGTTTGCCTTTTCAACATCATTCGTCTTTTCAGTGTCCTCATTTTGTTCGGGCGTTTTATTTGCGTCAGATTTTTCTGATTCATCTTTTTCGCTTGTGTCTGGTTCTTTTGGCTCTTCTTCAGGTTTCTCTGGTTCTTTCTCTTTCTCCTTCTCCTCCTGTTGTTGTTTCCTGGAAGACTGTCGCTTCAGCGGCGTTTTCGATGGGGTGTTGTTTACTTTCTTGCCTTTAGCTAAAAAAACATGTTATTAATATTTTTAGAATAATATGAATAACAAGGTTTTAGTTTATGGGACATATTACTTAAATTACTTTAATAATTTTAGTCGTCGATATGCAAATTAAAAAATACTAATTTCTCCCACAAATCCATGATTAATTAATTGTTTTTATCCGGCTTGGAATTGGAACTCAATTAATTTTGACAGAATACAATAAAATGTATGATGAACTTTTTAATAAAAATAATGTAAAAGAAATTGAAAATAGCTAGTTAGCCATTAAGAAACACCATTGCCACACTTTATTATGGTCTTATGAAAAATGAGAACCTTCTTTTTTCGAAGATGGTTAAGAAAAACGTCTTAGGCAACCCTGAAGTAACAATTCTAACCTGTTGTCATGTCCAGTAAAGTATTTCTGCGGATCTAATGTGTCTCACTCACCAGGTGCAGCTTTCTTCTTCTGCGCAGCATCCTCAGGCTCGGCAGCCTCGTCCTCGTTGGCTGCGTCGATGGCTGCCTTCATTGTAAGGGAGCCAGGCTGGCTCATTTCTAAACAACATATAAATAGTTAACACACATTTCCTATCATTCTGCTAATATTATAAATGGAAATAAAACCGGTCAAATGCCAGTTGGACTCACGCACCGAGAGTTCCGTACAAATTCGGCCGGTGAATATAGAATTCAGTGTTAGGAGAGCCTACTACTAAAATGTAAGCAGTGTCAGATCAGTTTATATTGGTTACATAATAGACACGACGTAAAAACGTTTTTTTTTTTTTTTTTTTTTTTTTTTTAGTATTTGTTGTTATAACGACAACAGAAATACATCTCTGAAAATTTCAACTTCTAGACAGATCATGGTTCATGGAAAGGTGACAAACAGACAGCTAGACAGACAGTGGTCTTAGTAATAGAGTCCCGTTTTTAACCTTTCTTTATGGAACCCTAAAAACGTGGTATAGTTTGTATGTATGTATGTAAACTTTATTGTGCAAAATAAACAAGACAAATACAATTGACAAACACTGAGATACATGCACAAAGGCGGACTTATCCCTTTAAGGGATATCTTCCAGTCAACCTTTAAGATAAGATAAGATAAGATAATTTTTATTTGCATAAACAAAAGTAAAACTGATGTTACAGTGTATTAATGTCCAATCTTGTTTTACCATAATAATGGTGTACAAATATTATATTATTTTCTATCATGCATTTTAACATTCAAATTTGAGTGGATGAAAGGAGTATTATATTAGGGATGGACGAGTGAGTTTAAAAATTGCAAACACTGAGAGCCACAGTACATAACTTTACCGAATATAATACATAAACTCCTAAAACCTATCAGTCAATAAACTACTTTATACTATCTATAATATATATCAATAAAATAAACTACATAAAATAAATAAATAAAGAGCACAATAAACAAAGGAATATTTCCATAGTTAATAGTTAACAGGTTCTCCTAAAATTGTTCCTCAAAATATTTGAGTAGGCGGTCTATATTCATCCTTCTAGTTAGGTAATAAGCCTACTGGTCTGACTAAATGGCCCAATACATTGTGTGTAGACAACAATATGGTTACCTATAGGTTCGTGCACCATTTCTAATAGTTTATCGGCGTGGAGGTCAGCGGTGACCGCTTTGAACTGTGACACCCGCTCATTGAAGTACTCCCAGAAGGACAGCCCTTCCGGCACATCGAACAAATCCTGCACAAACAACACAAAATGTTAATTATTAAACAAGCTGCTTAAAAGTTTTCGGTTCATCATGGAGGAACAGACGCGGCGGAGGACTTATATACAGGGGTAGACCAAGCCTAAGGTAACAAGACCCAAAGCACAGTACATAAATAGCACTTTTTCAATGAAAAATAAGCTGAACATTTATTTATTTATTTATCATATTAAGAAACTTTATTAGCCATGTATGTGTGTGTATAAATACTATTTTTTTGACGTGACAACGTCTTATAAATTGGTTTGCCGGGTGACACTTCAAGAAACTGCGTTACGCTCCGCTCACGTTATGCGCTCACAATGAGAGCGAGTGAGAGGCATGGTTAGCCCGCCTAAGAGCGAGAGAGACAGACATAAAAAGTGAAAGGCACGCTTCCCTTCCACTCGAGCACAGTTAGCCCGCCTAAGAGCGAGAGAGACAGAGCGAGAGAGAGAGAGTGAGAGAGATAGGCATACACACCGGTTCATGTCTTGCGCTTCTTCCTACTATACGAATGAATATTCACATTAAAGTCGTTGTCACGTAAAACTTTTTAATTCTTACTTTGTCTTTATCTCTACATTATAATGTATTGTAATGACTACCTTGCGGCTCTCTGTGGTACTAATTTGTTGCTCGTACGTTTAATTCGTTACTAAGTGCAAGTGCCATACTAGTATTATTATTACTGTAATTTTAATAATAAGTTTTAGTTTTAAGATTATTTTATAATAAATTACCGTGCCCTTAAAGGGTAAATGTTTAAAACTATATAAATAATAACATCTTTGTCACAACATTTTTATGCAATAAATAGTTTCGAGTTTGAGTTTGAACAAAAGCTCAAATAAAAAAATTGACTTCACTCCAGTTCATCACCGGCGGGTGACGGCGACTTACCCGCATGGTGATGAAGAGCGCGTCAGCCTTGTTCCTGATGTGGTGCGCCTGCTTGCTGAACGTCAGGGCTTCGCTCTCGCTCATGGCCCAGGACGGCGCGTTGCCGATGTACACGCGCATGCGTTTCACGGTCTCCATGCAGGTCGGGTGCTTCAACAGCATGAGGGCAGCCAGATCCAGTTCTATCAACAAAACGGTTTTTTTTTTTAATATACAAGGTTTAGGCACAACCACAATTTAATTCAGTTTTAAAAAGAAATGTATGTAGGACTAAATTAATACAAAAAAGACAATTTAGTCACCGTACATACACAAACACATACACAAATCACGTCTTTATCCCTTACGGGGTGGACAGAACCTAAGGTAACAAGACCTACAGGCCACGTTTAGCAAGACACTGAGGGCGTAGAGGTGGAAAGTGGAATCAAAATAGTGATGGGTTGCTAGCCGCATCGCCTATAACACGATACCTATGATCCTCGCCCATTCCCTCGATGGGCTTTTACCATCTGCGCGGGAAGAGAAGCAACTGGTACATTCTATGTTTTTTCTTTGCTCCCAGACCAGCATGGAAGTACCGTGGTTAGTCACCGTTAAAGTATATATTTCGTTCTTTTGATATTTACATGGTGAAATCGTACCGCAAACTGATTAACTAAATCCTAAACATCTTACATACGTCATCTCATTCTTCAAATCGAATATTCATTGTCTTGCTCATAATATCGTCCATCACCTTCACACTCTCTTACGTTCCATTCCACATGTATTACATACACATACATATATTCATATTCATTTATTCATAAACAATACAGAGTAAGCGAGCACCGCCATGGACCCCACAACACTAGAGACCGCAGATACGTTGGCAGCCTAGAGGGCTAGGATATAATACCTCTTCTGTCAGTAATATCACCGGCTGTCTTACTCTCCACGCCGGAACACAGCCATGCAAACACTGCTGCTTGGCGGCAAGATCAGTAAAACGGTGGTAGCTATCCAGACAGACCTTGCACGAGGTCCTGCCACCCGTAAACCCGCGGTCCTTGCTTGATAGAATTCTTCATGCCGGAGCACAACGGTGCTACTGCTGCCCAGCGTTACTCACCCAAGATCTCGTCGATCAGCTTGAGGCACAGCTCCGTGTCCGCCTTCTCGAGGCTGAGGCAGGTCTTGATCTTCGCGTCCAGCTCGATCAGCTTCATCTCAGTCTTGAGGAAATGCAAACGGGACTTCTTTATTTCTGCAAAAGATAACGCGAATTAGGAACTCCCCTTTTCTCCAGATACCAGCAGGGCATCTGTTACCTAAATATAGGTATAACATACATACATATATCTCGTCTTTATCCCCTACGGGATTGACAGAGCCTAAGGTAACAAAACCGTAAGGCCACGTTTAGCATGATTAAGGGCGTATAGCTGGAAAGGGAAATCAACATAGTGATGGGTTGCTAGCCGCATCGCCTATAACAATGATTGCTAAGACTTTCGCCCATTCGCGCGATAGGCTTTTACCATCTGCGCGGGATGAGAAGCAACTGGTAAATTCAATGTTTTTTCTTTACTCCCAGACCAGCATGGAATTAATTAATTAATGAATTAAGATTAGATTTAAGTGGTTTAAGGTTTTTTTACTTTAACCAGTAGATACTTTATACATCTCTACTATAGACTAATATAATTTAAGACTCGGGGACCCTATACATCCCTTTTATAAAATGTATTTAATTTAGGTAGAACTTTAGTATTGTAGTAGCTTAATGTAATTTATTTTGAAAGAATGTCTTTCTGCCAAGTTTCTTGCGGCGCATTCTTCTTGGCAATGATGGTATTTCCGAATGCGCTAGTAGTTTCAAAAAAGACATGTAAAAGAGGCCTTGGCGGTGGTATGTTTATTACTATATCCTAAGGATAACACTTACCCAAATCTCGGTCCTTGTCCAACATAGTTTTCTGTTCGTCTGTCAGATTGAGATCCATCACCAGCTGAGCCGATATAGACTGGGGCGTTATTTGACCTTTCTCTGTTAAAAAAAAGCATTTAAATTTTACCTTCTAAACGCTTAACCAAGCCAAAGTAAAAGTGAAACTTTTAAACCACACTGAAGAAAAAAACAGAGAAATCCGAAAAGTAAAGCTACGGCTGCTACATCACCGATAGCAATTGAGTAAGCCTTTGAATTTTTCTGTATATTAAGTGGTTTAATTACTTTAATCCAAGCCTTTATTTATTGAATTGTATATTTTTTAGAGTACTATCTTGCAAGTCCAATTTGACCCACTCCTAATGATCTACTATATCCACCCGTAAAGAATACTGCCGTTTTCAACATGAAACTACCGTGAGACTCACTCATAATTACACATAAACGGATAACTCACGTATAAAAAGTAGAGTGATGCTCGACATGTTTCGGACTATTTCGTAGTCCTTCTTTCTGGAGCGCTCGCCTCGGCGGCAGCGAAGAGAGAGGAGAGGAGAGAGAAGGGAGGAAGGGGAGGGAGGGTGTTCATTTCGCGAGCGCTCCAGGAAGGACTACGAAATAGTCCGAAACATGTCGAGCATCAGTCGACTACGTGATACGTGAGTTATCCGTTTATGTGTAATGAATACTGCCGTTGTTTTGAATACACTCAATAATTATTTTAATACAAAAATAGACCATCATAGGTTGTAGACCGACCGCTTGAATAAGTCCTCGCCCGCGGGGCACAGGGGCGCGGGGTGACGACCGCGGGGGCCGAGAGAGGTCCCCTTTGTCAAAGTATATATATAAGCTAAAGCAGTAAGGAAACTACGAACAAATCCGTTGAAACGAAACACGCACACAGGCGCGCGCTTTAAACGGCCCCTAAGCGGACCTCGTCCACTCCGCTCAGGCTCAGGTCCGCTTAGGGGCCGTGTAAAGCGCGCGCCTGTGTGCGTGTTTCGTTTCAACAGATTTGTTCGTAGTTTCCTTACTGCTTTAGCTTATATATATACTGTGCCTTTGTCGTCCTACCCCACGCCCCTGTGCCGCGCGGGCGAGGACTCATTGAGCGGTCGGTTTTTAGTATATTCAGTTGCCCAAAGGGAATAATACTCAGAAAAAGGAGCGCCGCTTGGGCGGAGCTCCGTCAAAATCCATGTGGACAAACTGTACAATGTAGGGATTTTGTCACTTAATAATTATGTATTGCCTATTGTCTACTTTGTTCTTTGTTTCTGTATTGTTTTGTACTGATTTGTGGTGTTCAATAAAGAGTATTTGTATTGTATTGTTGTATTGTATGATGGATGACAATGCAAGCAAAAAAAAAAGGTTGTAATAAAAATGATTATTTTTACAGAAGATTGTTTCGCTTACGTCATTCTAATTATACTATAACATCAAATATTCCGATAAGTTGTAAAATAAAACCTTTGTATGAAAATCAAGTAAAAATATTTTCGGTTTCCAGATAACAATTATACCAAACGATCATTAGACGTAACAACATTATGCCTTAAATTTTTATATGACACTAGCTTCGCCCCATTCCTGTTTATTCCAATGTTTTCTCACCATTTAAACCTTCCCTGGACTTCCACAAATGTTTCAAAACCAAAATTATTCAAATCAGTAAAGTCACTCTTCGAGCTTTAGCGAGACAAACGAACAGCAAATTCGTTTCTATACAAATAGATGGATGAGCTCTTCTTACCCAGTTGTCGCTTGAGGGTGATAGCGTTGGAGGCCGCCTGCTTGTCCCACTGGAGCCTGGAGGCCTCGTTCTTGAAGCTAGCAGGCCGGGACTGGAATAACTTCACGCCGCAATACGCTCCGGAGGGTAAATACGTGATCAGTATATTTTCACGCTCTGGATCGGCTGTTGGAGAAATTAAAACGAGTACGTGAGCTTACAATCGATTCGGGTCTCTAGCTGTCTCATTCACACGGCCGATTCAAGAATCAAACCCATGAGAGTGAGTGTAATTGTGTCGTACAGACACATCATTCGAACAGATGATGCGTAGTAAAATTCTCATAGGAACAAGGTCACGTGACAATTAGTAACAGATAGAAAAATTCGAAGGCTTACCCACCTGCTATGGGTGGTGTAGGGGTATAGCACGCGTCACGGAATGACGAGGATCCGGGTTCGATTCCCGGCCATAGCTTTACGTTTATAAGTTTGACAGTTTTTAGGACGTGATATACGAGTACACAATGCGTTTTCATTAATGAGACCATGTATGCTAACTTCATTTTAATAATTACAATTAACATAAAAAAAAACAAATTAATAATTCACTAATTTTATTAATCAATTGCAAAAACAAACAGTAATCACTTATGCATTTTAACCGCAGCATTCTCTTCGGGATACATTTTTAAAATCAAATCTCTCGTTTCCGAATCATCCTTTCCGTTACAATCTTGCATATTTCCCATATCTTGGACATAATCCGAATAAAACACATTGAAACCCATATCACCGAATTCTGTTGTCATTATAGCTTTATTTTTGGTTGAATCTATAGCTACTTTGTCTTTGAACAGATTTAAAAAGCTATCATCCGTCGGTATTTCATGGTGTTTCGTATCATTCAATATTTCCGTCCTTTTCAAACACAGCATCTCATCTTTAGCAGGTTTTGTTTGTGGCTCTGTGAAACTGTTCGCATCTAAGTTTTTATAAGTCTTGCTTAGTGACACCACTGAACATACGGAATTATTGCGTGAAAACGTCACAGATTTATCTGAAGCACTTTCTTGCGACAAATCTTGTATTTCATCATCGTTGAGTAGATTTATAGAATTGAAAATAAACCCTTGGAATGCTGAATGTTTCTTTGGTTTAGTTTTTGGTGTGGTTTGGATCGAAGCGCAATTGGTAACATCATTGGGTAAATCAGAATTGGTGTATATATTGGTGTTATATTCTGTATTTGTTATATATTCGTGTATTTTTGGTGGGTCGGGACCTAAATTGAACTCTGTAGAATTGTTTGAAGTCTCCACACAAATAGTTGGTAAAACACTGTTTGTATTTTTAGTTGTGCTCAAATTTTTCACATTCTTACTAAGGTCAGGGAGTTCGTTATTTAAAAATAACTTTTGAGTCAAATTTGCTTCGTTGTTTTCTCCTCTTTTCAAGTTGTTATTAATTTTTGTCGGAGGGACGAATTTTTTCGGTTTTTTCAGTTCGTTCGCTTTATTCCGCTTTTTACCGAAAACTGGTATTATTTTTTTCAACGGCGATTTGTTTATTTGCTCGCCGATGGCGATTGTTTTATTAGAATCTGTAAATATCAGTACAATTATAATTTTAGTTTTATGCAACGCTTTAGGGTGAGAATTTTTTTTATGTGATATTTCTTTTTCTTAATAACGAATATGTGTCGCGGTTTTTAAATCCAAGGGACTTGTTAAGTAATTAAAAACAAAAGATAACTGCTATACTCAGAGACTAATCGACTAAGATACCGCAAAGTACCCTAATCTGATTTAATTTTTTTGTATATAATCGTTCCTTCAATGTACCTATATTGTTATAAAAAATATTAACTAGTCTCTGGGGGACGACAGTTAAATTAAAGTTTAACATTTTGTTTTTAAAACACTCAAAATAAAATAATAGTTTACCTTCCGCCGAAGTTTGTTTCGTATCACTTTTACTTGCATTTGACGTCAAGGCATTCTCATATATTTCGATACACTTGTCAAAATCATTTCTATCCTCGTATTGACTATAAATATCTTCAAATAAACGCGAATCCTGAATAAATTCATCCATATTTGTCGTGATTACACAAATAATAACCGCATCGCACTGAAGAAACGCGCGGCAATGAAAAATATTTGAACTAGGAACTCGACTTTTTTTTCCGCTTTATTTTTTTAAAAGGCAACATCTGTAAGCCGAACAACCTGAAAACCGGTAAAAGTAAGTAGTCTGGTCATAACTTTATTCGCAATTTTTAAAGGCAATGGGTTTGAACAAAACAGCCAGATTTATTTGTAATTTTACTGACGGCGTTTGGAAGCTTTACACATGTCTTGTAAAAGGTTAATATTTTTGCATTATTAATATTATAATTATATTTAATTAAATTAGCTGAAGGTCATTCACCTGACTATTTTAATAGGAATGACTTTTTGGAATGGAATTTGTAATGTGTTTGTTTATAAATAAATATCTTAAAGAAAGAAAAAGGAGTTAAAACACTTACCACTTTTGAACGGCTCTTTCAACTCTCGTAGCTCTGACTGTAATAGAAATAACAATATGTTAAATATCTTTATAATTCATACATAAGAGACTTGACAATTTTCTCTTTTTAAAAACTTGTCTATGGATTTTTTTAAACACGTCTTGTGCATCTTCCTTCCCGATCGCTATCACCATCTCACTCGCTAATCCTGCCGCCAAACAGCAGTGCTTGCCCTGCTGTTTCGGCGTGAGTGAGACAGCCGATTAAATTACTGGCACATGAGGTATTCTACCCTAGTTCTCTAGGCTGGCAACATCTTAATCCTCTAGTGTTGCAAGCGTGATGGTCCTCACTTAACATCAGTCCCGCTAGCACGAGAGCGCACGAAAGTCGCGTCGCGCGCGAGTGGGACTACCCGTCTCTTTCTTGTTGGTACAGTAAGAAAAGGACGGGCAATCAATCTCGCGCGCGAGGCGACTCTTGTGCGCTCTCGTGCTAGACGTGCAGGTGACCGACTAACTCTTTAAAAAAAAACTAACCACCTGAAGTAATATTCCAAATGCATCGCACAGACATAACATAGCCAATGTGGATGAAGCGAAAGATGTCTTAAGTGTTAGTTATCTATGATGACGCCTCTGTCAGTTTCTTAGTAATAAAAAGAGACGGAATCATAGGTAACCGACAGTTAAGATAACTGAAAGTTAACAGAGTGTGACAGGCCCTTAAACTACCAGTGCCTTTAGCAACACCATCACTGTCATAGCAAAGAGAAAGAGCTGTTAGGATCGTAGGAAGTGGGACAAAGTAGTCTATGCCTACCCCTGTGGGAAAGAGGAGTGACGGTATGTGCGTATGTATTTTTGAAACATTTTTTTTTGAGCGTTTGTATTAGGGATGTAAGTTGTACCTGTTGCACAGTGTTGTAAGCCTTTAAATTCTTGTCCTGAGGCCTTTCTTTAGGTTCGGGTTTCTCTTTTTCCGCGCTAGGCGACGCGCCGCGACGTTTCTTGGGCGCCGGCGAGGGCAGCGTCGCGTTCTCCTCCGTCTGCTCGTCCATATATCTAGAGTCAAAAGGATAATGTTAATATTTATACAAATAAATAACATCAGATTAAAAATATACAAAACCTCCCACGCAACTATAGGGTAGTACAATCATGCGTAAATAAAAAAGTACCTAACCCCTATAATCTAGACTATTCTTTCATCTCGGATACTAAATTGACAAGTGCAAATGTCATGTTGTAAAGTAATGTTACCAGCTTTTATTGTTTAGTGGTGTACTCGAAACTATTGACAATGTTTGTGGCCTGGATACAAGCGGTTTGGCCATGTTATATTAGAATTGAAGATAAAAAAATGATTATCATAATCAAGCAAATTTAAAGGTTTATTAGTTTATTAGAGTACCAAAAAATTAAACATTACCAATTTCTCCTTTCGGTATTATAAATCTACTAAGTAAATAATTTTGTATTATTATACCGAGTTTAAAATTAGTATTCATACATTTTACAGGATAGCTTGCAAAAATCTGTACTCAATTTAATTTATCGTTAATTTTCGATAATGGTGGCACATCACTATTTTTGAATTGCAAAAAACAAGCAACACAGGTAACGTCATTTTGGTATCCGAGATGAAATAATAGACTTTAGCGATATTTTACTTCAGAAAACCCTAAAAATGTATGTCACAATCGCAAATGTCATTCTCACTACAAAACAACATTTCGGCAAGTGAAAATTTTTATGTCAGGATTGTTAGTGACAATGTTTATTTTCTGACAAAACATCGTGTAATCCAATCCAAATCGGCGAATAAGGGGTAACATAGTTTTGTGTGTGTTTGATCAATCTAACATGTAAGCTTATTGTCTAACTCGCTCGCAATCGCCATCGTGTTCATTTTGAGAGTTCTTGTATGAATGTGACAGCTAGCTGATTCCGATGCCAATTGTCAGCCCATACACGAACTGTCAAAACGAACACGATGGCGGTTACGAGCGAGTTAAGAAGCCTACTGACCACCTGCTGAAATAGTATTCTAGATTATTTCAAAGACAGAGAGAAAGAGAGAGAGAGAGAATGATTTCTACACACCATAACGCTCAGACTTACCTCTTAGGCCGTATCTTCCTTCCACTCCGGCTTACGATCTCCTCGTCCTTCTTCTCTTCTTCAACTTCAACTTCTTTGACTTCTTTAACCTCTTCCTTCTTGGGGCGGCCGCGGGGCGCTTTGGCCTCTTTAGCCGCTTTGGGAGTCGCCGGGGCTTTAGCGGTAGACTTCCTGGCTTTCTGCTAGAAATATAAACCATGTTAATTATCGTACTTTATTTGATATTTTTTCATGTACATTTTGTCCATGGCTTGCAACACTGGACCGTTGCAAGTGTTGCCAGTCTGTGGCTAAGATGGATCTTAGTAATATCATTTTACGTGCCAGCAATTTCTCCGCGCACTACTGCTTGGCGGTAGGATAAATGAAGATGACGGTAGCGTTCCGGACGGACCCAACACAATGTCCGACCACCCACTTTAGTATGCACTTTGAAACAGACTTTCAGACAAACAAAGCTTATAATGAACCAAGTTTTATTCACTATGCCAAATGGCATTTTTACATGTTTTTTTTTACCAGCGCAATAACACGAAAGAAACTTGCCAAATCAGCCAAAGCGCCAACATGACAATTATCGGTGAAAAGTGACAATTCTGTTTGCATTGCAACCTCGACTAGAATTTACGCCAGTTGGCTTCATATTGACTAAGCCTTACATTTCGAATTGTCACATGTCCCTGACATATGTCAAGTTGATGATATAGGGGCCTGATCACACGTACCAGGAACAGTGATGAGAGAGCCTACGGCACAGTGGGTACTAGCACAGGGATCGGCAAGTATAAGTTGATTCACAAAAGCTGGCACAAACGGATTGAATACATACATACATACATAAATCACGTCCTCATCCCTAATGGGGTAGACATAGCCCAAGGTAACAAGACCTAAAGGCCACGTTTAGCATGACTGTGGGCATATAGATGGAAAGGGGGAGTCAAAATAGTGATGGGTTGCAAGCCGCATCGCCTATAGCATGATTCTTAAGATTTTCGTCTATTCCATCAATGGGCTTTTACCATCTGCGCGAGAAGAGAAGCAACTGGTACATTCTATGTTTTTTCTTTACTCCCAGCCCAGCATGAAAGCAGTGATTGAATGAGTGAGTGATAATACTATGTGTGTATAACAAAATGATTACAGGTTGAGGTTTATTTTTTCTTGAGTATTATGTACTTGTTTACAAAATAGTAGTGCAGTAAATACTATGCGTGCATGCGTGGGGGTTTTAATTTTTTTTAAAAATTTAATATTATGCTTGAAAAGGAACGCGCACTTGGGTGTCAGAATTTTAAAAAAAAATCATGATGAATTACGATCTTTGAACCCTGCCTAGTACCAATTTGCTGGCTCGCCACCGTACTCGGCACGTGTGATCAACGCATTATATTCTAGTCACCTTTCCTTCGTCTATGACCAAAGCGCCTGCTTCGTCAGAATCGTCGACACCTCCGTCAACTGCCGTCGAGTTAGCGGTCTAAAACAAACACTACTGTACGCAAATAAAAACCAGCAAATAAATATTACAAAATAACCATTTGCATTCATTAAAAAAAAACATATTCATACTTCATTCCATATAACATTAGGCTAACTGCTTCGACCAAGCATTTGGTAGAAAAAAAACACAGACGAGAAATGTAAATTATCAGAATACTACTAGAAAAGGTATTATTTAAAAAAATATGATATTTATTTGTATCTAGTTTTGTATCCTATAATTGTATTTAATATTACTATGTAATGAAATCTGTAATTAACAGCTGTTGGTTCTCCAAAAATAAATAAATAAATAAATTTATGTAGGAACACATTTACCTATTGTCTTTTGTACCAAAAATTCTTTACTCATATATTAGACATTCTGTATGAAAGTACAATTCCAAAAGGTTGTATCTTTAGATCATATAAACTTAGAAAATTCATTTTTTACAGTTGCAAAGGACCATGGGCATTTCATATTAATTTTAACTACATATTACTAAACCACGATCAGAACTTTATTGAAAAAAAACTTTCATTTCATATACAATCTGATGTAAGTATATGGAATATCTGTCACCTCTTATCATATCCAGTTTAGTAATACCTCTATGCATTCCTGTGAAAAGGGATTTGGCATTCATTCTACATACATACATACATGAATCACGTTTTTATCCCTTACGGGTTAGACAGAGCCTAAGGTAACAGGACCTAAAGGCCACGTTTAGCGTGATTGAGGGCGCGTAGGTGAAAAGGGGAATCAAAATAGTGATAGGTTGCCAGCCGTATCGCCTATAACACGATTCCTAAGATTTTCGCTCACTCGATTTTCCCTCGATGGACTTTTATCATCTGCGCGGGCAGAGAAGCAACTGGTACATTCTATGTTTTTTCTTTACTCCGAGACAAGCATGGAGGAGCATTCATTCTTCTGAGGTATAAAGTTATTGTCAGAGCTCTCGACAAATCAGTGTCAGTCTAAAAGGCAATGATTTTGGCTATGAACTGTTTCAATGTACGGATGCCATTCTGACACAATTCTAACTTATAAATTGTACCTTTAGTTGAATGGTATCCATTATAATTCATCTATCACACCAAATACAACACACAACATATAAATGAACAAAAAATATTTAGCTTGCTACTCCGCTACTCATGTGCAAGATAACCAAGCCTACCTTGCCTTGCTAGCTGAGGCTTGGTTATCTTGCACGTGAGTAGCGGAGTAGCAAGGTCAATATTTTTTTGTTCACTGAAATAGAGCAAAGTATCGCCTGATTCAATAAAATACACAACATATAATTATAAAACCCTCTATCAATTAAACTATGTATGCACTAGTTTGGCTAGTAGCTACACGTTATAAAGAGCATTCCATTATAAATTTAAAAATACAACATCATACATAACCACTACAACATGCCTCTATGCCTCCTATACCCCATTCCATGTAACATTAGACATGGATCAGGTGTCCAATTTTTTAAAGCAGACCACTTGAAATTGACAAAAATTTGTGCCCCCATTTTCTAGTCGACAAGATTAAGGGCCTTTCTCACCACTCTCTGTACAGTTCTGGTTATTTTAGGTGTCAGTTATCTATGATTCCCTCTCTATTTCTTACTACGAAATAGACAGAGACGTCATAGATAACCGGCACTTAAGATAACTGGAACTTTACAGAGCGGTGAAGCAGATCCTTATTAAATAAGAAATAAGAATTAATAAGATAATTAAGTGCACTTAAGCCTCGTAAAAATATTAGATTAAAAAAAAATAATAATAAGATAATCACTACATAGTATAAAATAAAGTAGCTTTTTCTGTCCTCATGTCCCGATGTATGCTTATATCTTCAAAACTACACAACGGATTTTCATGCGGTTTTTTTTAATAGATAGAGTGATTCAAGAAGGTTTATATGTATAATACATGCATAATATACCGTGCGAAACCGGGGCGGGTCGCTAGTTAAGAATAAGTATAGGTTTTTGCCTCTATTCGTATTTTCAATGCAGCATTTTAGTGATATTTTCGAGTGTGCTTTTAAAAAATATGGTTCCTGTCCTGAGCCATTACGGTAATTTCAATTTGGATGGTTGATTGAAACATAACCTTGTATACTGCACGAGGATAAGTCATACAAGCTTCACATTCTATCACATCAGCCAACTAAAAGTCACAGTATGTTATGTACGGAACATAGTAAGGCGACATACCTCATCCATGGTCTCGTCAGCAGTTGTGTCGGCAATGGCGGAATCGTCAACCGTGTCATTAGCCGAGTCATTCATGGTATCATCGGCCGGGGCTGGTTCCACATCCTAAGAAATTTCAGAAAATTAAAAAAATAACAAATCATGATCAAAACGAAAATTTAATTTTGCAAATGGGCCGCAAAAGGCTCTTACAATGTCTTTTTTACATACATACATACATAAATCACGTGTTTATCCCTTACGGGGTAGACAGAGCTTAAGGTAACAAGACCCAGGCCACATTTAGCATGACCCTGGGCGTATAGGTGGAAAGGGGTATCAAAATAGTGAAGGGTTGCTAACCTAAGATCATTCCCTCAATGGGCTTTTACCATCTGCGCGGGAAGAAAAGCAACTGGTACATTCTATGTTTTTTCTTTACACCCAGACCAGAATGGAAGTATCTTTTTTATATCGGAAAGACCATTGACAACTGCGCAAATTTCACACAAAAACATATCTAAAGCTGAACAAGGGTTGAATGGTATATTGTAGTCCGTTCATAAATTATACGTTTTTTCTTTATTACACTCACCGCCAATGCTCCGATGACCTGCTCCAACGGCACATTGTTGGCAAAGTCATGGTCAATCTGCCGAACACCATCATTGAAGTCCTTGCGTTTTACCGATTTGTTTAAAAACTTATCCTTGTTTTCTGCATAGTCAAATATCATGTTCGGAGGTAGGTTGGCTCTGGAATAGACATAATTTTCATCATTCAAGAGTCTAGCATTAACTAACCACAAATGTATAACCTGATTTGACTACTCCTATAGTGTAGTGAAGAAGCTTATTTAATTTTGTATGTTTGCCACTTTATTAAATGAGAATCGTTTTTTTTTAACTTACGTCTCTCCTGTCCCATAGAAGTATACAAAATACTTCTTTCCATTCGGTTTCTGGACCTGTAAGAATAATTACATCCTATTAAATTGATAAAACTAAAAGAACAGCAGAATTTATAGAATCCATCCATGCATACATATAAGAGTTGGACTCTTGTCCGTGGAGCAATTGCCACTACTCCCCTTCTCCCACCAGTCTTGTGTACCCTCCATACAACTATGTGTTGACATCTACTATAATTTAGAGGAGATATTCTAATCTGGGTCTTCCCCTTCCTCTTTGTCCTTCAATTTTTCATTCCAAAATATTGGTAAAAAAATATCATGCCCAATTAAGTGCCCAATCATTCTCCTCCTTGTCATCTTCATATTTTATTGAAAAGCATATATTATATAGAATTGGCTGGTTCAAACTGTTTCCATTGCAGTTCAAATAGGCAATGTGGCTAGCATAATGGGAACCTTTGAACCAGGCACGAAACAGGGGGCATTTATTAGGTTAGTTTTTAGTCATTTTTAACATAATTTACTTTAAATCAACTTTCCTAGTTTTAGTGTTCTTTATTGTTACTTAGTTTTTAATAGTTTGTATATCAATAAATTCCATATTCTAATATTGGAAGTAAAACACACAAATGCAACAAGTTACAATTGAATTTGGACCGAGAACCTTTAACAACATAGCTGGTTTTTTTTAAAATTCTGCATTTTAACAAGGCTTTGGTCACTGGCCCACACAGTTCCCTAATTGAGGAACAAATAGATGAATTTAAATAATTACTTGCTTGTGGGTTATTTTTGTTTGACTAAGTCCTACTTATAGTTTTACTTTATATGCGCATATTGATAGGAAGATAAGAGTAACACAAAAAACGGGTAGTGCTTTGCAAATCATGAAAAAAAGTTTGTATGTTTGCAAACCAGCAGAACTGAAGTAAGTACTTAAAGAGCTATGGAAGAGCTTATCAGACACTTTCAAAGCATTTGATTCTGGGACCCTTCTGACATTGTACCACCAACACCAACACTAGTGGATCACAACCCATAGTTTGATGCTGTTCTATTACAAATGTTAAATGAGACTGGAAATCCAGCCCCTAAAATACAAATATTGTTATGGAAGTATATTTTAACTAATTATGTGACATAAGGGTCTGATTTCACTTCTAAATAGTGCTACCTATGAAATTATCAAATTTTGTGGATATTTTGACATTTCCATCAAATACTAATTATATAGTAGTAAGTTCAAGGATAATGCTCCATACTTATCACTGAAGATACTGTTTCTAGAAACAATTCAAGCCAGTGTAAGGTAATCACGATGCACTTGTATTTACAGATTGTAGTAGCATCTTTCATTGTCAATTATGTAAGATAAATGCCAGTTTGTAAAGTCAATAAGGCAGGGAAAGGCTTCTGGAACTCACCACATTATCATTATTTACATAATCGCTCTGTTACCAAGCGTGGGCCCGTCCACTAACATGTCTTCCCGCCTAAATTTCCATTAAGAGACTCCATTTCAAAGCTTTTGTTTTCAAGCCAATTAAATTAAATACAAAACAAATACATGTACTTACTCGAGCCGGCCATGCGGGATATCCTTTAACTTTAGCGAATATAAAGTCGCCAGACTTGTATTCTCTCACTTTCTTGCCCATTTTCATAAAAACAACGCCGTAAATCGGTAAATGTATTCGCCGATTATACTTTTAGCTATGGCTTCAATCCAGTATCTGCAAACACAAAACGATTGACGTGAGCTCACAACGTTGCACTAGGAAGTGCACTTCTATAAAACCAAGACTAATTTCTTTATGAATCAAAACAGACGCCAAGATAAGACTAAGAAATAACCTTAAAAAAAATCTCACCGCGGCAAAGGAATGACGGAAAGGAAATAAACATGGCGTTCAACGAAACGATACCGAAGTTGCCAATTGAAAATATTCCCAACTCTATAATGGTTGTTAAAAAAAACATGATCTTTTTTTCGGTAAATATCGATTTATAGCACTATGCCAAGAAACTCTCTAGTCTATGCTAATTTTTTTAACAGGGCAACTCAGTTAAATATGAACGGTCGTGTCAGACGGATGTTACTGGGCGAGTATTTTCGCGTAAACTAATTGATTTCTTCTAATTAAATTACAGTGAATCGGTGTGTTAGTAATGCAAGTGTGCTGTGAGCCATGATAATTATTATTGTGCAAAGATTGGGTACAGTGACTTCAAAATAGGGGGTGCAACAGTGGAACAAAAATGGCTTCTGGGGACACGGACCATATAGAAGTAATGGAAATGGGGATCAAAAAGGCGGATAACCCGCCCGTTCCGTCGGGATCCGACGACGACGGTACATGTTGTTTAAATCTAATAATACGCTGCTAGTTAATCCTATTTGATCGCGGCTATGAAGTGCAGTGTAGACAGTGTAGTGCACATAAAAATGTGTCCTTATTTCGCTTTGTATTTCAATTTGCAGATCGGGACAGGGCTTCTATTGCGGAAAAAAATGTCCCGTACGACGTGAGTATTATCTTAAGTTGTAGCGATACGTTTATTTTCATTCATGCTCGCGCGAGAGAGAGATGGATGGGAGAAAGTGAGTCGGACGCAATTATGTTATGATAATTGGTACGTTCATTAATAAATCCTCGCTTAACATGACCATTGTGTTGCAAGACCTATGAGAAACGTCACAACTATACACCATGTTCTAACTGGAAACAATAGCCACTATTTTCCTGCTATGACACTTGTCTACATCTAGATAGAACCTATGAGCATTTGAAGGTAAAAAATCTGGGAACCAAAACATCCTTATGATAGTTCTGACCCATGAATAAAAGCAATGACTTGCTTCTTCACAACCACTCATTCAATACAGCTGTCTGTGAGACACATAAGTAACTAAACTCTGTTACATAGGTACCTATAATGTTTGAGTGTAAAATTTTAACATTAGATACAGCTTGTTTAAAAGTCTCTATTAAAAAAATGACAGTATGACACATCCTATTAGTTAATCTATTTACAAAGCAAGGAAGAGTGTTCACTATTTATAGGTAAATGGGAAGTGTCTCAGCAGCAAAACTAATGAATTCCCTTTCATGCAAATTTCTTTGGATAGTGCCCTGCTAATTAGTTTAAAAGTATTAAAAAGTAAAAATGAAAAGTTAAAAAGATGAGTTAGCTTAGGTTTTACATATAAAAAAAAAAATTTAAGATATTTTTGCTCACTAAGTCAATCTAAACACTGAAATTGAATTGCAACTCGTCACTATTTTGATTCCCCTTTCCACCTGTACGCCCGCACATGTAAACATGGCCTTTAGGTCTTGTTACTTTAGGCTCTCTCTACCTCGTAAGGGATAAAGATGTGATTTATGTATGTATTATGCATAACTATGTAATAAACATAAATAAGGAAAACACTAATTTTCAGTGGTAAAATCTTGTATAGTACCTTTTTTTCTGCATGAACATTGTTTAAGTGGCTTTTTGAGTCACTTATTATGCATATCAATGTTTACTAACATTTAACTATTATATGTTTGAGAATCAATTCATTCGACAACCCTTTATTTTCTGTTAAAATATATTAACTTTTTGGAAAGTTATAAAACAAACTTTTTTTTTTCGGAGGGAAAATGTATTACACACTGTCCACCGTACGTTGGGATGACGCGGCAGGGTGTATGGGGCCCTCCCCCTGCATTCCTTCCCTCTTATTTGGAAGCAAAGGAATGTAGAAGGCATATCCATTGAAAAACCTCCGGTATTCCCTCAACTGCCAACCTAGCCTAATGTTAACCATTCAAAAAGTTTACAGTTTAGTAGATTTTACTTCTTCTTCTTATTTGTGGTGTATCAAGTTGTTATAGCGACGACAACTTCGCCAATGACAAAGTAGAAAATATATAATCCAACAACGAACCGCAGCTCTTGACCACATGTGGTGATAAGTTGATAACAGTCCCAATTTTTTGGTCTTGTCTCAATTGCTTCAGAGCTGTTCTAATCTAACTGTATTCTAAATCTATGGCCAAATCGATGACAAACTTACTCAATTGTTTCTCTGATTCATTAAAAAAATATGTAGCTATTGATTATGTTTTGTTTATCTTTTAGCCAAATTGACCAGACATAACCTAATTGTGATAAACATTGATGATAGCAATTGTTATCTGATGACATAATGATCATAATATCTGGATGTTTTTTTGATTTTATTCTTATCGTAGTAAAAGTTCATGTTTGCATGACATGAAATTTTCTGTTATGTCATGCCTGTTTTAAATGTTGTTTTAGTATGAAAATGTCCTTGCTCTCCTTTGTGGTTTGAGTCTCTTTGTAAAATTCCTAACCCTATGAATCAGGGGTGGGCAAACTTTTTTTCAATAGTCTACATACATACATACATACGTCACGTCGTTATCCCTCACGGGGTAGACAGAGCCTAAGGTACTAAACCTTTGGGCTAGTCGCGGCAGCTGAAGGCCGGCGCCCTATGAGGAAAGCCGCCAAAGCGATGCGCCGCTCTATCCGCCCCAGACTCTTTCTCGTTCTTACTCCGACTTCTTACTCACTCTTTACGCTAGGCTACTCGCGGTAGTGTTGCCACTCGACAGTGTTTCGATAGTCTGTTGATAGTAACGCTACAATTGCTTTTCAATGTTACATCGATACGATAAAAGCCCTGGCAGCCTAGTGATTTGACCTGTGACCTCTCAAGCGGAGGGTCGTGGGTTCGAATCCCTTGCTCGCACCTCTGAATTTTCAAGAATTTATGAGCGAGATTATATTTGACATTTACCTTGAGCTTTTCGGTGAAGGTAAACGTGAGGGAACCTGCACACATCTGCGAAGTAATTCAATGGTGTGTAAAGTTCCCAATCCGCTTTGGGCCCGCATGGGAACTATGGCAGCCCTCTCATTCTGAGAGGAGGCCTGTGCCCAGCAGTGGGACGTATATAGGCTGGAGATGATGATGACTACATCGATAGTTTTGTACAATATCTTTTTACCATTATTTCGGTAGTATCAATGGTTATTAATAGTTTTCGTAATTTTCTGTACAATGCTATCGACGGTATAGTAAAGATAGTATTGTTGTACATAAGATCGATACAGTCAATATTATGATTTTTTTCTGTTAAAACTCGATTTTACGGCAATGCTAACTCGGCGCCTGCGCCGCCCTATCCGCCCCAGACTTAAACGAGAGCGAGTGAGACACCACTGCATTATCGCTCGCTCTTTACGCTAAGTTACTCTAAAGGCCGGTGCACACGAAATGCGTGTCCCGCAGCACGCATTTCGTGTGTGCCGGTCTTAAGGGGACGGACCGGCATGAACGAGTGGGCGGTTACCAAATTCTGAAACTACGACCCTAAGTAAAACCAGAGGCGCGCAACCTTTTTAGAAGCAGGTTTTTTTTTTTACACCAATTTTTTTTTAGCTTCTATAAGCATGGTTATATAGCCGAGTGAATTATCGTACGGGGTGTTGTCCCACTCTTGTGTCGTCTGTTCTATGCGTTTTCGTGACTTACGCCCAGTGCCGCTGTCATAATTTTACAGGCATTTGAACGCGCATGTGCGTCTATGGCATCCACATTGCAAAGTATTACGGATTCATTTTGTGATATATTTATAAATATACAGTTACTTACACTTACACAAATCACGTCTTTGCAGGGTAGATAGAGCCTAAGGTGGCAAGGCCTAGGCCACGTTTAGCGATACTGTGGGCGTATAGATGGCCAAAAATAGAAACAAATATGCTTACAACCATTATATAGCCATTAAATCAACCCACTTAGCCATAAGCGGGTCGTACGGGGCGTCATTGGCTGTCCGTGACTCACAAGGTCATTGACACGAGAATTAGGGCACTGTCTATGTCTACCCCACTTGGAATGTTTTTATACGAATTGCCCTGGGAACACAGGAGTTACATACATACATAAATCACGTCTTTATCCCTTACGGGGTAGACGTAGCCTAAGGTAACAAGACTTAACCGCATGATTGTGGGCGTATGGATGGAAAGGGGAATCAAAACCCCTAAGATCCCTAAGATTTTCGCCCAATCCCTCGATGGGCTTTTCCATCAGCGCGGGAAGAGAAGCAACTGGTACATTCTATGTTTTTTCTATACTATAAACCCATCACTATTTTGATTTCCCTTTCCACCTATACGCCCTTAATCATGCTAAACGTGGCCTTAAGGTTTTGTTACCTTGGACTCTGTCTACCCCGTGAGGGATAATGACGTGATATAAATATGTATGAATGTATGTATGTATGTATGTACGCAGGTGTATTAAGGGTCTGCGCGGAATTCATTTATCGCTATATCGCGGGAGCTGAAAGCGATTTTCCGGGATAAAAACTCCTATGTATTCCCTGAAGGTAAAACTATATGTAGGTACCAAATTGTAAAATCGGTTCAGTGGTTTAGACGTGAAAGCTTAAGACAGACAGACAGTTATTTTCGCTTTTATAATAGGTATTGGTAGGGATGACACTCACTAATGACATGGCTTACTATATTGTTAAAGGAATTTGCACAAACGGTTCAGTAGATACAGAGATTCCCCGTAGTACAGTCAGCGTCAAATAGTTCGTTACACCCAAACTGGCCAAAAAGTTAGCAACACGACCTTATTTCAATTGTAACAATGACGTGTTGCGAACTATTTGGCTACTTTGGTTGTCACGAACTATTTGACGCTGACTGTACCTACCACACAAAGTTAATTTTTTTTACTTCTTTATAATTTCGGAGATTTTTTTTTAATCTAATATTTTTACGAGGCTTAAGTGCACTTGTGTGACTATGCCAGCCTCATCGGATCTCTTGGGTCAGATTCATCAAACACTCCCCTGCCAATTTTGGAGATAATAATACATATTATGTAGTACTGGTAATTCCATCGCCATTTACGCTCATTTAGTCGGAGTCTGAAACTAAACATTTTTACAAAGTAATACTCTTATCAACGTTATCTGTTGAAAAACTGGATGGCCAAAGCATTCATCTAATCTCACAGCACATACATGTTGTATGAGTCATGTAACTAGTTTGTGATGAATGGATGTAGCGAGTCAAATGCCCCGGTAGCGCGTTATCATGTCGTTTTAAGTATTTAAATGTGTTTTTTAACAAGGAAAACAGATTTGAAAGTTGTTTTAGTGTTTTTTTCTGCGAAGTCACGTGGAAAAAGAACGTTTTGTTGCAACTACGAGTTGCTACAAAACGCCTCGTGTGCGAGTAACTTCACCGGCTATCTATAGTTCCATGCTGGTCTGGGAGCAAAGAAAAAACATAGAATGTACCAGTTGCTTCTCTTCCCGCGCAAATGGTAAAAACCCATCTAGGGAATGGGCGAAAATCATAGGAATCATGTTATAGGCGATGCGGCTAGCGACCCATCACTATTTTGATTCCACTTTCCACCTCTACGCCCTCAGTGTCTTGCTAAACGTGGCCTGTAGGTCTTGTGACCTGAAGCTCTGTCTACCCCGTAAGGGATAAAGACGTGATTTGTGTATGTGTATGTGTATCTATAGTGGGTGACAGACGGGCGAGTAAGTAAGCGTACAAGCGTACTTACGGCTCGACGACTCGACTCGCCTGTACAGTTGCCATCAGATATATCGTAGCGGGCAAGGTCCTCAAATATTTCGAAGCAACATTACATTTCAATAAATTCATTACACGATAAGGTTTAATAACATCAGAACACGCAATTCGTCATAAATATAAGAGCAGCGACTTTTCAATAAATTCGGGACGTTCAATAAAGTCGAAATATCAAAGAAAAGAAAGAAAGAAAGAAAACATTTATTCCTTTTTGCAAGACACACAATTATAAGAGAATATACACAATTTTATAGAAAATAACCAAGACATGAAAAATAGATCATGAGCGTAAGCAACCCTAGCAACACGCCTGGACCACAGAGGGGTGTAACGATGTGAAGGGGGAAGTAGGTATATAAATGGCGGCGTTTTGGACGCGGTCAAAAGAGATTCCGTTCTACTCTGTTATTATTTATTCTATGGTTCTGATGTTATTAACCTGTTACGAATTTATTGAAATTTAAGACTGCTCCGAAATATTGACGACTCGCCCGCTACGATATGTCTGATGGCGACTGTACCTTGCTCTAAAAGTACGCGTACTAGACTTAAGGCTGATTTTGGAATCCTCTGATAAGCACTTAACTGACAGATACCCATAGAGTTGTTCATCGAATAGGTCCTATCTGACGATTGAAAAATCGACCCTTAGACTGACACACAGGCGAGTAAAGTCGTCGAGCCGCAAGGACCCGAAGCGCGAACGCTGGAACACGCAACGCACAGCACTGCTGTGCCGCGGCGAGATTATTGAATGAGAGGGTGGAAGCTATCCGTACGGACTCGGTTCAGCTCTGTAAATGTTTGACAGGTTTTTTGAACTGTGTGTGAAACACAGGTGTTCGTTGGTCGATGCTAGAAGTGTAAATTTGAACCAAAAAAGTAACGATAACAAACCTTAACTGGGCGGTTCAATCGTACTTAACTTACTCACTCAACTAACTTAATTTGCTGATATTCCAGAACAATTCTAAGGTATAATGTTAGCTCTTAATGTAAATAATAAAATGACGTGCCTATTGTTTCAAATAAATTATTATATTTACATAATTAAACAATAACATAAATACTATACAAGTGTCAATGTCATTTGCTTGATTGATCGCTTGCCTACCTAAGTAAAATCCTGTTTAACCAATACGTCTGCAACGCGTTACAAACTGCGCGTAGACACGTTTGTTTGCGAAAAGTTTTGTACTTCTTCCTCCTTCGCGCGCGAAATCGTGTGACTTCTAAGATATTTTTTGGATGAATTTGCGCTAGGCCATATAATTTGTTTGAAAACGCGATCTTTCCTTTTATATATTTTTTTGTTTTTATTAACATACACATACATACATACACAAATGACGTTTTTATCCCTTACGGGGTAGACAGAGCCTAAGGTGGCAAGACCTACAGGCCACATTTAGCAAGAAATTCCAAAAAATGGAATCAAAATAGTAGTTTCTATTGACGTTTGGCTGTATTTCAACACTCAGCCGCACCTGTGACCTGTGTGTGTGCAGGGCCGGCAGCGCACCTGTGATTCCCCAAGTCTTGCAGGTGTCCCTGGGCGACGGTGATTGCTTTCCATCAGGTTACCCGTCTGCTCGTTTGCCCCCTCTTATATATAAAAAAAAACTCAATTATTCGCACGCACATGACATGTGCTTTGCGTGCGTTGTGACAGTCGTATTGGTTAGTACAGAGCAGAAATAAACACCCCCTCTTTGTGGGCTACACACATGAAAAATTAATGTCCTATCCAAAAATAGTCGTAACAATCGCTCGTTACAGCCTTCAGTTTTGTGTCAAACATCGTAGTGAAGGTTTCTTTTATTTTAGAAGTTTTTTTAGTGAAAAGCTTAACTGAAATAAATACGCTGTGTCTGAAAATAAATATAGAATACTTACTACGTTGTTGGGCAGGGTTATATCGTGATTTTATGCAACAGAATCGGCCAAATATTGTCTAGGGGCTCTAGTGAAAAATTGTGCTGAATTTGAAATACGAGTAGCTTAGATGATAATTACGGCTCTCGTTAATCTTGTGAACTATTCAAAAATTTTATTAGAGCTGTAGTTTTGAAGATATACACAGATTTATACACTTTCGAGTGATGTGCTTTCAAAAATCGGGACCTAGGTACTTCTCCCGACATAGACTACGCGCACGCGTGTGCAAACCCCTGCGAGCAATTACCCACACAGTACCGGGATTCCCCGAAACTAAAAAACGTGACGCATTTCGCTTTCTATCTGATTATTTTGTTTTTTTTTAAAAAGATCATGATTTTTGTAAGCGCTGCGTGTTTTTACGCACACTAAACATTTACAGTCAAGAGCATAACAATACGTTACCAAGACGTCAAAAGCATCTATACACCTTTATGCTGTAAACAATATGGTCTATGACACATATATTTGACGTTTGGCTGTACTTATTATATACCCCTCGACTGTACATTCGATGCGCGTATAAAATACAGCGCATTGGTTCTAATATATCTGTATTCCAGATACTATTGGTGATATAGCTTGTGATAAATAAGTGTTTCCAAGTGTAAAGACATCCCGTCCTTATGTCGGGATTCTGCAACTGTGACTCTCGATTCAGGTATTTAAATGCAAATTGAAGAAGTACATTCCTCACTTACCTCTAAGCTTTGGCAAACCACAACAGCTCATTTCTCGTGGAACTCTTTGTGTTGTCTCTCCAACTGGTGGAGGTTGGGAGTCAGTTCAGCATATCCTTTTTTCATCATCCCTCCCAAAACATCCTTCATCTGTTTTGTATTCACAAGAACCTAGATCCGCCGAGTTGTTTTCACTCGAGCTGTGCTGAGCGAGGATATCTAAATGAAGCGTTCCTATTGGTTCATGAAACACCAATTCCTCGCAACGCATCCTCGCCCACCTCAAGCGGAAACAGCCGTACCATGTTACCAACTCGCTGAAAGAGCTACGGACTTGTGGTCACACTGTTATAAGAATCCTCAGTAGAGATAAGAAAATTAAGTTAGGTGCGTTAGGTATCTTCAAATGCCCAAAGAGCAAATCGGTGTACATGGTGGAGTGTAATTCGTAATTTTTATAACAGTGGGATCACGAGTCCGTAACGGCTGAAATTACAACAACATTTTGCTTTTCCAGCCGGCGGTTGGTCCCCTGGGGGCTATCAGCAAGGTCCACAAATCGGACCGCAAGATCGGACACAGGAGGGTCGGGGAGGGGGGCGAGATCACCTACAAGAAGATCCAGTCGTCGCAGATCATGGGATCTATACAGCTTGGTGAGTGATAACCTCATAAGTATACTGTCTATGGGAGAACAGCATAAGTTTATATGGCGGGCTGAGTTGATCGTATTCATTTTTCTGTAGGTGACTTGACCCACTTAACTTGCTATCTGGGGTTTCTAAGGTAAAACTAATGGTCGCGGCTTAGGGGTGGCCCAAAGGAAACCCCCGCCGCACCCTAACCGAAATAGTCTTATAGCGTATTGGATAATTAAAGTATTCCATTCTGCGTATCGAAATCCTGTCTGTGGTATAAGTATGGATCGAGTCATCTACATAGAAAAATGCCCATGGCTAAGTGGTATGTGGGCTCAATTAGATCATGAAATCACTTTTAGTACTTAATCAGCACCAAAACGTGTCATTTCTCTGATCTACATATAGCACTGACCAGCCTTGCAATATCATAACAACGTTAACAGCCGTATGTGGGTTAAATTAACATTGTTGATGCCGCATGCGCAAGGAAGCTAATATTGAGTATACGCGGTCAAGGTTAGGAGTGCAATGGAAATTGTACCACAAATAGAATATGTAAAGGAATCGGCGGGATCGAACGTTCATAGGACAGGTGTTTGGCTGACTGTCTACTTCTTTTCTTCTAGTTCTATTACCCTCAGCTGGGGTGTAAGGCTCGTATAATTTCTCTCCACCACTTTCCGGTCTTGAGCAGTTTGGGTCACCTCCCATCCCATACCCATCTTCAGCTCGAAGGTTGTTAGATTTTTATATAGATCCAGTTTATTTTACGTGCAAGCACTGCTTCTTAGCGGGAGGATTAGTGAGAAAAACGGTGGTCCCGACGGATTTTGCAAGGGATCCTAACTACTAGAGATACCAACTTACCTTCCAAGAAGCGTATTTTCACCAACGTCTGTAAATTGCCCAATTTGCTGTGAAATTGGTCCAAAACGCTCGAACGTGTCTAACGTTACGTGCAGGAGTAGGACACAACGTAACTGTAAAAGCATTTGTTATTGTGATAATCAGTTAACGGCAGTGTCGTGGACGTTATATATGACTGTATGTATGGGCTTTGGACGGTCGCGTCGCCATAATATTTACTTGATGTTTGGGTTAAGCAGTCAACTGATCGGAATTATTTGCTAAGAGGGATCAATTTTAACCTAAGTGTGGTTAGGATTACTTCCACGCTGGTCCGGGAGCAAAGAAAAAACGTAGAATGTATCAGTTGCTTCTCATCCCGCGCAGAAGTTTAAATGCCATCGAGGAAATGGACGAAAATCTTAGGAATCATGTTATAGGCGATGCTATTTTGATTCCCCTTTCCACCTATACGCGCATAATCATGCTAAACGTGTCCAGCAGGGTAATTGTGTAACTATTTTGACATTCTAAATCGGATTGAAATGACAGTTCTTTTATGAATGTGACAGCTATCTGATTCCGATGCCAATTGTCAGGTCAGGCCCATACATGAACTGTCAAAATGAACACGATGGCGATTGCGAGCGATTTAAACAATAAGCCTAAGGTCTTGATGCCTTAGACTCAGTCTACTGTATACTAATACATAGGCGTGATTTGTGTATTTGATTAGGATAGGATAGGGATCAGGATATGGTAACATTGTCTGTTTGTTATTGAGTTATTTACAACTGAAGTTATTATGAGTTAAGAAGGAGGATAATACATTTCTCCGAACTTTGGATTATGAGGAAAAGAGCACACGAAAATAAGACTTTTGAATAAGAAAGAAAGAAAGAAACGTTGTTCCAAGACATGACCAAAGGAAGTTTGATCATTACATTATTATGTGGTCTGAGTTATACATATATACCTCTGAGAGTGTGGATTATCCATTCGCGAAATTTACGAATATTTTTGACTTTGATATTCCACTTAGCATCGCTACTTTTCCAGGCGTTTTCGGCCGTTTCAGAAAAACCCAAAGCTTTAGTTCATTTTGGATAAAAGGGTACACGTTTTTTAGAAAATGCGCTAAACATGTTCTTGACATAAGACAAGTCTATGTCCTGATAGCTAGTTATTGACCGCACTAGACGCAGGACAGTGTCGGCAAGGCGCCAAGTAACCAACCGGAATGCGAAGTTGGGGAAATCGATGGCAATTCTACGTACGCGGTTATGGTTCCTTGCTTCCATGCTGGTCTGGGAGCAAAGAAAATCATAGAATGTACCAGTTGCTTCTCTTCCCGCGCTGATGGTAAAAGCCCATCGAGGGAATGGGAATCATGACTTATAGGCGATGCGGCTGGCAACCAATCACTATTTTGATTTCTCTTTCTACCTATACGCCCACAATCATGCTAAACGTGGCCTTTAGGTCTTCTTACCTAAGGCTCTGTCTACCCCGTAAGGGATAAAGACGTGATTTGTGTGTATGTGGTATGTGGTTATTTGAAGTTTGTATACAAAATGTAACCTCTAAGTCCCGACTTTTTATAACAGGTGCAGTGCTTAAGACCGAGTTACAGTCAGTTTTGTGATTTTGGATTTAATTTTGCGATAGGTATTTAGTTACTTGGTTTGCAAGCTTTTTATTAAGTATGTTTGTCCGGGTGGAATCTTGCTACTCAATTTTGAAGCAGATATCTTCTAATTACACATAAACGTATAACTCACGTATAAAAAGTCGAGTGATGCTCGACATGTTTCGGACTATTTCGTAGTCCTTCTTCCTGGTAGTGTTCGTTTCGCTGCCGCCGGGGCGAGCGCTACAGGAAGAAGGACTACGAAATAGTCCGAAACATGTCGAGCATCACTCGACTTTTTATACGTGAGTTATCCGTTTATGTGTAATTTAATTATGATTGAGTCTCACGGTAGTTTCATGTTGAAAGCAGATATCTTCTACCGGCGATTGAGCTGAAGTTTTGCATTTGATTAAATCGGATGACAATATAGTAATAATCGATCTCCGATCGTCTTCGCAGAAGGGAACTCTTCAACCTCCCAATTTCCCTCTCTATTTCTTACTATGCAACAGATAGAGACGGCATCATAGATAACTACCACTTAAGATATTAACAACTTTATAGTGTGGTGAGACATGCCCTTAGAATTTCAAAGACTAATTAATATAATTTTAAACTCTCATTTTGTCGGTCCCTCGTTTAATGCTCCTCTCATCTACTCAAAGGTTTATTGGTAGAGATCCCTTATAGGGATAAGTTCGCCTTTGTGCATGTATTAATGTTATTTTTATTTTTTTTGTAAATTGTATCTGTTTCTTTATATTTGTACAATAAAGCATTTACTTACTTACTTACTTACTATTTTCACATACAAATCAACTTGATAATGCCAACACATAAAAGAGATAAGTATTACAAAAACAAAAATATGATGTCAGGCAAATTGGATGTGAGACTCAGCAGGCACCGCTGGTGTCCAGTCTCCACAGTCTCCTTACTAAAAACTAACTTAACCATGAGTTACCTAAACTAAGCTACGGTTTTTTTTTGTGTGGAACTGTCACAGAAAATGAAAAAGCACTTCCTTGGTCGATTGTACAATTATAATTATACACAATGTAGAAGAGGGCGGTAAACTTGAGAACGAAATTTCCTGTTCCTTTCATTTTGAGTAGCATACAAGAAGATTAATTCAGAGAACGGAGGTATGTTAAGAGTCACATTGAGGTAGCTTTTTTTTTATGGAACCCAAATTAACGTTTGTTACTTTTTACGGAAATTAAGGTTGCCAGCCCTAATACTCTTAATTCAGTGTAGCTAGTTACTTTAAAACAGGCGTTACTAGCTGATAGCGCTACCTAAACAAAAAGCTTTTCAATTTTACAAAAATTAAATCAACAACCCTAACGCTCTATTGTAGCGTAGGTATTTACATACTGCCCTATTTATTTACTGTGCTAAAATATTAACGGGCTGTTAGTACGTGTCTTCGAGGGTCGGTCTCGTGAGGATACGCGAACTGTACCATCCGCATTATGAAGTGATGAAGATAGTAATACCCATTCCACCTTAGGCAAAGGTTTAGGTAGTGTAGAGCTGCCTAGATGAGGCACTTAGTTTTGTACGAGTGATCGAGTTAAAAAGTGTACTTATTCAAACTGTTGTTGCGTAAGGCCTAAGCTACTATGAGTTAAAATGCAAATTTAATTAATACTTGAGATTTTATTCAGCTTGGTTAAACGATCATATATAACAAGCAATATTAAAAATGTCCATCAAGGTACCCGGTCCAAGCTGATCTGAGACCCGTCAGCAGTTTCCAAACAAAAGATTTAAAATATCGAACGAGTGTTCGATATATGGAACTTGAACTAAGCCTCATAGCAGCCTGCAACAGAAACCTGCCAGTATAAAACTAGCAGATCCTATTCCTACAGTAGATCAAATACAGACATGTTGTCAGGGCCGGATTTACCATAGAAGCTGAAAAAGCTGAAGCTTAGGGCGGCAAAATAGACACACAAAAAAAATTATAAAAGTAATCTAGAAAAGAAATTAACTTTATTGTGGTCAGTGTATCTAATTTCAAAGTTGAGTAGGGGCGGCGAAAATTTAATAGCTTTGGGGCAAATGTGTTAAATCCAGCACTGCATGCTGTGGTTTCTGTGTTATTTTGTGGGTTAAAGTCCATGCTGTTTGTAAAGCGAAAGACACCGCTACATTGTTGCTTATTTTATTATTTAACTAGCTTCTCCACGTTACTTCGTCTAAGTAGAATCCTACTATTATAAACGCAAAAGTTTGTAAGTATGGATGGATGGATGTTTATTACTCTGACGTAAAAACTATTGAATGGATTTGGATAGAATTTGGAACGGAGATAGCTGATGCCCTAGATTAACACATGGGCTATTTTTTGATTCCGGAAAATTGCATAGTTTGATGCAAGGCAATGATGGTATTTCCGAATGCGCTGGTAGTTTCAAAAAGACGTGTTAAAGAGCCCTTGGCGGTTCATTTGCAAAATAAAATTTTCATTTTCATTTTCTTCATGCTAATTGCTCTCTTGACGTTCATTAACAAGTGGATTTGATACGGATCTATTTTTCCGAATGCCAAGAGTAACGATTCTGTTAATTCATTACATTGCGTTTACCCTGACATGATGTTAATGGAAAAATTGCGTTATTTAATCAGTTTCACTGTTATTTTCAGGGTTAAACGCAATTATGCTGCTGACGTGTTTACTACACAGATTAAACATAATATTAAAAATAAGTACAATCATTTTACTCGTAGGAATCATGTTATAGGCAATGCGTTTAGCAACCCATCACTATACTGTTTTCTCTTTCCACCTATGTGCCCACAATATTGCTATATGTGGCCTTTAGATTATGTTACCCTAAGCTCTGCTTAATCCGTAAGGGATAAAGACGTGATGTATGTATATATCTCGTCTATCTATCTCGCCACCATACGCGTATTATATCGCTTTTTCCCTTGCGGTGCCATTCTATGTAATAAAACAGCATTTGTTTATAATGCGTCGGAATAAATCGGTTAATCTGACAAGAACTGTATGCAAATGTTCCCCGAAAAACCGGTTTAAAAATAACGGTTTCATGAACAAAACCTAAATGAAAAATGATTTGCGTCAAGTACATGATAACTACTTCCATGCTGGTCTGGGAGCAAAGAAAAAACATAGAATGTACCAGTTGCTTCTCTTCCCGCGCAAATGGTAAAAACCCATCGAGGGAATGGGCGAAAATCATAGGAATCATGTTATAGGGGATGCGGCTAGCAACCCATCACTATTTTGATTCCACTTTCCACCTCTACGCCCTCAGTGTCCTGCTAAACGTGGCCTGTAGGTCTTGTTGCCTTGGGCTCTGTCTACCCCGTGAGGGATGAAGACGTGATTTGTATATGTGTATGTACATGATAACGATTTGGAAATTTTACCGGTCACCGAGCCCTTATGCCTTACCATGACGTCTTAATGCGATTCAATTTCGACTCAGTTCAGGTTTTGGCTGTCATTTTTAGTATGGATCTGAAAGCGAGCAAACCTAAACTGAATCGGTAAGGCCTGTTATCTATGCCTACCTTACCCTTCCGCGAAGAAAGAGCGAGACAGAAGTTTGATAAAGAAACCCGGTGGGAATCGAGTTGTTAGGAGAATACACCACCGGCTGGCACAAAGCCTAAGAATCTGAACTGGGAAATACAATGACTCAACTACTCCTTAATTAAGATTTAAATTAAAACAAATGTGACTAACGCTTATGTCTGCTTTGTATATGCTCATGCCTCACTAGGTAGGTATAATCTTGTCAATATCCTGTGGGAAGTTGCTCTTTGACGGGACAAAAGTAGCTTATGTTAATAGGGGATCTTATCTTATCTTAGTCTAGGGGTCCCTACAGATACACTTCGACCCATTCGTGGATATTTTGTGTAATTACCCCTCCTTCGCACTATTCCATCGCTTTTACCACCTCATTCATGAATTGGGCGATTGGGCGTAGTGGTAGTGCCTTGAAATCTCCTGGTTCAGGGTATCCGATGCCGAAGAGTTTCATTCTTAGTCTGGCGAGGGCATCACATTCGCACATAATGTGTTCCATTGTTTCAACCTCTTCGCCGCATATTCAATATAATATAATAAATAAATAAAATAAGGGATAATGTAGTTGTCCATTTTTGAAAGAGTTTATATTCAGGATGCGGATCCTAGTTTTAATTCCCCGTAACTGCAAACAGACTGGGTATCTCTTTATTATGTTCGTATAGATAAAATAACAGTGAGTCATTTTTGTTATGTATGCCTGTATGTAGCATAGAGTTATTTGTGATTTCGAGCCGCTGTAAACCGTTTGTCGCAACAGGTGCGAAGTCGCGGGCATAAGCTAGTTTTTGATAAGCGTGCTCGTTAATTCCAGTTTTGGATTGTGTAGCTTGGTTAAGGATGTTGTTTAAAATAAACTTAACCGGAAAATAATCTATAAAAACTCAGTGTCGATAGCTGAGAACTGTTGTTACGCTAATTCGGAGAAACCCAAAGCAAATTGGAGGATCGAGTCATGTTTATATCGATGCTAGTTTGAAGAATTACATCTTGAGTTTGAAGCGACTTGAGGCATTGATCGTCAATTATTTTCATAGGTCCGTTTTGTATTATTTATAATTGGTCCTCTAGTTGTTTCGAAATATTTTAGCAAGTGGTTCGGTTAGTTTGAATGAACACCCCTACAAAGTTTTAATCCCCACGTTAAAGCGCTTCACTTTGAACATTGATCAATCATCATCATCATCAGGCTGAAGACTTCCACTGTTGACCAAAAGCCTCCTTACCACACCATAATGAACGACAACTCGCCAACTCTACCGGTTTACCGCAACTTTCACGATGTCGGTCCACCTAGTGGGAGGTCTGCCAACACTGCGTCTTCCGGTTCGTGGTCGCCGCTCGAGAAGTTTTCTCCCCCAACGGTTGTCTGTTCTACGAGCGATGTCTTCGAGCCATGTCGGTGACTCTAGTTCTTCGGCGAATCTCCGTATTCCGGATTCTGTAGTTCAAGAAACTCGGAGCATAGCTCTCTGCATAGCTCGTTGAACGATTCTTGAGCCTCTCCAAAAGACCATTTGGCAACTAGCATTTAAATATCCTGTAAAACGTTTATAGACTATGTAGTCAAACTAACCAAGACCTGATGAAATATTCTAGAAAAAAATTAAGAGACCCTCTATTCTAGAAGGTCTCTGAATCATAGTTGACATAAGTTTCCAATGAAAAATAGTTTACACATTTAAGAAAATTCTACGTTCAGTGTTGGATTTTTCAGGACACATTAGCGGTGTATTCGTTCCAGAAACTTCCATGTTTTTTTTCCGTGTACCGCTCGGCTGGATGTTACGCGAGTTTTATTCTTGTTTTAACTATCACATCGTACGCAATGGCGGCAGCTACAAATCAGCTAACTAGATTTACTGGCACTTTATTCTAACGTAAACAAATACATGATTCATTCATCGTAGATACGATAACATTTGCACGTGTATGTGTATCTTCTAATGCTGTAAAGGAGCGTCCTCACAAAGAGCATTCTCACCCGAGCATTATGTAAAAGAGCAATCAATGCAAGCTGCGCTCGGCTCAACGTCCACACCAACCGAACATTCGACGCCGTATGCTATTACACGCGATTGCTCTCAGTGAGGACGCTTCTGAAGGAAAAACGAAGACCTTTGTTCCTTTTTGAAAGACACACGAATATACTCGGGAGCAAAAAACACCATCAGTTCCCGTAGAAAGTTGTATGGAAAGTGATCCGGTTGTGTCGCTCCCGTGTATATAAAAGTATACACACAATTTTACAGAAAAGAAAGACAAAAACACTGGGTGTGTCTTACTTAAGGTATGATTATGTCTCACTTCTGGGCATATGTGCCGCCATAGGTAGGAGTGGTAGGACATTGGGCATGGTCCGCGTTCGGTCGGTTCTGGGCATAGTCCATCCGGATAGCAACCTTACTGCCGCTGTGCTAGCGCTGCTGTGTACGGGCGTGGAGTGTAGGAGCCGGTGAAGTTACTGTCACGTTGCATGACTGTATTTGTTACGCAGACACTAGCTGTAGTCGTAATACGTAACCGGTGTATAGTTAGTTTTTGTTGTCTGACTTGCATTGTCATCCAATCTATGTACACCAAATTTCAAGTCAATCCGTTTACTGGAATTGCTTGAAAACGCTTTGCGATCTTTGTAGTGAGTAGAGTTAAAGTAATTTTCTCAAACATTCTCGGATTTTTTTCTGTTTCCGTTAGAAAATAGAACACTCCCGTGTCCTCATTTTTGCTTTTCGAAATAAAAAAAAAAAAACAAAATTTCCCTACGTAGGAGTTTTTTCTAATTTTCTGTTTACAATGTATGATTTAAAAAAGTTTTTAGAAGGCGGTAAAATTGTGTTCTGTGAATCTATTTGTTTTCATTGTATTATTTTTTTATTTTTTATTTTCTCATTTTGTTTGAGAAAAGCACTACATTCCTCGACGGATACATGAATTGCCTGACTCGTCTCTTCACGAGCCTCGCGTTGCTCGGCTTGCAAACCGCCTCATCAGGCAATTCCCAACATTTCGGACCTCGGCACTAATGTACTATAATAGCTAATTTAAGGAAACCTAACATACCTAAGCGATATACATATGAACCGCGTCTTTATCTCTTAGGAATGGGGCAGACAAAGCCTAGGGTAACGAGACCTAAAAACCACGTTTAGCGTGATTGAGTTGAGGGCGTATAGGTGGAAAAGATTTTCGCCCATTCCCTGGATAGCCTACCATCTGCGCGGGAAGAGAAGCAGATGGTGCGTTGTTATTTCTTTACTCTCAGATCTCAGACGATCATGGAAGAAATAAATAGCGGATTAACAAACATAACCTCATGTCTTATCTAACATGTAACCAAACTGCTATGCGACCTTGCCCGCAGTCAATGTACGCGACTTTGAACTCTGATAATATACAAGTTTTGGAGGACGCTACGTAACAAGGTTAAGAGGAAATTTGTGTTAACACACTGTTGGTTGCGGATATTGATAGGCGTTTTAAGTATCAATGGCGTGGCGTTTATAGAACTCGATTCCCACTGGCTTGCCTATTTTAAGGCAGTTGGGCACATTGTGCAGAATTAGAGGAATAGGCTAGTTAAATGCCCATTGGCTTGCCTTCTGATACACTTGACGCCACGTCACTGTTAGGCTGCGGCTCCACTGAGGCGGAGACGAGCGGAGCGGAGAGGAGACGTGTGGGGATCGACCAATCATATGGGTGCGGCTCCACTGAGGCGGAGACGAGCGGAGCGGAGAGGAGACGTGTGGGGATCGACCAATCATATGGGTGCGGCTCCACTGAGGCGGAGGCGAGCGGAGCGGAGAGGAGACGTGTGGGGATCGACCAATCATATTACATTCATATTACATGAAATCCACATCTCGTCTCCGATCTGTAATATGATTGGTCGATCCCCACACGTCTCCTCTCCGCTCCGCTCGTCTCCGCCTCAGTGGAGCCGCACCCTTAAGTATAGTCGTCAAAATGCGTTAACCACTATTTTATGGTGCCTTACTTCAAGCGAAGCTTGATGAAGCGAAAGAAATATGTCAGGACCGTAGCAAGTGGAATAAAGTAGTCTCTGCCTGCCCCTGTGGGAAAGAGGCGTGACGGTATGTATGTATGTATGTTACTTCAAAAGGAAGAAACGGAACCCTGATTGGATCACTTGTTGTGCGTCCGTCTGTCAAGAGTTTCACAGTAACGCGTAGAGGTATAAAGCTGATGCTCCTTGAAGCTGTGAAAAAATTAACCCTCTAAGTAGTTACTAGTAATATATGTAAACGTCATTAAGTCATTATACATACATACATATATCACGCCTTTATCCCTTACGCTGCCTACCCCTGTGGGAAAGAGGCGTGACGGTATGTATGTATGTATGAAATGAAAATGAAATTAAAAATGAAAAATGAAAATTTATTTTTGCAAATTGGCCGCCAGGGGCTCTTTTACATGCCTTTTTGAAACTACCAGCACATTCGGAAAGACCATCATTGCCAAGAAGAATGCGCCGCAAGAAACTTGTATGTATGTATTATCCCTTACGAGGTAGACAGAGCCTAAGGTAACAAAAGCTTAAGGCCACGTTCTGCATGATTAAGGGCGTATAGGTGGAAAGGGAAATCAAAATCATGATGGGTTCCTAGTCGGATCGCCTACAACACGATTCCTAAGACTTTCGCCCATTAGGGAAAGGGCTTTTACCTGCGCGAGAAGAGAAGCAACTGGTGAATTCTATGTTTTTTCTTTGCTCCCAGACCGAGAAGAATGTCGTTATACATACATACATACATACATACACAAATCACGTCTTTATCCCTTACGGGGTAGACAGAGCCTAAGGTAACAAGACCTACAGGCCACATTTAGCAAAATTGCGGGCGTATAGGTGGAAAATGGAATCAAAATAGTGATGGGTTGCTAGCCTCATCGCCTATAACAAGATTCCTATGATTTTCGCCCATTCCCTCGATGGGCTTTTACCATCTGCGCGGGTAGAGAAGCAACTGGTACATTCTATGTTTTTTCTTTACTCCCAGACCAGCATGGAAGAATGTCGTTATGACAACAAATAAATTTAAAATTACAATTACAGAGTTCCCAGAGGTTTTTTTTTGGTACGCTCATCCGGAACTCAGACAGCGATTGCTAACAAAAAGTTCTTCGGATATGCCAAATTATTCTGCGAAATTTCTGTATTTTTGCAATGACTCATCCCATTTTATGCATAACAACATTTATAGCAGTGTCATTTGTGTTGTTGATATTATTATCGTGTGTGGTTTGTGGATGACTAAGAACTATAACTCGGGCAATTGGTTCGAATTACTGTGCATTGGTTTGCCGTCTGCTTTATAAATGTTAGGTCTTTGGCCGCTAAGAAGCTATACAATTCGAATTGTCACATGTCACAGACAATTGTCGAAATGGAGGGGGCAAAGGTCACCTACTTTTTACCACTGTGACGGCACAGCCGAAATTTAGTGACGGGAAATTCAAGCTGATACGATTGTAACGATTAAACTGGAGCCACCGCCCTTCAAAGTGTCTTCGTGTTTTCAAAATGTATGGAACATCTACGCTTGGTCGGGATTCGAACACGCGAAGTGGATGCATTTGCATACATAGGTACATAAGACAGAGCCTACAGTAACAAGACCTAAAAGCCACGTTCAGCATGTTTGTGGGCGTATAGGTGGAAAGGGTAATCAAAATAGTGGTGGGTTTGCTAGCCGCATCGCCTACGACATGATTATTTTCGTCCATTCTGTCGATGGGCTTTTACCATTTGCACGGGAAGAGAAGCAACTGGTACATCGAGGATAGTGCAATACCTACCGCGTACCTAGCACTGGTAAATACTGCGTATCCTCAACACGCGTGGGAAAAATCTGCGTAACTAGCATTGGTTAATAGTGCGTATGTAATAAAATGTAGCCGAATTAACGTAAAATCCTGATTAGAATATACCAGTTCAAACCAGTAGGCTTATTGTCCGACTCGCTCGCAATCGCCATCGCGTTCATTTTGACAGTTCATGTATGGGCTGACAATTGGCATCGGAATCAGCTAGCTGTCACATTCATACAAGCTTACTATCACTACAGCACTACATAGTATAAAACAAAGTCGCTGTCGCTGTCTGCCCGTCCCTATGTATGCTTAAATCTTTAAAACTACGCAACGGATTTTGAAGCGATTTTTTTTAATAGGTAGATTGATTCAAGAGGAAGGTTTATATGTATAATACATGCATAATATTGTAGAGAAACACTGATTGCACCCCTGCAAAGCCGGGGCGGGTCGCTAGTACTGTATAAGGTTGGGCGTTGTGTAGATACGCAGTATTTACTAGTGCTAGTTACGCGGTATTGCACTATCCCCGATGATATATGTTATCTGTGGGAGAACCGGCCGCATTGTCATCGGCCTTCACCTCGCTATCCTCGCATCAGCCCTTTGTCGTCCAAGCGTTTGCTAAAAATAGCGGCTTGCTTTAATTTGTCATTGCAAGGGACCTTGGCGCGACTTCCGTCGCTTACAGGAAGTCTCTATCTGTTACCTATAGTTTTACAGGGATAATTGTGTTGTTTAGTATTTAACTAAACGCTTTTAAAAGTAGGAGCGACATCATAGCGGCATAACCATCGCAAACATCTCTTGTCATGCTTGTGGCTGTATGCTTAGTGTGTGTTTTCGATAGCAAATAACGTCTCGATCACGTTTGCGTTAAACTGTCAAATACTATAAGAACTGAGCCTCTAGTGTAAGTTTGCAAACAAAAAAACGTCTTGAACGCGTTCACGTAATCGCCTCAATTACTATGGAATAATTGGCAGCGCCACTTGCGGATCAAAACGGCAACAAACTATGCTCATAGTATTGACATTTTAACGCAAACGCGTTCGAAAACTTACACTAACCGTACTGTTTGTTGCCGTTTCGTTCCGCTAGCGGCGCTTGTCAATTTTCCCATAGTAATTGAGACGTTTCCGCGAACGCGTTCGATACGTTTTTCGTGTCAAAAACTTACACTAAAGGCTCAAGAGTATGTGGCTCTTGCATTGGTTTGTATAGCCACAAATATCGTTGTCTCCCAGTCCGAGTGGATACACCATAATTCGTCTGCAAATAGACGCTAAGGCCAACTTGTTTAAATGGTCAGTCGTTTGTTATCTAGATAGAAAGTTGGTCCCATCGTCCTACTCACTAATCCACTAGTTGATAGATTATTAGGAAAATAAACCAGGATTGGGTGAACCCATAATAGTTTTATTGTGAGGAAAAACTATACAGAGCCACGAGAGGTGTTAGGCGACCGAGAGAGAGTCAACATAGAGCGCTCTCTGTGGCGAATAAACTAATAACAAACGACTTCTTAATTTGTTTGGTTTACAATCAATGTTGACACATTTCTATTTTCCAAATTACCCTAATATAAGTATAATTTTTATCCTAATGAGTTTCCCTAACTTTGACATTGGCTATTCTCTGATGTATGACCATAAAAAAAAACTAGTCCTAACGGCAAGTAATTTAAAAAATGAATTCGACAGGACAATTTGACAGCAATTGACTGTCCCAATGAGTCATATCTCGCACTTGGCTGTCATTGACAGCTATTGACATATAATCGCGACGCGACAAGCTATCTCGCTACACGTCGTGCTACCGGTTCGCGACATAGCATTATCTCGCGCTTCTATGCCGCTCTCGCACAAGTCGCGCCTTGTCGTGCTAGCCGTGCACCAACGGCTACCATTATCTTTCCAGAAGGTGGTCAGCGCTTAAATATGATAATGCTAATAAATATATGTCAAACGGACGTCTTGTTGACGCTGTCTAGTGATACTTTCATGACCTACAAATCTGGCACACGTTCCCAATAACCGCAGTACTATTGTATCCTCCGCGTGAGAAACGGTAAGGTCAATACGTTTATTTAACTGGGTCTATCTCTGGCCATGCAAAGCCAGGAATAGAGCAATGTTTACGCCTTGCATACGCAGTGAGCTCGCGATTTGTTTTGTACTACCACATATATCTTTGCCCCTTGACACGAAACGTACGTGCCTTTGTTTGTTTACCTTTCGTAGAGGGATTAATGAATAGATTGGGTAGTTGTTTGATACATACACGTACACAAATAACGTCTATATCCCCTACGGGATAGACAGAGCCCAAGGTAACAAGACGCAATGGCCACGTTTAGCATGATTATGAGTGTATGGTAATACACACGCCTATAGCTTGCATAAATTTTTTCGCAAGTACCTGACACAGGTATCAGTGGCGATTCCCACCGGCTTGCCTATTTTAAGGCAGTTGGGCACTTTTATTGTGCAGAAATAGAGGTAAAGGCTAGTTAAATTTCCTTTGGCTTGCCATCTGACATACTTGACGCCACGCCACTGATAGGTATGTCAAAATTTATAAAACTACATTCTATGTAGTAGATTGATATTTAAATTTCAGTGTGACCTTTTTTTCTACAAAGCAGACGGAGTTTACGTTGCCGCTGGAGTGGAAATTGTGTCCTGCACGTCTGGCACGAGAGCGCACAAGAGTCGCGTCGCGCGCGAGATAGATTGCCCGTCCTTTTCTTACTGTACCTACAAGAAAGAGACGGGTAGTCCAACTCGCGCGCGACGCGACTTTCGTGCGCTCTCGTGCTAGCGGGGCTGTGCCTACTCGTGGCGTGGCGTTCATAGAACTCGATTCCCACCGGCTTG
Organism: Pandemis corylana; assembly: GCA_949127965.1. Lineage (NCBI taxonomy): Eukaryota > Metazoa > Arthropoda > Insecta > Lepidoptera > Tortricidae > Pandemis > Pandemis corylana. The sequence continues at coordinate 5,551,468 of OX421877.1, forward strand.
CCTATTTTAAGGCAGTTGGGCACTTTTATTGCACAGAATTAGAGGAAAAGGCTAGTTAAATGCTGGCTTACCTTCTGATTTCCTTGACGCCACGCTACTGGTACACGTGGATTTATAGTCTAGTGGGGAAACTACCTATACACCGACCGTTTAAAAGAGTCCTCGCCTCGCCCGCGCGGTGCAAGACAGGTCTGTACAGGCAAAGGCATAAATAAATGTACGTTGCTAAGATGTCAAAAACATCTGTACACCTTTATGCCACAAACAATAAGGTCGGTGACATATACAGTAGGCTTATTGTCAAACTCGATCGCAATCGCCATCGTGTTCATTTTGACAGTTCTTGTATGAATGTGACAGCTGGCTGATTCCGATGCCAATTGTCAGCCCATACATGAACTGTCAAAATTAACACGATGGCGATTGCGAGCGAGTTAGATACATTGGCGAAGTTGTCGTCACTATAACGACTTAGATACGCCACAAATAAAAGAAGAAGAAGAATAAGCCTACAGGTTGTTAGGTAATGAGTGGATAATCCTTGAACTATGGATAGAGGGCACTTAGGACGTTATAATAAAGCTATAATAGGTTTAGTAAAAGTTGCACGGTTTCCGAGATATTCGGACTTAGGTTTTTTTCGAAAATGAACACCCTTGTTCAATGTTTTGATACTAGCACCATTTTTAGCTAACTTTTCAATTTTTTATTTTTGCTCAATATTCTTGAGTACTTGTGCTTTCAGATAGGCATTACTATTTTTGTGAGATTACATTGGATTTTTTTTTGAAATCGCAAACTTAATTTTTGCTTTTTCAATCGTACATTGATCGAATTTTTAGCTGTCATGGTGAAAAAAAAAATACACTACCGCCTAATAAGCTTAAAAACATGGTAATTTATTGACAATATAAAAATAGTAATTACCTTTTGAATTTAAATTCTAAATGACAAAATTATAATAAAAAATACACGCTCACCCACATTTTACTTTTTGTATCACGGGCGTAGAATTCAAAACTTTTTGTTGCAAAAATAACATTACAAATGGTATTTAAATAATCGATATTGATATTAATGCCCTCGACTGTGCAAGAGTGATCAAACCTAGTGTAGTATGAATGATGATGATGACTAATAGCATGATTTCATTGACTTGTTTGTCCTCTCTTTTCAGGTATCCAGCACGCGATCGGCGGTCTTGCCTCCAAACCCGAGCGTGATCTTCTCATGCAGGACTTCATGACGGTCGAGACGACGAACTTCCCCCACGAAGGCTCCAACCACACGCCTGCGCACCACTATTCAGAGTTCAAGTTTAAGACGTACGCGCCTATTGCGTTCAGATACTTCAGAGATCTGTTCGGGATACAGCCTGATGATTTTTTGGTGAGTTAAAATCTATTTGCCCCTAGATGAAATTTTTAGACGACACTGAATATTAGAATTGCCCTTACCCCTCTAGATACAAAAGGTATCTTAGAAAAGACGGCATAGCGCTCAGAGTTATTTTATGATATAGTAACAGCCTTCTAAGCTTCATTCACGCTGGTTCATTTCACATGTTTTTTTGTCCATGGGCTTGTTGTCTATAAGGTTACAATGTATTAATTATTTGACAAGGTGTTTCCTTGAAACACAATCTACGTCACGTAAACTTTTGTAACGTATTATCGTAACAAAGCTTCTATAAATATGTTTTGTTTGAACACAAATCATCAAATCGGTCGAGAGTTTCTGCGTCATATCATAAACGTCATCAGCGTTGCAAACAATATCTGGTTTCTTTTACGTCTGGAATCATTAGTACCGTTATCGATATTATATGACGTCATTATTTGGGTGGATTTACTTATTGATATGAATTAGACGGTCATTATTGTTTGATCAATGCATTACGCGATACATATCATGAAATATTGATGCGTATCGCACAGTGTTGCCAGGTCAAATCAGCTAATGTCAGACGAGCAAAATCTTAAAAATCAGAACATACATACATACATACATAAATCACGTCTTTATCCCTTACGGGGTAGACAGAGCCTAAGGTAACAGGACCTAAAGACCACGTTTAGCATGATTGTAGGCGTATGGATGGAAAGGGGAATCAAAACAGTGATGGGTTGCTAGCCACATCGCCTAAAAAAAATCAGAAGATTGAAAAAAAAAAACAATAGATCAAATTTTATGCTAGAAAAGTCACAAAACTTACCTAAAAGCAAATATTGCTTGCTTTACTACTTATGTACATACTTACTTAGTTACTTATTTCTATCATTGGTTGTCTGGAAGAGATCGCCATTAAGCGATAAGACCGCCTATTGTCTACTTTGTTCTTTGTTTCTGTATTGTTTTGTACTGATTTGTGGTGTTCAATAAAGAGTATTTGTATTGTATTGTATTGTACATTATAAAATGTCTGGTCAGAAACAGAATGTAGTCAGAATGTTACAGTTACAGCATGTCCTTGTTCGACCCAGCACAAGCAAATGGACAAACCGGGTTAATCTTCATATTTATATCAATCCAGATGTCTTCCCTTCAATTATAAAATACGTTTGGTTACTCGATCAATTCAACATACATACATACATACATACCGTCACGCCTCTTTCCCACAGGGGTAGGCAGAGACTACTTTATTCCACTTGCTACGATCCTGACATATTTCTTTCGCTTCATCCACAGTCATCAATCTCTTCATACATGCTCGTCGGTTTCGGGTACTCCTGACCTGACCTTTTTCCAAAACGTCTCCTATTTGGTCTCGGAACGTCCGTCTAGGCCTTCCCCTCCCAACGTAATCATTCACACTCCCCGTATAGATCTGTTTAGTTAGTCTACTTTCATCCATCCGCTCTACATGCCCAAACCAACTAAGCATACTTTTTTCTATCCTAGTCACTATATCCTCTTTCACACCAGCACGAATCAATTCAAATTTGAATTTAATGTTATTTTTATTTATGAAATTCTTTGGCGAGTGAACAAGGCGTTGCTGATGGTAAGCGATCGCCACTACCCACCTTGCAGCATGTAGATTATCTATTGTATATTTGCCCGGCAGCAGAATGTACACGGGATGGATTATTAAATAACACAGCCTTACTTTATGTAGGCAAACCGCTATATTTTATTCAAAAAGGTAAACGAGAAGGGACCATCGGCCCTTGGTTAAACAATTCGCGCGTGAATATTGTATGCAAAGTGTGCAGTGTTGGCTTTGAAAAATGATAAGTTTTTTTATTGTAAAAATCCTTTTTTAATATAAGTTTTCTGACTGTACGGTCAAGTGCGTAATATATATACTTTAACAAGACGTCAAAAACATCTGTACACTTTTATGCTACAAACGATAAAGTCGGTGATACGTATATTTGACATGATCATTATGGCTGTATCAATACAATACAATACAATACAATACAATTTATTTATTTGTTAAACATAGGTGTACAGAAAAGGTGTTACAATAAATATAGGATCGTCCATGTTTTGCCTGATAGGGCGTGCAAATAGTTAGTACTTATTTTACTTAAATTAAGTACCTAGATTTAAACAATATAAAACATTTAATTATCATTTAGAAACTCATTAATTGAATAATAATAATAATCGATAATTATGCATTATGTGTACAAATCAAGCTGAGGCGTGTCGCCTCACTGCCCTCTTATTCTGAGCGGGTTGGGCCCAGCAGTGGGACGTATATAAGGTATTTTTAAATATACACATACATACACAAATCACGTCTTTATCCCTTACGGGGTAGACAGAGCCTAACAAGACCTACAGGCCACGTTTAGCAAGATTGTGAGCGTATAGGTGGAAAATGGAATCAAAGTAGTGATGGGTTGCTAGCAGCATCGCCTATAACATTAAAGTATTACTATTATAATTAGTTTTTTTTTTAATGATTCCGGAATAATACAATACACCAGGTTATAATGCAGCAGGGGTTACTGTGACTTACACCTAGCAGCCGTGTGTTTTTCAGGTTTTTTTTACTGTCGTTGACAAATGTTTCCATTCATTTTGTCGATGTTTAAAGTGTACTTCGTCAAAGGGGCGACTTAATTTTGAATCCAAAATTGTGATGAAAAATATTTTACATCGGCACGTGTCGTATTCCCACCGTCTATTTCCACTTCCTGGGCAGCTGCTAGGGTATTATTTTAAATAATAATAATAATTTTGAGAGACATCAGGCTGGAAATTATGATGTAGGATAGATAAGGTTAGGTTAGGTCTATTTTTTTATAATATTGCTAAAAAGTCGACAGTTTCGTATCCATGCGTTTATGTATCCATGTATATCGAATGTGTGTAAATCTCTCTCTCTTTCTTTTTCTCAAACATAACATTATACCGGTTGAAATATTACGTTACAATTTCAAGATACCTTTCATGTCATCCCCAGATGTCAATGTGCAGCGCACCACTACGCGAGCTCGGTAACCCGGGCGCCTCCGGCTCCATATTCTACCTGACCAACGACGACGAGTTCATCATCAAAACAGTGCAGCACAAGGAGGGGGAGTTCCTGCAGAAACTGCTCCCGGGATACTACTTGAACCTCGATCAGGTGAGCCTCAGGGGTGTTCTAATTCAGATGTTAATGCAGCGAACTGCTACGAGAGCTGGCCTACCTGGGTGCCTCCGGCTCCATATGCCACCTGACCAACGACGTGTATCATCAAAACAGTGCAAGCACAAGGAGGGATTCCAGCAGAAGCTGCCGCCGGGATACTACTTGAACCTCGATCAGGTGAGCCTCAGGGGTGTTCTAAGTCAGATGTTAGTGCCGCGAACTGCTACGCGGGCTGGGCAACCTGGGTGCCTCCGGCTCCATATTCTAGCTGACCAACGACGACGTATATCATCAAATCAGTGCAACACAAGGAGGGATTCCAGTAGAAGCTGCCGCCGGCATACTACTTGAACCTCGATCAGGTGAGCCTCAGGGGTGTTCTAAGTCAGATGTTAGTGCAGCGAACTGCTACGCGAGCTGGGCAACCTGGGTGCCTCCGGTTCCATGTGCCACCTGACCAACGATGACGTGTATCATCAAATCAGTGCAGCACAAGGAGGGGGAGTTCTTGCTGAAGCTGTCGCCGGGATACTACATGAACCTCAATCAGGTGAGCCTCAAGGATGTTCGGCATTGGAACTGCATTTTTCAAAATTAAAATCATTAGTTAATGCGGTACAAGGTTACTTTTTCGTGTCTTTTTGTTACTGTCTGAGCCTTCGGAAAGACCATCATTGATCATTATCAAAACCACGGCCACAATAACTCCGCAGAGGTGTTTCACCTCTCTCCGAGGCATCATCAGTGGATGTTGACACTGACAAGTAACAGCCTGAAATTACCGCTTTCACAAACCGTCTTGACTTCAGTTTTTTTTTTACAGAACCCTCGCACGTTGCTACCAAAGTTCTTCGGTCTGTACTGCTACCAGTGCAACAGTAAGAACGTTCGTCTAGTCGCAATGAACAACATCCTGCCTTCTTCAGTGAAACTGCATCAGAAATACGATCTCAAAGGGTCCACTTACAAAAGGAAAGTGAGTATTGATAACAGCGCCATCTAGTTTACGCCACATCAAACATATAATACAAACGTCTGGCTCGCGCGCGGCGTATCTACTGCCGAAGTCGACAACATGGCTCGGTTAACCTTTTGTATGATTTTTTAAATCTCAAAATGTTGTGTTATTTGAAACAAATGAATTCACTCTCTTATTTTCCGGATATTTTAAGAGTCAGTCACGAAACAGACAGAGACGGCATTATAGATCATAAGGAACTTAACAGAGAGTGATGAAAGCTAAAACAGTAGGCTTATTACCTAACTCGCTCGCAATCGCCATCGTGTTCATTTTGACAGTTCTTGTATGAATGTGACAGCTAGCTGCATACACGAATCGTCAAAATTTACACGATGGCGATTGCGAGCGAGTTAGGTAATAAGCCTACAGGCCGTTACTTATCTTTAATTAATGCAATCCGCAAGTATAGGACATAAGTGACTATTGAGTACACTCACTATACGCGCTAAATGCGCTGTGCGCCATCTAGCGTGCTCCACATAAAACATTAAAAACTTTAGACAGTAATTAATGGCAAGGGCATAAATATTAACATATAATTATGTTACCAAGACATCGAAAATATCTATACACTTTTATGCCACAAATAATAAAGTCGTATATATTTCACATATTTATGTCCTCGACTTTACAATGTATGTGCGCGATTTTCTCATAAACTACTGATCCGATTTATCTATATTTATGCCCTGGACTGTATAATGTATGTGCGCGATTTTCTCATAAACTACTGATCCGATTTGAATGCGGTCTTTTATGTTTCACCTTTTATTCCATCAGGCAAGCAAAGCCGAACGGCAGAAAGGCTGCCGCGCAACCTACAAGGATCTGGACTTTATGGAGCATCACACCGAAGGCATATTCTTAGAAGCGGAAACTTATCAGGCACTTATCAAAACTATGCAGAGAGACTGCCGGGTGTTAGAGAGTTTTAAGGTTTGTCTCGTGCCAGATAAGTTCCAATCATTATTAGAGGTAGTGAGTGAGTATGTGAGTGCGTGTGTGTGTATGTGTGTGAGAGAGAGAAGGCCAATGTTAAATGTACCCCAATCTTATGTTGGCGAACGTTGTTTTATTGGGCTATTTGTAATTTAAAACATAACTTAACGAAAGCGGTTTGGAAAGAAATTTGTCGTTAATTTTCTGCGATGTTCTGAAAACTAACTGAATAGCAAAAATACTCAGTAGATTTAGTTTTTCTAATATTGGGATGTTTGATATCGAAAAGTGCAAAGTTGGCTAAAAATTAGGCCCCATAGAAAATAATCAGCATCCGAATGTATTGTTGGTCAGGGAGCAAAAAAAAACATGTAATGTACCAGTTGCGTCTCTTCCCGCGCAGATGGTAAAATCCCATCGAGGGAATGGGCGAAAATCATGTTACAGGCAATGCTAACAACCCATCACTATTTTGATTCCCCTTTCCACCTATACGCCCACAATCATGCCAAATATACCCTTTAGGCTATGTCTACCCCGTAAGGGAAAAAGACGTGATTTATGTATGTATGTAGTAAAAAACTAAGCGATACTATTTGTGCAGATCATGGACTACTCGCTGCTGGTAGGCATCCACAATTTGGACGAAGCCCAGCGCGAGAAGACCGAAGCGAGGAAACTGACGGATTCCGGGCAGAGTGATGGTGAAGACGAGGGCGCCAAGAAGAGCGGGCTCAACAGAACCAGGTGAGAGCTGGTTGTAACCAGATTGAACCGGTTTTAACGAGTAAAAACCGGATGATAGAGCAACTAAATGTTGTTATGCGAAATTAGTGCGGTATTTTTGACAGACTTAATAAAACAGGGTTGGAGAATTACTTTTTGTGTTTGTTATTTAGAACTCCAATCAATATAATTTTCATCATGAAATGTTTGAAGACCCTCATATAAAATCAATTTTCTGAGCCGCTTTTTTTTCTTTTCTTTCAAAAACATGTCAGTTTATGATTGATTGAGCTCTGAATTGAAAACATAAAAAAATATATATGACCAAAGTCATGACTTGTGAAATAGCTTCTTAATATATATTTTTTTTAATTATTGACAAAGTATGTATTGTATTATTACTATGATGATCCCTTTTTTTCGTTACTTGACCATTGGCAAACACATGTTTTTTTTAGGGTGGTGGCTATATTTTTATAAATAATATTTTCAGATCAGACAAAGAGGATTTCGGTGCTCAAGTGAAAAGGACGCAGTACGATTTGTTTAATATTTGAATGTCCTAAAAACCGTAACCAGCATTATGCGATAGTGCCCTGACTTAGCTTTTGTCGACATCGATAGATTTGCTTTTTATCGTAAATATTTACGTTTGACTAGGATGGGATATTTTTTGTATCTTTAGGTGCATTATTAACCAACAGGTATAGTCTTCTTCTATTTTTAATATGGCCCCGTCGATCGATGCGATGATTTCGCCAATGTCAAAGTAATAAACACAGTATTAAAAAATCTTGTGACAAAAATGTCGGCAACGTTGTACGGTAGAACACGGTCAAAAGACCCCTCCCCCCGTCGGGCTCTTAGCCAACGGATAATGATATCCCTCAGAATCTGCCAGGGAATCATTAACCGATGCCCAGGGTGCAACGAACCAAGCACTGCTCTTCGACACGCGGAGGTAACCCGACTCGCACCCCAACTATAGTCCTAGTACTGTAGTCGAAAATAGAAACGCATCCCGACCTTGCAATGCATTTTCTTATGACAATAGCTTACTTACTTTTAATGTGAAGGGACATGAGACAGACATATAAACTATAGCTATTTCACACAACATGCAAGCAAAATCTACAATTGCTGGTGGGTTTAGCAGAGCTAATCTCAGATTACGTGGGCAATAACACCATTTATTTACATTCAGAATTGAGACCGAAAAAAAAGGAAAATTTTATCTAAATTTCTAAAAGACTGGAAATTAGAAGACAGAAAAATCCGAAAAGTAAAGCTATGACCTGCTATGGGGGGTGTAGCGGTAAAGCACGCTTCACGGAATGATGATCCGGGTTCGATGCCCGGCCATAGCTTTACTTTTTGGATTTTTCTGTGTTCTAATTTTCAGTGTCGTTTTGAAATTTAATTTGTAACGGGCAAAACCGTAAAAACTAATAAAATAATAAATATCACGGGACAAATTACACCAATTGACCCAGTCCCAAACCAAGCAAAGCTTGTATTATGGGTACCAGGCAACAGATAAACATACTTATATAATGTACATAAATACTTAAATGCATACAACATCCATGACTGGCACAAACATTCGTATTCACCATACAAATGGCTGCCCCTACCGGGATTCGACCCGGGACCTCTAGCTTCATAGCCAGGGTCACAAACCACTAGGCTATCAGGTCGTCAATTCTTTATTCACTTGATTACCTAAAATCGTATCTACCAATGTCGACAAAAGTATACTAATTCGTTTGTTCTAACCACCCGTCTCGTGATGTCTTCGTCTTCTAACATGCAACTGTAGGCTTATCATCTATCTCGCTCGCAATCGCCATCGTGTTCACTTTGACAGTTCATGTATGGGCTGACAATTGGCATCGAATTCGGCTAGCTGTCACATTCATACAAGAACTGTCAAAATGAACACGATGGCGGTTGCGAGCGAGTTAGGTAATGAGCCTACTGAACATAGTCTATAGCCGGGTGCTCATCTGCGAAATGTTATGGTAATCGTTGCAAGTTACAGTAACCGACACCCAGGCTTATTTAACCGACATGATGTGACAATTCTGTTTGCATAACAAACTCGAAAAGAATCTACGCCGGTTCGCTTCATACTGACTGCGCCTTGCATGAATTGGCATTGTTCATTTTTTTTAGTATGCTCCAATTCGAAAACCATTTCGAGGAAAACCATCAATTATCCGATTTATCTTGTCCGATTTCAAAAATACTTTATGATTGCAGATATTTTTGTAAAAGTACTTTGAACCTTTGTTTGACCGAACGACCGGGTTTTTAGACAGAATCCAGCATCGAATGTTTGCCACAAAAATGAAAAAAAAAAGTTTGGCTACGGCAACTGTCACGTGTCACTGTCAAATCTACAAAACCATAGACAAAGCCGTTTTTTTTTATAGCCAGCCGAACGAAGGCGATTGGGATTCTGTCTAAATTCACGAATTATCAAACAGCGAGAAAATATTTATTATTAATTAACAAAGCTACGTAAAAGCATAATATTCAAATTAGTTGCTTGAGATAGTCCATTTTATCAAATAAAGGTGTTAAAAGCACAGCTTAAAAAAAATGAACAATGCCAATTGTCACATGTTAACGACAATTGTCAAGTTGGTGAAATAGGTGTCTGGTGTGCATGGCTCGCTTGGTTTTGGGTTTTAACGTGCAAAAGTTACGGTAACAGCTCGCGGATGAGTAGCGGATTTAACCTTTACGGCGCCATTGATTTGATATGAAGTCAGTACAGTCAGCGTCATATAGTTTGAAGCATCCATGTCGACCAAATAGTTCGGTACACCATAGAAATAGTATGGTGGGTCGAACTTTTTGGTCACCTTGAATGTTTCATAGTATATGACGCTGACTGTACGTGCAGTGCAAACTGATGACATGATAAAGTTGACAGTTGCGAGTGACACTAGAGGTGTTTGGTTCCGAAAAGGTTAAAGCCTTAAAACTAAGAAAATTCGTGCAAATAGCATTCGATTATACAAGATGTCTTTAAAATTGTCTTAAAACTGGTCCGGGAGCAAGGAAAAACATAGAATGAACCAGTTGCTTCTCTTCCCGCGCAGATGGTTAAAGCCCATCGAGGGAATGGGTGAAACTTTGGGAACCATGTTATAGGCGATGCGGCTACCAACCCATCACTATTTTGATTCCCTTTTATACGCCCACACTCATGCTAAACGTGGCCTTCAGGTCTTGTTACTTTAGGCTATGTCTACCCCGTAAGGGATAACGACGTCATTTCTGTATGTAAAATTAAATTGCACGAATTTTCTTGTAAATGTTATGGCCTTAACAATGGCTTGCATGCATTGTCAATCATGCCATAACATAGATTTACAAGCAATTGTCTTCAAACATACTAACAAGTTGACAGTCCAGTATATTTGTATATATGTATATAGTTCCTGAACACGGCCCATAACCGTGGCTAACGCATGCAGGCGTGAAATATGTTAACTATAATAACATAAAGTTAAATAGGTACACATAGTAGTTTTTCTCATAAAGTAAGTTAGTAATTTGAACAAAATTTTCCCTTAATTGTAAATGACTTGTTTGGTAGAGCGAGACAACATGCTACTTAAACTGTTTCTCACTGTATCGGACAACGTTGTTGCCTTTATCATTATTAGTTTTCTAAATTGGACTTCTTCTATAAATTTCCTACACCCGTAATTAGATACAGTAAATTGAGAATTTTCTTCTGTAAGTAAATTTTGGCGTAGATTGTCATGTAGTTTATTTCTATGTAGAATATAATTGATTGAACAATCTTCCTATTCTAGTATCTTAATGTATTGAAACAATTGATATGATATCACGATCTTAGAACCCATGTATGAACATACCTTATTTTAACCTTTTATACACCATTTTAACCTTTCCGTCGCCATTGACTTGTAATGAAGTATATGCGCAATAAAATGCACCTCCATTTGGCAAGGTAAAGTTGAATACTAAAGCTGATGGCGAAAAGGTTAAAATTTAAAATATTATTAAGCGTTCACCACGTTACAAGCGGTAGCGGGAGCGTTAATAGCAAATGCTTGAAATAGTTTGACCCCGTCACACCATAATAGATTTTTAGATTTATTTCATTGGTTGTGCTATGAGCTGCCTTCATACCAAATTCCTCTCGAAATACCCTCTATTTTTGGGAGTACGGCAATTTGTATTGAAACACCTTTTCTAATGACTGTTATCTTTTGCCGAGTTGACTTTTTTGTTGATTATTTCACAGCTCTTAAAGGCCGCAGACCTAAGTATTTACTAATAATTTCAACTTTATATCTCTACGACTGAGACATACGCGTTGACAGACAGACGGACGGACAGAGGTACGAAACACTAAAAAAACTATATAGAAAAAGTTTTCGCTTTCCTAAAGCGACGTATCGGTTACGGGCTATAATTCGGAGCGTAAGGACATAAATGCTGATCCTACTTGCTCCTTTTACGCCCTATAATGTGAATAAAAAATATTAACCTTTTCGCCGCCTTTGACTTGATATGGAATCAGACATGCAATGTATAATTTACCTTCGTATAGACAAGATAACGTTGGCAGTTGCGAGTGACACTCTTGCTTGGTGCCGAAGAGGTTAAAATCTACCGCGTCACTACCGCTTTCAACGTGTCACGGTACTACGAAACTCAGTTTTACAGACGTCTTTAACATTCGCTGCCAGCTGCCAAACCCGTGGCTTCTGTACCACAGACGCACATGTGCGTTCAAATGCCTGTAAAATATGCGTCGGTGGCTATGAGTGGTAATTGTATCCGTTTGGTGGCAGGTCGATAAACCGACAGCGGCTGGTGGCACACTCCACGGCGATGGAGAGCATCCAAGCCGAAAGCGAGCCCATAGATGAAGAGGACGATGTCCCGTAAGTATTCAAACTTAAATTCTCTACGCGTACCATTCATTGATAGAATGTTAACCATCGCTACACCTCCGACGATGCCAACAACCAGCGGCTTGGAACCGGTGCCCAAAGTACCGGTTAAAAACCGATGGTTATAGGTGGCTTATAGGTGGGCGAAAGTCCTATGATTTCCCTTTCCAGTTATACTTACCCTTAATCATGCTAAACGTGGCCTTAAGGTTGTGTCACCTTAGGCTCTGTCTTGTCTACCCCGTTAGGGATAAAGACGTGATATATGTATGTTTATAGGTTCTCTTCGTTTCGGTTCCAGAGTACCGGTAGGTAATAAAAAACTACCCAAAAATACCGTTTCTCTATAAAGGTTCTAACGCGTGTATACAGCGCTGCCGTATGGTGCCTATTTACGACTGAGCGACGCGAGATAGCGATAGTTGCGCGGCTACGCGATGTTACAAAAAGCTTTGCTTTGCCGTATGACGTTGTGCAGTATTTACCGGTTCCAAGAACTTAAAACGTCCCGTCAACCATACTTGTAGCGTTATAATTTACCATTTGCATGTAGGCCGGGCGGTATTCCTGCAAGGAACGCGCGCGGCGAGCGTCTACTGGTCTTCCTCGGTATCATAGATATCCTCCAGTCCTATCGACTTCGGAAGAAGCTGGAGCACACCTGGAAGAGCATGATCCACGACGGGGTGAGTTCTTATCATCTATTTGTTTAATTAGATGCTGGTCTGGGAGCAAAGAAAAAATATAGAATATCCCAGTTGCTTCTTTTCCCGCGTAGCGTGGATGGTAAAAACCCATCGGAATGGACGAAAATTTTAGCAATCATGTTATAAGTGATGCGGCTAGCGACCCATCACTATTTTGATTCTGCTTTCCTCGCACAATCATGCTAAAAGTGACCTGTCTACCCCGAGCCTGAGTGTATGAGTGGTTTAACCTTTTCGCTCCCAAGTAGCTCTAGTGTCACTCGGATCTGTCAACTTTATCTTGTCAAAAGAAAGTACATTTTAAACTGCATCTACTGACTCCATGTCAAGTCAATGGCGGCGGAAAGGTTCAACGATACGGCGGGCTTTAGATTTCAGATTCATAGAGATGTGAGCGACAGAGATCTCTAAGTGCGATGTGGGTTACAGTACCTATTTACAGCGTTTTGAATTATTTTCATCATGCTTTCAGGACACTGTATCAGTGCACAGACCGAACTTCTACGCTCAAAGATTCTTAGATTTCATGGCTAAGACTGTCTTCAAGAAGATACCTTCGTGTAAGTATTACTTTATGTCGATTTACTTTAATATTATAGTCATAACTCTAATATGTTAATTATAATCATTTTTCATCGAGACTTGGAAACCACGGACGTGTTCTCCTGTAGTCGTTTTTGTTATAATGACTTTTGCAATGGGGGCTATCGCGTGTGAATTTGCCACTAGAGGCGCTAGTGTCGCGTGAGGTCCGATAACGTTCACTTTTTACAGGTTTTGGCGGGCTTCGTGATATAAATTATAATTTCTTTCATTTACCTGTTGAAAAGTGATCTTCGTGAAATTATCGCATCAGTGGATTATTTGGCGATGAATGTTAACGCTTTGAAAGCTGTTTTTTTTTTTCGAACAAAACGGAACTGCACAACATTGCGGCATAGCTACTCGATATGATGATAGTTATTTATAATTAATAAACTTAATGAAAATCAAGATTTAAAACTTTGTTTCGGCGCCGATCTTATAAAGTCGCCTTTGGCAGCTATACCTCTGGACCTTAGTCAACAGTGGCGCCAACTGATGAGCAAAGAAACGATAGGCCCCATTGTAAGCCAGTATAATAGACAAAGAGCTAACTTAATTTTTTATCGGCTGCGCGACGCAGAGAAGGATAATGTGTTTTTATCATACCTCTATTCTAGTGTGAACTCTTTGATGAATAATTATACAGTTTAATTTTTGATACACCTATAACAAAACGTTAAATTACCTTAATCTAATCCTAAATATCTGTGTTTACAAATATCGCCCAGATCATTGCCATGGGGTGAGGGTGCCCATAGTGCTGGCTGCGTTTCCTCGTTGGATAGCAATACCTACGCGTTCCCCGAGGAAAGAGCCAGCTCTATGGTCACCTGTGGATTTAGATAATTTTCACCTATACTTTTGTCGTTGACATTGATTATAGTGACATAACAACACAAGGTTATTGTGGTTTTCGAGTTTATCTGATGAAAATTGATTGTTTATTATATGTTTAACTCAAATTATTATTTATAGGATGGTATCAGTATTAAGTTATCTATTTCTCTTCTCTTTTTGAATCATTATTAATCATTTGTGGCTCAAGACAATTGTTACCTTTCTGTGTAAAATCTGCCATATTTCAAGATGATGTAAATTAATTTAACTAATAGTGTGAATTGCGCCTAGTTACATTAACAATGACACTAACTTTAACTGATAATTTCGACAAATATATATCAAATTTTTGGTTATTGTTGAAATTATTGATGAAATAACTTAGTACAACTGAAGAAATTAATAAAATATATTTCTTTAAGAAAATATAGAAATAGACTGGGAAAAGCATTTGTGTTACTTTAATGTACGAATTCAATGATTCAAAGTCAGATTTAAATTTTGTTTGGGGGTGGAGTCGGGTTACCTCCGCGTGTGGTCAAGAGTTGCGGTTCGTTTTTTTGTCCGTCCGAGGGGAAGAGCAGTGCTTGGTCCGGTGCATCCTGGGCATCGGTTAATGATTTCCTGGCATATTCTGAGCGATATCATTATCCGTTGGCTAAAAGCCCGTCAGGGGGGTCTTTTGACCGTGTTCTACCGTACAACGTTGCCGAAATTTTTGTCACAAGATTTTTGAATACTATATTTATAACTTTGACACTGGCGAAATCATCGCATCGATCGATGCGGCCATATTAAAAAAAGAAGAAGAAAGTTTGTTTGATAAAAACTAATAAAGTAGTAAGAACTAAAGAAGGCTGATTATTTGTAAAGTACCATTGGAATTAATACCTTTTTTAGTTTTGTTAAAGCTCTTATAAAATGATTTTATTTATATTTGGGGTACTTCGAATGAGTGGCAGATTTCACACGAATGTAGCTTGAAAATGTCCTAAGTAATAATCTGTTATAAATTGAAATTGTACCTTACCGTGGTAGTAATAAGTGTCAAATATCCTTCTATTGTGGAGCTAATAATTTGTGTTTTAATCCCATGTAAAGGTACCGTAAGTAACTGATATATTTGTATGTAATTTTGAGACGCTTGAATTAAAAAAAATATCATCTACTTTATTGCAAGTCTGTGGTCGAAGACTTTTTTGTATTAATAAAATTAATACATTTATTTATTCCATATTAGTGGTTATATGCAAGGGGTCTCAAAATTACTTATGTGACAACATTTTTTAAAATTAACAAGGAAAGACACGTTGTTTTTGCCGTACAATCACTGGTGATGTGCCAAATATGATTTGAAAGAAAAAATACGTATTCGTTTCTTATTAGCGGATCACATAAGCTTTTGTAGATAATTTCAATAAAATAAAATTTTATTCCTGTCTAAAGTTATAAGGACTGGAAATAACATTTTTAAGATTATTAATTTAATATCGTATTTTATTGAATCAGATATGTTTTTTATTCATTTTAACGTATAAGTTATATTATCGTACGTATCTTGCGTGTCATCATAACTGGTGAACGTTGATTCGCGGTTTTTTCTTTGTAGAAAGCGGGCGTGTAATAAATAACTTAGGAGGGAACCCATGGTTCTTGGAGTTTATCTACGCAAATATCATGAGAGTTCTAAAATTCGTTCAGAAATCGTAGGAAATGAAAACCTATACTGTAATATCATTAAAGTACAGATTTTACCTACTAACAAACAAGAAAGTACTTGCATAAATCACGTCTTCATCCCTTACGGGGTAGACGGACCCTAGTATAATTGGTTGTAATAATGCTGATCATTTCCCTACTGCTTCTGAACCCATCTTAGAGTACTTATGATACGCAACTGTACGTAATTAAGCCTTAAAACACTTGTGTCTTAAGGACCCTCATTATGTAACGGTTGCATGAAATACTATCGAACCATTATTTATTTTGACTCGGCACATCACTGATGGTCATAGTGTAAAAAAAATACAAATGACGTGTATAAATTGTAAAAAATGTTGTCACTCCATTAACCCTTGTCGTGACATATGTATATGTTAACGCTATTGTCCTAATGCCAGTGGACCTGCCTGAAATCAAAGGGAACCATCGCAAGTTCAGAACGCTGGTCACAAGCTACATAGGTACTGTAGGGTGTTTTTTGTACGTGTGCCTGAATGGGGCGGGTGTTGGTGGTACATTATGGATTAGTATCATACTATGTTAGTTACGTCCTTGAAATATAAGAGAATATGTGTGTGTGTCTATACAATTTAAATTTTGATAGATAAGGACATTTTTGCATCTAATTATAGTGTTTAAATGTTACTGTGCTTTCAAAGTTATTAATAATGTTATAAGTACAAAAGTTTCTGCCGAAAATTACATTTTTAATACAAGCTTTTTTTACTGACTGTACTTGCATTGTCATTCGTCCTACATATGTGTACCGATTTTATTGAATCAGGCGTTACTTTGCGGAGGTCCATTTCAATGAACAAAAAATTTTACCTTGCTACTCCGCTACTCAAACTACTACTCAAGCTACTAAGAGTAGCGGAGTAGCAAGGTAAAATTTTTTGTTCATATGTGTACCGAATTTCAAGTTAATCGGACCAACCGTTGAGCTCTCCTGCGAAGCCGATCCTGGCTGGGCCGCCAGAGTTTCACTACCAGATTGTTGTATTGTCATCTGACTTAAGCAAGTATGCAAAATTTCAGCTCTATCGGTTGAAGATATCTGCTTCAAAATTAAAAATGTGCCATATTTTATACTAGCAAGGACGTTTTGATGATATTAAATCATTAAGAATAGTTACTTGGAAATAATGAATTGAGTACGGAATGAAGTCGTATATTTTTTGATTAGCTAGACGTGCTTGGTTTTGTTTAAATAAATGTAGGCATCCGTTTTAACCTTTTAACCTTTAGTGGCAATATTGAGGTAAAAGTTAAAAATAAATTTCAATTTTACAATATAAAGCTAATTTAGTTTTAATATTGCTCGACTTGAAGTTAAAAGGAGTTTAAAATTAAAAGTTTACTTTATATTAGACTGTCGGTTTTTTGAAAAGTTTGCATAGAATACTTGAGTGCAAGTTTCTTTAGATAAAAGCGAAGAAATCGCCGGTAGAAAGTTTTATATGCTTCAAATAAACAACTGAAATTGTAGAGCTTCCTAGTTACCTTGTAGCATGAGATTTATTAGTCCAATTAAATATTTTATAAAGATTTGAAAGTGGTTATCCTACTATAAAAGTATGTTTGTATGTTCATTCTCTTTGCTTATTGGAACTATAACAGGTTGTCTGATTTGGGTACATATTGAATATACATAGATAATGTCCCGCGGCTGGGATGGGATTGAAAATGATACAGTTCTCAACGTAATGATAGCCAAATTCTCCACAGACAAAGCCACGAACAGCGAGTAGTTAATTTATAAACCAACAGCTGTCTGACAGAAACCCACCAACACCCAAACCGTATTTTCAGTAGGCATTCCGCTGGTGTATGTGTTTTAATTTAATTTAACAGTTTTTTTTAACAATTTTCGTTTTCCTGAGTTCTGTGTCGCATTCGATTCAATAGGCATGTCTTAGAAAAACACGTTTTTATTTACGACGATTTTCATTTTGATTGGATGCTTTCTTTTAATTTTCTAAAACGACACGAAATTAACCTTTTTTGCATGACTTTTTCTAGTCATGCACGTACCTTGTCCCGTTTGAGAATATTAGGAGTTTTCGAAAAATAATATGTGTTTTTTCCTTTTTTTTTCCACACAATTGTCCGTATTCGGAATGGGCGTATCCATGGAGGTTTAAGTAAGTCCCCCCTAGTCTTGTGGGTTTTTTTAAGGTCTTCAAGCATGTACCATGTCGGTCTATGGTCCCGTTGTATGGTTGTTACTCGTTAGTCTATCTCGGTTGCTGTGTGACGTTTGCAAATACATTGACATTTAAAACCTATTGTTTCAAAGTGTAACCTTTGCCGTGACTATCGTCGAGTACTTTTTGTGATAAAAAAATACATCGAGTTAATTTTTTACGATATGAAATTTATAACAAATCTTTAAATAGAACACTGAGACATATAATAGATGATGCACATATTATTTTGTTTATAGATAAGTAAGTGCAAAGAAAAGACAAACATCTACATGTAAATTTCAACTAGTTTGTCGATTTATATATATTCGTGACATAAATATTACGTTATTTGGCACATTCGATATCGTGTTAATAATATCAAAAATAGCAAAAATTATATCAAATGTCAATGTGTTTCATTGTTTTGGTCTGTTGTCATTCGCCCCATTTCGACTTTCTCATTGGTCATCTCTGGTTGTAGATAGATACCCAGTTTGGTAATTTGTGTACGTTTTTTTTTACCTTTTCCAATGTATTTTTGGTGTTACATGCTACGCCAGTTGCCATTTTGTGATTGTCTTTTTTTCTTTTTTTTTTTTGTCGAAAAAGGGTATATGTTTATTTGAAAAAGTCTATGTTCATCCATCTAAAGCTAATTTTATTCAATGGATAAAAATGTCAGTTGGTGAACGGAGAAACATTTGACGCTAAATGTTGCGCTCTTGGGTCAAACCTTAGCTTTAGATTTATTTTTGACTAATAAACATAAAAAAGACCTATACTCTTTTTAATTTTAAATACTTTCGATCAGTTTCATACTTTGGTCTTCGAGATAGATGTTCTTTACTCTTTTTAGCATGGGTTTTGGAAACCTTTAATTTCTTTAATTTTTTATAGACTAAGATATTTTTCGAATTATTTTTGAGTTTCGCAAAGCCTTAACGTCACGCATATTTTTTTTAGCAATGCTTTTTTAATAAGCATAGTTTTGATTAAGTTTAAACAACACTGGATTTTAGCTAATGTTTTAGATTGTAGTTGAAAAAATCGAAACAGCCGAACCATCTTTGATTCTTTTTAACGTGTTTCAATCATTATTTGTTTATAGAAAAACTAGTTGTTTTTTATGGTAAGTATACATTTTCTAACAGCTACTTATATTTTTTAGAATTTACTACTGGAAAAAAAATAGTTATGGGTAAATAAATAATAAGTTCTTTGAAAATTTGTACAAAACTAAATTAATAGCAAAAGAGTAACGCCATCATAGCTCTGTACTTAAGTTGGCAACGCGTTGCATTCCCTCTGCTGATACGGTATTCATGGGCCGCGGTGATCACTTGCCATCAAATGACCATATGCTAGTTTGCCTTCCTCGTTTCATGAAAAAATATGTGGCTCAAAAGTAATGAGACTTTTAAACTGCATTGTACACGCCCGTATTTTTGTAATCTGTCCCGCCATATTAATTTTATTTATACTTAAGATGGGTGGTTTAGGTTAAAAGGTTAAAGATGGTTCGGGCGTGTTCTACGTAGTACTAGATTTGACGGCATCTTTTTTGTGTCTAACTTCTGGTGAGAAAAGTAAGAAGCTATCAAGCTTTAAGAACAACCATGTCTAGGAATACGCATTATTGTGATGTTTTGCGATACATCTGTCTACTACGTATCGTTGTAATATTTTAGAAGCGAACGAAACAAATTTTCGAACTTTGCAGATGAAAATTTCCATGAAACGTTTGCTCGGGTTACTGATAATTACTTAATATAATAAAGCGGTAATCTTTTTGTGTTTATTTGTATGTAAGAATATTCACTGGGACTACTGAACTGATTTTTAAAATATTTTCGCTCATAGAAAGCTACAATATACTTTCATTAGCATAGTGTTCTTCCCGAGAAAATTCAAAGTTCGAGTTAAAGGTTAAAACAGTTAACAGAAGGTTAAGAAACACCACAATAATGCATTTTATAATCTACAGATGAAGTAAACTTGACTTCTGTTTTACAACAAATTGCGGATTGTCAATGTTTGGATCCATCTGATACATTTAGATGAGAAATATCGAAATGAAAGTTTCAAATGTATAGTGAAACGTTTTAAATGATGAAAATACGCTAAAAATACGAAAGTCAAGCTTGCAACGTATCAAAAGGGTTCTGGTAAAGTTCCATGGCGCTAAATAACTTGATTAAAAAAGATCACTGGGAGAACTTTTGCAATGCTGTTATACTGTTATAAGGTGAATAATGACACTATCTGTATATTATAGCACTGAAACACTCCCCGTCGAAGAGGAAAAGCATCACAAAGCCAGCGAGACCTCAAGAAGAAGTAGACACACCAGGTATGTAAGAATTTAGTTGTACAACGCTTTTCTCTGTCCTAAACTTAGCACAAATTTTTGGCGACTTCCCAGAAACGCACTCCTCATATTTAACATAAAGTCTTTTAAAGGACATCAACATGAGATACGTGCAGTCGCTAGAAAAATAAAAGTGTTTCTAACAATACCGTGCTGTGTGAAGTACTGTCTCTTGATTGCTAGGATAGAAAAATGTCTCGTACGGCTTTAAAAGAAGCACAGAAATGACGGCTTTAAATTTTGTTCTAAGGAGAGAACATATGTGTCTAAAATATCTACTGTAGTCGACATTACAATGCTTTATTTTGAAGACATTCGCGAGATGAGACTTAACGAAAATTTATGTAACTTCATTTTCCACATGCTAATATGAATATTGTTTTTCATCATAGTGGCAAATGTGGAGTGAAGTCATTGTTCACATAAGTGTTTTCATATTCTAACTATAATGAATCGACTATGACATAACCTACAAGATATTTATTGCTAAACTTTTTTGGGGAAATAAAAATGCATAATACAGTACGACACGACTAGCATGATCAAATACTAGTTGTTCTTTGTGCAGTGCAACATAGAGCAACGGTTTTTCATTTTTATTATACGATTTTATTTGGGCTATTACTTCATAAGATCACAGTTTGAAAAGTGTAAACTGGTTTCAAACTTATTTAGATTTGACGAAAGCTCGAAATTAAAATTAAACTTATTTTATCATAATTTGAAATTGTACCTATCTGTTTATTTTTTAAATTTATGTAACTATGTTGAAGTCGATTCATTTTCTACCTACCCTCGTAACCCATCAACCTTTTATTAGTACTTTTTTATTTTTTTTTAACTGTAGTTTAAACCCCTCCTAACACAGAATGCGAATTGGTACCTATGTATTATTATACATTTCAGTTTATTTTCTCCCCTCCTAATCCCCAGTTGTTCCTTTTTTTATTTAACGTAATTTAAAAAAACGTGTTTTTCGCGTGTGTCGTGCTAACGGAGTGGCAGCGTGGTGTACGGAGGTGAAATAAACTGAAATGTACCAAAAAACTGAATTAAAATGGCCGTCTGTTACACAGGACGAAAGTACAACGCCAAGCCTATAAAAGACTACAACCCTGATCTGATGAGGACGTCTAGATTGTCGCCTAGGTCTTCCCTAAGATCTAGCCTGAGCGATTTCACAGACACCACAATATCCACATGGAACCAAAGGCATCCTGTAGTCACTGAATATCCGTCAGTACTATCTGACAGGTTAAAAACCTTTGACAGAGATCGAACTTTCCAAAGGAGGATCGATTTCGATACTTCAAATTTGACCACCAGAGATCCTGGCCCCTCTTATGTTGATAACGTGTACAGATCTACAGTCCAAGAGAGAATGGTGAGCCTTTCAGATCAGCTTACCAAAGTTCTAAGCACTGGAGTAGGCAGCTCCCATATCAATGGGAGTTTAGCTGATAGCGGCATACAGACAGACAATACTAGTACCAGCGTCCCACAAATATATGTAGAGCCTTCTCACAGTCCTACAGTGAAGATCTTAAAAGACGCAGCAGTTGACACTAGAAACGAAAACAATCTGCAAGATATACCATTTATTGACGATGAAGAAGACTTTCTTAAAAGAAGAACGATTATTCTAGAAAAACATAAATCAATGTCAAACATACCAGAGCGAGTCGAAGACGAAAATACCAACGAGCGTCTGTCAAGCAGTTTCAATAGATCCAAATCGCCGACATTCGTAGAGAAATTCAAGAAATTCTTTATGGATATAGGCTTTGTTAAATCAGAAAGCACTACAGACACAACAGGCGCTAATTCAAATAACCCTAATACGTTACCAAAAAGCTTGAATTCAAGTTATAGAACAAGAAGCGTGACTCCCACTAGAAGTTTGGAAACGCGTGAAGCATCAACCTTACCCAAAGATATGCGATTTAGGAAGGTCCGATCAACGCAAACTGTTTACATAAGGCAAGAATCTCCTTTACTGAACAAAAGAGATCAAGAGATCCAAACGAATACACACGTTTCTGTAGTCAAGTTGAATGGTGACGAAAATGCGGAAACTGAAACAGATAAAATGATCAAAGAAGTTGTTTATATCAGGAGTATTGATAAAGCTGAGATTTATAGTACTAATGAGAGTGGTAGCACGATTATTGTGGTGCCGCCGGCTGATTGAAATTTAAATGTAATTTTAAATGGTATAATTTGTGATGTGAATGTGTCCATTGTGGCATTATTGAAAACTTGTTAACCTTTTGCGCACTATAAAAATGTTTAGCCTTTTGCGTCAATAACTAGCTTAGTATTGCTTGGAAAAGGTTACAATAAAGGGAATGTTAAATGCTGTGGAATTTTATGGTTTTAAATACTTTTGAGTTGACTCTCGAGTTGAATGTGTATTGTGAGATCAACATTATAATTTTGATACGTAAAGGTAGATTGGAACTTTTATTGGGTCATGTAGGGTTTAAATTTCAAATACTTGAATGTGCCTTTACAAGGTTAAAGTTTTTTTTTCGAATTCTTATTTCAATTCTTAATTGACGACAAACAATTTCACTGATTAAACCACGCACATACTTGACTCAAATTATCTTTTGTTTGCCCAGTTTTGTTGTTTTTAGAATTAACCCAAGGCAAGGCTGATTGTGTCAAAATACTTGGCTAAATTTATATTTATTTATCGTTTAAGACTTGACATTTACTTTAAGCTTGCAACTTTAACGCAAAATGTGAGCTTTTCGCCTTTAAAAATTTAAAGAAGCTAAAGACTGTTTGAATAGCGTAAAAAGTGCAGACTTTTAAAATCCGTGCTAATTTTATTTTGGTAACGAAATTGTGATTCAAAAGAGTGTAAATTTTGTAAGCTTACCAATCTATTTTTTTAATCCCATAAGCCTTTGAGTGCTAACATAAGTACAAATAACGTAGCTTCATTTGCACATATTATTAAAAGTTTGCTTTCTGCAAACAAATCTTAGAATAGTGAATATGGCTCCAACTATTTTCTACCATGATGGGAAAAATTATTTTTTCCAACATTAACTCAAATTGACACGTTAAAGTGGGTTCTTTTCAGAGGTCCTAAGCAGGTTTCTGATATATTTTTTCTGCAGTTAATTCCTCTTCTCTCGTATGCAAAAACCGTTGATCTCAATGGTATTAGGTCACAGACTCACCTAATAGAACAATGGCAGTGACCTCTCAAAATTATGAATGATTTAGGGATTTAGGTTTAACCTTATAATGACTTAAGTGGGATTTGAAAAGGTTAAAGTGAAATTATTCAAAGTAAAACAAAAATGATAATTGCACCTTTTGATTGATTTTATTTTAATATTGTTCTGTCCTCAGATGTACACACACACCTAGATAAAAAGCAATCGAATTATTTGGTGTGGGTAAAAATCGTTTTGCAAGATATGTTGACACTGAGAGCTAATAAAAAGGTGTTAATGAAGATTAAATGAAAGGAAAGCCAATGAATGACATTCTGTATTTTTATCCAATAAAAAGTATTGAAAATGTCACAAATTAAATGTTAACAGTGCCTTTTAATAAACAATATTTCAAGTAACAGTAAAAAGTATATGTAAGTATATTTTTATATTTTGCAAATCTGTATTGGCATTATGGTACAATAAAGCTTGCAATTTTAACAAAATTTATATTGAAACATAGCTTGAAATTTTAGTACTGTATAAATGGTAATTTAAAATTCAGATCAATATTAAAAATTAATAAATTATCTTCATTTTAACAAAGTATTACTAATGACTATACTGAAGTCGATATTGTTCAATCGAAGCAAAGATGTTTATATTTGACTGTATTTATTGTTACCTTAATATAATTATTTATTTTAGACAAATTGAATGGTGACATGATCAAAAGTCACGTTGGGAACTAAAGCTTCAACTATAGTGACTGCACCAGTAATGGACACTTCATTCATAATTTAATGATAGTATGGTATTAAATTGACTGTTGTAAAATAAATGACTGTACCTTTGTCGTTTAAATAAGAGTTATTGTGCATTATCGGGTCATGTCCATTACTGGTGCCGTCACCCTACGTTAATGTTTTAAACATAAAACTACCGTAGGACATAGACTATCTCCTACCATGTGGTGAAGTAAACGAATCACGCGCATGTTTTTACACGCCGTGTATCCCCACAAGTTTCAGGATAATTTTACAACAGTAAAAAATAAGCCGCGGTAGCCTAGTGGTTTGACCTGTCCTCTCAAACAGAGGGTGGGTTCGAATCCTGAGCTCGCACCTCTGTAGTTTCAGGAATTGTGCGAAATTTTATTTGAAATTTACCTTGAGCTTTTCGGTGAAGGTAAGCCTTGAGGAAATCTGCACACATGCGAAGCAATTCAATGGTGTGTGTGAAGTTCCCTATCCGTATTGGGCCCGCGTGGGAACTAGCCCAAGCCTTGTCATTGTGAGAGACTTGTGCCCAGCAGTGGGACGTATATAGGCTGGAGATGATAAAAACTGACGTTGAATAAGAGTGTAGTTGTTCGCCAATGTTGCCTTACTAAATTAATATGCGCGTGAGTTGTTTGCTTCACTTAAACTGTTGTGAGGTATATTTTATTTACCGTGCGGTCATTACAGTCAATCAATTTGAATCTTTATCTACATCCATATCATAACTTCCCTGCAATATGTTCAAGAACGATTAGCAAATGGCCTACATTAAAACACCTGTATCTGTGGTTGTATTATAATGTTTTTATTAGAGTATCAATATCGATACTCTAATAACATTCGAAATTCGAACATCTTAAATAATAAAATCTCCGTCTATTGTCTTAGAATTTAAGAAAATAATATAAATGTTACCTGCGTATTTTGATGTGAAAACGTTTATTGTAGAAAACTTATGATATGAATGTAGATAAAGTTATGTATGCGACTGTACATAAATAGGCATTATGCACCAGCCATATAAATAACTATAAAGCCACCATGGAACCTTGTCATGTTGGCTATATATTTTTCTTTCTTTGTTTTTTTTATAAGTATTGTGATTTGTGATAGACAAATATTTACTTTATTGTGACAGAGTTCTATGGTGGTCCAGAAATCAATTTGAGTGTACAGTCGATTATGTCATCTGGCTGGATACGTTGTAGACTGATGTAAAAATGCACACAGTTGCGTAACGATGAATGTAAACTGTCAAATATTCAACGTATTAAACTGTTATTTTGTAATAAACGAATAAAATTGACAGATGACTTGATTATTTGTATGTAGCTTGTTTAGACGGAATTTGTATGTATATAAAGTAATAAATGATGGTAGTAGAGGAAACTATTGTTTTATTTGTCAGCTCTACAATGATAAGTGCCAATTCATTGCTTGAAAAAGAAATACTATATAAAACTGTCCATTAATTTTTGTCAAGTGTTCACAAGACCTCTATTGTAAGTAAAAAGATTTGAGAGTTTACCACCTTGCTTGTAATTCTAAATTACACCTATTGTGAATACACAAAAATAAGGAACACAACACTTAAATTTTACACAAAGCTTATTGTCTGTATCGTTTAACGATGTGACCGAATTATCCATTTGAAATTGATGCTTTTTCCGGGTCGCCCAAGAAATAATGTCGCTACGTTTAAAAATGCTTCAAATTAAAAATAGATATGCTTACTCTGTGTGCTTTGAGACGAGCATTTTTGATAATAGTGGCGAAATGCACAAAATATTGATCACGAAAACGTTTGTCTTTTTCACATAACTTTGTTTAACCTTTTCACCGTCAATGTCTTGATACGACAATTCTACGTACACAATCATTTTGGATACACTCAAGCCTGCAGTTATTGCCAATACACTCCGGTAGAGGCGTAACCAGGTTACGCATAGTAACCGACGTTAAAGCGAACGTGCTTGGGTTGTTTTTGTGTCAAAAACCTACACCAGAACCTCTATGCTATGCTGGCGGCTGTTTAACCTATTGTGGATATATTGACGTTTGAAAGGTTAAACAGTAATTTAAGTAAACAAAAGACACTTATTGTTTATGTGCTTAGTTATATGTACGAACAAGCCTATGTTAGCCGTCATTTTAACCATCATTTAATCACTTAAGTTTAAATTCTTGACAACTCGAATCGTGGTCCATTATTTATATTGCCGAAGACTCTTTCGCAATCTTTATCTTTTAATTGGTTAACCTGCTAGTTTTGTCTTAGAAAGTTGAAGTTACCCGAATTTAACATAGATATAATGAAAAACCGGTTTCTTTCATGATTTTTAACACTATTCAGTAGATACGCGTAACAAAAGCTTTGCTTAGTTTGGGATATAAATGATTTATTCATTGGCTGACAATTTTAATTTGATTCATTGATTCTTAAGTTCCCAAACGGTTTTCTTCCCCGTGCTATGTAGGTATGTAAACTATGTAAACTAGCTGTTGCCCGCGACTTTATCTGCACGGAATTCGCTTATCGCTGTCTCGTGGGAACTCGATTTTCCGGATTTAAAACTACCAATGTCCCCCGGGACTGAAACTGAAGTCTAACTAAATCAGTTCAGCAGTTTAAGCATGAAGAGATAACAGACAGACATATCTGTCCTGATCCTCTAAACAATTCGAGTTGTCTTTCACGTCACTTGGTACTAAAGCTTTTATTTATTTCTATGGCTTCATCGATATGTCAAGATATGTATCATGTTGTATATATTTTCACGCAACTAATGGAATAGGGGCGGCTAGTTCCAGCGGTGTTGCCAGCATGAAAGCAGGTGAGAATTATTAATTTTACTATACTTGCCAAAAATAATATATTTAACTCTAAGAGTCCATGCAGACGGCACAGCGAATTTTGTGATGCACACACAGTCTTAGTTTAACAACTATTAAAGATAACGGGCCTTTTAACCTTTACGACGCCAACGACTCATATATAAGCATCGCAAGTTGAACGCCAACGACCTATATAAACTTCTATTACTTCAATGCAAAAGCAACCTTCGTTCAATTGGGTTTAGCTTCAACTTAAGGCATCGCAATAATGAAGTCTGGCGGTGACGTCTCTTGTATTTAAGAAGAAGTAATGGGTGTATATAAAAGTCGTTGCCGTTCAACCTGCGATGCTTATACAGCCGTTGGTGTTGAAAAGGTTAAATAATAGTTTTGTGCATTATTAGGTCCTTGTTCATTATAGGTGCCATCGCCCTATTATACCACGATCAGAATGTGATTGAAACATCTGACATTCTCATTATCATATCGAAGCTATTTTTTTTCTGTAGGAAAACTGATTTCAAAGAACATTTCGCTTTTAAACGCTAACGCTATGCCTTCTGCATGGACTCTAGGTGTCTGGAAAAATTGGGGTTCCGCATTACTAAATATAATTAGTCATAGAGGAATTGCCAATAGAGTAGAAATACGGGCTGTCGAATTCTGAAACAGATTAGTGATATTTTTGATTTATGACAAACCTTACCTAAGAGCAACAGATGGCCGCAATGGTTTTTTATAAGATCAAGTGGGTTTTATTCACTACTAGTGACCTGCCCCGGCTTTGCACGGATGCAATGTAAAAAAACCTTGTCAAATTATTTTCCTAAACCTTCATCATGATCATGATCTATTGATGAAAACCGCATGAAAATCCGTGGAACAGTTTTTGAGCTTTTCGCAAACAGACAGACCGACACGGCGAAAGATTTCGTTTTATGATTTGTATGATGCCACACAATGTACAAAAATTTAATATCTATGCGTTATTTTCATAAACAACGGTGTTTACTAAACCATCGATATCAATCGTTATATCCTTTTGCCCAATTCGTATTGTCCTATTTAATTGAATCAAGCTTTACTTTGCGGAGGTCCATTTCAATTAACAAAAAATGTTTACCTTGCTACTCCGCTATGAGGGATTGCATGAAAATCATATATATTTCACACAGGCTTGGTTATCTTGCACGTGAGTAGCGGAGTAGCAAGGTAAAAAATTTTTGTTCAAACGCTGCAGTGGTTCTGGATTTACACGCAAATCTCTCTATTGGTTAATTCTTTTATGTTATAAATATGGAATATTCTAAGGCAAAACGTTTAATCATATTATAAGAACACAGGTGGATTTATCATGTGTCGATGGAACTATCCGAAATTTGTGCTTTACCTATGTATATTATATGTTGGGTTGGATAAATGCGTCGTTGGTCAAAAATATTACCTTCTCCAATCTTAAACGCTGATTAAGTTAAAGTTATTTTAGTATTAAAAATAAATTAAGTACCCAATATTGAAGTTGGCAAGCTTTAGGACCGTACAGTTGGTACCCGGCCATAAAGATTGCACTTCGGTCTTTGGAAAGAGACATTTGGCGTCACGCAAATTAGAGCGAGACAACGCTTTAAGAAGCCGAAATTAGCTGAGAAGACCGATGTGCAATCTTTATGGCCGGGTACTGCAGGTACTCTGAGTTATATTCCATATTCGTTGAATAGAATCAGACGATTAGATATAAAATAACAACTAATCATTTGGATAACATACGATAACTGCGCTCTTGTGTGGAAATTCGTTTGACGCTTTTCGCGTTTTATTTAATTTTGGGCTTTCCATACCAATACCTTAACAAATAACTAAAAACCAAGGACTTTCGTACAAACTTGGAAGAGCCCTTAACCTTTTCATCGCCAACGACCTATATATATATATACGTATATACGTCGATTACTTCAATGCAAAAGCAACCTTCGCGCAATTGGATTTAGGTTCAACTTAAGACATTGCAATAAAGAAGTCTGGCGTATGGGTGACGTCTCTTGTATTTGACGTGGCGTCGAAAAGGTTAAACCACTTAAATCTGGCCCTGTCGCAAAATCCGTTCTTAGGTGTGGTCTCCTTACTTAATAACTTAAGTACAAATCGTTTTTCCTTTTAAGACATTTTTATTAAGCAACATAATAAATCGTCTTTCCAATTCCTACTTTTACGATAAAGAATCAGTACCAAAATAATTGAAAAAGGGATGTTGGTATTTAGATTAGCATATAAGTTGTACTGACTCGTCCACCAAGGTGATGGACGAATGACCTGGTTAAAGTCGTGTTCACGGTGGATGCAAGCCGCTTCCAACCGAGGCAACTGGAGGTCTATAGGGAGGCCTATGGCTGATATAATGTTGTACGGGTTTATTAAAAGCCCAATTTTCTAGAATAATACGTAAACTTACCGTCACAAATTCTGATCTTTTCCATGCTGCTGTTGACCTGTCGGACCTTTGCTATTGGGTATCACTTAAATTATTTCTCACCTTCAAATCTGCATGCTTTTACACTCACCGCACCAATAACGATTCATTTACGGTCAAGCTCAAAATAAAAAATATAAACTCAAACACGTAATATTGGACATATAAAACGCTACCATACATAACTGTGCCAAATATTAATAAAACTTTACTGTACAAAACGCTTTTTGATTTAGTTTCCCTGTCTGACGTCACAGCGCATTTTACGCCTACATCCGTGACGTCACCAGTTTCTACGTCCGTTAAGACTATACCACAGTCTGCGTCTAAGACTACGACAGCTGTCTCAGAGCCGGACGTGGCTTTCCCAGCCGTTTTAAAGGGCTCACAGAAACAGAGAGTGCCACCGCCCGTGCCCCCAAGAGGCTCCCCTAAGGCTAAACGCGGCGGCGGCAACTCCCAGTCCAGTGTAGATGCCAAAGGTGACTATCATTTAAGCATATCTGTCAATGATATCCCGCCACAGACACCAATCACGAGTAGCGATGACGATTTTGTGTTTTACGGGCATGATTTTAAATTCAGTGAGCCTACCGCATGCCGTGTACCGCCTTCCATATCCGATCACTCCGTAAGAGTGACCAAGCTGGTTTCTTCTAACTCTTTCTTAGACTTTGCCGAAGAGGGAGACAGTATCACAGAGCGTTCGCATCCTGGAAAAGGTTTGATAGCTCAAACCAATATGATGGCTAAGTTCAATGTTGATAAAACAGTAAGGGAACATTTAGATTCAGGAGAATATGACGACACGTCTTTTACTGAGTCGAGCAGTGACGATGAGATTGTAGTCCATGAAATAACTGATGAGGAACATTACAATCCTAAAGCGAGACAATCTAAGAGCCCTTCGCAGTTTATTAAAGGTGTTGTAAATCAAATAGGGGATAAGTTTGCGAGAAGATCGCCAGGTAAAGAACCTGCAGAGAAAGCCAGTGTCCACAACGTCAAATCATCAGAATTAATTTTTGCTGCTAAGTCTTTGAAAAGGACCCCCCGTTCTGAAAGAGAATTACAAAAGGAAAGTATTAAAGAAGATACAGAAGTAAAAACCGATAAAAATGGAGGAAAAACTGGTATTATGTCCGGACTGACGAAACGGCTGAACTTTAATCAATCTAAAAGAGATAAGAATCGTCAGGAACTAAAAAAACTTAAACCTAAAGTAGAAATAAAGACTTATACCGAGGAACATTCTAGAGGTATGACTAAGGATGAAGTTTTGTGTCACAAGAAAGCTAAAACTAAGATAGATATGTTCCAAAAACACATTCTTAAAGTGCAAACGGATTCTGAAAATAGTTCACGAAGAAGCTCAATATCATCCTCGCAGGATAGCAAGCGATCTAGAAATGTCTTGGACACGATTAAAACGGACTTAAAGGTTAAAGAGACCAAGAAAATTTTCGAACCTATCGAATATAGCCATGAGAGTTCTAGTTCTATGGACAGAAAGAATTATACACTAAACAATACAGCGATCAATCCAGTTGTCTCTAAATCTTACGCTGGCAATGTACACGATAAAATAAAAAAGTTTTCGCAAGTCTCAGCTTCTGATAAACCTCCAGACAGAGTGCCCAGAAACAAGAAAGGCAGCTTCAAGAAGAGATCCGAGAAGAGAAAGATTTATCGAATGAAGAAGGAGATTGAAGAAGTACTGTAATAGATAAAGGAACTTCATTTTGAATCGACATTGAAATTCTGAGGCAACGGAATGAAATCAGGCGGAAAATTTCTAAATCTTTGTCTAATGGAGTAGAAATAGTTTAGCATGTATTTGTAGATGTGTTGTGATTTGCATTAACGTAAAGCTAAAACTGCCATTTATATGTTAACCCACTCTTAATTAGATTTGTATGTCTTTCTGTAGTTTTTATTATAGTGCCGAATAACAAGTTTTTATTTTACCCTGGTAACAGTACTTGTAGTTTTTGAATCACCAAACAATATCATGACTTGCTGACATCGATCACAAGATTTAATTTACTTGATTCATTGAATAATTCCTCTCCTTCAAACTCTTCCTGGCTTCTTTGTCGCATTAAACATCATTATATTTAAAAAATCAACAGTCATAATATTTCAGAACATTTATTATTCTAACTTAATATTTGGACACACCTGTACATTTGCATTAGCAATTTTCACAGTGTGTTTGATTAAAAACTTGAATGTCTTTGCTTTATCACTTAGCCGCATTACGTGGTGCCACATAGTTAATTTCCTTAAAAATCCTTTCACGTAAAGCTTCTTCACTTATACATTACACATTGCATTGTAGAATAAATCTTGAGTTGTAGTTACCTCTAGTTTGTATTTTCTGTCCTTTTAAACTCTACTGATTAAGTAGTATTTGTACTTTACTAATTTCACTATAGCTATCACCAAAGCCATCATAGGAACTATTACTGCTGCTAGATCTATCATTTACTTCCTTACCAAATACTACTAAACTTGTCATCATAACACTACTATTACTACTACCGGTCCTCATTGTTAATATATTTATCCACCATAATCTACACCTTACTGTCAAACCTATCATCAACTATCATTACTGACCACCGAATAATTACACCTACATGTCGCCAACTGACTATAACTCTAACCAAACTAGCTCAACCATTTCCAACCATCTATTTGTTCCTTCTAGCTCCAAATCTATTCACCAGAACTAGTTTAAGCTAAATCTTGAACCATTCGCGTCATAACCACCACCAACAATCAACACTAGCACCAATCCTACCAAAACTATTAACAACCTACAACCAACTCCACCAAAGCCACGATCAACCTACAGCCAACTCCACCAAAGCTGCCATCAACCTACAACAATTTCCTCCAAACCTACCATCAACCTACAACAAACTCCACCAAACCTACCATCAACCTACAACAAACTCCATGAAACGTACCATCAACCTACAACCAACTCCACCAAAGCCACCATCAACCAACAGTAGTAAACTCCACCAAAGCTACCATCCAAATTACAACCTATCTCGCCAAAGATACCATCAACCTACCATAAACTCCACCTAAGCAGCCATCAACCTAC
The DNA here is from genome assembly GCA_949127965.1 of Pandemis corylana. Lineage (NCBI taxonomy): Eukaryota > Metazoa > Arthropoda > Insecta > Lepidoptera > Tortricidae > Pandemis > Pandemis corylana. The sequence goes on from OX421877.1 coordinate 5,584,474, forward strand.
AACAAACTCCACCAAAGCTACCATCAACCTACAACAAACTACTAAAGCCACCATCAACCTACAACAAACTCCACCAATGCTATCATCAACCTATAACAAACTCCACCAAAGCACCATCAACCTACAACAAATTCCACCACAGCTACCACTAACCAACACTACAACCAACCCCAAAGCTACAACCACCCATCAATACAACCCCAACGCTCCCCCAACCATCAACGCTACTACAAGTAGTAAACGCTAGTTTCCATCCAGCCATGCCGTCGTGCTGCTCGACCCCGCCGCCGCCGTTCGAGGAGCACGCGCCGCCGCGGACCAGTAGGACTAACTCGTCGTCCACCACATCGTCCAGCGCGTCTGGGCGGCGCCGCGGCGCGTCCAGCGCGGCCAGCGTTATGACCACGTCGTCAGCGTCGTCGCTAGCGCTCACGCCCGCTGCGCTGAGCAGCGCTAGGAGCAATGAGGCCAGGTGAGAAGTTCAATAATTTTAAACAAGTGCGTAAAACGCGCCATTTTTAAACCCTTCGATGCGGCTTTTCTCATTCGAAAGCCATTTTCCTTGTGGCGGATTCAGTTTCTGGCCATGTGTCAGCTCTTTTCCAAAATTATGTACAGTCAAGTGTACTTAATAATAATGTATGTAGTCAAAGTTTCAAAAATAAGTACCATACGCTTACACCGGCGTAATAAGGTCGTTGGACATATTTTTGAGAAGTTCGTATCGATACTTATTTTTGCACTTGACCGTAACCTAAGCCATTTTGGCATAAAATTGAATACAAAGGCGAACTTATCCCTATAGGGCCGACAACGCACTGGCATCGCGTAAAGCGCTGCGGGTGTCTATGGACAGTGGTGTCAGTGGTGATCATTTACCATCAGGTGACGCACTAGTTCGTTTGTCTGGCCTCTCTAACATAAAAAATAGGGGATCTCTACCAGTTAACCTTTGAGTAAATGAGAGGAGCATTAAGCGAGAGCCCGACAAAGAGTGAGTTTATAATATCCATATAGTGAAAGTTAATGTGTTTATTCCAGTGTCTGTTGGACCCCGCCAGCGTCCGTTGAGGGTTCCACGCCAACTTGGACGGAGGGAACCCCAAGTTTTACAGAGTCTAGCAGCAGCGAACAGGGTATGGGTACAGGTACGATTAACCTTAACATACATACACAAATCACGTCTGTACCCTTAAGGGGTAGACAGAGCCTAATCTGACAAGACCTCGTCTAGCTGTGGGCGTATAGGTGGAAAGGGTAATTAAAATAGTAATGTGTTGCTACCCGCATCGCCTATATGATTCTTAATATTTAGCCCGTTCCTTCGAAAGGCTTTCACTATCTGTGAGAAGCAACTGGAACATTCTATGATTTGTTTTTGCTTCCAGACCAGCATGGAAGAGGTCATAACATTTTTTATTTATTCTCAGTGTTTGAGATAAACAAAAAACCGACTTCACAAAAAGAAACTATTCCAAAACAAACTAATACGCACTAAAAAGAAAAAAACTTCGCCCAGTCGAAAGTTATGAGGTAACAAAAATAAAAAAAAGTACAGATATGAATTGAGAACCTCCTCCTTTTTTTGAAGTCGGTTAAAAATCATCAAACATTGGTCGGAATGGCCATTGCTGGTCAAGTAATTTTGGAAGGCCGAGTGCAAGCGAGCAATTAATTCCTAACTAATTATAGACCTTTTCGCAGTCTGTCAAAGTGACGTTACTTTGAATTGGTAAGGAAAATCATTGCAACGCTCACTGTATCAACGTTCTAATGTGGGTCAGGAATTAATTTGTTCAATAAATTAAATCTACCCTCATATCGTAAATATCGATGTCTTGAACTCTACATACAGAGTTATTTCACATTGGTAACGCAAAACATTTAAATAAAGTCTAAATTTAGGTTGATGTGAGTAAAAAATTAACTTTTCATTACCAGTATGGCCTATACGCCCACAATCATGCAAAACGTGCCCTTAGGTCTTGTTACCTTAGCCTCTCTCTACCTCGTAAGGGATAAAGACGTGATTTATGCATGTATGTATGCAGTATGAAGTTTTAATATTTCTAAAAGACCCACTTTAAAAAACACTACTTCACAACTCTGTATTGCAGGGTACTCGATAACCCCCCTGCGGGGCGCGACCCCCTCAGAGGGGCGGCGCTCCCCCCGCGCGCCGCCGCCCCCCGCGCGCGCCGTCCCACCCACAACCATCAACTGTCTCACCAGTGAAGTGGTAAGTGCAATACAACAACAAATTTATTGTTTACATTTCATTCCAATATATTAACGCTTTGGAAAACAAACAAGTCCCCCCCAATTTTATTTAAAATTAAGTATAATAGTTAATTATAGTATAATTGTTGTAAAACGGCGTGAGATATCAAGTCTTCAAGATCCCCGTGGATGTGATGCTGATTGCATACAATGTGTGGGAATTTTGATAAAATTGTTTTTTTTTACAAAGGCGTTAAAATAGCTTTGAGTCGAGAATTCTTCTGCCCAGTGGCGTAACTCTGGGGCACGTGGCAAATCAAATGGGGGCCCTTCCTTAATATAAAGAAGTTCCCGCGTAGTGCTGGCGGCCTATGGTATTTTACCAGTGCTAACACCCTATAGTTACGCTGCTGTTCTGTCCTAAAAATTACATGAATTCAGGAACCACAGTAAGAGAATTATAACCAAGTGAAATCAATACAATATGGCCGTCTTTCCATTTGAAAACTAGAGTCTGTATCACGCGGCAAATTGAATAATGTTGTATTGTGACCTATTATGTTTTGCGCAAATACTGTATTGATACGTATGATAGATATTGGTATTAAGAACAGTGTGGACAGTATTTGCTAACAATATTATAGGTCAAACAAAAATAAAAAAATGAAAATTGGCCGCCAAAGGCTCTTTTACATGTCTTTTTTTAAACTACCAGCGCATTCGGAAAGACCGTCATTGCCAAGAAGAATGCGCCGCAAGAAACTTGGCAGAGTCTTTTTCTTTTTTTTCAAAATAAATACTTAGATTAAATACATTTATAAAAGGGATGTATAAGATCCCCGAGCCTTAAATTATATTAGTGTATAGTAGAGATGTATAAAGTCTCTACTAGTCTCTACGAGTCACTTCACAACACACAGGATTTTTAAATTTGCGGCGCTATTCCAGTCACAAATTTCGCTAGCCAGACTACAAATGTTCGTGGCTAAATGTGAGATACTTACAAGTACTAATCAGTGACTGTTGCCATTTAAAAAGATCCATCCCTATATCTGTCTTGAGACTAACCACTCAAATGTGCGAAGATAGGACGGTGAGAAATTAATTAATTACTTAGAAAGACACACTGTGGTTATTTTTAATCTTGTCTAACTGTGATTCCTGGCTTGACGGTTATGCTACACTAATAATTTTCCTACTACCTTCGCAACAATGCAAGCAGGACCAGGGGAGCTATTCTTGCAATTATACCTGTGAAAATACCGTTCGTTTTTTTTCTGGCATTCATTTTAGCTGTATTATAGGAAGGCGTATTTCGCCAATCTCGTAGTGACATTACATTATACACATAATGAGGAGAGTTCGGTTTACCAAATTTTATCGGTGCATATGTCAAATGGCAGTTGCAGTTCGCGGTGTTTTTTTTTGTAGAATATGGCTTGGTAACTAGACCTTTAAGCCAAGTGTTTAATTGACTCAACTGTTTCACATTTCCACATCACGAGGTTAATATTGATACACTAAAAACAACATTCAGTGTACTGTGCCCACTTAAATGATGAGTTAATAAGAGTGAAAAACTTGTTTTTTTTAATGAAGAATAAAAGATTGACCTCTAAATAAAGCCAAACCAAATATATTTATTGCGTGGTCATGAGTATTATAGATCTATAACTTTGGATATAATTACAATTATTGGAGCAATTTTTCAAGGCTATTAAAAATTTATTTATTTTCTTGAAAAACTTATTCTTTTTTAGTAAAATCAGAGTTACTAACTGTCCTGATTATGTCGAAAAGAAACTTGGGTTCGTTATAATTCGTTCTAATTCGTTTAGGCAAATACCTAGTCAAAATCCGATAAAGGACCAACTGGCCATTCAAATTAGAATTTAAATTATGTAGCAATACACAGTTTTCAACCATTTTGAAAAGGTGTTTTCACAGATGTTATTACAAAAATTACTCACGGGCGTCCGTGCTAGCAGCGTACAGGTGTTGTGAATAAGTTTTCCCATGAGATTTTGTTGAATTCTATCCGGTTGTCAACTTTAATAACATGTTAAAATTGTTTATACAATGTAGTTGTCAGATTAGTTTGTTTTATAAATAAGAACCTTATTTAAATGTTGTTCAATTTGATAACCGCATGTGTTTCACCGATATGCCATGGGAGAGCTTTATTCATTACTCCTGTAGTAGATAGTACAGATCATGCACGCACGACACTCGCATAAGGTGGAAGAAACATTTTTATATTTGAAATGCAACACATGCAAAGCTTTATAAAAACGAACTGCTTTTTTTAAAAATTTTAATTATGTTAAATATGCTCGACTTTTAATTCGACTTGCAATCATTCAGAGATCAACATTATGTTTTGAGTTTATTTTGACAGCTGTCATTCAAGTACAATTTATAACCTCAAACGTACGCCATTTTGGATTACAATGAGTAGCCATCACTCTGACAACACATAAATATTAGATCAAGCGCCACGATGTAATTTTAATGCTCGGTCTCTCGTTTGTGTAAACTGGACTTTATAATGAATCAATGTTGCCAGTTCAAAATATTTATAGTCTAATACATAATTATTTGTAAAAAAGGTGCTTCGTATTCTTTATATTCACGCACGCCTAAGACTACTGTAATTTTTGACATTTTATGCATTTTGTTACTAATATAATGTTCCATTCAAATGTGCACCAATCAATTTACGTATACTAAAGTACACCACTGAAGGTTAGAAAACAAAAATTTGAGGAAACAACGTTTCTCTCGCAAAATTGTTGCCATGTTTAAGCGTTTTAAGCCTTTATATTTAAATGGAACATTTTTTTTATATTTCAGTATTGTATGACTTGAAACTAATGCTATTCTAATTATTTGGACGCTGCTTTCATGGTGGGTTTTATAAATAGTTGCACTTGAAAGAAAGAGTAGAAAACGACTATAAATAATATTTTTTCCATAACGTACGCTTAATTTCAATTTCAGCGCTAGCTTTTTAGGTTTTTATTTGATGCCAATGCGATTTTTAAAAAATGGGTGCTTCCATTTTAAGGAATGCGGTGAAGTAAAAGGTAGCTTTTTGTAAAAGTGTGATGCAATAAAACATTGTTCATGGCAATGGCAATCGGTGTCGGTAGTTATCGGTTGGCGCAACACTACGGCGGTTATTATTCAGTGTTGCCATTTGAAAATTAAGTTGTTTCGTGGGACGCTAGAATGCTCTTATAGATGCCAAAATTACGGACCCAAGTTTTTAACAATTTTAAAATGTTTCATTATAATGTAAATTAGTTGCAGGATAGTTTTAGTATTTTCGAATCATTCTTCGGAGAGGCTTGTTTCATATGCGTCGAATAAAAAAATCCAAAGCCAAGTAGTTTTTTTTTTTTAGTTTTCCTCAGGTGTAATTTTGTTATGTAATAAGACCCTTCAAACAGGTGGTAGTGTCATGTCAAGATAGTGTTGCCAGTAAACAGAAGGTTGGTTTTACTGCAATGAAACAAGCCTAAAGTTAGTGAACTAACGATGCGACTGAACTCTTCTTATCACTATTGACTGATAACTTTGGACATCTAGAGCAATTTAGTTAATTTAGGTTCGAAGGAAAACTAGGATTACCAGCACTAAATAGTCCGAAAGAATATGTTGCCAACAAATGGCATTGATTATTTATTCGAATTTATTTATTTTGTAATTTAAGTGTCGAAGTGGTTTGTTTTTTAATTAAATATTCCAATACATATTTATTTATTGTTGACAACAGAAGCGACATCTGTTGGTTCTAGCGAGAACTTATTCGAATTATTAGTCTTATTTTGGTTATGGTTTTATAACCCCCTTGTTTACATAGTAAACTTACAGAAATTAAAATGTACGTAATATTGAAATCATATCAACTCATTTTCAAAGTACAAGTAGTTTAACTTGTGACTTAGGTAGCGAATTTTGAATCTCATAGATTTGTTTCAAGGCCGTCTCAAGATACTAAAGCGCTTTAGAAAGTTTTCTCTGGCAACACCATCATATTATTATAAAATACCTTTGAACGTGGATCTAGCTCTGAAAAAGTTTTTGGTATCTTTTTATGGTGGTGCTACTAGCCAATATTTATAAAAAATCAGTGTTGCCCGCGTAAAGTCGACCAAACTACCATTTATCGTTCAATAACAATAATGATTAAAATCAATGGTTGTCTAACAAAGCAATCTATTAGCTTAAAATATAATCAGCTTTCTCGTGAATGTAATAACGCAGTTTTCGAATGATCTGTAAGTGTTTTTAAAATATTTGAATTAAAAACAATGTAATGACATGAAAAAACATAATTTTAAAGTGATTTGAAATACATATTGCATTATATCAGTAGATATACCTAATAGTTTATCGGACAAAAAACAGATACTTTTGTTTTATTTTGTCAATCTAACTTTTTTATTTTATTTTATGACCTGTAGTAAAATTAAGTCAAGTTAAACGTTGAAAATCATACATGTATTCATATTGTATAATTCCCTGTTTGGTACAAATATTAAAGTTGTTTCTTAATAATATCTTATTTATACACGAGAACGCTTACGGATCATTATGTTCAAAACAATTTTGTGTGCAGTGACCACAACTATCTCCTTAAATTTTATTACAATTTCAATTAATTTTAGTCTAGTCTAGACAATAATTATTTAAATTAACAAATAACGTTACAAATAAACCCACAAAATTATTTATTTTGGTTGTTTTATTAATGATAAACTAGCAATAATTTTAATTTGAAACGTGGTTATTTATGGCAACATTAAGATATTGGATCTGTGGTCACTCACACAATAATTTTATCTGGTGTGTAAAAACTGTTTCGTTAATCGTCGTTGTTACTATTATATCAATATTGTATATTTGTTGTTGTTGACTATTTAAGACGATCGGTAGATTAAACATTTGAAATAAAATCAGGGCCTTTTATTGATGACGTTGCTTTTTGTTTTAAAAAACAGTTATATTTATTCTCTCAAGGGTTATTTATGGCTTTCTCTATTAACCCTTTTCATTACAAATCAGAGTACAAAAACAATTGCTGTTTTAAAAAGATGATCTTTGTAAGCAATAACTCTTTCATCACTTAACATACATGTTTCAGTTTTTCGAAGACGGTTACTTTAATTTATTATTTTTCCGAATTTTTCTTATCTTAGTTACTTGTATATTTTTAATTTGTAGGAATAACATTTGGATAATTTTGACGGAAACTGATACTTCTATACTTTAAAAAACTATAACATGTACCCAAAAATTCAAAAACAGAATTAACAAATTCATTTTTTTCATAAGTAGCATTATTTGCACGTGTCGTCATTGCTAATCATTTTATGCATGCAATGATAAATATTTCATGACTATTTTCTGCGTTTTATTAACGAAACTAATCAAATTAGTTTCATTTCAAACTAATTTTTGTTTATAAATGAGTCGAGAAAAATAACACATTAAAAAAAGTCGGACGCTTCTCTTCACACCATTTTTCTGCTAAAGTTGCCAGTTGGCTTAAAAACTACTAAAATGGTAGAAATCGCTTCAAGCTTACAAAACTGGATTGGCTTTAAGCGAATAGTGATATAAGTGCTTTAATAATAAAATGGTGAGTATAATTTGTAAATAATTTATTCCTAATCTTGTGTAAGTAGATATAATGTAATTAATGCATGTGTTGTTAACTTAAAATGTTTAAAAGACTGTTACAAGACACAATTTAACTATAAATAAATTAAATTAACAAAACTTTGGTAGTAAAATTATATTCTTAAAAAAATTACTGCTCAAGTAATTAATTTACTTAAGTTTAAAAATGCATGGTTAAAATGAGTAGGTAAAACTCAAACTCAGATATAGAAACCATAAATATTTATTGCACAAGCGTTTGCCTAGCATAAAGCAGTCTCATTGTAATTTACCATTTTCTATTACTTATGTGACTATACTGTTTGACGATTAAAATAATAAAAGTTAGTAGTGAAATTCTAGTATAAATAAAATTCAATCATTAATCATCATGTCTATTTGTCAAACGGTATAAAATGGGCATATAAAGAGACGGCAAATGTGATTATGACTGCAGTGTTTTAGTTTAGACAATACGTATAGCCTCAGGTCATAACTGCCATTAGATCAATTTACGTTAGCGCATATATTTATGCACCTAATTTCTTGTTGCATTTTGCACTTTTTAAATCCTATTTATAAAAATATCACTGTATTTTAATTTATATTTTCTACCACAGGTTGAAATAACTCATCTGGCATCGGAAATGTCAAGTGTCAAAATATCTACGTACGAAGTTCACCAGGCGGAAGAAGAGAAGTATTGTTAAATTTGTATGTGTGTACGCTTTCTGAGGAAGTTTGAACTTGTTAAAAGCTTTGGATCGCTAATTTTTATAAAAATGTAAACGATATCTTAAGATAAGTACTTTTTTAAATTTATATGAAGTCGATGCCACTTTTTTTTTTTAATTGTTGCATGAACTTAACTTCTTTGACGTATATTACTTCAAACATTGCTCAAACGAACCAGGTGTTACCAAGTTTTACAATCTCGCACAGTAACTTGGTAATTTATTTGGTATTTATTTAGTTTCCTAAACAGTTTAAATTTAACTGGCGTTTAAATCAATACAATTAAACTCACTTCGACAGTTTGAAACCGTAATCTCGATTTACTAATTGAACTATTTATTATTTAAGTATGATGATTGATGAATCTGTACCTATAATATGTAATTGATAAGTAGGTATTAAAATGTTTGTGTGGATAAAAATAATTGTAGGTATACATTGGCCAGGTATTCCGATGACCTCTGTGCGTTTGTTATAAATGTTACAAACTTTTATTTAGTTTCACTATAATAACCAAAACTTTAAATTAATTTCAATACATTGATATTTTTTTATTTGTAGATAATACAAGTGAGCGGGCAAATGGTAGAAATTTTTCATAGGTCTCCTGAATGACTGGTCAATGAAATATCTTGTGTGAATACCTAAATGACAATAAAATCACAAAAATAAATGCAGAAGGAACTGTCATCAGATGCATCCGTCAAACTGACATCTGCCTGGAATATAAACGGAATAAAACAATGTACCATGGGCCTTCCCATTGCGTCTTAATGCGATTCAATTCCGATTCAATTTTACGTTTTAGCTGACATTTTTCACACTTCTAGTATGGATCTGACAGCGAGCGATCCAACTTTGGTTCGGAATTGAATCGCATTAAGACGTCATGGTAAGGCCCATGTACTTTAATCTGAATCGGTATTTATCATAGTATTATTTTGAAGAAGATTTTAATGGATTGGTCCTAAGATCGGCCTTTCATCTCTAATTATTGTATTTTTTATTTTAGTAATATTCACTATTCGCTTTATAAATTGAATTTTAACAGAATTGACAACTTTTTTGTGATTTACAAGTTAGGTAGGTAGGTACCTACTCAAAATTGTGTCAATTGGTTCTTTAGTGATTTTTTATTATGTATGAAAAACAAAATGTAACAGCCACTGAACTAATAAATAAAAACTTAAATTATTTAGAAACAAAAAACCTGGCTGTTAAAACTGATTCAAAAGAAGAAAAAAAAGTGCAGTAGAATTGCGTTTGAATTATTAGAAAATTTTAAATTAAATTATAATTCTTACTTATACCAATTTAAGTAGAATACATTACATCTATTAATTTTAACGCACATTTTCATGATTATAAATTGAATTGAAATTATGTCTAGTTGTGCAAAAGATAATTTATTTAATCTAATACTATTTTAATGGTTTTAGTGCATTTCTACAAACTAACTGAAGCATTAATTTATTATTTTGCATTTTCATGAAAGTCGTATTGAAAAATTCGAATTGTTTCTTTTATTGTAATTTAGTTTTGAAATGATATTATTTTATTATAAGTTAAAAATGCCATAATGTACAACAAATGTATAAATTGATTTGTGAAATAGTAGTATTTATTTCATATAGTGTTAAACTTAAGTTTACATCTCTTCTGCAGAATATCCAAATATAACTTTGTAGGTCAGTGAAGTGCGTTCGAACTCAGAATTATACACATAGCAAAAAACCAGTCAAGTGCGAACCAGACCCAAATAGGAAGGGTTCGGCATTATTCATTTCAGTTCTAAAGATACAGCCCTGTGACAAACGGATGGACAGACATACTTATTATTAATGCAAATTATACTGCTCTCACACCGGAGTTACAAATTTTGTATAACGTCTTAAAAAAACTTTTAGGAAATGTTAGTGAACTTTTCCTTGTTTTATAACGTGATACATGCTTTATAATTGCGTGTGAGCCCTATACGCAGACGATGTTGCGGGCAAAATTAGTACTAAATAAAAAGTCATTACTTTTCACAGGGTTACAGAAAAAGCCAATGACGCTTTATTTTAATTACTTTATTATTTATTAAAGACTCCAGAAATATCTTAATACTATCGAAGACATCCTAAACTTATTATTAACCACTGTTCTGAAAGCAGCTGTCTAAAAGGAATTGGATGCAGAAAAACTGAGTATTTGATAGAAAATAACAACTGGCCTTAAATAAACTCTCAAATTCCAAATTCGAAGCTCTCACTGATAGTGTTTAATTCTAGAGCGAGAGGGACGGTATGTCACGGATTTCTGATTTGAGAATAGACCCCTGATTATCCCCATCGAGCATAGACAATTTTTCTACTCCACCTTTAATATCAGTATCAGAAAACGTATAAATACTATTTATTTTCTCTAATAAAATAATGTCTACGAAATAATGAAAGGTAGCTTTTACCACGTGCTATTTTTATAATTGCGTATCATTTAAGTAGGTCAATTATATCAATGCAATTTATTATTTAAAGAAAACGGCTGAATATTTGAATAGTGACTTTATTTGTGGATAGATGGCGCGGACTAAACCGTCGCATTTGAATAATAAAAAAAAACATCGTATTTTCCAACGTTTAATGTTACGTGTTTTATATTCAACCCGAAGCAATATTATTAAGATCTGATTTATTATTATCTAGTACTTATAGTTTACAATTTTAATTTATTATAGCAACACTCGGAAGATGATTAGTAAAAACGCCTCGATTAGTTTAATTACCTGAAAAATGTACTAAACGCAATAATTACTCGTATATTAAGCTCTATTTGCTCATATTGTAGTCAAATTAGCTAATTTTGCGACAAAAAATGCATTGAAACATAATAATATAACCTTACTTCTTCACAAATTTATCTGAGTGGGTGCAGGGGCGCTGTCGTCTATGTACAAAGTGACGTTTAATATGGAAATCGGTTAGTTCCACTTTTGACCACCGACTCGCATAAGTTTGTGATGTAATTTACTTAATAAAAGGGTCGTTTAAATAGCATAAATTGTTGCATAAGAATAATAAAGAACACTATCGCGTAAGTTGCCTTGACAAATGAATAGTGACCTGCTATGGGTGGTGTAGCGGTATAGCACGCGTCACGGAATGACGAGGATCGGGTTTCCATTTCCGGGCATAGCTTTACTTTTCTGATTTTTCTATTGTGTCCTAATTTTCAGTGTCGTTCAGTAATTTAATTTCTAACGGTAAAACCGTAAAAGTAAACATAACGAATGAAGCAGTAAAAATTCTTGATTCATTTGATAGTAAATGGATAGTCGTTCGTGCTGACAGCTTTTGTTGCTAATTTCGAGGCAAAGGATCTTTGGAACATACAGCCTGTTCTGTCAAAAACAAAATGGCGGCTGGGTGATGCGCAAGTGTTTTTATTGTTCTTACTGTTGTTGCTTAATTTATACGAATGTACAGAATTTTGTAATGTCATGTCTTGTTGAAATTTGCTAGCGCTATACTATTGTATTACCTGTGTATTGTACCTATTGTTAACGAACATGTACTTATCTGTATATCGTGGAGGTTTAATAAACATGTATTGGTCATTGAATAGTGAGTTTTATTGTGATATTGTGTATGTAATGTTCGCATTATCTAAGTACCTACCAAGAGATAATAAATAATTACAGAGTGGGCAACTGTCAAAAGTGATAGATAAGGACAAACGTACAGTCCGTGAGCTCTTGATGTCTCACTTACTCCTATGGGTTTGATACTTGAATCGGCCGAGCGAGTGAGACAGCATGACAAACTCGAATGACATTCTAAGAGCTCATGAACTGTATGTTAGGTTGGGTTAAATGTGCTTGACGAGAAATCGAGAGTGGAGAGGGGTATTGCATTGTTGTTTTTTTGCTTGAAGTTGTTTGTAGTTTTCAACATGAAACTACCGTGAGACTTAATCATTATTACACATAAACGGATAACTCACGTATAAAAAGTCGAATGATGCTCGACATGTTTCGGACTATTCCGTAGTCCTTCTTCCTGGAGCGCTCGCCCCGGCGGCAGCGAAACGAACACTGCGCGCCAGCGCTCTGTTCGCGCGGCTGCTCGACGCAACTGACAGCGGCGCACAACTACCCTCGTTTTCATCGTCATTTTTATTACTGTCAAATGTAGGGCAGCACACAACACTGATCACGTCACTCCGTAAAGGTTCGCTCACACTCACCGTTTGGTCAATATTTAAAACAGTTTTCCAACTCGGGGGCACCGACCATCCACTATCCCGGTTGAAATTGGGATACCGACTTATTTCAATGGCTTCACGTACTTTCCGCGGAATGAAAAACTTTTCTCTCGCCAGTACTGACACCTTATCAAACCTGATATAATGCGTCGAATCAGATTCCATCGAATGTTCAGCGACAGCAGACCCCTTGTCATCCTGTTTCTTCATACTTAGCAGCCGCGCGAACAGAGCGCTGGCGCGCAGTGTTCGTTTCGCTGCCGCCGGGGCGAGCGCTCCAGGAAGAAGGACTACGGAATAGTCCGAAACATGTCGAGCATCACTCGACTTTTTATACGTGAGTTATCCGTTTATGTGTAATAATTGTTTGTAGTTGTTAAAGAGAGATCGTATGTACTTACAACAAATTGAAGTCCTCGTGTTCAATAAATGAAGAATTCATAGGAAAACGCGTATTTCCTCGGTTTTGTTGCCTCAAAGTACCCGCCGGCGAAGCTGACAGGACAGACCACGACGACTGACTCCGACAGGACTAAATAACTATAAAAAGATTTTATTACATCAGACATGGGTGTATGGACTGTGAACCCTTTGCCTTTACAAAGTGGAAGAATAAAAAAAAAGGTATTGTAAATTTATATAAGCTTAAGCGTGAAGACCACAGGTTGACCAGCCGCAAAAATTTGTATGAAAATATTCGGTTGTAATTGTAACAAGACAGTTAACGTTAAATAGATTATTTTTCAATTATCTTGCGTTTTGAATGGCTAACTACCATTTTAACGGGAAGTGATGGTTCCCTCCCGAGTATATTTGGTCTTCACCCACTTATAAATACTGTCTTAAAATTACCTAATTCTAAATATTTCAGTAGGCCGTTGGGATAGATGCCTGAAGATTTCTGTAACCATTATACAGGTTATTATTCATAAACTGTGTATACATTAGGGTTGCCAGATCGAATGACCCTATTGACGGGAGATTTTTTTTTCGTGATTCTGGGACTCGTCGGGAGAAACGAAAATAAAATAAAATCAATAAATATATTAAAAATCCCGCGCGCTTGAAACGGGCGGAAACGTTTCGCTTTATAAAAATTTGGAACTTATATTATGTGAAAGTGGTTTTTCTGGAGATTTTTTAGTTTGTCGGGAGAGCGGGAGCACATACAAAAATTCGGGAGAATCCCGCCAAATCCCGACCATCTGGCAACCCTAGTATACATATGTATAGCAGCCCGCCTGCTTAGCGAAACCGTATTTTATTATAAACGAAAAATGATGACCTTCACATAAGTATCCTGTGGTGTATGCATGCATGTGTGCGTGCATCGCAGTTAGTTTTAAGTTCGTCCCTCAGTTGTCAATATACCGCTACCACAGCTGACGTGTTTCATTCCGACACCACAGTGGCTAACGAGGATTTAGTGCCTACCTACTTGCGCGTGCAAATAAAGTTAATATTTAATTTTTATATTCGGACAAATATAGTTAAAATACTTAAAATGTCGTTTGGAAAATTAACCAATTTTAATGTGACATCGTGTAATTGGACTTTATATGTGGAGCGAGCCGAGATGTGTTTTAAAGCGAACGATGTGAAAACAGAACTATGGCTACCTACATTAATCGCAGCAATGGGGGACGAAGCGTATGAATTGTTAAGCAATTTGACGAGTCCTAAGAAACCAAGTGATATGAAATATGAAGAGGTAGTAAAAATATTACGCGATCATTTGCAACCGAAAACATCTTTTATGGCCGAGAGATATCGTTTTAGACAGAGGAGACAGCTGGCGGGTGAAAACGTGGCGACTTATATTACTGAATTAAAGAAGTTATCGAAGAATTGTGAATTTAAAAACGCATTAGAAGATAACCTGCGAGACCAGCTGGTATGTGGACTGCGGTGCGATGTAACAAGGCAACGCCTTTTCGCGAAAGACAACTTGAACTACGCCGAAGCCGTGAGGCTAGCGGGTGCCATGGAGGCCGCAGAGCGGGACGCCGCGGCGGTGGAGCAGGCTAGACCAGGCGACGCGGACAGCCTCGGCGCGATGCATGCTGTGGGCGCCGCGCGCGCCGGGCCGCTGGGCACCGCGCGCGCGCAACGACGGTATAGCGGCCGGCAAGATGGCGGCTGGAGCAACGCAAAAAAAAATTGCAGTGTGTGCGGCGCATCAGATCATCGAGCCGATGAGTGCCGGTATCGCAGATATATCTGCGGAAAATGTCGACAGAGCGGGCACCTGCGACGCGTGTGTCCTATGCGGTCGGGCAGACCGCGGCAGAGGACGGAGACCGTGGGCGGGAAGTTGGTGGCTCACGTGCAAACGGCGGAGCAGGACCAGCTGTCCGGGGAGGATGAGGCCCCGGAGGTTGCGCCGCGCGTGGAGTCGTCGGGCGACGACGAGGACCCGGGCTCGGGCCCCTCTTCTTCCGAAGTGGAAGAAGATTTACATCAGCTGTGTCTAAACGGCTACAAGCCGGTAAGCGTAACTTTGCTAATTGATAATTTTCCAGTATCAATGGAATTAGACACAGGGTCAGTAGTATCTTGTATTAGTAAAAATACTTATAGCAAATATTTTAGTTCTAGACCGCTGGAACATTCAAATTTAGTATTAAATTTCTATGATGGTACAAAAGTTAAACCGGTTGGTGTAATTAAACCACTAGTTAAATATGGTCAGCGGTCAAAAAGCCTGGAACTATTTGTGATCGAGGGCGGAACTACCTCCTTATTAGGTAGACAATGGCTTTCTGAACTCCAGATGGACGTACCTATGTTACATACAGCGGCAGTTATATCTAGACAGAAAACGAAAGATACAAATGTAATGTTACTGCTTGACAGGTATAAAGAGTTGTTCACGGCGGGGTTGGGCCGATTCACGGGCGGCAAGGCGCGGCTACGTGTACGGGAAGGCGCAGTGCCCGTGTTCTGCCGTGCGAGGCCGCTGCCGTACGCGCTGCGCGAGCGCGTCGACGCCGAGCTGCAGGCGATGCTTGACAGCGGGGTCATCGAGCCCGTGGACAGCTCGGACTGGGCAACACCCTTAGTGCCGGTACGTAAGGCGGATGGTGGACTCCGGATATGCGCTGACTATAAGATCACACTAAATCCAGTTTTGCATGTGGACAGGTACCCTCTGCCGCGTATCGATGACCTTCTTGTGGGGCTCAATGGATCCAAAATTTTTTCAAAAATAGATTTATCTCAGGCTTATAATCAGATTCTTTTAGACGACCCGGATAACTTAGCTGTTATAAATACCCACCGGGGACTATTTAAATATAAAAGACTGGTTTACGGCCTATCTTCTAGTCCAGGAATTTTTCAGCGAATTATGTCAAATTTATTTAATGGAATTCCAAATGTCGAAGTATTTTTAGATGATGTCATAATCGGGTCACCAAATGAATCTGAACATTTAAAAACCTTGGAAAAGGTTTTAGATCGTTTGTTTACTAATGGAATGAAATTAAAAAAAAATAAGTGCTCATTTTTAACGGACGAAGTTAAATATTTAGGGTACATAATTTCTAAAGAGGGTCTTAAGGTAGACCCCGAGAAAATAGAAGCGATCACGAATATACCGCGCCCTAACGATGTCACGCAATTAAGGTCGTTCCTAGGCTTAATAAATTTTTACGCAAAGTTTGTAAATAACATGAGTACCATAATTGCACCTTTGTACGAATTATTACGGAAGGGGGTAGTTTGGCGGTGGGACGTGGCATGTGAAAAAGCTTTTAAAAACGTAAAAACAATTTTAACTAGTGCAGACGTCCTTACGCATTACGATCCTAATAAATATTTGTTTTTAACTTGCGATGCAAGTAGTCTGGGAATAGGCGGAGTGCTGACTCAAGCAAGCGAGCCGCGCGGCGCGGGCGCGGGCGCGGGCGCGGGGGAGCGCGCAGTTGTTTACGTATCGCGTGCATTGACTAGCGCCGAGAAACACTATTCACAAATCGAAAAAGAGGCTTTGGCTATAGTGTTTTGTATGGAAAAGCTACACCAATATTTATACGGCAGACGATTCGTGTTGCGCACAGACCATAAACCGTTAGTAACTATTTTCGGACCCAAACAGGGAATTCCTACTATGGCGGCTAGCCGATTACAGCGATGGGCAATTAAATTAGCTGCGTATACGTATAGTATCGAGTTTGTCAAATCCGAACATAACGGTGCGGATGGGCTGTCGCGTTTGCCGGTGTCGCGAGTAAATGAACAATTTAAAAAGATACCAGAACAAACGTTCATGCATTTTGCGGAAACCGCTTTGTTAATGGATTATCGGGAGATTAAAAAACAAACAAATCGCGACCCCACTTTGAGCAGAGTCTTAACGTATCTTAGGGAGGGCTGGCCTTTGGTAAATGAGATAATTCCACTGCAACCGTTTTTTAATCGTAAAAAAGAACTTTATGAAGAGCTGGGTTGCATTATGTGGGGTCACCGGGTGGTCGTACCAGTTAGTTGCCGGAATAGGGTGCTGAAAGAATTACACGAAGCACACATGGGCATTGTCAAAACAAAAGCGATCGCCCGTAGTTACGTGTGGTGGCCCGGCGTAGACGAGGCGGTAGAAGCGATGTGCCGCGAGTGCGGCGTGTGCGTGGCCGAGGGCGACGCGCCGCCGCGGCAGGCGCCGAACCCGTGGCCGTGGCCAGCCCAGCCGTGGGCAAGGGTGCACTTAGACTTTTTAGGACCCATTGCGAATAAAATATTTTTGGTTGTTATTGATGCCCGTACTAAATGGTTAGAAGTGGCAGGGGTCACTAGTACAGCAGCGCGTCATTCCATTAATATACTAAGTGAACTTTTCGCACGATGGGGTATACCCAAGCAAATAGTATCGGACAATGGCCCCCCTTTCACTAGCAAGGAGTTTTCGGATTTTTTGAAGTCGTACGGTGTACGGCACCTGTTTTCAGCCCCTTATCATCCAGCTTCGAATGGGGCCGCGGAAAATGCGGTGCGTACAGTAAAAAGGGTTATTAAGAAGGCAATTAGGGATAAAAAAGACATAAATTTATTCCTAAATAACTGTTTGCTTCACTACCGCAATACGGAACACTGTACGACAGGGGAAACGCCGGCAACGCTTATGTTAGGCCGTAGGTTGCGCACTAAACTAAGTGCACTAAGACCAGATAGGGAGACCAGGGTCACGAGCTGTCAGGAACAACAAACAGAAAGTGGCCCGAGTGGATCTCGCCAATTTAAACCAGGCGACGACGTATGGTTACGTCAGTACAGCGGATCCGATAAGTGGGTGACGGGGAACGTTACGCAAAAATTAGGTACCGTAGATTACAAGGTAGTCGATACGTCAGGCAGAGAAACCCACAGACATGTAGATCAGTTGAAGAATAGATCCCGGAGTTCATTAATCTGTCCTTGTAGTCCACCTAGGCGAGAAGACCCCTTAAGGGAAGAGACGAGTGTAGAGGTGCCCAGTACGAGCAGTCCCCGGCCGATGAGCAGTGAGAACCGACCGGAAGTGGTCAGCAGCGCGGACGGCTTTAAGGATGACTTTCAAGATTGCGTGGAGTCCGCGAGTGAGGTAACCGAATGCTCACCGCCGCAGAGAGCACCCGTGGAGCCGCCCCAACCCCGCCCAATACGTCAATGCCGTCTGAACCCACCTAAATATAAGTAGTATTAATAATGTAGTGATTGTAGCTGATAAGTTATCATAACTGTATGAGAATGATTGAAAGGTAGAAAGTGGTTATCCTTTTAAGTTTATATGTATAAATATATCTAAGTCTTTTCAATTTAATACATTCCAAGCATATTCCAAGGGATTTGGTGGTTAGAAATACTTGTTAATAGTATTAAGTTTTGATGTAAGTTAAGTAAGTTTACATAAGTGGTCATTGCCATTGTTATGCGGTTGCGTTTTATACATACCTAGGTACCAAGAATAAGGTACGTTAGAATTTGTAGAATGTTATTGTTTTAGTTAGACATCCCAACACTTAAGGGGGTTTTAGATTAAGGGTGGAGGTATGTGGTGTATGCATGCATGTGTGCGTGCATCGCAGTTAGTTTTAAGTTCGTCCCTCAGTTGTCAATATACCGCTACCACAGCTGACGTGTTTCATTCCGACACCACATATCCAATCAACCCAAACCGTCCCTCGGACCAACAAAGGTCTCACCAAAAGCACGTTTGTTTTGTGTTCGTGGTTGTGTCTAACATTAAAAATGAATTTGAATGGTAAGTAATCACATTTGGTTTGTTCACATTGCACTATTTGGGAGGTGGAGGTTTGGTAAAATTATTTCGAAGATGGCGCATTCATCGAAATGGTGAGGTGCCAGCGGGTACACTGAAATTCGATACTCGAAATTCGTTAACCGTCCCTTTCACTTCACTGGCTATTGACGGTAGAATTTGAATTAGAATGTCGAATTTCAGAGTATAAGACGAGTGTTTATCCATTACCTTACTATAGTACAAGCTTTGCTTAGTTTGTGTCTGATATCCCGCGATATATATTTATAAAAAGTTACCTAAACATCGGTAGGCAGTTTTTTCGCTACAAGTTACAATTTTAAAATAAACTAGCAACATTAGTCCAAATCAGCCAATCAGTGGTCGATTTTTTGACCAATGTTGCCAGTTTAAAATTCTAAATTTGTAACTTGTAGCCTCGAGAAACGGACCACTGTTGTTACAAGTGGTGCCATCTATTGACGATCTATCTCTGTACATCTATTTCGAATATATTGATACAGAATATTTTTAGACTAATCGTTACATTTTTATACTCAACTTTAATTTTACGCTGGACTTAATTTCGTTTATTTATTTCACAGACACGTCTCTGAACGAGGTGGTGAAGACGACTCTATGCCAAAGGTTTAAGGTTGATTTAAACGTCACTACAAAGTAATTGAGCATTTATTAAATAAATAAATTATTCTCAGAATGATCCGTCCTCTAGTATAATTATAATTAAATATAATTAGAGTTGTATTTTCAATGCATGGTTTTATAATTTAATTTATTTAAAATCTAAATATTTTCTTAGTCATTTTTTAAGTCGGTTACCATTTTTATTTTTGTATAATCTTTAAGGTGAGAGAAATAAAAATATAAATTAGATTTGGCTGTTTGTCGTTATTTGATGATGGAGTCAGTAGCCAAGACAGCCGGTGAAATGTAAATGTCGTAGTGACTTTACATTGAATTGCCAAGGAAAATGTGACGTTTCCTGTGAGAACGTTCTACCGTGGGTCAGGGGGGTCAGAAGTCAAATTATTCGATAGTACCTACATGAGGTACAGATGTGCAAAATCTTTGCCCATCGTGACCACTATAGATGCTGGCGGGAAAAATTCCGAATCATTCCCGTTGAATACTTCGGAAGTATTCGGAAATATTCCGAAGCTTTGGGAATATTTCAACTGTCAAAAAAAAACCAGGAAAATCGACCTTACTACCTATTTCGCGCTTGGAAGTTGTAAAATAGATTATTTTAGTTATGTTGTGAGCGGTAGGTATATTAAGTTTATGGTTGTGAGTGCATGTTCCGCGCCGAGCGCAGCGCGCAGCGTATCACTCGTAAGCGTGTGTGGCTCAGACTAAAAGCAATATTTCCCAATTGGGTACTTTTCTAGTCTTCACGTTTTGCGCGCTCATAACATATCTGTTTACTAAAACATCATTGGTTCCAAAATAGCATTCGATTTCGAAATAAGTAGGTACCGACCTAAAAACAAAAGAATTAAAATCCTGTTAATCGCAGGCTAACATAATTATCTACCTATAAAAATATCAACATATACTTAATCAATTCCATTTATAATAAAATAAACATTTATATTTTACTTACGTATGTGCCACTGAACAATAATTAACTCACCCACCACACCACAAACAAACACGTTTATTCCCATTGAATTATTCAGGCGAAATATTCCGCGGAAACATTCGATTGCGGGGTACGAATCTTTCTCGCGGGGCGAGGGAAAACTTCTCCGGGGAGCATCTCCCGTCTTACCGCACCCCGCACCGCCATTGCCTGCACGCACGACTCGAGGAGCGCAGCGGCGGCGACGATCGACGATCGATGCAAAATACGATTTTTCAGCAAAAAAAAAATCTTAATTAAATTCATTTTGAATAATTCTGATTTAAAGAAACTTTCCCAGAAGTATTCCGGAATAATTCAGAATTTTTCAGAAGTTTTGCAACTGTAGTGACCACACGATTACTTCCGAATGATGCCGACGTATCTACGATTCTGAAGTAGCTCGACAATACGACAAGAAAGGACTTTACACGACATCTACTGAGCCCTCCAGGTTGGCTACCCCTCTACGTATCCATACAAATCAGACGTCGCCAAGTGACAACTGGTACTTTTCTATAATGAATCGTTGGGCTACGATAGCCGGCGACGTCGCCATGGCAAAGAAAAATGCAACATTAAAAAAAAACAATAACGATATATTTCTCAAAAAACCAAAAGTTAACATCACAAACTACAACATCCCATTTTGTCAACGGCACAACGCTTCTTTCTGCAACCTGCTCACTGTTATCTCGCCAAATTCACATATTTCTCTCTCCTTTTTACGGGCAAATTTCGGTAGCTTAGCCACAATGCGCTCTTTGCCTTCTGAAATTGTTTTTTCTGCGTAAATTTCTAAAACGGCCTTCTTTGTTTCGTAGCATTGTAAGACTTCAGCTGCTGTAATGATCCCTAAATCAGTTAGAGGCTTAGGTTTATTTATATTTACTGGTTTCGTCGGACTTGCATTTTTGGTCGGCGCCAGACTGGCTAATATAAGCTTGTTCTCATCTGATATCTTCAATACAGTTTTGCTGTCGCCAACCTCTTCTCGACTTTCGTCGGATGATGATGTGACAGGTAGTTCATTATCTATTTCTTCGGATTCAGACTTATGTTCCAATTCCTTCCCAATAACTGAGTTTCTAATCACAATAGATTCACAAGCGTAGTTATGAATAGAGACGTTAAAGCTGTTTGCTCTGCTAAACATAAATCTGGATCTTTGTGTCTCTTGGTCAACTAAAATTGGTATTTTATAATCAAGCACAAATATGTCTTCACTCGCTCTTATATCGCAATTTGTTTCTATGTTTATTTTTAAGGGTTTCCTGCAACAACACCAGCCGCCTTGCCCAAGCTCTTTAAGTTTTGTCTTCACAGCACACAGACAACCAGAATCTGCACAGCCTATTAAAGACTCCATGCTGTGTTTACTTCCCCCGCTTTCTTTTTTAGCGATATCAGATTTCACGTCATGTTTATCTTTGTCTAGCGCTAAACTGCTTTTATAAAGATTCTTCATACTGCTATTCTTATAATCAGGACTAAGTGGAGATTGAGGGTTACCTTTATATGTAACGTTCATATTAACAATATCAGCGCTATCTGAACGGACTATAGCGTTAAGCATGTCAGTTATTTTTACTAATTTCTCTGTATCTTCGTGTTCCATTTGACCAGCTCTTTCTATGGCTATTTTGAGCATTCTTATTCTTTCAGTCTTGGTACGTCCTAGCCAAGGTGGTATATTAAGTAAGAATGGCCTTGAAATGTCCGAAGTCATTATTTCAGAGTTGGATAAAGTTTCTTCACTACACTCTTGATCAGAATCACCTGTGTCTTTTTCATATTCTCTATCTACATCAGTTCTAGACTCGATAACTTGTTCACTTTCGGAAGATTTCTCATCAAGTGCTGTTTTGCTTTTATTTGGAGTTTCTGTGGTAGTTGCAACGCTTTGCGAAGCCATAGTATTGAGTTCATCGTTATGGGTGCTTGGCTCTCTGCTAACCTTACTTTCCTTAGATTTATCATCAGAACAAGTCAAGTCCCACGTAGCTCTATGAACAGAGAATATATTGCTCGTTTCTGTACCTGTTTGATTTAAGTTACATCGTGATATTGCACTGTATCCCGTCGAAACTGTGTGAAACTTGTCAGAGATGGTTTTGGTAAAATTGATATTTTTCTGAAGATCACTTAAATCTTTGCCACTAGTTACATTCTTATCTGTGCGTTTGAAATTTTTAATAACTACATGTAAGTTGATATCATTTGGGTCTTTAGTTGCCATCTGTTCGGTTTCTTTTGGATGCACCACGTAAATTTCTTTGGAACATGTTTTGATAACTTTAGTTGTTTTTACTTTTTCGTTTTCGAACGCTATTCTAGCCAGTTTTTCACCCTGAGTGACTTTTATTGTAAAGTCTAGTTCTACTACATTGGCTATGCTCTGGATACTCGATGCGTTATCATTTCCGTCTAAACCTGCTGGCGTCGATACTCTACAGATATTGGAAGCTTTGTAAGTACTTCCTAAAACAGTTGCCACATGCGTATTATGTGTAGCTTTGTTCCCCATCATGCAAGGATTTTCTTTGGCACACTTTATTACCATGTTTCTATCAGTATTGGAGCTCTTCGTTACTTTAACAATCAAATGCCTGCTATCGCCTTTGATGTCAGTGGTCACGACGTCTTGTTGATTGGCCCATGCTCCTGATTCTCCACCAGTTTTTTTCTTCTTTTGGAACAAACCAGCCAACTTGTATTTGTAGTTCCTGCATTGTTTCTGGCAGTCCGCTCTTACGGGCGTTGGAGATGGTGATCGTCGCGGTGATGGTGTACATGTTTGCGGTGATTTACTTGGCTTCGGCGATATACATTGTTGTGACGGTGGCGCTGATCCCTTTTTCTGATTTTTAGGCGACTTTGGTAGTTTTTTAATTGATTTAATCTGGTTTTGAGCGTTCTGAGATGGACATTTCTTTAGAGGAGGACATTTGTTCTGAGGCGGACATTGGTTTTGAGGCGGACATTGGTGCTGAGGGGGACATTGGTTCTGGGGCGGACATTGGTTCTGAGGCGGACATTGGTTCTGAGGCGGACATTGGTTCTGAGGCGGACATTGGTTCTGAGGCGGACAATGGTGCTGAGGG
Organism: Pandemis corylana; assembly: GCA_949127965.1. NCBI lineage: Eukaryota > Metazoa > Arthropoda > Insecta > Lepidoptera > Tortricidae > Pandemis > Pandemis corylana. The sequence continues at coordinate 5,608,322 of OX421877.1, forward strand.
GGACATTGGTGCTGAGGGGGACATTGATTCTGAGGTGGACATTGGTTCTGAGGCGGACATTGGTGCTGAGGGGGACATTGATTCTGAGAAGGACATTGGTGTTGAGATGAATATTGGTTCTGAGGTGGGCATTGGTTCGGAGGAGGACATTGATTATGAGGTGGACATTGATTCTGAGGACATTGGTGTTGAGATGAATGTTGGTTCTGAGGCGGGCATTGGTTCTGAGGTGGGCATTGGTTTTGGGGTGGGCATTGGTGCTGAGATAAACGTTGATTCTTACGTGGACTTTTTTTTAGAGATGGATGTTTGTCTATACAATCGTGTTTAGGCGGATAATTACAAGGTGGTTGAGGAAGTGATATATTTGAGCAATGATATTTTACAGGGCCTACTGTCGTAGATGATAATACTGTAGGGTTGCTGGGATACTGAGGCGGAGGGTGGTTAGAAGCGCATTCAGGGCAATTGTTAGGAGGTGGAGCCAGATGAGAATGACAATCAGGACAGTGCATTTGTACAGTTGAAAGATTCTTTGGGGGATGAAGGGGACACTGAGGTGGCGCAGGGTATGGTTGGCTCGGGGCTGAGTTTGGTGGGCACCCTGCTGGGGCTGGTGTACACCCCGGCGGGTTTACTGGTGGCATTCCAGGGCACTGCGGTGGGGCAGGCCAATACGGTTGGGGAGTGCTCGGATGTTGTAGCTGAGCCGAATCATATTTATATAACTTCTTTCTATTAGCACAATCTGGTTTGCATTCTTTCTCCGATTTATGTTGCGAGTGACGACTCGATTTGTGGTATTTTGATTGCTCAAGTTTCGAATATTCCGGCGAAGGTGGCACAGATAGTTTATTGTTGGTGGGCCAAGGATATTCCTGATCTGCACCCGAACAGAATGATTGCTGAGAATCCGAAGACGACGGGCAATCACACGACTTTTTTTTCTTTTTCTTTTTCGCTTTCTTTTCTTTCTTTTCCTTACCTGTTGGTGTCGAAAGCGAACTGGTACATGAGGGTGGACAGAATTGTTCTTCAGCGCCAATCATCTTGAACTTAAGATTAGGTGGAGGGGGAGGTGGTACCATTACAGGGCATTCTCTTTTCCTCATGCAGGGGTTGCTTTGCTGTTGGGTCAACATTGGCGCAATAGAAGCACGAGCCGGACACGGCGACTGATGATCTGGTGTATTAAATTCAGAAGGCCTTTTGATAAAATACTCGGCAGAACAACCTTGCTTCTTTGGGGGTTCTGGACAATTTTGTATCGCCTCCGGGTTCCCCTCCTTGCATATTACGTTCTTAAGACACGGTGGAATGTTGATAGGAACACAACATTCTTCAGATTTTGGTTGTGGGCTAGGACACCTGGTTTGCGGTTTCTGATGGCAAGGGGAAAACTTCTTCGTCGGTGTAGTCATCCCGCCCGAATCAGGCTCATGCAGTTGAATCTCACAAGGCGGCATTTCCATTTTCGGGTGCTTCGGGCATTTCTGTTCGCTTCGGCACATCTTGCACACCGCCCCTTTGTACGCTATTATGCCTGTCACTTGTTGGGACTTGTTTGGATCATAAACGTCATAGTCTTGGAGTGAGACGCGTTTTGAGTTGCACTTCTTTTTGTTCGGCTTCTTCTCAGCACAGGACGATCGTCGTGATTCTACTTCCGGTGGCGACTCACAACAGCGACTATCTTCGTCATCTGAGGCATCCCTCCACTTAGCTTTGTTACTGCAAGCATAGGTTTTCCGTTTCTTAGCAACTTCCTTCGAATCTTTAGGCAGCACCCTTATGTTAGCATTTTCTGGACGCTTGTCTTGTTTTACTTTGCTGTAGAATATGTTACTGTTCACTTCGTCCATGAAACGGATGAAGGATGGACGGTCTGATTCCATTTCGCTAGAAGACGTTGTGCCGGAAGTCCGACTTTCAGCGTACAGATTTGGACAGGACCTAGAACCTATCCCAAGTGCTAGTGGAGTTACGCAATTCTTTTCAGAACTACATTTTATCTTAGAATTACTGCGGGTTGAGGAGTAGAGGTCTATGCCCAGCGGCAACCACTGGCGGTAGTAATCTTGCAAGTAGCTTTCAGCAAATTCGCACTTCTTTGTGGGGCTGAAAGTCTTAATGCCCGGAACTTCTTGGGAGTAGTTGTCTTTCATTTTCAGTCTGAAATTTATAGACACTTAAACATTGCGTTTGCAAATTTATATTACCTATTACAAATGATGCGATTTTTATTTTATACCAGTGGACCACAGCTTAAAAAATATTTTAAGGGAATTGGCATTGTTAATTTTTTGTAAGTTGTGCTTTTAACACCTTTATTTGATAAAATGGACTATTTCAAGCATCCAATTTGAATATTATGCTTTTACGTAGCTTTGTTTATTAATAATAATTATTTTTTCGCTGTTTGATATTTTGATAATTTTGGCACGATACCCAAACAGTTCGTTCAGCAATAAAAGAAACGCTTTTTGTCTATGGTTTTGTCTATACATCAACGTCATAGATCTGTGAATGTGTGTTTCAAGTCAACGTAAGCCAACGTTCAAGTGTTCGAATCTCTCCGCTTAACTTTTTTGTAGCAAACATTTAATGACCGATTCTGCCAAAAAACCGGGTTGTTAGGTCGAACAAAGGTCAAAAATACTTTGACAAAAATATCTGTAATAGTAAAGTATTTTGAAATATGACAAGATAAATCGTATAATTGGTTGTTTTCCTCCAAATGGTTTTCAAATTGGAGCATACTTAAAAAAGTGAACAATGCCAATCGTCTGTTTTCTGACGTGATGAGTAGGATGAAATTAGTGACAAGTACTTGAGGTATTTTATCTTTACCCGCAGTTGTAGTGGTGATGTTTTTTACCATGAGGTAACCCCTTGCTCGTTTACCTGCCTTGTTGCATAAGACACTGAGTACCTTTCACTCAGTATATCTTAAACCAGTAAAATTCGTAGCTAAGAGAGAAACTAACAAGAGTTCTAGTCATCGTTCGCGAGATACTTAAGCATACTTACATAGGTTTCATTTGCGTAATTATTCCCACTCCAATAACATCGTATCTCTTCGGAAAAGATACACGACTGCCTTGGATCACCACGTCCCTTTGCGGAGGCCGTCTTTTTATAACGGTTTCCAGAACCTTTGCTTCATTGTTCTTACTATCTTTAACACTGACTGTGACGCTAATTTCATTGAATGCGCTATCTGTTACTTTACGGTTAGCGGTTTTCCTGATATCTGATTTAGATTTTAACGCTTCATACTCCACTATTTTGTAAACTTCTTCATCGCTAATCCGACAACGATGTTCTTCGCTGTTTGTTGAGTCTGAGAAAAAACCTTTTGGTATGTCGATTTTCAGAAAGTCCGAACTCTCTTTGTTGTTAAGTTTGCTAATATTGTTTGAGTGAAGCACTAATTCTATTCTACGCGAAAATGTTCTCGCCGTGTCTATAGCCCATTTGTTTTTAGAAATTGCCACTGCAATGCTCTTTGAGATGTCTTTTGATGATGGATTGTTATTGTTAATTGGTATCATCAATGGACTACATGTTATGGTTTTGGGTATCATCCAAGCTTCTATGTTATGTTGGAGAAAGTTTACCCGTTTTTTGGTCGATGTGTCGTAGTCGCGGGTTGTCGACGTAGCACTTTTAGATCGTCTAACTATTCCCGCATCTTTGTACACAGTGTCCATGAGTTCAAACACCGTACTGCTGCTTGTGGTGTAGGTATTATTGTTCCATCTTATCTTCGCACTTTCATTAGACTCGGAGCTATTAGTTATGAATTTACTAACCCACGCTTTGCAAAAAACTTCTTCGTATTTTGCAGCGATGACTTCCTGCTTGCTCGGTACTTTAGGATTACGTCTAGCATTGGACTTCTTCGGTGTTTTATGTACTAGCGCATCTTTTATTTCACATCTGTTAGCTGTCACACTCTTTTTATTTCTGCTCGGCGTTTGATCGGCCTGAGTCTTGCTCTTATCCTTTCTTTTGAAGAAAAAGAACTTTTTGCCCTGAGATTTCTTCTCTTCTTTACAATCAATTTGCTCCTTCGTTTTAGATGCATCCTGTGCTTTAGGCTGTGGCATTTCAGACGGATTTTGGCTTTCATCCAAATTAATTTTCTTACTCCATAGTCTGAACATGCTTAGCACGCCTTGATTGTAACCACTTTCGTCGTCCTCCGTCACTGGATCACTTTCATGCTTAACAGCATCCAACTCTTTAGGTGGATCTAGATTTGGTGGGCTATATGGCTTGGAGACATAATACGACCTTGCTACAAGAGATGGCGGATCTGATGTTACAGAAACATCTTTGTGACTAGGATCTTTGGGGCTCGGTTTTGACACTACCTCGTTCTTTGTTTCTTCCTTCCTATGGCCTCGCCGGAGCGCTTCAAATCGCTTCCTCAACAACGAAGTGCTCTTGTGTACTGACTTACTTTTAATTTGCTTAGACGTCGATTCAAAAAGCTGTTGCTTCGTTTTTGATTCAAACATGTGCCTGTATTCTCTTTCCATTTTATTTTCCATAGGATCAACTAACCCTTGACTCAGCTTATTAGTGCTAGAAAGTTCTAAATTATGGATATGTTGGATTAGAGAATCTGAAGAAAATTGGTTATCTGTCTCTTTTTTAGCTACGCAAGATTTGCTTTTAGGTTTCATAATTTTAGATTTGTATTTAGGTATCTGACCCAAATCATCTGTATTATCTGCAGTATCTTCATTGGAGATTTCGTTTACTTCTGATTGTACTTGTGGCGTATTAGAAATAGTATGTTTGTCTTCTGCAATATTAACTGTATCATTATTGTGGTCACTTGATAGATGCATTTCAGAGCCAGTGACAGCATTGCAACACTTGATAATTGGTGACAGTTTCTCGTCTACAATTCCAGTTGGTTCCTCTATGCCACCTCCGACGCATTTCGACGATGTTCTTTTGGAACCATAGTAACTTTCGGCCTCTTCTACAGATCTTCCTTAAAAGAGAATTGACTATTGTAGCGATTTTTGGCAGACCAAGTTTAAAAAAAGCTTCTGACTTTTGATGCATAAAATCAATTTATCAAATGTCAAATCTAGAGGGATGAATCATACATTTTCACAGCAAGTGATTTTATACCTTTTAAGTTTGTAACATTTTATTTTATCCTACTAATATTATAAACGCGAAAGTTTGAGTATGGATGGATGGATGGATGTTACTCTTTCACGCAAGAACGGCTGGATGAAGTTTGGAACATAGATAGAGTATAGTCTGGAATAACACATAGGCTACTTTTTATCCCGGAAAATTGCGTAATTCCTGCGGGATAGCGATAAACGAATTCTATGCAGACGAAGTTGCGGGCAACAGCTAGTAAGATATAAAATAGACCTCCGGAGTACCTACTGTGGTAAATTGGTATCACATGAAACTTACGATCACGTATGAAATAACTAGAGAGATCAGCGCTCCCAATTCCTCTGTCTTCGGTATCGGGCAGGTACACCCTCTGGGTCTTCCGCCGGTTCAACGCTTTGATGCTGCCCACGCCAATGCCAGTGCTGGAGCCGGTCTTCACTCCATGGTAAGCGTAGATATGCTTCGGGGTAGTGTTGAAGTACCTTGGCTGCAACGAATAACATAAAAAAATAACATAACCTATAAAATTAAATTTTTAATACAATCTTTTTTGCTGCCTGTTCTTTAGTTGGCTGAACTTGCATTGTCATCTATCTTGCATAATGTATACTAAAAGACAAGTGGTCCCTCACTTAATGCCCCTATCTACTCAAAGGTTAACTGGTAGAGATCCCTTATAGGGATAAGTTCGCCTTTGTGCATATATTTAATGTCTTTTTTGTGATTTGTGTCTGTTTCTGTATATTTGTACAATAAAGCATTTACTTACTGACAAGTCGATCTGATAAACCGTTGAAGAGTTCCCTACTGCGAAGACGGCTTAGACGGTGGGTCACCAGAATTTTACTAACAGATTATTGCGGGTAGGACCTCGTGTAAGGCCCGTCCGGATCGCTGCCACCGTCTTACTCGCTAATCCTGCTGCCAAGCAGTAGTGCTTGCGCTACTGCGTTCCGGCGTGGAGAGTACTTAGTCAGTGAAATTACTGGCACAAGAGGTATTCTACAGATTGGTACAGATCAACGCATCTGCAATCTTCTAGTGTTGCGGGTGTCCATGGTTGGTGGTTTGGTGGTGCTCGCTTACCATCAGAATACCCACTCGCTCGTTTTCCTTCCTTGTCGTATAAAAAAAAGTATTTTCGTTGGGCTTATGTAAACATAATTAGGTATGCCAAATTTCACGTCAATCCGACCGCTGAAAGTCGGTCAAAGTTCACCGGAACATGTGAAACTAAATAAAACCTTGTCAAAACCATTAATCGAGTACTCGATTACGAAGACTGACATCATTTTTGAAAAAATAGCCGATACTCTTCAAACTGCCTCACCGACTTTTACCAAACTGCTAAGAACCACTCCAAGGAAACTGACTTTTTTTATGTATATAATAGGGGGCAAATCAGCAGACGGGTCACCTGATGGTAAGCAATCACCGTCGCCCAGGGACACCTGCAAGACCTGGGGAATCACAAGCGCGTTGCCGGCCCTTTGAGGAACAGGAAGGCTCGCTTTTTAAAGATCCCTAAATTGTACCGCTCAGGGAATGTTGCAGCAGGAATTTGGTTCCAGCTCTTTACCGTACGACTTTCGAATGAAAAAAAAATCGCATCGAAATCGTCGACAGACACACAGATATCGATGTCAAATTCAATCTTACAAGACATTTTCTACGGAATGAGATTATTACTTGTGGTCCCACTGTTTCCCACTGTTAAAAAAATCCTCAGTTGAGGTAGTAAAATTAAGTTCGGTCGTTAGGTATCGTCGATGGCGTTAAACCTGCGGTGCTGATGCTGATGTGTCGTTGGAGTCTAAAAGGTTAAAACAGTGGGACCACGAGCCCGTAGTGACGTGAGCTCCCGATATTTTGCACACATGTGAGTGATGATGTGATCCTTCCGACCGATTTCGGCCATGGCGACCACTTCGACTCCTAGTTAGTATGACGCTCATGCGCCCGAAGATGGCTTATATAGCCGGTCTTAGCGGTGAAACCTCGCGCACAATGAATGCACGTGAGCACCCCGTTGACATAATGGTAGCGAATGGTAACCGGCTGGCGAGTCTTCAGTTCATCGCGTTTAGCGTCGAGGTCAACTAAACGGTGCTCCTCGAACTCGCGAACCTTGTCCTGCACCTGCGCCATTCAGAGCGCTGTGCTGCGAAACCCTCCCACTGAGAAGGCTCGATGTCGCATCTTTTCAGGTTTTGCACACAGTTGCATGCATAACGTGTAGACTCATCAAAATTTACATCCCGTAGAAAATATTTACCGTGGACCGTTTAAAAATATTAGGTACTGCACCTTATGATTGTGATGTTTCCCATTGGACATTTTGCAGGTGCATACTGAATCTTGTCTGACATTGACTTGGCACGCGGTGTCTTGAGTCCTCACATACCACTCACAATCTCCTACTAGATATCCCCCACAACTTCTGTATTCACTAAATTCATTAGAATAGGGACCGGAGGGGCGCTGGGACACATTAACACCTTTGTTCTCGGTCATTTCTTCTTATTTATCATCATTTTACACTTTTTAAGCATTTTTCGGTATGGTTTTATCTGAAACTGTAATTTCGAGGTTTACAAGATTTTGATAAGTCGTAAAACATCATTTGAAAAGTTAAATAGTCAATGCGTAATTACAATGCTTAGTCACTAGAATGACTTGGAGATTTTTAGCTATAGTTGGTTTAAAAGTTAACTGTTGAAGCACAGTCTGGGTATAGAGGATTCTGTGTGATAGTGTGAAGTTCTGCGTGACGTTTTCAGGAGTCTTACATATTATTAATTAGTGAATTTTAAGTCTGAAATTGTTGCGTTAACGGTCCTTGGGAAAATTGTGGGAAAGAGGTGACAGCGAATAGGTATTTGAGCCGCGGGAAATTTGCAAATGGTAGCAGTCGCTGTAAGTTTTAAAAATGTTTCAGCCGCTAGCAGTCTTAAGGCAAATATTAAGCGTAAAATAACGGAATCTAATATTTTTATAACTTTTAATTGTACTTACCGTATTTTAAATTACTTTATCAAACTTCGCACTTAACTAATTTATCATTTATTTTTCTTTTTCCCAAATTCTCGAGGGTTTTAGTCGTGACAGAATTGACGACGACAGTTCACCGTCATGATATTTCCTGCCAGATTTTCATTTATGAATCATCAAAAAGTATTTTCGCGTCTCCGTCACGATTGACTTTGACAATATTCTTTTGCGAGACGTTTACCGTTTTATATGAATTTATTTGTATTTGAAAAAACTAACAGTTTTCTGGTTCTGTAAACTTGAATGCATCGCTGGAAATACTGAGTATCTCATGGTACGTTATTGACATCTTTTTTTCTATCTGGCGCTTTGGTTTTTGCTAAATGTGTAGATTTAGATCAAACGAAAGTATAAGCAAGATCTATTAAGATTTCTTGTGGTAAACTGTGACTAGGATTTTCTAAAGTATTCTTTCATTGGCAGTTATTATTGTCTTTTTTCTGGTTTATAAACTCTTAGTGCAAATGAAAGAAAATATTATTAATTTATTATACACACTTCGTGTACATCCATTTGCCATCTATACGCCCATAATCTTGCTAAACGTGAACTGGTCTTGTCACCTTAAGCCCTGTCTACCCCGTAAGGGATAAAGACGTGATTTGTGTATGAATGTATGTACTTCGTGTATGCAAATAATGCTCCTCTTGCAGAGGTCCTTCTTTTGTCTAATCCCACCTTTGATGACGCAAAAACACGTTGCTTTCATTTCAGAAGTTCCTTATCCTCTTATGAAATCAAGCGATCGGCACGAAATAGTCAAAATTAATATAACTACGCACACGTATAAAGAAGAAAAAAACAGTCCGAACAAGATGGACCGACACACATGCAAAAACAATCCGAACACAAAATTCATATGCTCTATCTGCTTGAATACGAAACTTGACGAAGAAAAGAATCTCGAATGTATAAAAAAGAAATCTAAATCCTGTCCCATTTGCCAGAAAACTTGCGATGTTAGCGTTAGTTATAATAAAAACGATAAAAACAAAAGAGATAAACCGAACATAAAAAGAGTTGACGAAATAAGCACTAAGCACATACAAACTTCTAGAACTGATGTCACGCAAGGACTAAATCTATTAAACGAAGTGTTAACAGTTTTTCAAAGTAAGAAACAATTGTTTATACAGAAAGACAAGAATGCCAAGACTGTTATTGTCAAAGATGCCAGCATGTCGACTGATGACGTAAACATCTACAAACCTAGACTGACAGTGAGCAAAGTGTTTCAATTCTCTATAGACGAAGGGAACGCCAGTAACAATGGTATGTTTTCCATAATCAACTCCTGTCAACCGGAGTCCAATAACTCCCAGAATTCCATAGATCTGATAAAACACAAATCATCTTCAATACCCCAAATGAAAATGGACGAACTGAAAAACTCTTTGAAAGAAAAAACTAAATCGAAAGACGCTATTGAAGAAGTTAACAGGATGTTTGCTACAGTTAAAAGAGACGATAAAAACGATAAAGGGAACAGGCCTATGATTAGAAACGGACCTAGAGTGTTGCCAGTTGTGAAGACAAATACGTTTGGTGATCCAATGCAGAATAAATCTGAAGATATAATTACTGATCGTAGTGAATCAAGACCAAGCTGCAAGTGCTGTGAGACCAACTTTTATCTCTCAAGTGGGGACTCCTTGGGCAAGCAAGAGTGTTGCCACCAAAAAGAAGATGACAGATGTGAGAAAGCTTATGTCGTATGCTCTCACTACAGCAACCATAGACGAGAAACGCAAAAGCACGTGCCTATCTGCGAGAGATGTAGGATCATGCAGGATGATACCTCGGAGCAATATTGCGGTTATTTGTAATTAATTTATTGAAGTCTTGAATAAATTTAATGATAGATATTAGTTTATTTATTTTAGTGAGTTACTCGGGTGTTAATTCAAATTAACAGTTGACAGTATATTTTGATACAATTTTATTATATTCAAAACGCAGCGCTACTGAACGCTGCCATAGTTTGAGCAGGACATGTATCTTCTCTCTCTTTCAGACTCTGACGACAAATATTGTAACGAAAAGACGTATTCAACGCCTCTCTCTATATAAAATTCATGTAAACTACTGTTACTATGCGAATTTTTGTCGCCAAGCATCATCTGTTTGAATGATGTATTGTGTCTGTACGACACAGTTACAAACTCCCTTGGAACATCTACTGCTCACCAGGGAAGGGACAGGGGAGGGAGAAAGAAATATAGTTTCCTAAGAGCACATTTATTTGTAAAAGAGAAAGATTGTGAAAAAACTAAAGTTTTTATTAAAGTAACAGTAATTAATTAACGGGTACCTAGTATTTAAATGTGGCTAGAAAATAAAACTAGAAATAGAAACTTTCTGAAGACAGCTTGTTCTTATCGCCTCTGAAACAAAACATGAGTATAAGACAAGTTTTGACATTAAAGTTTTAAGTCCAGTATAAACTTGCAAGAAAATTGGACAAAATGGTGAGTGAACGTTATGCAAATTGGAGATTATGGACATTGGTGGAATCGCACATTCGATGACAGAAGTCTCAGTGAAATGGACATTCGACCAATTAGACTTTTGACTACAGTTTGACAACAAATATAATGCGCATCGGCAGTATTCGTTTGCGCAGAGAAGCGCAGACCAGTTTCCGATGGTAGCCGAACGTGTAAATAATCTATGGCGGCATTGGCGCACGGCCCGGCCGCCATGTTGGTACGAAATCGATCGACCAATAACAGCGCCAGAGTTAAGCGCGCGTGAATTCTATTTTATCATTGGTGTATCGTAATTTCCCGCGTTACTAAAATTGGTCTACTGCGCAGGTACATCGTGGAGCATTATTTTTGCTGTCAAACTGTACCTCATCTACGAGCTATAACGTGCAACAGTTACAGTTACAGTTCGCAGGCATGAGTATCCGGCTTTTGTCTTTATCAGTTACCTGTTGCAACCATGTTTCATCCGACACCTCTCCATCTTTTCGCTGTGGGCCCTCTCCCAGTCGCGTGGTGAACTTTGACTGAAAAACAACCATTTAATCTTCAAACAATTAATTTCCACAGATGTTACTTAGATGTAAAAAGCCGTGGTAAAATGGTTTGACCAGTGGCCTCTCCGGAAACTTCCTTTTTGTTACCAAAATCCTTTGGTTCGTGGTAACAAAAAAGGAAGTTTCCATAGATATAAATTGCGACATTTTGGGAGACTATGTTAGGCTCAGTTTCATTGACCTGTATTTTTTTGCAAATCGGAGTCGCTGATGAGGCGTATTGCAAACTTTTTGAGAAATGCTCAAACTCATAGAACAAAGCCTATATACTCACTCATCTAATCTCAAATCAAAAAATGGCTCCCCGCTGACTCGGTCATTCTTCAAACTCTTCGTATCAAACTCCTTCGTCAGCACCCTCTTCAGCATGTTAGAAGAGTCCACAAACTTGCACATACACTCATTAAGCGTCTGCATTTTGACCAGCAACTCATTTTTGTCGCAAGCTTCCGTCGGACTGTTGATCAGCTTCTCCAGTTCCGTCGTTATCATCTTGCAGTTGTCTCTCAAATCTATGTTCTCAGTGTTAGTTGCTGCGTGTTTTAAAATTTTAACTTTCGGCGCCACGGTCTCGACAATGAACTCTCCTTCTTCCAAGTCGTCTTGAGGTTTGTAGTAAGGTTGTTTCAGGCCGTACATGTCGTGGGATACGTCATCGCTTAGACCGTCTTTTGTTTTCGCCATGACCAACTTGAGAAGTTTGTCCATGCCGATTTTGTGGTCGTTCAGAAGATGGCGGTCGAGGACTGTGATTCTGAAATTTTAATACGTTCAATTATTTAGAAAAACGCATTTATTTTATCTATTTTGTTGTACGTGGACAATCAGGGATCGTCAAGGATTTATTTAGTAGTTACTCAATACTACTCGTGTCTCATTAGGGAGGTCTAGACCATAACTTACCTATCAGCTTCAAAGGTGCATAAATGGCAGACGAAGGTCTCCTTCCCCATTTCTTTCTCCACTACGGCACTCCTTTTCGACAGAAGCGGCGAGTCTTCTTCTTTAAAGGCCTTCGAAGTACACTCGCTTGGCACTGATAGGTCCTTTAAGAAAATATTGACATATAGACTAGATAAAGTCCTAGGACTTAAAATGGAATTATGCTCGCAGCAAACGCGATTGGCTCCATTCGCCTTTTGTGATGCGAGCTGTTTGGTGATAATCATCGTCTGGGGCCACACCCACTTTGCTTTTAAAAGAAAAAATATGTCTGACTATATTTCATTATTTATGTGTATTAGAATTTTGAATTAAGTTTTATGTTTTGATTGTGGTTACACAAATACATAGGTACATAAATCACGTCTTTATTATTTACGGTGTAGACAGAGTCTAAGCTAACAAGACCTAAAGGCCACGCTTAGCATATTGTGGGACAGCATTGGTGGAAAGAGGAATTAAAATTGTGATGAGTTGCTAGCCGCATCGCCTTTAACATGGTTCCTACGATTTTCGCACGTTCCCTCGATGGACTTTTACCATCTGCGCGGGAAGAGAAGCAGCTGCATCTGGTACATTCTATGTTTTATTTGGACTTTGCCAACTGATTGTTTCTGCATTTCTGACTGTTTTTTTAAATATCACAATAATTTAATTAATTTTGATTCCACTTTCCACCTATACACCCTCAATCTTGCTATTGTGGCCTGTAAGTACCTGTTACCTTAGGCTCTGTCTGCCCCGTAAGGGATAAAGACGTGATTTGTGTATGTATGTACATTCTTTATCTTCTACTTATAATATTTATATTCGACAAAATGTATACCCGGCACTAAAGATTGCACGGTCTTTGGAAAGAAACAATAGGCGTCATGTAAGTTAGAGCAAGACAACGCTCTACGAAGCCGAAATTAGCCGATAAGACCGATGTGCAATCTTTCTAGCCGGGTAGTGTACATTGCCAACCTCCCCGGCCTCCTCGGGGTGCGCGAAGAGCGTGCGGCTGCGGCAGATGCGCGCGCGCAGCCGGTCGAACAGCCGCGTCGCCGACGACGTCCGCCCGACCACTGGCGACCACGAAACATTAAGCGCCCCGTAAACGATCAAATTTGTTTGACAAACTTGCTTGTCAAACTTCCCGTTTTCATCAAACATAAGCGTTAAGCGCCCGGTAAACGATCAAATTGTTTGTCAAACTTTACGTGTTTGTCAAACAATTTGATCGTGTACGGTGTTTGAGGCGTTTGTCAAACAATCTACGTGTTTGATGCGATTGATGAAAATCTGGATTGATGTCGAGTTTGACAAACAGGTTTGAACGTGTACGACGGTGTTTGTCAAACAAGATCTCGGTAGAAGAAGTTTGACAAACAAGTTTGTCAAGCAAGTTTGACCGTTTGTGCGGGGCGCTGTAACAAATTTGTTTGATATTTGGTTTGATCGTTTACGCTTATGTTTGATGAAAACGTGAAGTTTGACAAGCAAGTTTGTCAAACAAATTTGATCGTTTACGGGGCGCTTAAACGATCAAACCAAATATCAAACAAATTTGTTAAAGCGCCCTGCGCAAACGGTCAAACTTGTCAACTTTGCGGCATTCAAACGCATCAAACACTTAGATTGTTTGACAAACGCCTCAAACACACCCGTACACCATCAAATTGTTTGACAAACACGTAAAGTTTGACAAACAATTTGATCGTTTACCGGGCGCTTTACACGCGTAAGCATGGATTAAACCAGTGGTACTCAACCTTATATTTATACGGGCCACAAACGCGTTTTAGCCAGTGTCGCAGCAAAAATTACTTAGGGGTAGGTTGTGTAGAGGTAGGTAACTCTAGCCGCACAGGTGCCGCGAAGAGGGAACCCCATCCCGGGGTGGTCGTGGAGCGTCGCGGTGACACCGAGTGCTCCCGTAACGCCTCACATACGACTGAATAGGGAATCCGTGTGGTTTTTAGTGGGTATGCCTGCCGTTGCGCGGGAGAGCCTCACATACCCCCGGTAAACCCGTACCGGGCGGATGCATAAGGCGCATTTTCCACACCATAAAAAAAGGTAACTAGCCGGGCGGGCCGCAAGTTTGGTATGACTGGATTAAACTGTCAATATTATCGTGATACTGGTATGTGAATATATAGGGCCGTGGATTTAATGTGACGGCCAGTCGAGCTATCCCAACCACCTGCCAAAACAGTGAGTAAAAATTTTGAAACCTTGTAAATTGCCTGGATGAATTGATTCTTGGTTGCCTGGAAAAGAGCGCTCTGTAGCGAAAAGTCCGCCTATTACTTACCTAGTAACCTCTATGTACCTGATGTATTTTGCTTTTTTCTGATGTATTGTAGCTATTGTATCAATGAAAATTAGAAATTTATTAGATGTTATTTATACTTACGTTTTATTTCTCTGTCTTGCTTAGTGTCGAGAGAAGACTGCATGGTTCGGGGCATGGTGTGGCACTTTTCCTAAAAATGAGCCGTATTTATCATTGAAAACTGTGGATGAGACTGACACGGGACCGGGAAAAGTGGCGTGAAAATGAAGAGGCCTTTACTCAACAGTGGGCGAATGAGGGCTGATTAGATAGATTTATCATTGGACTATGGCGGCAACACACAATCATAGATTTTTGATTATTGGTTTAGTTCCCGTGATCCCACTGTTATTAAAGATGTCGAAATACTCTCCACCATACGGTCGAAAGCTCCGCTTCTGCGGGGTTCTAATGTCTATTCGGTTCGCCCTTCGGGCATTTGAAGTTACCTAACCTAATTTTACTATCTCTAAGAATAAATGCAGTAGAAATGAGAGCGTTAAGGAGTATGGAAGGTGTATCATTGAAAGATAGAATCAGGAACAATGTGATAAGGGAACGTGCTGGTGTGAAAGAGGATATAGTGACTAGGATAGAAAAAAGTATGCTTAGTTGGTTTGGGCATGTAGAGCGGATGGATGAAAGTAGACTAACTAAACAAATCTATATGGGGAGTGTGAATGGTTACGTTGGGAAGGGGAGGCTAGACGGACGTTCCGAGACCAAATAGGAGACGTTTTGGAAAAAGGTCAGGTCAGGAGTACCCGAAACCGACGAGCATGTATGAAGAGATTGATGACTGTGGATGAAGCGAAAGAAATATGTCAGGATCGTAGCAAGTGGAATAAAGTAGTCTCTGCCTAACCCTGTGGGAAAGAGGCGTGACGGTATGTATGTATGTATGTAATGAAATGACGATTTTTATAACGCACACACAATCTAGTCTTTATATCCCTTACTGGGTAGACAGTGCCAAAGGTGCAAGACCTACAGGCCACGTTTAGCAAAATTATGGGCATATAGGTGGAAAGTGGAAATCTATTTTATAACAGTGGGACCACGAGAGCTAACTTAATGTTTAACGGCGTAACTATTGGGTGCCCGTGGCAGGACTGGCAAAGGCCACGGTTCCCTACCTACGGGGGCTCCTGAACTGGCTGGGCCTAGCCGGCACAGAAGGGAAGTTGTTCCTCTTATTATTGAGATCCCCATCTGATGAACTTGCCACGGCAGTAGCAGTTACCCCGGTTTACGACACTGAAGATGGCCAAGGCCTTTTGGGCGTACCTTTAGCAGAGCATCGTTGTCGGGGTAGCTGAGAGGGCAGGGACCTTCGTGATGCAACTGCTGGTGCATCAGCAGGGCGCTCTCGAAGTTTGAGGAGAAACTACATTGCGGACAGCTGGGGAAAAGTACAGGCTCAGTAGCTAGTCACTTCGGTAACCAAGTGCAAAGTATAAAACCTCATCGGCATTCTTTAGAGATCGTAGGAACATCCACATTGTGTCATTGCTGTTCAACATTATTTATAATCCTTCTGTCTGCTCCTTGTGTATCTTATTTCGAGCGATTTAGCTACTTGGCTGCTTAATACTAATCTCCTTTTTCATCTTCCAAAACTTATTCCAAATCCTTCACAGTTCACTCTGCTAAGCTGTGGAATCGGTTACCGACCTCCATCAGGCAATCTGCCTCTTTGACGTCATTCAAGGAGGGCTTGAGGAAGATGTGGCTCACACCTTAAATACTTACTTACACCAGATTTGCAGACGCAACGACATGCGAAAGTAAATTTGCTATTAAAAATAGTTTGGATCACATATCAGATATACCATAGATATAATAATGAAAACAAGTGTGACAACTTTTTACCACTAGTATGTATACAGGACAACACTAATGCACATAGGCGAACTTATCCCTAAAAGTGACCTAAAATTAACCTTTGAACGAACATGGTATTAAGCAAGAGTAGACATACAGAAAAAGTAAAAGAACTGATCGAAACCAAAAATAATCCTAAATGCCAAGTTTTAAATAAAGTAAGATATTATTATAATAACATACATATACACAAATCACGTCTTTATCCCTTACGGGGTAGACAGAGCTTAAGGTAACAAGACCGGCCACGTTTAGCAAGATTGTGAGCGTATAGGTGGAAAATGAAATCAAAATAGTGATGGGTTGCTAGCCGCATCGCCTATAACATGAATCCTATTTTCGCCCATTCCCTCGATGGGCTTTTACCATCTACGCGGGAAGAGAAGCAACTGGTACATTCTATGTTTTTTCTTTGCTCCCAGACCAGCATGGAAGTCATAATCTATACATATAAAATTCAAAGTCCTGACTGACTGACTGACTGACTGACTGACTGACTGACTTAACTATATATCAACGCACAGCCCAAACCACTGGACTTAGAGACTTGAAATTTTGCACATAGATACCTTTTACAATGTAGGCATCCACTAAGGAAGGATTTTTGGAAATTCCCACGGGATAAGGAAAAAACGGGAATTATATATTCGACTCCGAGTGACGCTATT
Source organism: Pandemis corylana (assembly GCA_949127965.1). Classification (NCBI taxonomy): domain Eukaryota; kingdom Metazoa; phylum Arthropoda; class Insecta; order Lepidoptera; family Tortricidae; genus Pandemis; species Pandemis corylana. The sequence continues at coordinate 5,625,387 of OX421877.1, forward strand.
TCAGTAACTATAATAACTAGACTCTTCAAATTTGATACAAAAGTAGGTGATTACAAAACGAAGAAACTAATTTCAGCATATTTGGAAATTCCCACGGGATAAGGAAAAAAACGGGATTTATATATTCAGTTAAACGAAATCCTATCTATATATATATAATTCAAAGGTGACTGACTGACTGACTGACATAGTGATCTATCAACGCACAGCCCAAACCACTGGACGGATCGGGCTGAAATTTGGCATGCAGGTAGATCTTATGACGTAGGCATCCGCTAAGAAAGGATTTTTGGAAATTCTCACGGGATAAGGAAAAAACGGGAATTATATATTCGATTCCGAGTGACGCTATCTCAGTAACTATAAAAAGTAGACTCTTCAAATTTGATCGGCGTTTACGAAAGATGGGAAGTGTGAAAGTGATATTGAAAGAAGAGTGAATGCAGGAAACATGGTAAATGGGGCGCTGCGCGCCTTTGTGAGCAGTGAGAAGGTGTCGAAGAAGGCGCGTCTGGCTGTTCACAGAGGGGTGCTCGTTCCAACATTAATGTACGGTAGCGAGACTTGGGTATGGCAAAAGAAGCATGAAAGTAGAATAAATGCAGTAGAAATGAGAGCGTTAAGAAGTATGGAAGGTGTATCACTGAAAGATAGAATAAGGAACAGTCTGATAAGGGAACGTGCTGGTGTGAAAGAGGATATAGTGACTAGGATAGAAAAAAGTATGCTTAGTTGGTTTGGGCATGTAGAGCGGATGGATGAAGGTAGACTAACTAAACAGATCTATATGGGGAGTACGAATGGTTGCGTTGGGAGGGGAAGGCCTAGACGTACGTTCCGAGACCAAATAGGAGACGTTTTGGAAAAAGGTCAGGTCAGGAGTACCCGAAACCGACGAGCATGTATGAAGAGATTGATGACTGTGGATGAAGCGAAAGAAATATGTCAGGATCGTAGCAAGTGGAATAAAGTAGTCTCTGCCTACCCCTGTGGGAAAGAGGCGTGACGGTATGTATGTATGTATGTATTCAAATTTGATACAAAAGTAGGTGATTACAAAACTAAGAAACTTATTTCAGGATTTTTGGAAATTCCCACGGGATAAGGAAAAAAACAGGATTTATATATTCAGTTTAACGAAATCCTATGAGCTATAATTACTAGACTTAAAATTTGGCATAGAAGTAGGTGATTATAATAGTAAAATAATGTTTTAATGCTTTTTGGAAATTCCCACGGGATAAAAACGGGATTTATGTATTCAGTTCTACGGGATCGATTTTTCGTTTTACTGGTCGTATAAAATTGAAATTTGGCCTTCAATTTCCCTTGAGGAGTGTAGGGGAGCGCTACAAAAGGATTTCCCGAAATTCCTACGGGAACGGGAAAACCGGGACTTTTCGTTTTCTGGTTGCAGATAGCTGAAATTCGGCATGTATGTTGCTTCGGGAGTGTAGAGGAGCATTAAGAGAGTACCTACTTTCCAAAATTCCCATGGGAACGGGAAAAAAACAGGATTTTACGTTTTACTGGTCGTAGAAAGCTGAAATTTGGCAAGTGGGTTCCTTGGGGAGTGTAGGGGAGCATTATTAGATAATTTCCCAAAATTCTTCTTCTTCGTTCCCGTAAGAATTTCGGGAAATGCTTTATTTGGCGAAATTCTTACGGAAACGGGAAAAACGAAAAGCGGGGGAAAGTTGAAATTTGTCACGTAGGTTTATTCGGGAGTGTAGGGGAACACTAAGAAAGTATTTTCCGAAACGCCCACAGGGACGGGAAAAAACCGGATTTTACGTTTCCAGACGAAACAGCGAAAGAAAGAGACTTAACATTTATAACGTGTGTTTCTTTAAAAGTGTACTCCGAAAAAACTCCCCAAAATTTCCACGGGAACGGGAAAAAACTTATTTTTTCATTTTACAACTTAGCGCGTACGAAGTCGCGGGCAAAAGCTATTTAGGATGTATTTTAGGACAGCCCTATAGGTTAGGTTAGGTTTGTTTTATAAAAATCCTGCAATATTTACAGTTTCAGAAAAATTAAGGCAGCGGGGCAATGCGGGGGCTGGCTTGCATGCTTGCTTGAGTCCTTGCTTTGCATGCTTGCTTGCATGGGTGCTTACTTGCATACATGCTTGCTTGCACGCTTGCTTGCATGCATGCTTGCATGCTTGCTTGCATGGGTGCTTACTTGCATGCATGCTTGCTTGCACACTTGCTTGCATGCTTGCTTGCTTACTTGCTTGCATGCTTGCTTGCACACTTGCTTGCATGCTTGCTTGCCTGCTTGCATGCCTGCTTGCATGCATGCTTGCATGCTTGCTTGCATGGGTGCTTACTTGCATGCATGCTTGCTTGCCTGCTTGCATGCCTGCTTGCATGGCTGCTTGCATACTTACATGCTTGCATGCCTGTTTGCATGCCTGCTTGCATGCCTGCTTGCATACTTACATGCTTGAAGGCTTGCATGCCTGCTTGCATACTTGCATGCATGCTTGAAAGCTTGCAGGTTTGGTTGCTCGCTTGCTTAATTGCTAGCTTCTTTGAAATGCTCATGGTTCACGCGTGCGAAGCCGCGGGCAAAAGCTAGTAAACTATAAATAAATTGGTAGTCTTCTTTTTTTTTAATATGGCACTATCAATCGATGCGATGATTTCGCCAATGTCAAAGTAGTAAATACAGTATTCATAAATCTTGTTACAAAAATGTCGGGCTCTTAGCCAGCGGATAGTGATATCCCTCAGAATCTGGCAGGAAGTCACTAACCGATGCCCAGGGTGCACCGGACCAAGCACTGCTCTTCCGGCGGATCCAAAAACGAACCGCAGCTCTTAACCACATGCGGAGGTAACCCGACACCCTTACGTCGAGTAATGTATGCACCTACTGTGTGCATTTGCTGTGTACCTACCCAAAACTTCTACTAACTACCCTCGCAGATGACACAAAATTAAATTATAGTACCAAAATACTTACTAATAAGTCATAATAAATATGAAAAGCGATGAACAGGAACTATAAATAAATTGGTAGTCAAATGTGAAATCTGTCAATGTAAAAGGTTGTCATGACAGGTTAAATGTTTTTAAACTAGTAATCGAACGAGTTTATTTGTAAAGCAGTGATATATACTATATCTATGGTTTCTTTCATAGATACTGAATATAGTACCTAGTTAATAAATCGGTCATATATTGTAAACTCTTGCATGCTAGTCTGGGAGTCCCCTTTCCACCTATACGCCTACAATCATGCCAAGGTCTTGTTACCTCAGGCTCTGTCTACCCCGTAAGGGATATAGACGTGATTTGTGTGTGTGTGTGTAGTCTGGGAGAAAAGAAAAAACAGAATGTACCAGTTGCTTCTCTTCCCGCGCAGATGGTAAAAGCCCTTAGGAATCGTGCTATAGGCAACGCGGGTAACAACCCATCACTATTTTGATTCCCCTTTCCACCTTTACGCCCACAATCATGCTTAACGTGGCCTTTAGGTCTTGTTACCTTAGGCTCTACCCCGTAAGGGATAAAGACATGATTTATTTATGTACCTATGTAATAAATCGGTAACGGAAGAGAAACAGCATAGCTATATGGCTTATATATAAGCCTGATTAAAGGGGAGTGGGGAAAAATGGGTCTTAAGCAGATTTTTTAGCACAGAAATTGTTCTTGAGGCCAACAATGGATTGAATCAGGCGCTAGTTTGCGGTGGCTACTATTATGCATAGTCACAGTATATATATAAGCTAAAGCAGTAAGGAAACTACGAACAAATCGGTTGAAACGAAACACGCACACAGGCGCGCGCTTTACACGGCCCCTAAGCTGACCTCATCCACTCCGCTCAGGCTCAGGTCCGCTTAGGGGCCATGTAAAGCGTGCGCCTGTGTGCGTGTTTCGTTTCAACAGATTTGTTCGTAGTTTCCTTACTGCTTTAGCTTATATATATACTGTGGCATAGTCGACTAAAAAATTCCTTAACCACCCTAAATTTCAATGAGATTTGTATGGTTTAAAACGGCAACCAATCTTGCTTTATAAATATGAATAAAATAAATAAAGGTGCATAATTCTTTTTTTAAGTTAAATTATGAAAACAAACTAAAACTACAAAGTATCTGGTCGGGTCACGTTTAAATTAGTAAAAAGAGGTGTATTAAAAATGATTGTTTTAACAAAAAAATAAAAACAAATCTCAGACTCACTTTGGTCTCAAAATTTCACTCTCTCTCATCCTACTCTTCACTCTGTTTTCGGTCCTTCTTATTAATTTTATGCTTTATCTAAATCCTTTTAGAATGCGCGTTTTGTAAATTTTCGTTTTTTGCATAACAGTAATTATTTTGTTCTTTATTTTGCTGTTTGTTGGCTTCACCTGCTTTAAAAACTTAATATTAATTTCCTAATCAAAATGGTTGTTTGGTAGAAACCGCTTTTAAGCGATAAGGCAGTTAGTCTAATGCTGTTGTGGAGTCCAGTAACAATATTAGTATTGCAATGTAGATTTCAAATCACTTCTATGTACTGAAAGTGGGTGAAGTCTATAAAATAAAACAAGTTACAACGATACCTTATACGCTTTAATTCGTTTTATTACACAGGAAATTTGTTGGCAAAGTTGTAAAATCTATTTATAGGAATTTCGTCACGGGTTGAATTGTATGGCGGTGCCATTTATACTTACCTTCAAGAAGGGGCCATTGTCATGTCTTAACTTAAGAAACCAACATCCTACTGTATAAGTTACATTGGATTTGTGACCATAAAATATCTGGACAGAGTTTACAATGACACTAACAAAGTAGTTAAGTAGGCACACTTAAACAATCGCTAGAAAATTAACTTATCAACACTTAAGCACTACAGACATTCAAACGTGTGAAATCTTCATTTTTTTTCCAAACAAATCCTATACAATGACTTCTTTTTCTTCCATAGCGATAACTCCTTTGTATTTTTATCACGATTATTCTTATAAACCAAGCTATGTTTGCTGATTAAAAAGAAGCGCCATGCGAAAGGTAACTTTAGTTGGTTGGAATAGCAAGCGCTTAAGAAATAACTTAAGTGAGGTTAAGTTGGTCGGTTGAACAGCCTTTACTTAAGCCTGGTGCTGGCAACACTCTGTGGCGGGCAGGTAGTTGCGCGCGGGTAGCCGACGCCTTTGCACGTTTGTGGTAACAAAAACTCAAGTTATTTCTACACGCAAACATTCAAGGCTCCATAAAAACAACAAGAACGTTGATGACAACGCAATACGGACGACGAACTCGCATCCAGTGAGTCAAAATACGTTTTAAAAAGCAAAAATTCAACTCCAAACCAGTTTACAGAAGTACACAGTTATATAAAATCAACTTTTCTTTTGCAGGTAAATAGCGAGGTGTCTGTTTTTTGTGTTTTTAGCAAGTGTTTAATAGTGCTTTTTGGTCGTTTGTGTGAAATCGAGTGTCTTTGGAATCAGGTGAGTGGAAACTGAACCTTTTTGTGTACGCTTTCACTTCGTTTAGGGTTCAAATAACCAATCTGAGTCATTGCATAGCGCTCACTCGGCCGACACAACGAAAGGTGTTCGTACTTTGCATCGTCTAAATCACTAAGTGGCACAAGTTGCTTCAATATCGAGCCTTGTAAATAGCTATTACTTAAAAAGGGGGCTTGGGAAACAATTAGCATAATTCCACTTTCAAAATAAAAAGGTAAACTTTTTTTAACTGACATAACGGTTTTATAGTGTAGCGAGTAAACTACTTTGTTTTGGAGTCGTAAATAGCAACAATGACAGGTGTTTGTGTACATAGAATAATTAGTAAAGCTTTGTTAAAATGCGTTAGCATGACTTATAAGGAAGCTTGAACAGGTTCTAGTCGTAAGTAAGTTAGCTAGTACTAAGTTAGCCTACGCTAGTCTTTAGATTAAGAGCAAGCTTTGCTATGTGGGGTAATGTTAGCATCTTTATAAATAACTAGCTTTTGTCCGTGACTTCGTCCGCGCAGATAACGTCAGTGACGACATCTTTTTTTTTATAAAAAGTATCCTCTGTTACTTCTAATACCTCCAAGAGCACGTGTACAAAATTTCATGATGATCGGTTGAGTAGTTTTCGCGTGAAACCGTAACAAACAAACTTACATCCGCATTTATAATATTAGTATTTTAACCCATTATACATTTTAAACTTTATCTATGTATTTTAATACGTACCCCTAAGATTGTTAAGACATTGGATATTTGTTTTTGCGGTATCTCAAAGAAAGTAATTAAAAATATCTTAGGTATCAATTTATGTTATACCGAAAAGCAAGATGCAAATGCCAACGAATAATATATATCTATAGGAATTAAAATGTATTAAACTGTGATTAAACTAAATACGAATTTAAAACTAACCTTAAAATAAAATAATTAAAAAAGGAGGGGCCCCCGTGGCATAGTTCCACAGACGCTGGCAGCATTCCCCCTTTGGACAGCGATACTAATACGCTGTCCTAGGAAGCTGCCAGCTCTGCGGTCACCCGTAGCGTCTATTAGCATCTTCGAAATATCTTTGATGTGTACTCGTAGGTACCTATATTTGCACGGAAATATTATGAAGTAATAACGCATATTAAGCGTTATTTAATTTGTTCTTGTAGACTATTCAAACAAATTACTATCTACTTAACACTACCACATAATTTACATTATGCATATTTTTCTCGTTAGTTTTCACTTAAGTCATCGACATTGTAGGGTAATCAAGTTATTGTGAACACAAAACAGTTACTAGTTTTTTAACTAGCATGGCTACCCGCCAAACAGGATTTTATGTTCGAGCCATAGAAAAAACTGTTTTTGTTGCTTTACGTCCTCTGCAAAATGGGCGGACTAACTGACTCATCGACACCCCAAATCACGACTTAGATTTGTTATTAATATTGTGTTTAGGTGAAAAAGCTAAGTAGGTAAATGACCCGTTGTATGTGTTAGTAATGTGCCCGGCTAGCACGACAGGGCGCGACTCGATTAATGCTCGTCTCATTTACTCAAAGGTTTACTGGTAGAGATCTCTTAGAGGGAGCGAACGCCTTCGCGCATATATTTAATGTCTTATATTTAATTTCATCATTTAAAAAACATAAGTTCTCAACTCTAGTGTCATGTTTGATCTTGGGCCGGAAGACCGGAGTGCAGCAATCGTGATGTTTGTTGGATTTACCATTTTTTTTCATGAACCTCGCTTACTCGTCACGAGTTTACTCGCTTAAAAGTTCTTCTTCTTCTCTCCTCAATGGCGGCCATAAGGCTTGGGCCAATGTCAGTGTGGTAAAAATATAATTCAAAAATCTTGTGACAAAAATGTCGGCAACGTTGTACGGTAATGGTCAAAGACCCCTCCCCCCCTGTCGGGCTCTTAGCCAACGGATAACGATATCCCTCGGAGACCGCCAGGAAATCATTAACCGGTGCCCAGGGTGCACCGGAACAAGCACTGCACTTCCCTTCGGACGGATCCAAAAACGAACCGCAGCTCTTGATCACACGCGGAGGTAACCCGACTCGCACCCCCGCTTAAAAGTTTTACAAAAAGTTGATATGTTAGAGAATAAAGGGTTGTCAAATGAACTGTCTGTCAAACGATGCATCGATCATTCGTTCGTCGGCGAAACAGTAAACCTACATGCTCACTGTGTGAATGCGATAGCGTGCGTTAGACAACTCGCTTAGCCCTCTGAACTACATCAACCAATGGAATCCAACTCTTCCGCAGTCTGTCTGTCGTAACACGTTACGTGCCGGCGGAAACAGTTGAGTAATATAAACAAACATACAATTCGCGCACGCTAAAATATTACCCAGTTAGAAAAGTGCTTCCTTGTACATCCATCTGGGCGCTGTCATCCAGCCCATATTAAGGGCCTCTATTCGGCGCTGTAACGGCGCACTTCGTCATAGGTACGGCATAGGATTGGCATCACATTGGCATTCATGCGTCGAAAACACAAAGCCTCTGTTCGGCAAACGTTGCGCTGAAATTGCCAGCCGAATAAAATGTAATGCCCCTAAAATTGGCTAAGTAAAGTTTTTGGACGAGGTGCAAATTATATTTTTTTTCGACAGTCGACGTCTTAATAATCGAGGAACTGCAGCTCTTTTATTTTTATTCCCTATCATTAATTAGAAATAATTTTTTAAATGCTCGATATGACATTTGTGAGATTTAACGGCCGATAAGCTCTGTTGGCTAGAACTAGCTTGTAATAAAAAAAAAACTACGTCAACTGTTTGACATTGTCAAAAAATAATACCGCGGTTCTGTTTATTTGCGTTTGCGTGTAATCAGTGTTAGCAGTGTGTTTTTAATAATATTTCAACGACCTCAGCACAACCTCCGGCCTTTCGATATTGCCGCACTTCTCTTCGACCTTTGCACGATATTTTGGACTACGATTTCAGCTACTTTCCACGACTTAGGCACTGCTTCTTGGACTTTTGTACTTCCACACGAGTGTAATGGATTTGGACGATCCCCAAAGCACTGCAGAGGAAATTAAGTATTACAGGGATGTACTCCAATGCTTTGTACCGTCATATAAGAAGTATAGACGGGATTTTCCAAATATTTGAGCTTAACAAAGGCATTACAAGCGACTTGGTGCCAAGCTCTAGAAATGAACTGTCCGAAACGGAACTCATATAGTCGTATGTCTGTGAGGAACATATCAATGTGAGTATATTGCAGTTAATGTTGTTGTAAGAAATTAAGATTATTGAATCTAGTAAAATGCTTTTATTATATTTACAGATTGAGGAAGATTGCTACCAAAGTAAATCTGGCTAATTACACCTAAAAAATACTGCAAACTTGATATTAACCAAAGCATACCATGAGATTGTAAGTGTCAGCTAGGTGTCTTATTTTATGATTTGTAATTTTTCTTCATTATATTAATTAACAAGGTTATTTAAATGTTCAATGTGTTATTATGAATGTAAACACAGGATATTTATCCCTTGCCATTATTGTACAGTTAACTACAAAAAGATGTGAACAATTTATTCACCTTAGTTCATTGCTACGCCTATTGTTTTCTTTGGTGAATCCTCTCCTGTCTTCTTAAGGCAAAAAATTAAGTGTAAATTGGACGCTGATATGTACTTCGTTATGTGCTTATTTTTAGGAAATGTTGAATGATGAAAGCAGCCTAACACAAAAGATCTGGCTCAAAGCAGTTACTGCAACATACCCCTACCCTGGGACCGTGCCAGATTCAGAGGTAAAATTATGTACCTGTATAAAAAGAAAAATTAAGTGACAGATTGAGTGATAACAATTTTTCTATGGTAGGAACCAAAAACCCAAAATAGTAAAAATTTTGACAAAATTGTTAGTGTAAAACAATATAATAGCTAGTAGTTATTATAAAGGACTGGTTTGTAAAATTAATTTGATTCTTTTTTTCCAGTGTGATTTTTCGACTCGGACCCAAATCATATATTCAAACAATGGCTTTGTTTGAATATATGATTTTGGTGAAACCATCAGTAAAATGTGTAGCCTGTTCAGCTAATATTACTGAAAAAATCATGCCAAGCAAGCTGTCATCTTCAACTGCAAGTCGTTCATCAACACCGACGTGATATGAACCCAGAGCCCCTCATCGTCAAGCTCAACAAAGGAGACAAAAGGAAGGGAATAATATGTCAGGACGTACACATATCTTAAGAATTATTAAGGAAACTTCAAAATGTATCTTGGTCTTCCTAAAACATATTTTTGGTTGATATGTGGACGAAGCAGTTATAATGTGCTTTAGTCAATTTGCAAGGTGACATAATAAAAATACAATAATTTTTGTTTGTTTTATTTTAAAATGTACAAATTAGTCCTTATTTTTATAAATATACACTTGTTAACAAAAATATTTCTGAAAGACCTATCCAACGATACCTGATGTGATAGATTATGAAAAAAATCACCATCACAAATTGGGTCACAGACACATTGCTTTTAAAATTTTCAAAACTGTGATTATTAGTTTTAGTTGTAAAATCAAGTATCATGTCAAATGTACACCATTTTGTTAAACCATTATCATGATCCGGTAAAAATGACAAAATCAAAGTCCCCAATTTTTCTTTTTTTACATTCTTCATAAAATGCATTGAGTTTCTCCGGATCTCTTGGTCCTAGTTCTATTCCTCTTTTCTTGGGTGGAAAAATATCCTTGGAGGATATTGGCTGTGTTCCCTCACTAGCTATGGTTCTGTAGATTTTTTTTGTAACCAATATAACACCACCAATGTGTGTTTACATCCACCTGAAAGTAAAACAAATCAATGAAAATATAATCTTCAATAACCATAAATATTTACTCTATAGTGTAAGTATTTACCAGCTGATGCAGGACAAACATCACATGTTGCATCAATTATATTACTATTCGCCTCTTCTAAATGAATAGTCACAAGATAATATTTCATCCTTATTTTGTGCTCCGGAACAACTTTGGCCCTGACAAAGCATTCAGTGTTCCCTCTTTTAATTTCCACATAACCTACTGCGTTATCAACATAACCACCTCTTGATGACCTAAAATGCAATGGAAAACATTATAACACAAGATCTTTCATCATCATCATCATCTGCCTATTTATGTCCCACTGCTGGGCACAGGCTTATTTGTAACCAAATTTAAATGATTTTGATTTAATTTGATGTACAACAATACACTATGTATGTATGTGTTAAATATTTGTAATCATGATTATTATATGCATCAGAATGTTTGTGAAATTCGTCAGTACGTACATGAGTGTCTTCACACCTCTTATTTCAGCAACATTGTGCTTATCGTTTGTGTAGAAATATTCCAATATCATGAACATATCCATGTGTGGCAAGTTTCTTGAATCCGCTCGTACAAATTCGCTCATTTTGTGATCAATAGCGAAGCCTCAGTATTAAAAAAATCAGTCCAACAGTCAAGGCGGGGGTCGCCGTAAAGCAGAAAAACGTTGTCCAAGAAGAAGTGCCTAAGTCGTCGATAGTAGCTGAAATCGTAGTCCAAATATCGTGCAAAGGTCGAAGAGAAGTGCGGCAATATCGAAAGGCAGGAGGTTGTGCTGAGGTCGTTGAAATATTATTAAAAACACACTGCTAACACTGATTACACGCAAATGCAAATAAACAGAACCGCGGTGTCCGCGGTATTATTTTTTGACAATGTCAAACGTGACAGTTGACGTAGTTTTTTTTTATTACAAGCTAGTTCTAGGCAACAGAGCTTATCGGCCGTTAAATCTCACAAATGTCATATCGAGCATTTAAAAAATTATTTCTAATTAATGATAGGAAATAAAAATAAAAGAGTTGCAGTTCCTCGATTATTAAGACGTCGACTGTCGAAAAAAAATATAATTTGCACCTCTTCCAAAAACTTTACTTAGCCAATCAACCGTTTGAACTGTCACGCACGATCACTCTACTTGTCAACGCTATTTTATTTAAGACAACGCTAAAACATGGGGTGCGAGTCGGGTTACCTCCACGTGTGATCAAGAGCTGCGGTTCGTTTTTGGATCCGTCCGAGGGGAAGTGCAGTGCTTGTTCCGGTGCACCCTGGGCACCGGATAATGATTTCCTGGCGGTCTCCGAGGGATATCATTATCCGTTGGCTAAGAGCCCGACAGGGGGGGGGGGGGGGGTCTTATGACCATGTTCTACCGTACAACGTTGCCGACATTTTTGTCACAAGATTTTTGAATACTGTATTTATTACCTTGACATTGGCGAAATCATCGCATGGTTCGATGGGGCCATATTAGAAAAGAAGAAGAAGAACGCTAAAACATGTCATAAAATGTTTCTACCGCCTTTGATGATTATAAAATTCATTTAATTATCCTACGACTTTACTGTATGGGCACAAACCCCTTTGCTTTTCTAACTGACTAGCTGTCATAATTTAAAAAAAGTTTCTAATCTTAGCGTATCTGTCTGTCATCTTCTGTCTATGACATTCCGTGCATTATGGTATAGGTACGTTATTGATTGATAAATATTTCGTTCGAACAAAGCCAATATGAGAATGTATACATTAATATGCTATTATATATCTCATATTCAATCAAAATGTTTTATGAATCATTGTCGGCATCATGAACTAAATCAACAACTATCCTTTGTTGTATTACAGGTTAGTACCGGCTATTCATCTATTTTATTATTTATTTTCTAAACATACTTTTTGGTAACGAACTTAATTTCGTTTCGAAAAGGACTAAATTTAACTACTGGTGTCCCTGTGACTTATCAATCAATAATTGTACGTTTCTATTTCCAGATTGCAATCAAGGTACTAAATGTGCCAAAGTGAATTATTACATGAATAACAAGGATGCAACTGTCCTTCACACATCTTGAACCGTGTCACATTATGTTAAAATACTACGGATCTTAGGTTGACAGCCGAACTTAAATGAAACCTGTAGACCAATCTACTGAACACCTAAAGTAAGTTACCTTAACCAATAATTTATTTTTATTATTGATAGTCATATAATATATTTTCTGTAACATGGTAAAGTATGTCAGACATGTACAAAAGTAGTTTCTGTTTACCCCTACGGAAATTTAGGTGTGATGGTATGTACATAAGTTAAAGAACTACTAGTCGCTGATTGTTCATTATATTTATGACTCTGTCCAAGTTGAAATTTAGCACTTATAATACCATGCAGGTTTAAATTAAAATAGACTAAACTTTTATGCCAGGAACTTACATACTCATATATAAGAATGACAACCAATTTGTATGCTGACAATGTTGCATGTTAACACTAGTATTTCAATACATCCCACTTGCAATATATATATAATCACTTAAATCATTTCTATTCATTGTTGTTTGTTACTATTTCATTGATTATCTTGTCAGACTTCAATGGTAGTTAAATATGTATAACTAGCTTCTGCCTACAACTTTGTCTGTGTGGAATCAAATATAGCCTATGTTTTAACAGGGATAATGTAGGATTCTAATGGTGAAAGAATTATTCAAATTGGTCCAGTACTGGATCAATACCAGGTCCAGTTTCGGAGTCTATTCAATGTAAACAAACAAACAATACTTTCCTCTGTATAAATTTGTGAAACCAATGTGTTGCTAGCCTATTCACTCTAAGAATTTTCATGAACAATTATCTAGGCTGTAATTTCCTTCATGTAATAATCTCACTATAACCTGAATTTGTTTTCTGTACATCGTCTGTCTGTTGTATATAAACAAAATGAACATTTATTTTGTTTACAGATACTCCAACTGTCTGGAAGTTCGAACAGTATTGTCGGGTTTTAAATTCAATCATTGAAGCATGCCTGGATGCTAAATGCACAGACGGAGTGGCGAAAAGTTACGACCATATACACATGAAGTTCTCAAGATCTGTACTGTCACCGCTTTCCCAATGTTGTCTGCCTGCGGCCTTTATGCAACTATCTTATTTCAAAATAAAATTAATATTTTGGCATGCTAGTATGCGAACTAATGTAATTAACAATCATTACTATAACTAATAAAACTTATTTGTGAGTTATTTCCTGTTACCTCCTATTACATTAAACTTATTATACTTAACCTACTGAATCTGTCTACTTATCTTGTCTGTGTTATTATTCTTTATAACTTTATTATGATAAATTAATGATATCAAACAATTATGTTACACTTAAATGCCTTTCTTTTCTAGTTTTTTTTAAAATATTTGAATTAAAACATCTTGCCAAGACAAAATGACTGCTGACAGACTTTTATTAACATTTTCTATGTCTGCTTGTTCATGCTTAGAGAATGCCATTCCAAAAAGCTAAACCGATTTTTGATATAGTTTGCCCTTTATCTCTTGTTTTGATATTCATGAAAATACTTTACTTATTTGCGCTTGAATGCATAGTTTGACTTTCTAAAACTCGAATCATCTGATTAACCATTTTGCCTGTTTACTATCACACGTTTTGAAGTTTAAAGTTGTATATACCCGTGAAGTTCTCAAGATCTGTACTGTCACCGCTTTCCCTATGTTGTCTGCCTGCGGCCTTTATGCAACTATCTTGTTTCAAAATAAAATTAATATTTTGGCATGCTCTCCATTATACATTAAGTATGCGAATTATCAATCATTACTATAGCTAATAAAAGTTCTTTGAGAGTTATTTCCTGTTACCTCCTATTACATTAAACTAACATTTGAAAACACTAAAAATAGCTAATGAATTTGCCACCTAACTGGGCTATTCTTACTTAGAAATGTATCAGTATTACAGACGGTACTGGGGCCACAATGGCCCTGCGTGGGACTCCATCCTTCCCCTATTCCCACCCTTACGCCACCAGCTAACAAAATAATCCTTCATGAAGAATCATGTTGCTGAAAAACTATGCACTAAAAATGGTGCTAATTAAAGATCTATAATACCGACACAGTTTCTACTCTACTGAACTCTCCTTTCAATAACTATTTGATTTATTATCCTTTATGGAAATGATGACTATTAATTCTATAAATCAGACCTTCAATATGTTGAGTTGATGAGAATTTTATTAATTACTAGCTTTTGCCCGCGGCTTCGCACGCGTGAACCATGAGCATTTCAAAGAACCTAGCAATTAAGCAAGCGAGCAACCAAACCTGCAAGCTTTCAAGCATACATGCAAGTATGCAAGCAGGCATGCAAGCCTTCAAGCATGTAAGTATGCAAGCAGGCATGCAAGCAGGCATGCAAGCAGGCATGCGAGCAGGCATGCAAGCAGGCATGCGAGCAGGCATGCAAGCAGGCAAGCAAGCATGCAAGCAAGCGTGCAAGCAAGCATGCAAGCATGCATGCAAGCAGGCATGCAAGCAGGCAAGCAAGCATGCAAGCAAGTGTGCAAGCAAGCATGCATGCAAGTAAGCACCCATGCAAGCAAGCATGCAAGCATGCATGAAAGCAGGTATGCAATCAAGCATGCAAAGCAAGGACTCAAGCAAGCATGCAAGCCAGCCCCCGCATTGCCCCGATGCCTTAGCCGATGCCGAAGCTTTTGCCCGCGGCTTCGCACGCGTGAACCATGAGCATTTCAAACAACCTAGCAATTAAGCAAGCGAGCAACCAAACCTGCAAGCTTTCAAGCATACATGCAAGTATGCAAGCAGGCATGCAAGCAGGCATGCAAGCAGGCATGCAAGCAGGCATGCAAGCAGGCATGCAAGCAGGCATGCAAGCAGGCATGCAAGCAGGCATGCAAGCAGGCATGCAAGCAGGCATGCAAGCAGGCATGCAAGCAGGCAAGCAAGCATGCAAGCAAGCGTGCAAGCAAGCATGCATGCAAGTAAGCACCCATGCAAGCAAGCATGCAAGCATGCATGCAAGCAGGCATGCAAGCAGGCAAGCAAGCATGCAAGCAAGTGTGCAAGCAAGCATGCATGCAAGTAAGCACCCATGCAAGCAAGCATGCAAGCATGCATGCAAGCAAGCGTGCAAGCAAGCATGCATGCAAGTAAGCACCCATGCAAGCAAGCATGCAAGCATGCATGAAAGCAAGTATGCAATCAAGCATGCAAAGCAAGGACTCAAGCAAGCATGCAAGCCAGCCCCCGCATTGCCCCGATGCCTTAATTTTTCTGAACCTGTAAATATTGCAGGATTTTTATAAAACAAACCTAACCTAACCTATAGGGCTGTCCTAAAATACATCCTAAATAGCTTTTGCCCGCGACATCGTACGCGCTAAGATGTAAAATGAAAAAATAAGTTTTTTCCCGTTCCCGTGGAAATTTTGGGAAGTGCTTTCGGAGTACACTTAAAGCCTTTAAAGAAACACACGTTATAAATGTTGTCTCTTTCTTCCGCTGTTTCGTCTGGAAACGTAAAATCCGGTTTTTTCCCGTCCCTGTGGGCGTTTCGGAAAATCCTTTCTTAGTGTTCCCCTAAACTCCCGAATAAACCTACGTGACAAATTTCAACTTTCCCCCGCTTTTCGTTTTTCCCGTTTCCGTAAGAATTTCGCCAAATAAAGCATTTCCCGAAATTCTTACGGGAACGAAGAAGAAGAATTTTGGGAAATTATCTCATAATGATCCCCTACACTCCCCAAGGAACCCACTTGCCAAATTTCAGCTTTCTACGACTTAAAATCCTACGATTTAAAATCCTGTTTTTTTCCCGTTACCGTGGGAATTTTGGAAAGTACTCTCTTAATGCTCCTCTACACTCCCGAAGCAACCTACATGCCGAATTTCAGCTTTCTGCAACCAGAAAACGAAAAGTCCAGTTTTTCCCGTTCCCGTGGGAATTTCGGGAAATCCTTTTGTAGCACTCCCTTACACTCCCCAAGGGAAATTGAAGGCCAAATTTCAATTTTATACGACCAGTAAAACGAAAAATCGATCCCGTAGAACTGAATACATAAATCCCGTTTTTATCCCGTGGGAATTTCCAAAAAGAATTAGAACTTTATTTTACTATTATAATAACCTACTTCTATGCCAAATTTGAAGTCTAGTAATTATAGTTCATAGGATTTCGTTAAACTGAATATATAAATCCTGTTTTTTTCCTTATCCCGTGGGAATTTCCAAAAATCCTGAAATAAGTTTCTTAGTTTTGTAATCACCAACTTTTGTATCAAATTTGAAGAGCCTAGTTATTATAGTTACTGAGATAGCGTCACTCGGAATCGAATATATAATTCCCGTTTTCTCCTTATCCCGTGGGAATTTCCAAAAATCCTTTCTCAGCGAATGCCTACGTCATAACATCTACTTGCATGCCAAATTTCAGCCCGATCCGTCCAGTGGTTTAGGCTGTGCATATATAATTCCCGTTTTCTCCTTATCCCGTGGGAATTTTCAAAAATCCTTTCTTAGCGGATGCCTACGTCATAACATCTACCTACCTGCCAAATTTCAGCCCGATCCGTCAAGTGGTTTGGGCTGTGCATATATAATTCCCGTTTTCTCCTTATCCCGTGGGAATTTCCAAAAATCCTTTCTTAGCGGATGCCTACGTCATAACATCTACCTGCATGCCAAATTTCAGCCCGATCCGTCCAGTGGTTTGGGCTGTGCGTTGATAGATCACTATGTCAGTCAGTCAGTCAGTCAGTCACCTTTGAATTATATATATATAGACTAGTATTTCGCGTGGGGGCCGCGGGCCCCAAGGGCCCCGCGGAGGTTCCCTGCCACCCTGTTTTGTTGAAATAATTCTAACCGTTTTTTTACTATATTCTTTGGCCGCCATTTTGAAACCGCCACGTTGGAAAAAGTGATTCGTACCCTACCGCCCTGTTTTTTTTTCAAATATTTCCAACCTTTCTTACTTTATTCATTGGCTGCCATCTTTGGAAAAGCCTTTCGCATGGGGGCCGCGGGCCCCACGGGACCCGCGGAGGGTACCCTACCAGCCTGTTTTTTTTTTCAAATATTTCCAACCTTTCTTACTTTATTCTTTGGCTGCCATCTTTGGAAAAGCCTTTCGCATGGGGGCCGCGGGCCCCACGGGACCCGCGGAGGGTACCCTACCAGCCTGTTTTTTTTTCAAATATTTCTAATCTTTCTTACTTTATTCTTTGGCCGCCATCTTTGGAAAAGCATTTCGCATGGGGGCCGCGGGCCCCACGGGACCCGCGGAGGGTACTCTACCATCCTGTTTTTTTCAAATATTTCTAATCTCTTTTACTTTATTCTTTGGCCGCCATCTTTGGAAAAGCATTTCGCATGGTGGCCGCGGGCCCCACGGGACCCGCGGAGGGTACCCTACCATCCTGTTTTTTTTTCAAATATTTCTAATCTTTCTTACTTTATTCTTTGGCCGCCATCTTTGGAAAGAGTATTTCGCATGGGGGCCGCGGGCCCCACGGGACCCGCGGAGGATAACCTATCGCCCTATTTTTTCTCATATATTTATAACTTTTTTTTTACTATGTTCTTTGGCCGCCACCTTGGAAAAAGTACTTCCTGTAGGGGCCGCGGACCCCGCGGGGCCCGCGGAGGATAACCTACCGCCCTATTTTTTTTCATATATTTCTAACCTTTTTTTACTTTAATCTTTGGCCGCCATTTTGAATCCACCACCTTTGAATAAAATAAGGTTCATTAGATTACTCCTTCCACCTAGCTAGAACGACAACCACATCTCAACTGGCTACTGAGATATTCGCGTTTCAATTTTGTATGGCGGCCATTTTGTTTTCGCAATTTTGAAAAAAAAATACCAGTTCACCCATAGGCTGGCTGTTCTGAGCGACTTTAGTTCCAGGCAAGCTCGATAGGGCAAGTCGTTGCGGAGAACTGGCCCATGTGTCAGGTCAGTTTCCACGTTAAGGTTGGCTTTGCATTTTTTTTGTACTTGTGACAAAATTTCTTATGCTATGGTGTATAAAGTCGAACCCTATTTCTAAAAGCTGCTATACAACACAAGTGAGTCTGTGAGTCTGACATTACTTTGTATGGCGGCCATCTTGGAAAATGGCGAAATCGAAAAATTAAGTATGGCGTTTGAATTTGTGGTCTCGAAGAGCCCCGGATGCAAAATTTCAATCGGATCGGAGTAAAAGAAACTTTGGCCGCCATTTTGAATCCGCCATTTTGGAAAAAAATTAGGTTCATTAAATTACTCCGCTCACTTTGAACGATATTTGTGTGAGCACCACCCACCTGTTGCGACTGGCCTCTGAGATATTTGCGTTTCAATTTTGTATGGCGGCCATTTTGTTTTTGCAATTTTGAAAAAAAAATACTGGTTCACCTATTGGCTGGCTGTTCTGAGTGACTTTTGTTCCGGGCAAACTCGATAGGGCAAGTCGTTGCGGAGAGCTGGCCCATGTGTCAGGTCAGTTTCCATGGAAAAAAAAATGCTTAGTCGGATTTCCCCCTCAACTCTGAATGACATTTGGTCGAGCACCAGCCGTCTATCTCGACTGGCCTCTGAGATATTCGCGTTTCAATTTTGTATGGCGGCCATCTTGTTTTCGCCATTTTGAAAAAACTTTGACCGGCTCACCCATTGGCAGGCTGTTCTGAGCGACTTTAGTTCCGGGCAAACTCGACAGGTCGAGCCGTCGCGGAGAACTGCCCCATGTGTCGGGTCAATTTCCACGTTCAGGTCGATTTCGTATTTTTCTGGTGGTCGTGGAGGCATTTCTGATACGACGGTGTATAGAGTCTGACCAAACCTCTTGTGGGTTCTTCAAAACAGCATGTCAGTGAGTCAGTGAGTCAGTGAGTGAGTGGGTGTTCAGCTATATATATTATAACTAGTATTTCGCGTGGGGGCCGCGGGCCCCAAGGGCCCCGCGGAGGTCCCGTGCCACCCTGTTTTGTTTTAATAATCCTAACCTTTTTTTTACTATATACTTTGGCCGCCTTTTTGAAACCGCTACCTTGAAAACAGTGATTACCCTTACCGCCCTGTTTTTTTTCAAATATTTCTAACATTTTTTACTATAATCTTTGGCCGCAATTTCGTATCCGCCATCTTGGGATAAGCGTCTCGCGTGGGGGCCGCGGGCCCCGCGGGACCCGCGGAGTCACCCTGCCACCCTGTTTTTTTTTTCAAATATTTCTGACCTTTTTTTACTTTATTTTTTGGCCGCAATTTCGAATCCGCCATCTTGGGAAAAGCGTTTCGCGTGGGGGCCGCGGACCCCGCGGGGCCCGCGGAGTTTACTCTACCACCATGTCTTTCTTTCAAATATTTCTAACAAAAAAATATTCTTTGACCGCCAATTTAAAACCGCCACCTTGGAAAGAGTATTTCGCATGAGGGCCGCGGGCCCCACGGGACCCGCGGAGGATAACCTATCGCCCTATTTTTTCTCATATATTTATAACTTTTTTTTACCATGTTTTTTGGTCGCCATCTTGGAAAAAGTACTTCCTGTGGGGGCCGCGGACCCCGCGGGGCCCGCGGAGGATAACGTACCGCCCTATTTTTTTTCATATATTTCTAACCTTTTTTACTTTAATCTTTGGCCGCCATTTTGAATCCACCACCTCGGAAAAAGAAAGTTTTTTTAGATTACTTCTCCCACCTAGAACGACAGCCACATCTCAACTGGCCACTAAGATATTCGCGTTTCAATTTTGTATGGCAGCCATTTTGTTTTCGCAATTTTGTAAAAAAAAATACCGGTTCACCCATAGGCTGGCTGTTCTGAGCGACTTTAGTTCCGGGCAAACTCGATCGGGCAAGTCGTTGCGGAGAACTGGCTCATGTGTCAGGTCAGTTTTCACGTTCAGGACAGTGTTGCATTTTTTTTGTACTTGTGATAAAATTTCTTATGCGATGGTGTATAAAATCGAACCCTACTCCTAAAAGCTGCTATACAACACAAGTAAGTCTATGAGTCTGACATTACTTTGTATGTCGGCCATCTTTGAAAATGGCGGAATCGAAAAATTAAGTATGGCGTTTGAATTTGTGGTCTCGAAGAGCCCCGGATGCAAAATTTCAATCGGATCGGAGTAAAAGAAACTTTGGCCGCCATTTTGAATCCGCCATTTTGGAAAAAAAAATTAGTTCATTAAGTTACTCCGCTCACTTTGAACGATATTTGTTTGAGCACCACCCACCTGTTGCGACTGGCCTCTGAGATATTCGCGTTTCAATTTTGTATGGCGGCCATCTTGTTTTCGCCATTTTGAAAAAAAAATACCGGTTCACCCATTGGCTGGCTGTTCTGAGCGACTTTTGTTCAGGGCAAACTTGATAGGTCGAGCCGTCGCGGAGAGCTGCCCCATAAGTCAAGTCAGTTTCCACGTTCAGGTCAATTTTTCATTTTTGTGTAACTAATTATAAAATTTCTGAAGCAATGGTGTGTAGATTTAAATCCCACCTAATATGGGCACTTCAAAACAACAGGTCAAAGATACAGAAATTACTTTGTATGGCGGCCATCTTGGAAAATGGCAGAATCGAAAAATAAAGTATGCCATTAGAATCTGTGGCCTCAAAGAGCCCCGGATGCAAAATTTCAATCGGATCGGATAAAAAAAAAATTTAGCCGCCATTTTGAATCCGCCATCTTGGAAAAAAAATTGCTTATTCGGATTTCCCCCTCAACTCTGAATGACATTTGGTCGAGCACCACCCGTCTATCTCGACTGGCCTCTGAGATATTCGCGTTTCAATTTTGTATGGCGGCCATCTTGTTTTCGCCATTTTGAAAAAACTTTGACCGGCTCACCCATTGGCCGGCTGTTCTGAGCGACTTTAGTTTCGGGCAAACTCGACAGGTCGAGCCGTCGCGGAGAACCGCCCCATGTGTCAAGTCAATTTCCACGTTCAGGTCGATTTCGTATTTTTCTGGTGGTCGGGCAAGCATTTTTGATACGACAATGTATAGAGTCGAACCCCACCTCTTACCGGTTCCTCCAAACAACTCTGGGGTGAGTGAGTCAGTGAGTCAGTGGGTATTCAGCTATATATATTATAATAAGCTAAACTTTTGGAAAATTAACATATATCCTTTATTAAATCGGAATGCAGTGTTTTTTTTTGTATGTACTTTAATAAATCCTATCAAAACAATATGATCTATGTACATGTGGGGAGTGTGAATGGTAAAGTTGGGAGGGGAAGGCCTAGACGGACGTTTCGAGACCAAATAGGAGACGTGTTTTTTCCTTTGCTTTGAGGGACGAACTGATAAAAAAACTTAAAAATGGTGACCGATCTTAACACCTCATGAATAGTAGTTCAATGACCTCATCATGTTTTTATTTCACAAATTACGTAGCAATTTTAATTTTCCACATTCATGGTCTCGATTCAAAATCGCTATTTTTTTATGCTTTTTAATTGGGGATAGGTTTCGATAGAATTATTGAAAACAAATTAATTGCCCTGAGATCGCGGATTCACCTCACCTTGCACAGACCGTTTTTATTTACCGAATTACACAACAATCTGAGTTTTCCAGATATATTTCCTCGATTCAAAATCGATATTTTTTTACGCTTAATAATTTGGGATAGCTTTCGATCGAATTAATAAAAAAATGATGTTTGCCGTGAGTAAGCCGCACGTAAAATTGGAACCTTTTTCATCCACCTTTGCTTTCGCATCAGTGAGGCATACAGTGGGCGATTTGACACATTGAATTCCAAAATTGACAGCTAGCCTGACCATGCGTTGTGCGATCTGCGATTATGTTGCAAAGGCTCGGATTACTTGGGGATTCGG
The DNA here is from genome assembly GCA_949127965.1 of Pandemis corylana. NCBI lineage: Eukaryota > Metazoa > Arthropoda > Insecta > Lepidoptera > Tortricidae > Pandemis > Pandemis corylana. Next base: position 5,647,593 of record OX421877.1, read on the forward strand.
GGGTTTTAGTTTTTCTTAATTATGGCTTAAATTTTGATCAATTTGCAAAGCAGCATGCAAGCAGGCATGCAAGCAGGCATGCAAGCAGGCATGCAAGCAGGCATGCAAGCAGGCAAGCAAGCATGCAAGCAAGCGTGCAAGCAAGCATGCATGCAAGTAAGCACCCATGCAAGCAAGCATGCAAGCATGCAAATACTGTAATGTAAATACTGCGCCGGCTGCCCCTCGCCGTATATAGGTACTATCAATATGCTATCAATCAGTATCACTTATAATGAATTAACAGTGGCTGTATAGGCTTTGAACTCTTTGCCTTTCTTGTGTGGAAGAAATCTTTAAAAAAAGGACAACTCAGACAAGTGACAGCTGCAGCGTAAGCTACCGATGGCTGTATGGTGCAAAACTTCGCCTATTCCCTTGCGGAATGAATTTTAAAAACAGTAAGAGAGCGTATTGTAATTTTGTTGTGTAGATGTTGGACAGAGCAGAGCCATATTTTTCTTTATAAAGAAGACGTCACTTTAATAGATCTAACTATTATCTATTCTGTTGTGAAAAACAAGTTCGCACTGAATAGATAATTATTAGATAACTCGTTATAGATTTGATAGGATATGCGGTCAGAACTCCTCTTTTTTCTGACACACTTTGACAGCTGTTGAAAATCCCCAACAAAAATGACGAGGCGCCCCGAATAGCTTACTAAAAACGCATTGCTTTCTCTTCGGATTGTGTTCGGCAAACTGACATTTGGGCGACCCCGAATAGCAAATTAAACGTTAGGCACTGCAAATGGTTGGTCATAGCTTGGGCGTGTCAGCGCCGAATAGAGGCCCTTTCTCACCCTGGTTTTTGTTTCGTAATTTTCATTGGTTTTTTTTTCATAACGCTTGCATTATTCAGGATCGCCTTGGATTCTACTTACGCGATTACTTCTTTCTATACTTTCTTAACCGATGCCCAGGGTGCACCGGACCAAGTCCCCCCTTCCCCTCGGACGGATCCAAAAACGAACCGCAGCTCTTGACCACACGCGGAGGTAACCCGACTCGCACCCGCAGTGCTTGGTCCGGTGCACCTTGGGCATCGGTTAATGATTTCCTAGCAGATTCTGAGGGATATCACTATCTGTTGAGAGCCCAACCGGGGGGGGGGGGGGGGGTGTCTTTTGAAACATTGCCGCCATTTTTGTCACAAGATTTTTGAATACTGTATTTATTACTTTGACTTTGGCGAAATCATCGCATCGATGAGGCCATATTAAAAAAAAGAAGACAGCAACCCTATTGTTACGCCAAAGATTGATTAGAAAGAAGTAATCGCGTACTCAATAGAAACCAAGGCTAGCTTACTGTCTGTTTTCACCGACTACTTTCATATGCTATCAACAAGCTAATGGCTCCACGCATTGCGTTTATTAATGCTCTCTAATAACACCTCATAGGTAGTGTTTATAAATCGTTATGTACCTATACCCTTAGAGCGTAGCTCTAGGGGGCCCCGAACTGGCTTGTAAGGTCTCGGTCACAAAATGCGTCTCCTTCGCGTTTGCGTTAAAGTGTCCAATACTATGAGAGTTGGTGCCTTACCATGACGTCAGTTCAGGTTTTAGCTGTCATTTTTAGTGTGAACTAGCTTCTGCCCGCGACTTCGTCTGCGTAGAATTATACATAAAAACCTTCCTCTTGAATCACTATCTATTAAAAAAAACCGCATCAAAATCCGTTGTGTAGTTTTGAAGATATAAGCGTACATAGGGATAGAGGGTCATAGGGACAGAGAAAGCGACTTTGTTTTATACTATGTAGCGATGATCTGACAGCGAGCGAACCTAAACAGTGTTGCCAGGTCGCTTCCCTTGAAAATCACATTGGCATCCCTAAAAAGTTCCGTTTTTGGTAGAAAAGTTCCATTTTCATTTAAATCTTCGGGAACGAGCTTTTTTTTACCTCATCATAGGAATTAGGAAAACGGAAGGAACGGAACCAAACGGCAACACTGAACCTAAACTATCGGAAAGGAATCGCATTAAGACACCATAGTAAGGTCCCATTTTGTTGCCGTTTCGATCCGCTAGTGTCGCTGCTAACTTTCCATCGTAATTGAGATGCTCACGTGAACGCATTGAAGACGTTTTTTGTGTGAAAATTTACACTAGACGCTTTTATATTGTTTTTTTTTATAGCAGTAACGCCTGCTTAGCAAAACCAGGTTTTTCTATAAACGAAAAGGAACCGGAGTGTCGGACGGGCCACTAAAGCGTACAAGCAATTAAGTTTTTTAGTGAGTTGGTCGGTAGTCTCGGTGGTTCAATTGTTAGTTCTTGTCAATAACCAAGCGTAGCGACTCAAAAGAAAAGTGATTCTAAACTTTGAAGGAGAAAGTAGAAGCCGGGGATGTAAAAGAAAAGGCTGGAAAGGGCCACATGGAAATGGCTCCACCGACAAAGTACCCTTAAGCCCCGTATTCATGGTAAACATCTGTTTAGCAACAAAGTTGAATCAATGTTTACGCTTGTCGGGCGAGAGCTTGTCAACATGACGCTATCACCTCTACAGCACGCAGTGTTGCCAGCAACATGTTGACAGCAACTCCGCAACACGTTGATTCAACTTTGTTGCTAAACAAATGTTTACCATGAATACGGGGCTTTAAGTTTAAGAAGAATCTATACCTTACTTTTTAACTCCGTGTGGTCATCTTGTCATAAATTATCTGTTACACGCTAGATCACCACATAGTATAAAAAGTCGCTTTCAGCTGTCTGTCCCTATGTATGCTTAGATCTTTAAAACTACGCAACGAATTTTGATGCGGTTTTTTTTATAGATAAAGTTGTTCAAGAGGAAGCTTTATGTGTATAATACATGCATGATATAGTAGAGAAACATTGGTTGCACCCGTGGGAAGCCGGGGCGGGTCACTAGTCCTATCCTACTAATATTATAAACGCGAAAGTTTTTAAGTATGGATGGATGGATGTTTGTTACTCTTTCACGTAAAAACTACGGAATGGATTTGGATAAAATTTGGAACGGAGATAGCTGATACCCTAGATCAGGGGTGGCCAACAGGTCGATCGCGATCGACCAGTCGATCGCGACTGTTAGTCCAGTCGATCGTGGCAAGGCAAAAAATATAAATACGTAGACCAGACTGCGCATCGTAATCACCAACTGCTGATTTAAGGTTTCATGAAGTATGTAATTGGTAGATCGCACAGGGTTTCGTTAGTAAACAGGAGATCTTGGCTCTAATCAAGTTGGCCACCCCTGCCCTAGATTAAACACATAGGCTATTTTTTATTAATTTTTTGCAGACGAAGTCGCGGGCAGCAGCTAGTTAGATATAAAGCAATAATTTCCTGATGTTTATTGTATATGACCTCACGACCGGTCAGATCACTATATTAATTTACTGACTTGACTTACATTATAACTCGTAAGAGACATATAATTATGATTCGATGTACGCTATTTATTCACTCTTTGTCTTCTGCAATAAACTTGATTGTTATTTCTTTTTCGACAAGGCTAATAAACGTTACGGATGACCGCAGAGCTGGTAGCTTCCTTGGACAACGCATTAGTATCGCTGTCAGGGGAAACGCTGCCAGCATCTGTGGTACTATGCCGCGGAGGCCTCTCCTTTTTTAATTGATTTAAACTTAGTAGGTTCGTATTTAATTTAGTTACAGTTTAGTCTGAAGAGCCTAATAGGCCTTAATAGGTTGAGACTTCTTAAAAGCTCCTGAAAGAAAAAGTCTATAATATAATTATTACACATAAACGGATAACTCACGTATAAAAAGTCGAGTGATGCTCGACATGTTTCGGACTATTTCGTAGTCGTATTTCGTAGTTCGCTGTCAGTTGCGTCGAGCAGCCGCGCGAACAGAGCGCTGGCGCGCAGTGTTCGTTTCGCTGCCGCCGGGGCGAGCGCTCCAGGAAGAAGGACTACGAAATAGTCCGAAACATGTCGAGCATCACTCGACTTTTTATACGTGAGTTATCCGTTTATGTGTAATAATGATTAAGTCTCACGGTAGTTTCATGTTGAAAGTCTATAATATAATTCCAAAATCGTTAATTTATGGCCACAGAAAATAGTTTGGTCTATGTACGGTGGAATACGAGAGATATGGAATAAGTTTATGATCTATACAATATTTATTTAATAAGTGCAGCATATGCCTCGTTTTGAGCATCGATAGGTAGCAAGAACAGTAACTCGACTTGCCAACTTGACTTTATCATGTTTTACCAACTTGTGTTACGCAGTCGTCAACGCCAATTATTTGAACGTATTATAGTTTAAAGGTGCGACCACACCGGTGCGTAAAAGACGTTGACGGTGCGTTTACGCAACAAACTGTCACTGTCTATACGTGGCAGTGTGGTCGGACCTCAATAAAGCCAGTCTCGGAGTGTATAATTTGAGTAAGCAAAATGTATGCGTGAGGTCATTTTATGTTGGTTATTTACAAGCACACGGACATAAAAATATTCTGTTTTTAATATTTGTTGTTTACAGCAGCAACAGAAATATATCACCTGTAAAAATTTCAACTGTCTAGCTGTCACGGTTCATGAGATACTGCCTCGTGACAGACAGAGAAATACGGATGTACAGCGAATTCTTAGTAATAGGGTCCCGTTTTTACCCTTTTGGTTACGGAACCCAAAAACATAGAATGTACCAGATACTCTCTTCCTGCAAAGATGATAAAAGCCCATAGGGAATCGGCAAAAATTGTATGAATCATGTTACAGGCGATACGGCTAGCAACTATCACTGTTTTGTTTTGATTCCTCTTTCCGTCCCACTATGATGCTAAACGTGGCCTTTAGGTCTTGTTACCTTAGCTCTGTCTACCCCGTAAGGGATAAAGACGTAATTTATGAATGTATGTGTGTTTGTATAAACTGGAGATGATTATTATGTTGATTATCATAGTTGAGTGTCAACGAGGCATATCAAATCATAGAGGATGTACTGTTTACGATGTGGTTCGCCCTGAAGCACTTGTGACTATAAAATTATATTCTAATCGCGTGGGATCCAGTATTTACATAAGTTTACGCATAGAAGTTAACGACCCATGCGCAGAAAATAATTTTCGAAATATACATACACTAGCTGTTGCCCGCGACTTCGTCTGCAAATAAATCGTTTGTCGCTATCCTGCGAGAACTACGCAATTTTCCGGGAAAAAAGTAGCCTATGTGCTATTCCAGACCGTAATCTATCTTTGTTCCAAATTTCATCCAGATCCGTGTAGCCGTATTAGTAACAAACATCCATCTATCCATCCATACTTACAAACTTTCGCGTTAATAATATTACTATTCTGCCCGCGACTTCGTCTGCGTAGAATTATACATAAAAACCTTCCTCTTGAATCACTCTATCTATTAAAAAAACCGCATCAAAATCCGTTGTGTAGTTTTGAAGATATAAGCATACATAGGGACATAGGGACATAAGGACATAAGGACATAGGGACAGAGAAAGCGACTGTTTTATACTATGTAGTGAAGTAGGATACATACAGTCACGCCTCTTTCCCATAGGGGTAGGCAACTACTTTGTTCCTCTTGCTACGATTCTGACATACCCCTTTCGCTTCATCCACATCCATCAATCTCTGCAATGCAATGGGGCTACGAGGTTTTTACCCACTAAACCCCCGAGCTGTTCCTTCTTCGCCGCCATTTTGGCGATGCATCGGTTCAAGGGTTACATCGTCAGAAGGAGTATATAGAGAGGGTATAGGGGGACTGTGAATGGTCACGTTGGGAGGGGGAGGCCTTTTTTTTGTGGTGTAGGAAATGCGCCTTATGCATCCGGCCCGGTACGGGATTACCAGGGGTATTTGGGGCTCTCCCGAGGCGTCAGGCATACCCAATAAAAACCACACGGATTCCCAAATTTGGCACTGTTGTAGGGCGCTGATCAAATAGGAGACGTTTTGGATAAAGGTCAGGTCAGGATAGTACCCGAAACCGACGAGCATGTATGAAGAGATTGATGAGTGTGGATGAAGCGAAAGAAGTATTGTCAGGATCGTAGCAAGTGGAACAAAGTAGTCTCTGCCTACCCCTGTGGGAAAGAGGCGTGACGGTATGTATGTAAGTATCGCCAGAAGGCGGTTAACCGTTTCCGGATTCATCTTCTGGAAGTCATTCTTGGCCTCCTTTTCCCAGCAATGGCGTGTCACACACTTGACACGCCATTCTTAACGAGGACCTTATAGTCTTTGGGGTTACAACGTCCCCGTGTTCGTAGTCTTCAGTTAAGGTGTTAACCAACCCAGCCCTAACTACTGTGATTTATCCGGCTGTCTTGCACTCCTCAAAGTGTATATAAGACAAGGTGTTAGTAAAGCCAATGGTAAGGCTTGGCTTTTCCTTGGATCTGATAACTTTGCGAAACCGTTATGACGTATGATGCAGAAGAAAATAGAACCTTGTTGTCTGACACACACACCCACACACACACACACACACACACACACACACACACACACACACACACACACACACACACACACACAAATCACGTCTTTATCCCTCACGGGGTAGACAGAGCCTAAGGTAACAGGTAGGTACCTACAGGCCACAATTAGCAAGATTGAGGGTGTATAGGTGGAAAATGGAATCTAAATAGTGATAGGTTGCTAGCCTCATCGCCTATAACATGATTCCTATGAGTTTCGCCCATTCCCTCGATGGTCTTTTACCATCTGCGCGGGTAGAGAAGTAACTGGTACATTCTATGTTTTTTCTTTGCTCCCAGACCAGCATGCATGCAGCAGCTTGTTGTCTGAAGTCGGTTAAATTCGTGTTGGCGCGAAACAATGTTCTATAAATGTGCATATTATTATGTTGGCTAAACATTTGCACTGACTGTATATATAAAGTCAATGGCACACAAGTAAACATACGCATACTTATTTTTTGAACACTTGTACCGATAAGCAAATGAAAGAGTTGGTAATGTCATACAATTTATTCCAAAATAAACTTGCAGGTCCTTTATCACCAACTCGACAATTGTCGGTTACCTCTGACAATTCCAAATGCAACGAGCATTCAATATTTGACCCGTGTTTTGACGTACTACGGTGCCGACATTTTGTCACAAATACTTTTATCCGTATCTGATTTCTTTAATAGATATTCATTAAATTTAGGGCTTGTCTCACCACTCTCTGTTAAGTTGATCTTAGTGTCAGTTATCTATGATGCCGTCTCTATTTATTACTATGAAACAGACGTCATCATGGATAACTAACACTAATAGAGAGTGCTGAAACAGGCCTTTAGTATTTCGGGGACGATAAGCTAGGTTTCGAAAACGTACCAATAAAATACCGGTCATCCAGGTGCTATACATTAGAGATGTCACGAATATTCGGCTACTATTCGGTATTCGGCCTATTCGGCCCATTTTTTGGTATTCGGTATTCGGCCGAATAATACGTACTATTCGGCCGAATACCGAATACCGAATTATGAAAAAAAAGACACGTCATATTACTCAAGATTATATGTGTGCATTACCAAATCTCAATACTTGTCACAACCTACATGAAGTAAGTAAAATTGATCAGTGTTAAGTTGTGATGGATAAAAACAAGCTTTTTAGCATTTGTTGGTAGCAAACGATTATGCTTTTCGTCGCATACACTCTACTCCCAGGAGAAGAAAGATAAACTTTAGCAAATTTCGAGAGAATTAGGTATTGTTTTTCGTTTGCTGACCACCACTTGTAAGGATCAGCCTATAGACAAGCACGTATTTTGTGCTGAATATTCGGCGCTTCGGCCGACAGCGTTGCCGAATATTCGGTATTCGGTATTCGGCCAAATCACTATTCGTGGCAACTCTACTATACACATTATGAGGGCCAATTTTTTGCCGCTGTATATCGTTAAAGTGCCTTAGATAAACCCACAAACCGGCAGAAAGAATTGCTACTCAGAAATAAGCAGGATACATTATTAAACGGTCTGATTTCGCCTACCGGGAAAACCCGGCCGCCATTCCCTGAAACTGTCTGCCATTTACCAAAATAAGGAAGTCGTGTTGTCGAGACCATAGATACCTGGCTTCTATTTCACCAACTGGACAATTGTCGATGACATATATATGTCGGTAGTAGTCTATCGCATTTTTTTTTATATATTAGGGTATACAGTCGGCGTCAAATAGTTCGTGACACCCAAAGTGGCCAAAAAGTTAGCAACACGACCCTATTTCAACTGTAACAATGACGTGTAGCGAACTATTTGGCTACTTTAGGTGTCACGAACTATTTGACGCTGACTGTACCTGTATAGTTGTGTAGGTGTATTCTTGTTATCATTATTTTAATGCTTTATTTGCTATTTTGATTCCATTTTCTATCTAAACGCCTATAATTTTGCTAAACGTGGCCTGTACGTCTTGTCACCTTGGGCTCTGTCTACCCCGTAAGAGATAAAGACGTGATTTGTGTATATGTATGTAACAGAATCGTTATGAACTAAACCTAACCTAACCTAACCAATCTATAGATTAGGTTCGGTACACTATCAAAAAAGTTCACCTAGCTAGTTAATAGTTTCACAGAAAATGGCATTATATATTATGAACCATTATGCATTTTAACCCATTATACATTTTAAGCTTTATATGACCTGCCTGCTGAAAACCAATGAAAATTCGTTAAAAAGTGAAGTTCTTGAAGTTGCGAGCAACACGAAAGACTTTGTTTTATAATATGTAGTGACATGGCGTATCCAAGGCTAAGATATCTCAACATTTCTGTAGTCGAACAGCCTCCGCCTATCCGGTTAGGAGTAAAATGATAAATATCTAGTCTATGGTCTCAAAGTGCAACGAACGTCGCGAGTCACGACCGAATGACAAAATGGCGACATTTAACTGTACTCTGTTGAGTTCACGCCCGACGCTGTTAAGGTTAATTTTCATTTTAGATTCAATCCTCTGGCTGTTTGGTTTTGTCTGTGCCTTAGCTGATAAAAAAAGGAGCCGTTAATTAATGTCTATGGTTACACGTTACGTTGTCAAACTTTTGAACTTTTTAAATATGCTCCAAAAGTTATTTTATAAAAATGCAAAGATAGGAATCACAGAATATAATATTCTACTTAGTTAATTTTATTTTCTGTATCTTAAATGGTCGTCTGGTAGGTCGCTTTTCTGCGTTTTCCTTTAATTATTTATATGCGCTCTGTACTGAATTTTGGTGGTTCAGTTCAGTAAAGAATATTAGTATTGTATTAATTCCCATACATAATCCAAAACTTGATTACAACGAAGTTAATAAATGACGCACGAACTAGGAAGACGGCGCCCACGCCGAGCTCGGCGCTTCCTGTTGTCAATTGTCTATGCTCTGACAAATGTTTGTTGGATTATCGAAAACAATACTGCTGTAAAGATTTTAAGCGAACTACGATGTTTTTATTATAAAAGATCTCGCAGAATTGTTACAGAATATTTCTGTAGCTGGTGGTTTGACAAGATTTTTTCAAGCTTTTTCCCAAAATATTAACATTCTGGAAAAAATGTTTATGTGGACTTTTTTTGACAACGCTCTCTCTCTTACCATAAAGTTACACAGCTCGTTTGCCACCCTTTTTTCATAAAAAAAATGTGTGCCGGGCTTAAAAAAACACCGCAATTATTTTTAGCAAGGCTACTGTGTCTCTAAATATATTTCATATTAGGTAGTTGAAAATTTAAAAGTACGTTTATTTATTTTCTAATATCCAACAGATTAGAAAACGAAATCCGCAGCGAAAGTGAACAAATGGTGAAAGCCCGCATTATGGCAACACCAATTATAGGTCGCACACGTCCGGCCAATCACGTGCGTCGGATTTTCCCGCCAATTTTGGTGAATGCCTATTGGCCTGCTTGAATTATTTTTCTACGTGACTTTGTCTATGGCTTTAACGAGTGTTTATGTTAGCAATGCTGAATAGAATGATTTACTGAACAAATAACATTGTTAACTTTGTTTTACGAGTATTTTATTATATTATCTAACTAAACAAAAGTAGGTAAGTAAGCAAACCAAAGTAGAGTCTGGTTTTATTGTATCTGCATTATTATGATAGATAGGTATTAGTATTGAGAACGGTATGAACGATCCAAAAAGAATTTGCTCAAATAAGGTTAAAGACGTCAGAATTAAGAAATATTATTAAAAAGACCGTACCTAGATAAAATTATCAACAAAATAATTATGCCTTGCTAACTGGTCTTTAAGACGAGAGAAGGAAAACAAAAGACAAAGTTTGTTGCTGAATGTTGTCTTTATCTTTTATTTAGGCTAAGGACACGCTAGAACACTACGTTTGCTGCTTTTGCATACAAAACTCTTTCCTTAGTAAAGATATCCAATCATTAGTCCTGTTTTCCATCCCCAGCCATTAAAAAAAAACCGTGACTCAGTCGGACAGGACACATTTCTTTTCAGGAAATAATGCCGACGTCAAAACGCTCAATGATGAACTGATAAAAAGTGTTATTGTCAGCGAAAAAATCCCAAAAGCGTTTTTATCTGCATTTATTATGAATCTACGTCATGGCCACATGTCCGCTGGCTACGGATGGTACCGCGTGGTACAGTCCACTATGACCTGACGGCGTTATGCAATATGCCAGCAAGATTAAAAAAAGTTTTTTTAAATGACGCGCTGTTATAATTATAAGCAAAGGAAAAATCTCTGGACTTCTACAAGTACCTAACTGTAACAGATATTTGATACGTCTTTTTTTTGCGATTTGCAATATGTCACCAAATTTTAAAAAATATATATGACTTGTTGATGCTTCACTGGCTTAGCAAAGGAAGTCTCTGGACTTTACTAACTGAAGTAACTGTAAATTTCATTTGATGCATTTTTTCGCTGAATGTTACGACTTGCGTTGTCGATAAGTCTGTATAATGCTTACCGAAATTAAATGTGTAGTAATTTTTTACCAAAAAAAAACAAGTGTTACACGAATTTAGGTACGTAGTAAAATTACATGAAATGTTTTAGTGGAAGATAAATAATTATGCGCTTCATCCAATGTTTTGACTGACAATAATTGGAATGGAAAAAAAGATGGCGCCACTTTCTTTCAAACTGTCAAATTATCGACTTAAAAATACTTGAATACTTTTCTTTACCTGATGGACTCCCGCAACACCAAAGGATTGCAGACACCAGCCTAGAAGGCTCAGATGGAATTCATTGGCATGCCAGTAACTTCACAAACTTATTACGAAAATTGTTACGTTTTTCATTATACACTATCTTACATACATACATACATACATAAATCACGTCTATATCCCTTACGGGGTAGACAGAGTCTAAGGTATCAAGACCTAAAGACCACGTTTAGCTTGATTGTAGGCGTGTGGATGGAAAGAAGAATCAAAACAGTGATGGCTTGCTAGCCACATCGCTTACATATATAACATGATCCCTAAAATTTTCATCCAATCGTCCATCCACCGAAGGTGTGCGGGAAGAGAAGCAACAGGTACATTCTATGATTTTACTTTGCTCCCAGACCAGCATGAGAGAACACTACTTTGTAACCATTTATTTATTTTACATAAATTCCATGTGCTCCCTGATACCGCCCACAGAGTAAACAAAAAGGGGGATTAAGGGTGAACAACTAGTTCAAACAATGTAGTCATATTGCAAGATCCTGTTATCTACATCCTCTTTTGATATCATTTGTATACACAGGAATTAACTAACGATGTTAGACTGCAGTTATCATGTAGTGAAAATAAATAGTAGAACAAACTATTGTCTTTCATGCTGGTCTGGGAGCAAAGAAAAAACATAGAAGGTACCAGTTGCTTCTCTACCCGCGCAGATGGTAAAAGCCCATCGAGGGAATGGGCGAAAATAATAGGAATCATGTTATAGGCGATGAGGCTAGCAACCCATCACTATTTTGATTCCATTTTCCACCTATACGCCCAAAATCTTCCAGACATATTCATGGACACCTAGGACGCAAAATTAGGGTTGCCAACATTTTTTCAGCATAATACAGTATTTTTCAAAATAAGCTATAAAAAATGTAGTATTTTATGGAAAAATTTAAAAATACACAATATTTGCTAGTTGTTTATCGTTATAAAAAATATGTGTTTTTCAGATTTGGTTCAGTGTTGAAAATATAGTATTTTTGCGAACAATATATTTCTTCAACAGTATATAGTATACAGACTCGAAATATAGTACAATACTATATATTATAGTACGGTTGGCAACCCTACGCAAAATACGCCTGTCTCCTGTAGGTTGCATGCGGGTGGTAGGGCCTTGTGCAAGGTCCGTCCGGATCGCTACCACCATCTTACTCGCTAATCCTGCCGCTAAGTAGCAGTGCTTGCACTGCTGTGTTCCGGTGCGGAGAGTAAGACAGCCGGGGAAATTACGGGCACAAGAGGCATTTCATCTTAATCCTCTAGGTTGGCAACGCATCTGCAATCCCTCCGGGGTTGCGGGTGTCTATGGGCAGTGGTGATCACTTACCATCAGGTGACCCACTTGCTCGTTTGCCTTCCTAATCACATAAAAAAAAAAAAAAAAAAGCGCCAAATGACTCCGATGGGCAGTAGTACTTAGGCCTAAAGCAACCATTAGTGGCACGTTTTTCGCTATCCCGCGGGAACTATGGACTGAAACTGTACCAAATTTTAATTTCTGAATGTCAGTGAAAATTAGAACACATAGAAAAATCCGAAAAGTAAAGCTGTGGCCGGGAATCGAACCCGGATCCTCGTCATTCCGTGACGCGTGCTATACCGCTACACCACCCATAGCAGGTGAGTGTTATCCGAATTTTTCTACCCGCTACTAACTGTCACGTGACTTTTTTTTGTTACTATGCGAATTTTTGTCGCTAAGCGTCATCTGTTTGAATGATGTGTCTGTACGACACAATTACAAACTCCCATATAATTTAATTTCCAACGGTAAAACCGAAAAAGTAAAACATAAAAATCAAGAAAAAAAAATTCTTGATTCATTTGATAGTATGTACCAAATTTCATTAAAATCCGTTCAGTGGTTTAGGCGTAATAGACAGAGTTACAAATCTGTTAAAGTAACCGACTTCAATGCTTTACGTCACTCGTAATGACTCAATAGTTTAATTTGTATTGGGAACGTACTTTACACTATAATAACATTAGCAAAATTAACATAATTACAAACTGGCTACGCATTAGAATTGTGAATGAATTTCCTATTACGTTTACGAACAATAACATTGTCTTTATTGTACACCTGACTTTGCTAATTGTACTACAGCCTTGCTCCACGGCTTCATGTGAAAACCACTGGTAGAGATCCCTTATAGGGATAAGTTCGCCTTTGTGCATATATGAATATTATTTTTATTTTTTTGTGAATTGTATCTGTTTCTTTATTGTATTGTATTGTGATTTGATTTAATTTAATTTGAGCCAATTCGAGCCAATTTATTTATTGATTTTAAGACACTTAATTTTTCACTTAATATTTTATTTTATTATTTGTAAATTCAATTATGGATGCAAGTCTGGAATAAAATCATTTCATTTCATTTAATTTATATTTGTAGATACAATAAAGCATTTACTTACTTACCTAAAACCAGCTCCGCCTGTACGACACATACAATTGTACATATACAGATCTCTTCCCCAAGTGCAAAGTTACTAAACATGGATGTCTAGGTGGCATTGTTTTATGATTGTATCGTGTATGTATTTTGTCAAAAATACTATTGGCATTTAATGTCATCAAGAGTGTTGTAACACTACATATTACACTAGCTGTTGCCCGCAACTTCGTCTGCATGGAAATCGTTTATCGCTATCCCGCAGGAATTATGCAATTTTTCGGGTTATAAAGTAGCCTATGTGTTATTCTAGACCATAATCTATCGATGTTCCAAATTTCATCCAGATCCGTCAACCATTCTGGCGTGAAAGAGTAACAAACATCCATCCATCCATACTTACAAACTTTCGCGTTTATAATATTAGTAGGATATATTATGTAATGAAATGAAATAATTTATTTTGCTTTAAATTTGAACTTAAAGTAATAAAAAAAAGATATTTATTGTCTTATGATATACCAATAGTTTAACCCGAATCGTAGCTCGTTTGCCAAAATGATCACGCCCATAGTTAATGTGGGAAAGTGGGACAAACACACTTTCTAAATTAAGGACGTTAGAATACGTAACTTTGTGCAAAATTCCTATCAAAAGTACCGACCTACAGGCCGTTAATCTAAAAATAACAGTTTGTTACTCAACTGTGAATATTAAATGATTATGAAGAGGTTGACTGACCTGTGGCTTAAACGAAATTTATTTAGGTATTTGTCTTTTTAACTTCAGTACTTCTTAACTGTTTTCACCCCACATCCTCAGATGAAGGAAAGTTGAATTGAATCTGACAACCCCCTAGAGCTTGAGCGTTACAGTACTCCTCTGTCATAAGGTTATAACAGGGGCAGAGTAGTATTGGGACCGGTGCACCCTGGGCAACTACGGTTAGGTTATTTACAAATTTAACCGTTGTCTGGCTAGTATACGACTAGGGGCAAGGGTAGATTATTCAGGCAAAAGAAAACAATGGCCTTAAACAATTAAAAATGAAATTTACGAATATGGGTGTAATTAATAAATCTATGGACTTTGTACACATGATTGACTGTTAAGGAATGCTGTTGACATCCACACGTCATTGTATAATTATCATTTAGGTAATTAAACGAATTAATTACAAAACTCCATAGCAAATAAGTTTTCCTCATCAACCACGTACCGGTTTCTAACCTCAATCTATAGCAAATTACTTATTCACTCACAATGTTTTTATACACAACATAGCTAATAATATTTAATAAAACTGGCAACATCTCGCTGAACACATCCAATTATCATAGCACAACAAACCGACTGTGTTATCCGACACTAGTGGCTCATCACTTAACTCGCATCAATAAACCGATCGTCAGTCGAGTCGCCAGTGGCTGGCCGAAAACACGCGACGCGAGTGCATTCGGAATTAAAATTAAAAAAAAACTTGTGACACTATGGCAGAGGGTGACGTACCGTTAGTACGGAGTTTTGGCGGGAGTGAAATCGAATTTGGCGCGAACGGAACCAAGGTTACCAGGAACTCGAGGTTAGTTTTTTTTTTCAAGGTTGCTCTGTGGTTTTCGTTTAGAAATATTTTAGTGATGCACCAGAAAGTATCAAGTGGCACCTTTGCAACTAATAAAGAGTTTTTAGTGGTTATTAGCCGTTTTTAATTGGGAAATTCTTAGCAAAATTAACGATAATTTAACAAATACATGCTGGCCTACAAAGGTGTCGAATGTTTACGAAGACAAACAAGCTGACAGCATGACGGCAAAGCGTGATTGTACATATTTTCGCGCGTCATTAAACTGAGAACTCTGGGGTCTATGTCTGCAATAATTGTTATCAACTTTTTATATATATGGATATCCTCTGCGAATATTAATATATTAGCAGCCGCACTTACAGCCACCAATATAGCCGTAATGTATCCCGAATTGTCTCCAAAATTAAAAGTACGTAGAATCGGTGACATCTTTGGCAGAACGGTGTTAATTAATTGCGCAAATATTTTTACTGATCAAAATGCCTCGGCAATGCCAAAAACACGATTTATTATTGTTCCAACTATAACCTGTGTATTAGTGTGTTTATTATGTCACAATACAGTATCGCTAACGTATAAATATGGCTCAATTTGATAATTAATAACTTATAGTTAAAATTTTAACTA
The DNA here is from genome assembly GCA_949127965.1 of Pandemis corylana. Lineage (NCBI taxonomy): Eukaryota > Metazoa > Arthropoda > Insecta > Lepidoptera > Tortricidae > Pandemis > Pandemis corylana. The sequence continues at coordinate 5,663,445 of OX421877.1, forward strand.
ACGTTGATTAAAAATAAATGAAATAACAAACATTTAAACAAAGTTGAGGCCATTTTTGGTTATACATAATGAAAACCAAAATTTATTTTTTTCTGTAAATTAACATCCTTAAGATGCATACATACCTACATTGTCACGTCAATATCCCTTACGGGGTAGACAGAGCCTAAGGTAACAAAACTTAAGGCCACGTTTAGCATGATTGTGGGCGTATAGATGGAAAGGGAAATCAAAATAGTGATGGGTTGCTAGTCGCATCGCCTATAACATGATTCCTAAGAGTTTCGCCCATTCCCTCGATGGGCTTTTACCTCGCAGGACGAGAAGCAAACTGGTACATACCATACTGGTATATTGTAATTATACCTGTTCTTAATTTTTCTTTGTCTAACTGCAGTCCTATAAATTTATCAACGCTTTGCTTACGGCGGCGAGGGAATAGGACGCCAGCCCCCTTCATGAGCGCTGGAGTACATTATCATAAGCTAATCGTCACGGGATAGGGGTAAGGGGGTGTCCATTAATTACGTGAGGCATTTTTAAGGATTTTTGATCCCCCCTCCCCCCTTGGTGAGATGTCGTAAGATTTTTCTCTACCCCCTCCCCCCTACCCCAATCTCACGTGAGATTTTTCAAAACTTGTACTTTGGGTATAAAAATATTATTGATTTATATTATAGACAAATATAATTGTGTCAGATTTTGTCATATTTTATTCAAGATACGTTTTATATTTTCATTCAACTTTAATTGAACTTAATTTTCAAGCAGTTTTACACCATTTTCTGCTAAAAAAAATTACGTGATATTTACAGAGACCCTCCTCTCCCCCAAGTGAGATTTAGTAAGATTCGGCTCGACCCCCTCCTCCCCCTAAATACCTCACGTAATTAATGGACGCCCCCTAACCCGCGATGTTGGTTGGTGTATAGTGTAAAAGTATAAGTTGATTTAAATTTAAATTTTGATTTAATTTAATTTGATTTAATTTAATTTAATTTAATTTAATTTGATTTAACTTGAGCTAATTTATTTGTTGATTTTAAGACATTTCATTTAATTTTTCACTGCAAGTCTGGAATAAAATAATTTCATTTCTTTCATTTCATTAGCAAACGCGGAATGTAAAAACTTAACTGAATACCTTTGAAATCCACAGTTCTTTAATGACTGTTAGCTAAACTATTATATAAACACAATTACACATTGCAAAATATTTATGTGTAATGTTCGTGTGTTCGTAGAATGTAAATACAATAACTGACTCGATCAGCTGTTGGCAACATTATTGGAATTCTTATTTGTTAGTCATGTTAGTCGAACCGACGGGGATTTCGCGAACGATTTATTTCATCGGTAAATTATTTAATTGGTTCACGTCTATTACAAAGGTCTACGATTTTGTCACATAAAATTAAAGTTCCGAATGACTGAGCATTAAAATTTTTATGTGAGTTTTTTAGTGTAAATATCTTTTAGTGTACATGACCCAAACCGACCGATTTATGTATGTATGTATAACTCTTTCTTGTACATAAAACACATTAATTTTACAGGTAATGAGATGAACAGAATAACAAAGGCAAACTTATCCTTTAAAGGGATCTCTTCCAGCTAACCTACGATCGATTGACAGGACAACAGAAACCAGAGTATAGAGAGTAGACATACTAAAAAGCTAAGATCAAAGACCCCAACTTAACCTAAACAAATGAGGCATGAAAATAATAATAATAAGATTATGAATGTGGATGAAGCGAAAGAGGTCTGTCAGGATTTAGGGTCGTAGCAAGTGGAACAGAGTAGTCTCTGCCTACCAGTGGCGTGGCGTAAAGATCAGAAGGCAAGCCGAAGGTCATTCAACTAGCCCATTTCTACCCCGAGTTCTATGAACGCCACGCCACTGCTGCCTACCTACTGCTGCCTACCTTTTTTGTGAAAGATTCTGACAGTGTGCATTTTACTAACACGGTTTTGGTGATAAACAGTGAATGGTTAGAATCATGCGCAACAAGCGACTAAAGATAAATTGCCTTCAATGGACTCTCTGAAGCCAACGTCTGGGATACTTCCTTATAAATCGGACCTAAGCAATTTCCTCCAGTCGACCTTAGATAGTTTATAGTCACTTCACTACATAGTATAAAATAAAGTCGCTTTTTCTGTCCTCATGTCCGTATGTATGCTTATATCTTCAAAACTACACAACGGATTTTGATGCGGTTTTTTTTAATAGATAGAGTGATTCAAGAGGAAGGTTTATATGTATAATACATGCATAATATACCGTGCGAAGCCGGGGCGGGTCGCTAGTAAGTCCATAAAGTAAAAGACGGCTGCGTCTATGAGACACGAATGTTGCATGTTTTCATGAAAATTGACCCTTTCCTCATTGTGGGGGAGGGGGTAGAACCTTGTACAAGCTCCGTAGGGATCATTACCACTATCTTACTTTCTAATGCGCTAAGCAGCAGTGTTTATCTGCTGTGTTCCAGCTTGGAGAATAAGACAACCAGTGGAATTACTTGGCACATCAGGTATTCCGTTTAGGTTGGTAACGAACCGACATAATCTCCGATTGGTGCTGCGGTTGTCCATGGGTGGATATGCTCACTTACCATCAGATGTGTCACGTTGCGTGGAGTTCAGGATTTCAGGATTTAAGTTGGAGAGTAAAATAACACTTGATAGACGGTGTTTAGTTATTTTTATTTTGTAAATGAAGGCACCTAGAACAATCATAGGTACGTGTTAAGAGAGAAAGGTACAAATTATAGAAAAACTAAAGGATGGAAAATATAATGGGTTAACACTTACAAATGTGCCTTCTGCAGTAGGTATATAAACACAAAGACGTTACACAAACTGTAGTAACACTTTAAAATAATGAAGACTGATAATAATGGGCAGGCACGACTGTGCGCTGGCAGAACTGAAGAGCGAATGAGAAGACAGCTATGATTGATTAAAAACAACAAATGAATTAGAATTTTGAAACGGGAACAGAATACACTTAATTTAAAATATGCTTTTTTTAAAAAGTTAAATAACAAAAAGGTAAAGTTCTGTAACAAGCTAAAACAGCCTCGTTACAGATGACTTGCTCTTTTGCCACCTTATTTTTGAAGTGAAACTTTAGCGGCGTTGTGCACTTTTTTGGGATGGGCTAAAAATGTTAAACTCGCGTCAGGGTCACGTGATCCTGATCGAAAATGCGTAGGAAAATGGAGAGTTGCTGCTGAGTCATTTTTTTTTATTAGCTCGTAATATTGTCCCACTGCTGGGTACTTCCATGCTGGTCTGGGAGCAAAGAAAAAACATAGAATGTACCAGTTGCTTCTTTTCCCGTGCAGATGGTAAAAGCCCATCGAGGGAATGTTCGAAAATCTTTGGAATCATGTTATAGGCAATGTGGACCGCAACCCCGTTTCCATCCATACACCCACAATAATGCTAAACGTGGTCTTTAGGTCTTGTTACCTTAGGCTCTGTCTACCCCGTAAGGACTCGGTTCAGTGGTTTAGGCAGGCGTAACAGACGTACAGAGTTACATTCGCATTTATAATGTTACTAGCTTCTGCCCGCGACTTCGTCCGAGTAGAATTAGATTGAAGAACTGCTAGAATCGTAGTTGACTATTGGTTTATAAGTTCTTGACCTTTTAATGACCTTGCTTGGAACGAACATACATACATATTTATTACGTACTAATATTTGAACAAGTAATACCTTGAGAGGTTTCAAAACCCTTTGATATTGAAGGGTCAAAACAGTCAGGAGCATTAAAAACGGGTCAGATTCTTACGAATACAATCAGTGGCGTAACTATACCATCTGGGGCCCGTGGCAAATTCTTTTGATGGGGCCCTATCAGTAAAAATCGTCACGTTGTATTCAGTTTAATTTTAATATTTTTGAGCTCGCGGCCTCTTGGGCCGGGGCCCTCTTGGGTCGGGGGCCCCTGGCATTTTGCCAGCCCTGCCACCCTATTGTTACGCCACTGAATACAATACAATGCAATCCCTAAAATCACGCTATCACACTAGTTAATATTATTAGAAAGGCGAAAGTTTGTGACGAAGTGAGCGAGCGAGTGTGTATGTTTGTTCCTTCTTCCCGCTGAAACGACTGAACGGATTTGTCTCAAATATGGAACGGAGATAGTTGGTACCGTAGATTAAAACATAGGCTACATTTTATCTGGGAACATTGCATAGTTCCCGCGGGATAGCGATAAACATTGTCAGGTCATAGCTGTCTAGAGTCGCGACGTAAATAATTATTGCAGAATATGCAATCGACATCAAATCTGAACTCTGTAGTCTTCCTAATACTTTCGCCTATTCCCTGGATAGGCTTGTACCATCTTCGTGGGAAGAGAAGCAACTGTTAAATTCTGTTTTTTCTTTACTCCCAGACCATGGAAGATATTTTTTTACTGTTTTTTTTTTAATAAGTACAATATTTAATTACAATTCATCATGATTAATCTAAAAGTTAACTAAATATACAAAACTTAAAACTAAATAAATATACCTAACTATAAAAAGAAAACACCATCTAAAAGGCCCTCCTGCGGCATAAACCCCAACACACTGGTGGCATTACCTCTCTGTACAGCCAGAGAAATTCGCTGGGAGAGGTAATAGGTACTGTTTATTAATTCTTGAAATAACTTAATTTTAACTAATTAATAATGACTATTCAATTCTATATTTCATTATAGTGATATGTCGGCGAAGCGTACCTAGTTCAAACCGGCTTCACTTCGCCATTCGAACAACTCCATTTACCCCCGAGTTTTTTTTCGTAAGAGTTACGTGAGTTGGTCTGAAACCAAAATATACAAATAAATATCTCCTGACAACTGACACCAATTGACCTTTCCCAAACTAATCAGCTTGTACAGTGCCCGGTAATAAAGATTGCAAATCGGTCTTCTCGGCTAATCTCGACTCCGTCGAGCGTTCTCGCTCTAACTTATGTGACGCCTATTGTTTCTTTCTAAAGACCGACGTGCAATCTTTTTGGGCGGATACTGTAATATACATATATACATCACGTCGTTATGGCCCTTACGAGGTAGACAGAGCCTAAGGTAACAAAACCTTAAGGCCACGTTTTGCATGATTAAGGGGGTATAGGTGGAAAGGGAATTCATAATAATGATGGGTTGCTACCCGCATCGCCTATAACATGATTCCGACTTTCGCCCATTCCCTCGGTTGGCTTTTACCATCTGCGCGGGAAGAGAAGCAACTGGTGAATTCTATGTTTTTTCTTTACTCCCAGACCAGCATGGATACTGTAATATAACAATAGATAAACATACTTATATGCATAAATACATATTAAACATTCAAGACTTGGCACCGACCATTCGTAATTTTTCATGCAAAATATCTGCCCCGACTGGGGATCGAACCCGGGACCTCAAGCTTCAGTCAAGTTCTAACCACTACGCTAGCCGGTCGTCAAAGAAAACAAAATGAAGCTTGCAAAATGCTGTTCAAGTTTAACTTGCAAGGTGTAACACACATACGAGTACAGTTAAAATTATTGTTAAAGGCCACACAACGTGGTTCAGCCTTCGTTCGTATATAATAGCTGTGTATGATCTCTCATACACACGCACATAAGCTAAGTTACAGCTCTAATACATAAAGGGTCACGATAATTTCAAATGATTTCGTCTATTATTCCTTGTTGGTCTGGGAGTAAAGAAAAAACATAGAATGTACCAGTTGCTTCTCTTCCCGCGCGTAAAAGCCCATCGAGGGAATGAACGAAAATCTTAGGAATCATTTTTCCCCTATCCACCTATACGCCAACAATCACGCTAAGCGTGGCCATTGGGTCTTACCCTAGGCTCTGTATACCCCGTAAGGAATAAACACGTGGTTTATGTATGTATGGAAGAAATTCCTTCCATGCTGCTTGCCATTGCTTCTTCCATGCTGGTCTGGGAGCAAAGAAAAAAACATAGAATATACCAGTTGCTTCTCTACCCGCGCAGATGGTAAACCCATCAAGGGAATGGGCGAAAATCATAGGAATTATGTTATAGGCGATGAGGCTAGCAACCCATCACTATTTTGATTTCATTTTTCATCTATACGCCCACAATCTTGCTAAATGTGACCTGAAGGTATCTGTTACCATAGGCTTTGTCTACCCCGTAAGGGATAAAGACGTGATTTGTGTATGTATGTATGTAGGTACTTATGTAAAAAGATGCCTATTCTTTTCGGCGGTTCCTGTCGCCACAAAAACGTTATCAACGATCTTTTACGACTACAGAATGCACATTATGAGTTTTTGCTGTTGGGAATTTGCGTTAGCAATTCTTTCTTAATAACAGGCAATTTGGTTATTTGTGTTGCCGCTTGTTTTTGGAAGTCACGTAGGAAAATACCCACTGAAATGTCTGCTAAATCGTAATTATTTACGTTAGTTAAGTACTTAGGAACAGGAAAACTGCGGCAACTATTTTTATTTATAGATGTAGGTAATTCAGTTCATTTAAATAAATAAAGATAATTATTTAAAAACATACTAATACTAAAACTACAAGTACTACTAATTATTTATATGTATAGAAATATTTAAATTGGGACATTTATTTTATGAATATATATGTATAAAAACCTATATTTACAAATAAGAAAAGTTACACAAATTAATAATGGAACATAATGATACTAAATAAGGTAATAATTGTAAATTGTATTATTTATAATTATAACTAGCTTCTGCCCGCGACTTCGTCTGCGTGGAATTATACATAAAAACCTTCCTCTTGAATCACTCTATCTATTAAAAAAAACCGCATCAAAATCCGTTGTGTAGTTTTGAAGATATAAGCATACATGTAGGATTATAATTTAAAAAAAAAAGTTAGGTTTAAAGTCTTTGGGAATAGCGGGGAGAGGGGATTCGCGAATGATGGCGGATAGCTTGAAAATACAAAGCTTGTTGTAATTATTTCTATGTGTTTTTAAATTAATTAAAAGAAGTCTGTGTTAATTCTGGGGTTTTATTTTAAATACTACATACATAGGGACATAGAGACAGAGAAAGCGACTTTATTTTATACTATGTAGTGATTAACTATAAAATAAATATGTCGTCAAATATTCCGGCACAGGAGTCGACCCCAAGACGCTGGCCGCATTGCCTCTCTGAACTGCTATTCCAACCTTTGAGAGAGGTAAGCGCCAGCCCGAGGGTCACCTGTGGCCAGTTCTAAACGTGTCGTAAGCTCTTTTAGATTTTTATTTGTGTCCGCCAACTAAGGTCCCATTGTCTCGAAAGCAAGCGCCGCAAACACATGATGAAAAAAAAAGTTTATTTAATACATAATTCATTTAGTATTTATTAGAATATTAATTAGAACAATCTGTTCCATGCGGTCTGGGAGCAAAGAAAAAACAGAATGCACCAGTTGCTTCTCATCCTTCGCAGATCTCTTCCAGGCAACCATAATGGACTGGAGAACAGAACAGATCTGAGCAGGTGGTGCAATTTAGAATATATATTACTAGCTTCTGCCCGCGACTTCGTCTGCGTAGAATTATACATAAAAACCTTCCTCTTGAATCACTCTATCTATTAAAAAAACCGCACCAAAATCCGTTGAGTAGTTTTGAAGATATAAGCATACATAGGGACAGCGAAAGCGACTTTGTTTTATACTATGTAGTGATAGTGAAATACTAAGTACTGAAAATACACAATATATTATACATGAAACACACATTTATAATAAATGGAGATATAAAAGACGCATACACACATACCTAAAAAAGCCAGCCACAAGATTCATGCACAAAATGACAGATAGTGCTCCTTCAACAACCTTGCAACTTAGGTACTTTGTTACTTTGTCTAGGGGCCAGTGGCGTAACTATAGGGTGGCAGGGGTGGCAAAATGCCAGGGGCCCCTAGCTCTACGGGGCCCCGGACTGGCTTGGTTTAGAGCACAGAAGGGACGCTGATGCACTTCTTTATATTGAGGAAGGCGCCCCATCTGACGAATTTGCCACGGTCCCCAGACGTTATACGCCACTGCTAGGGGCTTAGCGTGACGCAGCGGCAAGCCGCAATAACTACTCCCATTCAATTAACTCTTTATTTTCATTCATACACTGTCCTTTTATCAGTCGTCCATGACTCCCACATAAGTCATCGGCATGAACCAAACAATAGCATCAATAAATAATGACAATTATTAACAATAATGAGACATTTATGTATTCAATTGTAAATCACGGCTGTAAGATCCGCGACTATAATTTATTATGTTTTTATTTAGTACGCTATATCTACAACAATGTAAGTAAGTACAAATATAAAGAAACTGAGGCAAATCACAAAAAATACATTAAATATACAAAGGCGGACTTATCTATAAGGGATATCTACCTAACCTTTGAGTTAATGAGAGGAGCATTAAGGGAGAGACCGACAAAGAGCGAGTTTAAAATATCCATATAGTGAAAGCCACAATAGAGCGTAGGTACATCTCAAAATACAAACAATTCATAAATAAACTACTAAATATCATTACACACATGCATATATACACGCTACATGCAATATGAGCACACATACAATATTTAAGATGGTGAAGATGTATGAGTTAGAACTTAATTCCTTCATCTAAATTAATATTATAAAGAGGAAAGGTTTGATTGTTTGTTTGAACCGAATGAACTCCGAAACTACTGGAACTATACGAAAAATTATTAGTATCCTACGCTACGAATAAGCAATAGTAGCCTAGTGGTTTGCCCTGTGGCGTCTTAAGCAGAGGGTCATGGGTTCAAATCCCGGGCTCGCACCTCTGAGTTTTTCCGAATTTATGTGCGATATTGCATTAGACATTTACTATGAGCTCATACCAGCTGCTACTCTTCCCTCGTCGTGAAATCCTATCGTGAATACACACACGTCTTTACCCCTTACGGGGTAGACAGGGCCTAAGGTAACAAGACCTAAATAAAGGCCACGTTTAGCATGATTGTGGGCGTATAGGTTGAAATACATACATACATATATCACGTTTTTATCCCTTACGGGGTAGACAGCCTAAGGTAAGAATACCTTAAGGCCACGTTTAGCATGATTGTAGGCGTATAGGTGGAAAAAGGAATCAAAATAGTGATGGGTTGCTAGCAGCATCGCCTATAACATGATTCCTAAGACTTTCGCCCATTCCTTCGATGGGCTTTTACCATCTGCGCGGGAAGAGAAGCAACTGGTAAATTCTATGTTTTTTCGTTACTCCCTGACCAGCATGGAAGAATGGGATAGGTGGAAAGGGGAATCAAAATAGTGATGGGTTGTCAGCATCACTACATAGTATAAAACAAAGTCGCTTTCACTGTCCCCATGTCCCTATGTCCCTTTATATGCTTATATTTTCAAAACTACACAACGGATTTTGATGCGGTTTTTTTTAATAGATAGTGATTCAAGAGGAAGGTTTTTATGTATGATTCTACGCAGACGAAGTCGCGGGCAGAAGCTAGTCGCCTATAATATGATTTTCGCCCATTCCTCGTGTTGTGAATGGCTGTCCTAAAATGCTTGTCAAACGGCGAATAAGCTGGGACGGCGTTTATTTCAGCTAACAATGCTATTTGGAAAGGAAGGCCGCGGTTTAGTGACTGACGTAACCCAATGTCACGCAAACAATCAACAGTTGCCTGCGCACGCGCCGCTGTCGTCTACTTCAATGGACGCTCTTTACCGTTTTAACGGGGAAGCTGCCCGAGATCATTATTATCCTCGCAACTGCAAATAATTCATTCAACGCTATCCCACGGGAAGTACGCAAAAAAAATGCCTACGTATTATTCCAGGCTGCAAGCTATCTATGTTGCTAATTTCTTTTTTTTTTTTTTATTACGAACTGACCAGTGATTGACCTCTATCTCACTTGGTGGAAGGTGCAGATGAGGCCAAAGGTGTAACTCACTGGTTCAGTAATAGCCTATTCGCTCTAGCCTTGAAGAGCCCTAGGTTGTATCTGTCCGGAAATACAGACGATGGGAGCGAATTCCATTCCCTAGCAGTTCGCATTAGGAAGGATGAAGCAAACCGCCTCGTGTGGGCCAATGGTATGTTGACAACAAATGGGTGAAAACGCTCCCCCCGCCTGGAAGTCCGTTGGCGAAACGGAGATGGAACTATAAGGTCATTTAAATCGATTCAGTGGTTTAGGCGTGAAAGAGTAACAAACATACATACATCCATAGGTGATCACAAAGTTTCGCATTTATAATATAATAGACCGATCACTTAGTGCTAGGTAGTGCGCCTACCGCCCGCACCTCTCTCGGGTCCCTTTGTCGTCCTACCCCGCGCCCCTGTGCCGCGCGGGCGAGGACTCCTTTAAGCGGTAGGTTTATAGGAGTAGGATTGTCTAAAGCCGTGTATACATCTGCGAGCTGTAACCGTAACTGTTTGTGTTTCTGGCCTTCTGCGTTTCTAGCCTTATGCGTTTCTGGCCTTCTGCGTTTCTGGCCTTCTTCGTTTCTGACATTATGCGTTTCTAGCCTTCTGCGTTTCTGGCCTTCTACGTTTCTGGCCTTTTGCGTTTCTGACATTTTGCGTTCCAGACATGATGCATGTAAACGACTTGGCAGTCAAGTCATTGTCACATAGATTATTAAAACCGTTATTTACTGTACGAGTATGAACTGCGTAGTGAAATACGACTGTTTAATTGTTTTTACTGCGCAAAGGAATAGCAGACGTCCCGGGGTTATCAGCAGTTAACATATTGCTGTCTTTATCGGCGTGTGGTGGAATTGAATCGCCATTTGTTTCCTAATTGTGACGGACTATAATGCGTATGAAGGAAGTCTGAAGTCTAAACTGGGGACTATCGTTTCTTTGCTCACCAGTTGGCGCCACTGTTGACTAAGATCCATAGGTGTAGCTGTCAAAGGCGACTTTATAAGATCGGCACCGAAACAAAGTTTCAAATCGTAATCTCATTAAGTTTATTAATTATAAATAATATCATATCGAGTCGCTATGCCGCAATGTTGTGCAGTTCCGTTTTGTTAGAAAAAAAAAACAATTCACATTCATCGCCAAAGCCTTATTTGCGATAATTTCACGAAGGAGATCACTTTTAAACAGGTAAGTGAAAGAAGAATGCTGGTCTGGGAGCAAAGAAAAAATATATAATGTAGGTACCAGTTGCTTCTCTTCCCGCGCATATGGTAAAATCCCATCGAGGGAATGGGCGAAAATCTTAGGAATCATGTTATAGGCGATGCGGCTAGCAACCCATCACTATTTTGATTGCATTTTCCATCTATACGCCCATAATCTTGCTACGCGTGGCCTGTAGGTCTTGGCACTTTGGGCTCTGTCTACCCCGTAAGGGATAAAGACTCATCGCCTATAACATGATTCCTAAGATTTTCGCCCATTCCCTCGATGGGATTTTACCATCTGCGCGGGTAGAGAGGCAACTGGTATATTCTATGTTTTTTTTGCTCCCAGACCAGCATGGCAGATTTATGTCATATGAAATTATGGCAAACAGCCTCTAGTCTGTTGCTCTGTTTGTATGAAACGTGGTCAGAATTCAGTAAATTTCCACACTCGATCCACTTTTATCGTTGTGCAAGTCTCCCCAGAGATTGTTGCTGAAATTATTAGGAATGCATCACGCGTTGCCATTTGCAATTAAGTAACTCGGACTGAATGCGACTTGCCGAATTATACAACTGAAATACTTTGGAGGTTACTTTGCTCTTCACTATCACTACATAGTATAAAACAGAGTCGCTTTCGCTCTCTGTCCGTCCCTATGTATGCTTAAATCTTTAAAACTACGCAACGCATTTTGAAGCGGTTTTTTTTTAAACATAGATTTAAGAGGAAGGTTTATATGTATAACATGCATATTATTGTAGAGAAGCACTGATGGTTAACCCGTGCGAAGCCGTGGGTCGCTAGTTGACTTATAAACAACGTCTAGTATAGTCGGAGCCTTTCGTATTTAAATTTTAGACGAAAAACGTTTCGAACGCATTGGCTTTAATGTCTTCCCTGGGTCTGTATGAAATGGACTAACGATCGTTTGGTCTAATTCAATGTTTGGTCGAATGATCATATGGTCTAAACTGAATATTGAAGTTACTTTATACTGAAACCATCAACGTTTCTCTCTTCGAGTATACCTAAGGATAAGATAATCACTATCACTACATAGTATAAAATAAAGTCGCTTTTTCTGTCCTCATGTCCCGATGTATGCTTATATATCTTCAAAACTACACAACGGATTTTCATGCGGTTTTTTTAATAGATAGAGTGATTCAAGAGGAAGGTTTATATGTATAATTCATGCATAATATACCGTGCGAAGCCGGGGCGGGTCGCTAGTTAAAAATAAACCTAATCCTGATAATGAAAGCCGCGGTGGCGTCTCGAGCAGAGTTCGAATCCCGGGCTTGCACCTCTGAGTTTTGGATTTTATGTGCGAAATTACATTTTAAATTTACCATGAGCTTTTCGGTGAAGGGAAACATCTTTCAACATGAAACTACCGTGAGACTTAATCATTATTACACATAAACGGATAACTCACGTATAAAAAGTCCAGGAAGAAGGACTACGAAATAGTCCGAAACATGTCGAGCATCACTCGACTTTTTATACGTGAGTTATCCGTTTATGTGTAATAAGGGAAACATCGTGAGGAAACCTGCACAATTCTGCGAAGCAAATCAATAGTGTGTGTGAGGTTCCTAATTCGCACTGGGCCTGCGTGGGAACTGTAGCCCAAGCCCTCTCATCCTGAAAGGAGGCCTGTGCCCAGCTTTGGGACTTATATTATTAACTAATGTAATTTCCAAAATATTTTCAGTTTCAGCTTTATACATTTTAGACCAAACGAGCATTCGTCCAAACAATACGTCAGACCAAAACAAAATCGGACAAACGATGGAAACAGAGATTTCACGTAACGAGAAACATTTCATCATAAAATAGCAACAATATAAGTCTTCGTGCAACAATAAAGTTTTTGATGCCTTTAATTATTCATACTTTTAACTTAACTCATGTTAAAATCAATTTTCCCTCGATTATACATTCGTTCGAACCAGCCGAAACCGGTTTAAAATATTATTGCGTAATTTGCACGCAACTAACCATATCATTCATTGAATGAATGAATGGAAATGGGGCCTTAGCATGACGTCTTAATGCGATTGAATTCCGGCTCAGTTCAGATTTTAACTGTCATTTTTAGTATGGATCTGACAGCGAGCGAACCTAAACTAGAAGACTAACAAATGAATCAAGATTTTTTTATTTCTTTACTTTTCTTTAGTTTACTTTTACGGTTTTACCCAAGACTACCTGCTATGGGTGGTGTAGGGTATAGCACGCGTCACGGAATGACGAGGTTCCGGGTTCGATTCCCGGCCATAGCTTTACTTTTCGGTTTTTTCTGTGTTCTAATTTTCAGTGACATTTAGAATTTTTTTTTAGTTAAGACTAAAACGTACGATATGAGAACTGTATGATAATGTAGCGAAAATGAAGGACAATCGATGGCAAGTAAGAACACCAGGAACCTGAACTGCTTCTTTACTGATATGCAACAACTAACACTAATGACAAGACTTCAAAAACTAAACGATTACAAAAATATAAAAGACTAGCTTCTGCCCGCGACTTCGTCTGCGTAGAATTATACATAAAAACCTTGCTCTTGAATCATTCTATCTATTAAAAAAACCGCATCAAAATCAGTTGTGTAGTTTTGAAGATTATAAGCATACATAGGGACATAGGGACAGAGAAAGCGACTTTGTTTTATACTATGTAGTAATATGTATGTATGTATGTAAACTCTTTATTGTGCAAAATAAACAAGAGAAATACAATTGACAAACACTGAGATACATGCACAAAGGCAGACTTATCCCTTTAAGGGATTTCTTCCAGTCAACCTTTGAGTGGATGAAAGGAGTATTATATGTAATAGTAAAGTAATATTAATGAAGTGTCAAAACTAAGGAGTTCGCGACAAAGACAATGATGTCTAGACCATGAGGTAAGGCCCTTATTTCAAGACTCTCTGTTAAATTCCATGTATCTTAAGTGTCAGTTATCTATGATGACGTTTCTGTCTGTTTCATATTATCAGTTCAGTGCTGCAGGTGTTTAACGCCTCAGCATAATGCTGAGCCAGCGACCGTTTCACTTTTGCGAACACTCATTAAATATCTACATTGATGATCTTCTACATTGATGATCTATTTTCATGTCTGTGTCTTGTTTCATTTTTTTACAATAGGGGGCTATCGCGTGTGAATTTGCCACTAGAGGCGCTAGTGTCGCGTGAGGTCCAATAACGTTCACTTTTCACTGATTTTGCCGGGCTTCGTGACATAAATTATAATTTCTTTCATTTACCTGTTGAAAAGTGATCTCCTTCGTGAAATTATCGCAAATACGGATTTGGCGATGAATGTGAACGCTTTGAAAGCGGTTTTTTTTCCGAACCAAACGGAACTGCACAACACAACGATAATAGTTATTTATAATTAATAAACTTAATGAGTTTTAAGATTTATAACTTTGTTTCGGCGCAGATCTTATAAAGTCGCCTTTGACAGCTATACCTCTGGACCTTAGCCAACAGTGGCGCCAACTGGTGAGCAAAGAAACGATAGTCCCCATTGTGTATGGTATATTTGTGTATATTTCAAAAGAGAATAAATGTCTTCTTTCATTAGTAACAAATAGACGAAATCATAGATAACTGTCACTTAGACAACTGGAACTTAACAGAAAGTGATGAAACAAGCCCTTAATATAAAAATCAAACGAATAGCTTAACTTTATGCTGAGGGCAACATAGCCGAGTATATGTATATGTTGTTATTCCAACATACTTTGCAAGCGGCTAGCACGCAATATCCTATAGACAAATACAAAGCATTGTTAAAAAAGTTGCCCACTGTATTGACCAACAGAACTGACATCCGTGTCTCGTCTACAACATACTATGTTATACTATGAATATATTCAATAAGGGCGTCCATTGATTACATACACACACACACACACACACACACAAATCACGTCTCCATCCCTTACGGGGTAGACAAAGCCTAAGGTAACAGGTACCTACATTTTTAGCAAGATTGTGGGCGTATAGGTGGAAAATGGAATCAAAATAGTGATGGGTTGCTAGCCTCATCGCCTATAACATGATTCCTATTATAATCGCCCATTCCCTCGATGGGCTTTTACCATCTGCGCGGGTAGAGAAGCACCTGGTACATTCTATGTTTTTTATTTGCTCCCGGACCAGCATGGAAGACATGATTGCATGATTACATGACATTGATTACATGACACCACAATATTTGTTAATCCTGCCGCCAAGCCGTAGTGCTTGCGCTGCTGTGTTCCAGCGTGAAGTGTAAGCACCAAGTTGGCTTTAAAAAAACATTTAATTAAAAAAATTAAAAGACTCCACGCATTAATCGAGTAATCGTAAGTAAATTTAAAAAACAAAAACGTTTTGATGCCAAATATGCCTTACATAATTTTGGAAAAGACCTGATACTCTTTAAACTGCTGGACCGATTTTTACCAAACATGGCTAAGAAACAGCGCAATGTGAGTTAAGATAAACGGTAAAATTACTGGCTAGTAAGCCCTTTAAACTAGTTACATTTCAAAAGGCAGCTGCGACACTAGCTGAATATGACTTCAACTAAACATCCTCCGATATTCACACGAACGTTACATAAAACTGAGTCTGTGAATAAATTTGCTAACAAAACGCCAACCGCGAACGCGACCCCAAATTCAAATTCGCGCCATCTGTTCATGATGGCCTCCTTTGCCGCCAAAACGCGGTGAACGACCTTTTGACGGAACAATGACCAATATACATTCGCGCGACCGAAATGCACTAAATCTCGCAATCGATCTACTACAATTTGAATCTTAGCTAAGTGAATTTAAATTTTAAATTTAGTCACAGCTTTGATTAGTTCCGTCGTTTTTCTCTCGGATTTTAGCTACAAACTTGAGGGCAAACGGGCAAAACAGGAACTAATGGATACGAACTGTTTTGCATGCGTTTTGGCGACGGCAGCGCCATTGTTGTGAGTTGAAGTTTGTTATGCGCTCAGAAATGGGTCGCAGCAGATATTGCTAAGTGTGCAGTGTTCTTGCGTCAGTGTAGATTATAAACTTATGATGTAATGTGAAGTAGGCCGTAAGAGAACTATAAAAGTTTACTTCCTATAGTAGAGCGTAAAGCGGCCTAGTCACAGCCCTGTTCGCAGTGCCACAGCTAATCGTGCTCCCACGTTCAACACAACACAACTGCAAACAGAGCGCTCAGGGCTTTGAGTAAACCGCTTTGAATATTTTGACCTAAATACCATAGACCATAGACTCGTTTAGAAAAGAGGTCCTCTCGCAAAAATATCAATTCAAATGCTTCTGAAACCGTAAAATAGTTCAAGATATTTAAGAACTATTTTGTAAAAGTTGTAAAACCCGATAGGTTAACTTAGGTTTGTTTTATAAACATTCTGAACAATTACAGTTTAAAAAAAAAGCATTTGCTCATTTTATTTTTGGGAAATGAATCATTTGGGAATTTACCTACGACGCCGTGCCATTATCTCTATTTCTAATCATATGTTCCACTATTTATTTTAAGTTTATGTGGTTTCTGTGTGATAATGTTAATATTTTGTATTTTACAGGTAAAATAAAGTTCTTTCATCTCGCTCTTCTCACACCCTGAAGTAAAGGTATTGTCGCAACAATTAAAACCATTTAGGTATACCTACACCGAATATTTCATAAGCTAATGATTACAATGTCACTTGTAATAATGGCACTCAATTTGCAGTGTTAATTGAGAAAGTTTCGATTTCTTTTTTTTTAATTATTATTTCAATCATACTTTATTAGTTCGTTAAGAAAAATGACGTAACATTGTGACGTAACATATATAAAAACGGTAGGCATTTATTAATTGTATAAATGGAGAAGTAGATGAAGTAATTTTTTTAAACACTATGCAAGTCTTTAACGAAAGGGTCTTTGAACATTACCGTACAGTACAACGTTGCCGACATTTTGTCACTAGATTTTTTAATTATATTTTTGTTACTTTTGACATTGGCGAAGTTGTCGTCGCTACGACTACGACTTGATACGCCACAAATAAGAAGATGTAGCTAATTATAATGTGAACTTTTCTTCTATAAAAGTGTTTTAATGAAATATAAAGTGGGGCTAATATTTAAATATGATTATTTTCTCCGGCAGTTGAATTTAATTTTATATTTACAATCACAAATTCTTATTTTAAGTGCGTACATTTAAAAAAGTGGATATTTTATTTCTTTTAAACTATTTTTGAAAGAAAGAAAGAAAAAATATTTACTACCACTAACAACCATAAAAAAAACATCAAAACACAAAAACAAAAATAAAAGGATTAGTGGTAAAAGGTTCGGCGTCAGCAAATGCTGCCAGTGCAGCATTTTATCAGCAGTGCCTTCGATCAACAATACAACTAGATTCACGGTGATAGCTCTGAAAACGGCTCCATGAAATAAGACCACAAAATAAATTTGTGGCCTTCTTTCTGACAGTACGCGCCAACCTCGGCCAACGTGAGGACGTGTCAAAATGCCACAATGTGCGTTCAAAAATTGTAAAAACAGCCACCGAAACACTAAGGTTTCGGAAGGAATATCTTTCTTTAAGTAAGTACAAGTCAGTATTTCATAAAGTACGTGATAATTTGCAGTTTACATTTTAAAATCAATAATTTATTGTTTGGCAATGATGGCCCACCATCTTGACAATTATCGGTGGTTTTAGAACAAGAAATTCATGGAGTAGTTCTCGTTTTAAAATAAAATATATATTGTTTTTTTTTGTAGATTTCCTAGTGATCCTTTTTGCTGTGCGGAATGGATAACTATTGTCGCGAGAGAAAGAGAAGAAGAACTTTACAGGCCTGGATGCCTACATTATATAAGGTATCTATGTGCAAAATTTCAAGTCTCTAAGTCCAGTAGTTTGGGCTGTGCGTTGATATATAGTTGTCAGTCAGTCAGTCAGTCAGTCAGGACTTTGAATTTTATTAGCTTATAGTAAATTTCAAATTAAATTTTGCACATAAATTCGGAAAAACTCAGGAGGTGCGAGGCCTGGTTTGAAACCACGACTTTCTGCTTGAGAGGCGGTAGGTCGAACAACTAGGCTACTACGGTTGTTGCCTGGCTGGGCCTGCGTGGGAACTATGGCCCAATCCCTCTCGTTGTTAAAGGAAGCCTGTGCCAGCAGTGGGACGTAGATAGGCTTAATTATTAAAATTCATGTTAATATTTGTATTTGTAAATATCTGACAAATAAAAAAATTCTGAGTTATATACTTAATTGCGACTCCATTATTACCCTGTTCCTCAAATAGAATGACATCTTTTTGAAACGAAGGTAGTTCTTTTGTTTATCGACCGCTTTCGCTCGTCTTGTGACGAAACGTCGTAAGTATTATATACAATTATAATTATTTGGATCTTTGTTGCTTAGACTTAAGGTTTATTTTACGTTAATAAAGAAGGTAAAACAGATATAGCTATAAGCATAAGCAACAGGGCCACTTTTTCGCTTTGATTTTGTATGGGACCGTGAATCTAGTTGTATTGTTGATCGAAGAGCAGTGCAGTGTTTTATTTGATCCACTTATTTAATTCGCTGTTGACTTGTGGGCTAATGTGACAAAATGTACGAAGCCCGTTTTAAAATTAAAAAAAAACTATTTTATTGTAATGGCAACACACGGTAACTTTTTTTAAATTTAATTACCGCGAATGATTGTGTATACAGCCATTAAAAAAAATACCGCGCGTAGTATATATTTGACCAACATTTCCTATGCCCAGCAGTGGGCAGTAATGAATTTCAGAGCGGCACATTAAGATTCTTTAAGATTTATAGTCATGTTATTGTTTTGTGTGACGAATCAATTGTGCCGCATTGTGGCCATTGTACGAGTTAAGAAACAAATCGATTAAAAAAAACAAAATGACATGTGTTATTCAAAGAACAGGTGCTGTCAGCGTTACGTGACTATAGCCCATTCTCTGGGACTTTTAAAATGCGGTAAACAAAGGTAGCTCGAAGAAATCGAGAACGGGGGCCCCTTTTTGGAAGCACATGTGAAAGTACTACTTGAGTTTGTTGAAAAATTGTGCTGAATTTGAAACACGAGTAACAAAATTACAGCTCTGATTAATTTTCCGGGATAAAAAAAAAATGTATTCTATGTCCTTTCCAGGGTTTCAAACTATCTCCATGGGTACGAAATTTTAACAGGAGATTGAGTAGTTTACAAGCGAAATCTTACAGACTTACTAACAAACTCACATTCGGAGTGGAATATATTTTTTTTAACGAAAAGGTCAAGGTCACTTAGATTTTACATACATACACACACTTCTCTTTCCGCGCAGATGGTAAAAGCCCATCGAGGGAATCTACAAAAATTATAGGAATCAATGTTTTTGTTTAGCAACCCATATACGCCCATAATCTTGCTAAACGTGGCCTTTAGGTCTTGTTACCTTAGGCTCTGTCTACCCCGTAAGGTATATAGACATGATTTGTGTGTATGTATGTAACCCAACTGCTAAAATATACCGGAACAATATTGTAAGTGAGCTTTGATTATGGGTATAAAGAGATATTGCACGCCAATGGTCTACATAGCGCCCTTAGCTAGAAAGTGGGTCTGCGCTTACGCATTTCTATTGGACATCGGCTAATTAAACGCGGTGAAACGCGGCGCCTGCGCTGTATAAGGATGTGTGGCGACCCTAGCGCCATCTAGTTGTCGACTACTGTTAGAGGGCATCCATAATTAAATTACGAGGTGCTTGCTTAGGGGGGAGGAGGAGGTCGTAAAGAATCTCACGTGACGGGAAAGTAAAGGTGTGTAATGTGTCATTTAAGTAAAACATAGATAGGTATTTCACTATTAAAATATGGCTAAAAGCCCACACAATAGTGTTTGTGCGAAAAATTAGGTTGTTTTTTTTTTATGAATCTAAAGCGATTTAGTTAAAATTTATGTATTTATAAACGACTTACACTAAAATAACCAAAAGCAATGCGTTAAAATATTTCAGCTAAAGTGACAGGACGTTATGTACTCGACAGTGGCGCCAACTAGTGAGCAAAAATACTTAGCCCAAATTGTTGTTGTTCAATGATGAGTGTTATTCAAAATAAAGTTCACATGATCATTGTTCCCAGAATTTCACCACTTTGGTTTTTTCTTAGTCAGAATCAAATCAAATCAAATCAAAATAATTCCATTCCAGTTTTCACTTTTTTATTCGTCTTTTTATTTATACTTACGTACGGAATGTGACGTACAGGAAAAAAATGTACAGTTTCGATTTTGAGTAAGAAATACCCAAAATAGTTAAATTCGGGAACAACTTTTTTTTGGAAAACGCTTTGTTTATACTTCGGTTTAAAAAATAAATAACAACAAATTACAATTTCAAATCCCTGGAATATTGTGATTTCTTTTGTTACGGTTTCATACAGCGTGTAAATTTCATGCGGGCGTAAGTCGCTCTGGGGCCCGATTTTTGAAAGCACATGTGTGAAAATACCCCTCGAAAGCGGTAAAAAATGTGCTGAATTTGAAATACGAGTAGCTTACAAGGCTTACGGCTCTCATTAATCTTGTGAACTAGTCAAAAATTTGATTAGAGCTGTAGTTTTGAAGATATGAACAGATTTATACCAGTTTCAAGTGATGTGCTTTCAAAAATCGGGCCTGAGAATCAAATGAAAAGGAAAATGAAAAAAATATTTTTTTAGGTTTACATGTTGAAGTATCAAGGTTGGAACCTCCTAGTAAGCATAAGAATGCTTGTGTCAGGAAGTCCCGCTCCTCTAGGTATTATTGACAGTCTTTACTATGTAATACAAAAAGAGTACAGCACTTATACGTAAATGCACTTGAGATATTTAAGTTTCAACTTACTGATATTTCATTCAGATTTCTGCTTCGCTGAATGATTTATTAAACCGTAAACAGACGATTCTTTGCAAGAAAACGAAAGTAGGAAGACTTAAGCGAGTATTAATTTCACCCGGTTTCATGTTACGCTCGTCCAACCAATGTATTGAGGGTTCTTAAGTGTCATTATGTACATCTACAATGAGTAAACGCACACAAAACTACTAAACTTTCAGGCTTCACTTCAGTGTCAGTCCTCGCCCGGGCGGCACAGAGGCGCGGAGTAGGACGACAAAGGGGACCGAGAGAGGTGCGGGCGGGTAGTGCGGCGCGCCCCCCGCCCGCACCTCTTTCGGTCCCCTTTGTCATCCCACCCCGCGCCCCTGCACTACGCGGGCGAGGTTTAATTTAAAGCACGGTTTAATTTACTTTTTTATCACTTTCGAATGATACCCTCACATAATGAGTAAAAAAAATCAGGGCCCTGGGGTCTTACCATGACTTCTTAATGCGATTAAATTCCGATTCAGTTCAGGTTTCAGCTCTCATTTTTAGTATGGATCTGACAGCCAGCGAAGCTAAACTGAACCGGGATTGAATCAACATAAAACGTTGTGGTAACCCCCCCCCCCCCCCCCCCCCCCCTTATCTGCTTAATAAAGACGACAAGATTTACAGAACTTCCCACAAGACTAGGACTGAGAATTACTTTATCTTCACACAAGATCTAAGGCGCGGGAAAAAGCGTATGTTCTGGGGCCTGACTTTTTGAAGGCACATCAATCGAAAGTGGTATAAGTCATAAGTCATAAGTCATAAGTCATTTATTTGCAGAAAATAGTACAAATCAGCTTATATCTCCAAAACTACAGCTCTAATCGGAGTTTTGACTAGTTCACAAGATTAATGAGAGCTGTGATTGTCTTCTATGCTACTCGTATTTCAAATTCAGCGCAATTTTTCACCACTTTCGAGTGGTATTTCCACGCATGTGCTTTCAAAAATCGGGCCCCTGTATAAAGAATACAGTAAGTACACATACAAAGTCTTTCTACTCTTACAAACCAATATGAATTGCGTATAAATCCCGACAGTAGACAGTGTTTTGACTAATTACGCGAGATATCGATAAAATTTCCATCTCTGATTTGCTCAAATAAATCAACGAAGGCCAATCGTTTTGTCAATAAAGGTATTAAATGACATCCATTCTCCATTAGCTTTATAGCTTGTTATTATAGGTATTCCTCTTTTTAAATTAGCACGAGATTGCTTTTATAATTAGCACATAAGTTACCATTAAGTTACCGTAAGTTGGTAAAAAGTATCGACTTCTAGATACAGTAGGCTTATTATCTAACTCGCCCGCCATCGCCATCGTGTTCATTTTGACAGTTCATGTATGGGCTGACAATTGGCATTGGAATCAGCTAGCTGTCACATTCATACAAGAACTGTCAAAACGAACACGATGGCGATTGCGAGCGAGTTAGGTAATAAGCCTACTGGCCGCATACTTACTCCCAAATTCAAAATTCGAAGTTCGAATCATGCCTTCATGCCGTCTCCCTCGCACTAATGAAACACTCACATTTTTAATATCGGAATTGATCGATAGGAATATGCCTTAATTAAAAACATGATATGTATTGGAAATGGAATTGCTCTTAAAATATTGTCTCTCGTGCCCTAAGCTAAAATAAAATCCTCTATTTTCTAGTAAAAACTTAACTAGCGCCATCTCTGAACCCATTCAAAAGGTCGGATGCAATTCAAAATGGCGTCTGGAAAATGGCGCGCGGTTTGAGGTTGAAAGTGAAAGAGTGCACGCCTCCCATTGTACGCGATCATGCGAATTGTCGGCTAGACGGTAGTTACACGGTTTGTTTGTTTGTGTAACTATCGTTAAAGCAAGCTCTAGTTTCGCAAAAAGCATCGACAACCTTCGTTTTTTGACAGTTTGTTTTCAAACCCATCGACATTTTGATGCTGGCCAAAAAATACCAATTTTACCCCTGAAGCGGTAATTACCCCCAAGTCAGGAACCCAGGTCTTAGGCTCTATCTACCCCGTAAGGGATAAAGACGTGATTTATGTAAGTATGTACATCTACTTTCGCAAACAACCAACCACCTTCGTGTTTTGACAGTTTGTTTCAAACCCATTTCCTTTGTTTGATACTGGCCAACTTGGAGCCTGTTCCATGACCTAGTTCCTGATGAATTAAGTATGAGATATCTATGATGCTGTCTATCTGTTATATATCTACAACTTAAAATATCATGAACTTGTAGATAGTGGAACAAGCCGTTAAAGTAGAAGCTAGTATTTATTTCATATCAAGTACGAAGAGGTTCTAAGCATAATATAGTGGAGAAACACTGGTTGCACCCGTGCGAAGCCGGGGCGGGTCGCTAGTGTAAAAATATATAATCAAAATCTTACTTACTCAAACGGGTTTGTTCCATGTAGAAGATAAAGGAGAAACAACCGGGGGGAAATTGTTAGTATGGTATAAGTTGAAAAGGGCTGATGTGGTGCCACAATCGGTAGGTCTCATTGCTGCTCTGGTTGGTTATTTCCTCTATGTAAATTGCTAACGACCCCCCAGGTATCCATTAACAAATGGCCTAGTCGAGAGCGTTACGATCCATTGATGTTTATATACATATAGCCTGTCAAAACTGACAGATGACTACTAATATACTTGGTCACACATCTATGTCTAGGTCATTGGTCGCGCTAACTTTGCTAGTTACGTGCTAAATGACATACAAACACTTATAAAACAATACAAGCTTATTCAATCAGTTTCCAAGTAACTATAGGAACGTACACATGATGACGATTCAAACAAAACGTTACGTTTTGACAAAAGGCCCGGTCAGGAGTACAGTCGAGGGCATAAAATATTGATACAGCCACCATGCCAAATGTCTTGTCATGTCTTGGTGACTTCCATATATTTATGCTCCGGACTGTACCCTAAGCCGACGAACATGTATCAAGAGATCGATGAATGTGGATGAAGCGAAAGATGTGTGACAAAGGCTTGTTCTTCGTACATAACCAAGTTACATTACCAGCACTGGTAAAACCAACGTTGGATGATTAATTTGGATTAATTTAGGTTTAGGTGCGGAGGTGTGGCTCTTGGGCCAGCCCTAAGTCGCGAATGTTTGTTTTACTTTAGAAATAGTCTTTATTTTACCTTAGAATGTCCTAGTAATGTAAGTTGGTTATGTACGAAGAACAAGGGGTCAAAAGCTTGTTCTTCGTATATAACCAAGTTACATTACCAGCACTGGTAAAACCAACGTTAGATAATTAATTTGGATTAATTTAGATTTATGGCGGGTGGCATACTTTAGAAATAGTCTTTATATTTACCTTAGAATTTCCTAGTAACATTACTTAACTTGGTTATGTACTAAGAACAAGGGATGTCAAAGTAGTCTCTGGCCTAGCCCTATATGGGAAAGAGGCAAGGGTACGTATGGATGTCGATTTACGTATCTCCATAAAGTAATTTTCAATGTCTAAATACTGAATGCTTATTTCGATTGTTCTTGAAGTTCTTCCATGCTGGTCTGGGAGTAAAGAAAAAAACATAGAATTTACCAGTTGCTTCTCTTCCCGCGCACATGGTAAAAGCCCATCGAGGGAATGGGCGAGTCTTAGGAGTCATGTCATAGGCGACGCGGCTAGTAACCATCACTATTTTGATTTCCCTTTCCATCTATACGCCCTTAATCATGTTAAACGTGGCCTTAAGGTTTTGTTACGGGATAAAGACGTGATGTATGTTTGTATGTACTGTAAAGACTCCTTTACTCTTTATCGAATTTGAATCTAAATTAAAAATAAACTAGAATTCGAAACAAGAGAAAAGTCAGTCTGCTTAGGGCTTTCGTTGGAAGCAGATGTATTGTTTAAATAATCTAAAAAGATAAATAAAATACTGAACTTAAAAAAGTTTAATTAAATAGAATAATAAATTGTGAGCCATCTGAGCTACATCATCCCGTCGTAGAGTCTGAGCCTCCTCCAGGCTCTTACAGTATCTATGTTAGGTTATTCGAGTGCTCGTCCAGAGCGGCGGCAAAGTTAACTTTGTAATATAATACATATTACGTGTCGATTTGACAATGAATTGTGATTTGTGCAAGGTCTCGCAAATGCCGTGTTCGATGATTGCCGTGGAAGCGACTCGTCATTCATTATGATCTCGCAAATTGATTTAGCCCATATGCACAAAGGCAAAATAATTGTATGCAAAGTAATTGTATGTTTTGTGTTGTTTAGTGGATCCACTGAAAAACAGCGTCGTTGCACCCTGTGCTCCGACACATGCTGAGTTGGAATCCTATTTTGAAACAACTAACAATTTTTGCTATCTATTAGATATAAAGTTCTTTTAAATACAAACTGTACTTATATCATTGTTGTTGTTGAGAAATAAATATTTCTTTCTTTTCTTTCTAAAAATATAATTAAACTACTGACTGAATGATATCTTAAAGCCCCGTATTCATGGTAAACATCTGTTTAGCAACAAAGTTGAATCAATGTTTACGCTTGTCGGGCGAGAGCTTGTCAACATGACGCTATCACCTCTACAACACGCAGTGTTGCCAGCAACATGTTGACAGCAACTCCGCAACACGTTGATTCAACTTTGTTGCTAAACAAATGTTTACCCTTACGGGGCTTAATGCGATTCAACGACTCAGTTCAGGTTTCAGCTGTCATTTTTAGTATGGATCTGACAGCGAGCGAACCTAAACTGAACCGGAATTAAATCGGATTAAAACGTTTAGCTAAGGCCCTTGGAGGAAACGGTAGTCAGTCTATCGATTGTCTCCACTAAACATTGGATTTATCAACGTATTAGGAGTTACCTGTTCGTGTTTTTGTCGTGTTTTTTACAATGAATATCACGCGAAGCGGTGGCCTTGGTCAGTGTTGATCGGCCAGTTTTTTTATTACAAGTTTTTGTTTGTCGCCATACTGTAATCTCTAGTATCTAAGATTAATTTATTATTTTCTATTCAACATCGCCAGGTGTCTTTTGTAATTGAGGTTCTTTACCTTCTAGATGGAATCTGGCTGTCTTTCTGTTACGCTTTCACGCCTAAACCACTGAACCGATTTTAATAAAATTTGGTACAGAGATATTCCAGCCCCGAGAAAAGACATAGGTTAGTTTTTACCCCAGAAAATCGCATATTTCCCGCAAGATCGGGTGCTGTGTGCAACCGCTGGAGGGAATAGTGACTAGGATAGAAAAGAGTATGCTAAGCTGGTTTGGTCACGTACAATACAATACAAATACTCTTTATTGAACACCTCAGATCAGTACAAAACAATACAGAATCAAAGAACAAAGTAGACAATAGGCGGTCTTATCGGTTAATAGCGATCTCTCCCTGATAACCAATACGCAGAGAAATAAGTTGGAGACAGTTTAAGTAGGTGGCGGACACAAATAGACACGATAAACGCAGGGATAATAAAAACAACAATACCAACATAAATATAATATATAGCTAAATAAATAAAAAACACACACGTATAGAGGATGGATGAAGGAAGATTTTCTAAACATTTATATGGAGTGTGGATGGATGCGTTGGAAGAGGAAGGCCTATACGGACGTTGCGTGTAAAAATCGGGGACACTGACAAAAAGGTCAGGTTAAAAGGAAGTAGTAAACCTTATATGAACAGTGACTAGTTTTCCAGCTACTTCAAATGGACACGGTGCTGACACTATTTATAGAAAAATATACAAAATTATTACATTCCATCGACTATCACACGCACAGACAATAGTCGTGGGAACGCCGCCGTAGATAAACTTTTAATTGCAACTGGCAACACCATACCATAAACAAGTCTGCGATGTCGAGTTTAATAAAAAAAACTTGAATGTCGTTTTAATCAGAGACAAGAAAAAAAGTAATAGGTAGATATAAAAAAAGAAACCCTACCAAATTAATCCATTATGTACATACATACATACACCCATAATGATTTATTTATTAATGACGTGATCGTCTTTATCCCTTACGGGAGTAGACAGAGCCTGAGGTAAAAAGACCACGACAAAAAGGTCACGTTTAGCATGATTGTGGGCGTATAGGAAAGGGGAATCAAAAGTGATGGGTTGCTAGCTGCATCGCCTATTATGGATGTATGTACTCTTTATTGTACAACAAACACATAAACTATAAATACATTAATTTGTGATTAGACAAACACATTAATTTTACAGGTTATAAGCAGATGTATACAAAGCCGAACTTATCCCTTAAATGGATTTCTCATAGTTAACCTTCGAACGATTGACCTGTAACATGATTCCTAAGATTTTCGCCCATTCCCTCGTCCCAAATGAATTATTAAAAAAAACATTTGACCAAATTACCTGTTACTCTACGGATTATGTCTTAATCTGTGGTGAATTGTAAATTAAAAAAAAAGTGCAAATAATGTTGTTTATAATTCATAATTGCGTTTGTGGAGTTTATTACGCATTTTAATTGTGTATTGTTAGAAAAGAATGCGGTCCGTTGAGTTGTAAACAAACACGGTAAGTAGGTAAATGAATAAACAAAAGTTTTCTCGGTTTGTCTATGTTTGCCTTTTGTTCTGAAGATACGCGTTTCCATTCCTGAACGTTCTGATACCAACATAAGAGATATGTGTCATATAGCTGCGTTGATGCAGTACATACAAAAAATCTAGACTGATGTGATGGCTGACAGATGACCTCCGGGATTCGCGTATATTTTATGTGCTAGTAAGGAGGGTGGGTTTGCTTGTAAAAACATTATATACACATATATTGCACGGCAGTTTGGTAGCGTAGCAGAAAGGTGGTTTTTTGTTTATCAATATGAACCTCCAGAAAGTAACACCTGATTCAATCAATTATTTAATACTTATCCGTAATTTCTTTTTCTTATTCAACAAATCCACTGGCTTCCTTGCTGGTCTGGGAGCAAAGGAAAAACAGAATGTACCAGTTGCTTCTCATCCCGCGCAGATGGTAAAAGCCCATCGAGGGATGAGCGAAATTCTTAGGAATCATGTTACAAGCGATGCCGCTAGCGGGGTGCGGATCAGAATATATAGAGTTTAAAATGTATAATGGGTTAAAATACATAATGCTTCAAAATATATAATGGTATTTTCTGTAAAACTATTAGCTAGATGAAGTTATTTGATAGTCTAAGCTATAGACTGGTTTAGGTTAGGTTAGGTTTATTTTATAACAATCCTATTAATATGCCATTTTCTGAGAAAATCGCATTATATATTTTGACCCATTATGTATTTTAACTCATTATGCATTTCAAACTTTATGTATTTTAATACGTCCCCCGCTAGCGACCCATAACTACTTTGATACCTTTTTCCAGCGCCTATCATGCTAAACGTGGCCTTTTACTTTTGTTACCTCAGGCTCTGTCTACCCCGTAAGACGTGATTTGTGTATGTGTGTGTATGTATGTATGTATAAATCCACTGTGACATAAAATACAATACAATACAAATACTCTTTATTGAACACCACAAATCAGTACAAAACAATACAGAATCAAAGAACAAAGTAGACAATAGGCGGTCTTATCGCTTAGTAGCGATCTCTTCCAGGCAACCAATAGGATAAATAAGTTGGAGACCGTTTAAGTAGGTGGCGGAAACAAATAGACAGGATAAACGCGAGGATAATAAAAACAACAATACCAGCATAAATATAATACATAGCTAAATAAATAAAGTAAAATAATACATACATATACACATAACATTGTGTAATACTTGAGATAAAATAAATGTGAGAATGTAACAATGAAAATTAAGAAGGCCATGCAACAGAAAAGGATTTGATCAGAAGCAAAAAGAAAAGATAAGGTACTAAAGACAGGGAGTGGATTAAATTAGTGATAAATAGTGTGTATGAGGATAAACATTTTCAATGGCCGGGAATAAGAGCCCGCGGTCCCTACCCGTACCAGCCGCTACTAAATAAAATAAATGCCGCAATTGCCCAGAAGTTTGACCTCCTTACTGGCGCTTACGACACAGGTGGCGATTGGCCTATTTATACGCCAAAGGGACAAAGATCTACGGATTGACGTTATAAAGATCATCCGGCTCGGTGATGGGTAAACGCACGTGAGAGTGCACGAGAGTCGCTAGGGTTGCCAACATTTTTTTAAACGAAATACAGTATTTTCCAAAATAAGCTACAAAAAATATAGTACACTCCGTCCGTCCGTGTAGTAAGGTCCGTCCGGATCGCTACCACCATCTTACTCGCTAATCCTGCCGCTAAGTAGCAGTGCTTGCACTGCTGTGTTCCGGTGCGGAGAGTAAGACAGCCGGGGAAATTACGGGCACAAGAGGCATTTCATCTTAGTCCTCTAGGTTGGCAACGCATCTGCAATCCCTCCGGGGTTGCGGGTGACTATGGGCAGTGGTGATCACTTACCATCAGGTGACCCACTTGCTCGTTTGCCTTCCTATTCACATAAAAAAAAAAAAAAAAAAAAAAAACACTTCTAAAAAATATAGTATTTTATAGAAAATTTTAAAAATAGACAAATATATATTTGTTACTTATTACATACCTACATATTAATAGTTTAATTTTTATTGAATGAATTGGAAAGTTCATATTCATAACATCCCTGACGCAGGATTAAAATGTCGCAAACCCTAGCAAAATTGTGCTATTATATTAGAAAATAAGCAACAAGTACCAACAGGCCACAATTAGCAAGATTAAGGGTGTATAGGTGGAAAATGTTACTTATTTATTTTTATAAATATTATATTTCAATATGTTAAAACACAATTTTTCTCACAAGTAATACAGATTATATTAAATGGATGGGTTAATGCGAATGCCAAGTCAATTTATTTATTTATAACATAAACGATTTTTAATTTTGATATGGGCATTATATGTTGTTAGGTTAGCTAATTACGTAATAACTTTTATTTAGACAGGAGGTCTCTTTAGCTGAGACTGAATAAATTAACCGACTTGGTATTACATGGATCTCACAACTTTTTACGGTAGAAGAACTGAGTTGCGAGACGTGGTTTTTTTACAAGTTTTGTTTTGATGGGATATAAATATAAAACTATCCTATATCCTTCTACAGGACCTTATGTATATTCGTAGCAAATATCGTGTAAATCGGTTCAAAGGTTTAAACGTGAACAGGGGGGGGGGGGGGGGTATCACAATAGCTTAAAGCGTGCCAAATTCTATTCAGCGTAAGGGACAGAGTTATGCAGCCAATAAACCCCTGTCCCTTACGCTGAATAGAACTCGGCACGTATTAAGCGACTGTGGTATATAACCCCCCTGGTAATAAACAGACAGACACTGCATTACCATATCCATATATGGTCAGCGCGTTGTTAGAAGTGCACTAAATAAGATAATTTCGCAAGCGTTGACCGCACGATAAGCAGATTGAAGTCGTAATTGGGTCGGACTAATTAACTGCGTTGGTTAAAAATAAAATTATTTATGCCAGCGTTTATCTGCGCGCGTTCGTGCGCGAAGGTTCAATCGGAACCGATATTGGTGTTAACCGGTCATGTCGCATCACTACGGTAGGGTTGCCAATGTTGCCATTAACAAAATCGTAATAATTTTTTTTATTTATTTATTTATTTATAAACACACTTAACACTACCATTACAGGATTTTGATCCTAATGCGATAGAGCAGGCACACTTAAATAAGTAAGTAATACCACAGTATATATATAAGCTAAAGAAGTAACGAAACTACGAACAAATCGGTTGAAACGAAACACGCACACAGGCGCGCGCTTTACACGGCCCCTAAGCGGACCTGAGCCTGAGCGGAGTGGACGAGGTCCGCTTAGGGGCCGTGTAAAGCGCGCGCCTGTGTGCGTGTTTCGTTTCAACCGATTTGTTCGTAGTTTCCTTACTGCTTTAGCTTATATATATACTGTGGTAATACTACCATTCGTTTAGTATAAATTCATTGACTGTTTGTTTTCTGTTTATTTTATTTTACTCAAATGTTATTGTTGGTATCTCGTTCTTTTATGCGAATAGAATGTATGTAAATAAAATCTCGATATATCTCTCTCTCTAATATTATACAACGTATCAGAATGATTCAGGAATATATCAGCAGTTGAATGGGTCAATGTCAACAATTACTAGCAATGCACTTCAGGAAGTCCTATTTGGACGAAGCCCGTTTAAAAAAAAAAAAATAGGAAGTCCTGTCCTGAAGTTGATGCCGCATTTTTTGTTTAGCTGTCAGTTGCGTTTCTTGACGTTAAAGATTCAGTGATGATTTTTATGTTAAAATATAACGTGTATTTAATTTGTTTGCAATTACATAAAGCTATTTAAGCGGACTTTAAACTGTTTATTATTTACAAGTTTCTCTTCAAATAACGAAATTGCCGCAAAAACCGCATCATTTACGGTTTATCTGACGCCTAATCGCTGCGGTCTGACATTCTAATTCTAATTCTAAGTAGTACTTTCGTAAAATTATGTTTTAGTATTTACCAGGTTTTTCCTTTGACATAATTATATTATTAAAGTGCTCTGGCGAAGGCATAGAGGAATTAATCGATAGAGTTAATACGGGTCTACATGTTATGTTACACTAGAGGCTCAGAATAATAATAAAAAAAGAAAACAAAATGTATTTTTGCAAATTGGCCGCCAAGCGCTCTTTTACATGTCTTTTTTTAAAACTACCAGCGCATTCGGAAATACCCTCACTGCCAGGAAGAATGCGCCGCAAGAAACTTGTCAGAAATTCATCTTTTCAAAATAAAATACATTAAGCTACTACAATACTTAAATTAAATACATTTAAAAAGGAATGTATAAGGTCCCCGAGCCTTAAATTATATTTAGTCTATAGTAGAGATGCATAAAATCTCTACTAGTCAAAGTAAAAAGAATATACATACGCAAACACATACCACCAATCACGTCTGTATCCCTTACGAGGTAAACAGATCCTAAGGTAACAAGACATAAAAGCCACGTTTAACATGATTGTGGGCGTATAGGTGAATCAAAATAGTAAAGGTTGCTAGCCGCGTCGCCTATTACATGATTCCTAAGATTTTCGCCCATTCCTTCGACGGGCTTTTACCGACGCGGAAAAGTAGCAGCTGGTGCATTCTATGTTATTTCTTTGCTCCCAGACCAGCATGGAAGTACAAAAAGAACACCTACTTATCTATTTGATGACTTATGACATTGGTTCTGTTAAGAATTACCCGGTATTTGCCTAACACACTCATCCGGTCGCAGAGGAACGGGCAAGTCGACGCGCTTCGCAGTTAGTATGTCTGTTTGTCGCTAAATATAGACGGACTGGTTGGATGCTAAATTTCAATTAGGGGAGACCGAGGTGTGTTGATACAAAGCCGATTTCTCTGAACTGTGACAGTTTATCGGGCTGGTAACTTCGCTAATTCGTTGCTCTTTCTACACTCCACAGTACAATACAATACAATACAAATACTCTTTATTGAACACCACAAATCAGTACATACAATACAGATACAAAGAACAAAGTAGACAATAGGCGGTCTTATCGCTTAATAGCGATCTCTTCCAGACAACCAATAAGATAAATAAGTTGGAGACAGTTTAAGTACGTGGCGGAAACAAATAGACAGGATAAACGCACAGTTTGTGTGAAGTTGTGACCTCGCTAACTGTCATAGGTGCAGAGAAAAAGGCTGTATCAACTCACCTCTGTCTCAACTCGCCTCGGTCTCCCCTACTCCATTTTTAGAATGCGCTCCAAATTGATGTTAAGATTGCATTGACACGTAAATAAATAATTGTCATGGGAATATGGGGGTCTTCCATGGAGCAAACAGCCTAAAAGAGTGGAAATGTCATACAATTCGAATGCTGATTGGCCAGCCGAAGGTCAAAAGGGGAAATAAAGTTGCGCAAGCGGCTATTATGATCGATATGGATATCTTCTGGATTCTTCCATGCTGGTCTGGGGGTAAAGAAAAAACATAGAATATACCAGTTGCTTCTCTTCCCGCGTAGATGGTAAAAGCCCGTCGAGGCAATGGGCGAAAATCTTTGAAATCATGTTATAGGCGATGCGGTTAGCAACCCGTCACTATTTTATTCCCATTTCCACTTATATGCCCACAATCGTGCTAAACGTGGTCTTTAGGTCTAGTTACCTTAGGCTCTGTCTACCCCGTAAGGGATAAAGACGCGATTTATGTAATTATGTATGGAGTTAACGTTGTTGTTAACTTTGTGCGTGAATAAAAGAAAAGCGAAAGAAAGTCGATTAATTTTAATAAATACCATAAAATAAAAATATAATCAAAATCCTAATTACTTACATAAATGGGTTTGTTCCTTGAAGAAGATAAAGGAAAAACAATTGCGAAAAATTTGCGTTAGTATGGTGTAAGTCGAAAAATGCTGATGTGTTGCCACAATTGGATAGCCCTTATTACCACTCTAATTAGTTATTACCTCTTTTTTTTAACGTGTGGTAAATGCACCTTATGCATTCCCGCGCTCGGGTCAGCAACGGGAGTATGACGGGCTCTCCAGGTCACAATCGGTTATACCTCTATGACAAGGAGTTCTAGTATCTAATAGGGTTCCGTTTTCAGCCGATGGGTACGGAACCCTAAAAATGGTGGCAAAAGTACAAATATGTATTTAAGTTTCTTTGCCTTCTGAGATAAAAACCAGATGATGTTTTCAACATTCCTTGTTATTAAAAATTCCAAGCAAGCTCACTTAGAGTTGCATCAAGGTGCGTTGACCTCGCGCAAAGCTGGCTACTCATGACATCACATATTCGTAAGCCATTCACGACCATTCAAATTTAGCCTTCCCAATTCGCTGTCGCTTAGTATTTTTAATATTATCCGTTCGAACTATGAATCAGGCCTGATTTTAAAAAGCACATTGTGTGAAAATACCACTCGAAAGTGATAAAAAAAAATCTGAATTTTAAATACCAGCAGCTTAGAAGATGCTTATGGCTCTCATTAATTTCGTGAAATAGTCAAAAATTTGGTTAGAGCTGTAGTTTTGAAGATATAAACAGATTTATACCACTTTCGAGTGATGTGCTTCCAAAAATCGGGCTCCAGCTGTGCAATCTTACCCCCTTATTCCTAGACGCTCTACAGTCTTCTGCTAACTTAGCAATCGTTTGTCCTTATCTGTGAAAGGTAAACGTCAAAGTGACAGATAAGGACAAACGATTACTAAGTTAGCAGAAGCCTACAGAGCGTTTATGAGTAAAGGAGTCATTTTTTTTTTTTTTTTTTTTAATCTCATTTATTTTATAAGCCATACATCTTATGATTAAGTCGGCTTAAAAATAATAACAATATAACTTAAACTTTAGGTGTTACTTAGTACAAGTAAAGGAGTCATTGTTTAAATTAAAATAATGAACGCCGACATCGTGAAAGTTGCTGGAAACCGGTGGATGCAGGTGGCGTTGTCGTTCATTGTGGTGTGCTAAGGGGGAGGTTTGTTCAACAGTGGACGTCTTCAGCTTGATGATGGTGATGATGAATGAACGCATATTAATGATAGAATGGGGAGTGTCACAATAGAAAGATATCTCTCCAGGCAGATGCTATGGACGAAAATAGGAATCATGTTATAGGCGATGCTAACAACCCATCACTATTTTGATTCCCTTTCCACCTATACGCCCACAATCATGCTAAACGTGGCCTTTAGGTCTTGTTACCTTAGGCTCTGTCTACCAGTGTTTATGCATTAGGCTTGAGAAACTTCGCTGGCGCGATGTAGACCATTGTTCTCGTGCGTCGCAGCAGTTTTTGTAGTTGATGTCTAGATGGCGCTAGGGGGACAATTCCGCATAACTACGCGTGTGGTCAAAGCATTTTAAAACAATAAAGATTTACAGCTACGTTATCTTTAACTTTTGCACGAAAGTTTTGCTAAAAATAAAAATAAATATGGAGCATAAGAGCAGATACAGGTTGATTTTGAATTTCGAATGACACTGGTGACTTCCGTTCCGGTACAGTTTATCGATATCGATAGAATTGCACAAAACCAGCCTGACCTTTATTAAAAGTCGTGATGCCATTGCCTTCGGCTCAACATTTACTATTTTGACACCTACACACTAAACACAACTAACTGATTGCAAAATATTCTGTAACCAAATCTAGAATACTAATATTTAAGTTTAGTCTAAACTGGGAATTCGTTAAGGCTGCCAGAAAGAGACGGCGTGAAAATAAGTATTTTAGAGTAGGTGGATTTACAGTTAGAGACATTTATTTATTTATTTCATTAAATTACACAGTATTACAGACTTATCTTATCTTAGTCTAGGGGTCCCTACGGATACGGATACTTCGACCCATTCGTGGGTCTTTTGTGTTCAAGCAAGCGTGGTTCACCTGTTAGTAAGTGCGCACCACCGCTCATGGACACCCGAACACTAGAGGATTGCAGATACGTAGCCAGCTTAGAGGTCTTAGATAGAATCATGCAATGTCTACAATTAAACTACTTATTTCCTGTAGGCTTATTACCTAACTCGCTCGCAATCGCTATCGTGTTCATTTTGACAGTTCATGTATGGGCTGACAATTGGCATCGGAATCAGCTAGCTGTCACATTCATACAAGAACTGTCAAAATGAACACGATGGCGATTACGAGCGGTCAGGTAATAAGGCTTTGTTCTTATTGGTATTACTTTATTTATAGCCCAGCTGCTTCCTATCGTACTTTTTCCTGTACAGATATTCGTAACGTCATAAAAAATATTTAGAGGAAGGAAAGGCAATCAATTTTTTGTCTGCTCTGAGTTTTTAGCGTTAGTAAGAACTGACTTGCAATACAGCTGGAATGCTACAAGGATATGACTCAGTCAAATACCGCCTGGGACAGTGATAATGTGATAGCGGAGAAATGGAAAAATATATGTAGATAGGTTTTAAAAAACTTATTTATTTCCATGTGTGGCAATGTGGTATTTTTGACAAAGTACTGCAAGAAACTCCCGTGTTTGTCTTTCTACGCTAATTAATTGATCACAGATAGCTATTTGTATCTAATTTTAACCAATGTCTGCATACGCGATGCGTGTAATGCTGCATTCTATTGACTTGCGCCAGATTTATCTAAGTTCTAAATGTATCACTGGCGCGATCCATCCAGGAACCATTCATTTAAGATCCATGAAACTTTGTGTGTAACATATTACTTTTAAAATGGAGCCCTTATATACAACGAGCTGCAAAAGTAGTATAATATTTGTAATGAATCCTAATTTATCTCAAAAGCCGGATAGAGAGGCGTCACTATCAATTTTCTGCTCCGGTTCGACAAAATCGCAGATCTTAGCTGTGTGGAAGCACATCCCACTAATATTATAAATGCGAAAATTTGTTAGTATTTATAGATGTTCTCTTTCACGCCAAAACGGTCGAACAGATCTAGGTCTGGTTACTTTTATCCTGGAAAATTTCGTAGCTCCCACGGCTAGCGATAAACAAATTCAGCTTATACGTACATATATACATACCGTCACGCCTCTTTCCCAAAGAGGTAGGCAGAGACTACATTGTTCCACTTGCTACGATCCTGACATACCTCTTTCGCATCATCCACATTCATCAGTCTCTTTATACATGCTCGTCGGTTTCGAGTGCTCTTATAACACAACACACTTAAGGAGGAACATTAAAGCATTGGCTGCGAGGACGGAGCAGGGATTCTGTAAAGAACAGGCTGGGCAGCTACGGGGAACGTTGAAGAGTGCATGCTATATGACATTAACACTTTGGTGCGGTAACCGCCCTTCTTCATCGGCATGTTATTCGGGTACATCTTGCATGTCTTCAGAGGGAAGATTAAGTTGTCACAGTGGTCCACTCAACTGGTTCCTTTCGCTATGGCTGTGGAAGTTCCTGGCGCGCATCTACGGGATCTTTCTTTTTCACATGACTATTCTTTTGGTTGCCATTTTTCTTGTTCCTATTATTTTATGTATTTTCACTTAATAAATATAGTATACACACTTAACAGCTTATAATAGCTATACTTATATGAACCCCTAATCGTGGAGCATACTAGATAGATTCCTATCACAGTGAAAACGTAGGCATGACTTTATACGATGCTAAGCATTGGCAAGATTAATAGATGTTTCTTTAGCTCCGGACACGTCCGTAACCGAGCCGGAAGATAAGGCGTGGGCAACAATGAGACCAACGATCTGGTGGTCACTGGATGCGAGCAGCACTAGTTCCTTATTGTCATACACACACACACACACACACACACACAAATCACGTCTTTATCCCTTACGGGAATACATAGCCCAAGATAACAAGACCTAAAGGCCATGTTTAGCATGATTGCGGGCGTGTGGAAAGGGGAATCAAAATAGTGATGGGTTGCTAGCCGCATCTCTCGATGGGCTTTTACCATATGCGGGGGAAGAAAATCAACTGGTACATTCTATGTTTTTTCTTTACTCCCAGCCCAGACCAGCATGGCAGATTGCTATGATCTGTACAAACTGTCTTCAATCCTACTAATATTACAAATGCGAAAGTTTACTACGATGTGACGATGTGAGTGAGTGAGTGTGTACGTTTGTTCCTTCTTCACGCTAAAAAAACTGGACGGATTTGGATAAAATTTGGAACGGAGATAAAAGGGTCGCAACCAGAATATACTGTCAACATCAGTTCTCAAATTCTACGCGGACGAAGTCGCGGGCAGAAGCTAGCAGGGAATATTCATGATTTTTTATTGCTTTCATAAAAGTTATTTTTGTAACAAACAATATTAAAACGAATATTTTTGATATACGTAACTAAAAAATAACCGATATATATAAGCTATCAAAGATTTATATCTCTTTTTGGAAATCAGAATTTCAATACGGAGTTATATGGGCGTAACTTTGTGCTAAAAAAAATAGTAGGTATTCTGTGGTATTTCTTTCAAGACTTAAACTGCATAAATATCCTAAGGTAGTGCTCCCGAAGTGTACAAATAAGGACGTTTTTAACAAACACGACAGCAATTTCGTCTAAAGTTTCTTCGATCGTCTCTTTTGTGATTAATTTCAACACATTAAGAACGAAGGTCTAATTGTCGTTGCCCAGCAGTGGACAGCAGTGATGAAAGTAAAAATATCCGCTTATCTCTAGTTGTCCTGGTCGCAAAGGATAGCACGGCTGCGCCCGCGCTGGTAGTTATGCAACGCGGGCTGGAATGACTTAACGGTGTGTTTATCGATAAAATCATTTTAATGTCGGTTTTTTTTTATCGTAATCTCGTGTTCTAACTTTTATGCTGTAGGCTTATTACCTAACTCGCTCGCAATCACCATCGTGTTCATTTTGACAATTGGCATCGGCAGCAGCTAGCTGTCACATTCATACAAGAACTGTCAAAATTAACGCGATGGCGATGGCGAGCGAGTTAGGTAATAAGATTACTGGTCTGGGAGCATAGAAAAAAACATAAACTGTACCAGTTTAGTCCCGTGCAGGTGGTAAAAGGCCATCGAGGGAAAGCGAATATCTTAGGAATCATGTTATAGACGATGCGGCTGGCACCCATCATTATTTTGTTTCCCCTTTCCACTTATACGCCACAATCATGCTAAACGTGGTCTTTAGGTCTTGTGAAAATATATGTTGAAAGCCTTGTCAGTGATCAAGGATTACAGGATGAGATATGATTATGAAGGCCAATAAGGGCGGTTTACAGCAGCCAAGACCAACAGCTTCAAGCGACTGTTGAGTTGATCTGCAGTTTCCATTAAACATTCAGAGGTGCAACCTTAACTGCATTCTCTTTTGAGTAGTATAGTGCTTTAACGTCACAGAAAATTGCAAGCAAATTTTTAAATTAGTTCCGTTCGGTTCGGTAATTTTAGGAATCATGTCATAGGCGATGCGGCTAACAACCCGTCACTATTTTTGATTCCTCTTTCCACCTAGGTATACGGCCACAATCGTGCTAAACTTACGCCTTACCTTAGTCTCTGTCTATCCCGTAAGGGATAAAGACGTGATTTGTGTGTGTGTTAGTTCGGTTTAAATTAATTTAGTTTATTGCTGATTTCAAATTTGGCTTTAGTAATTTTTTACTTAATTTCGTCTGTTTTACACGTTACATAAATATTATTTTAACTAAACACGGAAAGACTTTTATATATTATCTGTTGTCAAACATGATGGGAATTCCTGGATGTTTTCCTTGTTTACGGCTACCAAAACACTATCTTCGAGTTCAATGTCAAACACGTGCGTCATATTATCACTATGTTTTGATGAACATCTTTCAAAGAGCTAAGCAGCCGCTGTTTTTCATCTAGCACAATTCTTTATAAGGATAACGCTATTGTAAGGATATTTTTGGAACGATTTTGTTGTGTTGAATAACCACTTCACTACAAAGTTATTTTTATACTTCCTTGTGTAAGTGCATATAATTAATTTATGTGTTTATTTGTTTAATATGAATGTCTGTATCAATCAACTTAAGTTAACTAACAGACGCTTGAACTACTTACTAGGAAAACAGGTTCTATCTCACATCGACTAGAAAATGAAGTTCTCTTATCTAAGTATCTATCTAGATTTTTGAGTGTGTGATGGGATGCACCTACAAAAGTATATAGTATACTAGCTTCTGCCCCCGACTTCGTCTGCGTAGAATTATACATATTATAAACCTTCCTCTTGAATCACTATGTATTAAAAAAAACCGCATCAAAATCCGTCGCGTAGTTTTAAAGTCATACTCATATGTTTTTATTCCATTGACACAGAAATTATGCACTAGAACAAGTCTTAAAATAAACGTAAGTTGAAAAAGAAATAACAATGATGAAAACATATTTGAATCAAAAAAATACAAAACCTATTATGAATTTGAAAAGATCTAAGCATACATAGGGACAGACAGACAGCGGAAAGCGACTTCGTTTTATACTATGTAGTGATTTAACCAAACAGGTTCAAACGCACGAGCTTCTCAGAATGTGTGTGCTAAGATTTGCGACGTTAGTTTTTTGTTAAGAAAAAACTTATAAGCGAACTCATCTGTGACGCGTAGTATTAATACCTGTGATTAATACCTACTAATATTCTCCTTTCGATGCCCAGTATATCATTACTAATTCATACCACAAACTTGAATTCTAATTAGTTTTTGTTATTGTATTTTTAAATTTATAGTTGATAGTAATTTATTAAAATACAAACAATTGAGAAATAAATAACAACAAAGAACTTTAAAACTATTAAAGTTGGTTTATAATAAAGTAACTTAACTTTTTTAACACAGATTTTACATACATACATAAATCACGTATTTATCCCTTACGGGGTAGACAGAGCCGAAGGTAGCAAGACCCAAAACACACGTATGTAGCGAGTTGAATAAATGCTTTGGTCAGAGCCTCTAGTGTAACTTTTCGCATATAAAAATCGAACGCGTTGACGTAAACATCTCAATTATGGAAATATTAACAGCGCCACTAGTGGATCGAAACGGCAACAAACTGTTCTTATAGTATTCGACATTTTGGCAAACGCGTTCGAGACGTATTTTGTGATCGAAAACCTACACTAAGCATACTGAAACAATTTTTCCATTTTCGAATGCGAGCGGTTATAGCCAGAACTTTAATGTTATTTTGTTGCATTAAAATACTTGTCAATTTCCTTTCACATTAACATACGTAGTCGTGAAACAAATCGGAGAGGTCTAGCCCTACCATGTAATAGGTCACCAGTGTTTCTGACAATCGCAGCTAAAAATACGACTCTAAATCGGACCTTGGCCTCATGACAATTATAGATAACCGTTCTGTTTATATTTTGTCGCCAGTGCCGACCAAACACACGCGAAGGTCAGGTTTACACTTGCTATGACACAAAAACTGACTAATTGCCGATTAGTAATTTGACATAGTTACTAATTCTAAGACTGAAAGACTCAATGACTTGTACAGAAGGAACTGATTAAAATAATCTATCTACAAGTTACATGCATACTTTTTACAACTGACAATCTCTTTGTTCAGGTTATATAAGGTCAGTAAGTGTTTTCTCATCTGTACACCTGGTGCCTTTTTCTAGTGCATGTCTTTCTAGCTCAACTTGTTTAAAAGGGACTTGCACATCAATATTATATTAGGAAGTCAGGGTCGGGGCTTGTCCACATGTAATGTTACCCGTACAAGTGTACTCTAGGTCAGCTTGACAGCTACCATCTGTCAAGTGTGGCAGCCAGCTGTCAGATTAGCATATTATTAGCATTTGTTAATATAATTAATGCTCGCATAATTTGTGAGACTTCATAAAATGTGTGGTGATTTTTTGGCATTTGCGTCCGTATTTTTTATTTATTTATGTCTAATTAAAATCTCGTTTATATCAAGTCGTAATTTGTTGATGGGATGACTGTCAAAGTTTTAAAAAAGTTGTTTTTTATACTATATGTACTTCCTTAGTTCAAAATCATCCTGACTTATTATTAAACACGCGTGTTTGCCATCAGAGTCAAATAAACTACGTATTAACCATATCGATATGAGTTATGCAAACAGCTTCCCATCCCTACACGCACACATCTGCAGCCGACACACTGCGCGTGTGTGCGTGCGTGCCACTCCGTAACACGTACGGAACTGGCCGCTTACACCCAATTGAATAAAGCTACATCACACTTATCCGCGACGGGCGAAACTGTGCGCTGTCACGTGCGCAAAGAGTCACTTTTGTTATGACTCAAACTCAGTACAGACTATACGAATTGCATTGTCTATGTGGTTTAGAAAAAAAAATGAATTTGGTATTATTAATGTTTGTTTTTAAACGGTTTATTACTAGATTAAGATAATTGGGAGGTAACTAGATTTTTATTGCAGTTTCTGTTCAATTAAGACAGAATTTTGTTACTGGCAGTTTTTAGAAGTTCTTTGCCAATTTAAAGAAACAAATATAATTCTGACTACCAGGGGACTTACCAAGACGTCTAATGCGATTTAATTCCGATTCTATTTTACGTTTTGGCTGCCATTTTATAAGAGTTATACATACATTTTTGACATTTCTACTATGGATCTGACAGCGAGCGATCCAACTTTGGTTCGGAAGGCCCCAGGTAGCTCAGTAGTTGTGAGTCTGACTTTGAAACCGTAGGTTCCGGGTTCAAATCCCAGTAGGAGCACGCACTTGTGATGAATGGGAAAGTTATGGATATTATATTATGTTATTTTTTATTATAAGAACATGTGCGTGCTTAGTTAGTTTAGATATTAAAAAGAGTAAGGTATTACACAAATCATGTCTATATCCCTTACAGGGTAGACAGAGCCTGAGGTAACAAGACACTAAAGGCCAGTTTAGCATGAACGGAGGCGTATAGGTGGAAAGGGGAATCAAAATAGTGATGGGTTGCTAGCCGCAGCGCCTATAACGTGATTCCTAAGATTTTCGCCAATTCCCTCGATAGGCTTTTACCATCTGCGCGGGACGAGAACCAACATGCCTGGAAGTTATTAAGTACCTATATACAGGGGCGTGCAGTGGGTTCTGACAGAGGGTAGGCATATGGACAACAAAACCCGTATTGGTACGAAGCGTGTCGGGCACATTTACGTATACTTACAAACAAGCACTGCTTATATGCCTGTAAGGGATGAACGCGTCTGCCTATATATGTACCTATTAAATTAGAAATACGGTATTTAAAGTGGTTTAAAAATGGCTTTAAGCCTTTTAAAATATATTACAGCCAGTCTGAGTTACAATTGTGTTTGTCATTCGAACACATTTAATTGTACGTATGACTTATGACGCATATGTACGTTATTACACACAAAACATGCTGATGTGATAAAAATCTGGAAAAACCACTAATTAGTGCTTAATATATAACCTTTGTCTAATTGCTTCGTACTTGGTGCTAAAAGTTAAAAATAGACTAAGCCAAATTACTTAACTGGTAGATACATGTAGATACGTCCATCCTATTAATCCTATACATACATACATAAATCACGTCTTTATCCCTTACGGGGTAGACAGAGCCTATGGTGACAAGACCTAAAGGCCACGTTTAGCATGATTGTGGGTGCATGGATGGAAAGGGGAATCAAAACAATGATGGGTTGCTTGCCACATCGCCTAGATATATAACATGATCCCTAAGATTTTCGCCCAATCCCTCGATGGGCTTTTACCATCTGCACGGGAAGAGAAGCAACTGGTACATTAATCCTCTTAGTATTAGTATTATAAACGCGAAAGTTTGTAAGTATGGATGAATGGATGGATGATTGTTACTCTTTCACGCCAGAACGGCTGAACAGATCTGGTTTAAATTTGGAACATTGATTATAGTCTGGAATAACACATAGGCTAATCGCGGAAAGTTGTGTAATTCTTGCGGGATAGCGATAAACGAATGCTATGCAGACGAAGTTGCGGGCAACATCTAGTATTTATATAAGTAAGTAAATGCTATATTGTAGAAATATAAAGAAACAAAACAATTCACAAAAAATATCAGATATTACGAGATATTTTTAGGTTTATATAATTACTGCATTCCCACAAAATTTAAGAAATAATTGAGACTTTTTATATTTATTTTGTAATCTTAAGCACTATTCAGCAGTACTAGCTGTTTCCCGCGACTTCGTCCGTGCAGAATTAAATACCTACACTATTGTTCGTCAGAGTTAATGTTCAACCCATCATTTGATTCCCCATTCCACCTAAACGCCCCCAATCATG
Source organism: Pandemis corylana (assembly GCA_949127965.1). NCBI lineage: Eukaryota > Metazoa > Arthropoda > Insecta > Lepidoptera > Tortricidae > Pandemis > Pandemis corylana. The sequence continues at coordinate 5,707,375 of OX421877.1, forward strand.
CTAAACGTGGCCTTATTACCTTAGTTAGGCTCTGTCTACGCTATGAGCGATAAAGACGTGATATGTGTATGTATGTAGCATGTATAATGTAGGATTCTAATGGTGAAAGAATATTTCCAAATATATGACAACAATTTTTGTATGGAAATATCACGACGCTAAAACGTATTTTTCTCAGAATCTCAACAAATACATTAAAACCGTAAGATTAAACTCATATTAAACATATTAAACCCAGTGTTTTGAATATAAACAAACATATATATATTCTTCCTAAAATATCCGAACATTCCGCACGTTGACCTTAGGGAGTGACGAACTCGCTGTTTGTCTATACGCGGACAGAAATAAGTTTATTTTTATATATACGTACATAAATCTCGTCTATATCCCTTACGGGGTAGACGGAGCCTTTTTTTTTTTTTTACGTAGTGAAAACCCATTTACGAGTACCCCCGTCCCCGGGGGGGGGCGGGCGGTTATGTGGGGCTCTCTCCCCCGTCCTCTTCCCCTGCGGGAAGGGGAGGGGGGTGCGGGAAGGGGAGGGGGGTGCGGGAAGGGGAGGGGGGTGCGGGAAGGGGAGGGGGGGGGTAGACGGAGCCTAAGGTGACAAGACTTAAAGGCCACGTTTAGCATGATTGTGGGCGTATAGGTGGAAAGGGGAATCAAAATAGTGACGGGTGGCTTGCCGCATCGCCTATATGATTCCTATGCCAATATTCATATAAAAGGTGATAAAACACTATTAATACAAAATATAAAAAATATATTATGATAATTATAATTATTTATAATAAATGAACACCATAAGGAAAATATAATAATCATAATACAGTAATGTAGATAATTAACAAGTAGGTAGTTTATTATCACAGAATAATTAAAAAAATATATATGAAAAAAAAATAGTATGTCCAGGATTTTTTAACCAACCCATTTTAAGATATTTGCTAATATACTAAACTTATTATAAAATATGTTTCATTATATTATCAGCTCAGTGCAGATCGAGTTAGGTTCGGATCTTAGACTATATATGATCAGGTCTTACCATGACGTCTTAATGCGACTCAATTCCGATTCAGTTTCGATACGCTCGCTGTCAAATCCTTACTAACCTTCTCTTCCCGCGCTGGTTCGGATATATATAATATAGTTATTTTAAATTTAAAGTTTTCCTACTGATACTGCTCCGTTATTATAGTTTCATTTTGGCATAGCAAATAGTGTTTTTCCCTCCCTCCTGGCCTTGATCGATCGTGACTGATCTTACACAATTGCTATAATCAGCAATTAATAAATATCTCATTACCTACTGAATACTGGATACGTCGTGAGATCCGATCACGAGCAGACGAGGATGTTGGTTTGATAAGTTAGATTAAACAGTATAAATTCACAGATTAGTAGTAGCTTTATCTTCTATGCTGGTGTGGAAGCAAAGAAATAATATAGAATTTACCAGTTGCTTAAAAGCTTAAAAGCCCATCGAGGGAACGGGCGAAAATCTTAGAAATCATGTTACAGAACGTGGCCGTAAGGGATATAGACTTGATTTGTGTATTGTTGTGTATGTATGTAGGTAAACAAAACTTGTAAAGATACGATCGGCGAGGCATTACTGCGCAAGAGTATGATGCGCATGCGCATGCGCACTGACATTCCGCGCATAGTGTGGCCAACATAGCGCAGTTCGAAAGAATTAATTAGAATTAAAGACAATAACATACACATACACAAATCACGTCTTTATCCCTTACGGGGTAGACAGAGCCTATGGTAACAAGACCTACAGGCTACGTTTAGCAAGACACTGAGGGCGTAGAGGTGGAAAGTGGAATCAAAATAGTGATGGCACAGTATATATATATAAGCTAAAGGAAGGCGCGCTTTACACGGCCCCTAAGCGGACCTCGACCACGACCGCGCGCCTGTGTGCGTGTTTCATTTCAACCGATTTGTTCGTAGTTTCCTTACTGCTTTAGCTTATATATATACTGTGGTGATGGGTTGCTAGCCGCATCGCCTATAAAGACATAAATCATATAAAATTGAATTATTATAAAATGTAGTGAGGCATCAAGTTCTCATGTAATTGCAAACAATACAGTGATTTTTGTGGGAATTTAAATGAAATTAGTTTAAATTTCTTAATGACACTGAACATTAGAACACAAAAAAATCCGAAAATTAAAACTATGGCCGGGAATCTCGCCTTCTCGTGTCCCTGATGAGTAGATGTTCCATGGGAGTTTGTAATCGTGTACAGACATATCATTCAAACAGATGACGCTTGGCGACAAAAATTCGCACAGTAACAGGGTCACGTGACTGCTGATACACATAGAAAAAATCGAAGGCTTACTCACCTGCTATGTGTGGTGTAGGGGTGCACGCATCACTGAATGATGAGGATCGGCGTTCGATTCCCGGCCATGCCTTTACATTTCGGATTTTTCTGTTCTAATTTTCAGTGTCATTTACAAATTTAATTTCTAACGGGTAACCGTAAAAAAAACATAAAAAATCAAGAAGTAAAATAACCATTCTTGATTCATTTTGATAGTGAAATTGTTTTTTTTTAAGGCATATCAACCTTTTGACCTTCCCCAAACCAAAACTAAGCATTCTTAAAAATTACCCTATTATTGCCCAATTAAAATTAAAATATTTTATAAAATTCCAATTGGTTTCAAAAACGAATTAAAAGATAGTTGTTATTATTATTATTTATTCAGGGAACCAACCAGCCTTAATTAAGTTACAATTATACACTTAGATAAAAAGTTACGTGGCGAATTATAGGTTACCACAGTAGATACATAACAAACTAGAGCATTCGTTTATGTGATCATAGAAACAGATATGGTATAGATATATTGTTTCTATAGTAAAATTAAAAAAATGCTAATAGAGAAACTCCGTATCTGATTTCTTGGACGATAAATTGTAGCCTGTATAGTTACCTACTACCTACCTGTTGGTTATTAGTGTACTAGGTGCCTGTATACCCCACCGGGTTATCTGAAACTTCTTTAGTATTAGTTACCAACATTGTAATACCATGGTTGTGATAATAAAGTAAATGAATAACGCATAAAAACTGTGGAAGATTTAGATACAGAAACATATACCACGTGAAACATACATTATATATGTTATGTGGAAACCCCTCGTAATGCGCAGACGAGATACGCGCTAGTTGCACGTGGATTTAATTGATATGGTGAAGACATACCATAATTTACTAGGTATTTTAGAATCCAGTATTCTTATTACCTAACTCGCTCACAATCGCCATCGCATTCCTTTTGACAGGTCTTTGTATGGTCTGACAATTGGCAAAATGGAATCAACTAGCTGTCACATTCATACAAGAACTGTCAAAATGGACACGATGGCGATTGCGAGCGAGTTAGGTAAAGCCTACTGTGGACTTTACTAGATTTTGCTCGTGACTTCGGCTTTCAAATCCTTTCTTCACGTCTATCTGTACGCTGATGGTTCTTTCTGCTTGTTTCAGGATGTCGACCCTGCTCTTTTGGCAGGGCAAAGGCAAGAGCAATGGGGCCCCCAACGGACGCAACTGGATACACGCCCCAGACGCCCTCGTCAAGGGCCATGTCGCCTATTTAGTTAAGGTATGATCATCTTTATTGCCTCGGCTGAACAGCTGTTCCGTCTGGCCATTGACAGAGAAGAATGCAACACATAAAAAAAAGTTCAAATCAGTGAACCGGCATTACAACTTTTAATATGGCTGAATGGGCAATGATTCCTTTACCTATCCCACAAGGGATGAATCTGATAAAAATATAAAATTGTTGGCTTGACCAAATAACTTATTTAGCACACTCTACTCTAGAAGGTAAAATTAAAGAAAGCTTTTTATTTTCCCATAGGGCCTCTTGCCAATAGGGGTAGGGAGAGACTACTTTGTTCCACTTGCTACGATCCTGACATAGTTTTGCCTCTTTGCTTCACGACATTCGTAATCTCTACATACATGCTCGTCGGTTTAGGGTACGCTTGACCCCTTTATCAATATGAACACCTGTTTTTTTAAGGATTTTTATAAGACAAGCCTAACTTATGTACAGGGTTGTACAGGATCAGTGGCGTAACTATAGGGTGGCAGGGGTAGCAAAATGCCACGGGCCCCTAGCTCTTCGGGGCCCCGAACTGGCTTGGTTTAGAGCACAGAAGGGACGCTGATGCACTGCTTTATATTGAGGAAGGAGCCCCATCTGACGAATTTGCCACGGGCCCCAGACGTTATAGTTACGCCACTGTACAGGATATTTTTGAAATAAATCCTGGGTAGTTTACGATATCAGAAAAAAGCAATCCATTTATTACAGTTGGGTAAGTTAATGTAAAAAAAAAAATGAAATTGTAGCGAATTCGGAATAAAAAAGGCTATATTATTATTATTATTTATAAGTTAATTGTGGCCTGTAGGTACCTGTTACCTTGGGCTCTGTCTACCCCGTAAGGGATAAAGACGTGATTTGTGTGTGTGTGTGTGTGTGTGTGTGTGAGTGTGTGTGGTAAGTTAATTTAGTAATTTTAAACGACGAAATGTAGTGAACGACTTTTAAAAATATATACAAAAAATGAAGTACAATTCTTGATTCATTTGACATTGGGTAAGTGTTATTTTTACGATGAAGTCGGTTAAAAGGCATCCGAGTAATTGATATAAAGCACAAAGGCCTCATCGCTGCGTGTTATAAATAAACATATTGTTCCATAATTAGACGTAATCACTTGTTCTCGTGTGTCTGGGGGCGGAACCAATATTAATGACAATACCAATTACAGTCTGTTTATTGGTGATCGTGTTCCTCTTACTGGTGATAAGTAAACAACGCATTATTTATGTAGTTCCTTTGAAAGTCCTGCATCATTTTCTGGTATTTTAGACACAGATAAGAAAAATGTGTTAGCAAAGCTATAAGGAAAATACTGCCTTCTTCGTCTAGAAATTCTCATCTTCTTATTATTTACTTGTTTTAAATTTGAATCATATTCATATTTCATTCATTTTAATGAATATTTTTTGTTTTGCTTCTCATTAAGTTTCTGGCTGCACCGATTTTTATGCTCTTTGATTTGTTGGATTTGTCTCCACCCGGAATAGCATAAAAACAATTTAAATATTTAAAAATTGACGCAAAATTAATTGCACGCAACGCCATCTCTGGTCGCATGACAGAAACTGATTATAAGGCGAAACGACGTTTGCCGGGTCCTCAATTGCATGACATTACCCCGTAAGTGTATTTATGACACTCTTTTAATTATTTTCTCTATGGCGCCGAAAGACTACCTGCAATTCATATACGGAACCCCACGAAATGCAACAACCCGTTAATTATGAAACAATAGCGAACACGAAATAATAATTAGTTATTATAATTTACGAATTAGCATACAAACGAAGAAGGCCATGGGGTCGTGTGAATAGCGTGCCGCATGAACAGTGGCGCCAGTCTACAAACTTGACCCCGTGGCTAAAATGTGAACTATTCGTACCTTTAGAAACGTTTTTTTTTCTTTCTATCTTTGCAAGTTGTCTCCAAATTGCTCTGGAATATTACTGCAGGTGCTTCGGTTAGCTGGTTATACACCCCTGTAGATTTTATGTCGTTATTTTTAATTCAAAACTAGGTCACCTTTGACTGTACAGTTTGAACATCGAACTATCGAACACATGACAGTCAAGGGTCTAAGGAATGGTCGAATAAATGGTTTTGTCCCGGTTTTGTCCGATATATTTTTGATCCAATCTTCTTCTTCTTCTCTTCTTGAAGTGCCATCTCCTACCGGAGGTCGGCTGTCATCAGTGCTATAATTAATTTTGACACAGCAGCTTGGAACAGTGAGCTTGTGCTAAGGTTGATCCATGTCCGGAGATTCTTAAGCCACGAACGCCTTCTTCCGGTTGGTCGCTTTCCCTGGATTTTCCCCTGCATGATGAGTTGAAGCAGGTCGTATATATCACTACCTACGCATTATGTGAAGTACTGTAGCTTGCGTTTCTTGACAGTTTTCATGATCTCTACCTCTTTGTTCACCATCTGCAGAACCCTTTCATTCGATATCCTATCCGTCCACGATATCTTCAGAATTCTTCTGTCTACATATAAATCATGGTTTGGTCTAAACTTATACTGAAACCATGGACTTTGCTGGAAAGTTGAAATAAACCTAACCTAGGTTTTTACAAAAGCTGCTCGTATGTAGAATATTTTCTGAAACATGTTCAGTTTCATCTGGAGAAATTCATAACCAAACGATCATTCGGCCAAGTAAAAGGCACCAATATACAACATTACATTCGTCTATGATTCCCCAGATTTTTGTCCATTCCCTCGATGCGCGTTTACGACCTGCGCGGGAAAGCAGCTGGTACATTCTATAAGTTATTTTTGCTCCCAGACCTGTACGGAAGAACTGTTTAATACAAGATTTTAACTCCAACCCATCTCCATTCCAGTTCCTAGGCTGCACGCAAGTGGAACAACCCAAAGGCATCGAGGTGGTGAAGGAAGCCATCAAGAAGCTGCAGTTCACGCAACAGCTGAAGAAGTCGGAGACCAAAGATGCGGCCAAGTGCAAGAAAGTAGAGATCACTATATCAGTCGACGGAGTCGCTATACAGGTATGTTTTTGAAAAAAGCTGTCTTATCTTAAGGTCGCGGGAGTCCGCACCACAGGTCTGTATGGGGCCGTCCATTAATCATGTGATGTTTTTTAGCATTTATAACCCCCCCCCCCATTGGTGATACGTGGTGAGGTTTAAAACTACCCCCCCTTCCCCATCCAAAATCACGTATATTTGGGCCAGGGGCGCCGACTTTTAGAAAACCTCGTGGGTGCTCATGCTTATTGGATGACTCGAAAACATGGTCGTCAGGTAATGAAAAAACACCTATCCCTAAAAGGCGATTACTGATCTGTTTCGTGATGTCTATTCTCAGGGGTGCTCGGCACCCACTGTTTATTTCTCATGGGTGCTCGAGCCCCCGAGCACCCACGGAGTCGGCGCCCCTGATTTAGTACCTACAAAGAATTTTAAAAGTTTTAGGATATTATCTTTATCGGTGGTCATCGCGGCGCGAGGGGACTTCGTTCGTTGCCTGGCAACGGCGAGTCAAGGTCACACTACACGCCGCTTTTCGGGCTTTTGGATAATAAATTCACGTGATATCTTACTACACCCCCCCGCCCCTCTTGTGATATTTCGTGATTTTTGCCGAACCCCTCCCCCCCTTTCGGAGCCTCACGTGATTAATGGACAGCCCGCTCTGCCGCTCCTTGGAGGAGTGCTTTGTTCAGCAGTGGACGTCTTTTGGCTGACAATAGCAGCAGTGGGCTGGGTTAGTTTAATCAAACAGTCCTGAAATGGTATTTGATTCAAAAGGACACTCTTTTGACGCCATAGACTTAAAACATCAATTAATGTCTGGCAAAATTGTCAACCACAGTTAAGAACCTTGATAATAGTAGAGAGAGGATCCAAACTAGAAGCAATCCTCACCCATCTATTTAATGGATGAAAAGTATTTTATATCAGATTCAGTACCTGAACAAATATATCGCTATGGTCAAACTTTTATCATTTTCAGTTTTATAGGCGAACCCCTACTAATATTATAAAATAAATGAGAAACTTTGTGAGTATGGATGTTTGGATGTTTGTTACTCTTTCACGCCAGAACGGCTGGACAGATCAGGATGAAATTTGGAACATACATAGATTATATTCTGGAATAACACATAGGCTACTTTTTATTCCGGAAAATTTCCAAATTCCTGCGGGGTAGCGATAAACGAATTCTATACAGACGAAGTTGCGGGCAACAGCTAGTAATAAATATATAAAACTTGACATGCGAGCCCAGTTTTGTGCAAACAATCCCATATCCATTCAATTCATCTATGAAACAAATAAGTGATATTGATTTACCTATGTTTTAACCTAACCCATTTACAGAAAAAAACATTTACCACACGCTAAACAAGATAATTATAACAATAATTATAAAAACGTAATTACACGTACACATGCGGCAATTAAGATCGTTCCGAAGCACAAAATTGATGGCAATCAGCATAACGGATTCTGATATAAACGTATCGAGTGCAGTGGATAACGCGCTATTTCATAGACACACGATACAGTAACAGATTAATTAAATATTAACTTAGATTTTTTTTAATAATCTAAAAGTTAACTAAATATACAAAACTTAAAACTAAATAAATATACCTAACTATAAAAAGAAAACACCATCTAAAAGGCCCTCCTGCGGCATAGACCCCAACACACTGGCGGCATTACCTCTCTGTACAGCCAGAGAAATTCGCTGGGAGAGGTAAGCGCCAGCTCTGGGGTCTCCTGAGGTCTCTATCAGCCGGGACGACAAGGCTCTCATGAAGGCCCTCATGTCAGCCGACCAGGGACCCATTGTCTCCACTGCGAGCGCCGCAAACTCATAATCCTTTAAAAGAGAAGAGTATTTGCGGCGCTTGAGAACTTGGGCCTGGTCAGCTGCAGCCCCGGCCTGTGAGCGGGTTGCCTGGATGTGGGACTGTGCGAAAGTGTCGACACACGTTAAATTAAATTAATTAATTACAAGACATCATAGGCCACAATGCATTAAATCTAAATATACATAACTCAAAGGTGACTGACTGACTGACATAGTGATCTATCAACGCACAGCCCAAACCACTGGACGGATCGGGCTGAGACTTTGCATGCATAAAGCTACTATGACGTAGGCATCCTCTAAGAACGGATTGCGTAATTTCTGCGGGATAGCGATAAACGAATTCTATGCAGACGAAGTTGCGGGCAACAGCTAGTACAAACATAAAATTACTTCTATGCTGGTCTGGGAGCAAAGGAAAAACATAGAATGCACCAGTTGCTTCTCGTCCCTCGCAGATGTTAAAAGCCCATCGAGGGCATGGGCGAAAACCACAGGAATCATGTTATAGGCGATGCTAGCAACCCAACACTATTTTGATTCCCCTTTCCACTTATACGCCTACAATCATGCTAAACGTGGCCGTTAGGTCTTGTTACCTCAGGCTCTGTCTACCCCGTAATGGATACAGACGTGATTTGTGTGTGTGTGTAACAATACTTAGTTCGTTTGTTGTCAATTCGTTGCAAAGTTAATTTCCTCGTCGATATTTCCTCTGATTGTTTGATTGTGAGAAAATTAGCTGTGAATTTAACATGGCCAAGGATGAATTCGTTATTTAATTATCCAATTAATACCGTAAAACCAGTGGCGTAACTATAGGGTGGCAGGGGTGGCAAAATGCCAGGGGTCCCTAGCTCTACAGGGCCCCCAACTGGCATGGTTTAGAGCACAGAAGGGACGCTGATGCACTTCTTTATATTGAGGAAGGAGCCCCATCTGACGAATTCGCCGAGGGCCCCAGACGTTATAGATGCAGGTCAAACAAAAAATACTTAGTTATCTTCTTTTGTCCATCACTACATAGTATAAAACAGTCGCTTTCCTCTGTCTGTCCCTATGTATCTTTAAAACTACGCAACGGATTTAGATGCGGTTTTTTTATAGATAGTGATTCAAGAGGAAACGGGGAGGTTACGGGGTACACAGAGCCCAAGGTAACAAGATATAAAGGCCACGTTTCCGTTGTGGGTGGAAAGGGGAATCAAAATAGTGATGGGTTGCTAGCATCGCTTATAATAAGATTCCTAAGAATTTCGCCCATGCCCTCCGTGGGCTTAAGGCCTTTCACGTATTACGTAACGCAATTTTTTAAGATTTTATATCCAATAAAAAATTACCTCACACTGCCTACATTGTGCTAAAGAGCAGGGTTCTATAGCCCAATTTGTACGGAATCCTCGGTATGCGATTCCGACTCGCATTTGGCCAGTTTTTTTCCGGGGCAGACAGAGCCTAGGGTAACAGATACCTACAGGCCACATTTAGCAAGATTGTGGGCGTATAGGTGAAAAATGAAATCAAAATAGTTATGGGTTGCTAGCCTCATCGCCTATAACATGATTCCTATGATTTTCGCCCATTCCCTCGATGGGCTTTTACCATCTGCGCGGGTAGAGAAGCAACTGGTATATTCTATGTTTTATTTGCTCCCAGACCAGCATGGAAGAAATTCATCTTATATATAAAATTCTCGTGTCACAATGTTCGTTCCCGTACTCCTCCGAAACGGCTTGACCGATTCTTACCAAATTTTATATGCGTATTCAGTAGGTCTGAGAATCGGCTACTATCTATTTTTCATATTGAAATTTAGAAGAAAAAAAAAACGGGAGCGAAGCCGCGGGCAACAGCTAGTTTACTATAAAAACATTTATATTGTACAAAACTTGTTTATTCCTAAGTACTTATTAACCACGTCTGCATAGAATTTGTTTATCGCTTTCCCGCAGGAATTATGCAATTTTTCGGGATAAAAAGTAGCCTATGTGTTATTCCAGACTATAATCTAGCTACGTTCCAAATTGCATCTAGATCTGTCCAGCCGTTCTGGCATGAAAGAGTAACAAACATCCATCCATACTTACAAACTTTCGCGTTTATATTTGTAGGATAGTCGGAACTTCAGCCTGTTTAAACTAAAACAAAATGGAGTCCGCGCCCAATGGTTAAATCAAAAGTGAAATGTGCGAATGACCTTCTCACAATCTAGATTCTGAATCTAGCACCGAAATAGCTTCAATCGTTGGCAGAGTAGGTACTAATGTAACAATGGAGAGTGACCTTGCCTCACGCACTCACGTGAACTACTTAGTCATTTTGATACGTTGGTGGTTTAACTAATTCTATCTCTACGACAGTGGCGTACCTATAGGGTGGCAGGGGTGGCAAAATGCCAGGGGCCCCTAGCTCTACGGGGCCCCGATCTGGCTTGGTTTAGAGCACAGAAGGGACGCTGATGCACTTCTTTGTATTGAGGAAGGATCTGACGAATTTTCCACGGGCCCCAGACGTTATAGTTACGCCACTGCTCTACGACCTAGACTAGTGGTTAGAGTACTTGATTTAAGCTCCACGGGAGTTTGTAATTGTGTCGATAGACACATCATTCAAACAGATGACGCTTAGCGACAAAAATTCGCATAGTAACAAGGTCACGTGGCAGCTAGTAACGGGTAGAAAAATTCGAAGACTACCCACCTGCTATGGGTGGTGTAGGGGTAGCACGCGTCACGGAATGACGAGGATCCGGGTTCGATTCCCGGCCATAGCTTTACTTTTCGGATTTTTCTGTGTTCTAATTTTCACTGACATTTAGAAATTTACTTGATTTAAGGTTATAATCCCGGGTTCGATGCCCGTCGGGGCAAATATGGAATGCTTGTTCTCGAGTCTATCTATTCTTTCTATTGTAGTCTACTGTTGTCTTCTAGAACGAACAGTGAGAAAAAGACTGGCAATCTATCTCGCGCGCGACGTGACTCGAATCTTGTGTGCTCTCGTGGTGAAGGTTCTTATCGTAATTTACACACACAAAAATCAAGTCTATATCCCTTACGAGGTAGATAGAGCCTGAGGTAACAAAACCTAAAGGCCACGTTTAGCATGATTGTAGGCGTATAGGAGGAAAAATTAATCAAAATAGTGATGGGTTGTCACTTGTCAGCCGCATCGCCTATAACATAATTTCTAAGAATGTCGCCCATGCCCTCGATGGGCTTTTACCATCTGTGTGGGACGAGAAGCAACTGCTACATTCTATGTTTTTCCTTTGCTCCCAGACCAGCATGGAAGCGTATGGTTATCGTAATTTACCGCCTAAAATTTGACTAATTGTTAATGACGCATCTAACCTCTCCGTTTCTTTTTTTTCAGGAGCCACGGTCAAATAACATAATGTACCAGTTCCCGCTCCACCGGATATCCTACTGCGCGGATGACAAAGGCGCCAAAAAATACTTCTCCTTCATTGCTAAAGGTGGCAGCACTGAGAGCGGCCATGATGAAAAGCACTCTTGCTTCGTGTTCATATCGACGAAGCTGGCTTCTGAGATCACGCTGACCATCGGGCAAGCCTTCGATTTGGCTTACAGGTGGGTGTTTAAAAAAAATGGTATGACGTCATAAAGTAGTGACGTGACATGATCCGCTTTACCGGTTTTTGAATATCAGTTAGGTTTTTCTGTTTTTCACGTTTTAAAATCGAATCAGATGGGTACCTAAATATTTCTAATAATAAGTGATGATTTGTTATTAAGATTTAATTTATCTACTTGTATTAATTTTATTTTTTATTTAATTGCAGGCGGTTCATGAACGACAATGGCAAATACATCGAGATGCAGAAGCTTTCGTTACAGAACAAGAAATTGGAACTGCAGATGAATGCGTACAAAAATCGCTTACAGGTAAGTAATGAACAAGTTTTATTTCGTAGTTACATAATAAGGATCTAACGCTAATTTTAAAAATAACTATCACTTTAACTAATTTTAGCACTTATCTTTATTTAAATTAGGCGTATAATCAGAACAATTCGGGGATTTTATATCTCAGAAAAACCGATAAGCAACCAAATTTTTTGCGAAAACTTACACAAGACATTTCCAGTTTACCGGGAATATCCTGTTTGCTTGCCGTGTGAACTTTAACACTATATTTTATCGAATTATTTTCTAGATTCCTTATTTTTTTATTTAATTATTATTATTATTATTTAAAATAATACACTAGCAGCTCTTTGAGCTGATACGTGTATATCTATCACATACTCATATCATTGCTTATGATTTGTTTCTTTAACGAAACAACAGTTTTATTCTGTTTCCATTTCAGGAGCTATCAAAAATCACGTACAAGGACGATTTATCGGCGTACCTCGCGCGCAACAACATTACAGACATCGCAGAGTTCAAAGCGCCGGCGGACCTGGAGAAACAGATCGCCTCTCTCACTCTCGCCAATGGCTTCAGCGCCATGAACGGCACTAAGACGCCGGAAAACGGGAATGGAAACGGCAATGGTAAGTTTTTTGCTAAAGGAGTCTTTCACTCGATCGATTGTGGTCACTCGATAATATTAATGGCAAGTTTTTAAATTTAATCTCTATTGAGCTAAAGCCCACTGCGCCGACAAGTTTATTACATGTACTTATTTCATTACATAAGACCATTGAAAAAAATAGGTCTAACAAGACGAAAATATATTAAACAGAATAGATTAGCATTTTCCACTTTTCTGGAATTAAATTACTGTCCCGTGGTAAACTTATAACTGTTGGTTGGACGATTGTACCCAGCAGTGGGAGCTGTACTCTTTAATGATGCTGGCAATAAGTTTCACGGCTTTTTAACTCCACGTTTCTTTAATTTTCAGGTCAAGACGCACTGTCACATAACTCATCGACAGACACGTTTAACTCTAGCAATGACAACAATTTGCTTCTGTCTACTCCGCCACCACAGCACAATGGAAAGCCTTTTGGCACTGGGTGAGTTAAATAAAGTTTTTTCTAGCCGAGATAAAACAGGAAAATCGTATCAAATGTCAAAATGTCAAATGTGGGAATTCAGATTCGGGATCTGCACTAAACTTCGGTTGCAGGGGACAATATATTTGTTAGAGTTACAGCTTTTAACATTATTGTGTCTATGATTATTTTAGAAAGCTGCTTGGCGACCTCTCCGGCAAGAATCCAGTCGTCGGGACCAAACTCGAAGGGCTTTTACTCAACTCTGATTCTGACAGCGGTAAGAAAGTCCAATACTTTTAAGTATTATGATTGGAAACAATATTAATGATATCATCGAACTCCTTTTATGGTATTTTCTGTGAATAAAAAGCCAAAAAGCATGTAAATGTTATGTAATTGTAATTTTTTATGCACGCTATGCGGGTAAATCATACTCCCTCTCATTTATCTTGATTAACCACCAAATAGGTCGTAGAGCAAGACTTGGAAGAAAGACAGGAATGGATGTATTAACTAAATAACTGTTGAATTAACCAAATACAAATTGAACTTTCAGACTTTGATCCGCGTGCATTTGAAGCTGAGCCGGCGCCGCGCTACTCTGCGCCCATTGAACAAGCTGTCACCCCCACGCCGCCGCTGTGTAAGTTTTAAAATACTTCTTACTATATTTTAATAAACAATCAATATATCTTCCTTATTTATAAACGCTCTCACGAATAATAGATTAACGTAATAGGTACTGTAATATTTCCTTTTTTTTTTTTTTCATGGGCCCGCACGAATGCATTGCCATAAGTCGTTTTTTTTTTTATTATTATTAAAAATTAAGGAAACATATTTCCTTTTATTTTGCAGTGGCGCCTCCACCCAAAGCGTCGAAACGCCAAAACACGCCGCAGCAACCGCAACAAACTCATTCGCCACACCACACCCAACACCCAGTCCAGAACGGGAGCGATCTCTTCGGCTCTACCCCTTTCTCGGTCCCCCAATCCTACAGCCCCCAAATAACGTCCCCTTTCGCCCAAACAGCCAAAACCAACCAACCCAACTATGACATTAGCGATTTTAATCTCCAAACGTCGGTTTTTAACAACACTACGTCGTTTACAAACGGCCTGAGCGGCTACGATGCATTTGACACGCAGAAAAATAACAACATTTTTGGCAATGGGTTCGGAAACACTTTCAATGGATTTGGAAATCTGAGCGAGAAGCAGACGGTGGAGTTGGACAGCAATTTCAACGGGTTCCTAGACAAGACTATTTCAGAGATGAAGGTGATTATTTTTTTAGCTTAAGCTTTTGTTTCCACATTTTTAAGTCTTTTAGTACCTAACTGCCGTAAAAATATAACTGAATATATTGAAAAAAAAATTTAGTTCATTTACCTTTTATTTGGTTTATTTTACACAGCTCGACGATTGGTGAGTTGCTAATTAATCAAATTATTAATGAAAAAGTTTTGAGTTTTCGCTCGTGAACGATTAAAGTAAACTTTTACTTATCACACCCCGGCGCTTCTCGAAATTGTCGAAAATCGATTAGATTTATTTATAGCGCTTGCAGAAATGATGACCTAGCAAAAAACTGATCTCAAACTAATTAATTTAATTAATTTGTTTTGTTAAGCTTGAAAACTTAATTATGATTATAATATTTTAAAAAAAATTACAGTTCAAGCACAAAAAACATATTTTTAAAATGGTGTAATATCGTCACAGATATTAATTGCTTTTTTCTTTTTTTCCAGGATGGCTTCAGCAGAGGGATCGCATTTGGAAACGATGATTTTTCAATAGACAACCTCGATCCTCTAAAGAAAAATTAAGCTAGCTATTTTAAGAATTAAATAAAATAGATGAAATTATAGTTAATTAATTGCTTTCTTCCACACAAATCCGTAGCTCGTAAATACAAGTTTACAAAAAAAAGCATTGTGTGGATTTAAACGATGATTCAAAACTGTACGAAATCAGTAGTTATGTATTGCCATGTTATTGGTTTGTATTCAAGAACCTTACCCTGATAGTGGCAACATTTATTATTAGTTACAAATGAATGCTATTTAATAAATACCATATCGATCATATACTATCAATATAAAACTTTTCCAAGAATAATCTCAAAACCGGTAATGTGTCAAGACATATTACTATTTATATTAAAAAAATGTTAGAATAAATTTGGTGATATATTTTAGAATTAAAGTGGAAGTTTACGCTCAATGTCATTCCAAAAGTGCCTTACATATGGTAATAACGTTGAATAATTATACGATATTGATAAAGTTTTTGTTTGATCTTGATTCGTCATGCATGTGATTTCACCAATAAATTTTTAATTAAAATATATTTTGGTAGAAATTGCTGCTTTAACTGTGAAGTCAGTATTTTAACCGATGGTAGGACCAAATTACCCTGTTCGAATTAAATTTGAAGATCGCCTCAAATTATTCTGTGATAATTCTTTTCAAAGTTGAGGGTCTTCAAAATGTATATGTTATAAAAAGACGTCCAAACATGACTGAATTTTATTGGAGGAAATAATATCATCGCTTGTAACCAGATGTAAATAAATAATATAATTTAAGGTCATTTATATACATTTTTATTAGTTTACGGATGACATTGTAGCTTTAAGTGTCAACATTCCATAAACTTTTATATTATTAACGTATTATGTAACTTTTTACTCCTGATAAATATATACAAAATAATGTTATTAATAGATGTATATAATGTGCCCGTAATAAACTGTTGTATCGCATTGTCTCATTAGTGGATTATTATTTTAAGTATTGTGTACACTAATTTAATTTTAAGGCCAAAAGAATACATATTGTGTATTTTTAATAATAAAATTTACGTTTATAATGTGTTGTTTTAATTCCATTGTTAAATAGTTACACTCAGAACCGGTAGCACGTATACTCGTTATGGCTATAGCCATAATATGTTATAACATAACTAGTGTCGCCCCTGTAGACGATTGCACCATCCCTATACTAGTTAATTAAAAAAATATTCCATATTTAAATTATTAAGCGAATCAACCTGTTTTCATAATTTCAACCTTCTAATTTCAAATGTTTAGGCGTTGAGAGCGCTTTTTTTATGTAGGTAAGTACCTAATAATGAAGCCATTGGGGTCACAAATTAATTAACGTTTCAAACCATCCGAATCCTGAACCACCGTAGAGCTTTCTCAGGTCATAAGTGTCATAATCATAACGCTTTTCTTTGTTAGGCGATGCCGTGTCACTATAATATAACACTGTATTAACAAAAAAAGAAAATAAGAATTGGTGCTACTTTCTTAGTGTCCATTTACCTAGTGGGTAGAAAGAAAGGGATATACTTTTTAGGTCTGCCAGTGGTGTATGGGTAGCTTGATAGCTTGTCTGTTTTTAAAGTTAAAATTTCCAATTGTAAGCTTACCAACTTTTAAACTGTTTTGTTTTTCATTCTACACTACACAACCATTAAATTCACTCTGGCTTTTTATAAAATAATTAATCAATTTAAACAAAAACAATAGTTGATATAGAAAACTACTAACGTTTGCTTCATATATTTAAATCGTATAGAAAACCGGTAATAATGGCAGGTCGCCCAAAACTAACCAGACGTCGCTTCACTAGAACTGTCACTGCTTGTTGCTGTCGCAAGCGAACTTTTGCGACGCAAATATCGAGAATTATCATAAAACGAGAGCATTTTCCGTGAAAATTATGTTCATTCTATAATCTTTATTTGATATTACGCTATACCGTTACAGTATTTGAAGTGATCTATCAGTATTAAAGCAAAATGGTGGACCTCAGTGGAGCTCACGTCGAGCACGCATTTTCTAACTCGGTTTTCATCGTTCCTGGGCTTGTAGTGATCAGTTTAGCAGGTAAATATATTTATTGTATCTTTATCTATCAATTTCAGGTGAAATTTGCCATGTTACCATAGTTTTTAGTGAAAAAAATTCATGCAAACTTGACGGCCAAAAATTACCCTCCGAATTTTATTAAGTTAACAAAAAGTTGAAGAACTAACTTATTTGCTAATGCATTCACAATTAGTTATGCGCGTCACGCTTGATACAAATCCATGCTGATAATGATGTAGAAATCTGTAACATTTCGGTTCCTTGCAGTATTGAAATTGGTATGAATGACAGACTGTTTTGTACATGTTGTATGGTTTTTTCTGGAAATCCATTTTTATATTAAAGCCGACAAACGGGCAAGGGGCTTATCTGATGTTAAGTGAACACCATCGCTCATGGACACTGACAGTAGGTACCATTAAGACTGCTGGTTTATTGCCAAACTGACCGGTAGATTTATTGTGTAAATAATTATTTTTAATAAGTGTATATTTATTACTTCCATGCTGGTCTGGGAGTAAAGAAAAAACATATAATGCTACTCTTCCCGCTCAGATGTTAAAGCCTATCTAGAGAATGGGTGAAAATCTTAGGTATCATATAGATGAAGCGGCTAGCAACCCATCACTATTTTGATTCCCCTTTCCACCTATATGCCTACAATCATGCTAAACATGGCCTTTAGGTTTTGTTACCTTAGGCTCTGTCTACCCTGTATGGGATAGAGACGTGATTTATATATGTATGTTTATTTTTCTATAAATTTTACAATAAAGAATTAAGATTGAGACTGGATTAAAATGAAAACAATTGCTGACTCAAATAACAGTTTCATGCAATGCCAATACCTGAAATAATTTTTACACCTCTTTTCCGTAGGGGTAGGCAGAGACTATTTTGTTCCATTTGCTACGATCCTGAAGTACCTCTTTCGCTTCATCATCATTCATCAATCTCTTCATGTTTATACTCATTGGTTTAGGGTACTCCTGACCTGAACTTTTGTCAAAACGCCCCAAATTTGAAGACATAAAGTTATTAGCCAATCAAAGTTTCAATAATAATAATAATAATATAGCCTTTTTATTCCGAATTCGCTACAATTTCATTTTTTTTTTGTTGTTGTTTTTTATTATTAAATTGTCGCGTAATTCGGCGTGCCTCATGGCATAGGCCTCCTCCGTGTATTGGAGGGTTTGGGCTATAGTTCCCACGCGCGCCCAGTGCGGATTGGGTTGCAGAAGTTTCAATATCTAAGTATAAAATATTTTCTGTGTAGAAGAATCACAAAAACTTTAATATGAAAAATTACAAATTAAATTAAGATTTTTCTAGCATGGGATGTGAGAACCAGAAATAAAAGGCTTTTTTATTTTTTTATTTTTTATTTTATTTATTTATGTTAACTTTTACGGTTTTACCGTTAGAAATTAAATTTCTAAACGACAGAAAATTAGAACACAAAAATCTGAAAGTAAAACCATGGCCGGGAATCAAACCCGGATCCTCATCATTCCGTGATGCGTGCTATACCTCTACACCACCCATAGCAGGTATACCGCTATACCGGCCATCGCTTTACCTTTAGGATTTTTTCTGTTTTAATTTACAGTGTTATTTAGACATTTAAGTCTTTTTATACACCCGTCCGGAATGGAACCTTCATTCTGAACAGTATTATAAGTAGTAGCTCAATACGGGCTTAATGCCACAGGCCCCTAGGTCTACGGGGCCCCGAATAGGCTGGGACTAGCACAGAAGGAATCTTGATACACTTCTCTGTATTGACGAAGGAAAATCTGATGAAGGCGGTCACAGAGTGGTGGCCAAGGCTGGATCGAAGCTCAGTGGGCAGACCATCAGACCGTTGGTCAGATGACATCGGTCATTCGGCTGGAAAACTGGGGATGAGACTGGCACGGGACCGGGTAAAGTGGCGTGAAAATGAAGACGCCTTTGCTCAGCAGTGGGTGGATGTGGGCTGATTAGATAGATAGAATCTGATGAATTTGCCATGGAGACCTGACAATAATAACACCAAAACTACTACTACTATCTTTAATGATGTATATCCCATGCATGGCATCGTCTGAGAATGTAAACAACAAAAACCTAAAATTGATAATTATAAGTAAGTAAGTACAGTTTGACAACAAATATAATGCGCATCGGCAGTATTCGTTTGCGCAGAGAAGCGCAGACCAGTTTCCGATGGTAGCCAAACGTGTAAATAATCTATATTGAACTTTATTTGCAAGCGCTACTGGCAGAGTATTGCTTGCTTTGCATTCTTAGCTCTGTCCCGCTTACACGATTTTGCCATTGTTGGTACGAAATCGATCGACCAATAACAGCGCCAGTTTCCCGCAGGTACATCGTGGAGCATTATTTTTGTTGTCAAACTGTAAGTCAGCGACTTTGTTCGCATAGAATTAAACATTTTATCGTTATCCCGCGGGAACTATTCAATTTTCCGGGATAAAATGTGGCTTATGTTTTAATCTAGTCTAGGGTACCAGCTATCCGTTCAAAGTTCGATCCAAATCCGTCCAGATGTTTCGGCGTGAAGAAGGAACAAACATACATACTCACCACACACGAATTTTCCAATTTATAATATTAGTAGGAAATTGGTAGGATAAACAACCAGCCACTAGCTGGTGGCTTCGCTGTTTGTTTTTTTTTAATTACAATATTTACTCAACATTTAAACCAGGGAAGGTTTCTACGAAAATTTTGAAACCAAAATTGGCCAAATTGCTCCAGCAGTTTTCGAGTTTGAGCAAGAGTGAACAGTAATAATTTTTTTATATTTATTTATAAATCAGCAGTGGGATAGAAATGATGATCATGGAAGTTAAATTACAGATTGTAAAAAAAAATCTTCCATGCTGGTCTGGGAGTAAAGATAAAACATAGAATGTACTAGTTGCTTATCTTCCCGCGCAGATAGTAAAAGCCCACCGAATGGGCGACAATCTTAGGAATCATGTTATAGGCGATGCGGCTAGCAACCCATCACTATATTTTACTAATTTTTGTTTGTGTTTGCTGCTTCCAATCGATGTCTTCATCGATTGCCTTTGCGTCTACAATCTATATGCCAAACATTAACCACATATGGACAATATCGATTTTATAGCAATTTAATAAATGATCAGTCACCAAGGTTAACATTCGATTGTAAGTGTTTTAATAAGCTACTATGTCTGCCATCTGCTATTAATTTATTAAAACAAAATACATTATATCGAACACTTGTGACAACTCGGCTAAGACTTTGTATCAAATTAACTATTTGGCCCAAGTTATAAGCGGCGGCGATTTGTTTTTTTAAATTTCAAGCTTTCGTCAAGGTCGAGTTGTTTGTAAGTCGAACCTGGTTGTTTTGAAAAAAATAAACTTAACTATTTCTATTTAAAAATCTATTGTGTAGGTCTTAAGCAATAAATCGCTCTATGAAACATGTTGTCTAAAATGAATAAAATGCATTGTTTTCACATACTTTAATTTACTTTAGTAGGTGTTCGTAGTGACAAACGTTACAATATTCAACAAGTTCAGGCATGTAAAATTGTCTCTATGGTTGTTTGTACCTCTTTGCTGGTGTCGCACCTTGTTACATACACCGCTTTACATGTCATATGGCATTTAATTCATTTTAGACATCATGTTTCATAGAGCCATTTACTGCTTAAGACCTACACAACCGGGTTCTATTCCCGAGCTGAGTACAGGTTTTTTTAAATGTATGAATGCAGTTTTTCTTGTTATTAAAATCGATGACATGGTTCCTAAGAACAGATCGTCGTATGTCTTATAGTTTCAGACTTTTCCATACTGACCGATTTCAATGACACACCCTGTATACTTTAAAATATACGGTACTTGTTCTTGCGTAGTCATCTATCCTTCATAATACAAAACAATACAAATTCTCTTTATAGAACAACACAAAACACGAATGCCAATTAGGTTTGTCTGGCTGTCTCACTCACTTTTATTGGTTTGATACTTGAATCGGCCGATAGTAGGTACTCGAGCCCCAGATTGTATTCTAAGAGCCCACGGACTGTACAATGACTACAAATAATTATAACAGGGGAGTCAATTCAATAGGCACATGTATTCCGCTAGAATTGGCATTGTTCATTTTTTTTTGTATGCTCCAATTCGAAAACCATTTCGAGGAAAACTATCAATTATCCGATTTATCTTGTCCGATTTCAAAAATACTTAATGATTGCAGATATTTTTGTAAAAGTACTTTGAACCTTTGTTTGACCGAACGACCGGGTTTTTAGACAGAATCCAGCATCGAATGTTTGCCACAAAAATGAAAAAAAAAGTTCGGCTACGGCAACTGTCACGTGTCACTGTCAAATCTATAAAACCATAGACAAAGCCGTTTTTTTTTATAGCCAGCCGAACGAAGGCGATTGGGATTCTGTCTAAATTCACGAATTATCAAACAGTGAAAAAATATTTATTATAAATTAACAAAGCTACGTAAAAGCATAATATTCAAATTAGTTGCTTGAAATAGTCCATTTGATCAAATAAAGGTGTTAAAAGCACAGCTTAAAAATATGAACAATGCCAATTGGGTCAAAGATTTGCCTACGTTTGCTATCATTTGAATTGACACCCGCCCTCTCTTATCACTCGTACCGCTTATAAACAACTTACGTGGCCCCACGTTCGCTAATAAAATATCCACAAAGATAACCCGCTGCAGTCGATATCTATCACATTACAACAAATACGTATACGTGTGAAAAACATGGCGATGGAAAACGAGAATTTGGAAGATCTGGAGAAGTTGGGGCTGGATGAACTGCTGAAGAGCGGGAACCCTCAGGAGATTAGGAAGAATTTGATGGACATGCTGGACTCGGCGGACCTTACTGATGAAATGAAGGAGAACTTGAGGAATATGCTGACGGGGAACACGCCCCAAGTGTTGGGAGGCAGCGGGCCCTGGCTAGCGATTGTTTTTGTTCTTCTAATATTCTCTGTTATACGTAAGTTGGTTTTTGCTGCTCTGTGGACGTTTTAGTGTGGGTATAAGGCGTGCTCTTTCTGGCCAAGCGTGTGAGTAAGGGATAGATGCGGTCGATTTAGTGTTAAACTCAGTGTTACTGTGTGAGTCGTCAGTCAAAAACCAGTGAGTCTACTGACTAGTTGCCAAGTTCGAAGTTCGTGACTCGCCGTCACAACTTTTTATGGGTTATTTCCACCCATTATCAATAGTTTGTTACCAGTGGTAACAGCTGCTGATCTGGGAATCATGACTTATAGGCGTTGCGGCTAGCAACCCATCACTATTCTAATGCCCTTTCCACCTATATGCCCACAATCATGCTAAACGTGGCTTAGGTCTTGTTACCTTAGGCTTTGTCTACCCCGTAAGGGATAAAGACGTGATTTGTGTGTGTGTGTGTGTGTGTGTGTGTGTGTGTGTGTGTGTGTGTGTGTGGTAACAGCTGGGATTTGTTATCCCATTTTTTACCAGTGGTAACTAATTAAAAGAAATTCCCATATTTGTTAGCGTTAAAATAATCTACTCTAAATAAGTACCAGTTGCTTCTCTTCCTGCGCAAATGGTAAAAGTTCATCGAGGGAACCCGAATAGCAAATTTTATCTTAGGTTCTGCCAATGCGCGGTATCATTTCTCGCGGGCCAATCCCGAATAGCGAGCCTTGGCCTTGGCGTTTACTCTCGCAAGAAAGTGGCATAGGTCAATTCACAAACATACTAGCCACAAAGATGCTAGATATGGTATCTGGTTGCGAACCTATCAGCCACGTTGGCTGTTGCGTAAACAATATTTCGATAACACAGAGGTATTACGTGTTCTTAAGGCGATATTGACTGCTGTTATACCTAATTGATTACAATAACTTATTATAGAGAGGGGTTTAAATACAGTTCTCTTTTTTTTTTATATATGAATAGGAAGGCAAACGAGCAAGTGGGTCACCTGATGGTAAGTGATCACCACTGCCCATAGACACCCGCAACCCCGGAGGGATTGCAGATGCGTTGCCAACTTAGAGGACTAAGATGAAACGCCTCTTGTGCCCGTAATTTCCCCGGCTGTCTTACTCTCCACACCGGAACACATTAGTGCAAGCACTGCTACTTAGCGGCAGGATTAGCGAGTAAGATGGTGGTAGCGATCCGGATGGGCCTTGCACAAGGCCTCTCGACGGTTTCGTCTCTAGACGCATTAGAACATGATATAATACATAGCTACATGAATACATAATAATTGCGTCTCTATTCCTTACGGGGGTAGCCCAGGGTAACAAGTAGGCGGAAAAGGCAATCAAAATAGTACCCAATAGGTTGCTAGACGCGCAACGCTTGTTACATAATTCCTAAAATTTTCGTCCAGTTCCTCGATAGGCTTTTACGATTGGTGCGGGAAGTTTTTTCTTTGCTCTTAGACCAGTAGGCTTATTAACTAATTCGCTCACAATCGCCATCGCGTTCATTTTTACAGTTTTTGTATGAATGTGACAGCTAACTGATTCCGATGCCAATTGTCAGCCACTGTCAAAATGAACACGATGGCGA
Source organism: Pandemis corylana (assembly GCA_949127965.1). Lineage (NCBI taxonomy): Eukaryota > Metazoa > Arthropoda > Insecta > Lepidoptera > Tortricidae > Pandemis > Pandemis corylana. The sequence continues at coordinate 5,731,316 of OX421877.1, forward strand.
TTGCGAGCGAGTTAGGTAATAAGCCTACAGAAATAGATGTAATGTCATGTAATTTATATGAAAAAGAAATCGTATAGCCAGTGTAACGATTGCTGAAGGATTATGGATAGTTAAAGTTAATGTTTAGTCGCTGCCTACCATCCCTACTTGTATAAAGCAAAGTCGCTTTCCGATGTGTGTCCCTATGTAGGTATGCTTAGATCTTTAAAACTACGCGGTTTTTTTTTAATAGATAGAGTGATTCAAGACAAAGGTTTATATGTACCCGTGCGAAGCCGGGGCGGGTCGCTAGTAGGGAATAAAACTCACTTAATTTACATTCATTATGGCTCTATGTAGGAAACAGAAAAAGCAATAGCGAAAAATTTGTGTTAGTAATTCAAACAATTCCACTCTTTGATTCTTCTTTGCAATATTGCAATAAGATACATCGTAAGAGACATTTGAGTTGGATGAACGCCAGGAACAAAGGGGCAGTCTGAGCGTCACAGGAATATTTTGCAATGGCTGGTGCAGTAGTATTTGCGTTCTGAAAGGCCTGTGTGTAGGACGCGTATAGTATAGGCTGGAGTTTAAACTCGGTTCACTACAGTTCAGTACTCTCTAGTCACTGAAGCTGACGGTTCTCTAAAAAGGTTTCAAACAAGTTTTCGGGTATAAAATTTAAAAAAACATCGGAAAAAAGTGCGGTTTGTGTTTGCGTTCAATAAATAGGCACTGAGTAAAATAGCCAAAACTATCATTTGCCGTCAGCGCAATCGTATAAAATTTCCATGTATGTAAGTAGGTATTTGTGAGCGGGGTAGAATAAATAATTATTTAAAAAAGAGTTGAGACAAGTAATAAAACAACGTTAAAGATACTTCGGTAATAATACAATTCCAAATGCCAACAGATAAAGCGGCAACTTAATAATCAGAAACAACAAATTATCATAATAAAACTACAGCCTGAAACAGAAGTATACATCTGTCGCGTGTTTTCTTATCGCTATCAAACGTTTCTGAAATAATGTTGCACCCAGTGTTAAATAAATCAGTGTCCTTTGATAATTTATTAGTTTATCTAAAGGTGTCGACTTGATTACACGCCGGTGAGTTATCTCTTATAAATAAAAATATTAACTATTACTTTATTAAAATAAACTTTCCTGATAACTTAATTAAATTGAAACTACTAGCTACAAATCATTTTAAATGAACGCACCCGTACATTTTTAAACTGAATGCGTCGTTAAATATAAAAACCAAACTAATGTTATTCCATTCCCGCCAAAAAGCTTCAAGATGGCCGACGAAGCAATGGAGGTCGACGCGCCAAAACTTAACATCGCAAGCGTGATCGGCGAAAAACTGACCGAATCCATAAGGAACTTAGATGTTTTGTCTATCATGAAAAAGATGGTGGAACAAGTGCCAGAAGACGAGGAGACAGAAGGCGTGCAACAGAAACTAAAGGATGTTCTAGAGAAATATAACTCCATGAGCGAAGAAGAAAGAGAAGAGTTTGCTAGTAAAATGAAAGAGGCAATGGCTAGTAAATTAGCTGTGAAGCTTCAAGATCCCAATGCTTTTGATATGAGCGGGCTCGAGGAAGCTATTCAGGATGCCGTGAGATTCCATGTAATGTTGATCGGTGGGGCTATTATACTGTTCGTGATACTATTAGGTACGTTTATGGATAACGGCTTTCGCCTACGACTTCATTGTCTCGTAAAAATATGTCTGGGCTCATTCGAGATGCTCTGCAGGTAGTAACAGAGCTTTTCTACCTGTAATTTAGCAATTCCAGTCGATGCTTCTGATTCTGTCTGCAATCGATGCAATAACGGGTAGGTAGATATTACTTATGATCAAATGCATTCCGCCGGTTTACTACAAACAGAGATGAAATGTATACGAAAGAAATGGGTACTACGTTATTCTATTGTAACGTAATTTATTATCCTATTAACTATGAAATTGGTGGTAGGTACAATGCGTTTAATACGTACAATGGGTTTAAATAATATTTGCTAAGAAAAAAAAATCTAAAGGAATTGTTTCACCCATTATTTTTGCTCGTCAGTGTATATACCTATACAGCCATACACACATGTATACGTGTCCTGGGACCAAATCAACACTGATTATACTGCTATTTACGTTTATCTAGTAATAGATAGCATCTTAATTGGTTTTCTTTGATTTTATAAAACAAAATGTTGTTTTGTTTTGTAAAACTGAAGTATTTTCATAAAAACATTCACTATTATTTAGCTGGTATGCCACGCTATCTTCTCGCAACATAGTCCCTGCCTTATTTGATCAGACTACTTTGGTACTCCGCGAATTAAAGCCCATCGAGGGAATGGGCGAAACTCTTAGAGATCATGTTATAGGCGATGCGGCTAGCATAGCAACCCATCACTATTTTGATTTCCCTTTCCACCTATACGCCTGTAATCATGCTAAACGTGGCCTTAATGTTGTGTTACCTTAGGCTCTGTCTACCCCGTAAGGGACAAAGACGTGATATATGTATGTCCGCGAATCAAATTATGCAAAATAGTCGCGCTCGCTTTTAACATTTTTATATAATTAAAATTTAATGGAAATAAAAATAACTAACGACGTGTAACGTTTAATGGAGACGTTTTGAGAAATAGGCAGGTCAGGAGTAGCCGGAACCGGCGAGCATGTATGAAGAAATTGATAAATGTGGATGAGGCGAAAAAGTTGTGTCAGAATCGTCAGTCTGCCTACTCCTGTGGAAAAGAGGCGTGTCTGATAGAGTGGAAATGTCGCTAACGGAAGGGTAGAGGAGGGCTATCCCCCTCCCTGCCCCTCCATTGAAAGTTTGCGCTCGCTTCATAAGGTCTCGACTGTACATACTTTTCCTTGTCATCCTCTATAGGTACTTCGACTAGCCCTTTGCCATCGGCTGGCGAGTCCCACAAAAAAAAAGCGAAGCCAGTGAGACTTCACGTCAATAATTTTGGCATAGGTACCAGTTAGATCCAGCACGTCTAGCACGAGAGCGCACAAGTCGCGTCGCGCGCGAGATAGATTGCCCGTCCTTTTCTTACTGTACCAACAAGAAAGAGACGGGTAGTCCAACTCACGGGGGCGCGACTTTCGTGCGCTCTCGTGCTAGCGGAGCTGAGCTGCTGCTACTGGGTCAATATTCAGCATGTTTTTGACTTTTTGTGAATATCTTCTCAGCAAATATAGTTATGAAAACAGAAGACAGTAGCAATGCTGGGTCTTGTTCAATCAAACTTGTTCTGACTTGTCCTTCCATTGTAATAAATAATCGTGGGAGGATTGACGTTTGATCCGAGCGACATAAACGCTCGAATATTCACTTATCTGATCAAAAATTTAACAATGATTCCTTCTCTTTCCAGTATTCTTCGGCTACAAACTCTACAAATCGATAAAAGACAAGGAGATTAAAAGAGAAGAGAAAAAGAGAGCCAAGCAGATGAAGAAGAAGAAATGACGAATTAACACGAAAATCTGCGCCATTTTTAACTAGTTCAGGGGAACGCCAAAACTTAAATGTTACATACATCCCTACATTCCTTGTGGTTCATATTGAAACATAATTAATATATTTTTTTAGTGACGTGTTGTTTTTTATTTTGTCCGTTTTGGCGTTGCTCTGAAAAAACTTAGGCTTGTATGTGGACGATATTGTTGTTTTATTGTATAAATTGTCGCTTATTGTTTCCTATTTTAAAAGATACTGTCGTGAATAAAAACTATAGATATTAATGTTATGGGTGCATGGGTTTGGTTTGCGTTTTTAGCTAGATTCTTTTTTTGACCATGATCTTAACCAACTAAATTAATTATGTCTGTCGCTCAAAAACTTTATTTTAATTCTTTTTTTTTATATCGACTATTATACAAGCCAAACGAAGAGGCTCTAAATTAAATGCCTGAAACGATGCACGGTTACATTTATTATAATAAAATTTATCGATTACCTATGAATAATTTTCATCTTTCACATTCCTTCTTTTTCGTGCATCTTTCAGGCATTATGTTACTATGACTGATATAAAGTATAGACAAATTTATTGTGTGTTTCTTATTCTATTCATCTTTTCCATTCTAGGTTGGTTGTTATTAGGGCACAGTAATAATTTATGTCAAATAGAATTATATTTTCACCGTTTTATTTTACATAATAATTAACACGTACATAGTCCCCCAATATATTATATCTACTTGTTCCTACTAGCGTCACATGTATGGAAGGCAAAGTTTCAAAAACAAAACAAATAATCTTGCAATCTGTCCCAATTATGGCCTAAGAGATGCCTAGAAAATAGTTGGTATAGAATTCGAATGCCCTTTTTTTTTACAGTGGCAGCCCTTGTTTGCGTGGTGCATAAAATCAAATACCGAAGGAAATTTCCTATTTGGACTATGAACGTGTTAACACGTGTAAAGACTAGGGATACCAGATGTAAAAATTCTGTTAATTACTCCAACAGCTCAACTCTTAGCGTACTAAATAAGCGATATTTACAGTAAGGAAGTGTGTATCCCTAATTCGAAATTCTTATCATTCATACTGTTCATATTGGTGTGACCGTATGAGATAAATGTTGCCAGCACGTTTTAAAATGGCCACCGGAGCATTTTTGGAGTTTCGGTATTATATTTTTAAAGAAATACAACAACTTGAGTTATTTGTCTGGTATCCTTCAATTAAACATTCCCGTATTTTTATTTCACGTAGGTATGATGTAATAGAATAAACATTATTTACTTTGTTGTCTATTGAAAATAATTATGCCAACATAAATTAATCTTATTTTTATGGTGAATTTGTTTTTTAAAGATAAAATGTATTTTGATGTGATGAATATAAAGTGAAAAGCAAATGTGTTTTGTTTCATTGGCCCATTTTTTCAGGTAAGCCTGACTAGACCGATATACCTATTTTTTCACATGGCAACCCTAAATTAACAACATTACAACGAATAATCTATACTTACTTACTGGCTGGGCGCAGTGACCTGAAGTGTATCTTGGCCTCCGACATCGGACTCCTCGCCTTGTGATAATGAGCCAGCTCTCGTAAGCCATCGGCCTCGAGATCCCTTTGAACCAAGTCACTGCAACGATTCCTCGAACGGCCAACATTTCACTGATCAATCTAATGTTTTCTAGAGTGAGCGGAACGGCACGAAACTAATTTCGAAAATCGAATTTTGGAATAGGCTAGGGGCCCAAATTTTTAACCTTTTCGACGCCAACGACACAGCACCGCAGGTTCAACGCCATGTGTATAGGATCATTACTTCAATGCAAAAGCAACCTTCGTTCAATTAGGTTTAGGTTCAAGTTAAGTCATCGTAATAAAGAAGTCTGGCGTATGGGTGACGTCTCTTGTATTTGACGTGGCGGCGAAAAGGTTAAAGCACAATGTGAAAATACCACTCGAAAGTGGTGAAAAATTGCGTAGGTTTTGAAATACGAGTAGCTTAGAAGGAATTTTACAACTTTAATTAATCTAGTCAACTATTAGGAAATATCTTTGCTGTATCTACTTTTCTAGTGTTAGGTATGTACTTCCGTGTGTTAGGTACTTTCAAATTTCTAGACTTTTGCAAACGCATTTATGCGTTCAGACGACTTAAGTTATGATAGAGGCACAGCTGACACTGGTGTTGCTGGTGTCCGAGTGGTGTTCTCATAGGTGACCACCTGCAAATTTGCCTCTATATTTCGTAGTCTTCGTGTACTTATAGATACATACATACCGTCACGCCTCTTTCCCACAGGGGTAGGCAATGACTACTTTGTTCCACTTGCTACGATCCTGACATACCTCTTTCACTTCATTCACAGGTACTTCAGGTTAATTTAATTTAAATGAACTAAAATTTTACTATCAATTAAGTACTTACCGCCATAATTTTGTCTCTTGCTGTTGGTTCGTTAACCATCTTAGGCAGGCTTGTCAAATTGTCAATACAACTCAGTTTAGTCGATCTGACAGCATGACTCGTTTGGTTAGTTTAGTTCTCGTGGCCCCACTAACTACTATAAAAATCCTCACCAGAGATAATAAAATTAGGTTAGGTTCGTTAGGTATCTTCAAATGCCCGAAGGGCAAACGGAATAGAAATGACCTTATGTGGAGTGTAATTCGACTTTTTTATAACAGTGGGGCCATGGGAACTAAACCGTTTGGTTGACTCTAAACAGTTTCTCGAAGTTACAATTTCACAATTCCAAACTAGCAACATTAATCCTACCAACCTATCAGTGGTAGTTTACTTACTACTCGCAGCACCGCTCGCCGCCGGCAGGGCGTTCACCCTCACACCTGGAACCTTGGTCACGCACGTTGCCGGTTCTGAGAAATTTTCTCCCGCGAACTCCGGCTGTGGAATGAACTCGCACCCGATGTTTTCCCGGGGGACTATAGCTCACAGCAATACGCATGCTAGTTCCTTGGACTTGTAAGCGTCCATACGCTACGGTAGTTGCTTACCATCAGGCGGACCGTTCGCTTGTTTGACACTGACGTAGTATTAAAATACTTGTACCTTCGAGAAACGAGCCCAATATTAGGGGTCTTAAGTAATGTTTAACCTTTTCGCCGTCACATAAAATACAAGAGACGTCACGTCACCTATACCTACGCCAGACTTCTTTATTACATACATACATACATATACATACCGTCACGCCTCTTTCCCACAGGGGTAGGCAGAGACTACTTTATTCCACTTGCTACGATCCTGACATATTTCTTTCGCTTCATCCACAGTCATCAATCTCTTCATACATGCTCGTCGGTTTCGGGTACTCCTGACCTGACCTTTTTCCAAAACGTCTCCTATTTGGTCTCGGAACGTCCGTCTAGGCCTTCCCCTCCCAACGCAACCATTCGCACTCCCCATATAGATCTGTTTAGTTAGTCTACTTTCATCCATCCGCTCTACATGCCCAAACCAACTAAGCATACTTTTTTTCTATCCTAGTCACTATATCCTCTTTCACACCAGCACGTTCCCTTATCAGACTGTTCCTTATTCTATCTTTCAGTGATACACCTTCCATACTTCTTAACGCTCTCATTTCTACTGCATTTATTCTACTTTCATGCTTTTTTTGCCATTACGACTTCTTTATTGCGATGCCTTAAGTTGAACCTAAGCCCGATTGAACGAAGGGTGCTTTTACATTGAAGGAATGGACGCATATAGGTCGCAGGCGTTGAACCTGCGGTGCTGATGTCGTTGGCGTCAAAAAAGTTAAAACAGCAGTCACTTGCTATGCGATCGTTAGTATTGAGAGCAGATTTTAACATGTGAATTTACTACCAAACAAATTAATTCCTGTCCTGACCCTCTGTGGAACCTTTTCACAGTAAACGTCATGAGGATACGTTGATATTGACAAGGAAAATCATTGTAACGCTTTCTGTGAGAACGTTCTACGGTCGGTCGGAAACAATGTTTTACCACCATTCAAAAGCAATTAAGTTTTGTGTTAAGTTCGAAATAACAGAGGTAGAAAATTCTTAATTAATGTTGTCTATCAACCGAAAAACCAGACATAGATGTGTAACTTTTGAATGGTATATTCACGGTATTTTAAAAAATCGGCTGCCAAGGCAGCAAACACTAGTAGTAGGGCAATCGTAAGAAATCATTAAACTAAAAACAATAAAAAGCAACAAGTAGTTTTTAACCTTTTAATCACAAAGGTTTATGAACAAAAATTTTATTACATCTTTATACTTACAAGCCTTTCCTTTCCAACTGAGGCGTGGGTACCGCCATCTATTTAAAACGTTTTACTCATAAGGTTATTGAGCTAGGAAAATGAAGTTATTGCTTGTAGCGGCAAGAATGTAGCCATATTATCAAAACATTAGCAATCACGAAGTTAGAAATTCTATTTTCGGCAATTCTGCTATTGGTTTGAATGTTTTTTAAGTAATTTGATACTGGTACAGTGAATTTCCTTTTACCTTTTGATATCAATCGTGCATTGACCTTAACGCAAATAGGAGGCTTTTCAATTTTGATGTCTACGTGCATATAGAATAATTAGTTATAGGCAAGATAGGAAAGTATGGCAACAAAAAAGTAAATGATGCCATAGTTGCTTGTAAATTTTAATTATTATTTTTAATAATTTAATGTTTTGATAATATGACCATTTGGAACAGAACCGATACATACCAAGCTAAATAGAAACTGTTTATAATTTTTTTCATTTAATATTTTTTTATATCAAATCATTTATGCTTTGTTCAATCACTCGCTACGTCATTTTTTTTCATTAATTACGATTTTTTTCGATCATATTTACACCTAACTAACTTAATTATCAAATTATAATTAAAAATTCTAGACGTGAAGTCTTACTTATTCTTTTTAAAGCGACCACTAACTAAGTCGTAGAAAAAATACATTAAAATTTCGCTTTATGGGCCGGCCAGAGTGAAAATACTATAATTATCTGGACAGGCCTCGAATTACGACAAAATTCACTTATATCTGCCACCACCAAAATTAATCAAGGTTTTCGAAAAAAAAAAAAATACCAAGAACTATTAACTTATAAAACATTTTAACCTTATATTGAGGTATGGGAGGTATTTCGCTATGGGAAACAAGTAACAATATTCAATGCCTATTTTTTTTTAACAATTTCAACAGGCAAATATTGAGAAAACCTAAATTAACCTTCGTGCCGCAGGTCTTAAATAATAATAATAATAATAATAATGCTTATCTATTTACAAACAGTCTGTTACCTACCAACAAATCGTGAGATACAAATTAACCTTTTACTACAATTTTTTTGATTATTTTTTTCTACTATCCCACGATTCGTAGGCAGCGATGTGAAAAAAACATATGCCAGTGGTGTTGCCACAAAAAAAAAAACTCAAGATATCTTAAATTTACGCGTTTTGTGACTGCTACATATAAGTATTATACATTCACTGACATATATTTTTTAATTTTAAGCACCCGTATACCATAGGGTAAAGGACGGCGTTACAAGCCGTATTAGTAAAGAACAGTGTTGGGCAAAAATAAATTCCACATCGGAATTAACAATTAATCCTCCAGTAACCTTTTGGTCACCAATAAAAATAACCATTAATCTTGACATCTTGCAGTGCAATTTATAATAAATACCCAACTCTGGTTAAAAACCGCAAAGTCATCTAGAACGTATTAAAATTGTCTAATATCAGACTTTATATTAGCCGTTCTATCGATGATTTTGCGATTGTCTCCCACTTACCCATTGCAGACGGTTTTGGCTTCATAAACGAAAAAACAATCAGTCTATAGATTTTTTAAACTCATTTTAAGTTACTATTGCTTCCGAGTAGGTACCGAGTACCAACTTACTAACGTTATGGTTATGACACTTAATTATTTAATTATGTATGTACGACTATAATTCCCAAAGTTATTGCCGCGTATTTGAACGGCTAAGGTTAAAATAATTTAACTAACTTTAACCTTTCAATCATCAATCCTAACTCTAACTGACTCCTTAATCTAATCCAAATTAGGTCCAAACACAATTAACTGGCTTTAATAAAATCCACGTAAACTTTTAAGCTAACATTTACATAGGTATAATTGTATATACAGTATCAAAAGCGTATGCGTTTTTGTATGTTACTCGTTGTCCTCAGTGAAAATTTATAACACTTATATTGCAAACGTGAAATCGTGTCAAACTATAATTCATTTCTTAAAATTCGGAATACAAATGTCCGTGCCCTAGTTAGTCTCAAACTCCGAAATTAGAAATTCGAATTTCACATCCTCGCACTCACTTGCGTTTAGTATGAGAGAGAGAAGAGTGGTATGATACAAACTTCGAATTCGGGAGCAGACGCCCTGGATCTAATAAAAAACTTTAACCTTTTTCCTTTGTATCTCCACGTCAAAGATTCCCATATTCATAAAAAAATGTATCTTTCGTCAGTCTCTGGCAAAGGCAATTGTCAAACTGACAAACAAACGAATGTTAAATTAACACAAGTTTAACAACTTATGAAAACGGAGTTAATTAAATACTTAAACGACAACTCATTTTGAGTTTAGTGTTACCTGGATGCAATTGTCAAAGTGACAAACAAATAATGTTAAGTTAAATAACACAAGGTTAACAACTTATGAAAAATGGGGTAAATATTTAAACGACTACTCATGAGTTTAGCGTTTCCAAGATGCAGCTGTCAAAGTGACATAAACAAATAATGTTAAGTTAACACAAGCTTCACAAGCTATGAAAGAGGGTACATATTTAAATAACTTTACTCATCTGAACTTAGTGTTAACAAGATGCAATGGTTAAAGTGACATCAAATAATGTTAAGTTAACAAAAGCTTAACAACTTATGAAAAGGGGGTAAATATTTGAATGACTACTCATCTGAGCCTAGTGTCATAGCCCTTGTTAACTAGAAAATTGTGTATCTCTCTCTTTCTATCTCTCTATGTGCATGTGTTTACAGACGAATACCTATTTGATGATAACAAACTTTTTATCCTATTGAATAAACTATATTATATATCTCATAGAGGACTCGATTATGTACATATGTATGAGTAATTGAGTATAGTGAATTGCTTCATAAGACATTTGTTTATTAAATATCTGTGTCAAGCTACTTATATTAGAAAGGCATTTTCGGCTGTGATTCTGTTAAAATATATCCCCAATCTACAAACTGCGTCATATAATTCAGATGACGGTCCACAGGTTACAACTAAGCCTTAACCTAAGATATCTCATGTGGACAGACACCCTAACAACGGGTCATTAACCTTTACAATCTAACCATTAAGTACCACCAAATAAAATCAATCATAACACTAACGCCGGCCAATAGGAAGCCACAAGGCACACGATTGGGCGGCGTGTCAACGCTTCCAAATTCAAACCGTGGAAAATTGAGCCAAAACCGTCCGTTCCAAATATAAAAAACACTCGACACCTGCGTTCTTTCAAAATAGTCAATTATGAATTTAGAACGCAAGCGTCAGAGCAAGGTCTCGCCACGAGAATTGATGATCTCACTTGCTCTAAACGAAGTGAGGATAACGGTAGCACAGAAGTCAGTTTGAGGATAAACAGGCAATATTAATTATTGTAGCGTAAGGAGTTCACCAAATCTACACAGCAAACAGTTCAAAAATATCAGTGTCAAATAAGTATTTAGATAATCGTGAACAATTGTGTCTAGATATTGGAAAACTAATATGACACCAAACTCCTTTACCGTTCAATTTATTTCATCTAAACTCTTTCTCGCAACGAGGACCTAGAGCAGGGGTCTCCAAATTGTCAAAGCCTCTTCAGCTTCTCAAAGCCAAACGGAACTTATGCTTAAATACCCAACGGCCACCGGTACGACGGTTTTAACCTTTTGAACACTTTCATATTTTAATGAAGTTATGTGACACGCCAAGATACACCCCTTAGACTATGACACATTTAGGTGTTAGCGTGTTCTGCACGTACACCTTTAGGTGCTCTTGGCGTCAAAAAGGTTAAATTAAAGCTACAGCCCCGGTGATTCGGAGACCCCGCTGAAAGATTATAAAAAACAAAGATGGCGTCGTCGCACTACGCTAGTGAGGTCCGTATGTTGAGGAACGCCGACACACGAGGCGCTAGCGGCTCACTTGGCTGCCTTTCCGTTCCCCACCGGATCGTGGACCTGCAAAACCATCGTCGTTGACTGGCGGGCACAGCCGTGTGTCGTCGTTCCTAGTGAGGCTGCGGTGGCGGGATTGCGAGGCTTCGTGACTTCGATAACGTCGATATTCGGTAAACATCGAGTGAGATAGGCCGATCGCGTTTAACCTTTTCATCACCAAAAATCCCCTCAAAATATCACCAGAAAACAGTGAAAGACCGAGACGGATAGTAAATGTGGATAAGTTTTTGATATATTAAAGGCCTGTTTCACCGCTAGCTGTATCATGCATATCAAGGCATTGACAATTTTAATTTTAAAGACTAGAAAATTACAGCTCAAATTAAATTTAGGCTAGAATTTTAACCAATTACGAATAATAATTTCATGCTTTTCGTCTCAAAATGTGACCCCAGGTGAATAATAATACAGAGCCAATATGGAATTGGACTAATACATTTGAATGTCGCTGTCTTATAAATTATAAGGGGTAAAAAGGTTAATCGCAAGACTGATTTATGTCCAATTTAATATTATAAAATTTTAAAGCGTGGTTCGAGTCAAATGCACTTTTGAAGACTTAGAAACATTAATAGCCTTGTCTTGCTGCTCGTGGAGACCCTGCGTTAATAACAGTGACTCTTATTTCAACATGTATTTATTGTAAGTAATAAATTTGTATTATGGCACATTTCGATTGATTTTGATTTGTGCCATTAATAAAAAAAACATGAGGTACCGTCATGTGACAGATGCAAAATAAAACCGAATTACAAGCAATTTTACATTCAAATGCAACGAAAACTCCGAATTATCTAACTCTTAAAGTTAACGAAAAATAAGCCGTTTTTTTTTTTCAAAACTAGACTTGATCCCAAGCTAATCCGGTACAAAGGACCAAAATAACGAACTCAAAACGTTTCTTAAACGCGCGCTCTTCGAAATACGAATTCAACGCAATCCCACCGCCAGAAGATTCATTTGTACATAATTACAGTTTGGATATTTCAATCTTAAATCAAAACTGTAATTTCCCACCCGCCACCAGGGGTTTTTTAATTAAGCGGAAAAAGACCCAGCGATTATTGTGCGAGGTTGGCATCCCGATGAAAATTACAAAAAAAAAACTTTTTTTAATTTACAATAGCCAGCCCCACAAGGTACGATATACACCAGGCTGCGCGCGCAAGCTATATTCAGCTGTTACATTTAGTTATACAATAAAAAAACACACAACTTCAATTATAGTATAATGTACGCTTTAAGCGTAGTAAGAAAAAAAAAACGAGACGAAAAAACACATTATCAGCTTCATTTTCATGCCACGCAAAGGAAAACATCACTTAAAATACACATCTTAATGCTCCATTAATTTGGAAGTTAACGAAGCATTACTACCATTAAAATAAAATTAAAACACCAGTTATCAAATAAATATAACAGCCAAAAGTTGTGATATAAAAATGGAACAAAACACGGTGCATATTTAAACCAGTGAAAAAAAAAGTTAGCAACAAACCATGCATAGATAACCAGAGGCGTGCAGTAGAAAATCGCCAGGGTACGCAGCGGTAAGCAGGGTGGAGCACCACAATTTGTATGCGCTGCCTATCCTACCGACAGTCCAATGCACGCCTTAGTAGATAACTAAACTATAGTTATAAGACACCTTAAATGTATAACTTAAATATCATATAAACAAAAGACAGTTCTCTAAAAATATTCTTCATTCTCCAAACAATCCAAATTCAGTATTAAAATCTTCCGAAATTGACTAAATCTTTCTGAACAGTCAAGCCTTTCCATTCATAATTATAACCCTCTCTAGAACGTTTTCACAGTACAGTACCCGGCCATTAAGATTGCACTTCCGTCTTTGGAAAGCGACAATTGGCGTCACGTAAATTAGAGCTAGACAACGCTCTACCAAGCCGTAATTAGCCGAGAGGACCGATGTGCAATCTTTACGGCCGAGTACTGTAAGTGTCCTAACGTGTTGTTCTTGCCGGACAAGGCGATATCAAACATTTTCTGCGAAAAGGTTCTACAGTGAGTCACGAAACAAATGGTCCAGTAGAACAAACGGAACTTCACGTACACCCCAAAAAGGTCACCGGGTAATTATAAAAACCTTATACGCTGTGTCTTAAAATTTATCCGAAATAGTTCAGCAGACAGTCGGATTAGTTCAACTGATTATTTCTTCCTGTAAATGTTTCCGTACATTGCTCGATGAGCAAAGTGTACGGCGCAAAGTGACTTACTTCTGACCCAAATTACATTTAAAAACCCTTACAGGAGTCTTCAATCAAACTTATGCAACCACCTGCTGAAACGTTTCCAGAATAAGTCGAAGACACCTTATTTACTTTAGTAAGAATATAAACTAAACTAACCTATCCGACAGTATACAATCTTACTAGATTGATAAACAGTTCATACAATTACCCGATGCCTACACTGCCATCTTAATTTAAGAGGATGCATGTCCAGAAAACATTTTTTTTTTACATTTTTGAACAGATTAGAAGTCAATCTATCATACTGCCGCCGTTCTAATTCAAAAGGACGCATATCTGTTTCGTAGGTCTTGGGAAAATTATCATAGATTGATATCTAATCTGTCCAAACATGGAAAATAAAAGAATCTATTTTTTGGACACGCGTCCTTTTGAATTAGAACGGCAGAACACAAGACTTTAAAAAATATCTTTTACTTTTATGTAGATTAATATGTCTGTTAGATCAATTAGGCAGTGCAATAAGGATCTAAGTGCAAAATGCTCAAGAATTAAACCAGGTCATTTATGACCTGGCAGTGACATTTTTATAGCAAATGCCATTCACAACGACGCCCACCGATGTGCTCATTTCTGTTTCTTAACCTTTTCGCCACCATTGTCTTGATATGAAGTCAGTATATGCAGTGTAAAATGCACCTTCAATAGACAAGATAATGACAGTTGCGAGTGAATAGTGAGCTGCTTGGTGGTGGAAAGGTTAAAGGTTAATTTTGACAAATCCACGTGTCTTCATAGATGGCACTATCTATATCGTTCGCAGCTTCAACGCAAGAGATCTATACCCAGGTCCTGAGTGAGCGATTCGCCTCGCAAGGCAGCAGAAGCATGATTTTCATTTGACACTAGGTTCAAAAATCAAAAATGGCTGCCTCGCGAGGCTCGCTTAGCCAGAACTCCGCCAGTGAAAACATGTCTAACGCGCTCACAATCAAAATAGCATTCACCATCTCATTCCACCGCCATTTTAATGTGACAGATCTAGCGATTGTAATTGCAGACTTACACACGTTAGACAATTTTGGCCTGTTTTCATTGCTCTTAATCACGAGCACAAGAAACCAAGGTCCAAAAGGAAAGAGAATTGAAAAACTGAATTGTTTGGCAACAAAATAACACACGGAACGAATAAAGTGTACAAAAATATTTTATAGCTCACTTTATCATTTTGTACGTTAATGGCGGGAAATGTGAAATTAATTATAATGTATTTAGAGTTGGTTATGATATAGAAGCTATACGTAAATAAGGTCACGTGTAGGGAGGGAAGGAATTTCAAGTCACCATTAAATAAACTGAGACAGCTGAAGTGTAAAAAAAAACTGGATCCAAATTAAATATCTTGTATCCACATATTTTTTAGCACTGCTTGCCCTATTATATCAAAAGGCGAAACAAAATATATTTAAATACATATAAAAAAAGGAAATATTAAAAAACGCGTGACGTTATTAAAGTAAGGCCTCATAAACGGAATAAATTCAAAAGAAAATGTATGAAAATTACATTTTTTAATAAAAACTTTTCAACAAAATAAAATCAATCAACTACCATACATAATAGTTGATGTACGCATAAAAACTATACACGAATGCAAACTAACTAGATAATACTAAATAATGATATCAAACTAACTAAATGAAATTCGTAGCGGTAATCTCAATCATTTAAAAACTAATATTTACATTGTCACACTGAACTTACAAAAAAAATATACATCTGCTTAAATTATCTAATCGTTTATTTAAGTACAACATTTAAACTATCAAAAAATAACTTTTTTTTAATATTTTCTACAGTAAAATGGTAACAATAATGGCACCGACAGTTAAAAATAGTTCGTTTTAAACTGCAGGTATTAATCATTGCTGAACCAAAAGCAAACGACCATTTAGTTTTTTTTTTTAAATAACTAGATAAAAATGCCGGGAATAAAAAATCATAGCATAGAACCAAAGAAAGACTGAATACACTTACACGATAATTTTAGAGCGATATACGTTCCAAGTATACATTGCAGAACGATGAAAATCGCCTTTATCGGATTCTAGTTTAAAATTAGATCATTTATTTGAGCACAACTTTGTTAAAACATAACTATTTTTCAGTTCAGCAATCATCAATATGACAAAATCGAGTCGCAAGGCTTATTTTTAACGATTGATCATAGTTCTCTGATTGTGTCGAGTCGAGTGAGTTAAGGATTGATTGTGAGTACCAATAGTACAGTTAATGAAAGGAGTACTAGTACAAGAGACTGGTTACAGAAATATCTAACTTATTCATAAAAAGTCGCAAGAGTCGTTTTCAAAACACATGTACATAGTTAAGCGCCTTAATTAGAACAAAAGTTAATTGATTCCTTCGTGTTACATTTTCACCCTTATTGCAATGAAATAAAGGTGAAACGGTAGTAGCACAAAATAATCAATTAATTTTTGTTGTAATTAAGCTCTTAACTAAGTATTTTTTTTTTAAACTACTCAAAACGTCATGGCAAAAATAAAATTTATACCCAGCAAAAGCAAACATCGGAATAATGGAAAAAACAACAAACGTTACGAGTACGTTATAAAGCTTAGCAAGCTTATATTTCTGTATATCCGTAAATTCTTGTTAAAATTTAAACTTTTTTTGTCTGAAGGTATATTTGGACATTTGCCTTTAAAAGGCACAGACAAATCAATAACTAAGGTTCGCAACGTATTTATGAATGAAGTAATAGTGTAAGAAAATTTGAAAATAGAACATTTTAAAATAAACAGAGAACACTCGATCGATACAACTTCAAAACATAACATTTAGTAAGCGAGTGCTTGCGGTGTAGACTACAGACCGTATTAAATAGATAATTAGTTAATTAAGAGATCTTAAATGCTTGTTTATTAAAAAGAAGTTAATATGACATAAATAATAGAGCTTATACTATACGCTCATAAAGATCAAGGCTGATAATACACCCCGGAATCTACCGCTTCTGTAAGAAAAAAGGGCTTGCCGGTTTGGTAATGCTTGTAAATGAAAGTGTGGTTATGTGTGGCGCTTGCATGTGGTTACGCACGAAAACGTCCGATTATTTTTACTTATTTAAAAACTATATGTTTAATACAACCAATCCATTTTAACCTTTTCGGCGTCACGTCAAATACAAGAGACGTCACCCATACGCCAGACTTCTTTATTACGATGCCTTAAATTGAACCTAAACCCAATTGAACGAAGGTTGCTTTCGCATTGAAGTAATGGACGTTTATATAGGTCTTTGGCGTTGAACCCGCGGTGCTGCTGTGTGTCGTCGAAAAGGTTAACGCTTTTGTATAAAACAAGCCCCCCCCCCCCCCCCCCCCTCAAGTTCATATAAAATTTAAATTTGGTTTGTTTACAAAAGCGTTAAAATGGATTGGAACGGATAATAAATACTTTGCTAACATGGCAACACTGCACAGTAGCGAAGACCGCTGTTATACTACCCCCTATAACGTAAAAATATTCGGATAGCTTTAGTGTTTAATTTTTTGAAATTTGAACCCTATCCTTGCAACACTGAGGCCACAAGTACGGTCACGGCTATGAATGACCGGCTGAGCGGCCTAAAATGCCACAGACGCATATATGCGTTGAAATAGTGATAGTAATTACTGGAAACAGTCGTGTCGCGTATAGTCGTTCTCGGGACTTTAGACGCACCATGGACGCCTTGTCAGTTAGGATATATTATTTTTCACTTTAAACCTACCAGCCTTTTAAAATAAACGTTATGTACGGTCAAGTGCAAAAATAAATATCGATAGGAACTTCTCAAAAATATGTCCCACGACCTTATTACGCTGGCGTAAGAGCGTATGGTACTTATTTTTGAAACTTTGTCTAGATACATATTATTACACTTGACTGTACAGCAGAGGGCATAAAAATCGATACAGCCATCATGTCAAATTTATGTGTCACGGATCTTATTGTTCGTGTCATAAAGGTGTTTAGATGTTTTTGACGTCTTGTTAACATATTTTTGCCCTTGACTGCAGTAGTTCAGCCTGACTTGTATTAACTAACAGATTGTAACCGAAAAATGTAACTCTAAAACACGATCCGGGAATCGAGAATCAGCCGCGTTTTGTTTTATTTTTGGCATAAATATAATTTTTGCGACAAAAATATTTCAGGTTACAATTTTCACATCTCAGCAAGACAGAGAAAATGTTTTTAATTAGCACGATTATAGCGCAAATTATCAACTAGAAAGCTTTGTAAATATACTTTTTCTGAACAACAAATATTATAATTTATAACATCTGTATAGTTTTATATAAAAAATACCAAAGCAACGGTCACAGGAAAATTTAGACCCTCCTTTATACATTATACATTTTTAACTTTTTGAGCAAGCATTTACAACTTAGCCTAAGTTAATTTATATATGTAATAAACTAGTTTTAAATTAAAGCTGAAATGGTAATGTTCAGAATGGTTACGATTATGTTACGACGCAACTTGTATATATTATGTTGGCTAGCTTAAATACAATGTAGGTATATATAATATAACAGATCAACAACAAATATACATACACATACACAAATCACGTCTATATCCCTTACGGGGTGGACAGAGCCTGAGGTAACAAGACCTAAAGGCCACGTTTAGCATGATTTTAGGCGCACCGCCTATAACATGATTCCAAAGTATTCCGTCCATTCCCTCGATGGGCTTTAACCATCTGCGCGGGACGAGAAGCAACTGGTACAATTCTGTTTTACCTTTGCTCCCAGACCAGCGTGGATTTACATTAGTTTATTTTATAAATATCAATGGAATGTTGTAATTATTGATTTATGAATAGGTGATTTAAAATGATTTTGAGTATGTATACTTATTTTACGATAACAAGCCATTTTTAAATATACAATATTATAACAATAGACATTTAATAAATATGTGATGATGAACACCTGTTTATTTAGTATATTAAAAGCTATATATGTATATACTTGTAAATAGACATCTAGCAAATATAGGTACCCTGATTATACGTCACTAGCAATATGTACAGATATGAGTTGCGACTACCACATATAATTTTTTTTCTTCAAAAACTAGCTCCTTTTTTAAGGCTGACAAGAAAAATACTTTTTATTTCAAATAACTGGATTTTTTCCATATTTGACGCATGAGTATACGATGAAGATATTTGATGTACATTGTATTTATATCAAGTAAATTTACGTGATTCTATTATTTATTATATTCCTGATGTACACACGGCAATATAATCAGGTATGCACCTACGCACGCTCGCGCCGTATCTATCCTGCTTACCGAATAGCTTTGCTGTGTGTACCACGCCTAAACATTAGTCACAACTTTATAAATTCGATGTTATTTTTTGATACTTTCTCATTTCTTATCACAATTATAAACGTGACCACACTGATCGTGCATGACCATTGCTGTTCTTATCAATAATTCCGTCTGCGTCTCATTTTATATACAGTTATATAGAGATCTTGGGTATTAGTACATTTAATACTTTAAAGTATTTCTCGAAACAACTCGAAGGTGTTAGTAAGAAAGTGAAAATAAATAATTTAACAAAAATACCACAGTATAAACCCATTAAGTAATCAATACACTGACTATCTATTCGTTCGCGTTAACGTCTCAACCACTAACGACACGAATCGACAACAAACTATCCTCATACCATTTGACATGCAACGCGCACGCGTTCGAAACATATTTTGGGTTAGAAAACTTATAGTATACTTGGAGTTTTTTAAATGATATTTAATTTATATCAGCCCCGAATAGCAGAATAACTGATATAAAAAATATGAAGAAAATTTCGTTTCATCATTCATTTTTCGTGTAAGTACAACGCCATCTCTGATGACATGACAAACAGGTCATGTTTGAAGCAAAACCAACTATAGCTGAAAAACTTAAGTAAATTACCTGTTGTATGTAGTAGTGTACAGAACTGATATGAAACTTAATTTTTTCATTACTCACACATACAACATGTCATTTACTAGTTTTTCACCTATAAATATCTCCTAGTTTATTCTATTAAGGCTGATTTTGCTTTTAACATAAGGTACCATATAATTTTTTTTTGAGCTAGTTAAGTTGGTTTTGCTTACACGACGACTGATTCTAAGGCGGAACAAAGTTTGCCGAGTAAGCTAGTTAAAAAATGGATTACTTACTGGATTTATACTATGGTGTAACTTCTAAGCGATTAGAACTAATAGGAAGACGAGTGACACTAACATTCTGAGATACAATTTATGTAACCAATGGGTGTGAAGAATTGAATAATTTTACACCCGGTATTGATAGGGTATTATTATCAGCCCCCCTAGCACGAGAGCGCACGAAAGTCGCGTTGCGCTCGAGTTGGACTACCCGTCTTTTTCTTGTTGGTACAGTAAGAAAAGGACGGGCAATCTATCTCGCGCGCGACGCGACTCTTGTGCGCTCTAGTGCTAGACGTGCATGGCACAAGGGTGGCATTCCACAGAACTGCGCTCACACCGCTATCTTATGCAGCTCTGGACAAATATCACTAAACCTCAGTAGTTACTTCACTCAGTCCCACAATCCTATTAAATCTCATTATCAAAAGTAGCAGTTAGATAAATAAGTGTACATTGCACAAATGACTTATTAGTTTTAAATATCTCACATTTTTATATTGAGCACGACAACACCGATAAACTATATAAAATATATGTAAATATAATATTTGTGCAATTTACAATAATGCGAATTTATGCTACGAAAATTTAGACAGTGGATAATAGGAACCTGATTCTCAAGAATTTATTTATTTATATATTTTAAATCAAACTTTGTTGGATCAACACAAAATAAGAAAAAAAAATAACAAAAGCTACGGCAGCATTTGACAGTGATTTCACTTTTTACTTAGCTATTTACCTGCCTGATTAAAAATTAATTAAACCCCTTCAGATTTATTTTATGTAATCCACTGCAGTTCAATTTACTTTAGCAAAACGAAGATTTCTGTTTTAAATTCTTCGTCCAAGCTCCTATACCCACTATCCTACACAACAACATTCCAACGACAAAAAAACTCTTAAAATTTGGCAGTTTCGCTTATCAAAAGCCTAAAAACGTCACATCAAAACATTTGTAAATATAATATAATAAAATTTGTACAATCTAACAGACTTACAGGACTTTTTGATAGTCAAAAAAGCACTCACTAATAGACAAAGGGTACAAAGTACTCCGGCCATTACAGATTACACTGTCGACTCACAAATATAACGGCGTCTTTATCCAACGCAAGCGTCAGAAAGAGACGGGTATACATGTACGAGTTATTTAGGTGTGCGTCAGTTAATCTGCGACAGGCGAAGTCTATTCCGGCGGCGGGGGCGGCACGGCTGGCGGGGGCATGGCGGGCAGCGGCGGCTGCGGGGCGGGCGGGGGCCGCGGGGGGTACATGCTCATGGGGGGGTAGAAGAAGTTCTCCATACCCATCGCCATACCGTAGTAGAACGGCGGCGGCGGCTGGACCATGGACCAATAAGGCAAATGAGGCATACTATTTAAAGAAGGAGGAGGTACATTCCAGCCTACCTTGGGATGCGGAGCTCCGTTTTGCCGGGGTATTTTCTGCGGGGGCCCGGGCTCGGGCGCCGCGTTCCGCTTCCTCGAAGTCTCGAACACCTCCTTCGGTATCTTGATCTTCGGTATCTTCAGCTTCAGGCTCGGACTGGTGGGCAGCTTGTCCCGGGGGATGGTGATCCGTATCGGCTCCGCGGGAGCCGGCGGCGGCGGGCTCGGCTCCTCCTTCTTCTTCTCTCTCTCCTTGTCCTTCTTGTGTTTCTTGCGCTCCTCCTTCCGCTCCTCTTTGGACTTGTCGCGGTCTTTGTGTTTGTGTTTCTCCTTCTTCTTCTTCTCTTTCTTGTGTTTGTGGTCGGGGGTCTCTTCCGTGGGGGGTTGGGGCGGCAGAGCGACCGGCGGGGGCTCCGGGGCGGGCGGCGCGACCGGGGGCGGCGCCGGGGGCTCTGCGACCGGCTCCCGTTTGACCTCTATCGCGGGGGACCTGCGCTCGGTCGCGACCGTGATAGGGGCCGGTTTCGCGAGGCTCTCCTTGAGCAGATTGGACACGAGCGTCGGGTCCGTCTCGATGCCGTTGACCGCCCGCACCGGCGGCGCCTCGGGCCTCCTCTGCTCGGCCGGCTTCGTCTTGATAGCGGCGCCGCGCTGCGAGTCGCGTATCACGTTCTCGTAGCCGGGGGTCTCGTCCAGCTTCTTCACGACCGGGATCAGCTCCGGCTCCGAGTTGGAATGGGCGCGCTGCCGCTGCTTCGGGGCGACGTCCCTCGCGTCGGGCGGCGAGGAGAACGGGGAGAGGATCTTGGGCGGCTGCATCTCGCGGACGGCCGCGTTGGCGTCCGGGCGGGGGCGCGGCGCGGGCGGCGCGGCCTGGGGCGGGCGCGGGGGCGGGCGCGGCGGGGGCGGGCGGCGGGGCGCGGCGGCGGCCACGGTGGGCGCGGTGGAGTTGTCGGGCGAGAACAGCGAAGGCGGGCGCGTGCGCGGCGGCTCGGGGGCGGCGGCGGGGGCGGCGGGCTCGGGCGCGGCGCGCGGCGGGGGCTTGTGGTGCGGCTTGTGCGGCGGCCAGGCGGGCGGCTTGTGCGGCGGGGGGCGCGCGTGCGGGGGCCGGGGGGCGGGCGCGGGCGCGCGCGGGGGCCCGGCGGAGCGGCGCTCGCGCTCCTCGCGGTCGCGCTTCTCGCGGTACACGTTGAAGTCTATCTTCTGCGGCGCGGGCGCGGCGGCCGCCGTGGCGGGCACGTAGCCGCCCGGCAGCGGCGCGCGGCGGCGCTCGCGCTCGTACTCTACACCGACAAAAGATTCATTAGCACCGAACGTTATGTATGTGTCTGACAGCTGTTCGGGAATTTTTCAGCACGCGGTCGCATCATACTACTCGCAGACTCGCGGCAAAGGGATGGCTCGATTTTTAGTGGAAAATTACAATTGAAACTTTTACAAGTGTTCAACATTTTAAGTTGCGACATCATAACTTAAGCGTGAGATTTATTGTGTCACTATAACTTGCATGCTGATTATATTTCCAGTTCTAAATTAACATCTCTCTGTGCGTGTTCTAATTCTAAGCAAATAAGTTCTATCTTTCAAAAACACTAAACTGAACACAAAAACTCACGGCAGTCGCCGTCATTTTCACTAGAAATCGTTAAATCATTTGTACACACATGTGCAGCGATGACTCACGCGCATTTTATCGACATTCCAATTTCGAACATGCACATTCTTAGCGGGCGTCACAGTAATGATTTATGACCCGGACTACCGCGAACCTTTGCGTTTAATATAGGCTATCTGTCGCGACAATTGTCAATGACGAATGACAATTAAATAAATAATAATAATAAATATCTTGGGACAAATTACACCAATTGACCCAGCCCCAAACTAAGCAAAGCTTGTACTATGGGTACCAGGCAACGGATAAACATACTTATATAATGTAGATAAATACTTAAATACACACAACACCCATGACACGAGCACAAACATTCGTATTCATCGTACAACTGTCTGCCCCTACCGGGATTCGAACCCGGGACCTCTAGCTTCATAGTCAGGGTCACTAACCACTAGGCTATCCGGTCGTCAACTAAATTCTATTTACAAACGAGAACCTACGCCGGTTGGCTTCACAGTGAATACGCATTACATTTAGTTTGTCAATGGTCACCAACAATTGGCATTGTTCATTTTTTTTAAGCTGTGCTTTTAACACCTTTATCTGTGCTTTTACGTAGCTTTGTTAATTAATAATAAATATTTTTGCGCTGTTTGATAATTCGTGAATTTAGACAGAATCCCAATCGCTTTCGTTCGGCTGGCTATAAAAAAAACGGCTTTGTCTATGGTTTTGTTAGATTTGACAGTGACACGTGACAGTTGCCGTAGCCAAACTTTTTTTTCATTTTTGTGGCAAACATTCGATGCTGGATTCTGTCTAAAAACCCGGTCGTTCGGTCAAACAAAGATTCAAAGTACTTTTACAAAAATATCTGCAATCATAAAGTATTTTTGAAATCGGACAAGATAAATCGGATAATTGATGGTTTTCCTCGAAATGGTTTTCGAATTGGAGCATACTAAAAAAAATGAACAATGCCAATTGTCGACTCGGCCTTGTCGTTAGTGTTTAAATTGACATACCTTTATCAAATGATTTGTCGAAATCGTCACCAGGCAACGAAGCGTGTTTCTTATCGAAGGGCGAGCTGGCGACGGCGGCGCTGCTCGAATGCGACGCGTTAGAATGCGGCGAGCTCCCGCCTGCAACAAAAAATGGTGGTTGAATCACACAAACTCACTAGAGCGGAGGCAGAGATATGCAGTCCGGAGTATCCTGGACAGGCAGTGGGAAAGTGCGGGAAGGTGGCACGTGTACACGCTGCATACCCTGTTGACCTCCCACTGCCATAGGTAGGATCAGAAACGTCTAGCAACCAAAACGCACCGCCAGTAACGAGGTCTACGGATTACAAGACAATTGGACCAATCGTTCAAAAGTTACCGCCTGCAAACTATCCAGGCCTCAAGAATTTCACTAATGAATCATTGTAATTCTTGCAAAATATAATCCGAACAAACATAAATACATACAGCATTCTTTATTTACTGGGTTTATCAACTACTAATTCTTCCATGCTGGTCTGGGAGCAAAGAAAAAACATACAATGCACCAGTTGCTTCTCTACCCGAGCAGACGACAAAAGCCCATCGAGGGAGTGGGCGAAAATCATAGGAGTCATGTTATAGGCGATGAGGCTAGCAACCCATCACCATTTTGATTCCATTTTCCCCTCAATCTTGCTAAATGTGGCCTGTCCTGTAGGTACCAGTTACCTTAGGCTCTGTCTACCCCGTAAGGGATAAAGACGTGGTTTGTGTATGTGTGCATGTATTAACTACTAAGCCACCAATAATGGTATCGGTATCGTATCGACAAAATCATATTATGGCAAGTTCATAAAGAACTTGCAAAAGAGGGGCTCTAGCTCCCCCTCACGATGAGCGGTAACAGAGAACAGTATGTCTGCCTCAACCTGTCCCTTTCTCTCGTAACGCGCGGTAAGAGACAGACATGCGCCAACATATACTCACTGTTGGTGTTGCGCTCCATCATCTTGCGCTTGAGCCGCGACGGGCACTTGTCGAAGATGTGCAGGAACTCCACCGTGAGCCGCTCCAGCAGCTCCGAGGTGACGCTGCGGTCCACGTACGAGAACCAGTGCCGGCCCTCGTTCGACTGTGGTATCTGCAAGCGATAAACTATTCAAGAAATGATATAAAAAGCCCCGCAAACACATTGTATACAACAAGGAAATATATCTCCAGCCTTCCCACTAATGGGCAGACCTCTCGGAACGAGACATTGGCGCGGATTGAGAAACTGCAGGTGTGTAAACTCGATGTTTACCTTCGGGGGCGTTCAAGTATTACGTAACACATTTTTGGGGGGTTAACGTTACGATGCGTTACAGAGGCGGGAGGGGGTCTTTCTTAGAACACGTTACGTAACATAGTTTCATTTTTTAAATATAAAATTAGGAAATTAGAACTACCAATTTAACAAAATACATGCGTACTGCGGGTAAACATCTCGTGTCAACTAGGATATTATAGCAACTTTCTTGTACTTTGCGCAACATAATTTTTTCACTATATTTAACAGGAGGAAGGGGGGGGGGGGGGGGTACAGACAAACGTTACGGCGCGTTACAAGGGGGGGAGGGGCAGGGTCAAAAAACTTCAAAAATTGCGTTACGTAATACTTGAACGCTCGCTTCACCAGAAAGCTCACGGTTTTGAACGCTCATGGTAAATTTCAAATCTAATTTCGCACATGAATTCATGATTCATTCGAACCCGCGACCCTCTGCTTGAGGCCTACCACAGCTTTACCAGTTAAAAAAAAAAGCTTTCATGCTGGTCTGGGAGTAAAGAAAAAACATAGAACGTGGCCAGTTGCTTCGCCTGCCGCGCAGAAAAGCCCATCGAGAAACCCATCACTATTTTGATTCCCCTTTCCACCTATACGCCCACAATCACGCTAAGCGTGGCCTTTAGGTTTTGTTACCTTAGGCGCTGTCTACCCCGTAAGGGACAAAGACGTTATTTATGATGTGTGTAGAAGCATGTTACAGGCGAAGCGGCTAGCAACCCATCACTATTTTGATTTCCCTTTCCACCTATACGCCCACAATCATGCTAAGCGTGGACTTTAGGTCTTGTTACCTTAAGCTCTGTCTACCCCGTAAGGGACAAAGACGTGATTTATGTGTATGTGTGTGTGGAAGCACGTTAAAGGCGATACGGCTAGCAACCCATCACTATTTTGATTTCCTTTTCCACCTATACGCCCACAAACATGCTAAGCGTGGCCTTTAGCTTTTATTACCTTAAGCTCTGTCTACCCCGTAAGGGACAAAGACGTGATTTATATGTATATGTGTGTGGAAGCATGTTATAGGCGATACGGCTAGCAACCCCTCACTATTTTGATTTCCCTTTCCGCCTATACGCCCACAATCATGCTAAGCGTGGCCTTTAAGTTTTGTTACCTTAGGCCCTGTCTACCCCGTAAGGGACAAATACGTGATTTATATGTATATGTGTGTGGAAGCATGTTCTAGGCGATACGGCTAGCAACCCCTCACTATTTTGATTTCCCTTTCCGCCTATACGCCCACAATCATGCTAAGCGTGGCCTTTAAGTTTTGTTACCTTAGGCCCTGTCTACCCCGTAAGGGACAAATACGTGATTTATATGTATATGTGTGTGGAAGCATGTTATAGGCGATACGGCTAGCAACCCCTCACTATTTTGATTTCCCTTTCCACCTATACGCCCACAAACATGCTAAGCGTGGCCTTTAGGTTTTATTACCTTAAGCTCTGTCTACCCCGTAAGGTACAAAGACGTTATTTATGTGTATGTGTGTGTGGAAGCACGTTACAGGCGATGCGGCTAGCAACCCATCACTATTTTGATTTCCCTTTCCACCTACACGCCCTTAATCATGCTAAACGTGGCCTTGGTCTTGTTACCTTAAGCTGCCTATTTATGTGTATGTGTAAGGAAAAAACATAGAATGTACCAGTTGCTTGTCTACCCGCGCAGATGGTAAAAGCCCATCGAGGTAATGGGCGAAAATCATAGGAATCATGTTTTAGGCGATGAGGCTAGCAACCGATCACTATTTTGATTCCATTTTCCACCTATACGCCCACAATCTTGCTAAATGTGGCCTGTAGGTACCTGTTACCTTAGGCTCTGTATACCCCGTAAGGGATAAAGACGTGATCTATGTGTGTGTGTGTAAAAATAGATAAACATAGGTACATACAACTAGATAAAAGGCACAACTAACACTCACCGCCCAATTGCTCCATTTGGACGCTAGATGTATGCAGAAGCACGCCACCACCGTCGGCCGGTACTGCAGGCACATCGTGGTCAGATGGAGACTGTTCGACGCCATGAAATACGACGTCTGGGCCAGGTCCTTGGGCGCTGCGGAAAGGTGAGACACATAAATAAATCTACAGGTGTAAAAGGGACGCAAACATTTACCCCCGTATTCATAAACGAGGCTTCCGCTAACTTAGCAATCGTTTGTCCTTGTCTGTAAAAGGCAAAAGTCAAAGCGACAGATAAGGACAAACGATTTTTAGGACGCAATGGCGACGTCGCCAGTTGCCGTGAACACAATATAGAAATAGGGTCCCTTACTGTTCCGGAATACTTCAGCAGGCGATGCGGCTAGCAACCCATCACTATTCTGATTCCCCTTTTCAAACTATACGCCTCCAATCATGCTAAGCGTAGTCTTTAGGTCTTGTTACCTCAGGCTGTCTACCCCGTAAGGGATATAGACGTAATTTGTGTATGTATTAACTACTAAGCCACCGATAACGGTATCGGTATCGTATCGACAAACATACCCGGCTATAGCTTTACTTTTCGGATTTTTCTGTGTTCCAATTTTCACTGACATGTAGAAATTTAATTTCTAACGGTAAAACATAAAAATCAAGAAATAAAACTTCTTGATTCATTTGACAGTACCTATCATTTGAAAAACAGCGCCTTCTCTCGTCCCTGGTGAACAGTAAATGTTCCATGGGAGTTTGTAATTGTGTCGCACAGACACATCATTCAAACAGATGACGCTTAGCGACAAAAATTCGCATAGTAACAAAAAAGTCACGTAACAGTTAGTAACAGGTAGAAAAATTCGGAGACTACCCACGTGCTATGGGTGGTGTAGGGGTATATATAGCACGCGTCACGGAATGACGAGGATCCGGGTTCGGTTCCCGGCCATAGCTTTACTTTTCGGATTTTTCTATGTGTTCTAATTTTCACTGACATGTATAAATTCAAAAAATGAAATTTAAAATCTTTGTATGGTCAGTTAAAGTAACCCGCTAAAATATTCCGGATTATTTCTGGGATATCTTGTATAGGTATAAAGAGGATGCTAACTTTGTTTAAAGTAAACGTCTTCACCGGGACGCCATGGCGAGGTCGCCAGCTACCGCAGCCAAACAATTCACATAGAAATATACCGGCTGTCAGTCACAGTACAAGATGCAGAAGCGACGTCGCCATGGCGTCGCAGTGAGACAAAAATTGATTCAAAAAAAAGTTTGTATTTTAGGTTTTCACATTAAAAAGGTATACAATCGTGACCTGTAATTTTTGCGATAAATCATTTTACAAAATAAATAACACCAAGTATCAATTTTAAACCGCTGGAATAAACTGATTTGGGGGCGTTCAAGTATTACGTAAGCGTTTGAGGGGGGCGGGGGGGTCTTTGCTTTGCTTATTTTTGATGACATGGGGGGTGGGGGGGTCGATATGGTGATTACGTCAGCAGTTTCGATTCGAACTGCTGCTCACGAATCAATAAAAAACAGAATCCATTAAAAGAAAAATGCATATAGGTACCAATGATTACGTAAGCATGGGAGGGGGGGTAAGAGGTTTGCTTACATTTGCTGACAAGGGGAAGGGGGGGGGGTAAATATTTGTAAAAAATCTGCTTACGTAATACTTGAATGGCCCCTTTGTTTTGTTATGGTTTTGTATATTCCAGTTACAGACTTTTAAAAAGTGTTTTTGAAAAGACAGGGTCAAGATTGTTCACCTTTTAATGTGGAAAAAAAATGGAGAAAATAAGACAGGGGACAGACTATCAGGTCATCAAAACGTGAAAGTGCAGTGCAGTTGGGAATAAAACATTGAAATATGACTGATGAGCTAACTTGATGTTTAACTAAACAACGACACAATCGAATATCGCAAGTCGATTGTCTACAGTTTTCAAAATTATCATCCACTCAAAGGTTGACTGGAAGACATCCCTTAAAGGGACAAGTCCGCCTCTGTGCATGTATCTCAGTGTTTGTCAATTGTATTTATTTTGAGTTTACATACATATTATGTGGACACGTAAAAGAGTAGAAAATAAATGCAAGAGAAACTAAATATTTTACATAGAAAACCTTTGTCATATTTTAGTATTTTAAGTAGAAGGTGGCGCCCTCTTTTTATTTCTACTCTTTTACGTGGAAGTATTTTTCTATGTGTGCGTTTACACATCTACCCCGTTATTCATAAACGCTCTATAGGCTTCTGCTAACTTAGCAATCGTTTGTCCTTATCTGTGAAAGGTAAATGTCAAAGTGACAGATAAGGACAAACAATTGCTAAGTTAGCAGGAGCCTACAGAGCGTTTATGAATGTGGGGGTTAGTATATCTGTATATGTAGTTGAAATAGTGCATGTGGATTGTCTTAAGATTTGGTATATCTTATTTATAGTTCAGGTACTAGACAGCGCTATTTAACATAAAATATTGCAAGCTTATTTATTAAACTCTAACTTTAAGATACGCCTGTAACTCCTAAGTAACAAAAAAAAATGGCGTGAGAAATTATTATGAGGGGTGGGGGGTGGGGGGTGACGACACTCAAAACATAAACACATATTTTTTTACATACCTATCGTATTTTCGCAATAATGGTGCAATACATTGCCTGTTCGGTGGTTTTTTTTAGGGCTCAGTTCAGTGCGGACAGTAGTGGTCGTAGCTTCGTCTATGAAACGCATTTTTTTTTTCAGCTAGCACTAGTTACTTTTTTATAATGTACCGGTTTTTAGTTTACATTGAGATTTTTTATTTATTTGTTTCTGAATTTGATAAGAAAAACTATATAAGAACAATTTTAACATTTATTTTAAAAGTATGATTATTTCAGCATGAGACGTTATTTATTTTATTTTATTTTTATGTTAGAGAGGCCAGACAAACGAACTAGTGGGTCACCTGATGGTAAATGATTTAATTCTTTACTATAATAATAATAACATAGAGTAACCTAAGCAAGCCCATCGAGGGAATGGACGAAAACAGGAATCATGTTATAGGCGATGCGGCTAGCAACCCATCACTATTTTGATTCCCCTTTCCACCTATTCGCCCACAATCATGCTAAACGTGGCCTTTAGGTCTTGTTACCTTAGGCTCTGTCTACCCCGTAAGGGATAAAGACGTGATTTATGTATGTACGTATGTATGTAACCTAGACTAACCTCATCTAAAAGTTTTTACCCCGTTTCGTATTACCCTATAACTATAACATAGCTTGCCGCGCTGTCATTGATGGACTATTTATTAACTTATTCATTTATTAATTTACTTAAAAATAAGTGAATTTACAAAAAATTTGTTCCTATATACGACCTATAAGCATGTGTGTAACTATACGCATTTTTAGGGTTCCGTACCTCAAAAGGAAAAAAACGGAACCCTTATAGGATCACTTTGTTGTCCGTCTGTCCGTCCGTCCGTCCGTCTGTCAAGACCCTTTTTCTCAGGAACGCGTGGAGGTATGAAGCTGAAATTTATATCAATTACTCAGGTCTACTGTCCCTTGAAGCTGTGAAAAAATCAAACTTCTAAGCCAACGCAATCAAAAGATACAGCCGTTTATGCAGCAAATTTCCGCAAATTTTCAACTCTCAAGGGAATCAAAACCTACAAGGTAGTTCCCGTGAACGCAGAATCTTGAAATTTGGTATGAAGGTAGGTCTTATAGCACAGATTAAAGAATAATTGCGAAAACCGTAAATGTGTATGTATGTCTGTATATAGCAGTGACCAATATAAAGTAACCCCACACTGCGTACATTTTGCTTTGGAGCAGGGCTCTGCTTACACTGGTTTTAGATATTTATAGATAATGATACGGAACCCTCGGTGCGCGAGTCCGACTCGCACTTGACCGGTTTTTTTTTTTAATTAGTTTACTCGACACGTATTTCGGCCTAGCAACACCATTTTTAGCCAAGACTCAGCCCAACCACTGGCGAGCCCGCACCGAACGCCCCTCGCACCTAGGCCCTCCTCCTCCCGCTGGCCTCACCTTTGACGAGGTGGCACGCTCGCACCACGTGCGTGTGTGGGTGGTCGATAGCCACGTCAAAACCTAACGTCTGAAGCAATACGTTCTCGTTGAAGACCAGGTCTTGCGCCTGAAATAAAAAGCCTCTTGATAGGAGCATACTGATGTCAAATTAATCATGTGATTAATTTTATTAATCAAAATCATCGCGGCTAGCACAAGTTAGCGCGAGTCGAGCGCTGTCACTCAAGGGCGGATCCACCGTTGTGGGCACGATGGGCATGCCCACAACCTTAATAGACTTGTGACGTCACACTTTTACTTGCATGATTGTTAATGAGCATGTTCATGCTCCGACTCGTACTTAGCCGATTTTCTAGTAGCTGTGACCACAACCTTTTTTGAGGGCTGGATCCGCGCTTGCTGTCACTGCTTATACGACACAGCTCTCGCGCACCATTGTACTAGCTGTGCATGACATTGATATATTGTCAAAATTATGTCGACATCCCGGCATTTTTTTTTTTTATAAAAATAGCAGTTATGGTTACGAGTAGAGTATAGTTAGCTAAGTACGGGCGTTTTTTTTTTTTTTTTTTTTTATATGAATAGGAAGGCAAACGAGCAAGTGGTTCACCTGATGGTAAGTGATCACCACTGCCCATAGACACCCGCAACCCCGGAGGGATTGCAGATGCGTTGCCAACCTAGAGGACTAAGATGAAATGCCTCTTGTGCCCGTAATTTCCCCAGCTGTCTTACTCTCCACACCGGAACACAGCAGTGCAAGCACTGCTACTTAGCGGCAGGAATAGCGAGTAAGATGGTGGTAGCGATCCCGACGGAATAGATAGAATAGATGGGCGTATCGATCACTGACCTGTTCTTGGTACTGTTCGGAGGACAGAGCGTTGACGCCCTCACCTCGGTGCAGGCACACGTGGGCGACTTTTATGACGTATTCTAATTTGCGGGGCTGCTCCTCCACCTGAAAACATAAACATATTATATTAGCAAAAACTATAAGGGTGTTCCACACCGGTCGATCTGTCGTCGATCGATGGTAAAATGTACCAGTCGACGTTGATCGATAGTTTCTAAAAACCTATCGATCGATAGAATGTATCAGTCGACGTCGATCGATAGTTTCTACTAGACCTATCGATCGATAGAATGGAACAGTCGACGTCGATCGACAGTTTCTACTAGACCAATCGATCGATGTCGATCGATGGCATCGAACAACGTCGATCGATTGGTTTATCCGTGGATCAACCAAAGCTACCACACTAATCTAACGTAATTCCTAAGGTAAAGTAAAGGTAAGGTGTGAAGGGAACGTCACGGTGCGTCCTTCGAATTTTGGTTTATTTATAAGGCCTGGGTTATGTTATGATGAGTCGGTCAGTACATACCTTTGCGGCGAGGAACAGCGCCGCCGCCGCTATGGCATTCCGGTGGAACTGTGTGAACGAGTGGAACGCGTAGAACCGGTGCATATATACTATCGCCGTGTTTATACATAGTTGAGACCTGTTAGCTGGTAGTTAAGGAAATATCGTGTCAAACACATATTATGCATACAAAAAATCCATGTATCATTTCAATATCAGCTACTACTCCTATGCTGCCAGAGAATCTGGTAGTGGGCAGGGGAGTGTGAATCTGACCCAAGAGACATCCAATGAGGCTGGCATAGTCACACTAGTGCACATAGGCCTCGTAAAAATATTAGATAAAAAAAATTAAAGCATATATATAATTAGCTATTATATCACGCCAAACTCAGAGCTCTATAAATTGCACACCTACACCACTGAAAAGCCGCCAGTGATGGCGCCAAAAAGTTAAAAGTGACTACAGCTGAACAAACATAGCTCCTAATAAGTATTTCAATTCATAGCGAAATTATTAAGACCATACCTATTATTTTATTGACAAAGTTAACTTCAGGTTTCCAGAAGCTATTAGAAAAAGAATGTAGAATTATTTCACTATCATTACATGCCTTTAACGAAATTAAAAACAAGTTTTTTTAATGCTACCTGTAATTAGCATTTACTTACTAGTAAGTAGAAGGAAAATATATAGACTGAAAGCCATTAGACTACAGGCCCACGTACAAAAAATGTGGGTCATATGAACCACCAGGTGACGTATATAGGACGATATAAGAGCATAAAATAATAAGATTCAGCACTATGCCGTCACTTGTAAGCTGTCCAACTGAGTGCTGGTGAGAATTCAAGAGTGCAACCCTCGATTTTTTCCCCTTGTCGCATGATTTTTGTACGGCGTTGCGGAATAATGGATTAGAAGCTGTATTGAAACAGTATGAAACTGATGCCGTGCAGAATGAAATGACCAAATTCACCCTGGAAATTGTCAGAAAATCAAAGAAAATTACCGAGTTTGTGGCGCACCATTTGTACTATTTATTTGACCATTACCGTACAACGTTGCCGACATTTTGTCACAAGATTTTTGAATTAGTTGTCGTCGCTATAACGACTTGATACGCCACAAATAAGAAGAAGAAGAAGTAATATGATACAAAATCAAGTACATCCAGTGTATAATTTCACAATAATTGCGCATGTCAAAGAAACTCATTACTAAAAAACTACCTCAAAAAAAGAGATTCATTAAGGTTTTGTTGCGTTAGGCTCTGTCTACCCCGTAAGGGATAAAGACGTGATATATGTATGTATGCATGTACGCCATATTCGTATGTTTCTAACTGTAGAATGACTGAGCAGACATTAAAATTAAAACAAGTAAAACAAAATTTAACAGCAAGCAGGAAACCGGCAAAACGTCGACTAAATTTAACTTCGCCCCAGACAAGAACACAATGACTCATGTATGGCTTTGAATGTTCCAGTAAGCAACTGTATTTCGCCACAGTATAAACCAGTAGCTAGTCTACAAACTTTAAAAAAACCGGCCAATTAAGAGCCTGACTCGCGCACAAAGGGTTCTATACAAATTAGGAAAGTGAATATAAAACCTAGTGTCGGCAGACTGCTCCTAAGCAAAGTGTAGGCAGTGTGAGGTTGTCATTTAATTACTTACAAAGACAGAGAGACAAAAAACAAGATTTTTAGATTGATTTCATCAGTTGCATAGCAAATTTCAAATTTGTAAATTTCTAAGACCGACTTCTGGCCAGACAGGTGGTTGGACATGGATCAGCAAAGTCATCCCCTGGATAAGAGTTTCGATTTTTTCTCTTGTGGTATGGAAGTTAGGGAACCCTAAAATCTACCTTACATTAATGAACCTTGAGACCCAACCCAAAAAATAGATGTTTTTACGTAGTATATTTGTATCCTTTCATTTTTGTTTGTAGTATTAGTGGTTAAGCAGAATGTTATGTATAATTTAAAAATGAATCGAATAATGTGTTGCTAAGCGCAAATCTCGAGAGCAGCTGAATTTCGCTAATTCTTTTTTTAGAATATTCCTTGAAGTATGGGGACGGTTCTTACGGAGAGAAAAAAAAAAAAAAAAAAAAGAGGCGGTACGATACGAAGTTCGCCGGGTCAGCTAGTTTATTATAATTTTGATTTGGAAAAATGCCTTCTGCCAAGTTTTTTGCAGAGCGTTCTTGGCAATGGCATCGAATAGATGGTATGATATGATGGAAATATTAAAAAGATGGAGATTTGCACTACTTTGATTTTCAATAATATTAAGTTTTTTCACACGTCTTAAAGCCGGACTACCTTTTCACGAATGAGGATGACAACGGGAGAGAATTCATTCACATAGAGATTACACAGCGCAGACGTAAAGCATGCTTGCACATGTGTTAGCTTAACGCAGTATTTGCAGATAGCTTACTGGATTTACACTGTTGTCCATGTGTTATAGCAATTGTAAATCGTAAGTACCATGACAATGAATCATTCTGTGTGAAATCACAAAATAAATATGTGCAACAGTTTTTTATTTAAGCCTGCGTAAAACCTGGGTGTAAAAGGAAAGGCTGGTTTACTAGTATGACCTTCTCTAGCCCTAGTAATGACACTTAGTCAATGTCAAGGCTGTCTGTCCTAAGGTATATATATATATAAAAATCTTAGGAATCAAGTTATAGGCGATGTTTACAACCCATCACTATTTTGTTGTGTAAAAGCTGCGGTTCGGTTTTGGATCCGTCCAGGGGAAAGAGCACTGCCGACAGGGGTGAGGGGGTTTATTGACCGTATAACCGTACAACGTTGGCGACATTTTGTCACAAGATTTTTGAATATACTTTTATTACTTTGACATTGGCCAAATTGACATCGCATTGGGCAAATTGATACGCCGCAAATAAAAACATCAAATAATCATTTCCCAATCTCTACTTATCAACAAACATAACTACCCCACCTTCTAAAGCGGTTTCTATTAAAACCTGTTTTTCATCAGGTAGAACCAATTGTACAGAAATCACAAAAGAAATTTACCTGCAATTCATAGAATTGCATTTGCTTTTGAATGTGCCATTTTGTATGGCCTTGCAGGTTGTTTTTTGCCTACCCGCTTGGTAACAATGGTTTACTATACTCTTAAACAGGTGCAGGCAAAGCAAGTACACCTTAGTATATTTTGAATTGGACTTTCAAATATGTGTTAAGATTCCATACTGCCCACTTAGATTAACAATGGTCACAAGTAGCAACAAATAAGCGACATGAGGACACCTCACCTCATTTTAAAGTAGACCTTTGTATAACAATCCAACATGAAAATGTAGATTAGCATCTGTTATCGTGATATCTGTTTATTTGTTTATCTCTAAACTTCGTCATTACATTTACAACTGCCTTATTAACACCCGTGAAGTACAAATACCGTAATATCTAAAAATACCTCACTACGCTGGAAAACAAAGTATCAACGCAAAATTAATTTCCTCCACACTGTTCCTGTGTATGTACATATTATGTACATTTAGATCTTTTTAACCATATTACAGATTTTAATGCAGTTTTCGTCAATAGAATGAACAATGTAAGAGAATAGTTTTATATGCATAGTTTTATAATCAGCGCAAAGCCAGGGCGGATATTTAGTCATAAATAAATGGCCATTGAAATACGTTACACATAGTTACGTAACATACATACATACATATATCACATCTTTATCCCTTACGGGGTAGACAGAGCCTAAGGTAACAAAACCTTAAAGTCACGTTTAGCTTGATTAAGGGTGTATAGGTGGAAATGGATCAGAATAGTGATGAGTTGCTAGAAGCATCGCCTATAACATGATTCCTAAGACTTTTGCCCATTCCCTCGATGGGCTTTTACCTTCTGCGCGGGAAGAGAAGCAATTGGTAACTTCTATGATTTTTCTTTACTACCAGACCGGCATGGAAGAATGTTACGTAACAACATGTAACAAATAAGCATGATGTGCACTAAACTTGTTTTTCTCTAAAATTTGTCATACATCAAAAACAATAACAAACAAGTGATAAGTACAATCACACTTGTTGACAGATGTATATATATGTAAGATATGCAATAAATTTAATATTAAAGTCAAAGAAGTAATGGCATGGCTCAGAGTCCACAATAACTCAATCATCAGCACAGCTACAGGAACTACATAAGGTTTTTTAACCCTGTAACAGAACAGCAAGACATCTGCCATCATTAATAGGTTAAAATAGGGATAAATAGGGGATTTCTATCCACTTTCTGGTCAGTCATAGTATGCCAAATTGAAAGTAATGATTTGAACATATTTACGCACTAACATTCCAATCTACATAACACTGTTACAAGATAAACTCAATTTAGAGCTCCATAGGTACTATTTCTTGCCCTAACCATAATATAGCCA
The DNA here is from genome assembly GCA_949127965.1 of Pandemis corylana. NCBI lineage: Eukaryota > Metazoa > Arthropoda > Insecta > Lepidoptera > Tortricidae > Pandemis > Pandemis corylana. The sequence goes on from OX421877.1 coordinate 5,768,653, forward strand.
TATTTAAAAACATAGAATGGTGATAAGTATTTAGACAAAATAGGTACTTGCTACAATAGTTATTTTGTAGGTTAAAACAATTTCAATGTCAATGACTACTGGGAAAGTCTGCAAGATATGGAACATCGCCAAAACATATTTCGATGTAAGATTTTCTTAGCAGTATGTGTGGAATAGGAATTATCTTTAAGACAAATACAGTAATGTACAACCGGATTGATCTATTGTACTCTTCATTGTAATATTGAGAACAGAATATATTAAGTGGTTATGGCTATCAGTCAATAACGTTGGGTTTTCCCCAAGAGTTATATTCAAGTTTAATTCAAATGACAACTATTTAAAAGAAGCATTTTCCTTGAACATACTACACCAGTTTTATGTAACAATATTATAGATACACATATTTGGCGTTCATAGTTGGGATTGCTTGTTTTATAGTTCACAATGTTGCGTTAAAAACGTAGTTATACCTAATATTATGCGTCTATGTAATGACTTGCAATTTGTGCATAAAATTATCACAAAAATGCAAATATTTTGCAGACTTCAGTTGTTTATAGCGAAGCGGTTCTGAGAACGCATGACTCATATCTCTTCAGTCGATTACAGTTAAATGCGTAGGAAAATAACATACGACAGCCAAACACTAACCTATGGCTATGCGTATGAATGAAACTAAGTTTTTAAAGACCTTACAATGCTAAGGAGATGTCATAATCGCTTAGTTTACTAGTTAATATGTTAAGTAATGTAATATTAATTACGTGCGCTGAGATAGCAAAGAGTCACGAGCGTGTGTACATGAACGTGTGGTCGTAAAGAGGAATTCGTTCAAGAATGAGTTGAATGTTATTTTAGCGGGCAGGGTCGATCACCACGCTACGTCACCGCTGGACCGCTGTCCCGACAGCTGTGGAAGATCAGTGACCCACAAAGTTATCACGCACTCACGCGCGACCCTAACCTAAAACTACCGTAATCCATTATTCCACGAGACGCCCCTAACCAACTTCAAATGATACCATTTCCTCTCTTACCTTGTGCTCTCCGCTTGCCGCGAAACGCGGGCAGTGGGAATTCCCATCGTAAGAAGGGAAAGTACTCGAGTGACGCCGTTCAAGAAAGCAAATTTCGTCATACTTTTAACTTTCATACACCATCACTGTACACTTTTATCACTGTTTCAGACTATTGTAACGCTTTCCGATAGACATTTCATTAATGAAAACACTGTTTGGAAGCGTGTAATACGCATTTTGAACACATGACTCGACAAAACAACACAAAAATCACCACTCAATGAAAAGGATACACTTGAAGCCTCTGGCCCATATCCTGGATTAGATTGGCGGCTTGCTGCCTGTATGCGAGTTCTTTATCTGCATCTAAACCGCATTTTCTGCTGGCTGAATTCTGTAGTTGTTCTTTTAAAAAATACCATTTTTCTTGTCCACCAGCCATTGAACGGATATTCCAATGACTGCGCGCGAGGAAGCACGACGGAAAGTTGCTCACCGTCTAGATGGGTGAGTGGGAAAGGGACAGCGCTATGACAGCGGCGACCGGATACGGACCACGTTAACATTTGAGTAACTTACACAATATTTTAAAGCATCTTGTTTTACAGTGACGCTAATTATATAAATGTTTGATAACTAAAATATAATAATATTTTTTGACACAAACACTTAAAGAAAGTACTAGAAAAAATAATTTCGTCACAACTTAAAATTTTTAGACAGACGCCATTGCAAAACTTGCAAGTTAACGCAGTGAGATCTCCGGTGACAGAATGATGATCTGCAACAAGCACAGGTACGTTTCACGTTATCACTATGTTTAATAATGTAGTTAAGCCTAAGCACTTTCATTTGAGCATATTTTGGTAATGATTCATTAACTTTGAAAGGAAATTAAACGACATTAAAATTACAGACCTACGTTCTCTGTCACACCGTGAAAATGGCCGACCCACCACTGTTTACAATACACTTCATCATTTGTTTTGTGGAAACTCGTTATTTTATCACTTAAATAGTCATTAACCAATTGATAAATAGTCTATTTATTTTTCGTAGTTAATGGTGTACTTAGTAAATTAAACGCGTTTCTCCGTAATAATTAAGAATTAATGAGATCAAGACTTGACAAAAGTACTGAACGTGAAATCTCGCGGTCTACTTACGTGGATTTTAGATTCTAGTAAAAATGATAAAACTAATGAAAACAAAACATATTTATTACGCAATTTGTTCAAATTAGAAGTTATTTGAGAGTAATTAAGCGTGTTAGTGACGTAGGAGGCGTGGCAGGCATTGTTTTTAAATAGTTTGATAAGAGTTCAAAACTTTCAATATGTTTCCGATAACAAGTGAAAACATGCAGTTTTTATTTGCGCACAATGTTTTCATTAGGGAAAGTAAGTAGTTTATTAATTCAAAACGGGACCTTTACAATAACCTATACAGAACTGAGGATACGATACGATAAAAAATGACATTCACACTCAAATAAATAAAAAGACTTTATTATTGTAAAAACATAAAACAACCTAATCTTCAGCCGATATTAGATATGCCAAAGTTACAGTTGCGGGCCCTCTTTTCTTAATGATTATGAGTTAATAAAGATTCTCTAAGCCTCATCATCTCCAGGCTTTATATGGCCGATTGCTGGGCACATGCGCTCTCAGAATCAGAGCTTAGGCTGTAAATCCTACATGGGCTTGGTGTGTATTTATTGGTAACTTCACAAACACCATTCAATTGCTTTGCAGTTTGCTGGTTACCTCACAATGTTTTCTTTCCTCGAAAAGCTTATGGTACATACATACATACATACATCATGTCTTTATCCCTTACGGGGTAGACAGAGCTTATGGTAAATTTGAAATATAGTTTTTTTGCACATGAACTCAGAATTACTCGGAATTCCCCCTTGCCTCCCCCTCCATTGCAATGCCCGTGGGGTGGCTAATGGTAATTAGTAGCGAGATAACTGTTTTAAAGAAAGATGTTAAATTGAATATTTTTTTTTATAAATGATAGAGGGCAAACAAGCAAGCGGATCACCTGTTGGAAAGTAATCACTGATGCCCAGACAATCATAACATTGGGTGTTAAGAGTGTTGCCGGCCCTTTAAGAAAATAATAGGCCCGTTGCTCATTGTAATTGTCATCATCATCATCATCATCATCATTTCCAGCTTATATATGTCCCGGTGCTGAGCACAGATCTCCTCTCAGAATAAGAGGGCTTAGCCTATAGCTCCCACGCGAGCCAAATGCAGATTGGAAGCTTCACACACACCATTAAATTGCTTCACAGACGTGTGCAGGTTTCATCACGATGTTTCCCTTCACCAAAAAGGTCATGGTAAATTTTAAATGTAATTTCGCACATAAATTCCGAAAAATTATTACATACATGCTCAAATCACGTCTAGGTATATCCCTTACGGGGTAGACAGAGCCTAAGATAACAAAAAACTTTTGGGTAATAATTAAACTTTAAAATTTCCAGTTGAACCCGCAGCCATGTCACAGCCCCCCAGTAAGGTGATCCACCTGCCAAAGGTCAGGATGCTCCGCGGGGGCCGGGCCAGCGGGATCCGCATCACCAATGTTAAGTCCATCAAGCCTCCGGACCCTGAGATGGTGAAGCAACAGGAAGAAAACAAGCTCAGGGCTCAGGTATTGGTTTCATTTGATAATACAGAAAGAAGCATAGGTAAGAAATGAAATTATTAGGAAAAAAAAACCAAGCTGATGACTCTTGAATATGCCTTAATACAAAAATGGCAAAATTCAAATTGTAATTTGGAAATAGGCCGCCAGGGGCTCTTTTATGTATCGTTTTTTGAAACTACCAGCGCATTCGGAAAGACCATCATTGCCAAGAAGAATGCTAACCAAGAAACTTGGCAGTCATTTCAAATTTTCAAAATAAAATAAAATACTTTTACTTCTTCTTCTTCTTCTTCTTCTTCTTCTTCTTCTTCTTCTTCTTCTTCTTCTTCTTCTGCCTATATATATATACGTCCCACTGCTGGGCACAGGCCTCCACTGTTGTTGTTGCTTTCCTATGGTACCCCAGTGGTACAGAGGGCCTTTGTGAGACGTTAGAGGCCTCCACTACAATACTTAAATTCTACTTAACTTAAATACATTTATAAAAGAAATGTATAAGGTCCCCGAACCTTAAATTATATTAGTCTATAGTAGATATGTATAGTCTCTACTAGTTAGTCAAAGTAAAAAAAGTATTTGTATGAAAAGAAAGAAAAATACAAATAATTTAAGTTCATTGGAGATGTCAAACGCCTCCACTGAACAGGCAGTGAGTTGGACCCAAATGTTGACTGCAAGATAAAAGTTGGTCTGTCTAAAAGCAACAGAATGGAAAATACCTTCTAATCTATGCTTACAAGGAAATTTCGTGCGGGAGTTAAGGTCCGGCCACACCAGTGCGTAAAAGACTGCGACGGTGCGTTTACGCATCAAAATGTGTGAAGAAACGGTGAGAGAACGTGACGCATACGACACGTCACTGCCTATACGCAGCCACACCGCTCCTTTAAGTGACTATTCTGAAGTGTATAAATAAATTCGCATAGTAACAAAGTCACGTGACAGCTAATAACAGATAGAAAAATTCGAAGGCTTACCCACCTGCTATGGGTGGTGTAGGGGTATAGCACGCGTCACGGAATGACGAGGATCCGGGTTCGATTGCCGGCCATAGATTTACTATTCGGATTTTTCTGTGTTCTAATTTTCAGTGTCGTTTGGAAATGGTTTATTAATTGTTAATGCTTATTGTGACACGGTATAAAGTTATATGTTCTGTCTCTTTCCAGCTGCAGAAGGAGATAGTATCGCGGTCCCGCTCCTGTCAGAACAAAGGCTACGAATGCCACCTGCCCGTGGTCACGGGGAGGCAGTTCTGCGCGCAGCATATACTCCAGGTTGGCATGGAAACTATTATACGGGGCGTGTTTCACCAATCTCTGTTAAGTTCCAGTTATCTATAATGACTTATGTGTCTGTTTCGTAGTAATAAATAGTGACGGAATCAGTTAGTCCAGTAGTAGTTAGACCTGTTGTATGTAGTAGTGTACAGAACTGATATGGGACTTGACATTTTTCTAATTTGGAACGTCAATTTGTCCATTCGCACACATTACTCCCACATGCTGGTCTGGGAGCAAAGAAAAAACATAGAATGTACCAGTTGCTTCTCTTCCCGCGCAAATGGTAAAAACCCATGGAGGGAATGGGCGAAAATCATAGGAATCATGTTATAGGTGATGTGGCTAGCAACCCATCACTATTTTGATTCCACTATCCACCTCTACGCCCTCAGTGTCTTGCTAAACGTGGCCTGTAGGTATTGTTACCTTAGGCTCTGTCTACCCCGTAAGGGATAAAGACGTGATTTGTGAATGTGTATGTATTTATACTCACACATACAACGTGTCATTTACTTAAGTTTTTCACTTATGCGGTTAGCATCTTTGTGCCCGATACGTCTTACGAATTTTGAAGTCGGTAAAGTACCGGTAACATTTTTTTTTGGCGTTAAATGTTATCCCTAATAATCTGACAAATATTGGTGGAGTTGCATGATGCTAAGTGCTAAGGTCCTGGTCTCCGTGTTGCAGGACCCCACGGCGCCCTACAGGCAGTGCGTGTACGCCAGCGGGAGCGGCGCGCGCTGCCCGCTGCCCGCGCCGGCTGACAGCAGGGACCAGCGCGACCCGGGGTCAGTCACCTCACCTTATTAGGGTATCAGGGTAGAGCGGATAGATGAAAGTAGACTAACTAAACAGATATAAATATGTGGGGAGTGTGAATGGTTGTGTTGGGAGGGGAAGGCCTAGACGGACGTTCCGAGACCAAATAGGAGACGTTTTGGAAAAAGGTCAGGTCAGGTGTACCCGAAACCGACGAGCATGTGTGAAGAGTTTGACGACTGTAGATGAAGCGAAAGAAATATGTCAGGACCGTAGCAAGTGGAATAAAGTAGTATCTGCCTACCCCTGTGGCAAAGAGGCGTGACGGTATGTATGTATGTATGTAATAAAAAGAATAAACACATCACTACAACTACGAGTATTTAGTTTTAAGTTTCGCTTCCTTAAAGCGACGGGACACCAAACCTTTCGGCCAGAAGTATATTGTCTTGTGTTTTGCCAGGCTGTGCTACACGCATGCGCGCGCCGCCATGCTGTCGCGCGCGCGCAGCGTGGCGCCGCCGCCGCCCGTGGCCTCCTCGGAGACGCTGCTGCACCAGCTCAACCACTACGTCAGGTAGACGCAGGCTCACCTCACTACATCCAAAATATGTCGAGTAAAGCGAAAAAGTATACTCCATTCCAGTCCATTTTAACGATTTTGTAAACAAAAATGTCTCCCCCCAAGTTTATGTTAAGCTAGCGGTTGCTCGCGACTTCGCACTGAATAAAATATAGCCTATGACAATCGCAAATTTCTTTCTATTGTATCTTTCTATTCTATTGGTAAAAGAATTTTCGAAATCGGTTCAGTAGATCCAGATTATCCCTCAAACTTTACCTCTTTATAATATTAGTGTAATTTTTTACATAATAATCAATCATCATGGTATAATTGTTTAAAAATGTCTTGATCAAGTATGATCCTTTAACTTCGGTGGATGCCGTGGATGTGATGCTAAATGCACGCAAACGAGTGATTGCGTGGAAATTTAGATGACATTGGTTTGTTTGCTTAATGTGACACATATGAGAGGTTAAATCAAGTGGCCTCTATTTTATTTAGAGTAATATAATGTGTTTAAAAGCCGTGGTAGCCTAGTGGTTTGACCTGTGGCCTCTCAAGCAGAGCGTCGTGGGTTCAAATCCCGGGCGCGCACCTCTGAGTCTTTTGGAATTTATGTGCGAAAATTACATTTGAAATTTGCCATGAGCTTTACGGTGAAGATAAACATCGTGAGGAAACTTTGCACACATCTGCGAAGAAATCCAATGGTGTGTGTTAAGTTCCCAATCCGCACTGGGCGCGCATGGGAACTATAGCCCAAACTCTCCAATACACGGAGGAGGCCCTATGCCATGGGGCACGCCGAATTACGCGACAATTTAATAATAATAAAAAAACAACACAATATCAACAACAAAAATGGAATTGTAGCGAATTCGGAATAAAAAAGGCTGTAATATAATATAATGTGTGTTTAGGGCGGAGCGGCCGCGCACGTCGTCCTGCGCGTCGTCCGTGTCGGTGGTGAGCGAGCCCGCGGAGCCCGAGCCCGCCGCGCCCGAGCCCGTGGACCCCTTCAGTAAGTACCGAGCACCCGCGCTGCCTGCACACACCAACCCCACGGAGCACTACACACACACACACACACACACACACACACACACACACACACACACTTAAGAGACTGACAACTCGTTAAAATTAGCGATGCGACGAATGCGAATGAGCGTTTGCCAAAAAAAAAATTCACATGAACATTTTTGCCAGTATTCAGATTTAGATTTAGATTTAGATTATTTATTCATTCAATAAAAATTCCATCATATTGTATATTGTCAAGTTACAAGAATTTAGATTGAAATCGTCAAGAGTAAATAAAATAAAATTAAATAATACAATTCAATTGTATATTACAAAAATGTCAAAATCAAAAACGATAATAATAAAACAATAAAGAAAGAAAGAAAAAAAAGTTTATTTATGACAATCAACGACAATCAAAAAACATCAAATGTAATAAAATAAGCAAAATAAATAAATTGACACAAAATGCCAATAAAAAAATAAATAAATAGTCAATAAGGAACAATTAAATTAATTCTCCGCTAGGGATCGTCACTGCTTATAAATAAACAATGAAATAATAATAAAGGGTTAATTTAATATAATGGCAAAATTAATCGAAAAAACAATACAATCAAGTAAATAAATCAAAATGTCATATCCAGAAACTCGTTTACAGAATAAAATTGATTTTTAACAAAAGGACTTTCAGTCGACGAATTTAACTATGAGTTTTCTTACTTAGTATTGTTTACCCTATCAATCCCTATACGAGAAAAAAATTGTCCCAAAATGTCCTTTCCAGGAACCCGGTTTTTGAAAGCACATATGTGAAAATACCACTCGAAAGTGGTGAAAAATTGTGCTGAATTTGAAATACGAGTCGCATAGAAGATAATCACAGCTCTCATTAATCTTCTGAACTAGTCAAAACTTTGATTAGAGATGTAGTTTTGGAGATATAAACAGATTTATACCACTTTCGAGTGATTCGTCATATTTTCAAAGACAGTGCCCATCTCGATACACGATTGGACGAAATCAGCTCTAAAATTAGTTCAATAGAAAACAACTGCCAAGATTCGTCTAACTGGTTTTATGTATTTATTGACTTACGGGTGTGCAATTAAATAACAATCTCGACATACTCGTTCGTTGCGTAATAAATACAAGTTTTGGTTTGTGCGATCTTGTTGCGACTTTCGCTTCTATCGTTGCAATATTTTTAACTAATAATGAATAAGATTGGATGCACTTTTTCTTGCCACTCGTTGCTAGGGTTACGTTATCGCTCACACTATATAAGTTGACAGGTTTAAAATTTGCAAAAGATGTATTTTTGTCTCTTCCATAATTGGCATTGTTCATTTTTTTTAAGCTGTGCTTTTAACACCTTTATTTGATAAAATGGACTATTTCAAGCAACTAATTTGAATATTATGCTTTTACGTAGCTTTGTTAATTAATAATAAATATTTTTTCGCTGTTTGATAATTTGTGAATTTAGACAGAATCCCAATCGCCTTCGTTCGGCTGGCTATAAAAAAAAACGGCTTTGTCTATGGTTTTGTTAGATTTGACAGTGACACGTGACAGTTGCCATAGCCAAACTTTATTTTTCATTTTTGTGGATGGCAAACATTCGATGCTGGATTCTGTCTAAAAACCCGGTCGTTCGGTCAAACAAAGGTTCAAAGTACTTTTACAAAAATATCTACAATCATAAAGTATTTTTGAAATCGGACAAGATAAATCGGATAATTGATGGTTTTCCTCGAATTGGTTTTCGAATTGGAGCATACTAAAAAAAATGAACAATGCCAATTGGTCATCTGTTAAGCATGTTAGTATAATGAGACACAACATTTTTTCTAACAAACTCACTTCCCCTTGTTGATGGGACAGAATAACAGCAAGAAATAGTTGATCCACACAAAGTGACCCGAGTATTAATGTTACCACGGAACTCGTAAGATAAAGATGACGTTATGTTTTGTCTCTGTCAGAACAAATCGACGCGCCGGCTGTGAACGCGGCCTACTCCGCCGCCATAATGGAGTGCTGCAGCGCGAGCGACAGTGACGGCGACAACGTCTCTCTCCCTTCCGCTAGCAGCGGCGCGCAGCTCGACGAGGACGCTGCTGCTGAGCGGGCGCCGCTCTGGTATGTCAAAAAAATGAAGTCTAATACGTTTAGAAATCGTATGTAATTATGAATGCGAATGTTTGTAAATATGGATGTATGGATGTTTGTTACCCTTTTACGTCACAACGGATGAACAGATCTGCCTGGAACACATAAACTTTTTATTCCGGAAAATTTATAGTCTGCGGGATAGCGATAAATGGTTTTTTGTATCGTCATTTAGACCGAAATCGATATTATTTTGAGGTTAAATTTATTCCGTCCGAATCCATCTCTGAATACTTATAATTTTACTTGTATAGATAAATATTGTATGCCATTGGTTCAGTATGTAATTAGGCCTTACAATACTGGTGTGACCTTATTACGGAACTCGCTATGGCTCGTTTCGTAAAACTATAATCCGTTGGCTCTTAAAATGATGATTCACAAAAAGAACATGAAAAAGAGAAAATAATAATTCTGTAAATAAAAAACAAAATACAATAGAAATTACTATTTTAAAACCAATTTAAAATGTGTGAGAATATTGTGAGAAAATAACAAAAATATGTAATAATTCTTCCATGCTGGTAAAGAAAACACATGGAATTTACCAGTTGATTCTCTTTCCGCGCAGATGGTAAAAGCCCATCGAGGGAATGGACGAAAGTCTTAGGAATCATGTTATAGTCCACCCGTACGCCCTTAATCATGCTAAATGCGGCCTTAGGGGTTTGTTACCTTAGGCCCTACCCCATAGGGGATAAAAGCGTGATGTATGCATAATAATAATAATAAAAGAAGGTCTTTTTAGCACTGCGGCGGTTTATCAGCTTTTGTATGTATGTATGTAAACTCTTTATTGTGCAAAATAAACAAGAGAAATACAATTGACAAACACTGAGATACATGCACAAAGGCGGACTTATCCCTTTAAGAGATCTCCTCCAGTCAACCTTTGAGTGGATGAAAGGAGTATTATATTAGGGATGGACGAGTGAGTTTAAAAATTACAAACACACCTATGCTTTCAACATGAAACTACCGTGAGACTTAATCATTATTACACATAAACGGATAACTCACGTATAAAAAGTCGAGTGATGCTCGACATGTTTCCGACATTTGACAATAATAAAAATGACGATGAAAACGAGGGTAGTTGTGCGCCGCTGTCAGTTGCGTCGAACAGCCGCGCGAGCAGAGCGCTGGCGCGCAGTGTTCGTGTCGCTGCCGCCACGGCGAGCGCTCTTGGAAAAAGGACTACGAAATAGTCCGAAACATGTCGAGCATCACTCGACTTTTTATACGTGAGTTATCCGTTTATGTGTAATAACACCTATGCTTATTATGCTTTTGATGCTGACTTCTATGATGTGTCAGGCGTGCTGGCGTGTACACGGCGGAGGAAGCTGTGTCTGAAGCAAAGTCGGCGCTGCGCTCGCTGCAGGCGGCGTACCTGCGGCAGATGGGGCGCCTGCGCGGGCTGCTGCAGATGGCGCGGCTCAAGTACCTGCGGGACCTCAAGGCCGAGAAGGAACAGTACTGTGAGTGTCATTAAGTTCAGTTGTTGGTCTGGGAAAGTAAAAATAAAAACGTAGAATGTATCGTGAGTGTAATATCGAAGATATCCTTGCGGGCTGTTATTAAAAGCACACACAGGCACGCACGCAAGCACGCACGCGTGCGCACAAATAAGTGTCTGTACACACTACTACTACTGTTGGTTAGGGCATGTAGAGCGGATGGATGAAAGTAGACTAACTAAACATATCTATATGGGGAGTGTGAATGGTTGCGTTGGGAGGGGAAGGCCTAGACGGACGTTCCGAGACCAAATAGGAGACGTTTTGGAAAAAGGTCAGGTCAGGAGTACCCGAAACCGACGAGCATGTATGAAGAGATTGATGACTGTGGATGAAGCGAAAGAAATATGTCAGGATCATAGCAAGTGGAATCAAGTAGTCTCTGCCTACCCCTGTGGGAAAGAGGCGTGACAGTATATATGTATATATTAACACTACACGGGCCCTGAGTCTAGTGCGGAGGGAACTGAACAGCCACATTGTAACCTTTTGCATATTATAAATAAACACCAATGTCTGTAAGATATCACTCAGTGTGCACGTCTGGCACAGGTGACCGATCTGGAGAGACTACCGTAACAGTACGTCCCGCATTCAAAATAAATGGAAATAATAATTTATTGGACCTCCATGCTGGTCTGGGAGTAAAGAAAAAACATTGGAATTACCAGTTGCATCTCTTCCCGCGCAGATGGTAAAAGCCCATCGAGGGAATGGGCGAAAGGCTTAAGAAATTATTTTGATTTCCCTTTCCACCTAGACGCCCTTAATCATGCTAAACGTGGCCTTAAGGTTTTGTTACCTTGGGCTCTGTCTATCCCGTAAGGGATAAAGACGTGATATACGAAAGTATGTATCGGACCTCCTCCTTTTTTTGAAGTCGGTTGGAAACGTTTGTAAATGAGCGACGTATTGCAGGCTCCATAAACGCGCAGGCGCGCGGGGCTCCGACGACGGCCCGCGAGCGCCGGCAGCTGCGCAAGCTGAAGGCCTACGCCGGCTACCACCGCAAGCACGGCGTGGACGCGGTGCTCGCCAGGAAGCTGCAGAGGAAGAGGGCAAAGGTAACCTCTATTCTCCATTTTAAACAGACCTATTTCATCTAAATTCCCACAAATCGCTCATCAACATGAAACTACCGTGAGACTTAATCATCATTACACATGTGTTCGTGTCGCTGCCGCCGGGGCGAGCGCTCTTGGAAAAGGACTACGGAATAGTTCGAAACATGTCGATCATCACTCGACTTTTTATACGTGAGTTATCCGTTTATGTGTAATGATAATCGCTCATCACTACATATTATAAAACGAAGTCGCTTACCGCTGTCTGTCTGTCCCTATGTATGCTTAGATCTTTGAAACTATGCAAAGGATTTGTGTTTTTTTAAATAGATAGAGTGATTCAAGAGAAAGGTTTCTATGTATAATACATATAATACATATATAATATAGCAGACAAACACTGATTGCACCCGTGCGAAGCCGGGGCGGGTCGCTATTGTATACAATTAGCATCACATCCTCTGGAATGTTGAATAATTATAATGCTTAATTTTTTTCTTAGCTGTTTCCCCTTTCCATCTATGCGCCCACAACCATGCTGAACGTGGCTATATAGGTCTTTTTACCTCTTACTACCCCGTAAGGGTTAAGTCATATTTTATGAGGTTAGTTCTCGTGGCCCCACTGTTATAAATACACTAAGAGATAATAAAATTAGGTTAGGTTCGTTAGGTATCTTCAAGTGCCCGAAGGGCCAACGGAATAGAAATATTCCGTCGACCTTATGGTGGATTGTAATTCGACTTTTTTTATGACAGTGGGGCAGTGGTATTATCTATATTCTATATATCTAAATATATCTTTATAAGTTATATAATCTTTTATATATATATATATATAAAAGAAAGTCGTGTTAGTTACACTATTTATAACTCGAGAACGGCTGAACCGATTTGGCTGAAAATTGGTAGGGAGGTAGCTTAGAACCAGGAGACGGACATAGGATACTTTTTATCCCGATTTTCCCACGGGATTGGAAAATTCCGAAATGTTGTATTAATAAAGCTACAGACATTAAATTTAGCATGCCTACACATTATTTCTTGATTAGTATGAAGATGCACTTAGGTACAAAGGAATTTTTCAAATTTAAGGTGGAACAAAGTTCGCCGGGTCATCTAGTATGTGCATAAAAGCTTATTTTCTTAGCTTTAATGGCTAAAATCTGAAAAACCTTAGATGCCAGCTGGTCAGCTTATAAATTGTGGACTGTAACCGCTGTGTGTGCGTCAGGTGAACGACCCCGTGCAGAACCGGCCGGTGCCGGCGCAGGCGCGCTGCACGCACCAGGAGGGCTCCGCGCGCTGCTCGCAGCACACCGTGCCCGCCTCCAAGCACTGCCTCAAGCACATCCTGCACGACACCCAGCAGGTACGCATTTATTATTATTATTATTATTATTTAAAATAATACACTAGCAGCTCTTTGAGCTGATACGTGTATATCTATCACTGCACTTGTGTTCTCTGACTCTTAAAATGAATATCTAGTCATGTAAAATCTTATATGTCTCGATAAGATCACCTCGCCTTCTACGCTCCACCAATGTTGGTAGATCCAACTCTGAAAGACATTCTTCGTAGGACTTATCTTTCAAACAACCAACCAGCTTTGTTGCCCTGCGCTGAACCTTCTCCAAGAGGTTGATGTCTTTTTTAAAATACGGATTTGCACGTACCTCACGATTTTTTCGAATACAACTGGTAGAAAAAAAACACATTTTTTTTTCTCAAACATTGTCGTAAATGTCGACATTGTATTCTAAGTGACATAACACGAAGGGCCTTGTTAACGGCCGAATTACGTTGCAGGCGCGATTTTCTGGCCATAAATCGGATTCGTTTATCGCTATCCCGCAGGAATTACGCAATTTTCCGGGATAAAAAGTTCCCTATGTGTTATTCCAGGCTATAATCAATGTATGTTCCAAATTTCATCTAGATCTGTCCAGTCGTTCTGGCGTGAAAGAGTAACAAACATCCATCCATCCATACTTACAAACTTTCGCGTTTATAATATTAGTAGGATTAGTAGGATACAAATTGTGGTATTTGCCGTGATCTATGTTTTATTTGTTATCTGGTTATACAGAGTCTGAAATCCTGCGTCTCCATTTCTATTCATACTGATAGACGACAATCTGCATCCAATAATAACAAATATTTCGTTGTAGGTGTTGTTTGTGCCGTGCAACGACCCACGCGGGCTGTCGCCGTGCCGCGTGCCGCTGGCCCGTTTGCCGCCGCCCGCGGCCGCCTGCCGCCACCACGCCATGCCGCCGACATATTGCGTGTTCACGCTCAAGGTACCAACATTAACATTATGGTACTATACTAGATTGTTACAGGGTCCCCGCCAGAATAACTGGGATTGTCAAAAAAACGTCTGCGATATTTGTTTATCCAATAATTTCACCTTTTGTCTTACTGTCACGTCGGAACACAGAATAGTAATGACCCGGACGGTCCTTCCACGACAATACAAGTACAGTCAACAAAAAATACATACCTAACAAAACATGCTTGCGAAATGCAATTTATAACAAAGACTTCAAGTAAAAAGTTAATTGACGACTACATCTATGTTTAATCGATAGTGCATACAAGCGCTTAGGGGACAAGGCCGATTGGTAAATTTTCCCATGATATTATTAAGAATATTGAGCATCGTTTTCACACATCGTTTTATTATAACAGAAAGACGACTCGGACAGCGACGCGTCGGAGGCGTCGGAGGCGTCCCGCCCTGACAGGCCGCCGGCCGCGGCCGAGCTCTGACGAACGTGGGACGTCACCAGCACCGTCACAGAACACCTGCTCTCTGACTAACTGCCGCGGAGCTTGAGACTCTGAAGTGTTAACGTGTTTACATTTTTAAGCGCCCCGTAAACGATCAAATTTGTTTGACAAACTTGCTTGTCAAACTTTTCATCAAACATAAGCGTAAACGATCAAACCAAATATCAAACAAATTTGTTACAGCGCCCCGCGCAAACGGTCAAACTTGCTTGACAAACTTGTTTGTCAAACTTCTTCTACCGAGATCTTGTTTGACGAACACCGTCGTGCACGTTCAAACCTGTTTTTCAAACTCGACATCAATCCAGATTTTCATCAAACGCATCAAACACGTAGATTGTTTGACAAACGCCTCAAACACAGCCGTACACGATCAAATTGTTTGACAAACACGTAAAGTTTGACAAACAATTTGATCGTTTACCGGGCGCTTTACAACTCTGTGACAGGTGTGTGTGTGTGTGGGGTCGTCTTCGTAGGTAATTGCTTGTAATCCATGGACATTTTTGCTAGTGTTAGTAACGGTCGGATTTATGGATGAAATGTATTATGGAGAGGCCTTGCGCCTGAAGTAGGCTATGTCGGCTTTATTTATAACAAAGATTACAAACACCAACTTATGGTCTAAGACAGAGGTAAATATAGTTAATTACGCCAGGCGAATCAATTTGATCGGGCCTGTGGCTGTTAGTGCTTCGGGTACCTGACCAAATGATGTCTACGTCATAGATATAGAATGTAGTTATAGATCGGCAACGCCAGAGAGCGATGCGTATGTCAAGGCGACAAAGACAACCATTTATGCTGCCTGTGAGAACCCAGTGACACTCAATTTAAAGAAGTAACGTAGATAGTTCAAGTGTGGACGATCGATTTGTTCCAATATTCTTAAACAGATTAGTTGACAAGTTTTGGTAGAACACTGAAGTTGTGAAAATGTTGCGAAATAATTAATATTGCGTTAATTGTATATAAAAATAATAGGTATTTTTAGTAAGATACTGTATAAATCCATCTCGGACACGCCTTGTGATGAAGTGACATAGATTTAAGTGAGTTAAAAGTAAATTTGTAGAAGTGAAATGTTCTTGACGCGTTGTGATAGCTGAAATCTAAAATTGTATACAAAAATCATCAACCGAGGAAGAATCATTATACAGACACTAAATTGACTTGTGACATTCCAAAGAATATTATTTGTCATTCTTTTAAATATCTGCCAATTTTAAATAATCTGACATTTGAGTTAGAAAAAAACTCAAATATAAAAATATGTACTTTTACGTCTGAATAACTCTTATTCTTAAAATTGATCAATGAGTATGGTTTTGAGTTTGTGCAGTCATTTTTGTTTGATTGGAAATAATAGATGCATTTAAAGTTTTTCCAGTACGAATCAGTGAACTGCTTGCACCAAATATTATCACTTACCTGTTAATTGTTTTTGCCAGTAAATAAAAGATTTTTTTGCAAGTTACTTTTGACTTTTTTTTATACCTATAGTATTTTAAATCTCGTGTGGTTGATCAGCTGTCTAATTTTTTATTCTGATCATTTAGCGGCTAGCACATAGAGCAAAAACAAAGAGGAGGTGTGGTAATAAGATTTCCCTTTGAAACATCGCGTGACATTTTGCGGGGTGAGGGGTTGTGGAACTCCGCCCACTTTTCAATTTTCCATCCGTCGGTTAGTAGCAAAACCACTCGCCTACCTAGTTCAGCTATCTCACACTAGATGTCAATTAGTGTAAAAGTAATGGGACGTACTCAGAACTTTGAGCTTCAAAAAGTTTGTGTAATAAATGAATAAAATAAGGGTAACCATTTTTACTGATTTAGATGTATATTGTACTTATGTAAAATAATAGACAAATTATTATTACGAACATAATGTTATTTACAAAATTCAATTACCTGCGAAAATAAAGGCATATTATTCAAATTAGTTGCTTGAAATAGTCCATTATATCAAATAAAGGTGTTTAAAGCACAGCTTAAAAAAATGAACAATGCCAATTATGTTAATATGGATAAAATGTGTATTTAATATTCTAAGTTCTTTCAATTCATAAACAGTCACGGAGAATAACATGTATACAACTCAGAACTTTGTTACTTCAAAATATTTGCTATTAAAATGTATTGTTATTTCATTACTGACCATAGCCGTGCGTTATTCGGTAAAATTATTTGATTCTAATTACGGCTCTGGATATTTTTGATGTTGAAACTAGTTGTTCTAATTGACGATAGATGGCGGCCTGTTCACAATATATTTATAAAACTACTAAAGTACTGTTTTGGCGACTAAAAAGTATTTAGGACTAAATGTATACTTTAGTTTTCAGTATACATGTATGATTATTACAATATACTAATGCGGAACTTTACGTACTTATATTTTTAATTCACAAAAGTTACGCCATCTAGTGTCGAGAAGTATAATTTATACTTGAAAGCCGAAAATTTTCTAGAACTATTTTAATAATTACGTATAAAATTACTTACAAATGAAATGTGATACCATTCATAGCATCAGAACGTCTGTCTGAATAACTTAGACACGATAAAACACAACACTTCATCCTTTTTCTTCTTAAAACCGCGAAAACACACCGATAATGCGAGTCTCGATACATGTGCACCTGACGAACGCTGACAACATACTAACTAAGCCCCGCCCACAATGATGACGTCAGGACCTAGTTGAAAATCACAGTGCACAGTTGCTTAGGCCAGCTCCTCTTTGTTTTTGCTCTGTGGGCTAGCAGTATATCTCCCAGTCAGTAAAACTAATACATAAATTTAAAGGGATCGGTCATATAATTTACTGATAGCTTCCAATGACCATGAGACATTACACAAAAAAATGTGCTTAATAACACGCAATAATAATTACTTGAATCGTAACAAATCATTTTTAGCATGAAGCTATCAGTCAATCCGAGGGGAGCACTAAAATAAAACATACAAATGAAACAGAATCGTCGCTTTATTCAGCAATTTCCGGTTGAAAAAAATAATCAACAAAACTACACTGAAATTCTGAACATGACTATTTTTACAAACAATTTACAGCGTTCTTTTATTTAATATTAACGGGGGGAGGCGCTGCCGCGGCCGCCCGCGGCGCTCCGGCGTTACACAACTAAAGGTTAAAATTAATATTTACAAGAACATAATGACCCCGCGCCGCGCGCGGCCGCCGCGCCGCCCCAAACTAGAAATCAGAAACTTATGAGGTACTTCTTCTATCCATTTTACTAAGCGTATGTTAACGGCCCCAAAAAAAATGAGGCCAATTTTTTTTTACATTTTTTTCCCAAATTTGCAGCCTTTTTGTACAGTATATGATACTTACTAATTAAATATGTATAGACATAGTTAAAACCGTTACATTATTTTTTTTTGGTCGCGAGCTCATTTTCCTAGCAGGTCATTTGGACAACGAGCTGTTATGAAAAAGCGCTCACTGAATTTTTTAAACGTTGAAACAACAGGACACTTTGCGTAGACACGACTCGATATATTCGCATAGCTAATTTAAAATCCCAATTTAGTACATTAAATTACATAATCACGATATTTTTAACTTTTTTTTTGCTTTTTTCTGCAAAATTACTAATAAGAAGTGAGTTTGAACGGACTTTTTATTAAGTTTCGATTTAATTCCCGAAAAAGAAACTACAGTTGTTGCGACTTCGCTCGAGTAGCTGTGATATCGAATAAAAAGATTATCTAAATGTGTCGCTACACATCTAATAATTTTAGTGGACACATTTCTAAAACCCTACAATTATTTTATATACCAATTACATATTATATAATAAGTTCGTGGTTGCGCGCAGAAGATCCACATTGAAAACAAGTTAGACATGAATGAGGGTAGGAGTGGCCGCGGGCAACAACAGTCGGGTAACGCAATAGAAAACGTTTCCAAAAATACTCAGTCATTATTTGTCTCACTTCTTGTCATATTCAACAACATTTTAAACAAAACGAAGGGCGGTTCATGTCTCAATTTTAGACATCGAATTCCGTAGCTACAAATTATTATCGATTAGCACTTATTTATAGATCGATCGGCGAATCTTTTCATTAAACATTGTGATACAGGGAACTATAGACGCCGCCATAGGCGCGTTATAATTCAACATGGCGGCTCTATGGACCAATGAGAATGAAGATAAGCACAATCTTAACATCGTCATCTCAACAATAATATCTTGAAACAAGTTTTACAGACAAACTAGACTCTTGAATCAAGTTAGTACAATAACACCATCAGCTACAGCGGGCAATGTACATAAAAATTTGTGTCGCTTTTCACCCTAGTAACTAAACTTGTAAGCTAACATGATTTATCTTTTCTTTACCAAAATAATTTAATTTGCCGCAAGAAATTAGTTCATAATCACTTTGTATGTAATCCTTTATGCATAAAGCATTCAGATAATCCTCTACAGCAATGTTTTTATGCACATTCCCCGCTCTAGTCTATCCAATGGCGACTGTAGAATACCTACATTAATTTCACAGTTCGTGAGTTATTTGCAATGATAGTCTGCAGTCATTCGATACAATCGAGATTGGCCCAGCCCAGAGCTGGCATTTCCCTCCGCGTCCCGCCAGTTCTAAGTGGTGACGTCATGTTAAGTATTGAACCAATGTAAGAACCACCCCAGTCTGCACAACCTGGTCGGCCGGACACTTTTACAGCACATACCACTCTAGTGAGACCCGTTTCAAAAAGGTCACATCAAAACGGCCGTGGAAACTTCAGTGCAATCAATGTTGATGGAATATATTAATATTTTAAACCTTTCTCAAACAATTCCAGATCACTTCGAGCTCTTACACATAAGATGACATTTCGTACACACATTTTCCAAGTTCTTTTTTCAGGAATTAATCTAGGTTACATAAACGTCAACTGTTGTATATAATTCAGGGTTAATTAAGAGCCTATTCCACCTTTCTGTTAAGTTCCAGTTAAGTGTCAGTTATCTATGATCCCGTCTATTTATTACTACGGAACAGAGACGTCATCATAGATAAAAGACAATTAAACTAACGAACTAAACTACAAGAATGGACAATAGTTGTGATCACAAACGTCAAAAAAATCCTGAATTAGATTCAAAGTGACTCCGTTATTACAGTACAGCCAAGCGCGTATTGCATAGCCTACCAACGTCGTAACACATCGCGGGCTCGCATCCCTCTCTATCTAGTGCGGAGTGAAAGAGACCCGCGGCGAATGAGTCGTGAGTCATGATTTCAACAAGTTTAACTAATCATAAATACACAGATTACATGTTCCATTAACTTTGACGGTCTAAGAACGATCTAAATGATAGATAGGTACATAATGTGTGTCATACACAGCTACAGGCCAGTTTAGACTCGCATCGCACTACATTGCAGCGCTGGGTAGACTTCTAACCCGTTCACATCAAAACTTGAAACATTTGTCGCAAGTCTAAACTGACCTTATCTCGTGTAGAAGAGTGCCGTTTGCATCTATCTCAGTCACGAGTATTTCAGAAGTACATATCGTATCAAATAAATTTGCACCCGTGAAGTTGACAGCTAGTAGCGTCGCAGTAAACCATTCGAAGTTCGTCATACCATTTCTCTCACACTCCTTTTGAGTACTATTAGTGTGAGTGAGCAGGACGGCACGCTTGATGGTAACTCCACAGATATAGTTACTATGTTTAGGGCCTGTTTCACCACTCTCTGTTAAGTGCCTCAAACGTCAGGTATCTATGATTCCGTCTCTATTTATTACTACGAAACAGATAGAGACGTCATCATAGAGAACTGACACTTAAGATAACTGGCAATTAAAATTAACAGAGTGGTGAAACATACCCTCAATGGTATTTGAACTTCGCCTGTGTAATTAATGATTATGAAATGTAACTATCGTTCCCACACATCATAAAAGCATGAAACACTCACCAATGAACCTGGACCGGCCAGCAGTTATACAAAACTATAATACATTAATGCGGTTATTTTACAATTTCATACAATTTATTTATTAAAATATTATCGACGAGCTAGTGGCTAGAGCTTTTTGCCAGTCGGTGGGATATTGGCTTAATCGAAGCAGAACGCTATGATAGGATGTTAATAAAAATATTAAATTAAAAAAAATATATACCTACTCGACTCTTAGAACTTGACATTGGGAGCATACTATGCGGGTGGGAGGACATCGTACAAGGTCCGTCCGGATCACTACCACCGCCTTTCTCGCTTGCGCTGCTGTGTACCGGCGTGGAGAGTAAGACAGACGAAATTACAGGCACACGAGGTATTCTATCTTAGCCTAGAGGCCGGCAACGTATCTGTAATCCTCTAGTATCGCGTGTTCGTGAGTGGCGGTGCTCACTTACCATCAGATGACCCTCTTGCTCATTTGCCTTCGAATAAAATACTGGAAGGACGATCAGGTTAAGATCGCTAGAAGCCATTGGCCGAGGTTAAAACGTAACCGGTCGACGCGGAAATGCTTGGGGTCCACTGATGATAATGATGCCTGGATCTACGTTCGACTTTGCCCTTTCAATGGCGGCCCGAAAGCTTGGACCAAGTCAGTGATAAGTTCAAAACAAACAACTTCAAAAAGCAGCAAAAAAACTAACGCCTAAAGCGCCGAAACCAAATATAACTAGAACTAGAATCTTGCGCATCGCAAAGGTGGCACCAAAGGATTTATTTAGCCAATTAACTACACGGGACGCTAATGAATAAAAGAATATATAACTAAATTAAATAGATAAGTAATTAGGCGCATTGTGTACGATAAATGACATTCTAAGACATTGAGAACGATAACTTTGCAACACCTTACAAAGGCGCATTCATAAACGACTGGCAAAAGCTCTATTCGGTCTGTATTAAATATGTCACAGCCTTATTTAATGAAGGGCATCATTTATCACATACAACTGGAGTCACACAACTCTCGAGCATACAGCAACAACAGATGTAGGAGTCCGTTGTGTTACATAATAAATGTGCCCGTGAAACGTATACAAATAAATATGGGCTAAAATTTCAACTCGATCAGTACTATTATAATAAGTTTTGTTCTGTTACATTTGTCGTATAATTAAGCTTTTCTGACAGACGAAATATAGCTAGATTTCTTTCACACGTCGAAGGCAAACGAACAAGCAGGTAAACCTTATGCAACACGAGAGGATTGCAGGCGCGTTGCCGGCCTAGATATAAAACCTCTCGTGCCAATAATTTCACCGGCCGCCTTACTCTCCACGCCGGTACACAGTACCGCGAGCACTGCTGCTTGGCGGCAGGAAGATGGCAGTAGTACCGAGAGGTGCGTTTGACATTTCCGTGACAATTTGCCATCTAGCGATATATTGTGTCAGAAAACCCTCATTATGGTGAAACGAGACTAAATTGCGCACGCTTGGCGTAAAATTACATGAACCATACATTTTCACAAGCTTCTGTTTCTCAAGTTACGCCAAGTAAGGAATAGTCACAATAAGCGTGGAATATTATATCGTTAAGCCTGTCATAAAGCCTTGAATGGTTTTAGCTTCGTTCCGTCGAAATTTCAGTTTACCCTTTTACCAATACTCCTACAACTCAAAAGGGCTTAGTGTCAAAATACCTAATTTCCAGAATGCCTAAAATTTTTCTTCATTACACAATATACCCAATATGACTGAATTCTAAAATGTCTAATTCTCATAAGACTCATAATTCACAACACCTTTATCGCAGTATACCGTATATTCAAAACAACCAAGTGTCAGAATACCTAAATTTCTATTAATGATTAAAATCTATTTATTATCTTCTTTAGTGCTGACCACTTTTTCACATATCAGGTTCAAAAAGAGCTCATGATTCTTGGTACAAAAAAATTAGGCATTTTGAACCTGTGACATTTTGACATTCTGGAGTTTTCAGTTTAAGTTATTTAGAAATTTTGTCGTATCTATGATTCGGTCTTTTAAGGAAATGTACATTTCAAAATTTAGACATTTCGGACATGAGACGTTTTAGGTCGATGTCATTATGACATTTGTGTATCTTAGGAATGAGGCAGTTTAATTTTTAGGTATTATGAGCCCTTGGTAATTTGAAATTTGAATGGAATGAACCTAAAACCTTGAATGTTTGGTCACATTCGCCGCTATGATATCTCACGCAGACTTTACTTAGTCATAAAAACACAACCATCACAAATATCTATGCACTTAACTTGCAGGAATGCTGGAACTTTATAATGACCACAAACAGGTGCACAAATATTTCCGAAGGTTGCAAAAACCATGTGTTTTTTTAGATAGGCATGTGTTTACCGCGCAAGACAAATAAGTATTGGATTACTTAACTACGTCGATGACTATCGTTTCACATCTGGCGTAGCGTCTAATCGAGTTGAGATGAAAAAATAAATGATTCTAATGGTAGCATACAGGTCTCGCCATGTAAATAGAACTAACTTTCACTGGACAAAATTGTTACTTACACAACGGGTCGAGCAGCCGACCCGAGCCGTACCACCATGGCTACAAGAATTCAAGCGCTCGAATTACATGACAATGCCTGTACCGTGCAACTTTTGACAGATCAGTTTATCCACTAACGTCTGTTAATTTAGGCCTATTAAAATATAACCCTGTACGGTAGACCTAATACGCACTAGAATGTACATAACGTACAATGAGAACCAGACTCGTTATTCGTGAAATCTAATTCAGCCTGTATTAGTTGACGCGTTGCCACCAGCGGCGCTGCGAACGCCCATGTGCGTTCAAATGGCTGGCTAAAGGCGAAGCAAACGGATATATCGTTTGCCGGCTACGAAATAATTAATAGAATAGAATAGGCTTTGAATTATTTTTTAGAAGCATTGAATTATTTAAATCTCATTGGTCATGTTTTATACATTCAGAGCGCATGTAACTTAAAAAAAAGTAATCGGGGAACAAAACAAGACTGGGTCAGAGAAAAATGACACGTATTACGCAGATGGCAAAGACTTCGACAGAGCCTTCCGTTCATGCCCAACTATAAAGCGAGGAATACACAAGCCTGCAACTGCACATTTTAACTGTGTCTTAACTGATAATATCCTTTTTCAAAACTAGTAATGGCAAGTAACAATATAGTCATTTATATTGTCACGATACATGAAGAAAATCCCTACTAATATTATAAATGCGAAAGTAACTCTGTCCGTCTGTCTGTTACGCCAAAACCATTGAACCAATTTTAATGAAATTTGGCATTGAGATAGTTTATTCCGGAACATTGCACAGTTCCCGCGGGATAGCGCAACCGCTAGTTTAATATACACAATTGGAAGGCACTGGCCCAGCAGTGGGTGGGATGGTAATCATAATAATTGACAATGTGCAAGCTGCAAGCACATGCACTCCAGCTATTAAACTATGACAGTGAATTTGTGTTGAACTGACTCAAAAACAGCACAGTCGCCGGTGGAAGCGTTAAATTTAAACAATAAACGTATAAATACCTAAATTATGCTACACTGATTATTCGCTTAAAGTAATTCCTTGTAATTTCATAACCTTATCATGTTTTTTGTCAAGTCCGGTAACGCCTCCGCGTAATATGCCAAGTTGTCACACCAAAGTCACAAAAGAAAAGTACTACAATGTATCTATTTTGTCTAAACATTGGCGGCTATAACTTTCTCTTATTCGCATCTCGTTTGAGACGATTCACAAAAAAAGTTTTAGTCAATTATTGCACCATAAAAAATTATATTTAAAATTTAAAATTAATACTTCCTTGGCATGTTACAACCCATATAAGACATAGGTTATTGGCGACAATTAAAAAAACTTTTGCATGGAGAATTGTCACTCAAGATTAATTAAGGATTCCGAGTGCGACAGTTATTAATTATCGCCAATAATCAGAGGCAAGTCAAGTCTAGTTAGTTCAGGAGATGTATATTGTCAGCATCACATTAGTGTATCTCGCGCAGATTCCAAATAAATAATTTGATTGTTAAAATATACAAAAACAAACTTGATCAATTCTTAATAGATAAAAATAACTATTTACAAATGAAAAGAAACAAAATGGTCTACTATCGCCTTTTAAAATATTACACGTTCTCTATAAAAGAAAAGTATACCGGTTCCTTCTTTACATAATAAAAACATTTTTAAAAGTTAAAAAAAGTTGTATCGACGCGTAAACTACATTTTAGCCCAAAATTTGACTTTTCACACAAACACAAAGCAACTAATATGCAATCTGTCTTATAATTTATAAAACAAAAGCAAATTTCGGTACAAAATGTAATTCACAAATCGACACAGAAACAAATTGATTTTACACATCTGATTCGCGAGACACACTAGTATACGATCGTGGCTAGAACACAAGTATAGGCAGCACCGCGTCCTGCCGCTCCACATCCTCTATTTGACCTTCGCTGCCCGCGTCTTTCACCTCATCGTGTTTCATAGGACTCGGAGCAGCAGAATCGGGGCTCTCGGCCGTCGTGCCAGTGAAAGCCGTCACATTTGACTCGCGCTCGGCTCGAGGACTCTCTGCGCTCGGTGCCGCCGGTTTCACAGTCACTTTCGCCGTCACATCTCGCAACGGAGAAGCGGGCGCTACGCTAATCTTGGCCGTTATACTTTGAAGGTTAGAGGTAGCCTCCGGCGGGCCAGTCGGAGGCTCAGCTTCGGTGTCGGTTTGCGCGAGGGCGGGTGCCAGGTCGGCGGCGCCCGCGTGGAGACGCGCGCGGCCGGGGGGGGAGCGCGCGGCGCGCGGCGCCCGGCGCGCCGGCGGGCGGCCAGCGGGCGGTTGTCACGTGACCTGCACACACACACACACACACACGCGTGTTAAACAAAAACGAAGCTGTCAAACTTTGTATGAAGCTCGGTTTTACCCGACACAGCTGAGGGTCAGGTCGATAAATAGGTCTTTAAATCTGAATTCCATTGCAAAACTGAGATATTCATAATGATGAATTTAAGTGGATATAAAAACGTGTGTATAGGGAAAATAAAGAGTGGTGTTGTATGGTCGAAGCTTGGGGAAAGGTTGTAATAGTTGGTTTGCTTGGTTGAGTTGAACTTAAACCCAGTAGTTTTAAACCCACTAAAGTTTAATCCCGAAAATAACAAGTTATAAGTAAAATGCTCAGCTGTGACCGATCGCGAGCGGTGTTATTTGTCAACTAAGTAAGTATGCGTTAAATGTGAATATTTAGGTCACGTGTCAGCAAAATACTGTACGATGTAGTTAGTTCGTACAGGTGTTCTATATAGTTTATGAACGTATTATAAAACAGTTCGCTCAAGTCAAAAGAGGTCGTGTAGGAACTATAGCCCAAGCACCTGTCGTTCTGAGAGGCGACCTGTGCCCAGGAGTGGGACGCATATACATACGCTGGAGATGGTTACGATCTACGCCCCGTATAATAGATACAGCATATACGTGTGGTTACCTCCATGGGCAGCGTGTCTGCGGGCCGGCGGCGCACGGCCCCGTTGGGCGTGTCGGGCTCGGGCTCCGCGCCCGGCCCCGCCGCCGCGGGCCCCGCGCCGCCCGCGCCCGCGCGCGCAGAGCTCACCTCGCTGCGAAACACGATTAACCCTCAATCATCAATCCTTACTATCCTTACTAATATTATAGATGCGAAAGTAACTCTGACTGTCTGTCTGTTACCTTTTCACGCTTAAACTGCTGGGCCGATTTATTTGAAATTTGGTATACAGATAGTTTGAGTCCCGGGAAAGGACATACGATAGTTTTTATCCCGGAAAATTGCATAGTTCCCGCGGGATAGCACAGCCCAAACCATTGGACTTAGAGACTTGAAATTTTGCACATAGATACCTTATAGTATAAGGCTTATACAATGTAGGCATCCACTAAGGAAGGATTTTTGGAAATTCCCATGGGATAAGGAAAAAACGGGAATTATATATTCGATTCCGAGTGACGCTATCTCAGTAACTATAATAACTAGACTCTTCAAATTTGATACAAAAGTAGGTGATTACAAAACTAAGAAACTAATTTCAGAATTTTTGGAAATTCCCACGGGATAAGGAAAAAAACGGGATTTATCTACGCGGACGAAGTCGCGGGCATGAGCTAGTTCAAAATAAAAAAACCTAAAAAACGGTTAGCTGTCGCTCGAACGCCAAGCTTTGAGCGGCCAGTGCGGGTACTCACGCCCTGGGCAGCAGCCGCGCCTGGCGCGCCTTGAGCTGCGCGGCGGAGAAGGCGATGGTCTGCACGCTGCTGGCGGCGGGCAGCGCGAGCCGCGGCGCGCCCAGCGACACGTTCTCAGCTGTCGCTCGAACGCCAAGCTTTGAGCGGCCAGTGCGGGTACTCACGCCCTGGGCAGCAGCCGCGCCTGGCGCGCCTTGAGCTGCGCGGCGGAGAAGGCGATGGTCTGCACGCTGCTGGCGGCGGGCAGCGCGAGCCGCGGCGCGCCCAGCGACACGTTCTCAGCTGTCGCTCGAACGCCAAGCTTTGAGCGGCCAGTGCGGGTACTCACGCCCTGGGCAGCAGCCGCGCCTGGCGCGCCTTGAGCTGCGCGGCGGAGAAGGCGATGGTCTGCACGCTGCTGGCGGCGGGCAGCGCGAGCCGCGGCGCGCCCAGCGACACGTTCTCAGCTGTCGCTCGAACGCCAAGCTTTGAGCGGCCAGTGCGGGTACTCACGCCCTGGGCAGCAGCCGCGCCTGGCGCGCCTTGAGCTGCGCGGCGGAGAAGGCGATGGTCTGCACGCTGCTGGCGGCGGGCAGCGCGAGCCGCGGCGCGCCCAGCGACACGTTCTCAGCTGTCGCTCGAACGCCAAGCTTTGAGCGGCCAGTGCGGGTACTCACGCCCTGGGCAGCAGCCGCGCCTGGCGCGCCTTGAGCTGCGCGGCGGAGAAGGCGATGGTCTGCACGCTGCTGGCGGCGGGCAGCGCGAGCCGCGGCGCGCCCAGCGACACGTTCTCAGCTGTCGCTCGAACGCCAAGCTTTGAGCGGCCAGTGCGGGTACTCACGCCCTGGGCAGCAGCCGCGCCTGGCGCGCCTTGAGCTGCGCGGCGGAGAAGGCGATGGTCTGCACGCTGCTGGCGGCGGGCAGCGCGAGCCGCGGCGCGCCCAGCGACACGTTCTCAGCTGTCGCTCGAACGCCAAGCTTTGAGCGGCCAGTGCGGGTACTCACGCCCTGGGCAGCAGCCGCGCCTGGCGCGCCTTGAGCTGCGCGGCGGAGAAGGCGATGGTCTGCACGCTGCTGGCGGCGGGCAGCGCGAGCCGCGGCGCGCCCAGCGACACGTTCTCAGCTGTCGCTCGAACGCCAAGCTTTGAGCGGCCAGTGCGGGTACTCACGCCCTGGGCAGCAGCCGCGCCTGGCGCGCCTTGAGCTGCGCGGCGGAGAAGGCGATGGTCTGCACGCTGCTGGCGGCGGGCAGCGCGAGCCGCGGCGCGCCCAGCGACACGTTCTCAGCTGTCGCTCGAACGCCAAGCTTTGAGCGGCCAGTGCGGGTACTCACGCCCTGGGCAGCAGCCGCGCCTGGCGCGCCTTGAGCTGCGCGGCGGAGAAGGCGATGGTCTGCACGCTGCTGGCGGCGGGCAGCGCGAGCCGCGGCGCGCCCAGCGACACGTTCTCAGCTGTCGCTCGAACGCCAAGCTTTGAGCGGCCAGTGCGGGTACTCACGCCCTGGGCAGCAGCCGCGCCTGGCGCGCCTTGAGCTGCGCGGCGGAGAAGGCGATGGTCTGCACGCTGCTGGCGGCGGGCAGCGCGAGCCGCGGCGCGCCCAGCGACACGTTCTCAGCTGTCGCTCGAACGCCAAGCTTTGAGCGGCCAGTGCGGGTACTCACGCCCTGGGCAGCAGCCGCGCCTGGCGCGCCTTGAGCTGCGCGGCGGAGAAGGCGATGGTCTGCACGCTGCTGGCGGCGGGCAGCGCGAGCCGCGGCGCGCCCAGCGACACGTTCTCAGCTGTCGCTCGAACGCCAAGCTTTGAGCGGCCAGTGCGGGTACTCACGCCCTGGGCAGCAGCCGCGCCTGGCGCGCCTTGAGCTGCGCGGCGGAGAAGGCGATGGTCTGCACGCTGCTGGCGGCGGGCAGCGCGAGCCGCGGCGCGCCTAGCGACACGTTCTCAGCTGTCGCTCGAACGCCAAGCTTTGAGCGGCCAGTGCGGGTACTCACGCCCTGGGCAGCAGCCGCGCCTGGCGCGCCTTGAGCTGCGCGGCGGAGAAGGCGATGGTCTGCACGCTGCTGGCGGCGGGCAGCGCGAGCCGCGGCGCGCCCAGCGACACGTTCTCAGCTGTCGCTCGAACGCCAAGCTTTGAGCGGCCAGTGCGGGTACTCACGCCCTGGGCAGCAGCCGCGCCTGGCGCGCCTTGAGCTGCGCGGCGGAGAAGGCGATGGTCTGCACGCTGCTGGCGGCGGGCAGCGCGAGCCGCGGCGCGCCCAGCGACACGTTCTCAGCTGTCGCTCGAACGCCAAGCTTTGAGCGGCCAGTGCGGGTACTCACGCCCTGGGCAGCAGCCGCGCCTGGCGCGCCTTGAGCTGCGCGGCGGAGAAGGCGATGGTCTGCACGCTGCTGGCGGCGGGCAGCGCGAGCCGCGGCGCGCCCAGCGACACGTTCTCAGCTGTCGCTCGAACGCCAAGCTTTGAGCGGCCAGTGCGGGTACTCACGCCCTGGGCAGCAGCCGCGCCTGGCGCGCCTTGAGCTGCGCGGCGGAGAAGGCGATGGTCTGCACGCTGCTGGCGGCGGGCAGCGCGAGCCGCGGCGCGCCCAGCGACACGTTCTCAGCTGTCGCTCGAACGCCAAGCTTTGAGCGGCCAGTGCGGGTACTCACGCCCTGGGCAGCAGCCGCGCCTGGCGCGCCTTGAGCTGCGCGGCGGAGAAGGCGATGGTCTGCACGCTGCTGGCGGCGGGCAGCGCGAGCCGCGGCGCGCCCAGCGACACGTTCTCAGC
Organism: Pandemis corylana; assembly: GCA_949127965.1. Classification (NCBI taxonomy): domain Eukaryota; kingdom Metazoa; phylum Arthropoda; class Insecta; order Lepidoptera; family Tortricidae; genus Pandemis; species Pandemis corylana. Next base: position 5,798,502 of record OX421877.1, read on the forward strand.
TGTCGCTCGAACGCCAAGCTTTGAGCGGCCAGTGCGGGTACTCACGCCCTGGGCAGCAGCCGCGCCTGGCGCGCCTTGAGCTGCGCGGCGGAGAAGGCGATGGTCTGCACGCTGCTGGCGGCGGGCAGCGCGAGCCGCGGCGCGCCTAGCGACACGTTCTCAGCTGTCGCTCGAACGCCAAGCTTTGAGCGGCCAGTGCGGGTACTCACGCCCTGGGCAGCAGCCGCGCCTGGCGCGCCTTGAGCTGCGCGGCGGAGAAGGCGATGGTCTGCACGCTGCTGGCGGCGGGCAGCGCGAGCCGCGGCGCGCCCAGCGACACGTTCTCAGCTGTCGCTCGAACGCCAAGCTTTGAGCGGCCAGTGCGGGTACTCACGCCCTGGGCAGCAGCCGCGCCTGGCGCGCCTTGAGCTGCGCGGCGGAGAAGGCGATGGTCTGCACGCTGCTGGCGGCGGGCAGCGCGAGCCGCGGCGCGCCCAGCGACACGTTCTCAGCTGTCGCTCGAACGCCAAGCTTTGAGCGGCCAGTGCGGGTACTCACGCCCTGGGCAGCAGCCGCGCCTGGCGCGCCTTGAGCTGCGCGGCGGAGAAGGCGATGGTCTGCACGCTGCTGGCGGCGGGCAGCGCGAGCCGCGGCGCGCCCAGCGACACGTTCTCAGCTGTCGCTCGAACGCCAAGCTTTGAGCGGCCAGTGCGGGTACTCACGCCCTGGGCAGCAGCCGCGCCTGGCGCGCCTTGAGCTGCGCGGCGGAGAAGGCGATGGTCTGCACGCTGCTGGCGGCGGGCAGCGCGAGCCGCGGCGCGCCCAGCGACACGTTCTCAGCTGTCGCTCGAACGCCAAGCTTTGAGCGGCCAGTGCGGGTACTCACGCCCTGGGCAGCAGCCGCGCCTGGCGCGCCTTGAGCTGCGCGGCGGAGAAGGCGATGGTCTGCACGCTGCTGGCGGCGGGCAGCGCGAGCCGCGGCGCGCCCAGCGACACGTTCTCAGCTGTCGCTCGAACGCCAAGCTTTGAGCGGCCAGTGCGGGTACTCACGCCCTGGGCAGCAGCCGCGCCTGGCGCGCCTTGAGCTGCGCGGCGGAGAAGGCGATGGTCTGCACGCTGCTGGCGGCGGGCAGCGCGAGCCGCGGCGCGCCCAGCGACACGTTCTCAGCTGTCGCTCGAACGCCAAGCTTTGAGCGGCCAGTGCGGGTACTCACGCCCTGGGCAGCAGCCGCGCCTGGCGCGCCTTGAGCTGCGCGGCGGAGAAGGCGATGGTCTGCACGCTGCTGGCGGCGGGCAGCGCGAGCCGCGGCGCGCCCAGCGACACGTTCTCAGCTGTCGCTCGAACGCCAAGCTTTGAGCGGCCAGTGCGGGTACTCACGCCCTGGGCAGCAGCCGCGCCTGGCGCGCCTTGAGCTGCGCGGCGGAGAAGGCGATGGTCTGCACGCTGCTGGCGGCGGGCAGCGCGAGCCGCGGCGCGCCCAGCGACACGTTCTCAGCTGTCGCTCGAACGCCAAGCTTTGAGCGGCCAGTGCGGGTACTCACGCCCTGGGCAGCAGCCGCGCCTGGCGCGCCTTGAGCTGCGCGGCGGAGAAGGCGATGGTCTGCACGCTGCTGGCGGCGGGCAGCGCGAGCCGCGGCGCGCCCAGCGACACGTTCTCAGCTGTCGCTCGAACGCCAAGCTTTGAGCGGCCAGTGCGGGTACTCACGCCCTGGGCAGCAGCCGCGCCTGGCGCGCCTTGAGCTGCGCGGCGGAGAAGGCGATGGTCTGCACGCTGCTGGCGGCGGGCAGCGCGAGCCGCGGCGCGCCCAGCGACACGTTCTCAGCTGTCGCTCGAACGCCAAGCTTTGAGCGGCCAGTGCGGGTACTCACGCCCTGGGCAGCAGCCGCGCCTGGCGCGCCTTGAGCTGCGCGGCGGAGAAGGCGATGGTCTGCACGCTGCTGGCGGCGGGCAGCGCGAGCCGCGGCGCGCCCAGCGACACGTTCTCAGCTGTCGCTCGAACGCCAAGCTTTGAGCGGCCAGTGCGGGTACTCACGCCCTGGGCAGCAGCCGCGCCTGGCGCGCCTTGAGCTGCGCGGCGGAGAAGGCGATGGTCTGCACGCTGCTGGCGGCGGGCAGCGCGAGCCGCGGCGCGCCCAGCGACACGTTCTCAGCTGTCGCTCGAACGCCAAGCTTTGAGCGGCCAGTGCGGGTACTCACGCCCTGGGCAGCAGCCGCGCCTGGCGCGCCTTGAGCTGCGCGGCGGAGAAGGCGATGGTCTGCACGCTGCTGGCGGCGGGCAGCGCGAGCCGCGGCGCGCCCAGCGACACGTTCTCAGCTGTCGCTCGAACGCCAAGCTTTGAGCGGCCAGTGCGGGTACTCACGCCCTGGGCAGCAGCCGCGCCTGGCGCGCCTTGAGCTGCGCGGCGGAGAAGGCGATGGTCTGCACGCTGCTGGCGGCGGGCAGCGCGAGCCGCGGCGCGCCCAGCGACACGTTCTCAGCTGTCGCTCGAACGCCAAGCTTTGAGCGGCCAGTGCGGGTACTCACGCCCTGGGCAGCAGCCGCGCCTGGCGCGCCTTGAGCTGCGCGGCGGAGAAGGCGATGGTCTGCACGCTGCTGGCGGCGGGCAGCGCGAGCCGCGGCGCGCCCAGCGACACGTTCTCAGCTGTCGCTCGAACGCCAAGCTTTGAGCGGCCAGTGCGGGTACTCACGCCCTGGGCAGCAGCCGCGCCTGGCGCGCCTTGAGCTGCGCGGCGGAGAAGGCGATGGTCTGCACGCTGCTGGCGGCGGGCAGCGCGAGCCGCGGCGCGCCCAGCGACACGTTCTCAGCTGTCGCTCGAACGCCAAGCTTTGAGCGGCCAGTGCGGGTACTCACGCCCTGGGCAGCAGCCGCGCCTGGCGCGCCTTGAGCTGCGCGGCGGAGAAGGCGATGGTCTGCACGCTGCTGGCGGCGGGCAGCGCGAGCCGCGGCGCGCCCAGCGACACGTTCTCAGCTGTCGCTCGAACGCCAAGCTTTGAGCGGCCAGTGCGGGTACTCACGCCCTGGGCAGCAGCCGCGCCTGGCGCGCCTTGAGCTGCGCGGCGGAGAAGGCGATGGTCTGCACGCTGCTGGCGGCGGGCAGCGCGAGCCGCGGCGCGCCCAGCGACACGTTCTCAGCTGTCGCTCGAACGCCAAGCTTTGAGCGGCCAGTGCGGGTACTCACGCCCTGGGCAGCAGCCGCGCCTGGCGCGCCTTGAGCTGCGCGGCGGAGAAGGCGATGGTCTGCACGCTGCTGGCGGCGGGCAGCGCGAGCCGCGGCGCGCCCAGCGACACGTTCTCAGCTGTCGCTCGAACGCCAAGCTTTGAGCGGCCAGTGCGGGTACTCACGCCCTGGGCAGCAGCCGCGCCTGGCGCGCCTTGAGCTGCGCGGCGGAGAAGGCGATGGTCTGCACGCTGCTGGCGGCGGGCAGCGCGAGCCGCGGCGCGCCCAGCGACACGTTCTCAGCTGTCGCTCGAACGCCAAGCTTTGAGCGGCCAGTGCGGGTACTCACGCCCTGGGCAGCAGCCGCGCCTGGCGCGCCTTGAGCTGCGCGGCGGAGAAGGCGATGGTCTGCACGCTGCTGGCGGCGGGCAGCGCGAGCCGCGGCGCGCCCAGCGACACGTTCTCAGCTGTCGCTCGAACGCCAAGCTTTGAGCGGCCAGTGCGGGTACTCACGCCCTGGGCAGCAGCCGCGCCTGGCGCGCCTTGAGCTGCGCGGCGGAGAAGGCGATGGTCTGCACGCTGCTGGCGGCGGGCAGCGCGAGCCGCGGCGCGCCCAGCGACACGTTCTCAGCTGTCGCTCGAACGCCAAGCTTTGAGCGGCCAGTGCGGGTACTCACGCCCTGGGCAGCAGCCGCGCCTGGCGCGCCTTGAGCTGCGCGGCGGAGAAGGCGATGGTCTGCACGCTGCTGGCGGCGGGCAGCGCGAGCCGCGGCGCGCCCAGCGACACGTTCTCAGCTGTCGCTCGAACGCCAAGCTTTGAGCGGCCAGTGCGGGTACTCACGCCCTGGGCAGCAGCCGCGCCTGGCGCGCCTTGAGCTGCGCGGCGGAGAAGGCGATGGTCTGCACGCTGCTGGCGGCGGGCAGCGCGAGCCGCGGCGCGCCCAGCGACACGTTCTCAGCTGTCGCTCGAACGCCAAGCTTTGAGCGGCCAGTGCGGGTACTCACGCCCTGGGCAGCAGCCGCGCCTGGCGCGCCTTGAGCTGCGCGGCGGAGAAGGCGATGGTCTGCACGCTGCTGGCGGCGGGCAGCGCGAGCCGCGGCGCGCCCAGCGACACGTTCTCAGCTGTCGCTCGAACGCCAAGCTTTGAGCGGCCAGTGCGGGTACTCACGCCCTGGGCAGCAGCCGCGCCTGGCGCGCCTTGAGCTGCGCGGCGGAGAAGGCGATGGTCTGCACGCTGCTGGCGGCGGGCAGCGCGAGCCGCGGCGCGCCCAGCGACACGTTCTCAGCTGTCGCTCGAACGCCAAGCTTTGAGCGGCCAGTGCGGGTACTCACGCCCTGGGCAGCAGCCGCGCCTGGCGCGCCTTGAGCTGCGCGGCGGAGAAGGCGATGGTCTGCACGCTGCTGGCGGCGGGCAGCGCGAGCCGCGGCGCGCCCAGCGACACGTTCTCAGCTGTCGCTCGAACGCCAAGCTTTGAGCGGCCAGTGCGGGTACTCACGCCCTGGGCAGCAGCCGCGCCTGGCGCGCCTTGAGCTGCGCGGCGGAGAAGGCGATGGTCTGCACGCTGCTGGCGGCGGGCAGCGCGAGCCGCGGCGCGCCCAGCGACACGTTCTCAGCTGTCGCTCGAACGCCAAGCTTTGAGCGGCCAGTGCGGGTACTCACGCCCTGGGCAGCAGCCGCGCCTGGCGCGCCTTGAGCTGCGCGGCGGAGAAGGCGATGGTCTGCACGCTGCTGGCGGCGGGCAGCGCGAGCCGCGGCGCGCCCAGCGACACGTTCTCAGCTGTCGCTCGAACGCCAAGCTTTGAGCGGCCAGTGCGGGTACTCACGCCCTGGGCAGCAGCCGCGCCTGGCGCGCCTTGAGCTGCGCGGCGGAGAAGGCGATGGTCTGCACGCTGCTGGCGGCGGGCAGCGCGAGCCGCGGCGCGCCCAGCGACACGTTCTCAGCTGTCGCTCGAACGCCAAGCTTTGAGCGGCCAGTGCGGGTACTCACGCCCTGGGCAGCAGCCGCGCCTGGCGCGCCTTGAGCTGCGCGGCGGAGAAGGCGATGGTCTGCACGCTGCTGGCGGCGGGCAGCGCGAGCCGCGGCGCGCCCAGCGACACGTTCTCAGCTGTCGCTCGAACGCCAAGCTTTGAGCGGCCAGTGCGGGTACTCACGCCCTGGGCAGCAGCCGCGCCTGGCGCGCCTTGAGCTGCGCGGCGGAGAAGGCGATGGTCTGCACGCTGCTGGCGGCGGGCAGCGCGAGCCGCGGCGCGCCCAGCGACACGTTCTCAGCTGTCGCTCGAACGCCAAGCTTTGAGCGGCCAGTGCGGGTACTCACGCCCTGGGCAGCAGCCGCGCCTGGCGCGCCTTGAGCTGCGCGGCGGAGAAGGCGATGGTCTGCACGCTGCTGGCGGCGGGCAGCGCGAGCCGCGGCGCGCCCAGCGACACGTTCTCAGCTGTCGCTCGAACGCCAAGCTTTGAGCGGCCAGTGCGGGTACTCACGCCCTGGGCAGCAGCCGCGCCTGGCGCGCCTTGAGCTGCGCGGCGGAGAAGGCGATGGTCTGCACGCTGCTGGCGGCGGGCAGCGCGAGCCGCGGCGCGCCCAGCGACACGTTCTCAGCTGTCGCTCGAACGCCAAGCTTTGAGCGGCCAGTGCGGGTACTCACGCCCTGGGCAGCAGCCGCGCCTGGCGCGCCTTGAGCTGCGCGGCGGAGAAGGCGATGGTCTGCACGCTGCTGGCGGCGGGCAGCGCGAGCCGCGGCGCGCCCAGCGACACGTTCTCAGCTGTCGCTCGAACGCCAAGCTTTGAGCGGCCAGTGCGGGTACTCACGCCCTGGGCAGCAGCCGCGCCTGGCGCGCCTTGAGCTGCGCGGCGGAGAAGGCGATGGTCTGCACGCTGCTGGCGGCGGGCAGCGCGAGCCGCGGCGCGCCCAGCGACACGTTCTCAGCTGTCGCTCGAACGCCAAGCTTTGAGCGGCCAGTGCGGGTACTCACGCCCTGGGCAGCAGCCGCGCCTGGCGCGCCTTGAGCTGCGCGGCGGAGAAGGCGATGGTCTGCACGCTGCTGGCGGCGGGCAGCGCGAGCCGCGGCGCGCCCAGCGACACGTTCTCAGCTGTCGCTCGAACGCCAAGCTTTGAGCGGCCAGTGCGGGTACTCACGCCCTGGGCAGCAGCCGCGCCTGGCGCGCCTTGAGCTGCGCGGCGGAGAAGGCGATGGTCTGCACGCTGCTGGCGGCGGGCAGCGCGAGCCGCGGCGCGCCCAGCGACACGTTCTCAGCTGTCGCTCGAACGCCAAGCTTTGAGCGGCCAGTGCGGGTACTCACGCCCTGGGCAGCAGCCGCGCCTGGCGCGCCTTGAGCTGCGCGGCGGAGAAGGCGATGGTCTGCACGCTGCTGGCGGCGGGCAGCGCGAGCCGCGGCGCGCCCAGCGACACGTTCTCAGCTGTCGCTCGAACGCCAAGCTTTGAGCGGCCAGTGCGGGTACTCACGCCCTGGGCAGCAGCCGCGCCTGGCGCGCCTTGAGCTGCGCGGCGGAGAAGGCGATGGTCTGCACGCTGCTGGCGGCGGGCAGCGCGAGCCGCGGCGCGCCCAGCGACACGTTCTCAGCTGTCGCTCGAACGCCAAGCTTTGAGCGGCCAGTGCGGGTACTCACGCCCTGGGCAGCAGCCGCGCCTGGCGCGCCTTGAGCTGCGCGGCGGAGAAGGCGATGGTCTGCACGCTGCTGGCGGCGGGCAGCGCGAGCCGCGGCGCGCCCAGCGACACGTTCTCAGCTGTCGCTCGAACGCCAAGCTTTGAGCGGCCAGTGCGGGTACTCACGCCCTGGGCAGCAGCCGCGCCTGGCGCGCCTTGAGCTGCGCGGCGGAGAAGGCGATGGTCTGCACGCTGCTGGCGGCGGGCAGCGCGAGCCGCGGCGCGCCCAGCGACACGTTCTCAGCTGTCGCTCGAACGCCAAGCTTTGAGCGGCCAGTGCGGGTACTCACGCCCTGGGCAGCAGCCGCGCCTGGCGCGCCTTGAGCTGCGCGGCGGAGAAGGCGATGGTCTGCACGCTGCTGGCGGCGGGCAGCGCGAGCCGCGGCGCGCCCAGCGACACGTTCTCAGCTGTCGCTCGAACGCCAAGCTTTGAGCGGCCAGTGCGGGTACTCACGCCCTGGGCAGCAGCCGCGCCTGGCGCGCCTTGAGCTGCGCGGCGGAGAAGGCGATGGTCTGCACGCTGCTGGCGGCGGGCAGCGCGAGCCGCGGCGCGCCCAGCGACACGTTCTCAGCTGTCGCTCGAACGCCAAGCTTTGAGCGGCCAGTGCGGGTACTCACGCCCTGGGCAGCAGCCGCGCCTGGCGCGCCTTGAGCTGCGCGGCGGAGAAGGCGATGGTCTGCACGCTGCTGGCGGCGGGCAGCGCGAGCCGCGGCGCGCCCAGCGACACGTTCTCAGCTGTCGCTCGAACGCCAAGCTTTGAGCGGCCAGTGCGGGTACTCACGCCCTGGGCAGCAGCCGCGCCTGGCGCGCCTTGAGCTGCGCGGCGGAGAAGGCGATGGTCTGCACGCTGCTGGCGGCGGGCAGCGCGAGCCGCGGCGCGCCCAGCGACACGTTCTCAGCTGTCGCTCGAACGCCAAGCTTTGAGCGGCCAGTGCGGGTACTCACGCCCTGGGCAGCAGCCGCGCCTGGCGCGCCTTGAGCTGCGCGGCGGAGAAGGCGATGGTCTGCACGCTGCTGGCGGCGGGCAGCGCGAGCCGCGGCGCGCCCAGCGACACGTTCTCAGCTGTCGCTCGAACGCCAAGCTTTGAGCGGCCAGTGCGGGTACTCACGCCCTGGGCAGCAGCCGCGCCTGGCGCGCCTTGAGCTGCGCGGCGGAGAAGGCGATGGTCTGCACGCTGCTGGCGGCGGGCAGCGCGAGCCGCGGCGCGCCCAGCGACACGTTCTCAGCTGTCGCTCGAACGCCAAGCTTTGAGCGGCCAGTGCGGGTACTCACGCCCTGGGCAGCAGCCGCGCCTGGCGCGCCTTGAGCTGCGCGGCGGAGAAGGCGATGGTCTGCACGCTGCTGGCGGCGGGCAGCGCGAGCCGCGGCGCGCCCAGCGACACGTTCTCAGCTGTCGCTCGAACGCCAAGCTTTGAGCGGCCAGTGCGGGTACTCACGCCCTGGGCAGCAGCCGCGCCTGGCGCGCCTTGAGCTGCGCGGCGGAGAAGGCGATGGTCTGCACGCTGCTGGCGGCGGGCAGCGCGAGCCGCGGCGCGCCCAGCGACACGTTCTCAGCTGTCGCTCGAACGCCAAGCTTTGAGCGGCCAGTGCGGGTACTCACGCCCTGGGCAGCAGCCGCGCCTGGCGCGCCTTGAGCTGCGCGGCGGAGAAGGCGATGGTCTGCACGCTGCTGGCGGCGGGCAGCGCGAGCCGCGGCGCGCCCAGCGACACGTTCTCAGCTGTCGCTCGAACGCCAAGCTTTGAGCGGCCAGTGCGGGTACTCACGCCCTGGGCAGCAGCCGCGCCTGGCGCGCCTTGAGCTGCGCGGCGGAGAAGGCGATGGTCTGCACGCTGCTGGCGGCGGGCAGCGCGAGCCGCGGCGCGCCCAGCGACACGTTCTCAGCTGTCGCTCGAACGCCAAGCTTTGAGCGGCCAGTGCGGGTACTCACGCCCTGGGCAGCAGCCGCGCCTGGCGCGCCTTGAGCTGCGCGGCGGAGAAGGCGATGGTCTGCACGCTGCTGGCGGCGGGCAGCGCGAGCCGCGGCGCGCCCAGCGACACGTTCTCAGCTGTCGCTCGAACGCCAAGCTTTGAGCGGCCAGTGCGGGTACTCACGCCCTGGGCAGCAGCCGCGCCTGGCGCGCCTTGAGCTGCGCGGCGGAGAAGGCGATGGTCTGCACGCTGCTGGCGGCGGGCAGCGCGAGCCGCGGCGCGCCCAGCGACACGTTCTCAGCTGTCGCTCGAACGCCAAGCTTTGAGCGGCCAGTGCGGGTACTCACGCCCTGGGCAGCAGCCGCGCCTGGCGCGCCTTGAGCTGCGCGGCGGAGAAGGCGATGGTCTGCACGCTGCTGGCGGCGGGCAGCGCGAGCCGCGGCGCGCCCAGCGACACGTTCTCAGCTGTCGCTCGAACGCCAAGCTTTGAGCGGCCAGTGCGGGTACTCACGCCCTGGGCAGCAGCCGCGCCTGGCGCGCCTTGAGCTGCGCGGCGGAGAAGGCGATGGTCTGCACGCTGCTGGCGGCGGGCAGCGCGAGCCGCGGCGCGCCCAGCGACACGTTCTCAGCTGTCGCTCGAACGCCAAGCTTTGAGCGGCCAGTGCGGGTACTCACGCCCTGGGCAGCAGCCGCGCCTGGCGCGCCTTGAGCTGCGCGGCGGAGAAGGCGATGGTCTGCACGCTGCTGGCGGCGGGCAGCGCGAGCCGCGGCGCGCCCAGCGACACGTTCTCAGCTGTCGCTCGAACGCCAAGCTTTGAGCGGCCAGTGCGGGTACTCACGCCCTGGGCAGCAGCCGCGCCTGGCGCGCCTTGAGCTGCGCGGCGGAGAAGGCGATGGTCTGCACGCTGCTGGCGGCGGGCAGCGCGAGCCGCGGCGCGCCCAGCGACACGTTCTCAGCTGTCGCTCGAACGCCAAGCTTTGAGCGGCCAGTGCGGGTACTCACGCCCTGGGCAGCAGCCGCGCCTGGCGCGCCTTGAGCTGCGCGGCGGAGAAGGCGATGGTCTGCACGCTGCTGGCGGCGGGCAGCGCGAGCCGCGGCGCGCCCAGCGACACGTTCTTCTGCAGCAGGTTGGCCACCACGGAGCTCGGGATGGAAGCCGTCTTCGTCGGAGCGGCTGTGAAAACAACCTTCAAAATTAGGATTTCGGTTCTATGTGAAGCGATTAAAAAAATACATCTTTAGCTTAACATCATTAGATACAGCTGATACCGCCTGTACGGTTTGTACTACCTTTTAAATGATAGTTCTGATGCTAAGATAATTACTTTATTTATACGTAATCAATGAGTACACATAAAGGCTGATATTAGTGAACTGCCGTGTGTTGACCTACATTATAGGTAACTCGGCGTAAATTGATGATTATACGGAATGTACGGTGCTGTTCCGTACACCGCCTGTACTCGCTCGTAGACTAGCACCTCGAGCTGACTGACCTATGGAGATGGTGGGCGGCGCCGGGCGGCGGTGCTTGAGCTGTATCTGGTGGCGCACGAGGTGCGGCTGCGCGCCGCGCACCGGCAGCGTGGCGCGCACCAGCTGGCGCCGGTCCAGCGACAGCGACACGCGCTGCGCCGCGCCCGCGCCCACGCCCACGCCCACGCCCACGCCCACACCCACACCCACGCCTCCTGCTGGATATCATTGAACGTTACTACATTACTTCAAAAAAACGTATGTCAGAAAGTAGGCAATTCCTAACTCGTGCCGATTTAAAGCACTCGCTCGGTTCCCGTTTTAGTTTAGGATCTGCGGCACTCGTTGAGAATTCCGCACTTGTAAATAACTATTTCATTATGAGGTACAGAACGAAGTCATCTATTATAGAGCACTAGTAGTCCGGTGGTTCACTTATTCGGCGGCAGATGGCACGACCGGACGTTTTTCAAATCGCTAAAGACCTCACAGCAAACAACATATTTAAAAAAAAACACTAATCAAATGAAACTTTTTAAGGCATTTAAATACATACATTGACCAAAACACAAACATCGCGAAGCATTTTCACGAATTAAATGAGAATGTAAACGCTACACGGTCAGTCGATGCGAGCTACGGGCGCCGCCATATTGGCCTCGACTGCTCTGCCGAGCGCCTGTCACTTTATCCCCGCTCCGCGGCCGGCTGTAAGGCGACGCCCACAGGCATCCTCTCAGAACGCTGGCGGACAGTATTAACCTTTGGGCGCGCCGTCGATGGTGGCGACGAGCTGGCGCTTCTTGGCGTCCTGCAGGTCGAGGCGCGCGTGCGGCGCGGCGGCGGGCTTGGCGGGCGCGGCGCCGCGCACCACGTTGACCAGGTGCGCGCCCTTGCCCAGCTGCCCGCCCTGTACGACAAACGAGCTATTTAAACAAAACACCTAAATGCGAGTCCGAATCGCGCATCGAGTTTTACGTACTAATTGGCATTGTTCATTTTTTTTTAAGTATGTGCTTTTAACACTTTTATTTGATAAAATGGACTATTTCAAGCAACTAATTTGAATATTATGCTTTTACGTAGCTTTGTTAATTAATAATAAATATTTATCGCTGTTTGATAATTCGTGAATTTAGACAGAATCCCAATCGCCTTCGTTCGGCTGGCTATAAAAAAAAACGGCTTTGTCCATGGTTTTGTAGATTTGACAGTGACACGTGACAGTTGCCGTAGCCACTTTTTTTTCATTTTTGTGGCAAACATTCGATGCTGGATTCTGTCTAAAAACCCGGTCGTTCGGTCAAACAAAGGTTCAAAGTACTTTTACAAAAATATCTGCAATCATAAAGTATTTTTGAAATCGGACAAGATAAATCGGATAATTGATGGTTTTCCTCGAAATGGTTTTCGAATTGGAGCATACTAGAAAAAATGGACAATGCCAATTCGGAAATTTCAGTGTTAGAAGAGCTCCTAAGAAAAATGTAGGCGGTGTGAAATCATTTTTAACCCATGACGCAAAAAGAAGGGTGTTAGAAGTTTGACGTTGAAGTCTGTGTGTGTGTGCGTGTGTGTGTCAGTCTGGGTGCCCGAAACCGACGAGCATGTACAGTCGACGAGGGCATAAATATCGATACAGCCGTTATGTCAAATGTATGTGTCACAAGCCTTACTTAGCATAGAGGTGTTTTTGACGTCTTGATAACGTATGAACATATACGTACAAGGGGGTTAGGTTCGTAAGGACTAGATTACATAACGACTCTATAAGCAAAACGTCTTAGTTACATAAGGTCTTGGTAGCTAAATGTCTAATTGTACAAACGTCTTAATAGTAGAATGCCCGGGTTTAAGGTTGGACTTAGTTCTATTACGTCTTGTTTGTATAACGCCCTAATATCAAAATGTTGTAATAGCAAAACGACTAGGTAGGCATATCGTCAAACATTAATAACGTCTAAATGGCATAACGACTAGATGGTTGAATGACAAGAAAAGTAGTTTGTGAAGGAACTCTTTGATAACTAGTCGTCCCTACAGAGATTAAATTCATCTAATATTACCTAGCCGGTATGCAATCATGACGTTTTGCTACCAAGACCATATGCTATCCAGACACTTTTCCTTATGCGTCGTTTTACAATCAAGACTTATTAATAACTTGGACGTAAACTCTATTAGTCATTTTGCAACTTCGGGCATTATGCTATAGTTGTCGATCGAACAACTAAGACATTCTACTCACTAGGGCATTCTGCAAAATAGACATTGTGCTTACCAAGACCGTATACAACTAAGACGTTTTGCTTATAAAGTCGTTATGTAATCTAGTCCTTACGAACCTAACCCGTACAGGGGGATCCTTGACTGTAGGAAGAGATTTATGAATGTGGATGAAGCATAAGAGGTATGTTAGGATCGTAGCAAGTGGAACAGAGCAGTCTCTGCCGACCCTTGTGGGAAAGAGGCGTGACGGTATATACGTTACGTCTGTACGTACCTTGATCTCAAACAGTTGCGCCACAGAGCCGCCGCCCGCTTTGAGTATCCCAGTCGGCTGGCCGGACTTCGCCTCCAGCGTCGCGAGGGACACCACCGCCGGGAGTTGAGTGATGCCTGTCCGAACATCAATTCAATGTCAGTCATCGTCTCCAAGTCTACATTCAGTGCAGGACTAACAGAGAAAATTGTGAGTTTCTGAATGTTCTTCGGCTAATGTTACACCATTTCGAATTTAAACTTATTTAGCAGTTATTTTTGCTGACTGTATGTATACATGTATAATACAATTGACAAATATTGAGATACATGCACAAAGGCGAACGTATCCTTTAAAGGGATCTCTTCCAGACTGTACTTGCATTGTCATCCGTTCTACATATGTGTACCAAGTTTTAAATCAATCGGGCCAGTCAATCGGAATAATCGTCGAAAGAGTTCCCTCCTGTGGCTCAACCAGATCACCAGAATTTTACTATTATATTGTTATAAATATATTATTTCATCAGACTCACACAAGTATGCAAAATCAGTCGAAGACATCTGCTCCAGAACAGAACATAATATTAGGTTCGGAAGTTAAGGGGCTACCCTACGCCAATGACCTCGAGCGTTTCGGCTCCACAACCCCCCGCACCCTTGCTTATGTACACGTTGACAAGCTACGACATCCTACTGTCACAAGAAACATATTTGAATTATATAGGCAAGGAGCTGGCAGCCCAAATACAACGTAAATACTTTTATGTTCCGGGACAAAATTCCGTCCGATTTGCAATTAAACATTTTAAATTTTTATTAGGTTTAAAATTAGTGCGAACCACTCATAAAATGGAAGGGAAATTGAAAATCCGTATTTTTGCGAAAACTTTTTATTTAATCGGTCCCCTTAGATTTGGTACATACATACACACACATAAATCACGTCTTTGTCCCTTACGGCCCGTAAGAGGTAGACAGAGCCTGTAACAAAACCTTAAGGCCACGTTTAGCATGATTAAGGGCGTATAGGTGGAAAGGACAAGTATGTTTTTTTGATAGATTTGGTACAATACTTATAATAAAATTCTTCGAATAATTCCCATCTTTTTACATACGTAATATATTTAAATAGTCTGTCCAAGATTTTTTAGCCAACCCATTTTTATTATATTTTTCAACACACTTGCTCGTAAATTGAGTCTTATTGCACCGCATTTAAGCTCATAATTCAGCTTATTACGCACAAGTGTTATTGTAATATATAATAGTATTTTTTTTAATCTCAGCAAAAAGTTCAGTTATGTATTGGAACAAGGAATATTTTCGTGAATATTAAACTATGTATTTTAGGTAAAAGACGATAAAATAATCATTTAATTTCGACAAATTATTCATTTTTATCTAAAAGTGACCATAATTTGCATATTTCAAGCATTGATTAATTATTTTATTTTTTTATTATAATTTTTATATTAGGCTGTTTAGCAGCCTGTTGTCAGTGTCTTCGTCACGCGCGTGCTAAGTGCACAGCGCGCATGCGCGAGTGCTGCGTGCGGGTTGACGCGGAGAAATAATATCTGCCGCCATTTTTCACTGATATTGTTGATTCAGACATTGTTATTTTATTACTTTAAAAATTACGAGTTCAACCTATCTATTTCAAGTCTACCTATTTTTAAAAACCAACTCAAACCTCACTATTTATCACTAATTTAATCCACTCCCTGTCTTTAGTACCTCATATATTCTCTTTGCTTCTGATGAAGTCCTTTTCTGTTGTATGGCCTTCTTATTTTTCATTGCTTCTCACATTTATTTTATCCTAAGTATTATGTTATGTGTATATGTATGTATTATTTTATTTTATTTATTTAGCTATGTATTATATTTTTGTTGATATTGTTGTTTTTATTATCCCTGCGTTTATCCTGTCTATTTGTTTCCGCCACCTACTTAAACTGTCTCCAACTTATTTCTTGTATTGGTTGTCTGGAAGAGATCGCTATTAAGCGATAAGACCGCCTATTGTCTACTTTGTTCTTTGTTTCTGTATTGTTTTGTACTGATTTGTGGTGTTCAATAAAGAGTATTTGTATTGTATTGTAATAAAGAAATGTAGTGTCCGTCGCTAGAAATACTAAAATATGTTCGGACAATGTTCGGACAGTTATATCAGTAAGAAATCCAAGGTGTTAATTACCAAATGATAAAGTAAAGTTCTAAAGCAGCTCTGCTCCAGGTAAGCAATTTCTGGTAACAAAGGTAAACTAAAGTTCTTAAAGTCCTTTTATTAACTAAATTTTATATATTTTTCCTCGCAAATGTGTTGAAAAACGTCGTATGCGACGCGTGTGCTTTGGTAAAATTACACATCTCGACTCTATTACCCGCGCTCGCTAGCGCTCGCGCGTACAATACGCCTCGTGTGTAATTACCAACATAGCACACTTGTATCATAATGTACTATTCTAATATACTGAATTTATTATAAAATGTGTTTCATTCTATTATCAGCTCGGTGCAGATCGACGTTATATTCGGATCTTAGACTATAAAGAAAGTGTCTAAATAAAAATGACAGTTGTCAAATCGGACGGACCAACGTTTGCGCAAGCGTAGTGGGTTGCAGCGGAGCGACACGGGTTCCCCGTCTGAAAGCCCAACGGCGACTGCCGCCCGTCGCCCGCACAGACTACCGCGAGCAAGGATTCGTGCGTAGCACTAAGTTATGCCTTTTTATTAAAAACTACAAAGTTAATTAAAATTTCAGTAGTACAAACTGTAGTGTTCGCTATTGTCTACTAATATAAAAAGTAGTGTGTCTTCAAGTCGTGTAATAATGGAATTATAGCGGAGTTTAACTGGCGAAAAGGGGTTTGGGATTATTCTTTTTTCTCTTAAGTTATTATTATTTTTTACACCCCAATGAATCAAATTGAAGAATACATACCATTCTACAATATATATTAGTTTCATAGTTCTGCTACCATATTTAAGCATACTTCATCTGGCTTGAAAACAGCGTAAATTTACCCGGTAGCCCCTTAAATAAAAACTTGTAAATAACGACACTTCGTCGGCGTGCATATCAAATACATTCATATCAAATCACAGCTGATGATACCGAAAGCTAAGTCACAGCAGCCAGTTAGCAGTTCCGTTTTTGGGAGCTGCGTGGGGTGGGGTGTGGGGGTGGGGTGTTACCGTGCGGGCGCGCCTGCAGCAGCTGCGCGCGCTGCGTGTGCGTGAGCGGGTGCGCGTGCAGCACTTTGAGCTTGTTGTGCGGCGCGTGCTGCGCGTGCGGCGCCGCGCCCACCACCACGGGCTGCGCCAGCGTCAGCGGCTTGTGCGCCAGCTGCACCAGCCCGCCGCCCACGCGCCGCGTGCCGCCCACTGCGCCCACGCCCACGCCTGCTGGACACACGTATGGTCATGAAACATAAGGCTCGAGACATATTTTTAAAGTCAACTTTTTTCCATCGCATTTGTGTTTTGTTTTCAATTATTTATCGTTCCCATTTTCCAATTATTAAATTAATATTAAGAACGTGATACCCCAAATAGAATAACTTTACAACATTTTTCAGTTAAATGCCTAAAATTTTCGTTCGCTTCATAGTTTCATAAAACGACACATTTTTTTTAATGGGACAATCCAGCGCCGAGAGCTCTTACCAGCTCGGGCTCAGGGATTGCAATTCCCTGACGGACTTAACAGAGGCTTCAGGCTTTGCTATGGCATCCGCCTCACGTTAAAAAAAAGGTCTTCTAAAACAACATGGCAGCGCTCTGTCGTACGAAATTGCAATCCCTAAACACATTCATGCATACAACATTAATCACGTCTTTATCCCTTACGGGGTTGACACTAGGCAGAGCCCACAGTAACAAGGCCTAAAGGTCACGTTTAGCAGGACTATACGTATATAGATGGAAATTTTGAAGCAATACGACAGACGAATAGGGAATCCCCCACTAGGGCCGCACTGGCAGGGTCGCCATGTGATCGGCGTTGCGTGTCGAGAAATACGCAAGAGATTCGAGTTAATACGGTCAGTATACAAAATGCTGACGTCTGCGTAGGTTACATACGAGGAGAGCGTGGCACAGCTCACACTACAAGCATATGGTGGAGATTGTCAATACAGTTCTGTTGGTATATTTTTTGCACAGACCTGTCTGTGCGACTGCAGTGAAGGGTCCGTTCTGCACGAGTCCCACGACTGTGGCGCCGCTGCTCACGCCGCCCGCCTGGCTCGACAGCAGATGGTTCTGCAGTCGGACCTACATAAAAAAACATTACGTTAATAGAACCTTTTTAGTGCAAGCTCTTTCTCGTTGACGGAACTATTTGAGTGCGTACCGGTGCTTGTATTGACATCCAGTTTACACCGTATAATCAAATAAAATGTATGAATGCAGTTTTTCTTGTTACTAAAATCGATGACATGGTGCCCAAGAACAGATTTTCGTGTGCCAATAGTGTTGCAAAATTACCCCAATAGCCAAAATGGGGTAAATGATTCCATCTAAAAAGTACCTACGTAAGCAATTATTACAATAGTCCCAAAATTTAAAGCATTAACTTTTTACGCTTTTTACGCAAAAATCATGTGAACAGGTCATGCCGTAAACAAATCATCCAGCAACTTTGTGTTTGTTGATCAAAAATATTGTTGCTTTTTAACCCCCTTATTCATAAACGCTCTGTAGGCTACTGCTAACTTAGCAATCGTTTATCCTTGTCTGTCACTTTGTCATTTACCTTTCACAGATAAGGACGTAACGAAGAGCGTTTATGTATATCGGGGTATATGTTTAGCACGTGTCGCCGCTGTACCTTGAGGCTGTCGGAGACGGCGACGGTGACGATCTGCGGCGCGTCCTGCGCGGAGGCGCGCCGGTGCGCGGAGGTGATGATGTGCTTCTTCAGCGGCGAGTGCTTCGTCTGCACGGTCTTCAGCTGCACGCCGTGCGGCAGCTGGATCTCCTCTATCGTGTCCTCTTTCTTTTTCTTCTCTATCTTAATCTGGAAAACGGATCATTTTAAGTAAAGAGGCGTGGCGTGATACCACAATAAGAGAGATCTGTTACGCCTGAGGAACGAGAGTTGGAAGTTGCATTTACTTCGTTGGCGCGATGGAGAACATGTTTGATGTCACTAGCGCTAGCTACTCTTGCATCGTAACAGTTAACGTAGGTCAACGACTAGGTGGCGCTACAGTTGCGTTATAGTTACGCCGCTGCCGGGTGTGGGATATATGTATAATGTCTGTAATATATATCTATACCTGCGGCGGGTCTGCGGGCGGCGGCGCGGGCGCGGGCGTGTGGGCCGGCGCCTCCTGCTGCTTAGGCGGCGTGGCTGCTCTCTCGACCTGCACATACACAATTTGTCTTATCAATCAAATGTGACTTAATAAAATCCTTGCAAGTTCGAGTCTCAGTACTACACGATATCTTTACCACCTAACGATTTCCATTTCTATGATCGATCGTGTAATAAAATGACACATGAAACCTGCCTCTTTAGCCTTTTATACATAGACATTTTTTATATTTTTACATGTTATATGTTTTACGTCGCCCCGGGCTGTAAGTAGCAATTTACCGGCCGCTATTCGAGCGGAAATTTCCACTTCCTGGCCAGGGAACACGTGAAATTGTGTACACACCCCGGGCGGTGAAAAAGAAAGCCCCAGGTCGCCTTCGCCTGTGGCTCGTGCGACAAGTTCCTGCGATCTGAGACATACTTTATTTCACCACCCTAGGGGGTGTAATGTACTATTTTATTCATCATATTTACTCTGTTTTAGTACCTAGTAAATTAGAATGCAATAATTTTAAAAGGGACGTTTAAAAAAGTACGTTCTGCCAAGTTTCTTGCGGCGCATTCTTCCTGACAACGATGGTAGGTCAAAAACAGATATGTAAAAATCTATTTTCAAAATAAACTTTTCACTGATTGATTCATTTCATGGAATATAATTACCATACCGTGAATGTACCAGCTCCTCCTCTTCCCGCGCAGATGGTAAAGGACCATCGGGGGAATGGGCGAAAATGCCATCACTATTTTGACAACCTTTCCACCTGTACGCCTACGACCAAGCTAAACGTGATCTTTGGGTCCTGTTACCTTAGTCCCTGTCCACCCCGTAAGGGATAAATGTGCTTCTCACCTTGACTTGCAGCTTGTCCATGTATACGGGTTCGCTGTCAGCCCTGACGTGCACGACGGTGGAGCCGAACGCGTGCCGAGTACGGCCAGAGTCGCGCCGCGTCTGACTCCGGCCGGTGCATAAAAAAGGATCCTTGCCATCCACCTCCTGGCACAGACAAACATACATACGTCAAATTTCTAAATGTCAGTGAAAATTAGAAAACATAGAAAAATCCGAAAAGTAAAGCTATGGCCGGGAATCGAACCCGGATCCTCGTCATTCCGTGACGCGTGCTATACCCCTACACCACCCATAGCAGGTGGGTAGTCTCCGAATTTTTCTACCTGTTACTATGCGATTTTTTGTCGCTAAGCGTCATCTGTTTTGAATGATGTGTCTGTACGACACAATTACAAACTCCCATGGAACATCTACTGCTCACCAGGGACGAGAGAAGGCGCTGTTTTTCAAATGATAGGTACTATCAAATGAATAAAGAAATTTTATTTCCTGATTTTTATCTTTTACTTTTTCGGTTTTACCGTTAGAAATTAAATTTCTAAATGTCAGTTAAAATTAGAACACAGAAAAATCCGAAAAGTAAAGCTATGGCCGGGAATCGAACCCGTATCCTCGTCATACGTCATTTTTCCATGTAGTAGGGTTGTTGGTAAACGAGCCTGTGGGTCACCTAATGGTAAGTGACAGTTGAGTTACAAGTTTTAATAACAAACACACAAACGAATATTGCAAATTAAATAAAAACTTATAAAACGACGATGTCACTTTCAACTCTTGTCTGTTTATTTTAAACTATCCGTCCGCAGCTTCGCCCGCGGTAAATTAATTTTCCCGTAGGAAAAGGTATTTTCCCGCGGTAAAGAGTAGCCTATGTCACTCAGTGATAATGTAGCTTTCTAACGGCAAAAGAATTTTTGAAATCTGTCCAGTAGTTTCGGAGCCTATTCAATGCAAACAAACAAACAAATTTTTCCTCTTTATAATATTAGTATAGAGTATAGATAATATAGACGAACAATCTTCAAGTTTAACTCTTATGATAACGAAAATAAAGTCTCTAAACAGAACAAAAACATAACATCTGATGTTCTGTTATGGTACAACTTAAATAGGAGTTTGCAGTAGTACTATTACCGACTGAGGCCTGTCCCAATTCATCTGATGAGGTTCCTTCAACGGCTCACCTGTATTCCAGGCCAGACAGCCATAGAACTAGGGCCCTACACACTATTTTCATTAGAACTGTGCCGTGTAAGGCCAGAGTGGACGATCGAGGCGTGCAGCGTCGACTCAGGACACCAGTATAGCGCCCCGTAAGCGATCAAATTTGTTTGACAAACTTGCTTGTCAAACTTCACGTTTTCATCAAACATAAGCGTAAACGATCAAACCAAATATCAAACAAATTTGTTACAGCGCCCCGCGCAAACGGTCAAACTTGCTTGACAAACTTGTTTGTCAAACTTCTTCTACCGAGATCTTGTTTGACAAACACCGTCGTACACGTTCAAACCTGTTTGTCAAACTCGACATCAATCCAGATTTTCATCAAACGCATCAAACACGTAGATTGTTTGACAAACGCCTCAAACACAGCCGTACACGATCAAATTGTTTGACAAACACGTAAAGTTTGACAAACAATTTGATCGTTTACCGGGCGCTTATGAGTTTCATTTGTTTAACATGCACGCCGCACGCCCCGCCCCGCCGCACGCCCAACTCGAGCGTCCGCTCAGACCTTACACCTTAGACCAGTTAGATCAGTGGCACTCAACCTTTTTTTTATACGGGCCACAAACACGTTTTAGTCAGTGTCGCGGGCGACAAGCAAAAATTATTTAGGGGTAGGTTGTAGAGGTAACTCAAGGCGGGCCAATCACGACGATCTTGACGACCGGATAGCCTAGTGGTTAGTGACCCTGACTATGAAGCTAGAGGTCCTGGGTTCGAGTCCCGGTAGGGGCGGACAGTTGTATGATGAATACGAATGTTTGTGCCCGAGTCATGGATGTTGTATGTATTTAAGTATGTATTTATCTACATTATATAAGTATGTTTATCCGTTGCCTGGTACCCATAGTACAAGCTTTGCTTAGTTTGGGGCTGGTTCAATTGGTGTAATTTGTCCCAAGATATTTATTTATTATTTATTTATTTACAAGGGCCGGGCGGGCCGCAGGTTGAGTATAGCTGAGTTAGATTCTCACCTGTACCAACTGCTCCAAAGCATCCGTTAAACCTTTCTTGTCGTCCGTCAAGGACTTGAGATCCGTTTCAGACAGTATGCTCTCGACCTGCGCCTCGGTGAGGCTCAGGTCAGCATTGAGCAGATCATCCCCGCTGATGTCCAAGCTGTGCCCGCTGTCCTGTTCCGGCAGGAGGTCCCCGTAGAGACCGCCGAGGGTGAACTCGGACGTTGTGAACGTGTCTAGCGCTCCGGAGGGCACTTCGGAGCGCAGCTCTATGGAGATCGGGGTGTCCTGGGCTATGGGGAACTGGTCGTCGGAAGGCTGTTCGAGGTAGGGCGGCGAGGGCGGCGGCGTTTTTGGTCGGAAGTGTAACCTGCAAAAGATATGAGGCCATTTTCAAAAAAAGTGTACATTGCATACCATTTGTCCAAAAACATAACTTACATTTTCTATATATTATAGTGTACGTTTTGTTACTAGACGACGATTACTGTATTGTCACCAGATTTACATTGGTCAAAAATGTGACTTGCAAAATTTGAACCGAACATAAAAGATGCATAGAAACTAGCTGTTGCCCGCAACTTTGTCTGCATAGAATTCGTTTATCGCTATCCCGCAGGAATTACGCAATTTTCCGGTATAAAAAGTAGCCTATGTGTTATTCTAGACTATAATCTATTTATGTTCCAAATTTCATCCAGATTTGTCCAGCCGTTCTGACGTTAAAGAGTAACAAACATCTATCCATCCATCAGTACTTACAAACTTTCGCGTTTATAATATTAGTAGGATTACTCTCTTTTTTTAGTAATATAAATTGCCTCAATACTGTTCCCTGTACGCGTACACGGATTCTGATTTATTCTATACAAGCTGTACCTAGTAGAGTTATTCTAGAATATTTCACACGACAGTAAAGGATTTTCATCATAATTTTTGAGTCAAAATTAAGTCCCCTTTTTAACTCCGCCATATTATTTAGCACATGCTATATTATTTACAAAGGTGAGTCCAATTAATAATTATTTATTAAAATAAATTATTGATTGATTGATTAATTGACCCAACCATCTGCTGAAGTATTCCAGGTTCATTTTTAAACATTTATATAAGTTTCTAAACAACACTGAAAATTAGAACACATAGAAAAATCCGAAAAGTAAAGCCATGGCCGGGAATCGAACCTGGATCCTCGTCATTCCGTGACGCGTGCTATACCCCCACACCACCCATAAAAGGTGTGTAAACCTTCGATTTTTTCTATCTGTTACTAGCTGTCACGTGACCTTTTTACTATGCGAATTTTTGTCGCCAAGCGTCATCTATTTGAATAACGTGTCTGTCTGTACGACACAATTACAAACTCCCGTGTATAAATGTTAAACTTCAACTCACCATTTCTTGTTGACCTCGTCGATAAACTTCTCAAACTCCCTCTCGACAGGATGCAGGCTCCCGTCGCTGTCCGCGTCACTGCAACCGCTCCACGTCCTCTTCCTCATAACACTCTCGAGGTTCTCTCTCACCGCACTGTCTATAGTTCTAACACTAATATCACTTTTAACACTGTCTTGCACGTCCATCGCTTCCACTTTAACATCGTCCAGGTTGAAGTCTTTGACGTCTCCGACGTGTTCGCCCTTGACGTCCGCGCTGTCGGCGCCGGGCTCGCTTTTGATCCACATGTCGGGATGCGCGACGAGATGTTTCCGGAAGGCGTGCCGCCACGGATACTTGCCGCTCGAGTGGTAGTCGCGTGAGATCTCTTTGGGCGTTCTGTGGACTTTCGTTTCCAAGTCGACCTGGGGTGGAAGATTATCATGTTAATGATAGAGGTTAACACAACATAAAGTTTTTGCGTCCGTTTCTGGACGAAAAGTCCGAAACCACGTTGAAGACAGCAACAATTTTTAAGGTAAGCCAGAGTAACTTTGATTTATGAGGTGACATTAAAAAGTAGTTAGTTATAATGACGAAATTATTAATTTTTATTTGCGTTTACTGCTTCCAGTTCCAATCGATGTCTTCATCGCTCGCCTTTGCGTCTACATGCCACACATTCACCGCGTATGGACAATATCGATTTTATAGCAATTTTAATACGATCAAAGTCGCCCCAATATTATCAAAGGTTTAGTGGTATCATAGCGTAACAATAATTATTCTAATTAGAGTCGGACGGATCGGGGTTTGAGAGCTGTCGTCTGCAAAGACGCTAGTTGCCGTGTCTATTCGATTGAGTTACTTCACACAGTCATAGCCTCTGAGAATAATGTTTTTCACAGCGTTCCAATGTTTTCCTTCAACGAAAGGATATTGTCAAATGGTTCATAGACTGCGGACCACCATACGTACACTCACGGACCCCCGGGGGCCCGCGGACCACAGGTTAAAAACACTGCTGTATGGTATGGCACGGTGGAGACGGGTTTAGTTCTCGTGGTACATTGTTATAAAAAAAGTCGAATTACACTCCACCAAAAGGTCGACGGAACAGCGGGGCTCCTATTTCTATTCCGTTAGCCCTTCGGTATCTTCAAATACCTAACAAACCTAACCTATTTTTATTATTTCTATTCTAGTTATCATTTTTATAACAGTGGGGTCACGAGATCTAAACTTTAAAATGATGATATCGGTGTGACGCTCCTGTGGTGGCGTGCGTACCTCCTCCTGCGTGTGCGCGCGGTCGGGCGGTGGCGGCAGCGCGCGCCACAGGTCGTCCAGCGGGGTCGCGACGCGGTCAAGCGCGAGCCGGCCGCCGCGCGCGCGCCGCAGACGCGCGAACCCCACGCAGCGGCGGTACGGCGTGCGCAGCGACGTGAGCGTGTACCTGCCACAAACACGACACTGATAAAACCTGCCAGGGGCCCGATTTTTGAAAGCACACGTGTGAAAATACCACTCGAAAGTGGTGAAAAATTGTGATGAATTTGAAATATGAGTAGCATAGAAGACAATCACAGCTCTCATTAATCGTGTGAACTAGTCAAAATTTTGATTAGAGCTGTAGTTTTGGAGATATAAGCTGATTTATACCACTTTCCGAGTGATGTGCTTTCAAAAATCGGTCCACACGTTACAATTATGTATCTCTAGCTCTATGTAGCTAACTATAAACTATCACAACAAAGTCGCTTTCCGTTGTCTGTCTGTCCCTTCCCTATGTATACTTAGATCTTGAAAACTGCGCAACGGATTTTGATGCGGTTTTTTTTAATACTTAGAGTGATTCAAGAGAAGGTATAATACATGCATAATATAGTAGACAAACACTGATTGCACCCGTGCGAAGCCGGGCTGGGTCGCTAGTTTAATATAATTTATGGCATCTAACTTGGGGACCCCCTACATCCCAATAACACTTATTGCAAATTATTTGAATAAGTGTCCTTTGTCGCCTGCCCCGCGCCCCTGCACCGCGCGGGCGAGCACTCATCTAAGCGGTCAATCTGTATTAACGAAATCTCACCTATGCCGTACGTCGATTTCGTGTTCGAAGAGTCCATTCGGGTTGTCCGGGTCCACAGGATCGCCGCTGAGCGTCGTCGTCGGCTGTAAGCAATAAAAGGACACGAGTTAGTACGACTATTGACTTTACGACTTACTTCTTCGACGTGTGATGTGACTGTGTCAATTTATCGGAACGGAAGAGCGGAAATTTTTACTTCCTGGCCAAGAGAACACGTAAAATTGTGCACACACCTCGGGCAGTGATAAAGAAAGCATCAGGTCGCAGGTTTGGGTACGTATTAAAATACATTAAGTTTAAAATGCATAATGTATTTTAATACATAATGGTTTATAATTATATAATGCGATTTTCTCAGAAAGTTACAAATTAACAGGATTGTTATAAAACAAACCTAACCTAACCTAAACCAATCTATAGATTACGATACCAAAAAAGTTCATTTAGCTAATAGTTTTACAGAAAATTGCATTATATATTCTGAACCATTATGTATTTTAACCCATTATACATTTTAAACTTTATGTATTCTGATCCGCTCCCCGCAGGTTTATCGCCCTCGCCTTTGGCTCGTGTGCAAAGTTCCTGCGATCTGATACATTCTTTATTTGACCACCCTCGGCGTGTAATGTACTATTGATCGCGCTTAGACTACGCCACACACACACAAACACATTGGCAATTACAAAAACATCTCATGGCGCTACAATCAGTTACACATGGCAATAATGTGCGTACGTCTGTTTAGCACTACACAATTTCAGTACCGGTCAATGACCAATTTCAAAACGTCGTTTATGGGAATGTTGTGTAATCCTTCGCCGAGTTATTATACATACATATATCACATCTTTATCCCTTACGGGGTAGACAGAGCCTAAGGTAACAAAGACCTAAAGGCCACATTTTGCATGATTGTGGGCATATACGTGGAAAGGGGAATCAAAATAGTGATAGGTTGCTAGCCTCATCGCCTATAATAACATGATTCCTAAGATTTGCGTCCGTTCCCTCGATGGACTTTTACCATTTGCGCGGCAAGAGACGCAACTGGTATACATTCTATGTTTTTTCTTTCCTCCCAGACCAACATGGAAGAAAATCGTTCATAATTGCCAAATATTTTCTTCTCGCCTACATCGGTGGCATTCGATGACATTCAACGTCTTTTATGAAACAGTACCTGCCTACTCTTTGCCAGTAAAATGAATTAGTACAACCAAAAAATCCGGAAGTTGGCGAAGGCCTCAATAGAAAATCGTTAAGCTTCACACTATCATCGATATAAAGTAACATGAAACGTCTCACCATCTCGTAATAGCAGCCGGGCTTGCGTCGGAAGGCGAACGGTCCGTCGTCCGGGGCCGCGGGCTCCGCACGCGCCGGCTCCTCCTCCGACGAGCTGTTGAGCGCCGGCTCTGCAAGCACCGCAGCACACCACACGTCTAACTCACGACAAATACCAACCGCGGCAAGGCATACACCGGGACTGT
Organism: Pandemis corylana; assembly: GCA_949127965.1. Taxonomy (NCBI): domain Eukaryota; kingdom Metazoa; phylum Arthropoda; class Insecta; order Lepidoptera; family Tortricidae; genus Pandemis; species Pandemis corylana. The sequence goes on from OX421877.1 coordinate 5,824,526, forward strand.
GACAACTAACCCGTAGCCCTTATAGACCTGAGTGGACGCTCGAAGCGGGGCGTGCAGCGTGGCGGGCAGCGGCAAAGAGCTCTGCGCAACGTCGACTCAGCCCCGCTAGCACGAGCGCACGAAAGTCGCGTCGCGCTCGAGTTGGACTACCCGTCTCTTTCTTGTTGGTACAGTAAGAAAAGGACGGGCAATCTATCTCGCGCGTGACGCGACTCTTGTGCGCTCTCGTGCTAGACGTGCAGGACACCAGTATGTGCTTCATTTGTTTAACATGCACGCCGCACGCCCAACTCGAGCGTCCACTCAGACCTTACCCTTAAGAGAACGGACGGACGGCCCCCCAGTGGGCGTGGAGTAGGCAGCGGCAGTGTGCCTACCCTGGCGACACCCTACTGCACGCACTAGAAGGCCCCTGACTATTCATAAAGTAATTTTCTTCTGGCTTAGGAGGCTTCCTCTCGTTTCAAACATATGGCTGAGATAGAACACGATGGTCAAACTTTAAAAGCTATATTGAGAGAACCAAACTGTCTCACATCCTGGGTATGTAAAAACTGGCACAATAAGAAAGGTTACAATATTAATTCATTCTCGTCTAGGAGTCGCGAGTATTAGATCTTTTTGCTATTAAAAAAAATCTGCTGCAAGAAAATCAACCAGTAAAAGAGCTCTAAAACTCATTTTGAAAGCTGCTTTCCAGTTTCCTACAAATACAATTGTGCGTAATGTCGAATCTGTACAAACGATTGAACCTTTAAAAGCTTCTATTAATTTAATAATAATAAGTAAAAACAGCTCCATCATCGTAAATGAACAAGTTGAAAACCGACTTTATTTGAAGCATGTAGAAACCGAGCTTCATTAAAATCAATTCTAATATTTGACACTATCAATAGGATATTGCTCGACGACCCTCATAATGTTTCTAAATACACAAAACAACAGACAGTACAAGGATATTGATAGAACCATAAACAATGTTATTATGTACCATATAATTGAACAGATCATGACATTGAACTGTCAATTATGTCCAAAATCATGGAACAGACGTTGCCTAGTGTGGTACCATAGACGTGGTCTACCGGACCATAGGCATGTAAGGTATATCAACATGTCTATGGCTATTCTTTACGCCTAGGTTAATTTGAAGTCAAGCTATTCGAGACACTGTTAAAACGGCGGTTAGTTTTTTTTTAGAAAAATTTGGAAGATCGTTTTGTGTTTTCATTTGTTTTTTTTTTAATTATACAAAACTTTCCCTACACGAATGGCACAAGCGCGGACGATACAGCTCTCTCGCGCTCTTGTGCTAGCAGTGCTGGTGCGATAGTAGCGTTTACTGATTATCGCACCAAGCTGAATGAAAGCAGTCAGTTGTTGCAAATATTGTTTAAAACGGAAATGATTATTATTTTTTGTGTTTCTTTACGAAACTATTTTATAAGTTTTAGCAATGTGATTGGTTTTGTTTTTTTTTAATACTTACACACATATGTCACGAAGGTGTGACAGTCTTTCAAAGCTTACCTTATACGCAAATACTGTAATTGAATTTAGACATTATAGGTAAATGGACTTACATAATTTTCACTTTGGTTTGTGTCTCGAAACCGAAACCGTAAAACATTGTGTCCTTTTGTAATTTCATCGATTTATCTATTACAGCCACCTCCACCTACACTCTCGAACTGATTTAAGAACCTAATTAAGTAACTTACGGAATAAAAATAGGCAGTGAAGAGTAAGAGTCGTTAGCTACTGCAATAATAGACAAAACATTCGGTTCCTACTTATATCTGTTTTTTTTAGAGTCTGGTGCCCGATTTTTGAAAGGACATCACTCGAAAGTGGTGTAAAAATCTGTGTGACTATCTTCTATGCTACTCGTATTTCAAATTCAGCACAATTTTTCACCACTTTCGAGTGGTATTTTAACATATATTATGTGCTTTAAAAAATCGGGCCCCCGGTCGTTTTTAACAGTGTCTCGAACACAAAACCTGCCCCGAAACACAATGCAGCAGAGGGGCTACTCCAAATTCAAACTTCGCATCATACTGTCCCTCTCACTCTTCTTCTAATGACTATGAGCGTTATTTGAACCAAGTTACTTTAACGATAACTGGAACCATAACCTACAATTTTTGACAGAAAACCTACGAAATGTCAAAATCGTCGGTTATGGTCCATAATTGGTGCATCTCACTTTAAGTGTGAGCGGGACGGCACGAAACTAACTTAAAGTTTCAGAGTATGGGGTCTGCAGTGTGTACATACTTTGTCTAAGTATAATTCAGTTTTATTTTATTGTAGTCGTTTTTAACAGTGCCCCGAACAGCGCAGGCGGCTCGACTCACCTCGCAAAGCCAGCGCGGAGCCGGCGGCGTGGTGTCTGTGTTTCCGTCTCTTGTAAGGACGTTTTTCCCGCTGGAAGACAACCAATAATGTCCATAATAGTAGCTCGAACAGTGTTGAAGCTCTAAGAATAATAATGCGTGCAGAGGCGACACTGTCTGACAATTTTCGAAATTATTGTAGTTACCAAAGATTTAACAATCTGTTTTGTCGATCAGTATTTTTTTATAATAGTCAACTTATAGACTTGGAATTAAGTACCTTTAGAACAGCGTTTTAAAACACTATGACAGAAGATGAAAGAAGACTGATAACGGCACCAATATTAAGAAATTTCGTATGTTTTCATGTGATACAAATTCACATACATATGGAATAGAACAGAATAGAATATATTTATTTGCAAAGAATAAGCAGATATAACAATGTCATTGGGTGGCACAGAGACAATAGGTTGCTTATCCTGCTATCTGTACAATTTTATCATACTAGCACGCAACATATTATTTTTTGGGTCGCTTACATTATACAAAGTTATCTAGCAAGAGGAAATCATTTACACTATAGTAGTTTTTTTCTATCAGTATCTGCTTTAAGCTGTTTTTAAATATATTTAGGGGTAGCTACAGTATGTACTTTGGTAACTTGTTAAAAAAATTTAGACATACAATACGCCTTGTAAAAATGGACCATTAAAAGGTAACTCCATCGGTCAAGTTCGCCTCTACACGATTTATTTTTCCGCCAAAGCTCTAACTTTCGGTTGTCGCATCTCATAACCCCTAATATTCTTTGGAATATTCTCACGTCTGACACTACGAATACTGGAGGTCATTGTTATCATGATTTTCGGTTCACTTTTACCAATTTAATAATAACCGATGATGTTGTTTTACGGTACTACGTTGTCTTTTTTATATACTTGATGATTTGACTGTACGAGCTAAAAAAAATAATAGAATGATTAGCGATTTGGGGCACCGAATAAGAAGTTACGCACTCGATTTTACACGATCCAAAACAAACATTATGTAAAAGCGGAAAGCGACTACTTCTTTCTATTCCCCGAATCGATAATCAAACGGTCAAGTACAGTGCAGTCGAGTTACCAATGTCTACAGCACATTATCAACAATTATAACGCGTTTATTATGAACAAGATTTACACATCAAAGTCACACTTTATATAACACTAGAACTTGTAAATTTGCTATTGCAACAGCATGTTCAAAGGAATACAATTAACACAATAATACTCCCCCCGCCCCCCTCCCCCTCTTACTCTCCTTCGCACACCATATTCACTTCACTACCGACATAAGACATTGGTGACCCAACAGTACCCACCTTGGACCAGTGCACTGTGAGCCGTTGCGCGCTGTGTTAGTTGCGTGGTGACGTACCTGTCTCGGCTGGTCGACGGGCGTGGGGGGAGCGCGCGGGGGGTAATGCTGCACGGCGTACGCGTCCCGGCGGAAGCTCGGCGTGGCGAGTGACACGGCTGGGTACTGCGGCCTGGAAACAATAATACAAATTGTGTATCAATTATATATTTTCTCAAAAATGTCCGTTAAAGTCGTCATTGTTAACTACATATCAGAACAGGAAGTTAATTGTTGCCGGTCAGACCAAAATTAAAAAAAAAAAGCATTACTGTAGCGCTAAACTCTCCAGTAATAAGCACCAAATTTAAAAAAAAGCTAGTACGACAACGTGTTTTTCTGTGTCTGAAATAGCTTTAGATGTTCTGGGTAGAAAAAATTGTGTGGAAAGTGTTCAGCTTATAAAATGTAAAGTACAGCTGTGGCTTGTACCTGGGCTGCGGCTCGGCGTAGTCGCCAGCCCTGTAGCGGCGCTCGGCGATGACGGCGGTGAGCTTGAGCAGCTCGCGCTTGGCCTTCTCGCGCCGCGCCACCAGCTCCAGCAGCGAGAGCGCCCGCGCCAGGTCCCGGCGCAGCTTCAGCATCTTCTCGTACGAGCTCTCGTCGTTTTTTCTGAAAATTAAATAAAAAAAAACATCAGGCAATATCGAGCTGTAGGTCGGTAAAGGGCGCGAGGAATCTCAGCCGCCAGATCCTGTGTTGTTCTTCATACATAAACATAAATCACGCCTTTATCCCTTACGGGGTAGACAGAGCCTTGGGTAACAAAACTCAAAGGCCACGCTTAGCATGATTGTTGGCGTATAGGTGGAAAGAGGAATCAAATTAGATGGATTGCTAGCCTGCATCTCTTAGAACATGATTCCTAAGATTCTCTCGATGTTTTTTATATGTATAAATCCATCAAGCACAAAAAAAAATCTCATGTGAGATTTGAAAGTGGGGAGTCGCATGCCAAATGCACAAGGGTCCCCTACGTTGAAATATCGCCAAAATCACCTCACGTGATCCCCACCACCACAAAGCTCCGTTCTCCAAGCTTGCAAGTGGCTCTCACCTGTTCTTCCTGGTCTGCATCTTCTCAGTGCGGCGCCGGAACGCGAGGTAGGGATTGTTGGCGGACTGCCCGGGGCGGCTCTCCGTCTTCACTGACAGGATGAGGGGGTGTTGCTGGAAAAAAACAGACAAGAGCCTCCTTAATCTCTTTAATACCGACATTTGACCGGATAGCCTAGCGGTTAGTGACCCTGACTATGAAGCTAGAGGTCCTGTGTTCACACCCCGATAGGGACATGCACTTGTCTGGTGAATATGAGTGATTGGTAGCGGGGTAGGTACCTACATCATGGATGTTGTATGTACTTAAGTATGTATGAATTTATCTATTTAAGTATATTTATTCGTTGTCCAGTAGGTACTTGCTCAGTTTAGGCCTCGATCGACTAGGTGTAAATTTTTCCGTGATATAAATTTACATATTTTCAACAATAACAGCGCTTAAAAGATAGACGTGAATCACACGTTTTGTAATTTCGAAAATTATTTCAGCGCATTTAAAGTTGATTTATTGAACTATACTCGAGAGCAAAGAAAACCGGGTCACTACCCGTAGAAAGTTATATTTCTACTTCATACAAAGCAATGTGTCTTAAAACTAATCCGAAATACTTTAGCAGATGGTTGTAACACCCCCGTTAATGAAGAAGTGTTTCTACAGCATTAATGAAATATTTCCAGGGTACAATTAAAAAGTAGATAATATATTCAATGATTTATTGTTTTTGACATTGTTTAGTAATTTATTCATGTCGTTCTGTCTCTTGATTGCGTTTTATGGTATTTTTTGCTATTTGGATTGTTTTTGGAACTTCTTTAATTTTTATTGGTTCTAATATAATAATTATTAATGTATTCTAATTCAAACACAATAATTGTATTGTTCATGAATAAATATAAATAAAAATAAATAAAAAAAATTATTTCACTGCGCTTGACAAATATTTCCATACATTATGTCGATATTCACACCATTTATATGGGACTATCATAAGAAGGCCCGGCCACACCAGTGCGTAAAAGACATCGACGGTGCGTTTACGCAACAAAATGTATGAAGAAACGGCGAGAGAACGCGACGCGTGCGACACGTCGCTGCGTATACGCGGCGGTGTGGTCGCACCTTTATACAGGTCCCATACTTCACAGTCATCCGCAACCGTCTCCCGCTCCGTACATACGTAATCGAGTTGTAAAACTTTACTTTGAAAACTTGACGCTGACGAATCGAAAACGTTGCCTTCAACTTTTACAAACGTATAACTACAGACATATAGATAGAGGTAAATTTGCAAAACTTCAGCTTGTTAAGGCGTAGCAAGCAAATAAGTTGCAAAAGGATCGCATCATAATTGTAACTTGATTCAGCAGCCTCCCTACTTCGTTGCCTAGGGGTAAGGCCTGAAAGGACGCTCGAGTTGGGCGTGCGGCGTGCATGTTAAACAAATGAAGCACGTACTGGTGTCCCGAGTCGACGCTGCGTAAAGCCCTTTGCCGCTGCCCGCCACGCTGCACGCCCCGCTTCGAGCGTCCACTCAAGCCTTACATTAATGCTGCCACTGAGCCGATAGACTACGGATGGACCATACTAATACGTTCATTTGTCTACAAGAGCGGGATGATGTCGGTCAATATTTGCCACAATTTGTTCGCCAAAAAAAGACACCAAGCCACTACGGCTCGGTAGATGTCCATAGTAAATGTTTCTATACCTTAGCCACCCCTACTAATATTCGTAACTCTCTCTGTGTCTCTCTCTCTCTTTCACGCATAAACCGAGCGATTTAGTGAACGCATAAACCGAGTGAATCCCGGGGAAGAACATAGGATAGTTTTTATCCCGGAAAATTAGTTCCTGCGGGACAGCAATTCCGCGCAGCCGGAGTCGCGGGCAACAGCTAGTTGTAAATGTGTAAAGCTCACTTGTACAAGCTTTTATATAGCTGTTGTTCAGTTCAAATTTTGTATGTAAAATTTGACCACTTCTAGTTGCATAGCATAAGTGATAAGTCACAGGACAAAGATTTTCTGACAGACAAAATAGCGCTAGATGGCATAGGGTCCGGTTGATATTCCTTTCACGTTTAGAATAATATTGACTTATAACTTATCAGCCAGTCCTTAACCTGTCAAATACATCAACCGAGAGTAGAAACTAATGGTAGTGATAGTTTGTTTGTCAGAAAACCATAATGGTCACTGTGACGGGGGCCTGGCGGTTGATATCATACCGTCTTCAGCCGTTTGTTGAGCCAGTAGTCGTAGACGGCGATAACCAGGTCGTCGTGCCTCTCCAGAAGCAGTTTGGCCTCGTTCAGCGTCACCACCGTTTGACCGGAGCTCTTTTCCAGCTTGTCCATCATTTGTTCGAACATCAACTCTGAAAAAACACATTATTTTGTGATAATCATGAACCAGAGAGTCGTATCCCCCTGCTGGGAACAGGCTTCCACTAATAATAAGAAGGCTTGGCCTTCCCGCGCGGGCTCAGCGAAGATTGGAAATGTCACACACACACCATTGAAGTGTTTTCCGAAACGACGAAACGTTTTCCTTCACCGAAAAGCTTATGATAAAATTCTACCACGCCTTTGGTATCGCAGAACTTTTTAATCAATCACTTAAATTCGATCGAATCGATTTTCTACACCACATAAATAAGTTAGGCCAGGGAATCGTAATAAACATTCATGTAACAAAATGCGAAACTATCCCTAGAAAATTATAAGTCAATCTAAGGTATTCAAAATACAAATTTGAACCGCGCTATAGGCCAAGCGAAGGCATGTACCGATATGTCGCGTGTCAAAGACTCATTAAAGTAAAAGGCTTTCTAGAAACTATAAAAAACAGTAGTATTAGCACTAATAGGTTTGAAAACACTATACATACATATTACTTAATCAGCGAACATAGCTTTACTTTCTTGTGGATAGAATAACGACTACCCTGAAGTCTTAATGTCTAAAGCGCTTAAAGACACAATCGTATAATTCCATCCCGTTCTGTCAAAAGCCGGAAGCTACCTCGCGAGGCACAAGGCACATAAAAGAAAGAAAGTGGGCTTTGAGAATGTGGCTGGCTCGCGAGGCGGCTTGCTCAATAAGGACCTAAGGACCCGGCTAAAAGGTTAAAGAATGAGGTTAGAAACAGATGGTGAATTCAATCATGGACGTCCACGCTCTAAACAATAGCGCAGCTACAAGTTGAAATTGAAAATTGGAATCCCACAGCAGTAGACGTGTCGCTTCAACAATACTGGTGTTTACGCAGATATTTCTATGCAATACCGTTCGTAGATAGCAACATCAAGTTGGCGAGTCACCGAAGCTGGAGCGACAACACGTGCAGAAGCCGTCTGCAGTCGGCAGTGGCGTAATTATAAGGTGGCAGAACTGGCAAAATGCCACCGGCCCCTAGCTCTACGGGGCCCAGAAATGGCCGAGCACAGAAGTTACTTGTATCATACAAACATACAAGTACACAAATCACGTCTATATATATATATTATCCCGGGTATACCAGGGCAGACAGAGCCCAAGGTAACAAGTAAATGCCACGTTTAGTATGATTGTAGGCGTAAAGGTGGAAAGGGGAATCAAAATAGTGATGGGTTTCTAGCCGCTTCGCCTGTAACATAATTCCCAAGAATTTCATCCATTTCTATGTTTTTTCTTTGCTCCCAGATCAGCATGGAAGTTACTATGAGGTACTTCTTTATATTGTGGAAATATCCCCATTTGACGAATTTGCCATGGGCCCCAGACGTTATAGATAGTTACGCCATTGACAGTCAGGCGCCAATTCATAACTCGTAACATAGCGACATTTAAAACGACGATACATCTCCTGCTGTTGGCTACAGTAAGATTCCAGCTTGTCCTTTTATCTGGTTACCATACGCCTTCATAAGTTCGAGCCTCATGCGACGCCCTCAACTCTTTCAATCACCTGGATGTTTAAACAGTGATTGGTTCGGACTTTATATACCTGTGAGCTCCGGATGCCTCTGCTGCTTCAGCCACCGCTCGTCCTCCGAATCGATGTCGTATTCCGGCGCCTCTTGTTCCTGCCATAGCGCTGTAACAATCAGAAATAACCATTGTAAGACTGTGAGAAACGAAAGGCTGAGGTCCAAACACAGATGTACTTAAAGCAATGAGAACATGAGTATACTACTCGAGTAATGTACCTAACTAAACTACATGGGTCATTTAATTAAAAGCTGTAAATCCACTTTTTCTTGGGAGTTTTCTACTCAGCAAAAAACGTCCCAAAATTGCCTTTTGCATTCCGTTACTTCATTCTTCATAGATACAAATCTGTGTGGCGGTAAAGGAATGAAACGAAATGTTAGGCCAGCAAATGTATGGTATATATGGGCCATATGCTAAAAAATAAAACACCAATACAACTTTTGTATTTATTTTTCTGTATTTCACTAAACCAGAAGTGTAAATATATATGCCAATGTGGCTTCGCAAGTTCACATAGTCGCAAGCGCTAAGAAGGCTTCTTCGTCGTATTCTTGTTAACGATCAAAGGGTTCTGCCGGTAAAAAGTTTTTCGTTCTTACTTCAATTAGTAAGTATAGATCTATACTTAATAAAATATTTAACAAAGCGTTAAACTTTGTTTGTGTGCTTGTATGTAATGTTAATCTCTCGAACAAACGAACCAATCTTAAAAACGCTTTCACTAAGAAAAAGTTAGACTATCCGAGCATGTACCAAAAAAAAACCGGGAAATCGCAAAAATTAAGACGGGAAGCAAACGAAATCTCGGGTAAATAACCCAGTTCTAGTTAATTTTTAATTGATGTGGTCCAGTTTATTTCCGCTGTTCAATATGCGAGACATAACAATGCAAGGTCATACTAGCCACGTCACTAACTAAAATAATCGATACATGTATTTTTATCCGTGTATTTGCTCGCCTAAATATACCTAAACATACAAAGTTCATTATCTTCAAGAAACAAAGTCTGTCATTACCAAGTCTAGGCCGCGTCCCTTTCTACGCGTAAAAAAAGGACGCAACCAACATCAATCACCAAGCCAAGATGCCTTTCTTAGCCGGCTTGGCTATTCATCTGATCTTTTAAGAAACAAGTTTTTACGCAACGCCGTTCTACGGCTGAATGGGCGTTGACCTGGCGTTTTTTTTTGTTCACTAGCGCTACGAGCTACAAGTTACAGGTTGCGGGTATGCCTGTTGAACCGCGGCGACGGGGCATTTGGGCAAGGGGTCGTAATGTCTATTTTTAGGTTTGTGCCCTTATTTTAAGTTAAACGCGGTAGGGCTGCCACGTTGTTGGCATTATATGATAATCTTATTAATAAAGTTACACAACACGTGACCGTTTAGGTTTTTGTGTGTATACATCAAATAAGACCACAGTTTTTTTTCGTAACTTGTAATTTGTAACTACGCAAGTCAATTTTAAATCGAGTTTGTGTAACTGATATAAACTGTTGGCGTCATTTATGGTATTATGGTATGCTGTCACGTTATACATATATGTGTTACTAGATTCTGCCCGCGACTTCGTCCGCGTAGAATTAGATTGATTTACTAGCTATATTGCTTAAGCGAATTTTTGTCGCTAAGCGTCATCTGTTTGAATACAGTGAAATATAGTGTATGTAGTGTGTGTGTGTGTGTATATATAGTGTTGTGAAATAAACACTTTAAAAATGTAAATCTTTACAAAAATAACAATGTAATTTCTTACTTAATTTGTAATATGAATTACGTAAACCTTTCCAGTATAGTCAAATTAATTTGAGGACCCTAGACGATACTAAAACAGTTAAAGAGCCGTACCGCGGCAGTTTACTTAGGTTCATTAGAACTAAAAAAAGTTAGTATAGTCTCTGTAGCAATGGCCGGGCAAAACATAACATCCTGTTTAGTCGGAATCGGAACTACGCGGCACTACCCGGGACGTAGTTCCTTTGATAAATGTGTGTTCATTACAACTTAGTTATCTCTCCTGTCTGGAGCTCAGTTTTTAAGAGAGGTGAATTATATTTTAACAGAGCTTGAGCTGATATTACTGCGACAACTGGGACTTGTCACGCAAGAGCGTCGAAGCATACACGAGTCTACAAGAGGCCTTATAATTATTCAGAAATATTGTTGTTTGCAAACAGTGACGATCCCTAGCGGTGAATTAATTTAGATTTTTATTATTTGTTACACAATTTCAATCTAAACTTCTCCGAACAGCGCACCAGGCACCGTTTTGATAGTGTAGCACACTTTGAACATCAACCAATTAATGGAAAATTGGCAAAAAATTCAACCAATCCCGAATTACACTCCGAGGGCGGTGAAATAAACAATGTCTCAGATCGCCGGAACTTGTCGGACTAGCTAAAGGCGAGGGCGATAAACCTGCGATCTGATACTTTCTTTATCACCGCCCGAGGTGTGTATATACACAATTTTACGTCTTCCCCTGCCCAGGAAGTGGAAATTTTCGCTCGCGTAGCGGCCAGTAAACTGCTACTTACGGCCCGGTGCGACGTAAATACATTTACAGTGTCAAATTAAACCCCACCCACCTTCTGAAGTAGAACCTAGGGAGTAGGCGGTGCAGTGCCCCGGGGCCCTCAAGCTCAGGGGGCCCTCGAATCCTTACCAGAAAATCTCGATTGAACTGAACTTTCGAAAACCTAACCCGTTTAGATAGTAGTGGGGGCCCATTTTTTTATTTGCACCAGGGCCCTTGGTTACCTAGCTACGCCATTGGTTCCGCATAAATTTTAGCACAATGTATGGATTCCGGTTTTTTTTTTGGAGGCACATTACCACGGAACCCCAAAAACAGAAAGTACCACGTAGTTAACAAGTAGTTTACCCTCCAGCGGGCACGATCCAATCCGGTTCGCGGACTTTTTGTCAAGCCCGGGGTCGTTGGCCGTAATCAGAGCACTTTTGCATTAAGTTTTTGAGTGCTTTCAGAGCTTAAAAGTGTTTACGCGTGCGAATGCACTTTTAGGTATTTTAATGTGCCGAGCGGGCAGTTTGAAAGTTATTAATGTGATGATGAGTTAGGTTAAATGTATATTTGGAAACGAAAACAAAGTTTTTGTTCAAAGAATACCATGAAAAGAGCAGTGAACGGATGAAAGAAGTATACCATGCCATCCATACATCGATCGATACATAATTATTCACAAACGTTCGCATTTATAATATTAGTAGGATACATACATACATACACACCGTCACGCCTCTTTTCCACAGGGGTAGGCAGAGACTACTTTGTTCCACTTGCTACGATCCTGACATACTTCTTCCGCTTCATCCACATTCATCAATCTCTTCATACATGCTCGTCGATTTCGGGAACTCCTAACCTGACCTTTTTCCAAAACGTGTCCTATTTGGTGGTATTTGGTTTTGGTTTGGTGGTATTAGTAGGATGGGATATATTTTTCCAAAGACACCTCTTTCCGTTACCATAGGACAGAATTGGATCTCAGTACATTATATATTCACTGAGCAGCAATCCGGCTATGTTACATACATATATGCAACAGGAAAATTCAGTGTTACCAACTACATTACGAACAATCTAAATTTAAAATCTATCTATGGCGTTGTTAGGGGGACTATCACGCATCTCGTCTAGACATATAAGGCACGCAGCCTGTACAGTGTGCATATATTATGTTAGACGATGCTCGGCAGCAAAAACACTTAACGGATGGGTCTTAAGGCAAAAACGCGCAAAGCGTCGGACCAGCTTATCGGCTTACTGTGCGGTTCACAGATATCCTATACGCTATACTATATGTACGTACTAGTATCGTGGTTTTGTTCTTATGTTTATAATTGAACATTGACAAACAGGCTAAAATCCTCTTTTTATTCAACAGGAAATAATGAAGAGCGGAAATGTAAAATTTAGTCACTAAAATTGGACAAGCACAAGTGCGCGCGAGGTAGAATACCATACCGTTCGTTCTAGCTCTAGCAAGAGACGTGTAGCACGCTGCTTTCGCGTGGCCTTGTGCCGGCCGTGCAGCTATTACTCTAAATTCATTTGAATACCATGAGCTTTTCGGAAATTTGTACTAAGCACATTCGCGTGCAAATTCATTGGCGAGTGTGAATTTTAATCCGTACGGCAACTACAGCCTGTGCCCAGCGTTGGGACGCATATGGGCTGCAATGGATACTAGAACTGCTTTAACATAACCCTGTTAACGCTGCCACAGTGCATTGGCCCGACTGATGTAGAATTTTTCATATGAATCAAGTTTCCCCATTAAGGATATCCTTAAGGAAACGTGTATCCACGAGTTTTTGTTCGTTTGCATTCTGTACACGTCTCCTTCAACTGATACTGCGCTAAAGGCATATTGAGGGACAATTGTATCCCGAAGTCTAATTCTAACCTTATTACATACATAAATCACATCTATATCCCTTAAAGGCCACGTTTAGCATGATTGTAGGCGTATAGGTGGAAAAAGGAATCAAAATGGTTTTGGGTTGCTAGCCGCATCGCCTATAACAGCATTCCTAAGAATTTGACCCATTCCCTCGATGGGCGTTTACCATCTGTGCAGGACGAGAAGCAACTGGTCCATTCTATGTTTTTCCTTTGCTCTCAGCTCTCTATAATAGGAGTAACCTTGTTGCTTTCACGAATCTGTAATCCGGTTGACAGGAAGCTAGTAAAACCGCACAAACACCAAAAACAGACCAAAATCAAGACTGTCCTGGAATGGGAAAGTGAGGTCAGTTTATACTACGCCTCATCGTTAGCGTACAACCGCGTGAGCGAGGACTCATTTAAGCGGTCGTTCTACAGCAGTCATACTCAACCTGCGGCCCGCCCGGCCCTTATAGTTGGCCCGCCTTGACCTCTACAACCTACCCCTAAATAATTTTTGCTTGTGGCCCGGCGACACTATGACTAAAACGTGTTTGTGGCCGGTATAAAAAAAAAGTTGAGTACCACTGGTCTATAGTATACCTTGCTCTGTCTAATCATACCAATGAGACAAGGCAACGTGTAATGGGTGTCGGTTACGCTCGTGGTATGGCACGATGTAGTGGACAACCTTTAAGATTTTACACACAACGTGTACGTGTCTAATGAAGGTCGTGTCGTGTGTCGTGTGTCGTGTCGTGTAGTGTCGACACGTCTCGTCGGCTCGGCGGGCGGCGGCGCTTTGCGCTGCGAGCTCAGCTGACGGCGGCGTGATCGAACGAGCGCCAGACGGGACGCGCATGAGCTTATGCTATCTTGAGACAACTGATAAACACATCCCACTAATATCACTCACTACATAACATAGTATACAACAAAGTCGCTTTCCGCTGTCTGATTGTACAGTCAAGGGCAAAGATATGTATACACCACAGAGTATCAAAAAGCATGGTCATCTAAATGGTCATAAATTTGGCAACATATAAAAGTACATAAATTAGTATACATGATTTGAGAGATAACTATGTATACAATATTTGCAATAATATGTCCTCATGTATTAGGCCATAAACTTAGAAACACCGTAAAGTTCAAAAATATGTATACACTATTTAACCATTAATTATGTATATAATATGATAACCACAAATATGTAAACAATCCAAAATTCTATTAACACAACTCTATTGTCAGGAGCTTATGAACGTATTTGCGTAACATCGAACTCTGTAATCTTAATGTAATCAGCCAACCACTTTAAGCTTCAAGTAGTACAACAACTGCTATTCCAAACTCTTTAACTGATAATTACTCTATTTATTTTAAACTAGCTTCTGCCCGCGACTTTGTCTGCGTAGAATTATACATAAAAACCTTCCTCTTGAATCACTCTATCTATAAAAAAAACCGCATCAAAATCCGTTGTGTAGTTTTGAAGATATAAGCATACTTAGGGACATAGGGACATAGGGACAGAGAAAGCGACTTTGTTTTATACTATGTAGTGATCATCACATGTGCCCACAATCTTGCTAAATGTGGCCTGTAGGTTGTAGGTACCTGTTACCATAAACTCTGTCTACCCCGTAAGGGATAAAGACGTGATTTGTGCATGTGCATGTGCATGTGTCATGTGTCACTTTGGATTTTTTAATTCCATTTGACTTACCGTTTCTTATGGTTTTTCTGGCGGCTTTTCATTAATTTTGAAGGAGAAAATGTATCGTATAAGCGATCATTTAAAATATAGGATTGTTGCCTTATGCGAGGAAGGTATATCCGTGCCTGATATAGCTCTGCTGACGAATTAGGCATCACGGTAAGAAATATTAAACATGTTAATAATAACGTACTATAGAAAATATTACTCTCTATGCACTTTGTCTTAAGTTTAAGGAGTTGTTTTCTTTATTATACAGTTATTTTAAGTATACTTTGCCTTTTATTAAATAAAAAAAATTAGAAAATAGCGTAGATCGCCAATTACTGTATGATTTGATATTGACGACACGGATGGCTCAGTGGTGAAGCAACCGCCTTCTGAGTCGAAGGTCCCGGGTTCGAAACCCGGCCAGGGCAATGTTTGTGTGATCAACTCGAATAGTTGTGCTTAGGTCATGGATGTTCTATATATTTAAGTATGTATTTATATATATATAAGTATGTATATCGTCATCTACTCGTAACTGGTAGGTACCTTGAGGTTGTTTCGCCTTGTTTCGAAGGTACCCCCCTTGATGCTAAGTTGTCTATCAGGACCCCGTGTCGACATTTCGAGTGATGTTCAGTTCCGTGGTCATTTGGAAGGCAAAGCCAAATTAGCTTCTAAAAAATTGGGGGTGCTCAATAGAGCGGGACAGTACTTCTCGCCAGCCCATCGCCTTCAACTCTATAAGGCGCAGGTTAGGCCGCATATGGAGTACTGTTCTCATCTCTGGGCTGGGGCACCCAAGTACCAAAACCTTCCATTTGACCGCATCCAACGCAGAGCTGCTCGATTTGTCGATAACCAGGCACTTTCAGGTCGGCTCGACTCTCTGGCTGTGCGGAGGGATGTAGCAGCCCTGTGCCGTATTTATCATGGGGAGTGCTCTGACGAACTCTTCGGATTGCTGCCTGCAGCTAAATTCCACTACCGTACTTCGCGGAACCGTCTGTCCTTCCATCCTCAATATCTTGATGGTTGGCAGTCAAGTACCGTGCGTTTTAAACGCAATTTCTTTCCTCGTACGGTAACCAACTGGAACCAACTTCCTGCTGCAATATTCCCTGAGCGATACAATTTAGGGATCTTTAAAAAACGAGCCTTCCTGTTCCTCAAAGGACCGGCAACGCACTTGTGATTCCCCAGGTCTTGCAGGTGTCCTTGGGCGACGGTGATTGCTTTCCATCAGGTGACCCGTATGCTCGTTTGCCCCCTCTTATATAAAAAAAAACCCATAACAGAAGCCTTCTTGAGTTTATGTATACATATTTCGATACTTTGGGTATACTTTTTTTCCTTACAGGGGAAAGATGGGGAAGTTTCAAATTTTGTTTTTAATGATATTTCAAACAATCTTACCGATTTTCAGCTTGGTGGGAATTTAGGTAACTTTACTCTTATTTTTTGGTCTAATTTGACCGGACTATAGCGTTGGCATCTTCAATCAAAATCAACGAAATCTGAATCTGTAAAATCTGTTAAACATGCCGATTGATAACGTCGTGGTGACAGGTCAAAACATGCGACAAACATATGCAATGACAAGTCTGTACTGTTTTCGTGAATTGTCAAAACATACTTTACAAATTTTGTTTCGTGTGACTAGGCCGTAAAGTTGATATTCGCAGATTACATTTTGTATACATATTTTCGTAGCAATTACTGAATCTATATTTATTGACATAAGTATGACTATAATATTTTGCATTATTTGCAGGATACTAATAATGGAGTTTTGATTGTATACAAGTTTTTGGACTTGCTAGGTACATATTTATGTTGCCAGTGTAGTTTGCATATTTATTACCATTTGAATGAGTATATATCTTTTTAACTTTATATGATTACTTATTTTCTTTCACTTTACTTGCATATATATCTTTGCCCTTGACTGTACCTATGTATGCATCAAAGCATAAAAGTACGCAACGGATTTTGATGCGATTTTTTTAATAGAAGAGGAAGGTTTATATTATTTATAATACATGCATAATATAGTAGAGAAACACTTAACAGAGAAGTTTGTGAGTACGACGGATGTTTCTTACTCTTTCACGCGATAACGGCTCGACAGATCTGGATGAAATTTGGAACATAGATCTGGAATAACACATATGCTACTTTTTTCCCAAGAAATTGCATACTTCCTGCGGGATAGCGATAAACGTATTCTTTGCAGACTTTATTTCGTGTGAAAACTACACTAAATGCTTTGGCCATGTTCAGTAGGCGGTGTACGAGTACAAATGCATATGAACCCGTGAGTGCAGAGAACACCTTATACGTCTATGACATCGCGGTTACAACCACAGCGTACCGTCCCGTGTAGTAGGCGAAGAGTGAACAACTCAGTGATCTTTACCACGAACAAAATGCCGAGACATATCTCCGGATTCATCCGCGGCAGTATCGCCGCATGCACACCGAGACGCGGGCTATTCTAAACGCGCTCGTAACTTATATTTATAAACAGTATATGCATAAAGCGGTTAATTGAATGAAGTCACTACGTTCGATTTACGCGTACAACTTGTACGATTTTTTTTTACCTCTTAGTTTTTAGAGTTCCGCGATTTACATTATTACGTAATAGGGAAGGGGTTCAGATGATGGAAAGCAAATGCCAAAGCCAATTTACGATTGAAAAACAAGAGTTAAA
The DNA here is from genome assembly GCA_949127965.1 of Pandemis corylana. Taxonomy (NCBI): domain Eukaryota; kingdom Metazoa; phylum Arthropoda; class Insecta; order Lepidoptera; family Tortricidae; genus Pandemis; species Pandemis corylana. Next base: position 5,842,138 of record OX421877.1, read on the forward strand.
AGAAATGAAGGTCAAGGGACGTTAAGAAAAATTTTATGTGTGTAAAAAACATTACAAACATTAACGCGAAAATTTGTTTGTGGCGTTTATCTGAAAGTACTCTTAAGCAAATACGACTTTGAATGATATTTAGCCGTCAGATAATTTAAGACTTGAACCCTGTTTCAACAAATCGACAATTGTCGGTGACAACTGTAACAAGTTGCCAATCGAAATGCAACGCCTAGTCAGTATGAAACCAACCAGCGTAGTTTCTTGTGTTTGTAATGTAAATAGAATTCTCACGCGTCAAAGCCATTTGTCAACTCGGTGACATAGGGGGCCTTCATTCATCGCAATAAACACTAAAAAGTTATAGGTTTCCAACCGTATCGCTACACGATGGTAGTAACAACTGGCGACCACGATATCATACTCCTTCATCATATAGAGATAGTACAACACAACTTCGATCATGGAAAAAAACTGGCCAACAATTTCGGCATTTTCCGTGTGTCCCGACGCTAAGTAATAAACGATTGTTTATGGGCATCGCCATTTTGTTTTACCATAGATGCAGTACCTAATATCGGTGAAATCTCACATTTCGAGTGTCGAAATTTTAGAAGTGAAAACGGGCAGGCTACGGGGGGTTGATAAATGATAATCCTACTAATATTATAAACGCGAAAGTTTGTAAGTATGGATGGATGGATGTTTGTTACTCTTTCACGCCAGAACGGCTGGACGGATCTGGTTGAAATTTGGAACATAAATAGATTTTAGTCTGGAATAACACATAGGCTACTTTTTATCCCGGAAAATTGCGTAATTCCTGCGGGATAGCGATAAACGAATTCTATGCAGACGAAGTTGCGGGCAACAGCTAGTGAGTATACATGTTTGCGCGTGTATGAAGACATTGACGAATGTGGATGAAGCGAAAGAGGTAAGTCAGGATCGTAGCGAGTAGAATAAAGTAGTCTCTGCCTGCCTGCTATGGGAAAGAGGTATGTGTATACACATGTTTGTAGGTGTGTTTGATTTGAATGAATATGAAGGCATTGGTCCCAGATGATGATTATATATAGATGAATAACATTGGCTATGTGTTGTGCAAAATCTTTCATTCCTTGGGGAAGGTCTTCCGACTGATGTGATGATGACGAATGGCTATCATTTAGGTATTCTAATTGTTACGAAAACAAAAACTAGGATCCTACAATTGCCGTTTACAAAAAACGCTTAAAATCACGTCTCTTATAGTTAGAGCGGCCGTAGTTAGTCTGTGCCAATATTGATCATGGTACAAAAGATACAGCAATGAGACAGATGGACAGACATTCAGCAAGATCCTAGGCTGCGCCTCCACCAGAAGCTAAGCGTGTCCGAAAAGACAAAGGGAGAAGAAAAGGAATTCTTCACTTTCCTAGCCTTAGTTCGTTGGTGGATTTTTTCGCAGGAAGTATTAGTATTGAACCTAATTTCTCCCGATAGCAACAACAGAATAAACATTATGTATACTTCAAAAGGAAAACAATTCAGCGGCATCTTATCCAGGTCAAATCGTCTCGGGGGGACCGATTGCCGCCTACTTCCGCTCGTTAAAACAACTTGTAATAAAAGAAGGACTTAGGGACTGTAAATTCGACCGAAAAAGTTATTTACCACTTTAATACTAAATGAAAATTACTACACAAATGCTAATTTCCCCATTGACATTTGTAAAAATAGAACTTGCTGTTTAGCCAGCTGTTTCACCGGCGGCGAGAAAAGGAGTCAAGTGTAATAATATGTATCTAGACAAAGTTTCAAAAATAAGTACCATACGCTCTTACGCCAGCGTAATAACGTCATGGGACATATTACATTAGACATTTAGGATTATTTTAGGTTTCGATCGGTTCTTTTACTTTTTCTGTGTGTCTACTCTTGCTTAATACTCATGTCCTGTCAATCGTTCAAAGGTTAACTGGAAGAGATCCCTTTTAGGGATAAGTTCGCCTTTGTACATGTGTGTTGTCCTGTATTCATCTTTTTCTTGTGTTTTATGTACAATAAAGAGTTATACATACATACATACATACATACATATTTTTAAGAAGTTCCTATCAATACTTATTTTTGCACTTGACCGTACCTAGCTATCACTAAATACGTCTCGAACGCGTTTGCGTTAAAAGGTCGCAGAGATTAAGAACTGTTTGTTGCCAGATCGTTCCGCTGGAGGCGCTGTTAATTTTCCCATACTACGACGTTCGAGACGTTTTCCGTAAAACATACACTAGAGGCTTCAGGTAACCATGACATTTAGCTGTCATTTTTAGTATGGATCTGACAGCGGGCGAACCTAAACTGAATCGGAATTGAATCCCATTAAGACGTGATGGTATGGCCCCAGGAGTGGCCAACCGGTTAATTGCTCCAGATGATCATCGCAAAGGCAGAAATAAAACAACATGTTTTTACACTTTTTGCTGAACATACTAGCTACTTAAATACCGAATACCTATCGATCGGGACAGTACCTAATCTTGGCTCAAACGACCCCGGACTATAGTCTCCCTCCAGAAACGTACGATCATTTTAAATACAGATCGTGTCAATAAACGATATTATATTATTTAAATTTCTAAATGTCAGTGAAAATTAGAACACAGAAAAATCCGAAAAGTAAAGCTATGGCCGGGAATCGAACCCGGATCCTCGTCATTTCGCGTGCTATACCCCTACACCACCCATAGCAGGTGGGTAGTCTCCGAATTTTTCTACCTGCTACTAACTGTCACGTGACCTTTTTTACTATGCGAATATATTATTATTTGATTACATTATTTGTTGATTGCTGTCCTATTATTCGTTGTGTGTGTAGATTACTACGCTAGGGTTTCTAGTTTCCAATTCTACTCGCTTCTCGCGAATCGCCGGCGGTAAGACACCTGCCTTGAGACGCCGACGTTATTATTAGACTATCTTGATCTACACTTTGTCCACAACGACACTAACAAATAATTGCGTCCCTTTCCGTGTCTATCAATACACCTGCAACAACAACACGCATATTTCATAATCTGACGACTCAAGGCAATCGAGAAATTATTTTTTAAAAACACCAGGTATGTATCTGAGTCACAATTCGCGATAAACAGTTGACTAACGCCACACAAAACCTTGTGTACGTTTCAAAGTCCTCAGCTAATGAACAAATGTATATTGGTATACTAATAGCGGAAAATACTTCATCCTTAATTACTTGTGTCCAACTTGGGACATCGTGGCAAGAGATGTCTTCTTATTCCAAACTAGATTACTTATATATATATATTGTTTATATTATTAGCTATCGTATTTATCTGTTATGTATAGTTAATTACATCTCACACTATTTAAAATTTAGGCATTTAGGATTATTTTAGTTTTTGATCAGTTCTTTTACTTTTGTGTGTCTACTCTTGCTTAGTCGCTTTCCGCTGTCTCTCAATGTATGCTTAGATCTTTAACTACTCAACGGATAGATAGAGCGATTCACGTGGAAGGTTTATATGTATAATTTTACGCAGACGAAGTCGCGGTCAGTAGCTAGTCTATCATAAAGTGCAATTTAAAACGGACAAAGTCGGCTGGCTTCATGTGCGAGTAAATATCTTCGTTAGCCACCTATTCAAAGTAACGCATCATCAGAACAAAATACAGTCCTGCTCCTGCTTGTAAAAACTGGGATCAAAAATAAGGTCACCCCTCAAAGAAAACGCTGCACTAAACGCGTCATTACTCTCTTGAATAGCTGGTAAATACAAGATTAAGCTAAATTATGATGCACATAGAAAACTGAAAATAAATTTTCTCAAACATGATACGTATAAAGTCTTCATTACATCATTAAAAAGTCACCAGTAAGTTAAGAATGCCGGACAATGATCAGTCTCCGGTAAGTAGAGTTTTTGCATTCGGAACGAAAAAGGGTCCAGTAACTAGGTACGATTCAAATCTCCTTACATGCGTTGTAATTTCAACTTAAAACTTCCAGGTAAAATATGTCATATTTTTAATAGTGCAATAAGTCTCTTCTCTTCTGGTCTCTTCAGTAATGTACTGTTTCTGAGACAGCACAAGACAAGACTGCAAAACTATGCACTTAAAGGCTTAAAACCATCCTTTGCTTCGTAGCCCGTCTGGCAGGTCGCTCTCTCTCTGGTTAGTTGTAAAAGTCAGAGACTAACAGCGCAGTCAGAAAAAAAGTGTCAAAACAAACTATTTCGTGCAAACAATACACAGTCGCATCGCCTGCCACAGGCTTAAGACCCCCCGCGCACTAGGCAGCCAGTAAAACATATGGGAATTCTTGGTTGCCTAGTGCGCGGGCTCCAATACAACGTCATGTTTTACTGGCTGCCTAGGGCGCGGGGGGCCTAAGGAGTTTCTTTCTACAAGACAGTTTCTTTTAGACACGTTATTAGATAAGTTTACTAAAGTTATCTTAGAAATGGTTTATTAAGAGAATCACCACAACGGATCTAATCTAAAGGCATGGATTATTTAGACAGTCAACATTATCGTGTTATCCGCGCATATCGCGATCCATATCACGAAATATTGATGCCGGTCGCAGCAAATCCGGCCGTTTTCAAATCCACGATTAATCCTATATTGACATACTAGCTGTTGCCCGCGACTTCGTCCGCGCAGAATTATTATAAATATAGCCTATGATACTCACAAATACTGTGGCTTTCTATTGGCAAAAGAATTTTCAAAATCAAAAGCGTCACTCGGAATCGAATATATAATTCCCGTTTTTTCCTTATCCCGTGGGAATTTCCAAAAATCCTTCCTTAGTTGATGCCTACATTGTATAAGGTGTCTATGTGCAAAATTTCAAATCTCTAAGTCCAGTGGTTTGGGCTGTGCTATCCCGCGGGAACTATGCAATTTTCCGGAATGAAAACTATCCTATGTCCTTTCCCGGGACTCAAACTATCTGTATACCAAATTTCAACTAAATCGGCCCAGCGGTTTAAGCGTGAAAAGGTAACAGACAGACAGAGTTACTTTCGCATTTATAATATTAGTAAGGAAGTAAGGAAGTAAGGATAAGGATAAGGATAGTAAGGAAGTAAGGATCTATGCCAAAGGTAGCGTGCTCAATCTATGCTTCTAGACATGTTGCTTGTCTATGGACACAGAACGGTGTATTATTACAGAGTGCCCACTTCAGTATTGTTAAAAGACGAGGCTGTTTTAAAAGCGTATTAGGTACATCCCAGTCCCAATTAGTTTAAAACAAAAGTGAAACAGTAAAGGCCTAAAATAACTCAAATACCGGTCGCAAACGCATAGGCCTTTATTAAAGCACTACGTAACGCTAGACTAGCATGACGAAACGTGAAAAAGTACATACAAATACAGTAAAAATATTATTTCCAAAATCAGTGCAGCGATAGGACGAAACGAGCACTTCGTTTCGCTGCCGCCGGGGCGAGCGCTCCTAGAGGAAGGACTACGAATTAGTTCGAAACATGTCGAGCATCACTCGACTTTTATACGTGAGTTATCCGTTTATATGTAATTATGATTAAGTATCACGCTAGTTTCATGTTGTCAGTGCAGCGAGTTTGTTAAAGTACGAATACTCAATACAATACAAATATCTACTCTTTATTTCACTTCCATGCTGGTATGGGAGTAAAGAAAAAACATCGAATTTACCAGTTGCTTCTCTTCCCGCGCAGATGGTAAATGCCCATCGAGGGAATGGGCGAAAGTCTTAGGAATCATGTTATAGGCGATGCGGCTGGCAACCCATCACTATTTTGATTTCCCTTTCCACCTATACGCCCTTAATCATGCTAAGCGTGGCCGGTTTTTTTACCTTAGGCTCTGTCTGCCCCGTAAGGGATAAAGAAGTGATATATGTATGTATGTATTGTTTCATTGTTTCACTCCACAAATCAGTACAAAACAATACAGAAACGAAGAACAAGCAAGGTAGACAATACGTACAGATACAGAAGTTTTACTTAACATTCCTCTTTCAATGCAAGTTTCTTTTTAATGACTAACTTTCACATGCTTCTAATCTAATCAACACGTCAGCATGTAGTTATAGTTAGGTAAACTAAACATTTAGTGAAGTATTCCTTCACATAATAAAATTGTGGACAATGTCAACAAACCGATAACCGTTAGTCGACATTGCTTCATGAATCGGATTTAGTTTATAAATACGTTATTTTTTCATCGGTTTTCCTAAACCACGACATAACATAAATGAAATGTAACTAAAATCTGGATTATCTATTAGATTTGTTTTTGACATGGTTTCTTATGTAAATCTCAAATGTTTTATCTGTGTATACATGAAAATTCGTTAAAAAAAGGTTATAACAATCTGTAATACCTAATCGTAACGATCATTTTTACAAGCTGTTTATTGATTGCTGTTTGTTGTTATTTTGGTCAAGTCTTATAAGATTTCGAAATGTCAGTGAAAATTAGAACACATAGAAAAATCCGAAAAGTAAAGCTATGGCCGGGAATCGAACCCGGATCCTCGTCATTCCGTGTAAAACCCCTACACCACACATAGCAGGTGGGTAGTCTTCGAATTTTTCTACCCGTTACTAGATGTTACGTGACCTTTGTTACTATGCGATTTCTTTGTCGCTAAGCGTCATCTGTTTGAATGATGTGTCTGTAAGACACAATTACAAACTCCCGTGGAACATCTACTGCTCATCAGGGACGAGAAAAGGCGCTGTTTTTCAAATGATAGGTACCCTAAAGTAAGGTAAGTCTTATAAGACACTGAAAAAAAAAAAAAATGTGAATGGAATGGAAGGGCTATATTATTGTTAATCTTGTAATTGACCATAAACGGGTCTTGCTCCTACCAATATGGTAACACTCGTCACAGCTTTTTCATCATTTCTAAAGCGACGTACCAAAAATTCCCTTCCATTGATCCTGTCACATCATGCTAGCCGCACTGAAAGGGTTCCGCTCGGGTTATAATATCAATTTTGTATCCCTCGCGTCAGAGTCGTGGGGCAAAGGGAAACGGAGCTTTTGTAATTGAGTCAGGGCGCATTTCGGACTGCAAAGCGCCGGGGTAGCAGGAGGCGAAATGATATCCAATTTTTTTTGGCACTACAAGCCGAATGTTTGCGTCACTACTTTAGCCTACGGCAGCGATGCGAGAAGGGTCCAAAACGTGTAATAAATACGGTAGAATAATTGCCTGCGACTCCACCCCCTTATTCATAAACGCTCTGTAGGCTGCTGCTAACTTAGCAGTTTGTCATTGTCGGTCACTTTGACATTTACCTTTCGCAGTTTATAAATAAGGGGGTTAATCTGTAAACAATTCGTTTATCACGGTAACAAGACCCTAATGGCCACGTTTAGCATGACTGTGGGCGTATAGTTGGAAAGGGGAATCAAAATAGTGATGGGTTGCTAGCCACATCGCCTATAAGGGAACATACCCAAACTACGTGACCCTTTTTTTCGTGTTTTTTGACCCCCTCCCCCCCCCTCGGTGACCAAGCGTAGTATATGCCCAGACCCCCTCCCCCCCCCCCTAGTTTTCACGTAGTATATTTTATCAATATTTTTTGCGTAAAGTTACAAAATAATGGCTTTTGTTTGTATTTTCTTATACGGCCCCTAAAAGTGCGTACTTTGAGAATGCGTACCTATAATTGCATACGGTTGTAATTGTGTTTAGTAAAAGTTATTGATGGGGTAATAAAAACGTGGCGTTCTTAAAAAAAAATTATTGACTACGTGACAAGAAACCAAACCCCCCCCCTCCCCCCGGTGACCATGAGTGGTACTTTGAAGACCCCCCTCCCCCCCCTAAATCGGTCACGTAGTTTGGGTATGTTCCCTAACATGATTCCTAAGATTTTCGCCCATTCCCTCGATGGGCTTTTACCAACTGCGTACATTCTATGTTTTTTGTTTACTCCCAGACCAACATGGAAGAAAATATGTGTGTGCCAAAACGCTGACGCTTTAGCGTGAAAGAGTGACAAACATACTAACCAAACCATCCTCATCATCATTCTGGACTAATTTTGAAGAGTCAGTGTATAAATGAATCCAAATCCGTATTTTTTTCAAATTGGATGGAAATTACTAACTTAGCAGTAATAAAAAAAATACATTACAAATACATATACTGTGTCTTAAAATTATTCCGGACTACTTCAGCAGGCACTGTATATTTTGACTGAACACCCCGGTAAATAGGAAGTCATAGAAATACAAGTAGGATTGTGACAAATGTTACCACGCACTTGACGATTTTCAAAGTGTATGGCATCAAAGGGGTGACAATGACAATATAGAATAAAAAATTACGATGTAGGTTGAGAAGTAGCCAATAAAATTAAACTAACCACTTGATGAAACAACCTCTAGCTCATCTGATGTCTGTTAAAAACAATCAATCCTAGCCTAGGTCTCTGTGTTGACCGTCGATGCAAGTGACACAACGGTGTTAGGATGAATGACAACTTTATTAAAATGAAAATCCCTTTTATACATTCCTGAGAAACATTCCACTACCGCGATGTAGGAATGGGACGGCCCGATACAACGGCATCTTGCGGCCGATAGGCGTACTAAACAAACATTTCCGAACTGTACACCCTGTCTACCCCAAAAGTAAACGAGCTTACATAGACACACTATAGCCTAGTACCTGGGTTCCTAACCTGGGGGTAATTAAATTACCCCCTCGGGGGCAAACTCGGTTTTTCGCGGGGCTCATGAGCTGATTGGCTGGATGATTTCCTTGATGATGAACACGCTCGTCTGTGAGGGGTAAAATCCGTGACCCTAGTTTCATAAGAGTAACGAAACTGAAAAGGCTAGGAACCACTGGTCTAGTATTATACCGCGAACTGTCCGTAGTGCAGAATAATGGCGGCCACTTGATTTCGTTCAATCAGTGCGACCTGGCCGACTCAGATGCGTATTCAAGGCCTATCGAATTTAAGATGCAATCTCTAGGCCATTCAAGAATAGGATTGGAAGTTTCTAGCTTAAATCGGTTTGTTTTAGTACTGAAGCAAGTCCACAGATGGCCTGGGTGTTGAACCAAGGCGATCAATACATACAGTATAAAAAAATACTAACAATTTGTTTCATATGTTCTAGATTATCTATGACGTATAGTTTTTTATAGAAATTTATATTTCAATCCAGGTGCTATTCCATGAATGGTATTTCCCAGTCATATCAATGATATTATTACACAGCTATGCACAGAAAGTTTTCGTTTGTGTTGCTCTTCGGCGCTGAAATTCGATAGCTCTCGCCGCGAGTCAAAGAAAAAGAAGTAATGCTTCTTTATGATTATATATATATATAATCTAGCCCTAACATAAGCGTTTACGTCGCTGTTCCTCTTGCGTTGCCGATCCATTACTATAATCTATATGTATGGGCCACTGACTCGAGAATGCATCTGAGTGTATAAACGTAAACACACCACGAGCATGCCGTAGATTTTTTAAACGTACATAATTACTACCATGCCTGGAAAAAACATAGAATTTACCAGTTGCTTCTCTTCCTGCGCAGATGGTAAAAGCCCATCGAGGGAATGGGCGAAAGTCTTAGGAATCATGTTATAGGCGATGCGGCTACCAACCCATCAATCACTACTTTGATTTCCCTTTCCAGCTATACGCCCTTAATCATGCTAAACGTGGCCTTAAGGTTTTGTTACCTTAGGCTCTGTCTACCCCGTAAGGGATAAAGACGTGATATATGTATGTATGTATAATTACTACGTAATTTCGGCATATTGTGTCGTCAGTAATTCCAATAGCATCGCAGGCGTAATCATGCCGAACTTCGGACGCGTACCTTAGGCATAGTGTGTTTAGACACTGGTGAAAGGTAAATGTCAAAGTGACAGATAAGGACAAACGATTGCTAAGGCAGCAGAAGCTTACAAAGCGTTTATGAATAATGCGGTTAGTTATCCCGGCATCTCCACCATCAGGCATCAGGTGTAGATGCCTAAGTCTTGGACACACGTTCCGCAGTGGACGATCCAAGATGGCCGAAACGCGTAGCGTTTAGCTAACATCGTATGATTATCAAGTCTTGTGTACACATGAAATGTAATTTGATTAAATAAAACTACAAGGCTGTCGGGTTCGCTTAAGCGTTCCCGTAGTTACTTTTTATACCACTGTTACCGAAGCGTACCTACTCTTAAAACGTTCTACCTTACCCATAAAAGCTGGGTACGGTTGCGGTTTACCCGTTCGCATTTATTACGAAATAAGCTTTAAAAGCTCCGTTTTACGGTGGAATGTTGTTTGTAATTTAATTTGAAAACAATGCTGATTTATCTGTGGAGCTATCTTTTGGTTATGGACGTAAAAGTGTTTGTTTCAGGATCGTTATTGGAATGTGATGTTTTGATGTTTATTTAGTTTCGCTTACGTAATATTAGTACCTATTTATATGTACAGTCTGTATCAGGGTCAAAAGTGACAAAACAGTTTTGCACTTTGCCGCATTAAACACGTTTTTTATGACGTTACGAATGTGGGCATAAGGCTGCTCGAGGAAAAGCCACCAATCCCTCCTAATAACAGAAAAGCGAAAGTCTGTCTGTTACCCTTTCACGGCTAAACCCCTAAATTGATATTACTGAAATTTGGCACAGATATAGTTTCAGTCCCGGGGAAGGACATACGATAGTTTTTATCCCGGAAAAAACGCATAGTTCCTGCGGGATAGCGATAAGCCAATTCTGCGCAGAGTCGCGGCAACAGCTAGTCAAATAATAAATCAAGAGGCCTTGACAATACATTACAATATTACTAGGACCAGCCAGCCATACAGCTAGAAAAGGTTAAGTACGTTTTCGAACGCTATTAATTATTTACGCATAACGGTTCCCTTCAAATTTGTACTACTACATGGATTCTCTATAATTAGACACGAAACTTTACTAGCCATTAAACTATGCATCGACAAAACCGAACGAGCGACCCCAACGGTTTTCCCCAAATGCGTCAACATTGACATAGGTCCATACATACCATAGTATTTTAAATTGAATTTCCTACATAAGTATGGATGTTCGGTACTCTTTCGCGTCAGAACGACTGATTAAATATGCTACAGTTTATCCTGGAAAATTGCTTAGTTCCCGCGGAATAGCGATAAACGAATCATTTGCAGACGATGTCGCGGGCAACAGCTAGTTGATAAGTTAAGCGCTAAATCAATTTCCCAAAATAGAAAAACAAAGAAAATATTGGCATTCGCACAGATTCGACACATATTGCAGTCGTACCCGATGATATAACAATTACTGGCCATTTAAACGAATTGCCTGTACAACTTGTTGTCGAGCCGAGTAGTGTCCGGTGACAGATGGCGCGACACATGCTCACTGCGCATACGCAACCTGCACACCCAGCACGGGAGCGCGAGATAGTCTATCTGTCTTTTTCTTACTGTTCATTCTAGAAAGAGACGGGTAGTCCATTTAGCGCGCGACACATGCTCGCTGCGTACGCGCAGCCCTGAGCGCATCCTGTTCGCGACGCGAGGTTTTGCGTGGTGCCGCTTTTTTATTGGACTTCGATGACATTACTTATTTGCATTGTAAGCAGACTTGATTTATTGCGTAGAAATCGGTTTGAGAGAGGAAGTTAGTCGTGAAAAAATATAGATAATTTAGATACAATTAAATAGACCCTTCCTGGGCCGCCATAGAACCTTAATTTTATTTGTCTGTCTGTGAAAATGCTTATCGAATGACATAAATGTCATTATGGAAAAGTTCTGTTGTGGTCTAGGAACCAAATTGGTTGCCTATAAAATAATAGATAGGACTCTTATCTTATAAACATGAGAGTCGACAAGTAATACTAAATGACACTTTGAAAGTAAAACTAGGACTTGTTTCAGTTTGGCTACGAAAATTAGATTTTGACCCACGTGTAGTAGTCAGTTGTCTTGATTTTGGTACACACATTTAGCATGCAAAAAGGGCATTTCGAAAAAAACTTCTTTGGCTATAACTGTATGCAACTTACAAGTCTCTATTAGCCCTTGTCCACCTAATAAAATAAATCAATGCTATGTATAGTCAAATTTTAATACCCAGCATACACTCTTCACATCTTAACACCACCGCAGCGCCTCCCCTCTCAACATTCCTCGGTACGCTCTGTATTCGTTGCATGCCCAGTGCACCCTCTGTTGGATGATCTGCGGCCTAGGGGAGAGGACGGGACGGGTCGATATTCATTGGATAGTGAATGCGTACCGAGGGACGCCCCTAGTTCCAGGCTGATATAATAAAAGGCGTACGTCTGGCTGACGTATGCGTATGTAGAGTGCGCGGGTAAAATGTAAATAGAAGAGTGCGGTTATACGGTTAAGCTGCACAGCCAGCCAAACGGAAACCTACACCACTGTAGAACCTTTTCACAATCAACGTCGGAGTACTTTGACACTGACCTGACAGACACGAATAACAAGCCGATTACTAATTGCGATAAGGTTAATACAGTGGTCCGATGTTGCATTTGGTTGGCCGTACATTTACCAGAGTGAATTCTTTCATTTGCCCAAATGTCATATGTCGTAATGATCACTATACTTCCATGCCGGTCTGGGAGCAAAGGAAAAACATAGAACGTACTAGTTGCCTCTCGTCCCGCGCAGATGGTTAAAGCCCATCGAGGGAATGGGCGAGTCTTAGGAATCATGTTATAAGCGATGCGGCTATCAACCCATCACTATTTTCATTCCCCTTTCCACCTATACGCCTACAATCATGGTAAACGTGGCCTTTAGGTCTTGTTACCTCAGGCTCTGTCTACCCCGTAAGGGATATAGACGTGATTTGTGTTGTATGTAATGATCACTTAGGATAACTCTGTTTTTATCTCAAACTTTAACTTTCAGGAGCTTTGATATGTTCATCCTGTAAAACTCTATGAGTTAGGTCAGTTTTATATAACAATACTGAACAACAGTTTAAGATAGATTAGTTGTGGCAAACAATACATTTATAGTGTAAGAAATTATGGTAAACTATAGGGAACCCTACCGGAGATGTAAGAGGCAGTGGAGCAGTGTGTGAGAAAAAAACACCAATGGAAAAGTATCAGTATCACTGAACGATGCTAGGTATTAGTAGACAGCAGAGGCAAACTAAAAAGAAAGGCAGACTAGGGAAACCTAGTACAAGTTAGAGACGGAAGGAAAGAAAACGGGGAATCTCTTCCGGCGTGGAGAGTAAAAAAGTGAAATAACACGCACACGAGGTAGTCTATCTTAGCCCTCCAGGCTGGCAACGCGTCTGCAATAGCACAAATAGCACACAAGATTAGTAAGCTGAAGTAGCAGTGGGCTGCGTATCTGTCGAAGAACCAATAACCGCTGGGGTAAACGAGTTCTTGAGGGACCGCGACTCGGCAAGCGGTGTGCAGGACGCCCTCCAGGCCCTCCAGCTGCTGATGATGATGACGATGTGGGTTGGTTGGTCTAGTCTAGTGAGTTAGCAGCCGGTAGTAGAGGGATCGAGCCATAGCAAAACAAAGGCAACCAAGAGGGCTAAGACGGCACCTCGTGTGCCAATACAATAATTTGTATGAAATCAGACGTTACTAGTAGGTTGCTCTGTAAACTAATCGCATACGGATATAGTACTTGTTATCATTTACGTTGTAAACTAGATAAGATAAGATAGCATTTCGTTCAATCTTATACCATTATAAATATGGTCAAAATGCCGTACTCACCCGCATTGTTCGTACGTACAACAAAGATTTCAGTGATCTAGACTTATTTGTGGGAAGTAAGCCAAAGTTTAAATTGGATATATTACGCTCAATATTGGAAAGTAACAAAAAATAAGGTTGGAATAAATATTGTTGCACATTCGCACACACGTGCGCACACGCACGCGCGCACACACATAGATACACGGACGCACACACACACACACACACACACACACACACACACACACACACACACACACACACACACACACATACACGTAATCATTTCTGCTTTGCTCATTTTGATTAGCTATTAGGACTAGGATATGTTTTCTTTTGTTGTAAATTTATACCATATCTGTTTTTATGGTCACATAAACGAATGCTCTAGTTTGTTATGTATCAACTGTGGTAACCTATAATTCGCCATGTAACTTTTTAACTAAGTGTATAATTGTAACTTAATTAAGGCTGGTTGGTTCCCTGAATAAATAAATAAATAAATAAATAAATTATCAAACAAACAATTAGTACTCCTCAAGTTTCAGTTAGGTTGATATCCATTGAGTCAGGGAAAAGATAAGAAGAATCTACCAATCACACTAGTTCAAATCAACGTCTCATCCCGCTCACACAGCTTCACGTCAATCGAAGTGCACCCTATGCTAGCTCTTCCACTCTTCCACACACAAGATAAAGTCTAGCTATTATCTCGCTTAAAAACGTACAAAAGAAGACTAGATCCCGTGACAGAAAAGATCGCGTACTACGGCTAAGCTTGTTTGTAGCTAGAAAGTTCTCCTCGCTTCACGCTAATCGTCAGTAGGACAACTGCCTAAGAGCGAAAAAGACTCCTTTTGTTGCATAGTTTGTCCTTTTCTAACTGACTTGATAAATGGTGCACTGAGCGACTTGCGAGAAATTGGTGCGCGCTCTAGCCATTCCGGCACGATAAACATTTGCTCAAGAGGCCCCTAAACTTTAATACTTTAAGAGCCTGTTTTCACCACTAAAGTTCCAGTTATCTTAAGTGTCGGTTATCTATGATGCCATCTGTCTTTTTCGTAATAAGGAATAGAGCGGGAATCATAGATAACTGACACTTAAGATATCCGGAACTTAACAGAAAGTGGTGAAACAGGGCTTAAGTATAACAATAGTAAGTTTTTTTTTTTTTATATATATATAAGAGGGGGAAAACGAGCAGACGGGTCACCTGATGGAAAGCAATCACCGTCGCCCAAGGACACCTGCAAGACCTGTGGAATCAAAAGTGCGTTGCCGGCCCTTTGAGGAAAAGGAAAGCTCGCTTTTTAAAGATCCCTAAATTGTGTAATTGTTGTAGTTGTCGGTATACCTAAAATTTATTCGGAAATACTTCAACCAACGTTTGGACGTTTGTTTGGTTAATGTTCAAAGTGTACAGCGTCAAAGGGTCACTCCTTAATTTGATAGAATAATCGTAAGACGCCTTGTATACTTAATATTCGGACCCTACAGCACAACAGACGTAGCTCACAGCTAGAGACAAGCTGGGAGTTCTGTCCCCGTCCCCGATCACAGGGCAAGTCTAATTCCCTGTCATTCACTTTGTGCTGGTTTCGTTTAGGGTTGTCGTTTCGCTCCAAATTGATTTGGCTTTTATATACAAAATCAACATCAAAGCTGTTCAAAGGAGTCCGTTTATCAATTGTCGACAGTATCAAATTTGAAAATGTTTAATTGTTGCCCCTTTACATTGTTTAAAGGAAAATTAAGACCGTACAGAACAGGAACCGCCAAGCGTTTCGTTTAGAAACGGGGTTAAAAGTGATAAAGGAGTATTTACACTTTATTGTGACGTATAACAAACAAAACCTGTATTCGAACGTTCACTCGCACGTGCTGTGACGTGCATGAACATCCGAACGCGCTAGCAGTTTCTGCGAGGGGATTAACCCTTTATTGAATTTCCAAATAATACAGTTACTTTCCTATACTGTCAATGTCACTCGTGACTTATAATATGATAATGAATGATAATGCGTTTTTTTTTTTGCTTAATTGATACAATGCGCTGAATCAAGCACAAACTTTATACATCTAAATAAAAATTCTACCTACATATCATAACAGACTTGACGATGAATATATCACGATTCCTAAGAAGACGAATATATACTCGCGAGCAAAAAAACCGGATCACTTTTCATACATCTTTCTATGGGAAGTGACCCCGTTTTTTTGCTACCGAGTATAGTTGAAAGAAGTAAAGCTGCGCTAAACAAAAGCACCCCCACATATTCTACGATAAACCTCTCCGTGCAAATTGCCTTGTATTTTTGCGAATCTCACGCAGATTGCCTCGATATTAAATATCTACCCGCTTCTGCGCTTCAAACGAAACACGTTTCATAAAATCTCGCTAACTTGGAGTGACTATTTAAAGAATACGCCGGTTAAAACATTTCTAATAAAATTAGGACTATTAGGCTGTCTTATTTATACATCTTATTACCCGACTACGTTTGTAATATTACGATAAACTTAGTCTAAAACTTTTAAGGAAATACAATGGAAACATACAATACAACCCTATAATAGAGACAGTGTCGTTATTATTTATTGTTATGAATGTTAAAGCTTGTAGTGTTTCAAGTTATTTTCGAACATAATATCTGTTTTAGAGCTTCTTCACGAGACAATTCCAACCAGTAGAAATGAGTTGAATAAGTATCAAATCTTACAACTTTAAGGCTCCAAAACACCGATCCAAAGGTGAGTCGCACAAAATAAAGATTAGATTTCTTACTGATATATCTATACTTACGAGCAAAAATAAGGGGTCGTTTACCATACAAAAAGTTTCATAAGTAACCCATTACTTTGCTCGTCACTGTATCTAATAAAACTGTGACGCAACTGATAGGCATACTATTCACGGCCAAATTACTGGAGCTGTACATATAATTTTGCTTATTATATAAGCCTCAAGCATACTCGTAATAGATTTTTCAAAATAGCCATAGGTTAGCGAACTAATCTTTCTGTACCCTTCCAATTAATACGTAGAGACTCAGCATTAAATCAATTCCGTTGCCAATACTCTCACCGATGCTAATGTTTAATGTAAACAGGACATTACTCACGCTGCATGTGTATGTGCTGCTTTGGCATCTTGTAGTCCGGGGGATAACATCGCTCGTAGAACTCGATATCTTGGACGTCGCAGACTTCCGGCGTTGGTATGATGAGCCCTGTACATATTGCCCTCTGGAGATGGTGCTCCTGTTAACAAAGAAAGAAAGGGATTAGAAATACAGTCTACAACTTGCACAATAGTTTTTCCATGTGTTAGAGGTTGCCCTAAGCATTCCTTGTGAATATCTCTAACTTGTCTATGTATAGGCTTACATTTGAACATAACCACGCCTGAAGGCAAGGGAAGACGTGGTCTAAGGTCATGCTTGCCTATTAAATAAATGCTCATTCGCCCACGACTGATTGAAGACAGCTAAATTGTAGTATGTCAGGAAACGGACGCAGAGACGCAGATGCGTTCGAATAATAAAGAAGAATATTTTTAATTTTAGTGATTCTAAGATCATAATGGCGAAGACCATGCCTATCTCTAATCGACCTGTGAAAGAAGGAAGCTGGAAGAATAAAGCGGAGACAAGACGCGACATGCGCATCGTTGGAGAAAGTGATAGTTGACATACTGACATGGTAACTAGTGCCATCCCAGACTACTAAGTCTCCGTTGTGTTGTGCTAGTAGTTCATGGAAGATGTGCTTTTAAGTCATAAAAAGCTATAGTAGGTAAATAGCGAAAGACCACACAGTTGCTTATCGTTAGGTACAGCTTAAAACCAAATCGTTAGATTGGCAACTAGAACACATTTTATATCAAGACTTATGAAAAATAGTTTCATTCACACAACGGTTTAACAAAAGAGCGTTATCAAAGTGACGATGACAAGGATGCTTAGCGCTGATGTCATCAGAGCAAATATGTTATCAATTGATAAGAGATCATGTAAGGGCAGTGCCGCCTATTGACTAACAGATAAGCGGCAAATTAATTGATAACGTCACGGTGGACGCAATACCTATCGTCATACATGCTCTTAGTTCGGTAAGTACCTACTTCATTGAGGATTTCGAATGGATAAATAATGAGAGTAAGTCCGTGGGGCTGTTGCCCAAAAACAAACCGTACGTACATAAGGGACGCGTGTTTTGAAAAAGCTGGTATCATGGTTGGGCAAAGCCACCATTCTGTCGTGGCATTTCTGTCAAAACAACGCGTTTCAAATGCTTCTATTATCTCATGATTAAATCTTTGGGTATCCTACGTCTGCTATGCTGTTTTTCGAAACCATTGTTCGAATTAGCACGTACATAGTAGCAGTCAAATGTGCTGCGCCCCTACCGGTAAATTCAAACGGTGTTCGAGCCAAGCAGCATAGAAAATTACGAAATCCTAGCTAAATGGAAAAGGTTTGCATGCCATGAATAGGAAGGTATAAGAGGTGATTTCCGGCACTCTCAAACAGGACAAAGGCATAGTCGGGAAGTGTAGTTCCTATGGGAAATTCGAACATACACGTACTAAGGATATAAAATACCCTTAAAAGATAACATTAACGTAACAATGCATCAAAATTGATAGTGTCGGCATCCGATAACGGAGCCCTTGTAGGAACCGCCTATAAATTCCTTGAAGGAACCCCATTAGTTACCCCCTATCTGGGGAGCGTTGGGGTTCCATTTGTTTTCATACTACTTGTTTAGCGTTGTGTACGCGAGAACGGGTAAGGGGCTGTGATTTTTGATGAGTAAAGTTTTGTAGACAGTGTTTTATTATACGGTATGGTAATACCACTAGAATAGATAATCGTATAAATGGAAACACCTGTATATCGTTAACGTTTCTTAGAAAAAGTTGCTAAGAATCAATAACTATGAGTAAACACGACTCCAATGTCGACTGTCTGTTGAAATGCAAGTCCAGAATATTTATAACGTGTTACGTGGGCTGGTAAAACATGGTAGCTATATGTACATAGCCTCCTAAATAAAAGCAAACAAGCAACAAGCGCCATTGATTTCACTCTCAATTTGTTTCTACGTATCTACACGAAATGAAAACTAATTAAAAACGAAAAACGAATAAAGGATACACAGGCAAAAATGCAAAAGCCGTCGTAATTGAAACATTCGATCCGTTTGCTTTCAAAGAGTAGAGCGTGAGGGACTTTTGAACTTTGTTTTTATTACAAAAAAAAAATGATTTTGTTAGGACAAGTAAGTATTCCGCCAGCCATTTTATTTATGGGATGTAAATGGATTACCTACGTAGCAGAAACTTTTACAATCGAATGTTTCGACAAAGGTTTCAAAGAGTTAGTGCCTACTCGAAGATATTACAAAATTTTACATTGCGGAAAAACCAAACAAAGTTTTATGAAAAGGATAACGAAACGGCACAAAAAATGGAGCAGCAGTTCTGTGCTCCCCGAAAATAAAATCACAGAATATGCCACTAGATTAGAAAGATTTTATTAAAAAAGTGGACCCATGTTATCCTACGTGTTTAAAAATCAGAGCGCAACTAGTTAAATTTTATCAAAACTCGCTTCATCTCACGGCTTCTACTTAGAAATACAACGAGCGAAACCAGAATCCTACTCTCTGTTATTACTTTATTTTATTATTAAGTACGCCTCCATTTTTCCCAGTAAATATTTGTGTCCAGTGAAACATAATTGTTTCCGCTCAAATTTCGATTACTTTGGCTTTTAATAAAACCTTAAGAAATTAAGATCAAAGCGGTTCGTAATGGTCCAAGGAAATAGAATAAAAGCAAACTAAAGAGAAGGGTTAATGATTATCATCAAGTGCTTATTACGGAGGAGGGAAACGCCGTGCAACGATTCTGCTGCAAGCGAATAAAGTATAACGTCCTTGGGCCTTATACTGAACTGCTTAACGCTTCCACATATGTATATTGTACAAAACATTTCTGTATACCCATCGGTTAGAGCGCTCATCACAGGAATCATTTTGTTGATTTTCTATGTGGTTCAGTTAAATTTTTATTCAATCATTCAGTTTCAAGTCTATAGTAAAATTAACAAGAACGCAGGTGTGGCGCAAGGAGCTGTCTTCGGTCGTACACCGTTGAAATCGTAGTAAAAACTAAAGGTGGAGGACAAACGTTAGGTACCAAGTTGCCAAAATTATAAT
Source organism: Pandemis corylana (assembly GCA_949127965.1). NCBI lineage: Eukaryota > Metazoa > Arthropoda > Insecta > Lepidoptera > Tortricidae > Pandemis > Pandemis corylana. The sequence goes on from OX421877.1 coordinate 5,862,123, forward strand.
TACATAATATAGTTGGAATAAATGCGCGAACACCGATAATTTCTGTACCTACATAATATAAAACAGTAGTTACATAATTATCACACGTGATGTCCAAAAATCGTAAGACAGGCTTGAAGCTTGAGGCGAAGAGTCTCGGCCTTATGGTTTTTGGCTATCAACATGTTTTTACATAAACATGAGATAAGCTGGCACGGTCTTGGAATATTTTACCGTATTGGTGCGGGTGGATGGCTCCAAATCTTACAATAGATAAACGATGAAAGGTTCGGTTCTTCAATATCTTAACCATCAATTTTTGGAGATTGCAGTAACTGTATTATTCCGTACTAACCAATCTACAGACAAAACGGAATTAAAGGTCTTTCACATTTCGGATCGGTGGCATTTACAATTATCATTATATTTCGATTTTAATGTTAATTATTACCCCCTTATTCTGTAGATAAAACTGGTATTAGGCCGAAAGAACCATTTCTTGATTTATAATTATACCTTAATTGTACGATAACGTACAGACAGACAATGCGTGAGACGTTAGAAGAGCTGACAACGAAAAGGTGACTTTTATACGAAGGTTGTTATATTTCAAACTACAATAATAATACTTTCTCACAAGCCGCAATACACTAGGGATAAGGAAACCACATACGTGACAAATACGCAGTCAAGTGAACTCGGCTCATTTCAAGCAGGATATAACTATGTGTTAGTGTATGTATGTGTGTTTATTTTGTAACTGGTAAAGTAAGTAAGCGTGATTAAAACCTCTGCAGGTTTTATAGGTTTTTAAATTGAGGTTGACAGTTTCCATATCATGTCAAAAGCGTGACGGGTGCAGTCTACGTACGGTTCAAGAATGAACGGGCTAGAATGTCCGACCTGATAATTCGTATCCCTGACCCTCATTTGTTCCTATACAGTACACGAATTAACTGGACTCGGGGAATTTTCTATTCAATGTGCAGCGTGACTTCACATTTAATAGAAAATCAGATGAGCACATTCAGTCAAAGTTGCCCAATCATCTGCTAAATGTTCATATTCCTAGCTCATTTTATATGGAGGTATAGTAATTTATAGTTCTAGGACCAACTACGAGTACCATACGCGCGTCGTCCAACCTGCAACAACCTGACGATGCTGCTTTTAAATACTTATCAGAATACGACCGTCTCGTGGTTACTTGGTCACGCTTCGGTTCGCTACGGTACTCCCGTCCGGTGTTAGGGATCTCGGTTATAGCAGCTGCCAAGTCCTATGTTTGTAGAAAAAATAGGTTTTTATGAAGGGAAATGTTGAGAGGAAATTTCTGGGTTTTCATTTGAGAATTTTGTAGAAATTGAATACATATTTAATGCGAGATTATTAAACAAAATTAAATTTTACTTAGGAAACAAAAACGGTTACATCGTCCACGTATACTCTTTAATTTTTTTTGAGAAAATAGTTCCATTAATCACGAAATAAACTCTAAAAACCGTCTAGTGCAAAACAAAACAGTTATACCTACATTGTTAATTTTACATTCTTGTAAACATATTCATTAGGTACAAATAATGTATTTTTTGTCTAGTCTATCGCCCTCATAACTATACAAATATGATCACCAAACCAATGAAGCATTGTTCTTTCATCATTCTTTTGAGACTATGTTTTTGAAACATTATTTAGGCAAAGGATCTCCGTAGGCACCTCACAGGAAATAACTCACAAAACCCATTTACCTTCATAGATAAAGCATCGATAGTAGATACTCAATCTCCGGTTTTGAGATTGCACATCTATGAAAGTTCCTTTTGGGATCATGGGCATTACTTTAACGGTAAAATTTATCGCATGAACCTTTAAAACAACCTTTTTATATTAGCTGTTACTGTCCTAAAAAGCAGTACTCAAAGGTAGCTTAGTTGCGTTGCACTTTACTTTGTATATTAAAACTTCTTTGGTGCCGCCATTTCATGTCGCATCTCCAGCCAGCCTTTTAGCGGCTTCTTTTCCTGGTGCTCCCTCATATTGTCTAAGCTCCGCTTCGAGATGCTGGGTCAATGAAGATACCAAAGTCAATTAACTGTTCAAAATCGATTCAAACTTTATACCTCCACTCCCGAATTGGCAATAAAGGAACCCCTCGAACGGCACAGTCAAATTAAAAACAAGTATCAAAAGCCCACAGGAAGCCGTAAAATTAAACGCTATAATTGTCCGTAAAAACGTGGACCGGTAGTCCTACTAATAGTCGTAATCAACGGACGAGTCTGCAAACAAATCTGGTCATTATGTTTTACCTAACGTTCGTTTCTAACGAGTAACAAAGGGAAGGGAAGAAATAATCTGATTCTTAAGAAGGACTTCCACGTAAAGGTGCGAGTAGGGACGACCTCAAGTGTATCGTCTGAAGTTGGTTGCCCGGTCCTAAATTGTGAAAGCCGGATTCAGCACTTCAAATAACTGTATACAGTTGAATTAATTGTAGAGTGCATTAAATTATTCTTCACTTTACGGTTAAATGAATCAGGTATTCGATATTAATAATTGTGAAAGTACCTAAACTATATTACGGATAGTTAGCATCTAATCATTTGGGCGCTTCAGAAAAAAAAGAACCACTGCGAAGGTGGGAAACTCAAAACCACTAAATTCAATTACGTTACGTGTGTGTAGGGTACAGTCTCTTAACCTCTAGTGTAATTTTTAGACCTATAAACGTCTAGAACGCGTTCGCGTAAACGTATTTTCAATTAATATGGATAAATTGACAGCGCCACTAGCGACACACTTCAACGCGAACACGTCCGAGATGATTGTTGCAATAAAAAAACTTACACCAAGCGCTCTGAAGTCTAAAAGACCGACTCACGAATCAATAGAAATTACTGATCATACCAAGCGACTAAACCAAACAATTCCAATCGGTGGAATTTCATTCAAAGTTTTCAGAGCACAATCTGAAATTTCGGAGAGCCTTGCCGTCAAGCACATATTCCACAGAGATGACTGAGAGAATTCCCCGTCGGATACCTTTATCATATTTTCCCGGGGCCAGTAATCACACCCCGGGTGGAATAGCCCAGTCCCGCAGGCCGTGCTAATAAGGAGCGACCGTGTGCGAATAATATCCGGGTGGGGTTAATCTTGGGGACGATTGGGCCTGGACATTTTCTTGCATGGGCTTTGTCGTCAATACGAATATTTATTTAGCGGTATACGTGTTCTTGATCGTATTTCTGAATATTGGTTTTTGTTTAGTCAACCAAGAAATTCCTATTCATATATCTGAAGCAGAATCAATATGTTCAGCTGCTTATGTATGTATGACAGTTTTGTTTCAGTATGAGATTAAGAACATTTTTTTGTCATAAGTTTATTCATTAAATTAGCGAGCCTCCCACGAAAAAGGACAAAAAAAGTACTCGAGTACGACGATAAGCCAAAGGTTCTCTGCATAAGTTAGAATAGCTTTCGTGCCTTCCAACAATTTACTAAAGTTTATAAATAAATTCAATTTAACAAGATGCCAAAACGTTTGTTCAAACAGAAAAAAAGGTTGTTTCAAGTTAAATACTAAACCTCAACGGCTTTAGAGTGTCCTTGAGGGCCATGAGGCTCAGTGTACCACGAGCCATAAACCGCGGAGCCTGTTAAAAAAATATTATTGTCGGCGTTCCGTTGTCCGTGGAAAAGGTGGTTCGACCGACGAAAAAGAGAGAAGGGGCTTCTTTCTTCTTCGTAAAATTTTTCAAGTTGTTTTATGCTATTGATAGGGGTTAACCTTCAATCACTTATACTCAAGATTTAACATTGTATTATTATAACATTTCGCATAGGTAGTTTGGAGCAGCTCTTGGAGCACTTCCGAGTACGGGGATTCGTGTTGCAAATGTCCTAAAAAAATTGTGGTTGCTTAAGGCCTATATACTGAATAGAAATGCAAATATCACGTTATTATTCTGGTTTATTTTATGTTTAGAAAAATGTTACAATTATTTTAAACCGGGATGCTTTATCAAGCCCGGTTCAAGCAGAAATCAGGGCTGCTGTCGAGTTCTAAAACAATCATAGAATAAATCAAAACCAGCCGGTTCGTAGACCTATATATCCTAAAGCAGTTAACATACGAATGTGCGCTAGCAACTCTTAAAGCGTTATTGAGAGCGGTTTTGCCGATCCACTTTCGAGCGGCTGATGTTATACTTTCGACGTTAAACGCGATGAATAACACACCAGCCTGTTGCCCTTCGAGCCATTATGTCAATGGCGTGCTCACATGCCTTCATTGTGCGCGAGGTTTCATCTCTAAGAACGGCTGCTCGTACGCCCGAACGAGCGTCAACTAACTAGGTGTCAAAGTGGTCGCCATGGCCGAAATCAGCCGGAAGAATCGTCATCATCCTAATATTTAGTGCTTATAAATGTTCGAAACACTATAGCAGAACTAGTCAGTGACTAGTATTCACTAGCACTCCCAGAGTTGAACGTCTGTCATAACCAGGCAATCCCACATCGTCACATCATAACCAGGCAAACTCACTTTCCCAGGGAACAATACCAATGAATTACTCTTGCTTATTATGAGATAAGTTCGCCTTTGTGCACTAGTGTTGTCCTGTATTTATTCTTTCTCCCCTTTTCCTTACATGCGTCTCCACCGCGCAGTCTGTAAGCACGTTTCGGTTTTCGACGACGAGGCCAAAAACCATGTGCCGCGGAACCCGCGCCTGGCAGCGTCAAAAACGCTTCGCTCGCGTTTCGGCGATTACGCAAGCGGGTTGAACGGCCGGACCACGTCATCCGTTACACGGGAGCGATAAGTGTGGACACGGCCCGAATACACCTACAGTGTTATCTTTGAGGATTGCGCGGTTTTGACGAAGGCAGATATTTTGATAAGAATTTGAGAAACATTGCAATTCAGTTGGAATGTTTCTTAATTACTGTAAAATAAAACTACGGGTCGTGAGCTCCTAGGAACAACATTTGGGTTACGGATGCGATCGGCCGATTCAAGTATCAAATCCATAAGAGTGTGCGAGACAGCAAGACAGACCCGAAGGTCTTTTTAAATACTACCACACTGTAAGCTGTAGGTATAGGTACATAGAGAGGATAAACGCTGGCATCTACTAGGCACGCCGAATCGAACGGCAATAATTTGCTTTTTATACATGCATTATAACACTGCGTCGATTGACGAAGAGCTGCGGCGCGCCGATTTTTATCGCAGTATCATAGAAAAAGTATAGAAGGCGAATTATTGCGATTCGATTCGCCCCAGCGAGCCTAGTGGACGCCAGCTTTCATGTTGCCACTGTGAATGTTAAATATTTAACAATTTTATTTCCCGTACATGTTTTTATTTTTACGGCTATTCCGTTAGAGCTGTACTGAAACTAGAACACAGAAAAATCCCAAAAGTAAACTTTCACAGCTTTAAATTTTCGGATTTTTCTGTGTTCTAGTTTCAGTAACTTTAAAAAAATTACACTGCTGTCAATTTTTCTTACAACGCAAACAATTTATAACTTACATCTTATCTTTAACCAACCGCCTTACATTTACAAACATATATCTATATACATTCATTCTAAACATCAATACGTAAACATTAACCAAAGACCCGGCATTAAACGACGTCATGTAAAACAAACTTGCCCCACACATTGTTCCCAGAGTTAAACTCGATTACACTGACATTAATAAATTGAAACTCATTAACGTATGTATAAATTCATGAAATAATTTGCGTCGCGATCCACCCTAAACTCAACTCTACACGTGTTGCTTTTACGACGTATCAAAACATTATTAAATTCAAAAGAAAGTGTGTCTGTATTAAAAATGAACGATCAGTCTAGACACGAAAGGTCAGATGGTAAACAGTAAACACGCTAGAGGTATACGCACCTTTCTCCTTCTTACTAAAGCACGAAAAGGACATTACATTGCATATTAAGTACCTACTTCATTACAAAGCCGGCGCTTGGCAGAATCTATGGAACATTTAATATTAAAGAAAGAAAGAAGACATTTATTCCTTTTTGCAAGACACACAAATATAAGATAATATACACAATTTTATAGAAAATAAACAAGGTAAAACAAAAAAAACAGACATGAAAAATAGATCATCAGCGTTGTGTTGTTAAAACAAATATAGTACAGTGCTTCTAATTTCTTACTGACTTTCGGCCTATTACATGTTTCTCCAGTTCAGAGTTCAGATCAGACATCACAACAGGTCGATTATAAGCATAGGCCCGCGGGCCACGGCGTCTCCCACCGACCATTCTTAAATGGCCTGCGCTAGCCTGAAAATACTCATCATGTTTAGAACCCTGGCCCGTCGGAAATATCTGATTTGTCCTTATGGCCCGACTGATAAGTTGAACCGCCTTGGACTAAAGTAATCCTATCGATCGTGGTGAGGCAGAAAATTATGTTTATCAAAAACAAACACTGATTACGTATTTGGTTGATCAGAGTTTAGTCACTAAACAGTGGATCTCGGTTCTAATGAAGTTAGCAACCATCTGGCTTAGAACATGACACTCGAGATCACTTGCGTATGACTAAATAAGAGCATTGATCACGTATGCATGCAAATCAAATTGACAGAAGCAGGAAAATTAGAACACATAGAAAAATCCGAAAAGTAAAGCTACGGCCGGGAATCGGACCCGGATCCTCGTCATTCCGTGACGCGTGCTATACTCCTATACCACCCATAAGAGGTGGGTAAGCCCTTTTTTCAGTGTCGTTTAGAAATTAAATTTCTAACGGTCAAACCGTAAAAGTAAACATAAAAAATCAAGAAGTCAAAATTCTTGATTCATTTGATAGAAGTGATAGTGCTACATAGTATTTCCTGCCAACGCAATGTTGTCATGAAGCAAACAAAGTACTTGGGCATTTTTACATCCAATTATTTTAAGTCTGAATTCTGACTAATATCGTGCGCTGCTTGAACATTTACATATCTAATTCTAACTCCTCTGAAGTTCCTAGAATATTGTGTGTAGTGACCCTTCCCATGTCAATGTTACTTCCAAAAGGCCACATTGAAATAAAATACACGATTTAAATTGCAACTGCATCATGATATCGTCTGTCTCGATGCCTGTAGCGTGAGAACCGTTGAACCAAATATCATGCGGTTATGTTTAATCAAAAGATAAGTTTACTGATCAGATTTCTTTATGTTTGAAAGAGAAGCCTTGTTATCTGAAGATGTGGAGCTCGTTAACATTGGTAGCAAGTTTATTGTCACAAGTAAAGTGAGGGAAATTCATTAACGTACCACCATAGAACCCTGTCGCAATTGACAGGCCGTTGTCACTCAAACTCAAGTGATATATCTCTTTATTGTGATGGGGTTCTACGGCACTGCAGTTAAATTAGACCCACTTGGTCGATGTTCCATGTGAAAGGCGTCAAAGAGACGACTTCATTTTAAACCAAACATTACGATGAAAAATACGACGGGGTAGTCTTATCTTGCGCGCTACGCGACTCTCGCGCTGTCGTTCTAACCGTGCAGGTAGGTATCTATATATATAAAAGAAAGTCGTGTTAGTTACAGCGAAATAAATATGCCAGGATCGTAGCAAGTGGAATAAAGTAGTCTCTGCCTACCCCTGTGGGAAAGAGGCGTGACGGTATGTATGTATGTATGTATGTATGTTAGTTACACTATTTATAACTCGAGAACGGCTGAACCGATTTGGCTGAAAATTGGTAGGGAGGTAGCTTAGAACCAGGAGACGGACATAGGATACTTTTTATCCCGATTTTCCCACGGGATTGGAAAATTCCGAAATGTTGTACTAATAAAGCTACAGACATTAAATTTAGCATGCCTACACAATATTCCTTGATTAGTATAAAGGTGCACTTACAAAGGAATTTTCAAATTTCCCACGGGATAAAAATACGACTATTTATAACTCAAGAACGGCTTAACCGATTTGGCTGAAAATTGGTAGGGAGGTAGCTTAGAACCAGGAGACGGACATAGGATACTTTTTATCCCGTTTTCCCATGGGATTGGAAAATTCCGAAATGTTTTACTAATAAAGCTACAGACATTAAATTTAGCATGCCTACACATTATTCCTTGATTAGTATAAAGATGCACTTACAAAGGAATTTTTCAAATTTAAGGCGGAACAAAGTTCGCCGGGTCAGCTAGTATCTTATAAGGATAAGTTCGCATTTACGTATTCAATCTTTTTTTATGAATTGTGTTTGTTTCTTTATATGTAAAATAAAGCAGCTACAGGTAACGTTATCATACCATGGCAATATGAATGTTATTATGAACATTCGACAGTCTTCCATGCTGGTCTGGGAGCAAAGGAAAAACATAGAATGTACCAGTTGCTTCTCTTCCCGCGCAGATGGCAAAAGCGCATCGAGAGAATGGACGAAAATAGGAATCAGGCGATGCGGCTAGCAAACCCACCACTATTTTGATTCCCCTTTCCACTTATACGCCAACAATCATGCTAAACGTGGCATTTAGGTCTTGTTACCTTAGGCTCTGTCTACCCCGTAAAGGGTAAAGACGTGATTTATGTATGTATATATGTATGTACATTCAAAAATCTGTACTAAATGGGTTTTAAAAAAGATTTACTATCCGAAAACGACAACCTAATTTGGAGATAAATACAATCCATTACATAAAAGTACCGTTAAACATTTCGCAACAGTACCCCAAGTCCAAGTAAACCCTGACAAAGACGATCTTATTTCTCTATACAAGAATTATAACGGCAAAGAAAATTCCGCTCTAGTACGGCGTAGTAAATTATAGAATGGTGCAAGGCGATGGTTCAGAGGTTGGTATCGTTTGAATTGGGTCTGTGTGGCGTTGGTGGAGAGCTGTGTTTTGATTGATGATTGTGTTAAGTGCCGGTTATAACCTAACCTTCGGAGCAGCTGACGGGAAAGATGGCTTGCAGGCAAACGGTGTTGGGTCCAATGTTTGAACCAACATTATGTAGCGACAGAACATAAACATGCATCCTTGGATGTATTCATAATAATAATAATCGCTAGGCGGTTGAGTCAAGGGCCAGATACAGAAGGCGGTACTCCTGGACACGGCTTGGATAGTCAGGAAGTTCCTCTCTGTCGCCCTGACCACCGGTAGCTTAGGTCCCGGCGGTACCCTAGGTAAGGTTTTTTATAATGTTTTCATATTTTGTATTAATATTGTTTTATTACTTTTTATATGAATATTGTAAGAACCTAACTTAAGATAATAATAAATATACAGACAATAATAATAAAAAAACATTTATTTCGGACTGAATCCATAGAGGTTAGTTACATACAAAAAATAATACAAGTGGGTGTTAGTAGGTAGGACAATTAAAACAATTAAAAAAAAGAATTAAAATACAAAAATAATACACGACTAAGTGGTAAACCACACTAAAACCTAAAATTTCAATTTTAATCACCAATATAGTGCACAGTTGTCGGGTTCTATTCTACCTTATTTACGTATAGGTTTATAGTTTATGTAGTATATATTATCTGTATACCGTTTCGTGGGTCACAGACGGTTCTGGCTGAAAATCAGTGCTGCAGAGGTCTGACACATCAGCGTAATCCTGAGCCAGCAACCGTTTCACTTTTGCGAAGACACACTCAACACTGATAATCTATTTTTCATGTCTGTGTTTTTTGTTTAAGGTAACAAGACCTAAAGGTCACGTTTAGCATGATTGTGGGCGTATAGGTGGAAACGGGAATCAAAATAGTGATGGGTCGCGCTTCGCATGACGATTAGCAGTCCCGACTCCTGCCTTATTTCGTCCATGATTTAAGAAATAAATTATCTAGAATTTAATAGTGACTAAGTAAGAACCTTACTACTTAATGCTTAAGACTTCTAAGCTAGGGCTAGGTCATCTAAGTCATCTAGCTAAGGCAAGGTTCGTCCCTCTTCACGATTCATGGATGCCAGAGTACTAAAATTGATCGGGAATTGAGAAAAAGAAAAATGTTTACCAATTTTGAGCTACATTATGTATGTATGTATAACTCTTTGTTATTCAAAAAATCAAGTTAATTTTACAGGTAACAAGATAATCAGACGTACAGAGGTGAACTTATCCGTTAAAGGGATCTCTTCTATTTATTGTATATTCTTCCAATCCATTTTAATGCCTTTGTAAACAAATAATTTTTTATTTAAATTCCCACACAATCACCAATTCACCGAAATGTTGAAGGATCATACTTGATACCTTTTAAAATTTCATATGAACTTGAGAGGACTTGTTTGTTTACAATTAGATTGTCACTTGAAACACTTAAATATCCACAGAAAACTTGCGACTTCAGCAACGTACTTGAACCAAACAGTTATCCTATGTAATAAGCGACACGCGCGTTACTACGTCTGTTAGAACAGAGGTCATCTTTATCTGGTTGCGCTAGGTGTTGTTTACCTATACCACCGACCATGAAACCAGATTTGCAATAGCTTTTTAATCGGTTCTCACGATGTTACCGGCTTATGAATACGCTAATAACTAAAGGTTCTTGATAGACGAAGCATATATATATACATCCTGTAGTTAGGGACTGAATAAGAAGTTGAATTAGACGGAAATATAGCAAAATTTTGATTACAAAGATCAACTAAATGAAGAAACAGCATATGCATATAGTATGTGGAAGGGAGATAAATAAGACAAGCGATCGCAATTATGTTTTTCTCGGCTGTCCATCAAGTTACACAGTAACAGGAAGATACACGTCAAAATAGCAAAAACATAACTGGGTGGGGACCAAAAATTTACACACCGTTAAAGTTGCGTAAGCATGGTATTTAAAATTAGCTAACTTTTTCCATTGTGACAAGAAAATTAGTCAAACATTTGTATGGATAACTTTCGTGACACAATGGAAAAAGTTAGCGAATTTTAACTACCTTACTAAAGCAACTTTAACGGTGTGTAAGTTTTTGGTCCTCACCCAACTCTTGTAGCTTCCCCTCCCCATCACCGTCTATCTGACAAATCAGCGGCTTAGTCAAAGACTAGTAAGTACTTACTAGATAGTTGTAATTTTCGCACGAGTATACAATCCTACTAATATTATAAATGCGAAAGTTTGTGAAAACATGGACGGATGGATGTGACAATGTGAGTGTGTAAGTTTGAACCTTCTTCATGCTGAAACGACTGCACGGATTTGATTAAAATTTGGAACGGAGTTAGCTGAATCCCTATATTAACACATAGGCTACTTTTTACCCAGGAAAATTGCATAGTTCCCGCGGGATAGCGATAAACATGTCAAAGGTCGTAGCTGCCTAGAGTCGCGACGTTAATAATTATTGTAGAATATACTATCAACATCTTAAGTCTAATTCTATGCGGACGAGGGCAGAAGCTCACGCCATGTGATAGAATAATATGAGAGTGAGAGGGACGGTATGACACGAGGTTCTAATTCCGGAATAGCCCCCCAGGTCACGCGTTACGTTTTAGTAGAATCGGCAGCGGCCCTGAAGCGTTTTTTATAAAGGACCTAGTCACGTTTTCAAGTGCACTCTTAAGATTTCTCAAACGGCCACGTTTCTTTTGAAACATCGGAAGCTCCGCAAGTTTTTTCAAAAATTTCCAACTGAGACGTAATTAAATTAAAATGTTTCAAGTTGTTTCGAGTACTTTCGAGACGCTCGAGATTTGTAGTGCTTGATAAGTTTTTAAAGAAACAGAAACTTCAGTCTTCTAAAGCGTAAAATATGACAACATTTTTTTACAGTACCTATTTGTACTTTTTTTTAATATAAGAAAAATATTTCACCATGTTTGTATCCAAATGAAAGCTTCTATGTTTGTGTGAGCAGAGTAAATTATAAATTTGAAGAGTATGTTTCGAACTTCTTTTATGCAGCAACGAGTCGAAATGGTTTTTGGTGCAAGGATAAATTGTAACTGGGCTCTTCCAGATAAAAGTTATTATCAATCCATAAGGATACAGGAGGTCCGTGTCTGTCAGGGATAAGGACGTGATAATACGTTTCTTATTATCTCAGTAACATTCATTCACGCGGGAAATCGATAACCGAATTCTACCCAGACGAAGTCGGAAGCAATCGCCAGTGTTGTAACAAATCAAAATCCTTTGATACCTATAACTTAATTACTAGTCGACAAGGAAGTGCTTTGATATTTTATGGCAGTTCCTACATAAAAAAAAACGTTGAATGTCATGTTACTTGTAAGTGATAACAGTGTTCGTATTTCAAACCTTACAACTGACATTGGACTTTAGAAGTAGATGAAAATATTAATCCACTACACATACATAGCTGCGAATAGTCACAAAAATAAAGTCAAGGCATCGAAATTATAGTGCCCACACACACCACGTTCCGAGACGTTATAAAAAAACAAACAAGGGCCGCATGAATGTTACAAAAAAAAACCTAACAGCCGGATTAATTGGAATCCGCCAAGCCAAATACATTTGAAAGTATTAAACCGAGTTCTATCACTTCACAAGGTAATTTCGAATTTTTATCTCGCATTTTCATGTCATTCACCTATACCAGACTTGTTGTAAAATAAATTATGCACGCACACAATCTAATCCTGCGTCCGTGAATAAATAGCTATGGACTGCGGTCTGAGGCGTTGGTTGGCCTTGAAAGGCTACGGCGGTGGAACGCACCGTACTACGTCGAGACTAGATAATACCAACTCTATAAATGTGCGACCATACCGGTGCGTAAAAGACGTTGACGGTGAGTTTACGCAACAAAATATATGGAAAAACGGTGAGAAAACGTGACGCTATGCGCAGCAGTGTGGTCGCTCCTTTAAGTAATGCCTTTCCCACGCTATCGGTAGTTGATATTTCTGGTAAAACTTTTGGCGAGTCATCAACGTTCGTTATCCCGTTGAAGAGTTCTCTCCTGCGGAGACGGCCCTAGCAGGACCACCAGAATTATATTATCAGACTATTGTATTGTCATCTGACTTACATAAGTATGCAAAATTACAGCTCTATCGGATGAAGATGCCTGCTTCAAAATTAAGTCGCAAGATTCCACCCAGACAAACATACATGCATACGCTGCAAGCTTGTAATAAAAAGATCACGTTTCTAAATAGCTTTTAGAGCATTGTATGTTAATGTGTAATGTGAGATATTTTTTAGGTGAACGATCTCGCCTAGCAACCAATATTGACATACCTGTTTTATCACAAAAAAACCACAAGCTTAGTATTATCTAAATTATTATTATTGTTTATTAAAATTAATTTAACATTCCTAAGCAAATTATAATAAACTGGAAGCACCATGGATGCAATGATTAAATGAATATTAATAAGTTTTACTTAGCACCACGACTATGAGCTAAGCGTTCCGTCATGGCAGAATATTTGGAAATGACTTAACCGAGAGGTCATGTCTGCTACTTATAATTCAAAGCTCGTCGGCGCTCAAATACACATTTGCTTGCATTATGCATGTGCTAAGATAAAAGTTTTATTTTATTTATTTCATTTAGTCTTACTTTTTTGGTATAAGGTGTGGAGCGTCTCTTTTCGTCAACGATTTTGATAAACATCTGACTCAAAAAACAAAAAATTGATCTTCATCTAACCTGATAATCAACTCAGTTTGAGAAATTTGAGAGATCTTATCGTACATCTTATAAAGCAAGAATTCGACCATTTATTGCGTTGACAGTATTTCATTTGTTTTGAAGCGCTAAACGACATTCAGGGGTGATGGTCAATTAAATGTTCATACTGAATTTATATACAATCCAGAAATCGATTCATATAATAAAGCTGAAGAGGGTAGAAAGTCTGTACATGGAAGATATAAAAACAAAAATGGCTGGGGATACTTAGAATGATAACAGGATTTTTTGTCTGTTTGTCTGTAAATTTGCGAGCGCATCACGTGAAAATGGCTGAACGGATTTTGATGCAAACTTTACTAATCTGTGAAGAAAATCACCGACCAGGTTATACGCTACTTTTTATCCCGGAAAATTGCATAGCTCCTGCGGGATAGCGACGCGGACGAAGCCGTGGGCAGAAGCTAGTAGTAAATATAGTTTTTAAATCGCAATTGTAACAAATAATACCGTAAGACACCTCCTAGTAACTAGGTATTTAGGATCCGCGTAAAAGAAGGCCGCTCCTCCCCATTAAAGAGCGGCGAAGTGACTAATAATAAATTCTAACGTGGATTTTTAGTTTTACTAAAAATTAGTCTACAAGCATACGCGTTAACATTACTAGTGTGTGTGACCATGAACAATACTAGTGTGCGTGACCATGAATCTCAATAGAATTAATATCAGACTTATTGATCAGGTAAAATAAATAAACAGTTACAAAAACATCGTGTTCCCAAATGGTTCTTGTTTTGGCCAGAGAAAAGGGAAAATGTTACTCTTGCGAATTCCGGGTATGTTCCTGTTAAGACTCTGGAGCTTTCCCTCCCGGAAGTTAAAAAATCTTTATCGTATAATATGTAAGTATATATTATATATACTCGGGAGCAAAGAAACTGGGTCACTTCCCGTAGAAAGTTGTATGAAAAGTGACCCGGTTTTTTTGCTCCCTAGTACAATAAAAAATAAAGAAATAAACAAGTACAGTTGTTTTTTTGCATCTATGGTATTAAAATAATATTTTACTAAGTTTCCGTGCGATGAATATGAAGTTGCGGGCAACAGCTAGTAGTAGTAGGGTATAAAGTTGTTTAATAAAATAATTAAGAACGATTTATATTAAATAAAATAAAAATAAATAAATGACAACACATCACACAGTTTCAACAATAATTCTAATAATTCCAGTGACAGTTAATTGTCTACTACCGTTTTTATATAAAAGCGGAATTCAAACTGGTCATAATGACGAATTCTTTATCGGCAACATTCAGGTTAGCATTCCATTTACTTAAAGATAAACGTAGCAGTAAATAAGATACAATAAACAGTTTTATAGCGAGCATAAAACCTATTAAAAGTGCGTGGAATTCTGACGATATCCAATATGACCACAAAAATGGGACTAAAAAATCTCATAAAATAAACAAGGAAACATCTTAGCCCAGGATTTTTGCAAAGACAACATAGCGATCGCTGCACTTGGAATAGAATCATAACTTGATCCGTTCTCTGACAAGCATTATACGGTCACTAAACACATGACTCCGTACAATACCTGCCAGAGAACGGGTCAAGTTATCAAGGAAAGCTAAGCACACTCCAGGATGGCAGTTGGCCTTTGAATGTGTGCGTGGACATACATGTATGTACATGAGTACATAGCCATCGTCAATTACATGCATCGGACATGGTGCTCAAAAATGTATGAACACGACTTAACTGACAATCGCATTTATATGAACAAAAAACATTTACCTTGCTACTCCGCTACCACGTACACGTTCCGTCTTGCACGCGTAGTAGCGTAAAAGTTTCTTGTTCCTTGAAATGGAACTTCTTTAAGAAACACCTGATTCAATAAATTAATCGTATAAAAAAAAACGATTTCATGGCCCGTACGGGATCAAACCTGGCAACATACCATTAGAGGAAAAATATAAGGAAAAAATATATTCAAACGAACTTTATCCTGTTTGTTAAAAGTGTTGTTTGGAGCGAGCTACATACGTTTTATGGAGCGACTACACTGTACAGTCCTGACATCCTAAGTTCGGTTCGGAACGTATTATGTAAAGAATCGTCAGTCATCACATCACTCATCAGATGTCAGACAGTATGACACTGCAACGTTGGTGCTGTACCAAAGCCACATTTTTCTCATACGACATGGAAAAACAAACCAGCAAGTGGGTCCCCTGATGGTATGATCACCACCACCCACGAACACCTGCGACATTAGAGGTTTCCAGTTGCGTTGCCAGTCTAGAGGGCTAAGATACATAGAATGCCTCATGTCAAGTGCCAGTAATTTCACCGACTGTCATGCAGTAATTACCAATAGAGTAAACAACGCTATACAAATCAACAACACATTAGTGATTTGTGATACACAATAGGATATGAGGGCAAGCGACAAGAGTACTATGCTTGTGCTAGCCGTACTTTTCTGAAGTCCAGTTTAGACTTGTATTAAAAAATACTTTAAGTTCCATTCCATTGCTAGGACGTAATACGAACGGGTTCGAAGTCGGCGACCCAGCGCCGCAGTGTAATGATTTGCAGGATTTTTCTGACCAACAAATATTTTAAAGGTACTAGGTATAATGAAAAACAAACTGCTGTAACGCGAATTCCCATATCCGTACGTCATTGAAATCAAGTGTCGACATTTCAAACAATTAGGGCTATCCAACGATATCAAATTACGTTGATTATGGGCATAATTCAGTTGACAATAAACAAGTGTCGCAACATTAATAAATTATGTGCAATGTTTACTTGAGTTTGTTCAAGGTGGTTGGAATGTCATTTTTAGTGTTCCTTACACAATACGGATAGATAAAGAGATAGACAATTTTATTATTAATAAATTATTTTTCCCGTAGGAATAGGTATTTTCCCGCGGTAAAAAGTAGCCTATGTCACTCAGTGATAATGTAGTTTTCTAACGGCAAAAGAATTTTTAAAATCGGTCCAGTAGTTTCGGAGCCTATTCAATGCAAACAAACAATCAAATTTTTCCTCTTTATAATATTAGTATAGATTAGTATACAGGGTGTAACAGACGCCCCGTACGATAATTCACTGGGGTATATAACCATAGCTATAGAAGCTAAAAAACATATTTTGAAAAAAATTGGAGTTAAAAAAAATTACCTTCATAAAAAAATAATTAACATTTTTTGTGTTTCTCAAAAGGTTGTGCGCCTCTGGTTTTATTTAGGGTCGTAGTTTCAGAATTTAGTGACCGCCCACTCATTCATGCCAGTCCAGCCCCTTAGAGTAACCTTAGAGTGGTGAGCGATAATGCAGCGGTGTCTCACTCGCTCTCGTTTAAAAGTCTGGGGCAGATCCCTATCTGCGGTGCAGACGGCTGGCAGCGAGCGCATGCGGCGGCGCACATCGCGTTCACGGTTTTGCGTTACAGGAAAATCGATAGTTTCCGTATCGATATAAGTTTAAAGGAAAAAAATCTTAATATCAATGGTATCGATCACTTAGTTAAAACAATACTATCGTTAGTGTCGATAGCATTGCACAGAAAATTACGAAACTATTGATGCCATCGATACTACTGAAATAATGGTAACATTCGATTATTCAAAACTATCGATGTAATATTGAAAAGCAATTGTATCGATACTATCGATAGTTTGGATCGGCGTCAAGGATCAATTACTATTGATACTATTGTCTTTGCTCAAACTATCGACAGACTATCAAAACACTATCGATATTGGACTATCGAGTGCCAACACTACCACCCTAGTAGCCTAGTGTAAAGAGTGAGCGAGAAGTAGGCGAAGTAGCGAGCCGGAATGAGAAAGAAGAGCTTTGGCGGCTTTGTGGAACCGCGAGTAGCCTAATGTTTGTTTCACTAAGTAGGTAGGTAGGTACGGCAAATTAAATTAAACAAAGCGCACGTTTGAACATGTAGCGATGCTCCATAAAATGTCGTAAAATCATAAATCGTAAAACTTATTGTTGGTGTTGGTAGGTACTTACCGTTTGCATAAAATTACCTCCGGGGGGTCATTGAATTTACCTAGGGTCGTATTTGTAGTAGTAATAAAAATGGCGTCTCCGTCCACTCATTCATAACTCACTCGCTCTCGTTACGTCTGGGGTGGGTAGCGGGTAGCGCGGGGCGGGAGCGCGGTGCCTGTCGGCTTTTTCAAAGCGGGCGCCGCGCGCCGCCGCGACCGTAAACAGATTTCCAAATTCGAACACACGCCACTTCACAATTAACTAACAATGTTAGCAGTCACACCATGATAAACATTTATCATTTACGATAAATCGCATAATAAGTAAGCACGTGCTAACATGACATGTGGAAATTATACGTAAAATATCCATACCTAACTAAATAAAACACTACTGAATGAACGAGAACCAGAATAACCACTTGAAATATTCCTCATTTAAGTACCACACACGAATACACAAAAGTACACAACCAGAAGCCGTGATGACGTCCTGCGCACATCCGGTCGGGACCCATGCGCGAGCGCTACTGGAGGGAGTAGTACACTGGAAGAGAAAGAGTTAGAGAACGCCAGTGTTGCAATACTCATTCAAAAACCCCAAAATCTATTTTTTTTCTCAAAGAATACAAAAAGTAAATGTGAAATAGTCGTTCGACAAATGCATGGCATGATGGTAAATGCACTCGCAAAATCAACTATAAAATATCCCATTAGCAACTTCAGCATAAAAATGCGTTTATTAGAATAAATCCGATCTTGCCGTACAATTTTAGCTAGGATATCCTGATTTTTTTATCGAAAGAAGTTAAGTAAAACAATAGTAACATAATTAGTCGCAAAAAATGACTTTTATGAATTACGAAAAGAGGTGCATACTTCGCACATTTTCGGGAAATGCCCCGCAAGGAACACTGACGGAACGAATGAAAATAGGGCGGAGCGTCGGCCATGTTTGACTATTTTTTTTAAACCAATAGGAATAGAGGCGTACGGAATCAAAAGAGTTCAATAAACTTAACGTTATCAGCTGTTCAGGTGTAGTGAACATTTTCGTTGAAGATCGTTTTTTACTTTGAAATTTTGAGTGCCGATATTTCGGTGTTCAAGAAGTGCTAATTTTTTTAAATATTTTTTTTAGCCTCCATAGGTATGGTTATATACCCCAGTGAATTATCGTACGGGGTGTCTGTTACACCCTGTAGATGACAAGTGTCAATTTTTACATTACAAACTCGATAAGAATCTAAGGCTTCACATTGACTACGCACTGCTTTGCGAATTGTCACTTGACACAGACAATTGTCGATATACTAAAATAGAAGCCAGATCTATACTCGGGAGCATAAAAACCGGGTCACATCCCGTAGAAAGTTGTATAAAATTAACCCTGTTTTTTGCTCCCGAGTATATCAATCGGAAAATACTAAGGCTACGCTGTAGACGCATCCCCTTTGCAGCAAACATAAATCCCATCTATACATGTGTATTCTTGTATGAACGTGACAGCTAGCTGATTCCGATGCCAATTGTCAGCCCATACATGAACTGTCAAAGCGAACACGATGGCGATTGCGAGCGAGTTAGGTAATAAGCCTACAGTAGTCGTATAAAATTCATTTGCGGCACTAAATTCTAACGGCCGTTCCCTGTCATCGTACAGTTTCGCTAAAGCACTATACATTGAAGGAGCAGTAGAGATATTTGTTTGAATGACTTAAGTATGTTAACTCATGTTTGCTCGAAGTCGCATCGGCTTCCTGATATCTGGGAGGAAGTGGAGTAGCGGTTAAAGTGATACTGATAAAACAAAGTCGCTTTGCGCTGTATGTATGTGCGCTTAGAACTTTTAAACTGCGCAGCAGATTTCAAAGAGATCTATAGAATGATTCAAGAGGAAAGTTTATACCTACGTATAGTTTAATAATATGGGCATAATCGAGGCGGGTCACTAGTTATTGGCTATTAAAAATAAATTTACTATTATAATAATAATGATAATAATAAAAATTAACTTTTGTTTTGCTGATGGATGTTAATTGATTTTAGAATTAACTAAGATATTAACATATTTTGCATACAAGTACCAAATTTTAAGTATATCGGAGCACTGGAAGTTTCCACGGCATATGCTAGTATGCTATGGCCACTAGTTTATTTAATAGTAGCTGTTGCCCGCGTCTTTGTCTACAAAAAAAAACGTTTATATATCGCTATCCCACGTAAACTCGGGACAAAAGTAGCTTATATGATATTCCTGACTATATGTATGTGCCAATAACGAAATCATATCTAACAGCCACTTGTGCCAGCCGCGTTGATCAATGATCAGATATATCAAGACTCACGAACCCGGACTTTCGACGGAAAACAATAAATTGCGAACCTTGACATTTCTGACAAAGCAAGCTCACTTATGCATAGATATGCTGTAGCTGCTAGCTATAAAAAATGCTGAAAGTTGCGCAATACGCGAATGACTTGCCAAAATACAGCAAAGGGCAAATAAATAAAGCGAAAATAATTTTCTGCGTAGATACTAAAGACGTAGTCAACTTTGGTGAAACGTAAATCCTTCCTCCGTAGCATCAGAGCATCTAGTGCAGTGATACTCAACCTTATTTTTATACGGGCAACAAACACGTTTTAGTCATAGTGTCGCGGGCCACAAGCAAAAATTATTTAGGGGTAGGTTGTAGAGGTAGGTAACTCTAGGCGGGCCAACCACAAAAGCCGGGCCGCAAGTCGAGTATGACTGCTGTAGTGTAATTTACACACAAAAAAAAGTCTCGTACGCGTTCACGTATACGCCTCCATTACTATGGAAAACTTGGCAGCGCCACTTGCGGATCGAAACTGCAACAAACTATTCTCATAGTATTGGTAATTTTTCAAAGTCTACAAAGACTCAATAGATGACTCTCATGACAACCGATATCCAATATGCCAAACGATATTTTCGCCAGCCCGTCAGTACCTGCAATCCATCTAGCGAGACTGCGTTAGGCTCGATTTTGAACTCTAAACCGACCCCGCAACCTTCCCCTACCCAGTTATAAGGCTTATTCATTCTAAGTTTGTAACTTAGACAAGTAACGCGTACATCGCGTGTTACAAACGAAATAACCTCCTCCCCTCGTTGTAACCGCGCGCAATGTATCCACTGCTCGACTTAATCACAGAACCTGGATCCTTCAGATAAATTTCAACGTGAATCCTCTACTGCGTCTCGGTATCAGTTGAATGTTTAACAGGACCAATAAAATCTCGTCAGCTATACATTTGTCCTGCGGCGCTCGTCGTAAACCCAGTCTTACGACGATAAATAGCTGTTATGTAGAAATACGCGCCTTCATTGCTATTAGTTAGACAGCTATGTTATAACTTTGAAACAGATTTGAAGCTATAAATTACTTTGTAAGGCTTTAGGCTTTAGTTGAGTGCTTATTTGGCAGCTACTGAATATTCAACCGAATTCTATGCCTATACATCAGTTAATTTAATATACCGTTATCCTCATAAAATTACTACGTCCCAATGCTCGTCGAATTAAATTAAATTTACGAGGAAAATTTTACACTCCGGTACCGGTACAGCAACATTTTAAAATGTCTATCGAGTGCCAAGAACCCAGAATTCCCAAGGCAGTGCGCTAGTAAATAATAAAAGCATAATTCTGCGAAAATAAAAGGATGAATTCCTTTTAAAACACCAGTCGTGCATTCGTGAATCACGAGTTGTTATCATTTTAACACCGCACGTAATAGTACGCGACAGTGCCTCTTATCACTAACGCATTAAGATACACTATCGCTGAAGTGTTTATTTTATAAAGTTAAACAATGTGTTAAGAAAACTCCATAGAGCGTTAAACCTCAACATTTCACCTTAAAGATACTGGCCGGTTAAAATTCAGTGCAAACCGCATTTGAGTCGTCGAGAAAAAAAAGTTAAAAATAGAATTTGCAAACCATAATGCACCGACCGGGCGTCAAACGTCAAATCGGTTGGAGACGTCAAAACTTGCTCCTAGACAAGGTAGTTGTTTGGATTGTGGAAAACTTGAGACAGATCGATGGAAACGACTGCGCTGCGGGGAAATATTGAAAAAATAATAAGGCCTGACAGCGGGAAGTAATTGATTCGACGTCCGCGCCGCGACGCAGGCGGAGCGGAACTCGCACCAACAGTTTTGGGAATTCCGGCTCATTTTTTAACGAAATAGCTAATAAATAAAGGAAATTTCCGACGGTTGCTCAACTCCATCGTACCCGGGATAGCCTGAGGTAGGAAATAAGGTTTTACACAGCCGTATACTGTCCGAATTCGGGTTGTAAGTAAAAGCTTATGGGTTGAATATAGGACGGCTTGGGAGCTATTTTGCTGGCGTTATACGGATACTGTATTCTGCTAAGCCCCACAAATAGCGTTAGCGAAGTGTTTAGCATGTACGGGGTGCCAGGGAGCTCCAACGTGCAATTCAGAGCTGTATAGAAATTTTCGTAATCCTCATATGTGGCTTCCATTTAATTATGGAGAGCCCGAATTAGACTGATTCGACTAACTCGGGCGTGCGTCGGTTATGAATAAAATTTGAAATACTTTTCGCTTTATCACGCACGCTTTATCTATCTATACTAATATTATAACTACAAAAGTGTGTCTGTGTGTTTGTTGCCTTTTCACGCTTTAACCGGTGAATCGATTTAGTTGGAATTTGGTACCTATACCTATAGAGATAGTTTCAGTTCCGAGGTAGGGCATAGGGTTGTTTTATCTCGAAAAATCGAAAAGTTACAACGGGACAGCGATAAGCGAATTCTACACAAACGGAGTCGCGGGGCAACAGCTAGTAAACTATAAAGTTAATATCATAAAGAGGTAAACTTTTTTTACTTTCCATAAATATTTGTGTGGTAATATCTAGAACTAAAGGACTGGTTCTAAAATTTCTTCAGACAGACAAAAATCTACTCTATCCCTGTTCAACACAGGCTATATATAAATAAAAAAATATTGCTAAGTGTTGCTAAGCAAAAACAAGACAAGAAAAACTCAAGAAAGGCTGGACCGATTTGGATTAACTTTTTAAAAACTATCCGTTGAAATTTTGGGAAGGTTTTAATGAAAAGAAAACTTAGGGTTTTGATAGAACGATGTCTATCAGGTCAGCTATTAATAAGACAAATACGAGCAAAATCTTTCTACGTACCTATGTTAATAACCAATTCAACATTTTTTTCTAGGACAAACAATCTTGACCTCTGTGGCTTAGAGAAGAACGCGTTATAGCAAATACATGATCATTAAATAAGGAGTAAATGTGTAAGAACACGCAATTTGGAACCATGACAAAACTACTCAACGTGATGAAGAAAAATAAATAACCGACACAAATAAAAACGTACATACTAAATGCGAAGCAAATATCTAGAAAAAACACAACGGATCAAAAACAAGAGGTAAGAACTTTATTAAAATATAGCAAGATATAACACGCAAAAAGCTTTCCAAAGATTTTAATTAACTCTTTCAAATGGTAAATAATTACTTTTCCGCTGACGTACATCTGAAATTGTGTGCAATAAAGAGTTTTTACCAATAAAATACGTTCGAGATTGGCTCTTTTGATTGGATCCTTGCCCTTTCAAAGTTTATTGAAACGTAACTAACTATAATTGTGGACGTTATGGGAATGAAAAGGTTATTGGAATTCAGTGAAATCATATTTTAACGTTGTTATAGGACAACACCACAGCCTCCAAAGCTCCCGTCGCCCCGAACGTTTCAAACGCAAGTTGCCTAAAATTTACAAGGTAAATACTTTACTTTCTTTATAACCAACTATGCATGCTTAACTAATTTTGTCGCTGAACTAGGCGGACAACCGTAAGTTGAACCGTCCGCTACCAGGCGAAGACACCTGATACCGTATGATATCTACGAGCGAAAGGGTCAAGATATGTTTATACCAAGCGCATTAATAATCGTGACCGCATTGTTTTTGCACGGAAAAACTTAACTTACAGACGATACTCAATTCTAAACCCGAAAGAGCCTCTCCTATCAAAGACTATCTCTATCTTACAGTTCTTGTCATACCGTTCTAGAAAGAAAGGGACAGATTCCCATAGCCTACGCGCTAACTATACTAAGCGAAAACATTAACTGCATTTAAGAATAAATGGATTTTGTATTTGACCCCTACCTAGCTTAATTTATCAAAGCTAGCGCTCCAGACCATATATGAAATTCACAGTTTCTCATCACTTTACTTTACATATGCAAATATGGTTTATTTCTTGCACTTATACTCAATTTCCAGGAAACTTTACATACATATTACTTGTGAGAGACGAGGCACACGAAACACAAATAGAGTAGACATAGTGCTATAAGTAATGTGAGCTTTGAGCGAAGTTCATTATATATTAGTTTAGTACAAGTCCGTAAACTCTTAGAATGCCATGCGGGTAGGTCTTGTTGTCTCCCTCACTCGGCCTATTCAAGTATCAAACCCGCGAGCGAGTGAGACAGCAAGACGAACCGGAATCGCATTCTAAGAGCTCACGGACTGTACTGGTATTTTACCATAGAATATAAAGTATTTCAGGCGGAGGACACAGAAGAGACGGGACGAGGATGCGTCGCGGGCACCTTGGCAAATGCGACCGCGACGCGACCTCGTCCTCGCCGTCGCTTGCGTGCCTATGCCTTAGACTTCTTGGAAATAGAGCGCTTAATGTACACTTCCATAGATCAGATTTCTACGGCATCAGTTGAAGTCCGCGTTCAGCCTGCTGCCCCTTGTAATGTGTTGCTTGGTTGATTTTGGTCACCGGTTCACTCTACTTCTATGAAAGCATACCCTAACGACCATCGCCTCGTGCTTGCCTGCAATGTCTAACAAATCGATTCCTGAACCACCGTAGAACGTTCTCACAGTAAACTTCAATGATTTTCCTTGCCAATTCAAGTCAACGTCATTATGACCTTTACTGTGAGAACGTTCCACAATTGGTAGGAACCAATTTCTTCGATAGTCTGTCTCGGATAGAGAATGAATGTACGCTAAGCCGTCATGATGCTGGCCACTCTCATTTCTCTGGCCTTACTATCCAAAGACAGAAATTCGAAGTTGCTGTGCCTCACACTTACAGTCATTAATAGGAGAGTGAGGGGGACGCTATTATACGAATTTGGGAGTAGATACTGTGTTCCAATTTTGACACATTCACCGCAAATTAGATAGGGTGATGGGCCAGTAATGGACAAGGCCCAATAATGCACAATAACTCTTACGACGGGATATTCATTTATTATACAACAGTCATTTTATAACCATAATTATCTTTAAATTAAGAAGGAAGTGTCCATTACTGTTGCTTGTCACCTTGCAGTGTCCGACACTGGTGGTATCACCCCAGTTGGCAGCACACGTGTATCAGAAAATCGCTAGCCGCACATTGTGAACGAACCTTTAGCTTTGTGACCCGCATATAGGACTATGAGAATTATTTTCCTATCACTTTAAGATTTCGTTCTCTAATGCTATAGCTAAGTATAAATACGATTCCAGCTTCAAGTTTGCTTTAACTCAATTAAATGAGCTTAACAGTTGAAAAACCATCTCTTTATTTTTAGATAAGCCGCGAAGCAGAGGTCAAACATCTCCAGAGATGGAGCGAAATTCACCGAACGAATTCTCGGTCAGTTCTGTTTTTAGTACTTTATTTATTTATTAATATAATCATCAAGAGCACTGACAATTAGAAAATAAGTTCCAGTGTTTTATTTGTGAATTCGAAAGGAAATGGTCTGATCACCTATTTTCTAACCAGTGAACTTATTGTCTAACCCAGAACTGTTCCTATTAAACAAAATCTCACCATCATCTCATCTCTAATGTAAATACGTGCCACTGCTGGGAACAGGCCTCCTCTCAGAAAGAGATAGCTTGGGGCTATCGTTCGGATTGGGAACTTCACACATACTACTAAATTGCTTCGCAGGTGCGTGCAGTTTTTAGCTCATGGTAAATTTATTTCGTAAATAAATTACGAAAACTCAGAAGCGAGCCTCTGTTTTAGAGGCTATAGGTCAAACCACTAGGCTACCACAGCTTTTCAACCGTAAAGCGGCCAAGATCTATGGATTCTCAATCTTTATTGCTGTCACTTTCTAGAACGAACAGTAAGAAAAAGACGAGTAATCTGTCTCGTGCGCGACACAGCTCTCGCGCGCACTCGTGCAGTGGCACTCGTAGCAGTCTGAGTTCAGGGTAGTGTAGTGGTTTAAAGTACTGACATGACATAGATGAACCCCTAAATTGAAACTAGGGCGAGGAGTAGGGGGTTGCCAGGGTAGCCAGCGCCTACAAATTGCGTCACCATACCGCTGCCTGCGCTGAAGCACTATTGACACATATGAATGTCATGGATTGATCAGCAATTAATGCCTTGGCCGACTGGCTAAGTGATTAACACAGCCAGGCTTGAGGTCATCGAGTTCATATGTCAGCTTGGCGCGATTAATTCTTTAATTGACAGTAACTGCTGAGGATGCAGTTGTCAATGCGTACAACGAATCGTACAGTCGCCGGAACATGTATCTAATAGAGCGTGCTATTTACATGCAATGGCCCGTTTCTCGAGGCTACAAGCTACAATTTAAAAAAATTAAACTGGCAACATTGGTCTAATCCTAACCCATGATTGGTTGATTCGGCCAATGTTGCTAGTATAGACTTAAAAAAAAAATTGCAACTTGTAGCTGCGAGAAAGGGGCAACTGGACTAGTTAGAAGCAAACGACAAAGCGATTTGCAGCCTCGTATTAGCGAACTATTTATGAGCTAATGTGACCAGGGGGTTTTACCAATTCCTCTAATACCATAAAATATTTTCTGGAAGCCTTTGTAGCTTAGTAGTTTGACCTATGGCCCTGAAGCACAGGGTCATGGTCGTGGGTTTGACTCCGGGGTCGTATGTAAATCAGAGTTTTTCGGAATTTATAAGTGAAATTACATTTGCCATAAGCTTTTCGATGAGGGAAAAAATCGTGCATAAAGTTCTGAATCGGCACTGGGCCTGCGTAGGAACTAGCCCAAGCTCTCTCAGTATGAGAGGAGACCTGCAGGCTTATTATCTAACTTCTGCTGACAATTGGCATCGGAATCAGCTAGCCGTCACATTCATACAAGAACTGTCAAAATGAACACGATGGCGATTGCGAGCGAGTTAGACAATAAGCCTACTGGACTCAGAAGTGGGACATATACATACCCGGTTGATGATGATTTTTGGGCCGGTCACAAGAAGGCGTGCTAGTTTTTCAGATCGTACCTAATATTATCAAATATCATAACAACGTTTAATTATATCACTTACAGGCACGATTCTGCACGAGTAGCTACGAACAGTGACGCAATCACTGACAATAGGATCAGCAATCGCTAAACGCTACTGTTATGGCTTCTCCTGACGTCACTCCATGGGAATTCGAGTGGCAGCCAATATGCGGTACGTTCTTACTTCACATACTTAAAATACTTGAACGTGAGTGCTTTCCAAGTACTGTCACGAGACTCGTATATAACATTCTTATTTTAAGGACAACATTTTATGTATCCAGTGATAAAATAACGAATGGACTCAAATATCTCGATTCATTCGTGTGACGATTGGTAATGTGAAAGTAATACTTTTATCATTACACATCTTATCAGTTTACGTGTTTTTTTTATCACAAATACTGACGTCACTTATTCTTGTTATCTAAATAATTCGTGAAATGGCAGCAATGCTTCATAGAAGGAGTATCATCATCAGTAATTTTTAGCATACTTCCAAATGTTTTAAGATTATAAGCCCGAACTAGATTTGAAGATGCTCGGACTGTAACGTTCAGGGAACCCAGACGCAGGGACTCCAATCCTTAGCTGTCCGGACAATGAAGGACTAACGAAATCGTTTAGTGTGAATTGTTAGAATACTGACAACCTAAAACCTCGTGGAAAAAAAGTGCTAGTAGAAAAAGGTCTCGCAGATGCGACGCTCCAAAATACAGCCTGCAGAATACTGATAGGCAAACTACTATTTGCTCTCAGGTGGCAATAGCATGGACGAAATAAGACCGGACTGTCACATCGCCCAAAAGCGCGCCCACGTACAGAAGTACAAAAGTTACCGAAACATGTCACTAAAAGTATCAATCAACAGCTAATGAAGCGATGGTTTGTGACTCGATTTTTTTTCGACTGTCGAAATCTTACGCCCTATAAAGAACGTACAAAAGTTGTAACCTTATAGCTTCGCTTCAAACGCCTCGTGTTATTTAAGAGCGCCATCTATTTGTTCCAGTTTTGACCATTTTCTGTGGTCATTTTTTCGTATGGCGATTGACACCTCTGTCTTATTTCGTCCGTGGCAATAGTCACCGCAGTCATCATCGAAGCATTCATAACACGATATTTAGGATGTCTTGCCCATTGCCATAACTACCTACCATTAAATTTCCAAAGCGCTCGATATTGAATTGAATCTGAAGTGAGCGCTCGAAAGCGGACCGTTCCCATCTCTTCATATTCGTAATAACGTTTTTGGAACCTTTCCAATAGTTCAAAACGACGGTTACGTTCTATAAACATAGCCACTTGATGCTACCTTCGCTGCAAAGTTCAAAAATGCTGTCCTTCTCACCCTCAAATTAAAGACTATTAGTGTGAGCGCAACGGTACAAAACAACTTCCAAAATCGAATTCTGGAGTATAGCTTCCTTTATGTTTTTCATGTTCTGCATATCTGAGAAGCCTGTGCCTAGTAGTGAGACGTAATATAGGCTTGAGACGACAGCGGCGAATACGCTCCTCTGATATTGATCGGATTTAATAAAGTTAGCTTCTGCCCGCGACTTCGTCTGCCTTCCTTCCTATCGAATCACTATTAAAAAAACCGCATCAAAATACGTTGCGTAGTTTTAAAGATCTAAGCATACATAGGGACAAACAGACAGAGACAGCGGAAAGAATTTACTTTTTAATTTATCGATTTCAAGTCAATCAGATCATTGCTCTTCTTAGAAAGTCTTCAACCAACTGTATCGTTTCAATTCGAAATAATAAAAATGACTATTGCGTACACAAGTATTTCTTAGAACCACACTGTAATACTGTCGTTGAGGGAAATACGGTTGTGAACTTCCCATACATATTATTAGTGGTACATGACATGATAATTATACACCCCCTTGCAAAAAAATCGGGTACGGGTGGTTTTTTAGATTTTTAGGCATTAAAATAAGTTTTTCTATGGGTGTTGTATGGGTTTTACGTGTTCTGTAGGTTCGATTGTCATCATCACAATTGTCACTTTGTAAGAAAATCTATTTCCCTTCTTAAACAAGCTTAAAAAAAGAACTGTTGGTTTTATAGCGTGGTTACAAGGAATGAAAGAGTATGTATTCATATTTAGTCATCTCTAGCTGGTTTTCAGGTTGTATCTCTCGTCACAGAGCTATCCCTTCTTCGGAATGGTTAGAAACAGTCGTCACTTTGTCGACAGCCAAATATTTATAGCTGTAATTTTACATGAACAATACAAGACGAACGGATCCAGATCCAATCATTCATTCATTAATGTTTATTCATCAGCGCTCAATTTATTGAGTAGTTCCTCAAGGACCTTGTTAGGTTAATAAACGACCCAATTCACCGAGTGATTTGATTCAATTTCCAATAATAAAATAACATCTCAATAATTAGAATTACTTTAGTGGAAATACCAATTGGAATGCCGTGGTGTGATAGAAACGATCTAATTTAACTTTATACTTGTATAATTGGGTGGATCAACTTTTTCACGTCACTCGTTGCTATGGTAACGTTCTCCTCGGTCACTTTTTAAACCGTAAGTTTATCGGTTTAAGATTCGCTAAGGACGTTTTTTTTTTTCTATAATTGGGATTGTTCATTTTTTTTTAAAATATAGAGTACTTCAAGAAACTAATTTGAATATTTCGCCATTTCATGGCTTAATTTAATTAATATAAATGCTTAAAAATATCAGACACGACTTTTCGTAAATTATACACTGACGTTGGGTGACACTGACAGCTAATTGACATATAGATTTAATAGACAAACTAGACATTTGCCGATTTATTATTTGGCACAAATCTAGAACTACTAAATGCTTCTCGGGAAGGTCGAATAAAGGTCAAACCATTTTTTTGCAAAAAATCCATCACCTTTGAGTATTTTTGAACGCCAGTAAGATAAAAAAAATGCAATACTTCGAAATGGTTGTCAAATAAAGGTACGTTGTAAAAAAACTAACAATTCCAATTGGTCATCTACCTAATAAGGATGTTAGTACAACGAGATACATTTCTTTTTCGAAACTGCACTTCTTCCGTCCTCTCGCTGATCTGATGGGACAGACCAGAACAACAAGAAATACTTGATCCACTCAATTAACAGATTATACTTCTTCTTTAATCACCTACACTTTCTTGTTGTCCTTTGACAAAGCTATATTATCAGTCTAAATAAATAAGACCACAGTTCAATACGTATGTACCTACAACGAACGACCTCAAAGCCAAAACAAAACAAACTAGTATCCCCTTAGTTCCGTCTAGCAAAAGCAATGTCTGGCACAGAAACTTTTGATGTTAAGTCGAATAAATGCAATCCTTATTTTGCCATTCATATACACTGCGATAATGATAACGACAGTTTTCATCTCTCTTTTTTAACACCAGCTGACCGGACAAACTTCGTTTTGCTTTAGAATCACTTCATGTCATCAGAGAAGGCGTTACGTACGAAATATTTTTTTTTAGTTATTCTGCTATTCGAGGTAGAGATCATAAAAATCGGTGCAGCCGTTCTCGAGTTGTAAATTGGTGTAAAAAAAAACAGACTTTGCTTTATTATAGATATAGAATTCATTACAGAAAATGCTTCTTTAATAATATCTCCTCTAATGTAATTCGACGTAGTGACGATCCTAACCCTATACTTAGGGCATTAAACATATTCCGTATACCCACTAATGGCATTAGTAGACCTAGGGTGTGCCTGGCGTGGCCTTAGCGCCTTTAAACGCCAGCTTATGTCTGACACTTTATAAATCGTTTTGTAACCGGAGCAAAGTTTTAATTGAAAACTAGACAATGACAAAGGAGATGTGGGATAGGTTTTACAAAGTGTAAGCTTTCGATAATTTATCAATAGATTAAAGCAAAATAGATCAGTTAAAAGTATGTTAGGGTTCGTTATTAAATTTTTATAAACTAAAATATGTGGCATCAGGTTCGTTTGTAACTAGGGAAGTGACATAAGAAAATATCAAATCATCAATCAGACATCCTTGTTCAACACTGTGATCTTGCTGCCTCAAATGGTTTTCAATTTACCGAAAAGACCGAACGTTTCAGACTCTGGTTCGTGAAATGATCGCTGCGCTCGCTCGTGCCAATCATAACTTGATCCGTTCATTGGCAGGCATTATACGGAGGCAGGTGTCATTGACGTTTTGGTCATGCGTTGACGTTTCCACGTTGCCACTCAAATAGTAAATAAACTCCACTACTTTATCATGCAATTATTCTAAAAATGTTCCATTGGCAACCGTAGCGCACAAAATCGTCCCCTTGGTATTGTCTTTGTGTATATCCTGTACCATTCCCCGGCCAAGTGTAAGCGGATCATAAGATCTGTGTTAATAACTAATTAAATACGAGCAGCAGAAAGGTGTTGTCGAGGTCAATGATCCCGTATTTAGGGTAGGGTTTCTATGATGGCCGTGCCTAGTTATAAAGAAACATTGGCTTTCCGCCAGAAATATTGGGAACTACTAGCGTTATCAGTACTATGATCAGTTAAAGCATGGTATTTAGATGTGTTACAAAATGTATAAAGACCTGCGTCTCAAATTTCTTTCTGCGCATCGGCTTTAGTTGTTGCGACTGCTCCCTCTGTTACACGGAACGCACACTAAGGCAACGTTCATGGACACGTTGCGTGTGACCAACAACATACAGCCACGAGCGCTGGTAAAATGCAACTTTGCCTTCTATTAAAATAAATCTCCTTTCACAGAAAGAGGTAACAGGAACCACGAGCGGCCAGGAGTCATCAAAGAAGCTCAAAGCTAGGAAGCATTTCATCTCGACTTCGCTGCAGGTAAAAATAAATTTATCATTATGTTAGTTTGCTTAGCGCAAGTGTGCATCCTTTTGATAAAATGTAGCTCGGCAGAGAACGAGTTATTTTCCGATCGATTTTAATGAAAGCAATCTAATCTAAGGAAAAAATACATTCAGGAACATTCGAGTGCTTTTCCAAGGGCGAAACGAGACGAGTATTGAAATTCGTATGGCTTTTCAATCCTCACAAAAATGCTGCAAGTCGCATTACATTGCGCCACTGGGTCAACGACGTCTAACCCGTTCGCATCACGGCCTGGCAATGTAATAAAACTTGCAAGTCTGAATTGGGCTTGATATGGGATAAGTAATTTCCATACCAACTCTCGTCTCGCCTGAGCTGTGGAAAAGCACCTTTGATGAGTGGACCGGAGTATTGCTGACCTGTAGAATTGATGGCAATTCCTCAAACAGCTCTGAACAATACTATTGCCATGCTATCTCATTGCAAGCAGTGGTAATCCTGAGCTAATGCATTATGCATACTCCGTTTCACAATAGGTTTCCGTTATCTTTGTTTTCATACTGAATGACTAGCTAAGGTCACCAACTTATCCATAGCGTTCGTATTGTTCACGAAAATAATTACCGTGTTCGGAGTTCGGAGAGTGAATGGGCAAATAAAGTCTATTAGATATTTTGTCCTCGGTCATTCTGGTTTTTTTACACACATACGTCGGCTTGCATTTGACTACAGTCGTGTTTAAGTGAAAATGTAGCCTAAGATGGAGTACGCTAGTATTAATCCTTGGCCATCTTTCGGTTTTTTGGAGTTTCAAAAAGGGCATGACGTCTATGAATAGAAAAAACTGTGTTAGCTCACTATTACCATGTTGGGTTGGTGTTTTCAGAAACGTCAATTAAATATTAAACCTGTTTCGGATACATTAACAACGTATTGACATTTCTGAATGCAACATTAAGACTACAAGTTAAAAGTGTTTGGATACAGGCTCGTAATTTTTCCTTGAAAAAATATTTGTAACATTTCCGTGTTAAGGAAATCCCGTAGTCAAAACGTATGTTATAGCATGAAACAACAAAAATCGTGTCATCTTGTTATAGATTTCGCAACAATATCTGCCGTTTGCCTCAGCGCGTCTGCGGCCTCAGGCGACGTGGATTCCCAAAGAATAAACATCCAGAATATCCAGATGTTATACAGCTATTTAGTTGGTAGTACTCATTGGAACTAAGGCCAGAACCAGTTTGATCAATGAGATTGTTTAGCATGAATTGAAGCGTTCTGATTGGTCGATTCATGTGCTGATGGTTGCAGGCTGTTGTAATGATATCGTACCTACACATAAGCTTGTCTTTAAGGACTTTTATAGTTGCAAATGCATGGAACGTTATTATAGTGAGATGATTGCTTGTTAGTTTACAATTACGTCGCTAGGGAATCGAAACTTTATGCAACTGCGTTCCAAAGTGGCTCAATATTTAATATCCTTGACCGTACCTAGACTAAGAAAAGGGCATAACTGATCTGATCTGATCCAATATAATATATATCCAACAGTCGTAACAGTTAAATCTAGTAATATTTCATCATTCCATATAAAACTGTAGAGGAAAGAAGTGGAGTGGAACTTAATTACTTAAAGTCAAGCTGAGCAATTACTGATAAAAAAACACTCGTCGCGTCTACGCTATAATCTATGTCCTCACCACGCCACCAACCACGTGACGGCTGAGTCACTGCCGGGCATTCATTTGCCGATAAAAGCTGTGTCAGCTGTCTTTGCTATACACCCACGCTGTGGGCCTTAACACGAGCGCATATAGTTCACATTGGAGCCTGTTGCCGATGCTCCGCGGTGCGCAATTTAGGCCTTTATCGTAACGTCGATTATTATGGCTTTATTTTGTTTGCGCACTGCGTTGTGTTGGGATTTTGGGGTATTTTTGCAATGCATTGAATTGGAATTAGCGAGGCAGCTGTCGTGAATACGTGGGTGCTCTGAAGCTTTAGTATCGGAAAAACCCATAGACTTATTTATATTTATAACTGAAATATTTCGGTATTCATGACAACACTTTAAGCTGGCGATATTGTGTCTCATTTTACTAAGGTTTCTGAACATTGTTTACAACTTATTTGGCGAATAGAGCAAGCTACTAGACGTGAATTTCGAGGAATATAAATTGCGAATACCTTAGTAGATAATAATGATTTATATACCATAGCAAATGTATCTAACTAATGTATTGCGGCATTATCGTAATTGAGTCTCTTTTAAAAGACTCAAACTAGTGCATCTACGTAATCAGATCAAAATTAGATTTTCGACATTCATTTTGTGCCGTTCCCCTCACGCTAATAGTCATTAATTTGAGAGTAGGAGAGACGAGAGGGATACGAATTTCGAATTTCAAAGTAGCTCCCCTGGTCACTCATGTCTCTACCTTGTGGGAATATCTATAAAAATCTACAACGTCAGCGGTTCATTCGACTAATCGGAAATGGATTCTTACAAATGATCGGTTATTTTATTCAGCGATTAAATAATTCCTTTATCGCAGATGGCGGATGAACTAATAGATTTCCAGCATTACATGACCAGAGGCTTAGGATTAGAGTGAGACGGGGCATAGCAGGGCTTAAGATACTCGGTTGACACACTCTGACTTATAGATACGATACTTGCTGCTAGTAACCTCGATGCAGTAGCTTTGGGGTGGATTTTGAATCCAGATCGACACAAAATCGTGTTTCGTACGCTTGCGAATGCTCGCTCAGTTGGTATCGACTTGAGACGTCAAGCGTTCTATACTAAGCACATTCGTTGAAACAAACTCTTAACTATGTATTTCTTTTGTAAATTAAGCCTTGTAATTTGTCACGTCAGAACTTCGATCGTTTATACTCTAGATACAAAATTGCCGACAGTTAATTGAGACACGATTTATTATCGATGGTCAACGCACTCGCTCTCAAGACAGCAAATGATCGAAGGGTAAGAAACCGCTACATTGAGCTATTTATGATTAAAATTCCTCAGCTTATTTAATGGAAGATAAATGTATATTGCACTACGTCCACACGCACTACTACAATCGAGACAACTAAATAGTACCCTTCTCACTTCACTTGGGACCTAGGGGTTTTGTTTCCGTAAAACTATAGTTTAGTTTCTTGTCCCATTATACGCGTTGTATTGTAACCCAACTGAAGGGCGGTATATAAATTGGATAATTACAAAGTGGCAACCTCACACTGCCAACAAATAGGCACGAGGGGTCCCGGGGGAAATTCAAATATTCGCTAACGATACAACGCTATCGCTAGTAGTA
This sequence comes from Pandemis corylana, assembly GCA_949127965.1. Taxonomy (NCBI): domain Eukaryota; kingdom Metazoa; phylum Arthropoda; class Insecta; order Lepidoptera; family Tortricidae; genus Pandemis; species Pandemis corylana. The sequence goes on from OX421877.1 coordinate 5,897,282, forward strand.
CACTGATACATCAGTATCTGCTACCTGCCGCCCTATCCTAGGGTTCAATCGAAATACTTTAGTATCCTCGCAGGCAGTGGAAAGGATTGCCACCATTTACACATTTCTTTTTTCTTGTATAAAAGTAGCTGAACTAGCCTAACGTCCTTTTTCCGTTCAATGAGTTATGTACATTTGTGAAATAATATCAAAACAAATTTAGCAATTTAAATATGCGTGATGCTGATGCTATACAGACACACCAAAAATGTTGTATACATTTATTATTTTTGTGTAGCATTTACTAACATAGTTCGTAAGTAAGGTACTTATTTGTAATATGAAATAAATGAATGAAAAAACTAGATAAGACACGAGACAGCTGTACAGAATCCTAGCCATGTAATAGTAATTTCCTAAACAAATGTTTGAATGGCAGAGAATGCTATTAAGCTTAAGGGTATTAAAAGGCGTTCTTTGGCGGAATTTAGAATAAAGTATTGGCCATTCAAAACATTAGGGATCTAAATAAATATGTACACTTAAGAGTAAATTAGAAAGATCTGGAATTTTACACACGAAATTGTTGCCAGGTTCAAGTATTTTAATTTAAAAATGTGCCAGTTGAGAAGGGACAGCCTCATTTCATTTCTTCTTTTTACTGTCGTAGGCAGCTACTCTATTAATAAAATATATCCGTGAATTTTTGAAGTAAAATATGTAAGATAATTTAGAATCAAGTACCTATGTAATCAAGTACCTATGTTTTTGAATCACTAGCTGAATGTAACATGAATAAATAATTTGAGAACAATTAATTATCTTTTATTTGGGCGTAGTTTTCCCGAATTTTAGTTTTCTTTAATTGTGCCGTATTTTTCCTGAAAATAATCATATACATAAAGCATATGTAGCTTTAGCCATTTTTGTGACGTGTGTTCGTTTCGAGAACAAAATACATAATTAAGAAACAAATTTTACTTACATTTGAACCTTTTCCATTTCATATGTATAATATGTTAATGCCCTTCGCATAGCTCCAGTAGCAGACGTCTGGTACAAGCGGCTTGTTACATAAACTCTATATCTGTCCAAGCCGATACATAGCTGTTCGTATGTCATAACACCAGTTATGTTTCATAACCGACTACGCAGCACTCAAGACGTAGAAAGAAAAAAAAGTAAGTTATTTGTTTTCTATTAAGGTCATAATAGTCAGATATGACACTACCGGCATACAGACTAAGCTGAGCTAAAACAAATCATTTCAAATTTCGTATTATACCGTCCCTCTCGTTCTCCTGAAGTGTGAGAGGAAAAGCACTACAAACTTCGATTTTTTAACTCCCGAGTATAACGCTTGCTGTAGTTGCTGTGGTCGCAAACAGGCAAGAAATAAAAGTCCACAGACGCAGAGTGACCCCTGTTCCAATGTGCTTTCATTTCCTATGAATGGAATAGCACAGGCTTAAAACATGTAATTTATTCCATTTCGAATCACTACATAGTATAAAACAAAGTCGATTTCCGCTGTCTGTCCCTATGTATGCTTAGTTCTTTAAAACTACGCAACGGATTTTGATGCTGTTTTTTTAATAGACAGAATGATTCAAAAAGAAGATGTATAATTCTACGTAGACGAAGTCGCGGGCAGAAGCTAGTCTTAAATAATCTACAGACAAGACGGAAGCTTTAAAAACAATGAAAGCCTAGAAATCTATATAAGAATATTTATAGGGAAAACTCTTAATCCAAGACACCATGCATCTCATAGAAGAATAAAACGCAAGCTCAATCGGAATAGCAAAACAGATATGAAGTAGTCGGATCTCCGTAACAGGAAAATCGAAAATCATGATACAAAAATTTAAATATACACACAAATATGCATTTTTCCATGGAATACGAACGATAAATATTTAGGTGAATCATATATGAAACGCTGGCATTTAAATCCAATATGACTCAGGCGTCTAGTTTTATGGATCTAACTTCGAATGCATTTTATTTAATAACTAGTTTTATAAGCAATTCATATTCATATTGAATATTATTGATGTAGATCCATAGAATTATAATTTTAAACTACACTGAAAACTATGGGTGGACATAGCTTTACTTTTGGAAGTTGCTTGTTTTAGTATACCATTAGATTAGATCAGATTAATTTATTCGTTCTATAAAAAATGCATCATAAATTGTACAATATCAAGTTAAGAGAATTTAGATTGAAATCGTCACAGCACAGGATAATCATAAATATAAAAACAAAATCCGGAAGTTACATTTTCGATACAATAAAATAACATAGCGGACTGGGCGAACTGAAAGTTTAGGGAGAGGCATTTGCCAAGCAGTAGCACCAGGTGCTAGCAAAAAAAAAACATTATTTCTAACTTCCTAATTTAATAATGATCGAATACGTTCCTCAATCGAGTGCCGGGGTGATCCCTAAATGAATTATGCCGTAACATACGTAAAACCTCCCATTTTCTCAGTGTCATTACAAACATAAAACCGTGTAGTCAGTTTCTGTTGGCGACTCATATTACAGTCAGTGCCAAGAACCGAACCGGATTCTGTCTGCGCTAACACAATCAATATGCTCAGTTTTGTCTCGTTTTGACGTAAGCAACTCAACTATTCGTAGACAAGGTGCCATCCAATTCTTACTTGAGAGAGGGATAAGATTTCGATTGCGGATTAAATTTTCCAAGTTATAAGATACTCTAAATAACGCGCTAATTTTGCTCGCATTTTTAAATCGTATTTGGGCAAAGGCATTTAAAATATCAAAATTAAGACCTCAAGGACTTTTAACAAAAACATACCTTTTACAGACGATGTGTTTATCGAATGTCTACATTTTTTTGGCAATTTTTTATCTTTAATAATAGTTTTAGCTAGGTTTAAGTTATTTTTAAGTTTTGACTGTTCTTTATTGTTTTCTTTTTCTTTGGCAACATGGTTAAGTTTTTAAGTATTTGCTAGATAACATTTTCTTTTTAGCATATTCGATAGTTCGACGTGGATATCGAGAGAACTACGGCGATTGCTACAACGGCTGGTTATTTTATACGAGTTAATAAGGATTCTGTATTGTGTTACGCACCAAAAAAAGAACCTTACGGCTTCCTTTGGCTGTTTTCATCCGTTGCGTAGGGCATTTCGTGAGAAGCCAGATGAAAAAAATATATTACTTCCTACAGAAGTAACTGGCGCTGCGTATATTCTAGATCTTCGTATGGTCGAATATTTTTTTGGCTTAAAGAATTGTTTGGTCGAACTATAGTTTGTTCAACAAATTCATCCATTATTATCTTAAATCTAAAGGAAATATTTCGGAAAATATTCTACACAGGCTATGTAGAAAAGATTAAGTTGATGTCGACAGTTTCCTGTTTTTCTGGAAGATGAGCCAATTCGATATGTGTCGTCGATGTAACAATTATGACGTCAAATTGACCAGCTGTAAGGAGCATTTAAAGCTAATCTGGTGCAATACAATATTGTTGAAGAGGAGAGTAAATCCTTACTTCCTTACTAATATTATAAATGCGAAAGTAACTCTGTCTGTCTGTCTGTTACCTTTTCACGCTTAAACCGCTGGGCCGATTTAGTTGAAATTTGGTATACAGATAGTTTGAGTCCCGGGAAAGAACATAGGATAGTTTTTTATCCCGGAAAATTGCATAGTTCCCGCGGGATAGCACAGCCCAAACCACTGGACTTAGAGACTTGATTTTTTGCACATAGATACCTTATACAATGTAGGCATCCACTAAGGAAGGATTTTTGGAAATTCCCACGGGATAAGGAAAAAACGGGAATTACATATTCGATTCCGAGTAACGCTAACTCAGTAACTATAATAACTAGACTCTTCAAATTTGATACAAAAGTAGGTGATTACAAAACTACGAAACTAATTTCAGGATTTTTGGAAATTCCCACGGGATAAGGAAAAAAACAGGATTTATCTACGCGGACGAAGTCGCGGGCATAAGCTAGTAAAACATAAATACTAATACTTCACTAGACTCTATCCACTATCTATTTGTATCCAGCGGGTCGATACTTTAACTCAGCCGAGAAAAGCTTAACGAGAAAAATCAGTATCTTTGGATTATATCTTGAGATATTTTATTTGAAATGAACTGGTTTCGTCCGACATCCAATGTGTCATTTGCATCGGTCGCTGCGTTGCGATAATCTATCACTAACAGACTCTTCTATCTAGTCAGTATACAAGGTCTTTTTTTTTCTGCCACCACCTGCTGACGTATTCTGGAACACTTTTAAAAGAGCCGTCTCTTCGAGCGTTATTTTCCATAGACAATAGCAAAGAAATTATAAGCATTCATCTAACCGACATTATTTTATATTTATTTGTTGCAGAATATTTTCCATTTGCACGCAATTATCAGAAATGGAACGAGTTGAGTGATAAGTTAATTGACGACGGGAGAGTAAAAGCTCTACATTGCAGCTTCCGGGAACGGAGGAAAAGTAACCTGGGCCAAAAGCAAAATTACTGATTATGCTAAGAGCATAATATTTTTGAAGTGAAAACTTCTTTAGCGGCGTTGTGCACTTTTTGGGATGGGTAAAAAATGTTAAACTCACGTCAGGACACGTGCGTGACCTGATCGAAAATTCTTAAGACGGAGGGAGAGTTGCTGCTGGGTCGTTTAAGCGGCACTGGGCGCCGAATTGCAGCAGTTATTTCAACCAGAGGAGGCCACACTCGATAATACTTTTTTTATTGTTTGTAACTTTTACTAAATAAAGGAGAAAGTCAATTAAAGTTACTTACCTTTTTATTGTCAAAATGTTTAATTTCCTAAAAATCCAAATAAATCGTCATGTTTTTGTACTGATTTTTGATGTTTAATAAAGAATATTTTAATTGTGTTGTATAAATCAAAAGTAACCGACAAAATTTCATTCTACGTGTATCGAATGTGTGTAAATAAATCTCTCTCTCTCTCATTTTCATAAAAAACATAATATGAAAGTCAGTAAGATCTCCATAATTCATAATTTCGTACAAAAACCAAAGAGTACGCTTATGTTTTAACGAATAAAAACCGCAGCGTATAATTTATAATCAAACAATAATATTATTTACACAAGTGGTGAACATGCAGTGCCCACATGTATTATCGTAAATAACCTACTTTTTCAATGATAAGAAATAAAACAGATTTACGAGAAATCAGTCAAGTTCATTGGAGCTTGATAACGGAATATATCTCGCGTTTACGGAACATCTTGGTCATCTTGCTAATAACACTTTTATTGTTTCAAACGGGAATGCCCATTTCCGCTACAAAAAAATGCCTGAGGTGTACAAGAACCAATTATATACACCAAAAAATTGACTACGAAATTGCAAGTTCCGAAAACACTTACACTAATTACTCAAAAAAGTAGGAAAACGCTGTTTTTGTTATGCAAACATTGTAATTAATGTCTTGTGAGCGACGAATGTTCAAGTACAAGTATATTAAATAGTGTGCCTGTGCATGCATAGTATTCCCATTATTAAGACCTTAATTTAATTGGTATATTTCTATTTAATTATAACATATTTTTTGGAGTATAAGTTATCTCTGTACATTCCAAGCATTTTCGGGCATTCTCCTTTATTCATTTTTAATTTCAAATAATAACTTTATAAGTGGGGCGCCATCCCTAAATCTCTTGATGCTGGAAAAACACTAACCATTACGCGGTGGAAAAGGCAGGCGTTTTTTATTTTAAAGTCTGATGAAACAGAAAATTTTAATGCGCATGGCATAAAAGCGTACTCTCATTCAAAAACCAAAAACCTTAACACTTCGGGACTAACGAATAATATCAGAGCTTAGAGAGGAGAGGACGTATAGTTCACCTCTAATTTTCAGTTTAGTATCAAATAATAATAGTTTCTATGTACGCAGTATAGCGTATAGTAACTAGTGAAGAAGAAGTGTCAATTTACACACGTATTCATGGTCAAAAGTAGCCGACCACTTTAGTACCCTATCACTTTCAGCAATCTGAAAAAAAGACAAATCGTCCTCGTATCGTTTATCAGTTTTTTACTACGATAAAGTACAAAGTGTTCAGCTACTTTAATCTTGACTGTAGGTTTGAGATTAGGAACATAGTTTCATGAGCAAAGAGGTCCTATGAACATTTTTGTGAAAAACCTCCATCGCAATTCAAAGTCCGCGTGCCGAGAATCCCGTTTCTTTTTCTCATCAATAAAAGTGATGGCTTTTTCAAACTTTGAGCCCCATCCCAAACGTGAAGCATCCATTACATTACAGCAAATGTCCTTCGATTTGGCAAAGCAATTTGACAGAGATAAAATTGCCGTATTATGCAGGTACGAAGGCGATAATAAGAGGTATTTACCCTTTTTTTGGTACTATACGCGTAATGACATTTATATCTTTAAGTTACTCGGTAGACATCTCAGTTTAATAAGCAGATTCCGAAATGGCGACCGGATAGCCCAGTGGTTAATTCCGTGTTCGAATCCCGGTAGAGATAGGCCCTTGTCTGATGAATACTGAATCTGAGTAATGAATGTTTTAAGTAATATAGAATGTATTTATCTATGAGTATGCTTAACCGTTGCCTGGGGTTTAATTTAAAACGATTTATCGTTGGTCGGTTTAGGAATCTTTACTCCTAATAAAATTAAACTTTGAGTGTTTCTCTATTGGGACCATAATCTCAAGCACTGTTGAGCCAATTATTTAAAACTATTGAAAATCTACACTATCCCTGATTTACATACGCTACTTTTTATCCCGGGAAAGCGCAAAGTTCCCGCAGGACGCAGCAGCTATTCGTTTTCAATGTTTTCATGAACGGCTAAAACATAATCTAAATACGTAATCACCAAAATTTAATTTAAAACATTATTCTCCTGTTTGCTTCACATGACATGATTTCATCCGACCTCTCTGTTTCTCATCAGACAGGAAGCCGACTCACTCACGGCCGTAACCATGATAACACCCCTCGTCTGGGTCGCACTATTTCAGGATTAAGCTTTCATTTCAACGAGAATATCAGATTTTTAATTAATTCATTTTGCAGACAAAGAGCAACGACAGAAATAAAATTTGCGTAGGTAGTGCTAATTGGAAACTGAATCAATAGTAAACTTATTCAAACTTCAAGAAAAATGTTAGCCTGGAAAAATGTGTATATTTCTGTTGGAAAAATATTGCCTCGATTTCTCTCAATACAGAGAAAGAATATCAAAAAATAACAACACAAGAAGAAGAGACACCAAGGAATCTATCCCCGCATTCGAAATTCCGTCTCACTTTCTCATTATACAATATTAGCATGAGCGAGATGGCAGGATTAGAGCTTCGAATTGATCTAATTTGTACCTACCGTACAGTGGGTCCAAGAAATCTTCTTATAGACAACCCTAACGAAAATACAATATTTGCAGATCGCGAATTGTTGATAACTAACAAAACACTTTCGTACTCGAGTAGATTTTTTTAAACCTTAAACTGGCGGCTTTTTTGAAAACCAAAAGAGACATCCCATGTCAGCAGAAAAAAGATACTTAAATTAATAAGCAACACAAATATATGCCAGAAATAAAGCTACAAAAAGGTTTCTATGCTACCTACCTGCCCCATTAATTTGCCCACGCTTAGTAAGAGTGGGCCAGCCTTATCATTAAAACAAGATCGCTCACACTGTTTCACAACAAACCATGCTTTTCAAATTTAATACGAGTACGAGGAAATAAAACAAAATGACACCATGAGTGACCAATAAAATTTAATGTTTGTCCAAAAACACAAACTAATGTTTCTCTGATTAAATACATAAATCACGTATTTATACCTTACGGGGTAGACAAAGCCCAAGGCAACAAAACCTAAAGGCCACGTTTAGCATGATTGTGAGCGTATTGGTGGAAATGGGAAAAATAGTGTTGGGTTAGGGGAATAACATGATTCTTAAGATTTTCACCCATTCCCTTGATGGGCTTTTACCATCACCAGAGGAAAAGAAGCAGCTGGTTTATTCTGTTTTTCTTTGCTCCCAGACCAGCGTGGAAGGACTCTGATTATATGGGTGCGTAACGATGGGTATAAAAATATTTGCTATAATATTAGTCGCTATAACGCTCATTCAATCTAGTAATATTTCACATAACATAAATTAAGTATAATGCATATTTTCTATAATTAACTTGTGATATGAAATTAATTTCAAATAAAGTATATTTAGCATAACAATTTTTGATATAATTGGGTAGGTTCGTTAGTTACCTTGTGACCCTCAGAGCAGAAATAGAAGCCGTGCACAAAACTAAGTGCTACAAGAAATGTATTTTTATATGAAATCAAAGATATATCAAATGATCGTTATATGAGACAAAAATAGATATTTTGATATAATACCAATCGTTTATTATTGGTAGGTAGTGGAATAAAAGTTTTTTGTTAATTTATACTGTACCAAACCAATATATTAAAGCGCCGCGCCGATGCAATGACGGCGCAGTTCCCCTGTGATACTTGTGCGTATTTCTTTTGTTGCATCACCGAATGAAACTGTTGTTATTCTTGTTATCAATGCATTCCAAGTATTGTAACCGAAAGATAATAAATTACGGTGACAGATAAACGATGAGAAATGAGGTATAACGGTAGAATAAAAGCATTTGCCTAAAGCTATGATTCTGCTAACTCAAAACATAATTTATCTTGCAAAATTAGGAATTATTATCTTGCAAAATAAATAATAATTTACTATACTAATATCAAAGGAAAGTAAAATACTGCCATAATCATAATGGCAAATCACCCCTCCATTTTTATAACCCTCTTGTCAAATATGAGGGCGAGAATTACTGGTGTAAGCAAAATTATAAAATTTTCCAAAATCTAAAATTTTTAATACAGTCTTTCTCCTGGTGGTTCCAATTAATTTTTTACTCTATGTAGCTCGTTTTTACTCTCTCGATGTTGAATGAATCGATGATCCGATAAGCGCAAAATCTCTGCGCATCAAACAAAACGTAATTAATGTCACATCCAGTATTTCAAACGAAGCGAAATTTGGGGTAGGATAAACAAGCCAAAATCCGAAGGGCGTGAAGCGGGTAGGTTTGGAATAAAGCACTGACAATTGGAGGGTGCGTAGGTGTGCCCCATAAAAAATATGTTACGAAGTACCGACCCTTTTTAAAGGACCGCGCCATCCTACTATTAATTTTAATTACACGACGGACAAAAGACCTTTTATACCGTTGGAAAAACGCTAGTCAGCTAAGGACTTTGCCAAAATGTGTTTTTTATTTACAATGTCGTGCTGATTTAGCGAGATAAGTTCAGAGCTATTTTACGTTATCACATCATTTCTATCCACTACAGCTCCCAATGACAGACACGTCTCCTCTTAGAACGTGGGCTTGGGCTGCAATTCCCACGCGGGCAAGTGCGAACGTTCCCTCATGCACTTGAATCTCATCGCGTGAGCGTCGACAAAATCTTAGTAAATTTCAATACCCGAGGTACAGAAAAACAAGACCTGCCCGAGACAGGGCTCAAACCCACGACCATCTGCTCGAGTCTACAGTTCAAACCACAACACTACCACAGCCTGTTGCGTCTATTTCTATTGGTCACTGAGTAGTCCGTAAGCTCTTAGAAAGCCATTCGAGTTTGTCTTGCTGTTTCATTCACTCTTATGGGTTACTACTTGAATCGGCGAATGGTACCCGAAACTCGAGTGGCACTACAATGGGCAATTTGAAGAATGCTAGCATGTAATGAAACCTTATCAGACCCTACACAAGTTCCATAGTGCGCCAGATGCTACGAATACCCGACGCAGGTAGACGAGATTTTGTTAACGAAGTTAAAACTTAAGTACGATAACATAACAGCGCAATTTCACTACGTCGATTGTTACAATAGCCCGGCTGTTTCGTTTTTCACACCCTTATATTACCTCACTTTAACCAACTAACAATACAATGAAATCATAGAACTCGATTTTTACCCACTGCCAATATCGTAAAGGGCAAAAAGTAAAAGTAAAGGTCTATAATTAATACAATCATCGAAATAAACAACAACTTTTATAAGACAAGGCGTAAAACTTTTTTTCTCAAAAATGTCCGGTAAAGTCGTCATTGTTAACTACATATCAGAACAGGAAGTTAATTGTTGCCGGTCAGTCCAAAATTAAAAAAAAAAAACATTACTGTCGCGCTAAACTCGACAGTAATGTTGCATACAAATTCCATTACTGTCTTGTTATTAACTTTTTAAAAATGCAAATCACCATTATAAAAGAAAGGCACAAGACTTAAAACATCAAATTAAAAAAAAAACTAGTACGACAACGTGTTTATCTGTGTCTGAAATAACTTTAGGTGTTCTGGGTAGAAAAATACACTCTTCAAATGCCATTGATAGAAAAAGGCGGCAAAGCAAAACAATTTTCACTATTTTATTTTCATTTATTTTTGTTGTTGTTATATTTTAGATTTTTGAGAAAAGCACTATACCTACTTGCCTCGGCCAGAATAGCATTGCTGGCTTCGTATTATTAAACGGACTCGCAAGCTCGTCTGTTCAAACCAATACTCAGCCAGCAATTGCCTACTTCCTGGCCTAGACAGTAATGTACTATTATCTTTGTACAACAATAAACTATGAATTAGACAGCGATTAGAAAGAGATCCTACATGTTTTGTGACGTCAAAAACCACAACGCCCATAAAAACTCCACATTACCTTCTGTTTTTCTAGAAAGATGGATACAAAATTTTTGATAGCTTAATCTCGGTTATTTTTAGTTACAGTAGGTATATTTGTTTTTTTTTTTTAAATATACTTAAACCAATTTCATCACCACCATCCTTTTATCTAAGACGGGGAAGTGTCTCAAACACCGTTTCTCGTGTGTTACGAAAATCGAAGAGTGCGTTCGTGAACAAGGCTAGCACGAGAGCCGCGTACGAAATAGACTACCCGTCTCTTTCTTGAACGAACAGAAAAAAAAGATAGTGCGCTGTGTAGTCACTGATTTTACTTTATGGACACTCGTATCGGGACATGGCGGATAAAACGTCTGGACCTTAAAATAATCAAGGGTATTGTCAACATAAACTCGTGTACAAATTCATTGTTAATCTCAAAGGGTTCCTACGTACTATAAGAACTTAGCTATGTATACCGAGTGGATTGGAGTGTATGTATTGTAATCTTAGAGGATACAGCCTGGGAAGAGCACCGAACCGAAACCGCCGAGAAAATATCCCGCCTTCTCTCTAGGGTAATAACTATGCCAGTAAACATAGTCGCTATTCGAGAAACTGAAACTGTACTACAATATAGCAGCTGTTTAATACTTTTAACCCACGACAGATTTAGATAACTTTGCACCATCTTTTGGAACGCTAAAGACCCTAATAGAATACGACATAAGTGACAAGTTTCCCGTTCAGGTCAAACAAAAGGCAACTTTTAACATAATGAAGTGTATACACCAAAGTGTGGTAACCTAAACCCAGCATAAGAGAGGGTTCATCTGAACTTTATTTAACCAGAGATGCGCACAATTTCCTTGTGTTCCTCTGAGTCAGCGAATAAATAGCGCGCCGAACGACAAGCAAGACAAATGACGCGCGTGCTAACCGCCCAATGATATCCCTGTACTCCGAGATTCGATTCCTTTCATGCCGTTTCGCTCACACCAATGGTCATAGTGTAAGAGGGTCGGTACGACACGAACTTCAAATTTCGGAATAGCCCCCCAGCACGCCTAATTTCGTTCGCATTGCGTATGTCCTCACCAGTATAAAAACGCAAAAGAATTGTGAACCTCTTCCTGTTTTTTAACGTGAATTAGAAATGTACCGTTTATAACAACAGTTCTCGTATAAGGCTTACTAATAAAGCGTATACCTATAGCGAATTCATTCGAAGCTAATGACCAGGCTGGCAACAAAAAATCCAACATAATGCCTATCTTTACGTAGGCGTGAGTACTGCCTACGCCCATAATAAAGTCACGATTTCCCGACGGGTACTAGGTACTATAGATAGACAAGTATGCGATAGATTTATTCTCTACGGCTAAGGAATAACCCTTTCTTGGTTATAAAATTGATAGCTGTCGATTTAGATTTATAGAACTAGTGGAATGTTCACTACGTTTACTGTTCTTAAAACTTATTTTTAGAGCATTTTCTGCAATTTGATAATAATTTGCTGTGCCAGGCAATTAGATTCGAACTAGTTAACCTATGACGACATTAGCAACAATCTTAATTCTACCACCCCTACCCTAGTTACTAAGTAGATACATACCACAGTTTACTAGCTCAGTATTCGATATCGTCCACCACTTATGACGTATCTTACGATATTGTGAGTCAATGTTGTGATTAGGATCTATTTATAGCAAAAAGGATGAGGCGATAAGCTCTGTCCTTAAAACAGTCTAGTGGTAACTTGTCCTTGCCGTCCTAGATAATCCTAATACCGTATTATACCAACATTACAATTCTGATAGGTGAATAAAGCACTGACATTGCACTATTTTCACATAATCTCACTAGTATTAGTGGCAATGGTAAAATAACGCGTTTTTGGGGGTATGGTGCGAATTGGACGTGATTTTCATTGGTTTACTGTAATAGGTAGACAGAAACACATTTGGCAAAAGGGATAGGTAAGATAAGATAAATAATTGCTTACAAGGTTGTATTACAATTGCTTACATTGCTACCAATACATATTAGAAATGTTTTGAAGCTGGGCTACTTTTCCTGTCACTATTTTTCTGGCATTTCAATCCACAGTATAGTCAACTAAAGAATTCCTTTCCTAATAAAATACAATGTCAGTTATTAGGCATAAAGTCAATGTAGCACTAAGCTTTGTTTTTTTTCTGATGTAGAAACTGGCACAAAGAATGGTAAAGCACACACTTGCACAATTATACAGTAGGTGTGAAGGTTTGAGAACTTACAACAATCTGTGTTAGCCACAGTGAATGGTAATATATAGACCAATAAGCCTAGCAGGTGTGTAGGTCAGTCAAACTGGTCATAACTCATTAATCTTATTACGGAGTGTTTTTAATATAACACTAATTTACTGACTGAACCTAACATCTTTGCAGGATGTTGCAAGGACAGCAAGCAACATCTTTATCCCTAATGGGACAGACAGAGCCCAAGGTAGCAAGACCGACAGGCCATGTTTAGCATAATTATTTGTGTATAGTTGGAAACGGGAATCAAAATGACGGATTGCTAGCCGCATCACTAAAGAGTATTAAACAAACTCGCTTTCCGCCGTCTGTCTGTATGTATACTAGATAGGAGTGATTCAAGAGGAATGTTTATATGAATAATTCTAAGCAGACACAGTCGCGGGCAGAAGCTAGACGCTTATAAAATGACACCTCAATTAATTCATTTGTGACAAAACATCCTACAGGGGAAAACCCAGACAAAAATAAGTCAGGGAACAGAATGCCCTCTTACAAAGCAACCATTATCACCATCCATCATTCAAAGGAGCTCCACGATCTATGCCTATACCAAACTATAGCAGACGTAATGCAAAAGTATGTAAGTGTATCTCTATGTAGTATCTCATCTTTTTCTCAGTTCTTTCCTATTCTCTTCCACTCAGAAATCTATGCAATTACTTAAAGGTACTAAAACGAAGTGTTTAGATCACAACTTATGTTCATGTGCCATGAAAAACTGTTGACACCAACATAACCTCTGAGTGTACAACCAGGAATGTCAGTCAGGAATGTGAGACTACAATATACAACCCTGTATTACATGCCCCCATTCACTGACATACAGTTCAGTTTATGCATTGCTGGGTTGCGCATTCCAAGCAATACATTACAGAACATACATTCGTGTAACTCACAACCATATAAGGGTGCGTGAAAACATTAACAATCATAGCTATCATCCAATACTAAAGCTCTTAGTTGTTATTGTCATGCAAAATACAACAGAACTCCTAAAAAGTTATAGTCATAATGATTTAGCCAATAACTTCTCAAGATTGAGCTATGGTTAAAGAAACAAATCCAATATTTAACTGTCTCAAAACACAATGACGATTCCACTTTCCACATATATGTCCACAATCTTGCTTAACAGACTGTAGACTAGGCTACCTAAGGCTCTGTCTGCCCCGTAAGGGATAATGTGATTTTTAGGTATGTGACAGCTATCTTAATAGTGAAAGTTTAAGTTTCGTTACAATCTCATGAGATGAATCTTGATGAGACAAAGAATCAGAACCATAATAATAGCTGAAAAAAAGAAGGATGATTTCATAGTTTTTCGAGGTTAATGTTACTGAATGTAACTTGTCTTTTAATATCCTAATCAACTGGCCTGTTTTAGTTTTAACTTTCACTTATTTGGTACTCAAAGAAATTTTTCATCACAGAATTATTTCAAAGACTACCTAATTTGTTCTATGGATTAATTAAATAAGGATTTGATTGTATTATGGTTTAATTTAGTATAATAACACCCCGTATATGTCCATCACTATCAATAACACTTGAGTAAATTGTCATACTCAGTAGGTAAGACTAAATAAAAAGATTATCTGTATAAAATAAGAATTAAGTACTTACGAGTAAAAATCACTGATGAAATGGTATTACGATACGCAAATTAAATAATAAAGATGTTGTACCTACTTACTTTTGTTCACAAATAAGAAAGCACTGTTAACTTTTGTAAAATTACAAATATGAAAAGTAACAACTATAAACTAATGAGAAAATTTCTCGATGTTATACCTAGTAGGGTAAACAATGTTGTGTCCACCAATATGTTTAATTTATCCAGTACAATAATCAAAATAATTGATAATGCATGTCGTCAGTGTACCGGCGTACGATGTTGTTAGTAAACAATAACATATGACGGAGTAACCGGCTCGAGACGACGATTTACTAGAGTTTTCTACGCATAATCAACTTGAAAGTAGAAAAAAACCAGCTTTCAAAACCCTAAAATGAACGAGATATCCGCAAATAAGAGTTTTATGGGACCTAATGCAACTTGATAGCAACCATGTGGTGATAACGCGCCAAAATCATAAAATAAATAATTGACGTATGGCACTATTTCAACAATATGTTTTTAACTAATTCTTATCATTTCTGAACTAATTTTAAATAAAATACAGCCGCAATAACACATAAATATAAGTTTTTATTCGTCGAAAAATATTTTCAGACGGCGAAACGCCCCTAGCGGTAAGAAAATGCAACATAAACATAATGGCCGACACACAGTAGTTTCGATGAATACCTAAATGCGCAAAATACTTACACATTCCTCCTCTTTCTCCATTCCAGAGGGCATTTGAGGTACTGCACGATTAATCGCCGAGTAGTCCGGTAAATCCGGAAGCTCCTCGGCGAGATATATGGGCATTGGTTTCGACGCATCCAGGGCCCTCGCCCTAAACGAGAGCTTCGACATCTTGTTGACAGAACAAAACACGCTAGCGTCGACACAAAAATGCACTTATAAAACACTTTATAGCTCCTCTAGGAGGTCCTAAAGGACCGTAAACTGAACTTTACACACTCTAGTTCGTTCCCATGGTTAATTTTTGCACGCACTCAGTCACAATTAATGAAAAACCGTAACGAAACTTTACATATTGAGCGTACTTTACAGAAAGCCATCATGGCGGCTTTCCGTTTGTCGGACGACCATGACCAACTTCCACCTAGCACGATGTGCGCGGGAAGGAAACACGCGGGAACTTTCGTGGTATTTTTATAGCTTATAATCTTTATCGTCGCTAAATATTTGTATTTTAATTTTAAACACTAAACATTAAAAATATTTGATTTATTGAAATAAAAAAACGTACGATTAAGATAATAAGTACAAATTTCATTTAAATTAAATACTGAAATGACCTTAAATGTCATTGTTGAGCATAGACAATTGTCAAAATTTTATAAAGGCGTCGGTCAAAATGGCGATGATCGTGATTTGTACAGCCAGGAGAGTGCAAAAACCACAGACAATGATGTCTATAGTTTACTACGTTCCGTTACACGTAAATGATTTACAAGTGCATAAGATTTTCAAAGCGGTGATTTTAAAAGATGCGTTTTCAATGACAAAGAATAAGATAAATAGGTAAAAAATGATGAAAAATGTGTATCAGAATACTTTTGACGTGACAACGTCTTATAAATTGGTTTTCCGGGTGACACTTCAAGAAACTGCGTTACGCTCCGCTCACGTTATGCGCTCACAATGAGAGCGAGTGAGAGGCATGGTTAGCCCGCCTAAGAGCGAGAGAGACAGACATAAAAAGTGAAAGGCACGCGTCCCTTCCACTCGAGCACGAATGAATATTCACATTAAAATTATTTTACCACTCAAAGTCGTTGTCACGTAAAACTTTCGCCCGTATACCGACTTTACAGGCAACAGGTTTTTTTTTTTAAAAAGAGTTGCTCTTGGTCCGTCTTCGTTTAATTCCTGTGGGCTCCATAAAACGTCTGCAACACAGTAGTTCCGTAATTATTCTCCTTCTTTTCATGGTGCCTCTCCGTCACTGGAGGTTGGCCGTTAGCTTATCGAACCCATCAATGCCCTGTGCCAGGCGAAACAGCTTTTCTACGCTTCCGTAAGTATAGATAAACCTAATTGGAAAGTCCGGAAGTTTGAAATATTTCACTTTTCACGGAAAAATCACGAAACACAGTTACAAATCGCTGTGAAAATGCACATTTGTATTTTGTTTTTTCTTAATTCACTACTCGGTCTACTAAAAAAACTCCTAAATAAATGGCTTTACAACGGATGAAAGAGAAATTAAGTTTTTCCATACAAATTTTTGCCATGTTCGTCAAGAATGTGAATCATGTAAAAAATAGTGTCCTCATTTTTTAATGATATGAGGCTGTGTCATTTTCCAAGTAAGCGGGTACCCCATGAGCATGACAAGTGAACACTACTAATACGAGATACCTACACGTACCCACGGATCTGTAGCACTTGAGGATTGCAGATGAGTTTCTAGGCTTTGATAGAATACCTCATTTGCCAGTAATTATCGGCTGTTACTTTTTTTTCAATTCTTTAATGTGGGAGTTTAACCTTCTCGAAGCCAACGACACGTATATCAGCACCGCAGGTTCATCGCCAGACCTATATATACGTCCATTACTTCAATACGAAAGCACCCTTAGTTCAATTGAGTTCAGGTTCAACTTAAGGCATCGTCGTTGGCGTAGAAAAGGTTAAAAGGTTAAAATGTTACCCACGTCCAGCGCCTCTGCTGCCCCCCCCCCCCCCCCTACCCGTTACGTGACAGATTTCAGCCATTCGCATTGGTCAGTTCTGAAGCTCACAAAATAAAAGAAGTTTCAATTTAACAATAATTTATTCAGGCATTCCATTAAAGTAAAAAAAGTATCTCAATAATCCATTAAAATGAGTATCATGTAAAATTAAATTAAATATAAACATGATTAAGGGATTCGGTCGGTACATACAATTACATTATAACTATAGGCCTAGTATTAATCCGATACACTTTTACTATTTATACCTTAATGACACGTAAAAAAAATAACCTTTTCACCGACAACCACTTATTTATAGACGCACAGTACAATAACAACCTTCCTACGTACGCACAAGTTCCAAATTTGCCTTGAATGACTACTTGACTACACAATGGGCCAAACACGGCCACCGCTAACATCTTTAATTAACATCTGGTATCTGTATGATAAGGATCAGTATTCAATTTAAGGCTATCTTTGTGTATTTTTTTATGATCAGCAAGATTGGTACTATTTGAGAGAAACGAGACTAGAACGCAATTTTTTTATCACATACGCAAGGTTAAACGGTGAACCTTTTACTTTATTTAAAAAAAAAAACCTATTTTTTTTCTGAATCAGAATCATCAGCATTTGTATCGGAAATAAATGTCCATCATTCTTTTGAGTCATTTTACATTGCAAGAGATGATCTTCGAAATGAAGAAACCTTACAACTTGAAAACAGGAATATACATCAGTTCTTTGATCCATTGTTAACCTTATTCAAACACTTCTACTAGGTTAAGTCAAAGCGTAGAACGAAACGGTTCATAAAAAAAAATGAATGCCTAATTTTATTGCAACTCAAAATTTAGTCTCTAACTTGTAATAAAACTATAGCATTACATATGTAGTACGTTATTGCACTGATAGTCTAATGAATCGATATACCAGTCAAAAGGTTAAATTTATTTCACTCAACAGTCGCCATCTTGCAATATTATATGGACGCCTTCAAATACCTTTGATTTGACAACAGTCGCGTTCACACATTTCCCACCGACATTTCTAATGGAGACTACGGACCGTGAGCTTTTAAAATGCTATTCGGGTGTCTAGCTTTCTCCCTCACTCTTATGGGTTTGACACTTGAATCAGCCGAGCGAAGGAGACAGCAAGACGCCGAATGGCATTCTAAGAGCTCACGGACTGTACCAAAATTACAACGAACCAACAGTATAATTTATTTATGACACGGTCCGATTTGTCTTCAATAATAGGCAATCCTCCTTTTCCTTTCTATTTTCTTTACATTTTAGGCATAATACATAAAAATCAGACACATAGATCAATCGCGTCAACCCTGTGACTTTTTACCTTACATCGACAGAGGAATGACAGATTCAATTGGTTTTCTTAGATTCCGACAATGTTGCCATATACAAGCATTTAACGTCAAAAATGTTACAATCACGAATAAAGTTCATCCTCAATGCATTGACGTACAGTGCCTCAATACATATGAATACTTTTTGGAGACAAAAATTTCGATAGAGTAAGACATAACATAAATTTAACAACGGTACAGATAATCCTATAAATTCCTATAAACGCCTGAGAAGCTCCTCGTATTTGTACTGAATAAAATATTTATTTGTGTTAAACTATGTAATTAATAATGCATTATTGGATAGTACGCGAGATCTCGAAAAAAATACAAATACCACGCCTGCCACTCGAGATTATATTCCGCTTTCCCGCCCTAGGGGTTCGTCTTGTCTCACTCACTCATGGGTTTGATACTTGAATTGGCCGACGGTATCCGAAACCAGATTATCATTCTAGGAGCGCGGATAGTATTATTATTCAAGATCTCACGCACCTCGCTTCCTATTGATTCTAAAAAACTGCAAAACCTTTTCGAGTACAAAAAAAGTATTCCACAATTTTCTAAAACAGTGGCCCATTGTTTGAAGCTACAACGTACAATTTTACAAGACTTCACTGGCAACATTGGTCAAATCCCAACCACTGATTGGTTGATTTAACCAGTGTTGCTAGTTTAGACTTACAAAATTCTAATTTTTAGCTTCGAGAGTCGGGCCACAGAGAATTTTCACTTGGACCTCTATGGTCAGTGTCCAAAATTAGGTGTTAAGTTATTATTAGGGCCCTGAATTTTGCGTGCGGCTTTTGACAAGTCTAAAGGAGAGGACATCAATGTTTATTGACAGTAATTTTGTGTCTTTACATCAAACTTTCCGATACCATATATTCTTCTTTTATGAAAAACGTTCGAAATATCGGAAAGTTTAATCCATTCCATTTGCTTTATTGTGAATGTATAATATAGCCCCTTTCATTCCGTTTCGCTACAATTTCAGTATTCTACAGTTATCGCGTAATTCGGCGTGCCTCACGGCATAGGCCTCCTCTATTTATTAGAGGGTTTGGGCTGTAGTTCCCACGCGGGCCCAGTGCGTTGGTTACTTCACACACACCATCGAATTGCTTCGCAGATGTGTGCAGGTTTCCTCACGATGTTTTCTTTCACCGAAGCTCATGGCAAATTTCAAATGTAATCCCTGATTGAGAGGCTACAAACAACTAGGCTACCACGGCTTTGATGTATAATTATGAATAATTTTGTAATATTGGTTTCTGTTTAAAACATCTTCTTATTTCAAGTTTTAGATCCAATGCAACTATTCGAACGCTGCGAGTGTTATTTAATTTAGACAAATTAATCTCAAACAGAGTGAGAATGACTGACACACCGATATATCAATAAAAAGCAGTGCTCTCTCCGTTAATGTCAGTAGACGCACACAAAATTCCAGACTTCAGCTATTATGCTTATAAATATAACAGTGCTTTGTATCTATGGCTACAATAGTTTTACAATGCTGCCCAAATATTGCTGTGAAGCTTCAACTATAGTGATTTGGTTAGATCCATTAACTATAAAGATTGAACGTGATCAACTACGGCGAGATTCGAACCCATGACCTCTATAAACGTACCCCTTGACCAAGGCCTAACGTTATATTTTTAAGAATGCGAAGTCCTTCCGGCCCAAGTTTGGAACGATTGCTTTCAAAATCGATATCTGAGTGTCCAAGTGGTCTTCAAAATGGATAAAGTTAAAACGCACGTAGAAAATTTTAATTTAGTTGAATATAGTTGAATTGTCGTATAAGCCCACGTAACAGAATAGACAAATTGCACACGGTTAGCTAATTACGCGGACAAAGTTGCGGGAAGAAGCTACTTAATTTTAAATGCTAAGCCAGGTCTAAATATGCAATTTTCAGATTTCAATAGCAATTGAATTCCATTGCTGGTTTGTACAATGTACAAGAAATATTTACCTTGCTACTCAGCTACTCACAAAACAGTAGTGGTTTGTATGGAATATTTTGTCAAAATCGTCGTTCATCGTTAAAGTTTGGGGCAAATCATTAAAGATCACGGATTCGAACCCCGCCAACAAAGTTTCCTTAACCAAAAATTTTAATTAAATATCTCCGAACTTCAGAAGCTAAACGTGGACTATGGGAGAATCAGCTCTGATGAATGACATCCTCAGATTGGGTGGAGCTCATGCAGTCGCCTGTCGGCTGCACCTTTGAAGGCTTAGCAGCCTTGCCGACGAATATCTCAACCTCCTGAAAAACAGTTAAAAACTTAACATACATAGACAATAATCATATGTTTAGTTGGTTTGGTCACGTAGAGCGGATGGATGAAAGTAGACTAACTAAACAGATCTATATGGGGAGTGTGAATGGTTGCGACGGGAGGGGAAGGCCTAGACGGACGTTCCGAGACCCAATAGCAGAAGTTTTGGAAAAAGGTCAGGTCAGGAGTACCCGAAACCGACGAGCATGTATGAAGAGATTGATGAATGAGGATGAAGCTGTCAGGATCGTACCAAGTGGAACAAAGTAGTCTCTGCCTACCCCTGTGGGAAAGAGGCGTGACGGTATGTATGTATGTACAATAATCATCACGTCTTTATCTGTTAAGGACACAGAGGTTAGGCTAACAAAATTCAATTCAAAAGTTAAAATTTATTTTTGCAAATTGCCCGCCAGCGGCTCTTTTACATGTCTTTTTTTTAAACTACCAGCGCATTCGGAAAGACCATCATTGCCAAGAAGAATGAGCCGCAAGAAACTTGGCAGAACGTCATTAAATAAAAAAATAAAATAAATTAAAAAATGTTATTAGTGTTATTAGGAGTGTTACAGTATCCAGCTCACCTGACTGCCCTCGATGCCCATATCCTCGTGCTGGTCCTGGCTGCCGCCGGGCGTCGCACGCGCAGCCAGCATTCGTTCACGCGCCACACGCCTGTAAAACACACACGCACACACCGTAATAAATGACTTATTTTGCAGGAGTTATTGTAACTTAGAATGTTGTGATTTCGTATGTAATTTCAAACATTGATATTCAAAATGTTGTAATTCTTAATGTAGTATTTTCAAATGTTGTAATTCCTACTGTAGTAGTTTCAAATGTTGTAATTCCTACTGTAGTATTTTCAAATGTTGTAATTCCTACTGTAGTGTTTTCAAATGTTGTAATTCCTACTGAAGTAGTTTCAAATGTTGTAATTCCTAACGTAGTAGTATTTTCAAATGTTGTAATTCCTACTGTAGTGTTTTCAAATGTTGTAATTCCTACTGTAGTGCTTTCAAATGTTGTAATTCCTAAGGTAGTATTTTTAAATGTTGTAATTCCTAAGGTACTATTTTCAAATGTTGTAATTCCTAAGGTAGTACATATTTTCAAATGTTGTAATTCCTAAGGTAGTATTTTCAAATGTTATAATTCCTACTGTAGTATTTTCAAATGTAATTCTGAGTGTGGTATTTTCAAATGTCAATTATTAACCTCCTGTGCTCGAGCATGGCTTTCCTGTCGGCCTCTCTCTTCTCTGCGGCCCGGCGCGCCTTCTCGTTCTGGAGCTGCGGGGTGGCGCGGGGGCGCGCGCGCGGGGAGGGCGTGGCCGCCGGCGCCTTCAGCTCCGGGGTCAGCTGCAACTCATAACAGGTCGTAAGTTGACCAACGCTGCTACTAGATAGCGCTAGTGCCGCCGACAACTTTTTTTAACTAAAATATGATCAATAATAACTTTCTTACAGTAAGTTGCCCTTAGTAAATATGGAGCTAAATGTAGGCAGTGTGAGGTCATTTTATATTGGTTACTTACATCGACACACAGACATAGAAATATTCTGATTTTAGTATTTGTTGTTATAGCAGCAACAGACATGCCTAGCTATCACAGTTCATGAGACACAGCCCGGTAACAGACATGCAGTCACACGAACAATGGAATCTTAGTAATACGGTCCCGTTTTTACCCTTTGAGTACGAAACCCTAAAAACCAAGGACTTCTAACTCGCACAAACTTCCAAGAGCCTAAACAACTTCGCTAGTGGCAAAGTACATTGCACCTATTTTCTGTATTGTTTATTATGTAGTGCTCAATAGAGTCGTTGTATTGTATTGTATAGGTACGTACCTCCCGCCAGCCGTTCTGCTTGAGCTTGGCGAGGTGCTCGTAGAGCGCGTCCACATGCCGCACCTGCAGGCACACCATGTCCCAGAAGCCGCGGAGGTCCGTCACCGTGGTGGGGAACTGCTCGTCGGGACGCGCGTTTATATTGTTGTAGCAGAGACCTGCAAGTTGACGATAAATAAAATAAATAAATAATGTTGACTATACAGTGTGTTACAAAACTACCCGTAAAGCCGAAAGGTTAAATGGGGCCTTATAACGAGTCCATTCACAATATTTAAGAACCGTTGTAATGCTGTATAACATACCCCCCAAAAAAAATTAAAAATATTATTTTCACTGATGTGCAAACCCTATTTCAGGAAAATTAAAGAGTAAACTACGCAGAATGTACAGTTGTAGGATATCGATTAAAAAATTTGAAATTGACAACATTTTTTTTCCAACTTGTCATTTTTTGAACTTGAGTATGATGACATCCGTGTATTGAGGTAGCAAACATTTATGAATGAAAAATAACTAAAAAACTAAATTAAACAAAACAATCTATATATATGAAGTATGTGTCTTTGTTAAAACGCACCGTAATTTGTTTAAAACGAAAAGCGACACAACTAATTTTAATACGCGATACCCACATAGACTGGTGCCCTCAAGAATGCACACAGGCATGAAGAGGCGTAGCTGTTACGCTATGTGTATTAAAATATTTAATCACCTACCTGAGGAGATCAGCAAATTACCCCTGATTAAATTTAAAAAGGAACTACACTCATATTTAAAGGGAAAATGTTGCTATTCTTTAAAAGAATTTCTAGATTATTAAGTATGAAATGATTGTATATATATATATATATTTTTATTGTAAACCTCATTCTGTGAATTTAAATTTTTAATTGTTTATTGGTTCTAATAATCATTAACCTATTTGATAACTTAGTAATATTATAATTGTTAATTAATGTGTAGTATTGAGTAATTGTAACAAATTTGCATGGCTTATTAAAGTCTGAATGTATGGTTCTCTGAATTATGTACCATCCTTTCACTACATTTACTGCAAATAAAGATATTATTATTATTATTATTAAAAATAGAAAAACTATTAAAGTATACATTTATTAGGTAAAATAGGTATGTAGGCCTTTCTGTTAAATAATCTGACATGACAGCTTACTAGGGTTGACAATATTTTTGACTTTAATAATTAATTACATTTTTTACGGGGTATTTTGTAACACGTTGTATATTTAAAATGACACTTTTTTCCATCGCCACAAATTTTCGTCCTTCTATCGCATGTCGCATTACAATAGTAGTGGGGATAAAGTGACAGGCGCTCGGCAGAGCAGCCGAGGCCAATATGGCGGCGCCCGTAGCTCGCATCAGCTGACCGTGTAGTGATTGTATTTATTATGCATTCCGTACCTACTTTAATAGATAATGAAATTAAAATTTATAGTTTAATAAAAGTCAATTTTAATACACAAAATCGAAAAAAAAACTTCACTCGATTCACGGTTTCATAAAACGACACATATCACCTTCGTCCGGTAGATTGGGAAAGGTGCCCTTCGTGTCCGCTGTGTGCGTAAAGCGCGAGTTCCTTTCTGAGAAAAGTCCAGCATACATTTAGGACTAGTATGTATTTTGATCCATTACGCATTTCAACATTTTCACCCTTCTTTATTCTTCGTTCTACATCTGTATAACCGCACCCTAAGACAATCCCGTCTACCTTCAAAACGAGACGTCTGTAGCCCATGTAGCGGCCGGGTGCAAACATTACCTAAACGCCTTAAGCGCCTCGTAAGCGGCACCACCTAAAACCGCTGCGCCCGGGTGCACCGCATACCCTGCACTTATAGGTAAAAGCACCTCTGAACGTCCTCACTGAGAGCATTCGCGTGTAATGAGGATTCAGCGTCGAATATTCGAGTGCGGACGTTGAGCCGAGCGTTACTAGCTGTCATTAATTGCTCGGGTAAGAATGCTCTCAGTGAAGACGCTCCTAAAAGTAACAATGCTGTATGCAGATTCTGTTTACCCTCAAACTGCTGCATCTTCTGCGTCGCCAGCAGCCGCGCCTTGCCCGCGGCCGAGCGCAGGAAGCCCAACACCTCTTCACTCACTTCCTCTTCCTGAAACAGTCACGACACAAATATTTATCTCTATTTAAATACATATGGTCTGGTCTCTTAACCTCCGGCCTATAGATTGTCGTATTTTGTCGAATGGTTTTAAAGTCCTTGAGAATTGTTATTAAGGTTCAAAATAAACTTTTTATTTTATTTAGGGTTGAAGAGGAAGTGGTTATGAGGATGAGGAAGCGGAAGAGGAAGTATTAAGCACATAGTTTGTGGAAGCGGATGAGGAAGAGATTTTTATGAGGATGAGGATACGGATGTGGAAGAGAAAGAGTGATAGGATTGTGTGGGGGAACACAATATTTGTTTATTTATTAATTAAATGATAGAAAACATAATTATGCACACAAAATTGATTTGAATCATCAAGATTGACCACTTGGAGGTTTGTTTTAATAAAAATTATTTTAATATTCCTCTAAATCTAAGAGGGGAAGCGGAAGAGGAAGAGGATTTTTTAATTTCGTTTATATGGAAGCGGTAGCGGCAGAGGAATTCAAAAAATTGCGGAACTTCCTCATTATGAGGAAGGGGAAAGGGAATCCTCATCAACCCTATTGTAAGGGCAGCATTATTTCATTTCAATAAAGATAAAAATAGAATAGTAGACAGAGTACTGTAAAGGTGGACATATCTTATTGATTAAGAGCGATTTTAGCATGGAGTGTCCATCCTATAGGTAAGCCTGACATGAGAAAAGATAATTAAAAAGTTGGGACAAAGTCGCAGACAAAAGCATTCACATAAATTAAAATTTTCGCAGGTTGTATTTTAAAATTGATGTAATACCGATCCATAACAAATTGAAGCAAAACTGTGCGTAATCTAAATTATTCACGCCATTGAATTTCAAGGCAACATTAAATTACAACGAGAACATCATGTACAGTAGAAAGAACTTCAAAAGGATGTTTTGTTTGCAATGATACTCAATGACAGGAAATGCAGTCTGAGGAAACAATGCCTCTTCCTTCCTAAGTAAAACAAAACCAAGTTTGTTATCTAAGATACAAATACTAATTAAATATACAAGTGCCTTGTATTGCTAATTTTGTATTATTTAAGTAACACAGCAAAACAAAAAAAACGACATTGAAAATTAGAACACAGAAAAATCCGAAAAGTAAAGCTATGGCCGGGAATCGAACCCGGATCCTCGCCATTCCGTGATGCGTGCTATACCCTTACACCACCCATAGCAGGCGGGTAAGCCTTCGAACATTGCAAACTTAAAACATTACAGATTCAATTAGAAAGCAAAATTAAAACTTACATTTTGAACAAGTAATTAATTAAGTTCCTGACAAAAAAATGTTTATTAAAGTTATTCACGTTTTGTAGTCTTTACTTGCGTTGTTTTGTCATCCATCCAACATTGGATGTGTGTCAACAGGAAGTGTATTTTTAAAAAAAAAAAAAAAAATGTGTGTCAAATTGAACTTGCAAGATTAAAACTAAAAAAGTCTCTTAAAAGCTTACACAGCTAGCATTAGAGATATTATTATGTACGAGTACCTAATTATCAACTTTAGTCACTTCCCCTTTGAATTAAGTACCCAAATAACATGTTTATGATGCTGACTGTACATAAACAAATTGATGCACCAGTCCAAAATGTACACGCGTTCATAAAGAAAAAAACCAAAAACTTACTTTTAAACTCTCCAACTCCTTCTCGGCGGTGGCCGCGAGCGCGATCAGCCTTTCAGTTTCTTTCTTCTCCAAGTCCAGGAAGTAATGCGCATCTTCCACCACCTCCTTCTCAACACCATTAACACCGTTCGCTTCCTTAACCTCGTCCTTAACTAACTCGGAACTGTCTAAATCTATCACAGATACACCATTGGTCACCGCACTCACTGCACTACGCACCTCAGTCTTCTCTGGTTTGGGAATGTCTTCCTTCTGAGGCGACACCTCAGTCTTAATCATACTCTTCTTCGGGGAGAGAATAGGCAGCTGAGCACGGAACTCGGGCCTCAAATGCCTTAAGACAGGCAAGGTGTTAGATTCTTCTCCGTTAGGGCTCAAGTTTTCGCTTTCATGGCTGTCACTTGACCTTCTAGGGCCATGTTCACTCGAACAATTCAATGACTTTTCCGCAAGGACCCTAAGCTCGTCTTCCTCGCTCCTGGAGTTCCGCTTCTGTCTAAAGAACCCCTGGGCTAACGCACCAGGTCCGTACAACCTCTCTACCCGTTGCTGTATGAAACTCTTCATAGGACTGGTCAGCGTTTCACCGTTCTCCTTCGTTATTTCCATTCGTTTCGACATGCCGTTCGAGGAGATTGTGTAAGACTCGGAACTAACGAAACGGCCATCTTTTCCATTGGTGCTGACCGTTTTCCTGAAGTTGGATTCAGAGTAGCTCGACTTAAAAGCCACTTCCTTCGCGTTGTCCACTTCATCAGTTTTCTGATGGAGCATGGCGTTAGCAAAAGACTTGCTCTCTGTCGACATGTACGTTCTACTGGTCGTCGTCATGCTTGGGCCTAGGAAATCGTTCTTGAGTTGTTTATTTTCGGCAGCCATGAAGGCATGTAACGGTGACGTTGCCAAATAGGGGTCTGTATGCGCCTTAGTAGGCGCTTTCGCTGTCAAATCAACTCTAGTATCATGGGGTCCGAAAGTAGGAACCAACAGTTTATTAGCGCTTACTGGAACTGGTACCAAAAGTGAATTGCTCTCGCTTTTGTACTGGTAAGTGTGCGTTATAGGTCTTATGGGTGATGCTTCTCTACTCTTATTTATATCCTGTCTCAACTTCGAATCATATGTTGTTAGATTCGTGTAGCCATTCACAGAGCACGCTAGGTTCAAATACGAGGGTTTTTTATGCGGTATCTCATCCCGTTTTTTATGGTGCCCCCTGGATCTGTGGCTGCCGGAATCTATGTGCACTTTGGGCGGTGGTTTGAGGAGGTTGTCAGATCTTTTCGGGGTGGGTGTGACGTCTTCTGGGGTCCTGACTGGGGTGACGATGGGGGTGGGTCGCTGGGAAGACAGGAACGGTTGGAGGTTCGATGCCCGCTCTTGGATGCGAGATGTGAACTCCCGGATGCGACTGGTTGTGGATGATGGTGTTAAAAGGTTCAGGCTACCGGATGTTGTATCTGAAATGAGATAATGTATGAATTAGAGATTTGACAAAGAAAACGGAAAGGGGATGGACGATGGAGATTGATAAAGAAGTTTACAACTCATATTGCGTTTCATTAATGTATGTAAACTCTTTATTGTGCAAAATAAACAAGACAAATACAATAGACAAACACTGAGATACATGCACAAAGGCGAACTTATCCCTTTAAGAGATCTCCTCCAGTCAACCTTTGAGTGGACGAAAGGAGTATTATATTAATGTTTTTGCTATCTTTACCTAATTGTGGCTAACCCTTCAGAAACAAAATAACGTAAAAACCTGCCAACTGAAACAGACATTTTGAAAGCAAATAAACGAATGGCCTTAACCAACATTGGCAAGCATTGAAATGCAAAAAATTCTTTACAATTGCTACTTGCAGCTCTCATATATTTGCATAAATCATGATTCTGCGTTTCTAATGTTATGACTTCGGTTTTGCAATGATGTCGTTAGAAAATCACTCTCATTAGCTAGAAACTTATTTAGGTCAAATTAAAGAAACTTATTGTTACATAAATGCTACAAAAGGATTTGAAAAACCTGTTTCACTTTCCAAAGAATTTAAATGTTAAAAGTAACCAACTATAGTTCAGTTCAGTATATAATTAACTTATATGTTTGATAACTATAAATCTAAATCTTGATAATAGTAGTTATGCCTTGAAATATCTCAAAATAGAATACCTATCCTAAAAAAAACGGAACAAGTCCTCAACAAACCTAAAACAGGTAAATTTTAAATACATAATCAAAACAACAATAAATAATAAAAAAAAACAAGTAAACTCACAACACATAAACATAGGGAAATAATCACACATTGTTATGTCATAATTTAAAAAAAACATGCACGGAAATGACATACAAACACGCTAACAGAACTAATGTTGCTTGCCAAGTATTTCATTATCAGCTGGTATCACTGATAAGCCATTATCATTTCTATGACAATATTCATACTACATTTCATAATTACAAATAGACTGCCTTACACCACGATAAAGTATCAATGGGGGCTATCGCGTGTGAATTCGCCACTAGGGGCGCTAGTGTCGCGTGAAGTCCAATAACATTCACTATTCACTGATTTTGGCGGGCTTCGTGACATAAATTATCTTGCATTTACTTGATTCTGAGGGATATCATTATCCGTTGGCTAAGAGCCCGCCAGGGAGGGGTCTTATGACCGTGTTCTACCGTACAACATTACCGACATTTTTGTCACAAGATTTTTGAAGTATTTATTACTTTGCCTTCCATGCTGGTCTGGGAGCAAAGAAAAAACATAGAATGTACCAGTTGCTTCTCTACCCGCGCAGATGGTAAAATACCATCGGGGGAATGGGCGAAACTTATAGGAATCATGTTATAGATAGGCGATGCGGCTAGCAACCCATCACTATTTTGATTCCATTTTACGCCCTCAATCTTGCTAATTGTGGCCTGTAGGTACCTGTTACCTTAGGCTCTGTCTATCACGTAAGGGATAAAGACGTGATTTGTGTATGTATGTATTACTTTGACATTGGCGAAATCATCGCATCGATCGATGGGGCCATATTAAAAAAAAAGAAGAAAACATGCAATTTTCCGCGTATAGGTGGCATGCGTCCCTCGTTCATATACCACTTCTACTATATCTCTTTGTTCTATGCGGGCAACAGCTAGTCTGATAAATTTCCAACACTACAAGTATAGTAAATAGCTTTAGGTATCTGGGAACTCGGCTAAAGCTAAACATTGGCATGTATGAGTAAGTATGTGTAATACATAACAGAACTACTGGCATGGCTACTATGTCAAGGCTAGAATATTAAATATAAGTTCATAGTTCAACACCTACTATTTTTTACTTTAGAGGCTATAAATAGAAATGACACTAATATCTTATCATAACATAGTTTTATCTACACTAATTTTATAGGTAAATTTTGTCAGTTTGTGAAGCTGTAGGGGGTAATCTCTGTATATACTGACCTGATTTTGAAAACTCCTTATATTTATTTCTGCGCGGACGAAGTCGCGAGCAACAGCGAGTAAGTACTATAAAACAAAGTCGCGTTTCACTGTCTGACTGTCCCTATGTATGCTTAGATCTTTAAAACTATGCAACGGATTTTGATGCGTTTTTTTTTTAATAGTGATTCAAGAGGAAGGTTTATACGTATAATACATGCATAATATATTAGAGGAACGCTGATTGCACCCGTGCGAAGCCGGGGCGGGTCGCTAGTATAGAATAGTTATATCTCATATTAATTGTCACTCACAAATTCCAGTGCCCCGCAGGAACTTTGTCATTTCTTGGGATAAAAAGTGGCCTATGTTAATCATGGATAGTATAGCTATCGTTGTTCTGAATATACCAGTTTTGTTGCGACTCGTTTGATAATAGCCATGTATTACATAAACTTATGCCCCACCCTGTTATGTAGTGAAATTGAGCAAAGCAAAATTAAAAACCCCTAAATTTTGGGGGAAATTCCCCAAGTTGGGGACCACGCCAGGGGAAACTACTAATATTAGTTCATGAGTAAGTCCCTAAAATCCTCCAATGGCTAGCAACACCGTTATAGTATAAAGGAACACAGCTAGCCTTGGAAAAAAATATCTAAAAGGAAATGGTACCTATATTATAATGTTGACAGTAATGAACACAACCTGCATACCATTGATTTTTCCTTCCTGAATTATACATAGTTCTGTCAAGTTCAGATAATGCATAAATAACAACAATAATAATAACAATTAACCTTTAATTCGAAAATGCAGCACACATGATTTCAGGCTATCTTTGACTTATTTTTTAGTGTCCTCATCTTTTTTTTTGTAGCACTAGGTGTTCAGTTTGTTGTGACATACAAACTGTAAGTACAATCATACAAAAAAGTAAGGCTTTCCAATTATTTTCTTCATCAGTCATACTAAGGGCCTGTCTGTAAAGTTCCTGTTATCTTAAGTGGCAGTTATCTATGATTCCCTCTATTTCATACAACAAAACAGACAGGGAAAACATCATAAATATAAAATCATATAGATAGTTATTGCAAGATGGCAACAACTGGATTGTACGCAAACAAAGCCACTAGTAAAAACTGGTTTGCCTACAATAAACTAGCTACCCACCCCGGCTTTCATGTGGGTTATATATATTTAATTATAGTCAGCGTAATGCTGAGCCAGCGACCATTTCACTTTTGCGAAGACACACACAATGCTGATGATCTATTTTTTCATGTCTGTTTTTTTTTCTTGTTTATTGTCTATAAAATGTTGTATATTATCTTATATTTGTGTGTCTTGCAAAAAGGAATAAATGTCTTCTTTCTTTCTTTAAATCTCAAGTTAAAGCAATTTACATAAAAACCTGAACAAATTACATACATAAAGTTTCCTCATGAATCACTCTCTAATGCTGAAAACCACATTAAAATCCGTACAGCCGTTTTTAAGTTTATAGCAAACAGACAGACAGAAGAGGACTTTCATAATATTATTATTATTGAATTATAGGCGAGCAGCAGAGTTGCTGATGTGCCTATCTCATAGTCCAAGTTTAAGTTTAAATCAGTCCAGTATAAATATCTAAAAGTTCGCTAACACTATAAAGAACATAACACTATAATATGAAGTGATATCTCGATTTTGTTTCACATAGCAAAATGCATTTAGTGATGTCAATAATTAGTATCTATAGTTTTATCATTTGCATGTTACATGATAAGTATTTACCTAAGAAAATTACTGATGCAAGGAGTAACAAAGTATCTTATCAGAAATAATATCTGTTCCACAAATTGAAATATATTAGGGGTGCGAGACGGGTTACCTCCGCATGTGGTCAAGAGCTGCGGTTCGTTTTTGGATCCGTCCTAGGGGAAGAGCAGTGCTTGGTCCGGTGCACCCTGAGCATCGGTTAATGATTTCCTGCAGATTCTGAGGGATATCATTATATGTTGGCCAAGAGCCCGACGGGGGGAGGGGTCTTTTGACCGTGTTCTATCGTACAACGTTACCGACATTTTTGTCACAAGATTTTTGAATACTGTATATTATACTTTGACATTGGCGAAATCATCGCATAGATTGATGGGTCCATATTAAAAAAAAAAGAAGAAGAAATATATTAGAAGTAACATTTAACATAAAAGCATCAAGCTGTGTATCATGTATGTATGGTTGTGGAAATTAAAAATAATCGACAGAGGTTAAGTGAGTCAACGGTGAACAGACGAAGATGTGGATTAGGTCTGAGAAAGAGATGTTTTAATGAAAATAAATTGTGTTAGTCACAAGAAATTCCACACATCATGCTGACACTACGTCACTGCGTGACTAAACACGCTCCAAACGAGGAATTAATAACAAATCACATCAAAACCCTGCACTAAGCTTTAAAGAAAAACAACGAAAAAAAAAGCAGGTAGACTTATGCCGAACTTTTTAAACCAAGTCACGGCGATATAATTATGTCGAAAACATTCAATAAACACTTACCAGAACAGTTCTGTTGCAACACACGAATTAAGTACAAGACGATTGTAATTAAAACGACTTTACAAATAAATCACGAACTTACGAATTTTTCTACACAAAATTTATGACAGCACATCAGAAAACGTCAAACTTTTATCCTTTTTTTTCTGAACGGCCCGTTGCTTGCGGCCAGCGCGCCGTTCCGTTTCACGGTCGACGACTTGATCTTAATAATTTGCGATTGAATTATTACACATGTCTCGGCAATCGATAGTTTTTTTTATTACAGGCTAGCTAAATAATATTATGTTTTGACGGTAATGTCGGCCTCCGCGCGTGTCCGTGAGTGGACTGACTGGCGACAATGACCGACCCATACATTAGTGCGTAGGCCGCGAGGCCGACATATCGCTTAGCATGTTTGTGTTTATTGTCTTTTTGTTTGTAAATTGCATTTTGCAAGCGCATTGTGAACTATGTTTGGCCTAGATTAAAAACATAGTATAGTGTTATATAGTTTTTATTCAAATTAATTGCATACATAATGTATATATCTGTTTATATGATTTTAATCTAAGCAAGTGAAGGAAACTATTGAATATTTAATTAATTCAAGTTAGACACGTGTAGGTGACAAGTTTTAACACAACGCAATCATCTCAGTTGTAAGAAATACCACCAAGATTAGGAAAGCATTTAGCGAGACGAGATGCAGACGCCAAATATGTATATTTTGGGATGTTGAATCAAGTTGCCCCACATCGCAGTTTCAACACGGCCTACGCGTATGACAGACTTGATGAAGCAGATTGCATTATATTGTAAAACTCATGATAAGATGCTTAGTTACCTACCGTAATGAAGAAAGCTTCTAGCAAAGTTACCATGGTATTTCGGTACATCAAAAACATTTATGATCATGACAGTATTATGAAACGGCATAATTAGGATTTTAGATTAGAGGTTGAATGAATAAATTAGCTACCTACCCTCGTCTCGTGCATCTCCTAATCTTCTATTGATTAAGGGATCCTGATATCCACTGTTCACTTTTTTTTTCTCAGCTATTAAATAATAGCCAACGGCATTTAGCAATTCATTTTAATAAAATAATTATTCATTTCACCGTAATATGAGCTTATTGTTATTGAACGGTGACTTATAGCACAGGATGACGTCATGATTTTAAACACGATAGAAAGAAAAGTACGCAAGCATCATACACAACCACAGAAAGTAAAGGTAATAAAGAAAACACAGATTCAAATGAAAATGAAAAGTTTACATTTATTAACAATACTAAATACTAAATGACTAGTAAAATACATATGATTAAATATGATAAAGGTGCTAATAAATGAAAAGATACAGACGAAACTGAAATCGATAAATAATGATACAAAATTCGATAAAAACATGCTTACACAACATTTATTTAAAGCTTAAGTTTACCTGAAAAATCTGTGCTAGCATCCACGTCTAGAGAGCAACTCCCAATCGAATCCACTGATTTATCCATGACTTTAACAGTCAATTCTTTGGCACAGGCTTTCAATAGGTCAGACTCCTTAACTTCAACTTCATAAGCGCCTATACTATCCAGATCATTGTCAATGATCCTTGCTTCATTGGATTTGGGTGAAACAGTTGAACTTGGCAGTTTTATGTCTGTTTCATCAGTGTTAATAGTAAGAATAGAATCAGGCTTCAATGTCAAGTCCCCCGATAGGTTCTTATCTAATATTAATGTGCTTTGGCTTGTAAAGTTACTTCGTATAGGCTCAATATATTCTACGTCGTCGTCGTCGACGTATAAGTGATTGGTATGTCCGCTCGGTCCTTGTACGTCGGTCGCGTCTTTAGGGACAGCGTCTATGACCGTCTGAGGTTTATTCAAGCTCCTGTAGAAATGGCTTTCCAATTTCTCAAGCTGCCTTTTAGTATCAGATTGTTTTTTACGAACAGAATCGATTATTACAGGAAGATTGAGGAGATCCGGTGTTTTTACCCGGTTTTTTGACAAGTCCCGCCTGAACACGGGTGAATCGTCACTTTCTAGCTCGAAACGTTTATATTTAGATGAGCAATAGTCATCCACTGATGACGTATCGGACTTTTTGTCGAAGAATGTGTCCAGAGAGAAGAACGACTTCCGTTTTTTCTTAGGCTGGCTTGTCTTATCAAAATTTGGGTTTACAAATGGCTCGCCTTGTTTATACTGCTGCACGCAGATATTGCTCGTGTTAACCAGAGATTTGGGGCGAGTTTCCTTTGGTAAGCTCAGGGGTATCCTGTTAGTTTCAATCTTACGGGAATCCAAGCTGAGAGTTTTCCGAAACCGTTCATTGAGATTGGTCAGAAGGAAATGTCGGCGTTCAGTCGATTTTGGTGTGATGTTGTAGGAATTTTGCTTGCTCGTGCAAGGCTGTGTGTTAGGAATGTGTTCTGTATATTTAAACTCGATGTCGCTCTCAGAGTCCTTTCTCTCCGCGTGTCCGAAGCTCTCTGAAGATCGATCCGGCCGATGGAAAGAGAATGATCCCCGATTCGACGATCTCTTTCTATCGCAAACACAGTTCCCCACGCAACTGAGTTTTAGACAATTTCTTTCTTCAGGTTCTATAGACACCTCATGTTTCTCTGGAATGTACCTTTCCGGTTTTTGCTTATGCGTCTGTAAGTCCTGCCTGATTTTCTCCAACCGTTCGTCACCGTGAAGACCTCTGGTGTATTTGGATTTGGGGGGTCTAAAGAACCTTATAGAGCCAGTGGTGTGGGGTTCAGTGGACCGGCGTCGAACGAAAGGGGAGTCCGATATCTTGTTCACTCCAAGGAGGAGGACGGGTGATGTCTTGTCCTCCTCATCTGGCAAGTCGCTGAAAGAGAAAGAAGACGTTAATTCTGTTCATTTTACATTTTAAAGGTGCGCCTATCGAAGCGTTGGTGTGTGACTAGTATTCGTCAACAAAGATAGGACGCATGTTCTTTGTTGAGCCTCATTTTACCTACTATTGAAGTTGGGTATAAGAGGTTATATTTTCGACCAATAGCTGTAACTTAACTTATAAATTTCATTTCTCTTAATACTACTATCAAGCAGTATTAAAGCCATCTATAAAAAGAATCGTACCTACTAATGTATAGCCATTCACCTTAACTTAAAACGAGTGTAAGTATGTGAATTAAATATGTGGATTTCTAATCTTATCATGTCTAAGAGCATTAAAAAATAGAATACATTCAAAGAATATCAGTTAAGTACATAAAAAGGAACTCGTGAAGGGACTACGAGGAATTTCAAAGTACAAGGCATCTAGTTGCCCTACTTATCCACAATGTATGAGTAAAAGCAAGTGAAATGTACACGTTAACTTTCTTTGCGAAGTAATAAACGAAAGTCTTTTCATGTGGAATTGATTTGTTCACATACTTCGCATTACCATTAAAGCTGTGTTCAATTGTTATTTTTTGTCAAAGTTAGTGAAACAATGCCATAATGTTTGTGAAACGGAACGTGTTTTTTGTTTTTTTTTATTGCAAAAGCTATGGATTTCTAATTACAGAGATGAAGTGTAGCATTGTCACTTGTTTCACGAACATCATTAGCATATAAACTTGTTAAAAAAGCGTATACAGGCCACATAGAAAAGCATACAGTCATTACAAAAAAAAAACACAAAAACCATACTTACACAAAATAAGACAAACATCTATCTAAAAATTAACACAGAAGAATTTGGAATTAAATGTTTTCGGTAAATATTTCGTTTAAAGGCAAAGGCAACTCTGTCCTTCCCGCCAAATAAAGCAAACGAATTCAAAACGTTAGATTTTTTGTAGTACTCGTTTGACCAAATTTATCTAGTATGAAACAGGTTTAAAGATTGCTCTAAGATTGGGCACTTAACCCAATGGTTTAAATGGTATTCGTGTTTTATTAATTGGTCTCGTAAGGATCATTGACTTTTAATTTTAATTAATGATCTTGAACGAAGCGATGGTTACGTTTAATAGTTTCACGTGGGACTAAATGTTCAATAGAAATTGATGACAAAAGGAAGTTGGGCACGCCTTGTGCCCAGTTGCAGTGTATTTTATTAAAAAAAACTAATACATAGATTAAATCACAGGCCTTACACTCAGAAAATCTAATTTAATTTGGCAGTTCATGTATGGGCTCACAATTGGCATCGGAATCAGCTAGCTGTCACAATCATACAAGAGCTGTCAAAATGAACACGATGGCGATTGCGAGCGAGTTAGACAATAAGCCTACGTTTGACCACTTGTTTAATTCTTGGTTGCCCTACATACAAAGCCAGTTTAAAAAAAAAGTTTTTTTTATCACCACAGTGTTACCATTATTACATTGACGCTTCCTGGCTATGATTTGTATTTTCTGCGGTGGCAAGAGCTACTTTCGTTCTCTGACGTGAACAATATTACATACTCTATGATCGAATGGCTTAATATCGATATGTCGTGCAATATGTATGACCTTATATAACAGAAAGCTTCGCGTAATCGATAAAAATCGATTCCCGCAATCGAATCAACCGACCGTTAAATTCGAGTGGCTTTCTACCGATTAATTTGGTTAAGTCATGTTATCTGATGTTTCAATGTTTTTGCATTGTTAAACGGATTATTGGAGCGAGTTTCGTTTCAATTGGTGTTAATAGTTTACATTGAGGTTTTTTTAGGTGAAAACTTGAGCCACGAACAGTATTTTAGCTTGTATAATACTTCACATAACATAAGTTACTCTTTCGTTTTTTTTTCGTGTTTGAATAATTAGGCGCACAGTCCGTGAGTTCAAAAAATCGGCCAAGTGCGAGTCGGACTCGCGTACCGAGGGTTCTGTACAAATTCGGTAAGTTATTATACAATCCAGTGTTAACAGAGCCTCTTAAGCAAAATATATGCAGTGTGGTGTCAGTAATTAGTACTGACATCCTACTTCCTACTAATCCTACTAACATTATAAACGCGAAAGTATGGATGGATGTTTGTTAGTGATACGCCCTTAATGATGCTAAACGTGGCCGTACAGTTTTGTTACCTTAGGCTCTGTCTACCCCGTAAGGGATAAAGACGTGATGTATGGATGTAATATTTTCACATTAGACTATAACTAACAAGATTGCGATGATCATAAATCGACTTTAGGACAATTGGGTATGGTTCACATTAAATCGACTGTTTCAACCGGCAGAAATAACAGTAAAACCAATGAAGCGATTAGCCGAATGACGACAGACGTAAGGATGGGCGAAGGTCGACGTTTATGTCATCGATAGTCGATAAAATCTGTCAGGACGCGTCAACGCTTTGTTTAATATGGCGTAAATAAACAGTTATTTTAAGTTTAACTGATTGATTTATATAAGTGGTCGGGGTGCGAGTCGGGTTACCTCCACGTGTGGTCAAGAGCTGCGGTTCGTTTTTGGATTTATATTTTTGTTACTTTGACTTTGCGAAGTTGTCGTCGCTATAACGACTTGATACGCCACAAAAAAGAAGATAAGTGGTTTCCAACCAGTGGTCCGTAGGACTCGGTTTGGTTCGAACTAACTCAGTTTGGTGCGGCTAGCAACCCATCACTATTTTGATTTCCCTTTCCACCTATACGCCCTTAATCATGCTAAACGTGGCCTTAAGGTTTTGTTACCTTAGGCTCTGTCTACCCCGTAAGGGATAAAGACGTGATATATGTACGTAGGTGAGGATTAAATCCTCAATTGAGTAGGTACTTATACTTAGAGAGAATCAGCGTCACGCTCAAAAGTAACTAAGGCCTTAGAATTTATTGATTTTGGTAAACATGCTTTTTAAAAATATTTATATTGGAATGGTTTTTCTCAACAGAATACCAGGGTACCAGTTGCTTCTCTTCCCGCGCAGATGGTAAAAGCCCATCAAGGGAATGGGCAGAGGAATCATGACTTTAATAGGCGACGCGGCTAGCAACCCATCACTATTTTGATTCCCCTTTCCACGTATAAGCCCACAATCATGCTAAACGTGGCTTTTAGGTCTTGTTACCTTAGGCTCTGTCTATCCCGTAAGGGATAAAGACGTGATTTGTGTGTGTGTATGTGTGTGTGTGTGTGAATATCAATGGTTTGTCGTATGTAAAAGGCAATGGCGATAAAAAAATATCGATAATGTTGTATCAAACCAAATTTATAAACACAACACTAGCACAATACCCCGTTGGACAGACAGACAGCAAATTGCTCCAGCGCACGCTAGAGTACATAATGTCGACCTTACTTCCATTTAGAAATGTATGTATGTATGTATAGCTACGGGAGCGGATCAGAATACATAAAGTTTAAAATGTATAATGGGTTAAAATACATAATGGTTCAAAATATATAACGCAATTTTCTGTAAAACTATTAGCTAAATTAACTTTAATAATATTAATTAAAAAAGAAAATTAATTAAAAATTAGGGGTGAAATTGAACGACTTCGGTAACTTATTTTGAAGACTTTCAGTTACTTAGATACTTCTACTTTATTGTTGTGTAGGTGTATTCTTATTATTATTATTTTAATCCTTCATTTGTTTAGGTTAAGTTAGGGTCTTTGGTCTTAGCTTTTAGTCTACTCTCTATACTCTGGTTTCTGTTGTCCTGACAACCGTTCGAAGGTTAGCCGGAAGAGATACATTTAAGGGAAATGTTCGCCTTTGAACATCTGTTTTACTCATTACCTGTAAAATTTAATGTGTTTTATGTACAATAAAGAGCACATATATACATACTTCTTTGTTTTCGAAATTAATTCATCGTAAATCAGTGTTGATATTTTCAGGACCGTTGAAGATACAGTCGATGATATTGGATAAAAAATCAGATACTTACATAAAGACAGCGTGGAGCAACTTTGTGTTATACTAAGATTTTATGTGACAAATGCATTTTGGGCTTAGCACTGAAACCCCTAAAAATATCCATAATTATCTAAACACCATCCAAGAAACCAGTAGGCTTATTACCTAACTCGCTCGCAATCGCCATCGTGTTCATTTTGACAGTTCTTGTATGAATATAACAGCTAGCTGATTCCGATGCCAATTGTCAGCCCATACATGAACTGTCAAAATGAACACGATGGCGATTGCGAGCGAGTTAGATAATAAGCCTACAGATAGCTATCTGATATTTAAATGGCTGATTCAATCGATGCAAAAGAAACATCAATCTTTTCCAAAATGGCTGCTAATTGAGCCCCGAGTCCAATTGTAGCTAACTGTATTATTTGTACGGTAACGAATTAAGACGCTGGGAAGATTTGGTTAATAAACGGACGAGTTTCGAGATATATAATGTACTAGCTTCTGCTCGCGACTTCGTCCGCGTAGAATTAGAATTAAGAACTGATATTAATAGTATATTCTGCAATAATTATTAACGTCGCGACTCTAGGCAGCTACGACCTTTGCAAACTTTCATCACCTATTTTATCCCTTTAGGGGTGGAATTTATCAAAATCCGTTCTTAGAGGATGCCTACGTACGTAGCTTTATGCATGCAAAGTCTCAGCCCGATCGGTTTAAAATTGACAAAGTTTCATACAAACTTTAATCCCCTATTTTATCCCCTTAGGGGTAGAATTGATCAAAATCCTTTCTTAGCGGATGCCTACGTCATAACATCTATCTGCATGCCAAGTTATACATAAAACTCTCTTGAACCACTCTTATCTATTAAAAAAACCGCACCAAAATCCGTTGTGTAGTTTTAAAGATATAATCATACATAGGGACATAGGGACAGAGAAAGCGACTTTGTTTTATACTATGTAGTGAAGAGCTACACCATCCCGTTCTAGAGCAAGTGCCTCCTCAAGGCAGCTCTACAGAACTTATTGTTACAAAATGTTACATAACTGTATTTTTACTCTCTGCTCGTATTTCTACCATCGTTGACAGGTATTTTCACGACATAAAAATCGGCTCGACATTAAACACTAAAAATCGGTTCAAATTGTGCAAAACAAACAAAGCATCACCGCATTTTGGTGGGAACTGGGAATCAAACCTTTAAAGCGTAAAGGCACCAGCTCCGAGTTCTAATCAGCTCCGGAACTACGATTTTTGAGAAAAACATTTTACACAGGGCCTGTATTTTCCCTTCGACCATGCTTCGACTCGGTCTCAGACGACAGGTCCGATAGGAAATCGATTCTTACTTTTGCTTACTTTCTAACAACTGCAACTATGTAAGTAAATGTAACTAGAGAATACTGAGTTGCCGGTTTATAGAGCAATATTTTAACACTTATTTATGGACAGTAAAACATGCGCAAAGCTCAGGTTTTGTTGCAATGATGAACCCATAAAACCCCTTGTTTATTCTCCTTTTAAGATAACTAAATGCTCGTTTTTTGCGTCCCCGGCATTTTGCGTTTCTGGCCTTCTGCTTTTCTGCCTTTTTGTCTATTCTCTACCACCCATAGCAAGGGTGCACGCATCACGGAATGATGAGGATCTAGTAGGCTTATTGTCTAATTCGCAATCGCCATCTTGTTCATTTTGACAGTTCTTGTATGAATGTGACAGCTAGCTGATTCCGATGCCTATTGTCAGCCCATACATGAACTGTCAAAATGAACACGATGGCGATTGCGAGCGAGTTAGACAATAAGCCTACAGGGCTGATTCCCGGCCATAGCTTTACTACTTTAATACTATAATTTCTAACGGTTAAACTGTAAAAATAAATACAAAT
Organism: Pandemis corylana; assembly: GCA_949127965.1. Lineage (NCBI taxonomy): Eukaryota > Metazoa > Arthropoda > Insecta > Lepidoptera > Tortricidae > Pandemis > Pandemis corylana. The sequence continues at coordinate 5,938,654 of OX421877.1, forward strand.
ATCGAGAAATAAAATTCTTCATTCATTGATATTAAGTTAGATTAACGTGCAACTCGTACTAAAGTTACAACTGCGACCGTTAGGTAGGTACTCTTCTAACAAGACCAAGGTTTCCATTTAACTGTATCAAATCATCAAGATAACCCAGCAGTAACGGGCTGGTTAACAAACAGTCGACATGTAAATCGCAGCAAGTTATTATTTTTCGTGGGAAAGCAGCCATTACGGGTCAATGCACTTTTGACAGTTGACATTTGATCCGCCTTCCTGTGATAATGGGGACCATAGAGACGAATTAAAACCGATTATACTTGCAGCAGATACTTGTATATTGTGAACAAAACCACCTAACTTACATACAAATCAACAAACGCATTGTCTGTAAAGCATCCCTTGTTTCGATGTTGCCAAATGTCTACCAGGCACCTCTATTTGTTTTATTTGGGGATCCAAACCAAATAGAGGAGCCTAGTTGTTAGTAACATAAAAACTTTGTTTTTTTATTGAGTGTAAATTGTTACTGGCCACTAAATTGCCATAAATTGCAACGTTTTATGAATAAAATAGATTTTCTGCTGTTATAAGTAAAAGCATGCGTTTCATTTTATAAAATTAAAATTATTAATGTTGTTATAAGCACTAGTGAATACCCTGGGAAACCATAGAGGCCCATGTCGTATTTAACCTCTTGTTTGTCTCTGTCAGTCTTACAAAATATGCAGTAAGAATTCATTTGTTTCATTCATCACTATCACTACATCACTACATAGTATAAAATAAAGTCGCTTTCTCTGTCCCTATGTATGCTTATATCTTCAAAACTACACAACGGATTTTGATGCGGTTTTTTTTAATAGATAGAGTGATTCAAGAGGAAGGTTTTTATGTATAATTCAACGCAGACGAAGTCGCGGGCAGAAGCTAGTTAAAAATAATTTAAGACCTAAATTACCTGACGTCCAGTGCTCAATCAAGTATAAAAAGACCTACACTTTTTTAAAGAAAATACCTCGCATTTATGATAAGGTCAATAAGGATTAAAACGGCTAACCTACTTTAAAATCCGGTAAGCCATATCCTAATCTCATAAAGGAATTAACCGACTTCATCTGCACCTAATCCAGACATGTCAAACACAAGGACCGCGGAAAACTTACTTACCTAGATTGTCTATTTGAGTTAAATTAACTTTTTAATTTGGCCTACAAACATACCCCGACACTCTTTTTAGAAAATCGATTGTGTATACATCCCTTCCCTAGTTGCATCGAGCCAAGAACATTTACTTACTAAATTCAAAAACGTCCAAATTTTTTATCTTTTGTAATCTATGATAACTAGGACCCGATATCGAGCGACGTTAAAAAACCCGACTCCTGCTAGCGCTGTCCCATTCTTGCGCACACGCACCTTATCGACGCTATTGAAATTTTCACTTTAGAACCTTTCAACCAGTGACTCATCATTTACATACGAATTGTCCAACATCCTCTCTAGAGGCTAGAGGAGAGAGTGCATTTTAGACCCCGCGTTGGTGCTTAGTCATGTTTTGGGACCAAAGTTGTATTGATATTTAAAGTTTGGAAAGGCTGTTATTGGTTAAGAAGCTTGGATAGAACTCTTCCTTGTTTGTCATAAGATAGATGCTAAAAAGCAGTGTAAAAAATATTAATAATACAATCCCGATAACGGCGACTCCATAATTGGCATTGTTCATTTTTTTTAGTATGCTTCAATTCGAAAACTATTTCGAAGAAAATCATCAATTATCCGATTTATCTTGTCCGATTTCAAAAATACTTTATGATTGCAGATATTTTTGTAAAAGTACTTTGAACCTTTGTTTGACCGAACGACCGGGTTTTTAGACAGAATCCAGCATCGAATGTTTGCCACAAAAATGAAAAAAAAAGTTTGGCTATGGCAACTGTCACGTGTCACTGTCAAATCTAACAAAACCATAGACAAAGCCGTTTTTTTTATAGCCAGCCGAACGAAGGCGATTGGGATTCTGTCTAAATTCACGAATTATCAAACAGCGAAAAAATATTTATTATTAATTAACAAAGCTACGTAAAAGCATAATATTCAAATTAGTTGCTTGAAATAGTCCATTTTATCAAATAAAGGTGTTAAAAGCACAGCTTAAAAAAATGAACAATGCCAATTGGTGTAGACTGTAGAAACTAATAAAATAAAACAATTTAAATTATACTGAAAACCCAAGACGCAGCGCTGACACCAGCAACGACGACTACTTTATATTATTTTTCTTTCTTTCAGCGCTGCTTGCGATTAAGTTTATTTGCGGCCAGGGCCAAAATAGGATAATTTAATAAAAAGGTTGTAACACGTAGCTGCCTAAATAGGTGCGTCGCCTACAATTCACAACATTTCAATTTTTTTACCTTGTGTTTTCTTATGCTCAATAAATAGTACTTTGAAAACTAGGAGACCCATATTTTTTCTTTTCGCGAAATTTGTATTCTAAGTTAGTCAAAAAAAATATTGAAATCTCGAAAATTTCAAAAACGCTTGTAAGGTTGAATCTACACATTACCTTTGCCTGGGTCATAAAAAAATAATATAAGATTGATGTCTACATTGTCTACTGGTTGTCACAACGGGTTGTCATTTTGAATTTTTGATTGACGTTTGGTGATTTGATATTGGTTTTTATTGGATTTTAATTATTCGCATTTTCTGGACTGAATTGGAAATAATTGACAACAAAATAAGCCAGATAATAAAACAAATTGAATGTTTGCATCCACCCTGACTTGCAGCACGAGCACAGTCTTCACATTTCACATCCTATCACGTCATAGTTTCTTCTGCTTCGTTAATGCTTGCGACAACAGAGTAAATTTTAGTACGAACTCGGTGCTCAGGAGTTACTCTGCCCTTGATAAAACACACAGCATTCTCTCGTTTACTTCCCCATAGCCTACAGAAGTTTCAACGTAAGCATCCCCTGATAACAACAAAACCTTAGCTCCCCGGATTTCGGCAACGTTAAACGAGTCGTTTTCACGCATGTATTGCAACAACATCATTATAATCCACCTTGGGAAGGTTTCGGCTGTCTGCCATGGCATAACCGTCCGAAACTTTCATCAAATCAATTTAATAAATATAACAATGCTTTTTCAAAACAAAACGAACAAAACATCGATCGGCAAACAACACTGATATTTGACATTGACACCTTTTTGACATTGACATTTTTATTCATAAAGAATTAGGAAGGCAAAGGTATACTACGACGATGCCTCACTTCGGATTTTTTGAAGATTTTTGTGAATATTACGTTAAATAAGTAATAAAAAAAATCAAAAAAATATGGAATGGAATACTTAAACACAAAGCTCGAAATGGTTGTCGGTACTTTAGTAATTATTTAAAATTGAAATGTTGTGAATTGGATTTTCTAATCCAATATGATTTAGTTTATTTGCGTGATAAACTTAAACTTGGAATTTGTAAAGAATAGAATGGATACAATTCGCGAAGTAAGGTATATTCACGAGGATTTGGAGATTAGGAATGTTCCTATTTTGAATTTAGAGCATCAGAATTCATAGATCCTTTGATTGAGTTAGTTAAAAATATTAAAATAAGTGGATAGTGTTGGTATTTTTTATGTGGATGAAGCGAAAAAAGTATGTCTGGATCGTGGCAAGTGGAATAAAAGTAGTCTCTGCCTACCCCTATAGAAAGAAGGGTGACGGTAAATATGTAAAAAAGTTTGTATACATGTATAATACCGCAACGCGAAACTGTATACCTAATACATCTTTAAAAACATGATTAACGTAACAATGAGCGACTAAACTAATTCAAAATACTTACACATCTCATTCATGACGGCAACACAAACAATTGATCATTTGCCAAACCAAAAGAAAAGCACAATTTCACTTCCAAGTTCATTGACACTCGAACAACGGTTAGCAGTTTTAAGCTAATGGGAGAAAAAGCGGACCAAGCACACAGCCCATGGGAACGCCAAAGATTTCAATACGAATTTCTCTTAGAAATCGACTCCGGCGCACGACCGACTGTCTGTAGGCGTACCGACACTATGACGTGGACTTACAATTGACGATTAAACCAATTTCAATAAAAGACTTACGTTAAAAACGGTTCCGACGTTATTCATTGCGCATTCGAAGGCTCAAATTAAAACCAAACGCGCACGTTCGCAGCAATGTATAGTTACCATACTAATGAGAATATTCTCACGTTTTGAATGTAGCGTAAGTGGTACAGTTTTGAACACGCCAATGCACATATAAACACAGCTTTTACCTTTGCCTTAAAGTTTACTTTTGCATGATTCAAGTGTCTCGTTGGATTTAAAAACTGTGAGAGGGGTTTTAAATTCAAACTCACCTGGGAACGTTCTTATGGCTTCTGTATTTGAGTATAGTTTCGAATGTTTCACCGTTTTCACGTTGTGAAGAGGGGGGACTGGTAGATAGTTTACTCCATGGGTTTAGTCGCGCGTTAAAAGAGCGTATGTACCATAGGATTTTTTTGAGAGTATGGACGTTTTGGAGTTATTGAATTGACACGTGCTATGGTGTTAAAAGCAAGGTAACAGATGGTAGACTGGCATGCGCGCGAGACTATAAAATTTAGACGAAGTAATTATTTTTTTAATTAATTAATGTTAGTGGCTGTAGTTATGTAACACGTTTTGATATTTTCCCGCTAATTCAAATAGTACGAGTTCTGTTCTGACAGGGGAACGAAGAGACTATTAACGTTTTTACATTGCGGCGCATTCTTCTTGGCAATGGTCTTTCCGAATGCGCTGGTTGCTTAAAAAAGACATGTAAAATAAACCTTTGGATTTTGAATTTTGTGCATCTGCTTTTGTTTCTGATCACAAACATTCAAATTCCAACCAAGCAGCTGTGAGCTCATCTCTGCCACAAACGTCCCAGTTCGTGCCTAGCACGTATAGATAGGGGACACAAAATAGTGATGGGTAGCTATCCGCATCGCCTATGACATGATTACTACGATTTTCGCTCATTCCCACGATAGGTTTTTGTCATCTCAAGAAGCAGGCTCTACGTTTTTTCTTTGCTTTAAAGGGACGAGGTACGGAACCTAAACAGATCTCGCTGACCGCAAACCTCGCGAACTCTATTCTATATGACAGTTGAATCGATTGAGCTATTAAACAAATGGGTGTTCATGTCCTATTACTTTACGGGTGTGCCATGGCCGAGGTTACTTCACCAACCACATCGCATATTATTGCTTTTTATTTAACTTCATTTTAGCCATTTGTATTTTGTTGTAGAATAGGCTTGCGTTTGACCACATTCATGCCTATGGTACGAGAAAATGGAGCACAAGCCTAGATCGCTTAGTTCCCGCGGGATAGCGACGGGCAAATTCCGCGTAGACGGAGCTGACGGAGTCGGGGGCAACAACTAGCAAACTCCTTTGCAAAAACACCGGTCACTTCTGATTTTATTTATTTAGCATTTTTATTAATATACAAACTAAATGACAATAATGAAAAATAAAACTAGGAAAGTTGATTTAAAGTAAAGTAAGTTAAAAACGATTAAAAATTAACTTAAAAAAACCCCGCCTGTTCGTGCCTGGTTCAAAGGTTCCCATTATGCTGGCCGCGTTGCCTCTTTGAACTGCAATGTATTTTGATTTTTAGGTACTACTCATTATGACAAAAAAAACAAGGTAACTTCAATTGACCTTCTCCTTTACTTAGTAAAAGTAAAAACAATAAAATTAGTGTGGCCTCCTCTGGCTGAAATAACTGCTGCAGTCTTCGAAAGTTTTGGTCGCCCGTTTATTTGCAAGGGGTTTATAAAAATACTATGATTTTGAAGTCGGCTTAAGATGAAACTGTCTAACATACAGACTTATTATCATATGTATAATGTAGAACAATGCTAATGGATCGTGTAATCGACTATTGTGATACATCCGGCCTTACAAGGGCAAGATATTGTTATACTTGGTACGGCGTAGATCAATAATCATTTCTTCAATATTGAATACCACTACCACCTTACTTGCTAATCCTGCCGTCACGCAGCAACGCTTGTGTTGTGTGTAAGACAGCCCGTGAAATTAGGGGGCGTCCGTTAATTATCTGAGTTTTAATCGTTTAATTGAACTACATTATACATACATTTAATAAATATTTATATCGAATTACAAAAAAAATTTAACTATGATAAAATGTAAAAGTTAACTAAATATACAAAACTTAAAACTAAATAAATATACCTAACTATAAAAAGAAATATTATGTGAGGCATTTATAAGGATTTTTGACCACAAGGGCACACGGGGCCCGTGCCCAGGGCCCCATTCTCAGGGGGCCCGAAGGACCGTCAATTTCTCTCACACATTTATTCTCAAAACATTTTTGTCGGGCACATTACGCTTCTTTTACTTTCCAAAAGGGCCCCAAATTCTTGTGTGCCCGAGGGCCCAAGCCTAGTTTAAGACGGCCCTGGCTCTTTTACCCCTTAAGGGATAAAGATGTGATTTATGTATGTATACATACATACATACATAAATCACGTCTTTATCCCTTACGGGGTAGACAGAGCCTAAAGGTAACAAGACCTAAAGGCCACGTTTAGCGTGATTGTAGGCGTATAGGTGGAAAAAGGAATCAAAACAGTAATGGGTTGCTAGCCGCATCGCCTATAACATGATTGCTAAGAGTTTAAGAATGTATGTATGTATGTCATTTTTCTTTTGAAAATTAGTTGACACTGATTATTGATCGCTGTGTAAGCGGGATATACACGACTGCGTCGATTAATACGCAGCTTTCAGCTTTGCGTGGAAACCGGCGCGCGCGCACGCTCCATTACGTGCCAAGTTGCCAACGCTACGCGGCCACCAGAACATTGTTGACAGCTTAGGCTGGCTACAGTTATAAATCCTACTAATATTATAAACGCGAAAGTTTGTAAGTATGGATGGATGGATGTTTGTTACTCTTTCACGCCAGAACGGCTGGACAGATCTTAATGAAATTATAGTCTGGAATAACACACAGGCTACTTTTTATCCCCGAAAATTGCGTAATTCCTGCGGGATAGCGATAAACGAATTCGATGCAGACGAAGTTGCGGGCAACAGCTAGTAATACATAAATATTAGGGAACAATTAACATAACTGACCTAGTCCCAAATTAAGCGCTAGCACAGTAAATAAATAGACCAGTATGGAAGCTAGGCATACTTTTTGAAATAAATACCTACGCTCCGTTAGAGCGTTAGGGTTGTCGATTTAATTTATATAAAATTATAAAGATTTTTGTTTAGTTAGCGCTATAATAACAACTTGTAACGCCTGTTTTAAAGTAACTAGCTACACTTAATTAAGAGTATTAGGGTTGGCACCCTTAATTTGTCAAAAAAAAAAGACAAACGTTTATTTGGTTTCTATGATGGACACGGCACTATAAAACTGTTTTTTTTCTAATTCTTTGTAAATTAAAAAAGCTACTTTGCAATTTATATGTTGTCTGACAACAACATCGAAAAGATCCAATAGTTAATTAAAAAGTTAAAAATGGCGGCTCCTTTTTTTCATTTCGTTAACGGATTCGATGTCGGAGATCAACCATATCCCCAGATATCGATTTTGAAAGCAATCGGTCGAATAATTAAAAAGTTCAAAATGGCGGCTAATTTTTCTCATTCCGTCCACGGATTCGATGTCGGAGACCAACCGGATACCCAGATATCGATTTTGAAAACAATCGGTCGAATAATTAAAAAGTTCAAAATGGCGGCTACTTTTTCTCATTCCGTCCACGGATTCGATGTCGGAGACCAACCGGATACCCAGATATCGATTTTGAAAACAATCGGTCGAATAACTAAAAAGTTCAAGATGGCGGCTACTTTTTCTCATTCCGTCCACGGATTCGATGTCGGAGACCAACCGGATACCCAGATATCGATTTTGAAAACAATCGGTCGAATAACTAAAAAGTTCAAGATGGCGGCTACTTTTTCTCATTCCGTCCACGGATTCGATGTCGGAGACCAACCGGATACCCAGATATCGATTTTGAAAACAATCGGTCGGATAACTAAAAAGTTCAAGATGGTGGCTACTTTTTCCCATTCCGTTAACGGATTCGATGTCTGAGACTAACCATATCCCCAGATATCGATTTTGAAAGCAATCTGTCAAATAATGAAAAAGTTATGGTATAGGTAAAGTACGTATCGGTATTTGGCAAGACATCCTTCAAATGTAATCCTGTAATATAAAATAGTACTAGGTATATTATAGATGCAAGATGATACCGACGAAAGTCCGTAGTAGAATTTTCACCAAAAACGCGCTCCATAATATACGGCAACTACTTTATCATTTAAACAGCCTAACGTTTTATTTAACAGAAAAAGCATTTTATTTAATAATAATATATTCTTATCTTTCAACATCAGCAGGGAGTTTAAAAAACGAAAGCTCCGGTTGTGAAAAAGTCGAGTTCAAGCAGCCGTACACTGACTGCGCAATACGCTCTTGGCATGTTTAACACGAAAAAGATCGCGGACTGTCTGAGCCCACGTAACAGACAACCGCTCTACTCAACGCGGCACTCGCGACTGACGGCACTACGAGGTCCGCCCAGGGGCCGTGTAAAGCGCGCGCCTGTGTGCGTGTTTCGTTTCAACCGATTTGTTCGTAGATTCCTTACTGCTTTAGCTTATATATATACTGTGGCGCTAGTAAGGCTTGTGTTATGGGTACTATATACAAATACACAAACCACGTCTTTATACCTTAAGGGGTAGACGGAGCCTAAGGTAACAAGAACTACAGGCCACGTTTAGCAAAAATGTGAGTGTACAGGTGGAAAATGGAATCAAAATAGTGATGGGTTGCTAGCCGCATTGCCTATAACATGATTCCTATGATTTTCGCCCATTCCCTCGGTGGGCTTTTACCATCTGCGCGGGTAGAGAAGCAACTGGTATATTCTAAGTTTTTTCTTTGCTCCCAGACCATCATGGAATGGATGGGTACTAGACAACGATATACATACTTATATAGACAAATACATACTTAAAATAGACAGAAATATCCATGACTTGGGAATATTCGTGCTCATCACACAAGTGTGGTAAAAAAATATTCGTTCTAATGTAATTATCCAGGGAGGAAACAGGGGAGTGTTTGTATGGAGAAACGACCAAACGCTGGCCACCCGAATTCCTCTTAATAGGAAGTAATAAACTAAATAAATAATAAAACAATTGAGCATCTGCCGCTTGCCTTAAAAATAAATAATGTATTACGTGAATTCATTTGTTCTCACATAATAATTATTATAGTAGCAAAAAGTGTTATTTTTACGTTAGAGTTATTACCATAACGATACAATTCAAACAAAAAATAAGCATGCGCTGCTGTAATTATATTATAACACATGTTAATTATTACTTTTCACACATCGTAGAAACAGTTTTTTTAAAGATATGTTATTTACACACATAAAATTGTTAGAATTAGAACACACCGGAGACTCCAACCGGACGAAAATTTTAAAATTACCTTCTTATCCACCGAAAGAACCGGTTTCCTCCCTTTTTCCCATTATTCTTTCTTTTTTTCCCCATTTTCACTCTTAAAATCCTTTGTAATCATTAACACACGAACTCTTTGTCTTAAAAAACACAACACACTGTTTAATCTATGGTCCGATTTTTCACAAATCACTTAACACTGGCCAGTTATCAGTAAAACCATTAGATAATTTTAGTTCTTTATTTGAACAACGAATAACTTTCGCGTTTAAATTTGGAACAAATTGAGTCTGGCTGGTACCGATACAGGACTCAACGCTATGGGCTCTGTTAGAAAAAGAAAATGGTCAAAAAACTAGAAAACTTAGAAATTATTGCGAATTATTAAACCAATTTGTTAAACAAACAAGCAACTAAGAAAACTCCGGAAAACGGTACGTTATTTACAATGTAACCCAACTCGCCTACAGAACATATTTACCAATATCAAAAATGGCGACGCAGAAAATCGAAAAACGAATTCAAATATTCAAAATTCGAATGGTGCACGTTGGGGTGCGCACGCGCCGAGACTGGCGCGTGGCCACGTTCAAATTTAGAAGCTGTAAAAAGAAAATACTGGCTGGATGCACATTGCGAGAAATGCAGCATCTGTAGCTTGTTTATTTTAAGTATCAACGCAGAGAGATAGATGAAAAAATAAAATGTAAAAAGTTATCACAAGTTCAGTTAAAGAAAAACGTATGTAAGGATTTAAGAGAAGTAGTAAAGTAAAGATTAAGCCAAATAAAGGGTCTATTCCCACTAGTTCCGTTCCATTATGACCATACAAAGTAGTACTACCAACAGAATGCTAATGGAACTAGTGGGAAGAGGCCAAATCAAGTAGGTACTTAAATCGGTATTTAAAGCTGCGCTATTTTTTTTATACAATGGTTTAAGCAACACATTACAACCATTAAAACACAGACATTTTGCTTATCTTATAATTTCTTAGGTATAGTTTTTTTTAAACAGGAACATTATCGGACTTCCAATGTGAATAAAATTATAATGAATTGAACTAATTTTGGTAAAATTTGTGTCCGATCACACATACTATAAAATAACATAATATAACAAGTAAACTAACATTTTTTTCTTAAAACTGATCACAGCCGAGGTCTCCAATCAATTGAAGACAACTAACATGGCGGCATTTCGCGCGCAAAAAAAGTAAAGAACCATAAACAAATGTACAAAACGCGTTGCCAGAGAGACGGTTGAATCGATCAGAATCGTATTAAACACGGTTACGAAAACAGAAAAGTAAAAACAGCGGAAGGCAGACAATAAATTTAGACAATCGCGTGAGTCATACACATCTAAATTTGTAACGAAGTGCAAGTACGAAACGGCGTAAGTGCACGTTCTGTTGTATTTCAATCAGTCATGTAAAATGTTTAGATGATGTTTCAGTATGTCCTAGATGTATGATTTCACTGACTTGTCTATGTTATTCTGAAAGCTTTTACTTAACTCTATATTGTATGCTTATTTATGTCAGAATTAGCTTCAAATCTTGCGATATATTTTGACGCACTTCCGTGATCCTTTCCAATATTCAAATAATGTCAGAAAAAACTTGTACGAAGATTGAGATTTGTCTATTAAATATGAGACGTGCTGCAGTGTGTTCTTCTTTCATCTTTTAAGTAAATATCAAAGGTTACTATTAAAAGTCCTTAAGAAAGCAGACGTGACGAAAGCCCGGCTCAGTAAAAAACTAAATATTCTATCCCTAAGTTAATTGGCATTTCATTTGTGCACTCTTGAGTGCATTAATATGCGTCAACGCCAAAACCAGAAGACACAGTTAAAATTGAGTCCGGATTAACTAACATACTAAAAGTAAAGTTAGGAATTAGTCAAAGCCCGTTTATTTTAAAGAAATTTCAATGAAGCCATTTGACCGGATGGGGTATTTAAAAACTATCCAACTAATCTCGGGATAAAAAAATAGCTAACGCAACTTGTTTATTGTCAGGAGGATGGTTCAGGATATTTTCACTGGCAGTGATGACAATAAAGAACTATAAACGAATGAAACTCGGACTAAAACGAAAAACGAATCATAATTTATTTATGTATTTCACACTATAAATAAGTAAAAAAAAACGCTTACTTTTTTTTAGCGATTGAAACATTATTTATTTATTAAACAGAATTGATTTAAAGTTCCGACTTTTGTCAGTTCTCTAAGTAAATTTTACAAGCTTCTCGATGTCAAACACGGTCATAAATCGAGTCGAAAAGGGCTGCAATTCAAAGAAAACAAAACAACAGTTATATTCTAAAACCTATGATGTAATATTCGAAATCCCTTGGACGACTGCCAAAGCAGTCACCTGAAATACGACAGAGATAAGAATGAGGAAATGATACTAAAATACGATGCACTTTATGACTAATAATATAGTGGAATAGAATGATTTAATAGGATGAAAAACGAAAAATTTAACAAAACTGCATACAACTAGGCACCAGATAAACTTTACGTCTCCATTGGCAGCTGAAATAATCTTGCAGCGCTATAAAACTGCAAATAAAAGGCTTCAAAGAATTTATTCATTATGTTTAATCCCCTATGATAACACCAGTTAAGAAAGATCCCCTGACAAAGAATATAAACTTAAGCCAAGGAAATTAACTCTCTGAGATCACATCCAGTTGGACGAAGACACTTTCGCGGGCTAACGAAAGTGAAACGACTCGCATCGTTCCATTTTCAAACGCTTCCTGTTCCGTCGTCATATTTCGAAATCCGTAACACTGGCCACTGACAAACTTGACAGCTATGAATGAAAAAGCTGCCGGCACTATTCGAACCATAGACACGATTTGACGTTTTGAATGTTTAATTAAAAAATGGCACCGTTAATTTTTCGAGCACGCGGTGTGTCCTGTACGGCATGCGTCAGCCGATCACAAAAATAACACGGCTACTGACCGGAGAAATCATGAAAATACAAGCATTTCGGGAACGTATAATAATAGTACGGGATGATCATATACGAGAGGGAATGAGACATAAAACTACACGTATTTCGGAAGAGCGCCGCAAAGCTCTCAATATAGACTACTGAAATTAAGTATTCTATTTGCACGCTTGCTGGGAAATGTCGTCGCTTCTTTAGTGATTTTGGCAAAGTTTTCCTTTGATTTTAGACGGCGCGATGCGACTACGGTAAGACTATTTGTATACTATGAAAATAAGTCACTGAAATCTGCACGGCTGCGATTCTATTGAGGTGGACCGAAGCAGAAATGGGCAGAATCGACCAACAATATTCAAAATTAGTAAAAATGTATACCTCGCACCGCTCGCCTCAATAATGTGCTTTAATTAATGTGCAGCTAAGAAGAAACCTTAGATATAGACTTATACATAATACTGCAGAATCTACAGACGTCTAATGACGGCATTCTTGAGCATTATTTAGACGACATGAGATTATGCACATAGGTACTTTTGCTTATGCTTTTTCTATGTTAAGGGGATCTCAAATAAAAATTCGAAGGAGCGAGACAATTTAATTCGAATTTCGGATTTGGAAGTGTATGACTACTAGTCATACACTTCCAAATCCTTAACCGTCCGCCATCATCTAGTCACTAGATGATGGCAGACGGTTAATGTAAGTGACAAGAAAATCAGTAAGAAGTGACTCTAAGCTACCGTATGATACTCGATAAAACTCAATGACCGAATATTGCGAAATCTATTAACGAAATGCTGGTTCAGTCGGAGGATGTAAATGTCACAAGTGTTGTTTATATTGCAATTTCGTCACATGAGGTGAAATGGACTCAAGGCCGGCTTATGGAAGTTGACGCTGAATGGCGTGGATTAGACGGTCCATATTATCGTGAAACTGGTAATCTGGTATGGCAATATAGAATCGTGGTTTTCAAAGCATCAATGTTCCGTAATATGGATCGCGATATGCGCGGATCACGCGATAATATTGACTGTCTAACTGCCAATGACTGCGCTTTGAGCAATGAGGTACTGTTAAGTTCCATTCATGTGCAAGCAGGAATAACATTACCTCAAATAATTGTTATGCCTGCTTGCAACACTTTCTAATTGGGTTTTGGCGGCAAAGCCGATATACTTTTGACAGTCGCTAGCTTGGGGGATTCTGGAATAGGAATGATGATGAAAGGTTTGTTTTAGAAATAAGAAAACGAATAATACGAATATTAGGATTAAGAGTACTAGATTATGGTATTGTATGGTTGCCCTAGAGAAGGAATATACTAATGTAAACAGGTGAGTGTGTTTTATTATAGTACGCTCCGTACTAGAGTCAATTGCATTAGCTACATTTTAGATTTTTTTTGAATACCCACTGTTTATAAAAATACACTGAAAAGTAGAACACCGAAAAATCCGAAAAGTAACGCTATGGCCGGGAATCGAACCCGGACCCTCATCATTTTGTGATGCGTGCTATATATACCCCTACACCACCCGTAGCAGGTACCTGCTAGAATGTTTTTTTTTGCAGAATACAGCCACAGGGGATATGCAATATCCTCTTATTAACTACCAGTCTTAGAAATAGATACTCGAAGTACTCAAACATTGCTCAGTAATGTAAATAACGAAATACCGTTAATAAATTTAGTAAGATATAGATTCTCCAACTGCAATCTCGTATTTTCCCATTGCTGAGATGGAATCTGAACTTTGTTTTTTGTTAAGTTTCGCAGACGGTCGTTGACCTCCAGTTTGACTGGTTGATATGAACGGACAGACACTGAGACGACTTGATTTACGAGGGGTTCACTAAATCTTGATTTTACGTAGAATAAGTCGATACTTTTCGGAGTACAGGATCGCTCAAGACGGAAGAGTACAAAAACCCTGAGGTAAGGAGATATTATTTACGTAATATCTTGTCTTGAAATATATATACGGGCGAAAATCATAGGAATCATGTTATAGGCGACGAGGCTAGCAATCCATCACTATTTTGATTCCATTTTCCACCTATACGCCCACAATCTTGGTAAATGTGGCCTGTAGGTACCTGTTACCTCAGGCTCTGTCTACCCCGTAAGGGATAAAGACGTGACTTCAGTATGAATGTGTATGTTGAAACACCTAATAAAATTCCCGGTTAGCCGATCTAATTTCAAGTAGCCATTCCGCAATTCAGAGAATGTAATTTAATCAGTAACTTTCTCTTTAACAAGAATCAAGGAATTATTTACTTAAATAAAATTATAAACAGACAAAAATTAATGAAAAAATATACAATCAAAGTTTTAGATTACTTATCAACTACTTAACTAAATTTAACTTTATTTTTTTGTCGTTCTCTATTTTTATTGACGGTTAGATTCCTTGACGATTTGAGCATACAATCTATATCGAAACCATGTATCACGTGATTTTTTTAGAGAGCATTATTGACCATGAAGGTTTCATTGCTATCCTTTCACGCCAAAATCACGCAAGATTTCGTTGAGATACAGCCCCTGTTCCCCCTAATGTTCCGTGACCCTTTCGTGTATCACGTGACTTCATTTTGACTCTTGCGCAGTTGATCTAGAGGCAGGGGCGGCAAACATTTCCAGTCCGTCGCGACCTGTTAATTTTATTGCGACATAAATAACTCCTGGATCTCTCGGACACTTCGTTTACGAGTTCAGCGTGGCTATTCCTGAAGTTCAGGGGTTGTAAACATTTGGTTGCAGTGTTATTTTTATTTTTAGCAGCTTTTTATGACGTTTAGTTATAATGGAGTATAAGAAACTGTTTATTGCACGGAGAACTTCAAAGACGGGAGAAATTTAATTGGTTTTGCATTTGGTACTTCTAAAGCATTGCATTTTTGAGGGAAAATTGTTTGTAGGCAGTAAAATCCTTTTACAACATTGATAAGCCAGCTTCGCATAAATAAGTATTGCTAAGTATTTTGTATTTCTTCCTATTATATATCAACGTGTATCGAATGTGTGTAAATAAATGTTTCTCTCTCTCTCTCTCTCTCTCTCTCATATATGTATACATATTTATAACAGTCAAGTCCACGCAAGACACAGAATAGATGAAGTTGCGGATAACAGCAAGTCAGTGAAATCTTTACGTAGTAAGTACAGTTAGCCAAACGGAACCCTAGGCCACTGTAGAACCTTTTCACAATAGACTTCGGAGTACTTTGACACTGACACACACAAATAATAAGCTGATTGCGATAAGGTTATACAGTGGATCAGGTTGCCAATTGGTTGACCGTCCTTGAAGTCTGTGTCCACCTAAACACAACTTGAATCATAAATTTCACAGCGCAAAAAATGTTTTCGACACCCTCATGGAATTTGGTGAAGTCTAAAGCTGCCATAAGAGTATTTAGTTTAGATATTATAGTAAATTTGTTTACATTTCACATGTCTAAGAATCTATGTTCATTCTAGGTAGGTAGGTTGGTATGCAAGATTGTAACGAATGCTATACAGTGTTACCTTTCAGATATATTAAATAAGAAGCAGTGATCTACCGATTCACTAAGTACAAACAACAAAAGATAGTCACCTACTTTTGTATTTAATAAACGCGCATTCCGTGAACTAACGATTTTATTTATGTACATACTACATGGTATATCTTAAATAAATTAAAATGTTTACGTTGTCCTACACACATTCACCTACAAACCTGTCAAATTAATTTCTAACAATAAGACTTTAAATTTAGATACCTTGGTCTTTCAAGAATAAAAAAAACTGTCGTCGGATCGGAACTTTCCCGCCTCTTCGCGCGTTTCTAACTCATCTATATCATCTATGTTGTCTATGCATCGCTGCAGTTTTTTTGCTGATTGTTTTGTTTCGTGCCAGTATCTTGGATTACGGCCAAATCACAAATGTTTGGGTTCGACGACCTGTGATGGTCTTTTTGTGTCTGGCTGTCTTTGCGATGGTGTAATGGGAGTGTGAACTAAGAACAATGGAAGTCGCAAAACATACCCACTCTACTACTTTCTTGATCTTATCAACTGTTTAATTGACTATTTTGGGTAAGCACTAATAATAAAGAGCATCACGTCAAATTAAACAACATAAGAGAGATAAATCACAGTACTTAACAAAAATTTTAGAACTTTCAATAATTTACACACACATGCACAAATCACGTCTAAATCCATTGGGTAGATAGAGCCTAGTCACAGTAAATAAATAGACCAGTATGGAAGCTAGGCATACTTTTTGAAATAAATACCTACGCTCCGTTAGAGCGTTAGGGTTGTCGATTTAATTTATATAAAATTGTAAAGATTTTTGTTTAGTTAGCGCTATAATACCAGCTAGTAACGCCTGTTTTAAAGTAACTAGCTACACTTAATTAAGAGTATTAGGGTTGGCACCCTTTATTTGTCTAAAAAAAAAGATAAACGTTTATTTGGTTTCTATGATGGACACGGCACTATAAAACTGTTTTTTTTTCTAATTCTTTGTAAATTAATAAAGCTACTTTGCACTTTATATGTTGTCTCTGACAACAACATCGAAAAGATCCAATAGGTAATTAAAAAGTTAAAAATGGCGGCTACTTTTTTTCATTTCGTTAACGGATTCGATGTCGGAGATCAACCATATCCCCAGATATCGATTTTGAAAGCAATCGGTCGAATAATTAAAAAGTTCAAAATGGCGGCTATTTTTTCTCATTCCGTCCACGGATTCGATGTCGGAGACCAACCGGATACCCAGATATCGATTTTGAAAGCAATCGGTCGAATAATTAAAAAGTTCAAAATGGCGGCTACTTTTTCTCATTCCGTCCACGGATTCGATGTCGGAGACCAACCGGATACCCAGATATCGATTTTGAAAACAATCGGTCGAATAACTAAAAAGTTCAAGATGGCGGCTACTTTTTCTCATTCCGTTAACGGATTCGATGTCTGAGACTAACCATATCCCCAGATATCGATTTTGAAAGCAATCGGTCGAATAATTAAAAAGTTCAAAATGGCGGCTACTTTTTCTCATTCCGTCCACGGATTCGATGTCGGAGACCAACCGGATACCCAGATATCGATTTTGAAAACAATCGGTCGAATAACTAAAAAGTTCAAGATGGCGGCTACTTTTTCTCATTCCGTTAACGGATTCGATGTCTGAGACTAACCATATCCCCAGATATCGATTTTGAAAGCAATCGGTCGAATAATTAAAAAGTTCAAAATGGCGGCTACTTTTTCTCATTCCGTCCACGGATTCGATGTCGGAGACCAACCGGATACCCAGATATCGATTTTGAAAACAATCGGTCGAATAACTAAAAAGTTCAAGATGGCGGCTACTTTTTCTCATTCCGTTAAGAAAAAGCATTTTATTTAATAATAATGTATTCTTATCTTTCAACATCAGCAGGGAGTTTAAAAAGCTCCGGTTGTGAAAAAGTCGAGTTCAAGCAGCCGTACACTGCGCAATACGCTCTTGGCATGTTTAACACGAAAAAGCTCGCGGACTGTCTGGGCGCACGTAACCAACAACCACTCGACTCAACGCGGCACTCGCGACTGACGGCACCTCGAGGTCCCCTGAGGGGCCGTGTAAAGCGCGCGCCTGTGTGCGTGTTTCGTTTCAACCGATTTGTTCGTAGTTTCCTTACTGCTTTAGCTTATATATATACTGTGGCCTAGTTAACAAGACCTAAAGGCCACAAGGCAAGGGCTAAGGGTCTAAACTAAAATAATGATTAATAGGTAATTTTGAGAATTTACAAGCCTAAATATAGGTATTAAAACAGCGAAACGCTAAGAGAAAAAAAATATGCAGGCTTTTATGCCCTAAGAACGCGGTTGGCACCACCACTTTTTACACAAATACTAAAAAAGACACTGGCTTGAAAAGCCAACGTCATATAAATAAAAAGAAAACCGTAATTATGTAAACAGCGGCCACAGCACTAGATCAAACAAAAACCATAAACAAACATTACGCAACCGGCCAGACACAATTAAAAACGTATTTCAAAATTCGAACACATTCGCGCTCGCCGCGTCGTTTATGAAAACTGGCAAGATGGGTGCCAGTCTATCTAGAAAAGGCGGTGCATCAAATATGGTACCAACATTACAATTCTGGACAGGACACCCTGTCCAAATGCGAGTTAACGCTTTTCAAATATACAACACCACAAATTTATCTATGCCGCTCCAAGCGTCGCTGTTATCCAATTGGCTCCATCACTTCGTACGTGATTGGGTTAAGTTTAACATTTGCCCGACAGCAAATGGTAAGTTTGTGGTGCGCCAAGAAGCGACGTGGAAAGGGGTCAATGGATTAATAATTGAATTACCAATTAGATAGAATAAACGATAATTGGTCA
Organism: Pandemis corylana; assembly: GCA_949127965.1. Lineage (NCBI taxonomy): Eukaryota > Metazoa > Arthropoda > Insecta > Lepidoptera > Tortricidae > Pandemis > Pandemis corylana. Next base: position 5,957,600 of record OX421877.1, read on the forward strand.
TTCACTGCGCATTTCTGGTCGAATATAAATCTTAATAAATTTCCGATTTGTTGTAGCCTGTTGTGAAACAGCATTATCTTTCTACTAGCTTTTGCCTGCGATTCCGTCTGCGCAGAATTCGCTTCTCGCTATCCCGCGGAACTATGCAATTTTTCGGGATAAAAACTATCCTATGTCCCCGGTTTTCCCCGGGACTGAAACTATATGTATACCGAATTTCAGCTAAATTGGACCTGCGGTTTGGGCGTGAAAACGTACCTAACAGACAAACAGACAGAGTTACTCTCGTATTTATAATATTAGTAAGGATTTCAGACAAAAAACGTGCACTAATTAAGTTATGAACAAAAAGGAAATACAATCTATATAAATAAAAATGAATCGTTGAAATGTATGTATGCGCATAACTTCCAAACAACTGCACCGAATTGGATAATTCTTTTTTAGTTGTGTTTGTTACTGCTTGGACAAGATTTGTACAAAATAAAAATTTGAAAAAAAAAATGCAGCGCAGGGAAGCCCCGGGCAATGGCTAGTAGTTAATATAAAGAGGAAAAAAAAGCAAGTAGGCATAGCGGGTCAACTTAAAAAGTTTTCTTGTCTTTATTCGCCGAAACTAATTTTGAGTGACAACCCGTCATTGTGAGTAATTGTTAATAATGTAAGGTTAGTATATATAAGTTCCTTGGTCCGTCTGACTGAGCTTCGTGGCATTGGGTCGACCAACGGACACCGTGGGCGTAGCTGATTCATAGGAGTAAGCACAGCCTAAGCTTGAATTAAGCTAGAAGCACGCTCTTGTTGTCTAAGCCTTGGCCTGCAGGTTTAAAAAAAAGTTCTAACAATGTGACCCAAGGCTCAGTGTTCAAAGTGACCCGCGCCAAGGAGGTAAATTTTGAATCGAAAATGTTAATGAAAGATCTTTGTAGGGGTGTTCAGTCGAACTTAACCACATACATACATATATCACGTATTTATCCCTTACGGGGTGAACAGAGCAGAGCATGGAGTAACAAAACCTTAAGGCCACATTTAGCATGATTAAGGGCGTATGTGGAAAGGGAAATCAAAATAGTACTGGGTAGCAACTGATAAATTCTATGTTTTTGTAAGACCAGCATGGAAGAATACTTAACCATCTGCTAAAATATTCCGGAAGTTTTAAGAGAGCCTGTGTGGATGAGTCAGCGATACCTACTTGTTTCAGCAGTAACGTAAGCCAATCCGAGGATTTTGCTAAACCCACAAAACAACCTTCATATGCGCGGCCGCAGCCATTAAAAGGCCCAATTCTGTTGTGCAAATTCGATCTCGGATCTGCAACATGCAACAAGACTGGTATCTCCTAAATCGCCGCCCGCGCATGCGAATTAGTCGTTCGAATGCGTGCAATGCTACCCGTCGAACTGCCATAGCAACGAAACGTGATATGGAATATCTAAAGAAGAATAGCTTAACTTATAATAACGTCTAAATGTTTGAAAACTAAATTTTTCAATCAGTGCGTCCTACCCGCCATGACCTACGGAGCTGAGACGTGGACACTCACGGTAGGGTTGGTCCACCAGTTCAAAGTCGCTCAGCGAGCTAGGGAAAGAGCTATGCTCGGAGTCTCTCTGAAGGACAGGATTCGTAACGAATACATCCGACAGAGAACCAAAGTTACCGACATAGCTCAAAGAATTAGCAAGCTGAAGTGGCAGTGGGCCGGCCATATCTCGCGAAGAACCGACAACCGCTGGGGTAGACGTGTTCTTGAGTGGAGACCGCGACTTGGCAAACGTAGCGTAGGACGCCCTCCGGCCAGGTGGGATGACGATCTGCGAAAGACTGCAGGCAGATGCTGGATGCGTCAAGCTAAAGACAGGGCGCTATGGCGCTCATTAGGGGGGGCCTATGTCCAGCAGTGGACTAACATAGGCTGATGATGATGATGATGATAATAACGCCTGGGGCCCGTGGCAAATTCATCAGATTCCTTCCTCAATATTAAGAAGAATCATCGTACTTTCCATGCTCTGGGCCAAGCCAGTTCGGGGCCCCGTAGGGCCCGTGGCATTTTGCCAGTCCTGCCACTGCCAATCATTATTACCATGGCTTTAAAATTCACTATTTTAGCCGAAACGGTAAGTTTTTGTATCTCGCGGAACTTTTTACCATGCACGGTTAACTTTAGGGCCCGTTTCAACAATTTTACAACTACTGGCATACATACACAAATCACGTCTTTATCCCTTACGGGGTAGACAGAGCCTAAGGTAGCAGGTACCCACAGGCCACATTTAGCAAGATTGTGGGCGTATAGGTGGAAAATGGAATCAAAATAGTGATGGGTTGCTAGCCTCATCGCCTATAACATGGTTCCCATGATTTTCGCCCAATCCCTCGATAGGCTTTTACCATCTGCGCGGGTAGAAAAGCAAGTGGTACATTCTATGTTTTTTCTTTGCTCCCAGACTAGCATGGAAGGGCAACATTGGTCTCTACTACACTGGCTCTACTGGCAACACTGGTCAAATCCCAACCACTGATTGATTGATTGAGCCAGTGTTGCAAGCTTAGACTTACAAAATTCTAATTTGTAGCTTCGAGAAATCAGCCACTGGTATCAACTAGCGGCACCAATATGGAAAAAGATCGGTACAACTTGGAGATCTTCAAAAAAACCGGTTTTCTTATAGGGCTAAGACCGACGCCGCAACCCATCCTTGATAAAACAACGAATTTTTGCAACACTATATTTTTTTGATCGCCAGGACTCAGTGGATACGGATTGTGGGCAGTTTGCGGGGCTTTATATAGTCGCCCGAGTTACCTCACCAGTAATTGTTATTATTAAGGAACAGGGCCCGATTTTTGAAAGCACATGTGTGAAAATACCACTCGAAAGTGGTGAAAAATTGTGCTGAATTTTAAATACGAGTCGCATAGAAGATAATCACAGCTCTCATTAATCTTGTGAACTAGTCAAAACATTGACAAGACCTGTAGTTTTGGAGATATAAGCTGATTTATACCATTATTACACATAAACGGATAACTCACGTATAAAAAGACGAGTGATGCTCGACATGTGTAATAATGATTAAGTCTCACGGTGTTTCATGTTGAAAGTGATTTATACCACTTTCGAGTGATGTGATGACTTTTAGACTAAAACTAGCTTCTGCCCGCGACTTCGTTTGCGTAGAATTATACATATAAACCTTGCTCTTGAATCACTATCTATTAAAAAAAACCGCATCAAAATCCGTCGCGTAGTTTTAAAGATTTAAGCATACATTATACTATGTAGTGATACAGGCGAGTAAAGTCGTCGTGCCGTAAGTACGCGAACTTCCTCGCCCGTCTGTCTATGTCTTTACACTATGTTACGGGGTCAGGAAAAGGCTAGCACCCTGTCAGAATAATGAAAAAAGACTTCGTAGTGAGGAATACACACATTGATAATGTAGTCGAAAACGTAGAACCCTGTCGCAATTGACAGGCCGCCGTAACTCACGCTAGAGTGATATCACCTTACTGCGATAGGGTTCTACGGTAGTACGTGTATACATTTCCCTTATTGCACAGAACACTTACAAGAAGCGATTAGTAATTTCGTCAAGTCGTCCGCAACTTAAATTGCAGTTAATAAAGCATTCAAGATGGCGATTAGGCCGACCGTAAATCTTGACAGATGACAGGATGTGGGTGTTTAAATTAACGTAAATGTCAGTTTGTCGCGTCGCTAAAACATCCTTTTTAGGGGTCCGAATTCAGGGCCTTCCTAAGTTTCGTCATGTCTTGTCTGTCCATCTTTCTGTCGGGGGCTTAGGGCTTAGCGCGGAGACTTAGAACTACGGATGTTTCTTAATGTTTTTTTTTATGTTAGAGAGGCCAGACAAACGAACTAGGGGGTCACCTGATGTTAAATGATCACCACTGTCCATAGACAACCGCAGCGCTTTACGCGATGCCAGTGCGTTGTAGGTTGTATATATGTCTATACTAATATTATAAAGAGGAAACATTTGATTGTTTGTTTCTTTGCATTGAATAGGCTCCGAAACTGCTGGACCGATTTTAAAAATTCTTTTGCCGTTAGAAAACTACATTATCTCTGAGTGACATAGGCTACTTTTTACCGCGGGAAAATACCTATTCCTACGGTAAAATTAATTTATCGCGGGCGAAGCTGCGGACGGAAGGATAGTCTTTTATATTATTCTAATTGTTCAACAATCACACATCACTGCAACCTCAGTTTAGGCATCGATCAAACACGATAATACACGGCTAATGACAGGACCCTATTTCACAAACATGACAGCCGACAAGTGACTAAGTCAATTCAAAATACACTGATGGTTTGAGAAGTTCCACATTGATCCAAGGTTCACATTGGATATGAGTTTTTTTCTTTGTTTTTCCTTTTCAATCTTGCAATCTTGCAATCAGTCGCAACACTATAATCAGATTAGTTGTGGTGTGGATGACGCTTTATCAACATGAGGGTTCCCTTAACTTCCATTAAATGTCCAGCACATCAGCTCTTTTAAGTCGCCTGGCTCAGTGGTGCTTGAGTAGTGGTTAGATCAATGGCTGTGGGTGGACAGTGAGGCGCTCCTTGTAGCTGTCACTATATTGTTTTGCCTCCTTGAGGACAGTCGCCATTTTTAGGTATTAGTTTGTTGTTTCTAGGAGTCATTGGCAATAGTGGATGTCGAACGAAAGCAACCGGTTGCCATATAAGTTGCTGAAGTTAGATATGTTCAAAAATATAAATGATAATGAATGAATTTAAAAGGAAATCTATCTAATACCTTTAAAAGAGCAATTTAATCTGAATTTCAGATTTCGGGGGTGATAAATCAATCTAGCCAGGTTTCATTTTTAGAAAACACACCAAAAAAAACCGGTTATCCAAGTACTATTAATAGAATTAATAAAAATAGCAATTACTTTCTTATCAACATTTATCAATCTATCCTAGACAATTTAGATGCCATAAAGCAATATAACTACAGTTAAAAGATAATGCAGGAATTCAGTAGATAAGCTTATCTGGGTAATCTATCTCAGTTAGGTATGTACAGTAACAGTGACCGATCAATAGTATACTCCAGCCTATGCCAACCTTTGCACACATACATACATACATACATTCCTCTTAAAATATCAGGCAATTATGAGATAGGACTATGTGGTGAATGATCTCTTTAAGAAAATCAATTGTTCTTGTTTATATTTGCTTTGCTTTTGTTTATACCTTCATAATGATTTCATTTGTTTTCATTTTATTCACAGGTAGGTAACCTGGATTGTACTCTGCTTCATTCTTGAGTTCGACAATAGAATCTAAGTTAATTTTTGTCTATAGAATGATGGGTTATTAAAAATTCACTGCAATATGCACAGGGCCAAACCGTGAGTTTAGGGGGCCCTGGGCTAATACTACTTAGGAGCCCACCTAATTACGCAAATTATAAGAAAAAAAAAATTAACTTTGACTTGACTTAGCTGGGGGGCCCTCGAATCCACGGGGTCCTGGGGCCCAAAAAGCCATATGGTAGATCCGGCCCTGAATATGCATCACTATTTCATGATATTGATACAGATATGCTTAGATCGTATGATAATATTAACTGTCCAATCCATGCCATTTATTTCCACAAGAATTTTTACATGTTTTCAATGTTAAATGAATTAATGTATTTAAGCATAACACATCTTTTTGTTACTTTAAGTGTTGTGTATGAAAGTTTGCACAGGTGCATTTTGAGGTCAGATTTAAATGAATAATTAATATTCCAATGTCATGGAATCTACAACACAATAAGTTAATAAATTATTATTGAAATAATTCTCAATAAGTAGCTAAATTACAAGAGCAGTATTTACAAAACAATAACACAAGACATCACCATTTAAATAAAACGTAATACATTTTATTATAATGAACATGTAGTCCATAACTTATCTGATTCGCACAGTTAACAACAACAGAAACAATAGTAATAAAACAAAGCATTATTTTACTAACAATAGAAGAAATAAATACACAGATAACTACCTACTTAATTAAGTAAATACGCAAAATGTTCTACAATCACAATCCTAAATCTTCAGTCTTAAAAAAAACATTTTTTATTTTTTTTATGGCACTAACAAAAACAATACATCATTATTTTTTAAATATCCGACAAAACATGATTTTATTTGAATTAAGAACACTTACCTGCGCACAGCTATCACACGACAAGTCCAAGTCCAAACATTTTACGAAAATCACAACACAAAAATATTTAAAAAGTTTCTGTTTACGAATCACTCGAAAAGTTCCTAAATTTCATAAATTATTTGATTGTATTGTATCCTAAGCACTTGTTTACGCACATCCACACCTGTCGATTGATTTGATTGAAAAAAATCGGAAGGAAGGAAGGAAATGCGAAGAATTCGCAATTTTTAACATGGCATCCCTGTCCTTATTACGTAGGCCTAAGCTGTACAGTTATTCACATCGAAGTCATCAAGAAGTTCTTAAAATTAATAATTCGAATAAATTAATAAAATCGAATCAAATAATGAGAAACAATTGAAAATAATACGCAATCCCCATTGTTTTGTTTTTTGCACGGTCACCCCGAACTTTGCGTAACGTTTCGTTTCACGCTAACAGAATGACAGCGACGTATACAGTACACAAGGTAATGTTGTAGACAATGTATGACTCTCAAAACACTGTCTATAATGGACTACCTGTTAATGGTGATTAGGTTTAGTAAATTTTAATTAAAATTTTCTCTCTCTGCCTCTGGCGTTCGTTCCGTCACGGCAAATTTAGTTAGGTTTAGTTTGTAAATAAAGAAAAGGGTCACAATGAAAATCAGCATCATGCTGAATATGGCCCTTTTGGCAATATTCGGTACTTATTTGTCGTTTATTAATGCTTTAGATGTTTATTTTTATTTCATTTGTTGTGTATTTCTTTTCTTCTATTAATACACGACTTAATGATTTTTGTACTGCATAAGAGTCAAAAGTAGACACGAATTCAGCTTTGTTTGATTCAATTTACACATTCTTATCTTATCTTAATGACGACCAATACTTAATAATATGTTCTCTAAAGTAGCGATCTGATAATTAACGTCCTTCTTTGATTTCTATACAGTAAATAAATTATCTGGTCGTACTTAGGTAAGTCGTACAGAGGTACCTTGCATTCCACAAGTCTCACCTTAAAGTAAGGGGACGGGATGGGAACTAAAACAATTATAATTTAATTAAATATCATTTATTTATTGATAATACAGATATTGCATTTTCATTATAACTACGTCAGACAACACACATGTCAAATAACTTAATACGGACACCACTGTACTTCCTAAAGCACACAGGCATCGGCAAAGTAGAAGACATTGCTGAGAACAAAACATCCTTATATGCTTTGCCGAAACCTATAATCACTTTGTCGCTTACAGTGAGGCAACACTGGTGCGTTCCATTTTCAGAGCATCTTCAGAGCAAAAAGCATTTATTTCCGTTGAAGATGCTCTGAAGATGATCTAAAGATGCTTATAATTCGTTGATCCATTGCGACAAAGCCACGCAACGCATCAGTGGGGCCTCACTCCTAAGCATATTTCCACGTGTTTCCCTTTGTCTTTAGGCCATTTTTTTCTGGCCTTGGCTGCAGAGCCATTCATCCAATTTAACTATAAAGCTCATTTAGTGTTGAACCTAATGCAAAGTGGAGTAAGCGGGTACATAACTATTTCTTATTGGTAGGGCCCTAACCCACTAGGACGTCACGGTGACGTCGCCATAGTATCCCATACTAATTTAATAAGACGTTGACACACCATCGCCGTGTAGCTGCCACAGATGTCATTATAAATAGTTGTATATGGCTAGCGACGTCGCAATAATGTCCCACTGGGTAAGATCGCCATGGCAAGGTCGGCAGCTACCGCAACCAAACAATTCATATAGAAATGTACCGGCTGCTACTCACTTGGCGACGCTTTGACGACGTCCGATTTGTATAGGATTCAGAAGCGACGTCGCCATGGCGTCCCAGTGAGGGAATGCTACGCAAAGTAACTAAAACACAATCGTCATACAAATGCGTAACATGACGTTTATCATGAATAAAGTGGTCACAAATACTCGGGAGCAAAAAAACCGGGTCACTGCCCGTAGGAAGTCGTATGAAAAGTGAACCGACTTTTTATGCGCCCGAGTATACATTGATAGAGGAAGCGCGCGTCGACTGCCCCCTTAAACAGTGCTTTGTGTAATAATACTAGAGAAATTAATAAATGTATCTATTGACTTTTCGACACTTCAAATAAAGTGTGGGAGCGCCATATTAAAAATTATAAGCTCAACAATAAGTGTCATTTGGCTTTGGTTCGAAGATCGTAACGTGCTTCCCGCTCACTCTAGTAATATCTACTGGGAGAGAGAGAGACGATACGAATTTGATACGATTTGTACTTTTAAAAAAAACTAATCCACGATTAAATAAATATTATAATATTTTAATTAAATAATCTGTATAATTGTGACTCTGGTGACAAAAATTACAATAAAATGGTGAGAATAAAGCAGTGCAAATAAGCTAGTAATATAACTATGCATTATCACGCTGTAAAAACCCATCATGGGAATGGTCGAGAAACTCAGGAATCGTGTTATAGACGATGCGGCTAGCACCCCATCACTATTTTGATTCCTTTTTCCACGTATACGCCTACAATCATGCTAAACGTGGCCTTTAGGTTTTGTCACCTCAGGCTCTGTCTACCCCGTAAAGGGATATAGACGTGATTTGTGTATGTATGTATGATGCAAAAAAAAACTTTGAAATTGACAGTTTACTCATACCTTGAAATCTCGGCAATTATTGGTCGTAGCTTTTCTATTACAAAAAAGTTGGTAATAAGTTCTGTATCGGTATTATAATTTGAACTTTCCACCCACAGAATATCGCTTCAAGTCCATTGTACAGGTATATAAACACCATCTGGCGTGAAGTAGCCGAAAGATAACAGTGTGCAAATGTCAGTTGTCTAAATAATAGTTTTGCCATTGCACAACAGATGTCGTTAAAACAACTGCGTTGCAAAATGAACTCTGCCGAATGGGGATTTAGGTTTACGTACGAACACTCGAGAAAATCTGACTCTGGCAGAACCATTCTGCTACTCGAACCGTCAAATTCAATTTGACGTTTATACATGCAATTTTCGGGTACCTCCCATTTGTTCTATGGAACTGTGAATTTTGTGATGGGAAACTTGAGGTGCTTTTAGTTCCATAGAACAAATAGCACATTTTTTGTTTCAATAGTTCTAGCATGGAACTGCTGGGAAAGAAAAATTTTAACAGTCCTATGACGTCACAGTTCCATAGAACAAATGGGAGGTACCCCAATTTTCCGCGTACAGGTGGCACGCGCATGCCACTTCTATACCTCTTTTATCTATGGTCGAATTCGTCGGTTACGGTTAAATTTGTCGTTAAAGAAACTAAGTAACTCACGCTTAATATCTGTTAATATATCTGGATTTTAATGATTACATCAACGCTACTAAACGTTTCTGAGTACACTGGGTACGGGGAATAGGTTATTTAATATACATACAAAGTGTTTTAATACAGAACATTGCATTCAATGCAGTGTTTTTATATGAAAACTATCTCATTTTGACATCCATGACATATTCCATATACACAGGATGTCTCGAAAGATGAAATATATCTTCATATACAGGGTGTCTCCACCCTTCTATTTGCTATATAGGATGTGTCGTTACACACAGGCCGTTATCATTATCACACACGGCATCTCTAACGTACAGGATGATTCCACTCATGCTTCATTACCACCAGGCTGATTTCCCCTACATCGTTTGCTACATAGGGTGTTCTCACATAAAATACACCCACATGGTGTGTTATAAAGGTGATTCCACCCCATGTTTTTTTGTTATACAGAATGATTCCACCTACATGTTGTATTATACAGGCTGTTTCCATTTAGACAGATCATTATACAGGCTGTTCTCGCACACGGGGCGTTCCGATGATGCTGGACGGTCAGCAGAGCGCGGTGGCGGCGCGCGCGCACTCGCTGCTGAAGTAGACGCCGCCGCAGCCCCCCACCAGCCCCCACACGTAGGGGGTGAAGAACTCCTCGGGACGCTCCTCTTCTACATATCGGAATTTGAGGTCCGGAAATTTCTGGAAACAAAAATATAACGGTATTTTTTTTGGAAAACCAACAAAAGTGTTATTTTAAAGCTTACGCACGATACGTTAGTGGGATATTGTGAAGGTTCTACGTGAACGGTACGACCAGTTTCAGCCTTTTACAATAATCTTTTTTAAGAGTGTGTTCAAGTTAACGCTTTTTGTTCACCGTACACTCGGCCCTGAAGAAGGTCTCCAGAAGACCTTAACTAGTCGAACCGTTTCCGACTTATAATCGTTAATTGAAAGAATCAAATTTTAATTGTATCTAGACGTGATTAATGTGTATGTATGTGTGTCTATCTCACCTTGAGCCGGTCGCTGGACCACTGCTCGGCGCCGCGCTTGATGCACTGGAGCACCTCGGCCACGCTGAGGTCGGCGCCGGCGGAGCCCTGCACCCGCTGCAGCCGGCTCGAGAAGTACCCTATCACCTGTATTAACAAGTTCAAATCCATTATATACCCCTATTAAAAATAACCTAACCAAAAGTAAGGCGAACGGGACAGGATATAAGAATAAGTAAGATAAAGTAAGATACAAATGGCAATATCGAATCATTGCGTCAGAATGTAAAATGTAAATCAATATCCCACCAAAAACATTCTGTAAAAAACTAGCCAAGTCTCGATGGAGCTGCTTGTTTATCTCTAAAAAGTAATGAAATCTAGACAAAGTCGTGCCAAGTCTAAGGTTGCTTACTGCGATTCCTTTATTATTATAGTTAATGTTGTGTGACTTGGCCGTTGAAGGGTACACAAGGGTACAAAACCGTTTGTGTATGGTTTTGATACAAATATTCTACGTAATCACCTGTAAAAGATCCGTAAAAGATCCGCGTGAATTACTACGCACACGGATACAGATACGGATTTTTCTTTTCCCTTGGATATCCGCGGATACGGATACCCGGAACATCACTAGTTATTACAATAGTAAGGATTAGTGAGGATTCACCAGCGCTTACCATCTCAATGTTCTGCGTGATCGCGTACTGGTCGTTCCTGAACAGCTGGCGCTTGTGCAGCAGCGCGTAGACCACGTTCAGGTTGTTCACCAGCTGGTGCGTCAGGCAAGAGTTGATGATCTCCAGCAGCATCCGCAGCACCTCGTCCAGCACCTGTATGTGTTCCACCTGACATTGGAAAAGTAACTTGGTAAAAACAAACATTTTCCCAAACATGCAATAAATAGTTATTTGTTATGCAAGGCTGCAAAGTGTTTGTTTGGCGCGAGTGCCTGAATTGAAACCCGAGCAAGCGAAGGATTCTATGATTGAACCACGAGCGAAGCGAGTGGTTCAAAAGAAGAATCCTGAGCGTCACGAGGGTTTCAAGGCACGAGATGCTAAACAACTTTGCTGCCGAGCGAAACACACAATTTTTCACCTCGCTACAACGAGAAAAATGGCGGATGAAAGAAAAACAGTCTAATAGTAAATCAGTTTTTTATTCTTTTTCTTCTAAATAAGAAAGGTAAAAGGATCTAAGCCCATACAGCCTAGTCTAATAATCTAATAAGTAAAACTATTTTTTCTGATTGTTCTATCATATTAATTTCTTGTGTATTATACTGTTTTATCATAAACCAAACAACAATTTTGGTCAACTTTTTGGTTTCCCGACGAGCAATCTCTAAAAACTTTTATATTTTTTTCTAATCATAGATATATTATCATAATATCTGTTTTCCTGCTTGGTTGCTATTTTTGTGGTTAACCACAAATTAAATTAATTAATAAAAACCAATACCGTTTTTTCTTTTAGCAACGAAAGTTAGCAAATCTTGAAAATAACTTACGATGTAACGGATTTTAAAATAAATTAATAATGGATACCGGATCGCGTTTCTGAACGAGACAGCCTTTTCGAGCAAGTGAGGTGAAAATATTTATGTTATGTTCCTTCTTCCATGCTGGTCTGGGAGTAAAGAAAAAACATAGAATGTACCAGTTGCTTCTCTACCCGCGCAGTTGGTAAAAGCCCATCGAGGGAATGGGCGAGAATTATAGGAATCATGTTATAGCCGATGAGGCTAGCAACCCATCACTATTTTGATTCCATTTTCCACCTATTCGCCCATAATCTTGCTAAATGTGGCCTGTACCTGTTACCTTAGGCTCTGTCTACCCCGTAAGGGATAAAGACGTGATTTAAGTACGTATGTATGTGTTTCTAAGAAAAAGGGATCTTGATCAACTAACAGACGGATACCAAAATGATCCTATAAGAGCTCTATCTAAAAATGTTAAAGGAAAAAAAACACTTACTATTTCTTCTGTTTTTTCTTCAGCATGATGCGGCAATTCTAAATTATTTATATCACCGCCTGTAAATAAAGAAAGTATATAGAAGCCGCCTTAAAAATTCCATGCTGGTCACTAGAGTAATTCCCATTTTCCAACCTAGCAATCCTACCCGGGTTGGAAGATGGGAATTAGAGATGGGCCGAGTACTCGTTTGATACTCGGTACTCTGCGTACTCGGCGGCTTTTTTGATACTCGTACTCGGCCGAATAACTCGGTTATTAGATAACGAGTAACGAGTATACATACTTTGTTTAAGAAAAGCAATATATTTATATTTATTTACTATGACGCGCAACATGACGTGTTTGTTTGCAAACAATCAAGTGACTAGTAGTTGAAAGGCGTGGGCGGGGTGAGGGGTGTATCAACGCGAGCCGACGTCTTGACCGGCGCAAACCTGTTTGTACTTGTTTACGCGCACGAAATGCGAATTTGATTGAACCGAGTTACTCGGCCGAGTACTCGGTTGAAAAAAAATTGAGCCGAGTAAAACTCGGTACTCGTTACTCGGCAAAAGTGTTACTCGGCGCATCTCTAATGGGAATTAACTCGTTCGCTACTTCCATGCTGGTCTGGGAGCAAAGGCATAACCTGCTGCTGGGAGCGTAAGCTGCTTCTCTTCCCGCGCAGATGGTAAAAGCTCGAGGGAATAGGTGAAATCTTAAGAATCACGCTATAGGCGATGCGGCTAGCAACCCATCACTATTTTGTTTCCCCTTTCGATTCTGAGTGACGCTATCTCAGTAACTATAATAACTAGACTCTTCAAATTTGATACAAAAGTAGGTGATTACAAAACTAAGAAACTAATTTCAGGATTTTTGGAAATTCCCACGGGATAAGGAAAAAAAACGGGATTTATCTACGCGGACGAAGTCGCGGGCATAAGCTAGTAAAATAATATTTGGCTCTGACCTGTCATCAAAGACCCTGTTGCCTTAAGAGTGTGTTGTTATTTTACCATAATATGACTACATTGCATTGAAAACGTTCCGCCCTATTTCATAATAAAATAATCTTAAGTTGGTGATTCAATGGACAAAAATAAACCTTTTTTCATTATTGGCGTGCCAAAATTATTTTGAAGCTTGCCAACAGTGGCACGCGTGCCAATGGTTCGCCAGCCCTGCCCCAGTGTACTATACGGGGTGTTAGACCCTGTCTATAGTGATTTACCTTCTATTTCGTTGCAGAGCCTCGCTCTCCTCTTCGAGAGCGTCTCGAACAGCGACACCAGCCTCTGCGCAACGTACGGATGTAGATTTCTAAACTCACCTGCAACAAATGAGTTCGTGTTTAAAAACTTCCACGCTGGTCTTGGAGCAAAGAAATATAGAATGTACCAATTGCTTCTTCCCGCGCATGGTAATAGCCCATCGAGGGAATGTGCGGAAATCTTAGGAATCATGTTATAGGCGATGCTAGCAACCCATCACTATTTTGATTCCCCTTTCCTATTCCCTTTAACCTCAGGCTCTACAAAAAAAAATGAGATGATTGTTATACTTTTTCAAAAAAACAACGAACAAAAAAGTGACGAACTGGAATGAATGTTTTGGGTCAATTTTTTTTTCCTTGTATAAGGGTCGATAGGGTGAACGATTCTGAATAAGAAAAACCCAAAATAGACAAATTTTAGAAAAAATGATCATGTGGATTTTTTCTGGAAAACGCTCAATAACTGAGTGAGCGACGTATGCTGAACAAACGACATTACTGTAAAGTTTCATTAAAATTCGTTTAGCAGTTTTTGCAAAACAAGAGTGCCAGATTGACCATTTGACGGTGGAGGCGTTTTATACCTCCTTTTTTTCTCTTTCTTTTTTTCCATAACTACTTTGTTTTACTTTGACTAGTAGAGACTTTATACATCTCTACTATAGATTAATATAATTCAAGGCTTGGGGACCTTATACATCCCTTTTATAAATGTATTTAATTTAAGTAGAAAATAGAAGTAGAATTGACAATGTTGGTATTTCCGAATGCGCTGGTAGTTTCAAAAAGACATGCCGTCGGCGGCCAATTTACAAAAATAAAATTTAGATTTTAGTTTTTTTTTTATTTGACATTGTGACAGGCGACAACTCGACAATTCGAAACTTTCAGTGGTACATATTTTATGCCTGGTATTTTTGAACTGTTATTTTTTTTGTAGCTCTTACCGACTGACGTGCCCGCAATATGCCGGCTTGAGTGCTTTGTATGATCATGAATATTCTTTATACCTGCTATGGATGGTGTAGGTGTAGCACGTATCGCGCAATGATGAGAATGCGTGTTCGATTCCCGACCATAGCTTTACTTTTCCGATTTTTCTGTGTTCTAATTTTCAGTGCCGTTTAGAAATTTTATTCTCTACTAGCTTTTGCCCGCGACTTCGTCTGCGTGGAATTAGTACTGTGAGTAAATGCTACCCCGCAAGGGGTAAAGGCGTAATTAATGTATTTCTAACGCTACGACTGTTCAAAAGATAAAATGTCGCTGGAAATCACATATTGCTTAACACTTTAAACTTTAAATGACGATAACTTTTTTTGTTAACATTAGATTTCAATAAAATAAAGCCTAACATATGCCCTGATATAAGTTTTAACTATTTGTGAAAACCGCAATAAAATCCGTTACGTAGTTTTGGAGATTAGCGAACACAGACATCAATGAACACATCCATACATACAGACAGACAATAGTACATTACTGTCTAGGCCAGGAAGTAGGCAATTGCTGCCTGAGTATTGGTTTGTACGGACGAGCTTGCGAGTCCGTTTAATAATACGAAGCCAGCAATGCTATTCTGGCCGAGGCAAGTATAGTGATTTTCTCAAAAATCGAAAATAAACAAGAACAAAAATAAATGAAAACAAAATACCTAGTGAAAATTGTTTTGCTTTGCCG
This sequence comes from Pandemis corylana, assembly GCA_949127965.1. NCBI lineage: Eukaryota > Metazoa > Arthropoda > Insecta > Lepidoptera > Tortricidae > Pandemis > Pandemis corylana. Next base: position 5,973,055 of record OX421877.1, read on the forward strand.
CCTTTTTCTATCAATGGCATTTGAAGAGAGTATTTTTCTACCCAGAACACCTAAAGCTATTTCAGACACAGATAAACACGTTGTCGTATTAGCTTTTTTTTTAATCTGGTGTTAAAACACAAGTCTTGTGCCTTTATTTTATAATGGTGATTTGCATTTTTAAAAAGTTAATAACTAGACAGTGATGGAATTTGTATGCAACATTACTGGAGAGTTTAGCGCGACAGTAATGTTTTTTTTTTTAATTTTGGACTGACCGGCAACAATTAACTTCCTGTTCTGATATGTAGTTAACAATGACGACTTTACCGGACATTTTTATGAAAAAAATATAAATACTACTTTTTTCTGTACTTTTCCCTAATCGTTAGCGCTCTATTTTTGATGAATTTATTTAATGTACAGACACGAACTTTCTACTGATTTTTTATATGTATAGATTGTATTTTCTCTATGTCACTTACAGCTCATGTTGGCAATGGCGGCGAGACAGTTTGTGTGCAGGTACTTGTCGCGCACGCGCGCCATGTTGTACTGCAGCGCCCGAACCAGAACCAACACCATCAGCCCGCCTAGCGACACCTCCGATATCGTGCGCTCGGTGTACCACGGGATGTTCTTCAATATCTGCGGAGAGAATGTTAGTGGAACGGCTGGTCGAGTAGTGTTGGAAGGCCGAGCGCGGGCGAGGCCGTCTAATATCGAGAGTTAAATACGTAAATCTGATAACGAGTTAATATTTATAGGAATTTTAAATTTTGACGCTTTAAATAATAGTGTTCTTTTTCAATCAGCAATTTTCGACTTATCGGGTTTATGCATTCATCCCTCGATATAAGAATTTGGCAATAAGAGTTTTATATATTTATTAATTTTGTCATTGTGGGGGAGATTTAAAAAAAAGGAAGATAGCAGCTTTTTTAAAAATTTTCTTGTTCCACCATTATAATGAACAAAAAATATTTTCCTTGCTACACCACTACTCACGTGCAAGATAACCAAGCCTGTGCGAAATATATATGTTTTTCATGCAATCCCTCCCTCCACTACTGCCACATAAAACACATATAAATCCCACAAACAAAATTTATAATATGTGCACGCGAATACATATTTCATAAAAAAAATTGATGCGTGGGCATCCGTTGGTGTTGCACGTTTACCACCCTATTTCATAAAAAAAAAAAAACAATTTTACCTCGCCGGATAGCGACAAAAACCCAAGCCAAGACTACTTCAAGTGCCAGAGACGCGCATGTGCGTTCAAATGCCTGTAAAATGTCGAGGCACTAGGAGAGTCGCGAAAACGCATATATGCGTCGGCGGCGGTGAATGTGTTACCTGCCATACTCACAATCAAATGCACATTCTTGATGAGCGTGTCGTCCTCCGTTAGTATAAGAAGCACGATCAGCGACATATATATGTGATGCGAGTTGTTGTCAGGTGCGTTGTATAGCACCTGCAGTATCGGCACAACCTGCAAACAGATGTACATACACACATATAAATTATTCTTATTATAGCCTTTTTTATTCCGAATTCGCTACAATTTCATTTTTGTTGTTGTTAGTTGTTTTTTTTTTATTATTATTAATTTGTCGCGTAATTCGGCGTGCCTCATGGCATAGGCCTCCTCCGTGTATTGGAGGATTTGGGCTATAGTTCCCACGCGCGCCCAGTGCGGATTGGGAACTTAACACACACCATTGAATTTCTTCGCAGATGTGTGCAAGGTTTCCTCACGATGTTTTCCTTCACCGAAAAGCTCATGGCAAATTTCAAATGTAATTTTCGCACACATATAAATAATGTTACAAAAATACGCATAGTAACAAGGTCACGTGACAGCTAGTAACAGATAGAAAAAATCGAAGGCTTACCCACCTGCTTTGGGTGGTGTAGGGGTATAGCACGCGACACGGAATGACGAGGATCCGGGTGCGATTCCCGGCCATAGCTTTACTTTTCGGATTTTTCTGTGCTCTAATTTCCAGTCACGTTTAGAAGTCAAAATTCTTGCTTCACTTGATAGTACAGCCAGTGTCATATAGTTTGAAGCATCCAAGCCAAATAGTTCGGTACACCTAGATCGGTTCGGTAGATCTGTTCTGTTCTTCAGTCCATTATGGTTGCCAGGTAGAGATCGCTCTGTAGCGATAAGGCCGCCTATTGTTACCTTGTAATATTCTGTATACCTTTTTCTGTTTTGGTTGTTATATGTGGTGTTCAATAAAGAGTTATTGTATTGTATTGTATTGTACACCATAGAAATAGTATGGTGTGTCGAACTATTTGGTAACAATACAATACAATAACTATTTATTGAACACCACATATAACAACCAAAACAGAAAAAAGGTATACAGAATATTACAAGGAATATTAACCTTGTATTAAGGTATATTAACCTTGGATGTTTCATACTATATGACGCTGATTGTACCTAACAAAGGAGTTTTAAGAAAGGGAAAGCAGTTCGGTACTCACCAAGTTCTCAATATGCGGGTCGCTGGTAACATAGCGCTTGTATGCCTTGCAGGAGTGGAGCAACAGATACAGTAACAGAGTAGAGTGCTCGCAGCCCGCCGTGGCGCACAGAGCCTTGTGCAACTGTAACCAATACAATACAATACAACAACTCTTTATTGAACACCACATATAACAACCAAAACAGAAAAGGTATACGGAATATTACAAGGTTTTTTTTTTATAGACGAATAGGAAGGCAAACGAGCATGTGGGTCACCTGATGGTAAGTGATCACCACTGCCCATAGACACCCGCAACCCCGGAGGGATTGCAGATGCGTTGCCAACCTAGAGGACTAAGATGCAATGCCTCTTGTGCCCGTAATTTCCCCGGCTGTCTTACTCTCCACACCGGAACACAGCAGTGCAAGCACTGCTACTTAGCGGCAGGATTAGCGAGTAAGATGGTGGTAGCGATCCGGACGGACCTTGCACAAGGCCCTACCACCCGCAAATAACAATAAGCGGCCTTATCCAGGCAACCATAATGTACTGGAGAACAGAACAGATCTGAGCACTGTATATATCGCACCCTTCGTGGAAGAAAGACGTAAATCCTATTAAGGCTTTACAGGACTTACGTCTTTCTTCCACGAAGGGTGCGATATATAGCAAAATACATTATATATTATACATGAAACACACATTTATAATAAATGGAGATATAAATAGACACATACACACATACCTAAAAAAGCCAGCTACAAGATTCATGCACAAGATGACAGATAGTGCTCCTATTATGATGTTAACAATCTTTCAGTTTACTTTTGTAAACATTTTCCCGCGGGATGTCAAAGGTCATATCTGCCTCGAGTCGTGACGTTAATACTAATTGCGGAATATACTATCAACATAAGTTCTTAAGTCTAATTCTACGCGAAGTCGCTGGCAGAAGCTAGTGTACAATAATAATGAATTAATTGATTAAATTTACCGCGGCCATGTCTATTCGGGGCGGGGTCATCTCCAAGCCCGCAGCTCCGCCCGCCTCGTCCTTCTGAGGCGTCGCCGTCGAAGTATCTGTAACAATGAAACGTTATAATACCACTAATAAATGAATAACTAAATAAATACAAAAATAAAAAATAATATAAACAACATTTAGGACCATAAGGATATATTATACACACTGGTCCCGTCTCTTTTTATTACTACGAAACTGAGAGAAACGACACAATCGACGTCTGACACTTGAGACATAAGGAACTTAACAGAAAATGGTGAACCATGATTTTAAATTTTTTTTTGATTGATTGTTTTCAAATGACTGAATAATTTAAAATTTATTATCAATAGGTACTTTCTTTAATTATTATATTATTATTATTTTGACAATTTAGTTATTTTAATTCGGTTTTTTATGTTTTTGATTCAAATATGTTTTCACCATTGTTATTTCTTTTTCAACTTATGTTTGTTTTAAGACTTGTTTTAGTGCATAATTTCTGCGTCAATGGAATAAAAAGATACGACTTCGAAATAATGATAAAATTGCTTAAATTTATTATTTACATTCAAAAGTGAAAAAAAAAATACAAAAAGAAATTCAGTCGTTGGAGGCGCGGGGTATCGATCCCCGTACCTCTCGCATGCTAAGCGAGCGCTCTACCATCTGAGCTACGCCCCCGGTGCGAAACTCCGCGAAATTGTAGGTTAGAAGGTCGAGAGCAAATAGTGGTCAAGCAACAACGGAGCACGTTGGTTACAGATACATGCTTTTAGTTTATTTGTAATAAACAAATATGCAAAAGGGGTAACAAAAATGCAGTTGTTATTTTAGCCAGAGAAAGCCACATTTAATATTTTTATTTATTTTTTATAACTTTTACTAAATAAAGTAGAAATTCAATTAAAATTACCTTAGTTTCTAAAACAAAATGAGCTTTTTCCTAAAAATCTAAATAAAACAAAAGAGCACGTTTTTTTTTGCACAGGAGTGTATTTGTTTATCAATTCATTTAGTTCGAATTTAGCAAGTTGTATTTCCCTGGAAGCATTATTTATAGTAATATTTTTTTCGCAAAAAAGTTAGCCACCTACTACCGAAACTCTGATTCGACGGCTCTGTCCCGACTCCAGCGCTCAGCTGTCTCGCTATTGGCCCCACCAACTTACTAGCAAAGCAACAATAGTAGCCCGAAGTCACACCGGACTCCACACTGACTCCACGGCTCTGTCCCGACTCCAGCGCTCAGCTGTCTCGCTATTGGCCCCACCAACTTACTGGCAAAGCAACAATAGTAGCCCGAAGTCACATCGGACTCCACACTGACTCCACGGCTCTGTCCCGACTCCAGCGCTCAGCTGACTCTCTATTGGCCCCACCAACTTACTAGCAAAGCAACAATAGTAGCCCGAAGTCACATCGGACTCCACACTGACTCCACGGCTCTGTCCCAACTCCAGCGCTCAGCTGTCTCGCTATTGGCCCCACCAACTTACTAGCAAAGCAACAATAGTAGCCCGAAGTCACATCGAACTCCACACTGACTCCACGGCTCTGTCCCGACTCCAGCGCTCAGCTGTCTCGCTATTGGCCCCACCAACTTACTAGCAAAGCAACAATAGTAGCCCGAAGTCACATCGGACTCCACACTGACTCCACGGCTCTGTCCCGACTCCAGCGCTCAGCTGACTCTCTATTGGCCCCACCAACTTACTAGCAAAGCAACAATAGTAGCCCGAAGTCACATCGGACTCCACACTGACTCCACGGCTCTGTCCCAACTCCAGCGCTCAGCTGTCTCGCTATTGGCCCCACCAACTTACTAGCAAAGCAACAATAGTAGCCCGAAGTCACATCGAACTCCACACTGACTCCACGGCTCTGTCCCGACTCCAGCGCTCAGCTGTCTCGCTATTGGCCCCACCAACTTACTAGCAAAGCAACAATAGTAGCCCGAAGTCACATCGAACTCCACACTGACTCCACGGCTCTGTCCCGACTCCAGCGCTCAGCTGTCTCGCTATTGGCCCCACCAACTTACTAGCAAAGCAACAATAGTAGCCCGAAGTCACATCGAACTCCGCACTGACTCTACGGCTCTGTCCCGACTCCAGCGCTCAGCTGTCTCGCTATTGGCCCCACCAACTTACTAGCAAAGCAACAATAGTAGCCCGAAGTCACATCGAACTCCGCACTGACTCTACGGCTCTGTCCCGACTCCAGCGCTCAGCTGTCTCGCTATTGGCCCCACCAACTTACTAGCAAAGCAACAATAGTAGCCCGAAGTCACATCGAACTCCGCACTGACTCTACGGCTCTGTCCCGACTCCAGCGCTCAGCTGACTCTCTATTGGCTCTACTAACTAGCAATATCATTAGCCTGCCGCCACATCTGACTCCACACTGACTCCACGGCTCTGTCCGTCTGCAGCGCCCAGCTGTGTACTCACGGGCGGCGTCGGTGGCGCTGTGCAGCGCGTGGCGGTACCGGCTGGCGGCGCAGTGGTTGGCCAGCGCCAGCAGCAGCAGACAGGCCTGGTTGGCCAGCGGGTGCCAGCGCCGCAGCGCCGCGCCCAGCTGTGTACTCACGGGCGGCGTCGGTGGCGCTGTGCAGCGCGTGGCGGTACCGGCTGGCGGCGCAGTGGTTGGCCAGCGCCAGCAGCAGCAGACAGGCCTGGTTGGCCAGCGGGTGCCAGCGCCGCAGCGCCGCGCCCAGCTGTGTACTCACGGGCGGCGTCGGTGGCGCTGTGCAGCGCGTGGCGGTACCGGCTGGCGGCGCAGTGGTTGGCCAGCGCCAGCAGCAGCAGACAGGCCTGGTTGGCCAGCGGGTGCCAGCGCCGCAGCGCCGCGCCCAGCTGTGTACTCACGGGCGGCGTCGGTGGCGCTGTGCAGCGCGTGGCGGTACCGGCTGGCGGCGCAGTGGTTGGCCAGCGCCAGCAGCAGCAGACAGGCCTGGTTGGCCAGCGGGTGCCAGCGCCGCAGCGCCGCGCCCAGCTGTGTACTCACGGGCGGCGTCGGTGGCGCTGTGCAGCGCGTGGCGGTACCGGCTGGCGGCGCAGTGGTTGGCCAGCGCCAGCAGCAGCAGACAGGCCTGGTTGGCCAGCGGGTGCCAGCGCCGCAGCGCCGCGCCCAGCTGTGTACTCACGGGCGGCGTCGGTGGCGCTGTGCAGCGCGTGGCGGTACCGGCTGGCGGCGCAGTGGTTGGCCAGCGCCAGCAGCAGCAGACAGGCCTGGTTGGCCAGCGGGTGCCAGCGCCGCAGCGCCGCGCCCAGCTGTGTACTCACGGGCGGCGTCGGTGGCGCTGTGCAGCGCGTGGCGGTACCGGCTGGCGGCGCAGTGGTTGGCCAGCGCCAGCAGCAGCAGACAGGCCTGGTTGGCCAGCGGGTGCCAGCGCCGCAGCGCCGCGCCCAGCTCGTGCCGGTCCAGCGGCGGCTGGCTGTAGATGTGCGGCCGGCCCGGCGAGCTCAGGGTCAGCAGGTTCCAGAAGCCCGCTGGAGAAAACTCAAAGTTATGCCACCAGATCAGAAACATAGAAAAATGTGTAATTTTTAAATTCACTCGTCCGTCCCTAATGCTCCTCTCGTCCACTGTCTGGAAAAAATCCCTTAAAGGGACAAGTCCGCCTGTGCATGTAGCTCTATGTTTGTCAATAGCGTTTGTTTTATTTTTCTTATGTAAAATGTAATACGATTTGGATGCGTAGGAATGGCCTGATATTGCGTCGCTCCTAAACACCCATATGCTGAAGCGAGCGAGCGAAAGTAAAGTAAGTCGCTCCCAGAACAATAGGTTAGGTTAGGTTAGAACTGCATCCCCAACAAAAATAAGGCGCTCCCGGAACAATAGGTTACGTTAGGTTAGAACTGCATCCCCAACAAAAATAAGGCGCTCCCGGAACAGTAGGTTACGTTAGGTTAGAACTGCATCCCCAACAAAAATAAGGCGCTCCCGGAACAATAGGTTACGTTAGGTTAGAACTGCATCCCCAACAAAAATAAGGCGCTCCCGGAACAGTAGGTTACGTTAGGTTAGAACTGCATCCCCAACAAAAATAAGGCACTCCCGGAACAGTAGGTTAGGTTAGGTTAGAACTGCATCCCCAACAAAAATAAGGCGCTCCCGGAACAGTAGGTTACGTTAGGTTAGAACTGCATCCCCAACAAAAATAAGGCGCTCCCGGAACAGTAGGTTACGTTAGGTTAGAACTGCATCCCCAACAAAAATAAGGCACTCCCGGAACAGTAGGTTACGTTAGGTTAGAACTGCATCCCCAACAAAAATAAGGCACTCCCGGAACAGTAGGTTACGTTAGGTTAGAACTGCGTCCCCAACAAAAATAAGGCGCTCCCGGAACAGTAGGTTAGGTTAGGTTAGAACTGCATCCCCAACAAAAATAAGGCACTCCCGGAACAGTAGGTTAGGTTAGGTTAGAACTGCGTCCCCAACAAAAATAAGGCGCTCCCGGAACAGTAGGTTAGGTTAGGTTAGAACTGCGTCCCCAACAAAAATAAGGCACTCCCGGAACAGTAGGTTAGGTTAGGTTAGAACTGCGTCCCCAACAAAAATAAGGCGCTCCCGGAACAGTAGGTTAGGTTAGGTTAGAAGTTAGAACTGCGTCACCAACAAAAATAAGGCGCTCCCAGAACAGTAGGTTAAGTTAGATTAGAACTGCGTCCCCAACAAAAATAAGGCGCTCCCAGAACAATAGGTTAGGTTAGGAACTTAGGAGTGACACCAATATTCGGAATACCAATTTTATGCATAAAATACATTCGACCAAACAATGTTATTCCATACAAATGTTAGACTAAACAATTTTCGGCCAAAAAAATATATGCAAAACAATTTCGACCAAAGATTATTAGGCCAAAAAATATGTGCCGCAAAAAATATCGGCCAAAAAATGTTAGACCAACAGATATAAACCTTCTGGAAACAGGTTGGACATTGTAATAAGTCATTGAAGCCTCATTCATTACACACTGAATGATGTTCTTTGTTACTTTAATACATTTTAAAATATTAAGGCATAACATATTAAATGTATTAGAATTAACAGATTTTTGTGTTTTCTGTTTGTGATCTGGAAAGGTTGGGGCAAATTTGTTACACCCGCGATGGCACTTTGAACCTTTCTCCTGGGTTTTAAAATATCATATTAATATTTTTGTTAATTAATATAAAGTAAACATATTAAAATGTAGTCTTTTAAAGACTAATTTAATTAAAAATGTTCTTTATTTAATTAGATTGAACTGAAACAGGCGTCTAAATGTTGCACTCGCGATAATGGAATGACCCATATATTAAATTTTGCGCGGCAACAGCTATTGCACAACAAAAGGTTTAGATGCTTAGTGGTTACTAACTGGCGAGGTTGACTAGCACGCTGCCCGCGGCGCCGCCCGTGCCGAACATGTGCGGCGGCGCGGCCAGCATGCTCGCCACGTGCTGCAGCAGCGCCTTGACCAGCAGCGGCGCCTGCATGCCGTAGCGCCCCTGGTACAGCGTCCTGGGAACCAGGGATATAACGGAGGTAGTTTTATCGGAACCGAAGGCGGAGTCGGAGTTTTTAAATTTGCTTTGTCGGAGTCGGAATCGGAGTCGGAGGCAGGGTCGGATAATTGACGATAGAGTGCACGTAGTGGGAGTCGGGGCATTCCCCGCGCGACATGTATGAACCTGTTCATAACAGTGGCCACAGGCCGCCGCCGCCGCTATGTTATGCTTCGAACTCCGATTAAAACCTTCGATTTAAAAGTGTCGGAGCCGAAGTCGGAATCGAAGGTGTAATATTAATCGGAAGTTCCGACTTAACGGAACCGGAGTCGAAGCTCCGTAACATCCCTGCTGGGAACAAACAAACACAAACATAATCGAAAAATCAAAACCTTCTTCTTTTTTAATATGGCCCCATCGATTGATTTCGCCAATGTCAAAGTAATAAATACAGTATACAAAAATGTCGGCAACGTTGTACGGTAGAACGCGGTCAAAAGACCCCTCCCTGTCGGGCTCTTAGCCGACGGATAACGATATCCCTCAGAATCTGCCATGCTGATTCCATGCTGGTCTGGGAGCAAAGAAAAAACATAGAATGTACCAATTGCTTCTCTACCCGCGCAGATGGTAAAAGCCCATAGGAATCATGTTATAGGCGATGAGGCTAGCAACCCATCACTATTTTGATTCCATTTTCCACCAATACGCCCGCAATCTTGCTAAATGTGGCCTGTAGGTACCTGTTACCTTAGGCTCTGTCTACCCTGTTAGGGATAAAGACGTGATTTGTGTATGTATGTATGTCAGAATCTGCCAAGAGATCATTAACCGATACCCAGGGTGCACCGGACTAAGCACTGCTCTTCCCCTCGGACGGATCCAAAAACGAACCGCAGCTCTTGACCACACGCGGAGATAACCCGACTCGCACCCCAATCAAAACCTAGATACATTTATAAATCACAAGCCACGCCAGCATCACACCGGAACAAGGTATAGTTCGGTGTCTGTCGAGCTAGTTCAGCTACTAGACAAGAGGTGGCGCCACAAAAACACCTATTTAAATATGCATAACACCTAAAGGTCACGCTAAGCGTGAGTGTGGGCGTATAGGTGGAAAAGGGAATCCAAATGATAGGATTTCGCCTATTCCTTTGATAAGCTTTTGCCATCTGCGAGGGAAGAGGAGCAACTGGTACACACGGCAATATAATCAGGTAAGCATCTACGCACGCTCGCGCCGTATCTATCCTGCTTACCGAATAGCTTTGCTGTGTGTACATTCCGTTTTATCTTTGCTCCAAGACCAGCAGCGTGTGATATTATGTCGCATACCTACCTATAAATGATGCTGGTCTCCATTATCCTCGTCTGTCCGTGCACACCAGCAAACATATACACAGACATGAGCACAAGCAGCGTGTTGATACACTCCAAGTGCAGGTAATATGTGTTGTCGCTGGAACAATAAGTCAAGTACTTTAAGACAATGGAATAAGCATTAAACTAGCACATCGCAGGAACTTGCCGCACGAGCCAAAGGCGAGGGGGATAAACATGCGACCTGAGGCTTCTGAGGATTCTTTATCACCGCCCGAGGTGTGTACACAAGTTAACGTCGGTCGCTGGTTAGGAAGTGGAAAATTGCTACTTACGGCCCAGATGTGCAAACCTTCGTGTCAGTAATTTCACCGGCTGTCTTACTCTCCACGTCGTAACAGCAGCTCTAAAACTGCTTGGCGGCAGGATTGGAGAGTAAGATGAATGGACCTCGCCTATCCTACCTTACCAGACCGTAATAGTTTATTTCTTTACTTTTTATACAGGCTGAACCAATAATAATTAGAGTTGCCACGAATAGTGATTTGGCCGAATACCGAATACCGAATATTCGGCAACGCTGTCGGTTGTCGGTTGTCGGCTGTACAAAATACGTGCTTGTCTATAGGCTGATCCTTACAAGTGGTGGTCAGCAAACGAAAAACAATACCCAATTCTCTCGAAATTTTCTAAAGTTTATCTTTCTTCTGGGAGTAGCGTGTATGCGACGAAAAGCATAATCGTTTGCTACAAACAAATGCTAAAAAGCTTGTTTTTATCCATCACAACTTAATACTGATCAATTTTACTTACTAAAGTATTGTAATTTGGTAATGCACACATATAATCTTGAGTAATATGACGTGTCTTTTATTCATAATTCGGTATTCGGTATTCGGCCGAATAGTACGTATTATTCGGCCGAATACCGAATACCTAAAAATGGGCCGAATAGGCCGAATAGTAGCCGAATATCCTGGACATCTCTAATAATAATGCGACTCACGTGACGGGAACGTCTATGATGAGACCAATGAGCGCGTCTATCAGCATCTCAACCCGGCTCTCCGCGCTGAAAATCTTCTGTGTTTCTGTCTGTTTGGCTTGCATGGCTTGCGTCTCGCCAGTCGGTGACTGAAAAAAAAACTTTAGACTTCAGCCTTCTAAGGCACACCCGCACATTGAATCTGCTCAACATAACATTCTATTTTTTGTCACTCTGAGACGAGCGAGATATTATAAATTGACGAAAAAACAGACACTTCACTACATAGTATAAAATAAAGTCGCTTTCTCTGTCCCTATGTCCCTACGTCCCTTTGTACGCTTATATCTTCAAAACTACCCAACGGATTTTGATGCGGTTTTTTTAATAGATATAGAGTAATTCAAGAGGAAGGTTTTTATGTATAACTAGCGATCCGCCCCGGCTTCGCACTGTATATTATGCATGTATCATACATATAAAACTTCCTCTTGAATCACTCTATCTACTAAAAAAACCGCATCAAAATCCGTTGTGTAGTTTTGAAGATATAAGCATACATAGGGACAAAGGGACAGAGAAAGCGACTTTATTTTACACTATGTAGTGATGATACATGCATAATATACCGTGCGAAGCCGGGGCGGGTCGCTAGTTGCAAATAAAAAAAAAATACTCACATCGTCGCTTGCAGGCTGCGCCCGCGCCGCCACCTGTATGTCCAGATGCCGGCACACCTCGCACTCCGGCACCATCTCTACCAAGTACTTAAGCACCGCGCGGATCACAAACAGCGCGTTGAACGTCTGCCACGCCAGCATCACACTGGAACAAGGAATAGTTCGATGTCTGTATAGCTAGTTCAGCTACTAGACAAGAGGTGGCGCCACAAAAATTAAATACATACATACATACCGTCACGCCTCATTCCCACAGGGATAGGCAGAGACTACTTTGTTCCACTTGCTACGATCCTGACATACTTCTTTCGCTTCATCCACATTCATCAATCTCTTCATACATGCTCGTCGGTTTCGGGTACTCCTGACCTGACCTTTTTCCGAAACGTCTCCTATTTGGTCTCGAAACGTCCATCTAGGCCTTCCCCTCCCAACGTTACCATTCACACTCCCCATATAGATCGGTTTAGTTAGTCTACTTTCATCCATCCGCTCTACGTGACCAAACCAACTAAGCATACTTTTTTCTATCCTAGGCACTATATCCTCTTTCACACCAGCACGTTCCCTTATCACACTATTCCTTATTCTATCTTTCAGTGATACACCTTCCATACTTCTTAACGCTCTCATTTCTACTTTCATGCTTCTTTTGTCATACGCAAGTCTCGCTACCGTACATTAATGTTGGAACAAGCACCCCTCTGTTAAATACTTACTGTTAAAATTAAATACTGTGGCGAGGCGTTCATAGAACTCGATTCCCATTGGCTTGCCTATTTTAAGGCAGTTGGGCACTTTATTGTGCAGAATTAGGGGAAAAGGCTAGTTAAATTAAATTCCCTTCGGATTGCCTTCTTGACGCCACGCCATTGATACATACATATATAAATCACGTCTTTATCCCTTACGTGGTAGACAGAGCCTAAGGTAACAAGACATAAAGGCCACGTTTAGCATAATTGTGGGCGTATAGGTGGAAAGGGGAATCAAAATAGTGATGGGTTGCTAGCCGCATCGCCTATAACATGAAGAGAAGCAACTATTCTATGTTTCTTCTTTACACCCAGACCAACATGGAAGAACACATATTATATAGAATACCACCGAAAAACACTTACTACAACTACTTACAAATAAAATAGAATACAGTACTTTCACTGGCTCTCCACGGCAGAACACTCATGCTGCTTGGCAGCAGCATTAGCAAGTAAGACCGTAGTAGCGATCTGGACGAACCTTGCACATAAACGAAAAACATTTGCCTTCCTACTCTGCTGCAAGTGCAAGATAGAAAATCCTGTGCGAAATATATAGGTTCAGGGCTTTTAAAAAAAAACTTGGATACTCACTTGTCGCTGGTGGGGGAGGCCAGCAGTTCCGTCGCCCTCGTGATGAAGACCTGGACCAAGGAGCCCAGGTTGCCCGTATCCCCATTGTTGGCCAGGAACTGCTGCAGCAGGTTCTCCGTGCTTGAGTCGAATATCAGCTGCTCCTCGCTGGAGAGTATAGAGTAGTATGTCATACTCGTTGGTATAATAAGATAGTTGATACCATCCCTATTTACTACATAGTATAAAGCAAAGTCACTCCGCTGTCTGTCTGTACCTGTATATGCTTAGATCTTTAGAACTACGCAACGGATTTTGATGCGGTTTTTTTTAATCAATAGTGATTCAAAAGGAAGGTTTATACGTATAATTCTACGCGGACGATGCTGCGGGCAGAAGCTAGTAATATTATAAACGCGAAAGTAATTCTGTCTGTTACGCTTCCACGCCTAAACTCCGAACTGATTCAGTTGGAATTTGGTTCACAGGAATCGTGTCATCACCTCCAGCCCTAATATGTCACACTGCTGGGCACAGACCTCTTCTCAGAAAGAGAGGGCTTGGGCTATAGTTCCCACACAGGCCGATTGCGAATTAGGAAGTTCACACACACCATTGAACAGGAATTAAATGTGATACAAATGGCAGCTTATCTTTTACAGACACTTCCAACATGTTTATCGTTATATTTCAACCAATTTACGCAAAACCTTTATGTATAGTATTCTGAGAGCAAAGATAAAACAGAATGTACCATCATTACACATAAACGGATAACTCACGTATAGAAAGTCGAGTGATGCTCGACATGTTTTGGACTATTCCGTAGTCCTTTTTCCAAGAGTGCTCGCCCCGGCGCCAGCGCTCTGCTCACGCGGCCGTTCGACGCAACTGACAGCGGCGCACAACTACCCTCGTTTTCATCGTCATTTTTATTATTGTCAAATGTCGGGCAGCACACAACACTGATCACGTCACTCAGAATGTACCAGTTGCTTCTCTTCCCGCGCTGTTGGTAAAAGCCCTTCAAGGGTATGGGCAAAAATCTTACGAATCATGCTATAAGCGATGCAACTGTGCGATTTTCCAGGGTAAAACTATCCTGTCTCAACTGAAAATTTGAACTAAATCAATTCAGCAGTTCAAGCGTTATAAAGTAACAGACAGACACTTTCGCATTCACGATATTAGTCAGGTTAAGATATATGAATCACTCACGCGCTAGATGGGGGTGTGATGTTGAAGGACAGCATCTGGTTCCAGAAGGGGTCGTTGGGGCTGACGATATCCGGAGACACGAACCGCTCCAGCAGCTCGTTGGTGGACAGCTCCGCATACCGACTGACTGCCACACCCATCCTGCAACAGTGGATAAAGGTCGTTTTTTTTTTTTTTTATCTTATATTTAAAGAGGCTTTAGTACACAGGGGTGACTATGTCAGCCTCATGGGAGGACTCCAGAGGATCGGAAATTACAATTCATGCAGCATCCCCTCCCCCAGAACCAGATGCTCTGGTTATGAAGGAATGCTGCACAAATTTATACATATATGCAAAGAGCTTTGTCCGATGAAGGGCAGGCCAGCAAAACATTTACTTCACCATAATGCATGTTTAGGTTCTCCAAATCAAGGTTTTGTTACATTAATTATTGCATTAAGGTGTTGTACCTATTTTCGCTCATTCCCTTAAAACCATAATGCAAAATACCAAATTGGCATTGTTCATTTTCTTTAGTATGCTCCAATTCGAAAACCATTTCGAGGAAAACCATCAATTATCCGATTTATCTTGTCCGATTTCAAAAATACTTTATGATTGCAGATATTTTTGTAAAAGTACTTTGAACCTTTGTTTGACCGAACGACCGGGCTTTTAGACAGAATCCAGCATCGAATGTTTGCCACAAAAATGAAAAAAAAGTTTGGCTACGGCAACTGTCACGTGTCACTGTCAAATCTACAAAACCATAGACAAAGCCGTTTTTTTTTATAGTCAGCCGAACGAAGGCGATTGGGATTCTGTCTAAATTCACGAATTATCAAACAGCGAAAAAATATTTATTATTAATTAACAAAGCTACGTAAAAGCATAATATTCAAATTAGTTGCTTGAAATAGTCCATTTTATCAAATAAAGGTGTTAAAAGCACAGCTTAAAAAAAATGAACAATGCCAATTGCTGACATACCTGCACATCAGAATATCAGATTACCAGTATACCATACTTTCTTTATATTGTGTGTGTTTTTGTATCAGTTTTATATAATACCGTTTTCAAAGAACCATGTTCCCTATAAAACCATATACCCAGAATATCTCTAGCCAGCTAATAACTCTAGCTTAGAGCTAATGAAGCCTTTAAAATAAAAACTCCCAACTATGTTATAAAATAAAATGTGATAATAAAGTTGTTTTATTATTTCTATATATTGAAATTCTAGGAAATTTTGGATGGAACTAAAAGGTGCAGGATAATTAGCAGTTTTTAAAGCTAGACTAGGGAAATCTTAAAACAAGATAGATATATAAAGAATATAAAAATAGATAAAGAGAAAGAGGACACCAAATAGGCTACATAAGAAATGACTGTCACTATTTGCTGTATCTCAAGTGGTCTCTTGATGTGTGAGGCAATGTTATCTACATTCTTTCAGATAACATCTGAAATTCTGTCAAAATCATTTTGAATTGCTCATAATAATACAATTAAATAGTCAAATATATTTTTTACAATAGATAAGCAGTTTTGTTAATTTCATTGTCATTTTTTTGGTATAACTATTTATAAAAATTTTGGATGTTACCAAATGTAGACAGCTAAATTATTTATCCCTAATCGACTAAATGTGTTTTAGGAAATACTGACAATCTATTTTGAGCTAATGATTGAGAAAATTAACAAAACAAAGATTTATTTACTAATAAATGAAAAATATGAAGTGTTCATAACATATTATAGTTGTTATAGAAAGTAATATAGAGGGAGATCAAATATGAGCCTCAAAGAAACACTGCTATAAGGGCGCTCAAAAGAATGTACCCAAAACTCATAGCTTTCGAAAAAATAACATAGGAAGTGTTATACATACTACAAGTTTACATAGCCTGTAAATTAATTGGGATATTATCACTGAAGAGATCTCAAAGTCATCGAAAGATGAAACCTGTATCGGCATCGGCATTCCTCAAAATGATTCATAATTTTCATGAAAACATAAATACAAACATACAAAACAATGGTTTATGGTGGTTAATGCGGTAGGTATTTAACAAAATACTACTGACCTAAGTTACAGTTGTTGTCTGAAGTGAAATGGTGGTACTTATTCAAGCAATTCCTTGTTAAATTTAAGCCTTTTTTATATTTTTTCAGTAACTATTTTTCTTGGCCACGAATTCACTGCCGACATGTCAAGATTTGACGTTGACATATTAAATAGTTGCGTTCATTTCACGACCGTGACGTTATGAAAATGGTGAAATATCGTATGTTGAGACTGTAATTAAAAACAAAATGGAAATAAGAAGCAAAGCCTTTGTATAAAATAATGAAATATTTTTAGAACGTTATAGCAGCAAAATGAACACAAAAACCTTTAAAATAATTATTTCCGGTAAACCGGTAACCGGTATTGAATGTGTCAAGCTGTAGCCTATTTTTTTTTCTTTATTTGTTTGGTTTCGTTTCGTTCGTTACGTTATACGTTTTGTTCTCTGCCGGTTTTGACGGTTGCGGTTGTTGTTTCGCGGACTTCGCAGTTTCGTGCAACAAGTTTTTATTTATTTTTCTTCTCTAGTTTCTGCTTGTTGAGCTTAATGTTTAATAATTAAAATTAGAGCCGTAAACTCCGTAAAGTGTACAAAAACTGCTCTTTACCGATCATGGAGTCCGATTGGTACCATGTGGACATTCTCCATTTTCTCAACCCTCATTTGATTTGGGTAAAAGTATGCGACCGATCGCCAGTAGGGTTTTCGTTGGAGCAGATTGGTGTATACGGTGTCTTGCCGTTGGATAAGGAGCTTGATATCGTTTCTGAGTCTGTAGTGACGAGCCGTTGCGAAGCTTGGCAGCCAGCAGCGACTATGGTGATGAAGAAAGTACTTATGGAGGCAACGGAATGTCGATTTCAACCGACCCACATAGATCGAAGGTAACTTTTCAATACCAAAAATCAATATGAACAGTTTATTTTACAAATACGCCGCAAAGTGCTCTTGTTACGCGTCTTTTTCGAAACTACCATCGCTTTCCAAAATACCATGATTTCAAATGCACCGCAAAAAACTTTGTGCAAAATCCATAATGGTAATGTCCATATTTAAACTTATTTAACCACCATAATGTGCATATTATTACAAGTAAAAGACTGGTATTATTCTCACGCCGTCGGCACGAGCACCGTCAGCGCTGATGCGCGTCGTTCAAAAACGCTTCCTAGAAGTTCATATATCTCGGCCATCAGCGCTGACGGCGCGCGTGCCGTCGACGTGAGACTATAACCAGCCAAACAGACTGAATATTATTACATTTAAAACTACTGATTGATTGATTACATTTACACCTACTCCCACACTCTTATTAACTGTAGTGTAATGATTATGATTGAGTCTACTCAACTATTATCTGTTGTTTAATAATAATAATAATGTCCATAACAGCCCCTTGGGTGCGGAAAGGAAGCATAATTTTGATTCACAAATGCCAAGTAATTATACTATTCAAATCATTTTTCAAAACGGCAGCATCTGATTTAGGCCAAAATGAATCATATCTTAAGCCAAAAAGAGACTTATTTTTAAATTATCTGCAAGTTAAAGTTTGTCAACACTAATTTTGTCAACAATAATATGTTGATTGTTAACTTTGCTACATCTTCCCCAGATCATCAATCTTTGACTCCAACATACATAAGTATGGTGAAATTTTCATACGAAAAGCTGATGGAAATCTCCGGAAGCTGTCAGACTATTTAAAAAAGTCTGGTTTCGCTCTGTATGATGAAGCAGCCTTCCACCAAGAGCTGAGTTTAGGCCACATTTTAACGAGACTATCAAAAAACACACTTGATGATGTGATGAACATTATTACTAACGCACTGCATGATAATGGCTCGGAAGTGGCGTTAAACAACCAAACCGCAGTCTACCAAGCTTCAAAAAAGTTAGAAGCACTCACTACCGATAACTTGGACAAGCATAATCGCAACTTCAAAAAGTTAGTCAAAGGCAATGATATAATGCAAGTTTTGGAAAATAAATTGAAGGATCTAGAACTGTGTAAAGATCTGGATGAAGCATCTGTTGGCAGGGCAACAGGGATTAGCAAAATGAAGGATAACAGGCATGCGTTTGATAAAGTGGAAGTCAATGTCAAGAAAGCCAGTTATGTTCCAGAAATTGATAGAGATATGAGACCTATCAAAAAGTATGATGATTTTGAAGAGTCTGTAAAAGATGCTAACAAGTATAACACTGATTCATCGATGGATAGAATGCCTAGTTCTTATCATGATGCTCCCACAGTGAAAGAAGATGAAGCAGTAGATTACACACGGAGAAGGAATGTCAACCAGAAGAAGAGTAAGTGAATTTATTAGACATAGACATAGAGAGTATTTATTCAAAAAAACAATACAGGGATTGTGTTTGAAATACAGATTAAGTAACTTAATTAAAAAGAATATTAAATTAAACAATAAAAACACTACAACAGAACTATGGCTTATTTACTGTGTTAGTTTTTTTAACTCATCAATTCCCCATGGCACCTGTAGATGAGGCCCCCATAAAAAAATTGGAGTTTTTTTTTGTTATTACCTAATGCATATAGAGTATTTTGTTTGAAATGAAACCAAAAATCTTTGTTAACTTGGACATGGGAATTGAAGAGTTAAATAATTTTGTGGAATGAGTCATCTACTTATATGTTTTCATCTCTGATTCTTTTATAAACTTGAAACTTCCTACAAATTATGTATTTTGTTGTAAAATCAATAGTTTTGGCATCTGAGTGTTGCAAACTATCATTCATATCATAAATTTCTCACCAACATGGGTCATATTTTTTGCACCTTAGCAAAATAATATTTTAGTATGTAGAGTAGAGGTGATCATCCATACATTAATCCTCACAAAATGTTTAGATTCCCTTATAATTTAATTGTGAGATGTGAGATTTGTGAGGATTAATGTCAAAATGGCTGAACAGATCTGGATGAAATTTAGCATACAGATAGATTATAGTCTGGAATAGCATATAATTTAAGTACCTACTTTCTATTCCGTAATGTTGCTTAGTTCCGCGGGATAGCGATAAAAGAATTCTTTTCAGACAAAGTGACAGCGAACAGCTAATAATGAATATTTTTATATTAAAACTCAAAAATATATCTAAATAAATTTACCTCTTCTTTTTCAGAATTTTCAAAGCACAAGTTGCCTAATTACGACGTATTGACACAAAAGTGTGTCGTCTACAGCCCGCCGGGCGTGGACAAAATGAAGTTATCCTACAAGGTGGTCCCACTGATGCAGGAGCCAGTTGAAATACCAAAAATAAACATAAACACAGAAGATGAAGTTCACGAAAACAAAGATGACATGTTTGGTGAAGTAGACTCGGATGTTAATATACGCATTACTAACAAAGATGTTCTGAAAAATTATGCCGATATGAAAGAAACAGATAAAAATGAAGATGTTAAGCAAGAGACAAGTGTTGCTGCTAAACAACCCAACAATGTGGATGTAACAATGAAAGAGGATAACTCATCAAGTGAGAATCACAGCTTGTTGAAAAAATACAGGCTGTTACAAAAGAAATTAAGGCATTATAATGAGAGGAAAAGACGTGATAGCGCCAGTTCAGCTTCAAATACCACGGCTAAGGACACATTTAGCAGTGATGGTAAAAAGGAAGACTCAGATGATGATGTTAGCGAAATCGTTAAACAATACCAGGAAGACAATGTTGCTGCTGTTACTGCACCGATAAACGATACTAACAAACATTTAGTAAGTAAGACAAACAATGTGAATCCCTTTAAAAACGTAGATCCGAATCTATCAGTGTTTGTAGATAAATTAGTCAAGCCTGTGTTGATGGTGCACACCAAAGACAATGCTCGTATAGAGCCCAAATCAGATCTTAGCGACATTCCTTTCAATTTAAACATTCATAATGTTCTTAAAAACAAAAAGGTGCAGCAACCCATGACCATGCAATCAGTGTCTTGGTTTAGTATTCTTCGGGGTCTCAGTGTGATGCTGATAGGTCCAAAGGGTTGTGGTAAGACCATGGGGTACTTGCCGTCAGTGTGTCGGCTTATATCAGATGGTGACAATGATATAGTGAATAGTGTAGGGCCGACGTGCATCATAGTTTGTGCCACAGCTAAATCTGTGTCAGAAGTGGAGTATCATAGTAAAATGCTGTTGAGTCCTAAAGAGAAAATTTTCTCCTGTTACGCGGGTATGGATTTGCTGAATATAACGACTTCTCTCCTGAATGGTTGCGACCTCTTCATTTGCACACCCTGTGTTCTGGTAAGATTGTTGGTGCAAACGGATTTTGGTGTAGATTTGCGACGCTTAACTACCTTCGTGCTGGACGATTGTGAGAGATTAGACGAGGTCTACCAGAATGAGGTCCGAGTGGTCTTGGCTAAAATCAAAGAGATGTTGAAAAATAGAGTAAACAAAGAGGTGAAAGTCCAATATGTTTTGGCTTCGAGAGTTTGGTGTCAATTCATGGAACCACTCGCTAAAAGAGCTCCGAACACAGTCATCTGCATAGGAGCTTTTCAGGAGTGTGTGCTTTACTCGAAAACTAGTACTACCGTTGATTTTGTGTTGGCCGAAAACAAGATTAATAAAGCGCTCGAATTCTTAGAAAAGAATGAAAGAAGCAAGAGAACCGTTATTGTCTGTCGAAGGGATGAAGAAGTGGATGAACTGGAGAGAGTTTTGACGGAACGGGACTACGTAGTGTTCGCCTGCAATAACAAAATGACACTTGATGACCTAAGGAATTTAAGCACGGCTTGGAATGACTACGCCGACCCAGTGTCCGGTCCAATCCTTCTGTGTTGTGACGGAAACTTAAATCACATGAACGTCACGGATGCACATTATTTGCTCCAATACTCCATGCCAGAACTTTTCTCAATGTTCTGTAAACGTTTTTCCACATTAAACGACCACTACCCGTCCATTTTCAAGACCGAGAACGAAAAAGTGGCGATCAAGATTATTCTAGAAGACAACAACGCAGACCAGCTGCCGAAAATATGCAACTTCGTCAAGCGGTGCACCAATGAATTCCCGAATATGTTGAATGGGGTTTGTCAGAAAATTTTGACACGCAAAGACTTGGTGAGAGCTGCAGACCTTGTACCTATCTGTGGGAATCTAATGGCCTTAGGAGAATGCCCAGACTTTTGGTACTGCAGAGAAAGGCATACGTTCTCAGAAATACACGATGAACCCAAAGAGTGGATGCCTACAGAAGGGACTATTGCGTTCAAGATACTACACTACCAAACTGCGGTTTTGTATTCGGCGCGTTTGCTCTCTAATGTCAAGAAAGGCGGAACCCAGAAGTATTCGCAAACGTACAGTACCCTCTCCTTGAAAATGGGAATGTATTATAGCCAGGAAGCCAACAGGAAACTTCACGGGATCCCTAAAGTCGGTGACGTTTGCGCCGTGTCAATCAAAGAAAACTTCTTCGTCAGGTGTCAAGTGGTTCACATAATTAACAAATACAGAACTGGCAACCCCAACCACGTCCTCATCAAACTGATTGATGAAGAAAAACTGGAAACTTCAAGAGATATATATCTCTATCATTTGCCAAAAGAACTGAAGGACATTGAAACATACGTTGTTCAAGTAAGGTTAGCCGGTGTCGTGCCGAAGGACAAAGATATCACGTTCTCTGACCTCGCTAAATACCAACTCACGAAAACAGTGGATATTAATGAGGATGTGTATATGCGCGGTAAAGTTATAATGACTGTTGGCAATCAAATATTTGTTGACAATATCTACGTGTGCCAAGATTTGTCGTCGCTCAACGAAATTGTTGTGAAAAACAACTTTAAGGAGATGCTTGAGCCGCATTCTGTGGCATTCCCTGATCACATAAAAAAGATAAAGACCACCTTGCTTCTTGACGCTGAAGCAAGTACAGACAATACAGATTTTGAGGAAGTGGAAGAGGTTAAACCGGTTAAAGAGCCGCCGAAAGCTCAATGGGCGCATTTAAACCGCGAAGATCTGTCATTAGTGTATTTTACTTCCGCACTTGATCCAAGCTCGTTTTTCGTACGCTTAGCTAAATTTGAAGACACCATGGTAGATCTAGTCAAAGATATAGATAAATACATAGAATGCGAACCTGAACCGTTGTCCAATGTCAAAGAGAATGATATTGTTTTGGCCAAGTTTCCTGATGACGAATGTTACGAAAGAGCCAGAGTTGATTTCATTTCGGGGAAGAAGGCTAGGTGTTTCTTTGTGGACCACGGTGACTGGAGAGAAATCCCTTTGAAACATTTGATAGATATCCCTGATAAGTTCATCACCCGTCTGCCGTTCCAGGCAATAGAATGTAGATTGATAGGCGTGCAGCCTGTAGGAGATAACTGGACAGACTTCAGTACAAACTGGCTGTGTGACAAGTGCGATGGTGACAATCTGAAAGGACTTTACGTCAAACATTTCTCGTCAGACAAAGCAGAATACACGGGCGGCACGAAGTACGCCGTTGTGCTGATAGACACAAACAGCGAAGAAAACATTGTCTATAATAATCTAATGATCGATTTGAATTTGGCTGCTCCCAACGAAGACGAAATTGATGTCCTTGACAAGCTTGATTTCATGGAAGCAAGTAACGCTTGCGAGACGCATGACGTAAGTGACGATGACGATGTGGCTCCTGTGAAGAATACGTCAAACCAGCTTATCAGATCGGTGCCTTTGATTGGTGATGATGACTCTGATAGCGATAGGTGGAGTTTCAACAATCCAGAAGAAATAATGAGTATTTTTAAAGCTGCTAAAGCTGCTGATAATTTTACAATGCAGCCCACACCTAAATCAGCTGGATCCCCTAATGTTAAAGTTGTTGAAGTCAGTAACGAACCGGCGTTAATTGATTATGAAGTAGTACCACATCCCAAGATACAAGAACTGGATTCTGATGATTTGTCATCTGTTGAGAGTCAAAATACTAACTCTGAGTTACTCAAAGAAGTGAGCAAAGGCAGGAAACCTAAGATAATGTGGAGGCAAAACAAGTTGACAGTGACTTTGAAGATTATGTTGATAGGGGCTGATGAATACGAGATGAATATTCGAGATAGAGCGATAGATTTTTCAGCGAACGTTTATGATACCTCGTATAATTTTGAGTTCGAGTTGTATGGAGTCATTGATAAAAATAAATGCAGTCATTCTAATAAAGGACAGTATATTCTGGTGAAACTTGTAAAGCTAGTACAGAAGAATTGGCTGACTTTGGCGAGGAAAGGTTGCTCGGCGAAGTGGATAGTTTATGATGTCGACTCCTTAGACGCGTCTTCGGATGAAGAGGTGGTTGTGGAAAACAATATGGCGGAGTTATTGAAGGATTACCATAAAGATGATTCGGACAGTGACGACGAGTTCATTGATGATGCCAATTACAGCTATGGACGACGTTAGATGTAAAGTTTTGTATGTAACAAGCTTTTGTTTAACTTGCAATGTATGTATACACAGTCGAGGGCATAAAGCAGCAGCCATTATGTCAAATATATGTGTCACCGACCTTGTCTTTTAACGTAAGTACATATTTCTATAAAATTGTGTATATTCTCTTATATTTGTGTCTTGCAAAAAGGAATAAATGTCTTCCTTTCTTCTTCCTTCTTCTTCTATATTTATGCCCTTGATTGGATATTTTGTCCAGATGGAAACTTGCAACCCAATTTTGAGGCAGATATCTTCAACGGTTTAAGTTAAAATTTTGCATATTTGTGTAAACCGCACACCGCAATAATCTGGTAGTGGAAATTTGATACACATATGTAGGACGGATGACAATGCAAGTACAGTCGTCAGAGAAAAGGATTCTAACTTATTTTTAACCGACTTCAAAAAAAAGAGATTCTCAATTGCACTGTGTGTATGTGATGTGGATTGATTTAGTTTTTTTTTCTCGAACGGTATGTCTCAGA
The DNA here is from genome assembly GCA_949127965.1 of Pandemis corylana. NCBI lineage: Eukaryota > Metazoa > Arthropoda > Insecta > Lepidoptera > Tortricidae > Pandemis > Pandemis corylana. The sequence goes on from OX421877.1 coordinate 5,997,583, forward strand.
ATAGGTTTATTAAATATAACTTTATCCTTAATTTGTCTGTCATTCTGTCTGTGTTAACAAAAAATATGTTGAAAATATACCTGTGGTATTACTATTGGAAAATGGTCTGTGCGTTGATATAGCATTTTAAATTTGTCGAATTCTTCAGATAAGGAGTCTAGACCATCTATAAAGTGTGTTACATAGATTGGTGGGAATTTGTGACAAAAAAAGTATCATACTGAGTTAATCCGTGGTAGCCTAGTGGCTTAACCTATGATGGCATCTCAAGCAGTGTCGTGGGTTCAAATCCGGGCGTTACCTTTTTGCTTTTTGCATCGGTGAAAATGGTACAGTCCGCGAGATCTTATGCCATTCGGCTTTCGGTACCATCGGCCGACTCAAGTACTAAACCTATAAGAGCGAGTGAGACAGCAAGACCCGAATGGCATTCTAAGAGCTCACGGACTATAAAAGCACTTGGTTGACTGTACAAAAATGACGGGTTCGCTTTTTAATTGTTCCACTGTACAAAGTTGTGTAGTATTATGTAGAAGACGAGTCAGTTGTTTTAAGGTAGTGTTAGTTTGTATTTGTATGCAAGCATCTGTGGTATAAGTGTTATTTTTCTTAATAAGATACCCACCAATATTTAGTCGAGATTTGAAAGACTGGTCAAACGAAAGTTCGTGTCTGTACATTAAATAAATTCATCAAAAATAGAGTGCTAACGATTGGGGGCCCGATTTTTGAAAGCACGTGTGTGAAAATACCACTCGAAAGTGGTGAAAAATTGTGCTGAATTTTAAATACGAGTAGCTTGGAAGATACTTACGGCAGCTGCGGTTCGTTTTTGGTTCCGTCCGGGGGGAAGAGCAGTGCTTGGTCCGGTGCGCCCTGGGCAACGGCTAATGATTTCCTGGCAGTTTCTGAGGGATATCATTGACCGTTGGCTAAGAGCCCGACAGGGGGGGAGGGGGGTCTTTGACCATTACCGTACAACGTTGCCGACATTATGTCACAAGATTTTTTAATAAAAAATTTTACATTGACATTGGCGAAGTTGTCGTCACTATAACGACTTGATACGCCACAAATAAAAGAAGAAGAAGAAGAAGATACTTACGGCTTTCATTAATCTTGTGATGTGACCTAGTCAAAATTTTGATTAGAGCTGTACTTTTGAATATATAAACAGATTTATACCACTTTCGAGTGATGTGCTTTCAAAATCGGGCCCCAGAGAAAAGACTACACGAACTAGTCGGAAACATGTCGAGCAACATTCTACTTTTATACGTAAGTTATCCGTTCGTGTAATTATGATTGAGTCACACGGTATTTTCATGGTATAATAAGCCTACAATACAATACAATAACTCTTTATTGAACACCACATAATAACAACCAAAACAGAAAAAAGGTATACAGAATATTACAAGGTAACAAGGCGGCCTTATCGCTACAGAGCGATCTCTACCAGGCAACCATAATGGACTGGAGAAAAGAACAGATCTGAGCAGGTGGTGCAATTCAGAATATATATTAATATACTAAGTAATGAAAATACATAAGATATTATACATGAAACACGCATTTATAATAAATAGACACAACCTAAAAAAGCCAGCTACAAGATTCATTTATTTCACCTACTTAATAATATTAAAACTTTAGTAATTGCCTCAATTTAAAATATATAGGAATAATGCCTATAGTCCTTCCAATCATTTATTTTCTCGATGACAGATGTAGTTTGATAGTTATAGTGTTGTGACCTAATAAGTGATCAGTAGATACGATATCGATCCAATTTTATTATATATACGAGTAGTTGAGAAGTATTCAGCTATGGACCCAATAAAACAACCGATTTGAATGCTAATTTAATACTAAGCGTGCAAAATGGCCGAATGACAGTATGTTTGTAATGAATAAACTAAAAACTACTGGACAAACAAAAATTATTTCACCATTAAAATGCTACATTATTCCTGAGTAACATAGGCTATTTTTAATCCCGGTAAAAAATTACAACGTGTACAAAGTCGCAGGAACACATCTAGTTCAATATATACAATACCGATACAATATCCATATTTCAATCATAACATCACTATTTGCATTCCCATAGAATGTAACTTTATTAAAACGTTTATTTTTTATCGTACTTTACAATACAATACAATACAAATACTCTTTATTGAACACCACAAATCAGTACAAAACAATACAGAAACAAAGAACAATGTAGACAATAGGCGGTCTTATCGCTTAATACCGATCTCTTCCAGACAACCAAAAAGCTAAATAAGTTGGAGACAGTTTAAGTAGATACGGGTAGTAGGTAGTAGTAGTAGTACTTTAAAAAGATATTACTGCGTATCTGGACTCAATTTGTCTTAGATGCATATTATATGGGATCAAGGAACAAAATTAGGCAGTCGTCATATTTTTTATACCTCGCATTTAAAAGTTAATTTTTGCGTAAAAAGCGCAGTTACATTCTACGGGATCTGTCATCGAGAAAATAAATGATTGGACAGACTATAGTGGTTTGACTGTTTGTTAACTCTCCGAATTTATAGAGGCCTAGGCCCAGCAGTGGGACGTATAGACTGAAGATGATGTACGATATTACATTTGAAATGTACAGCTTTTTGGTGAAGGAAAACATCGTGAGGGAATTTGCACACACCTGCGAAGCATATCAGTGGTGTGTGAAGTTCCCAATCTGTATCGTGGTCGCGTGGGAACTGTTAAGTGTCCTATGGATGTTATGATTGAAATATCGATATTGTATCGGTATTGTATATATTGAACAAGATGTGTTCCTGTGACTTTGTACACGTTGTAATTTTTTACCGGGATAAAAAATAGCCTATGTTACTCAGGAATAATGTAGCATTTTAATGGTGAAATATTTTTTGTTTGTCCAGTAGTTTTTACTTTATTCATTACAAAAACCTACTGTCATTCGGCCATTTTGCACGCTTAGTAATAAATTAGCATTCAAGTCGGTTGTTTTATTGGCTCCATAGCTGAATACTTCTCAACTACTCGTATATATATAATAAAATTGGATCGATATCGTATCTACTGATCACTTATTAGGTCACAACACTATAACTATCTAACTACATCTGTCATCGAGAAAATAAATGATTGGAAAGACTATAATGACCCATTTGCAAAGCAACATTGACATGATATTTCACAAGCCCCTACTGTTGCACGTTTCTGCCACGGCAAGCGCTGTGATCGTTTTCTGTACCCCACCATACACTTCTTCGTGCATATATTTAAGGTCTTTTTTTGTGATTTGTCTCTGTTTCTTTATATTTGTACAATAAAGCATTTACTTACTTACTTCGCACGTTCCCAATGGAGGCTATCGCATGTGAATTTGCCACTAGAGGTGCTAGTGTTGCGTGAGGTCCAATGACGTTCACTTTTCATTGGTTTTGGCGGGCTTCGTGTCATAAATTACAATTTCCTTCATTTACCTGTTGAAAAGTGATCTCCTTTGTGAAATTAGAAGATTTGAAGATTATTTGGCGATGACTGAACGTTTTGAAAGCGGATTTTTTTCCGAACAAAACGGAACTGCACAACATTGCGGCTACTCGATATGATGATAGTTATTTAGAATTAATAAACTTAATGACATTCAAGATTTGAAACTTTGTTTCGGCGCCGATCTTATAGTCGCCTTTGCTATACCTCTGGACCTTAGTCGACAGTGGCGCCAACTGGTGAGCAAAGAAACGATAGTCCGTATTCTGCACTGCCAGTACTGGCATAGTTATCAGGATGGCAGTGGATTTTGATAAATGTTATTGTTCGATTCGGCAAATCCATTATTATTTTTCTTTGTACCTCTAGCTTCGTTTTTCAATCGTTCAAATGTTAATTGGAAGAGATCTCAGTTAAGATTCTGTTGTTATATGTATCTTGTTTTTTTGTTACTATAGTTTATGTACCTAATAATTCTGGCCAGTATTAGCTGAATGAAAAAAATGCAACTAGGGATTGCAAACCTTTTTTTTATTAGAAAAAATACAGTCATTTGAAAAAATACTCCAAAATTCGACGATATTCGAAGTTCGTTTCGTGGCGATCCGCTAACACCTATAGCATTCATTTGACAATGAGAGGGACGGTATTGAGGAACTTCGAATATTGGAGGAGGGAGGCTTACCTGTCATTTTTACATATAGCTGAAAAACTTAAGTAAATGACCGCTTGTATGTAGTAGTGTACAGAACTGATATGGAACTAGATATTTTTCTAATTTGGAACGTCAATTTGTCTATTCGCACACATTACTCACACATACTTTGTATTTGTCTTGTTTATTTTGCACAATAAAGAGTTTACATACATACATACAACAGGTCATTTACTAATGTTTTTCACCTATACATTGGCTATTGTTGTATGTTTTTTCACATTCTTTGTTATTTTGCCAATTATATTGCCATATTATTAAACCTAGGTTAAGATATGAGATGGAGATGGGAGATGTTTAAAATGAGAAAAATAAAGTTATTTTAGTCAACGATTTTTTTTGCTGAAAACTTACGTACAACTAAGGCACTTACAGCCGAAAACGCACAAGCGCGTTTTTATCGTTTCCTACTTACGCAGCGCACGTCTTGAAATGTATTTACATTCTAAATTCGACACGAGGGTCGTGGAGGTGTCATGTAAGAGTTCATAGAGTAACTTTTTATATTGGGACAGTTTTCGGGGTCGAGGAGTTAACGCATTGACTGCCGGCAGGCGGTATCTTAAAATTGTCCCGAAATTGCTGGGAGCAGTAACATGGACGCTCACGAAGGCAAACATGCACCCCGGGCATCGGCTAATGATTGATTATAATGTTATAATGTATTTTGACCGTACACCGTTGCCGATATTTTCGTCACAAGATTTTTGAATACTGTATGCTTTATCATTGGCGAAATCATCGCATCGATCGATGGGGCCATATTAAAAAAGAAGAATCATTTTAGTAGCAATACTAAATGTAAATGAAACAAGTATCAATAGCAATAATTTATTTCATTCAAATAAAAATAAATTTAACAACAATACACTTTGGATATCACATGGATAATTATATCATTCTACACATTATATATTTTCTACATTTGATGATATACTTTATTATATTGATAGACATAAAGACAAAAGTTAGTTCTTTAATAATAATCGACTATTAGACAGTTATTATTTTCAACATAACAAGAGGCTATGTGGGTCGTCGTCCAGCCGGAAAAAAAAAAAAATCTAAATGTCACTGAAAATTAGAACACAGAAAAATCCGAAAAGTAAAGCTACGGCCAGGAATCGAACCCGGATCCTCGTCATTCCTTGACGCGTGCTATACCCTGACACCACCCATAGCAGGTGGGTAAGCCTTCGAATCTTGTTACTAGCTGTCACATGACCTTGTTACTATGCGATTTTTTGTCGCTAAGCGTCATCTGTTTGAACGATGTGTCTGTTACACAATTAAAAACTCCCGTGGAACATCTACTGCTCACCAGGGACCAGAGATTATTATTTTAATACAAAAATAGGTAGGTTAGGTTAGTTAGCCATCTTCGTTTGCTCGAAGGGCAGAAAAATGGGCTCCGCCGAAAACCAGGTGGACAAACTGTGGGAGGACCACGACCCACAGCCGAAAATAAATGTGACCATAAGCACGCCTGATGGCTAGAAAAGATATGGCCCAGGATAGAGTACGCGGCAATTCTACATTATAACTATTACATAGATCACAATAATCATTTTAAATACTTTCGTTACCTACATTCTTACATACGTTTATACTCCGTGAGCTCTTTGAATGCTATTCCCGTTTGTCTTGCTGTCTCCCTCTTCCAGTATCAAACACATAAGAGAGAGAGATAGAGAACAAGACAACCCAGAATGTCATTCTAAGAGCGCGCAGACTTTAAATCACATTAAAACACATTAAAACATCTCTTAGCAATTTACAATGCCGGATTTAGAGGTCAGGAGGCCTCTGGGCAAATAAGGAGTGGAGGCCCTCTGGCCCCAAGTTATACTTCCCAAGTTGTTTACTAATGTTTACACTAGTCTAAATTTGTTTTTTTCCCGAAGTCTATTGCGGGGGCCCCTCTTTTGTGGAGGCCCCGGTTGCCCTCCCTTAAATCCGGCACTGGCAATTCACGACACAGAACGGTTAGAGTAAACTATTTATTTTTTTGGGTGGATCAACTGTTTCTTGTCACGTTGCTATGGTTACGTCCTCGCCCACACTTTCTTCAACATTCTTTTCAATCCTTCTGCTCCTATGTATCTTTTCGAGCGATTTAGCTACTTGGCTTTTGGTAGCCAGCATCGGCTATGGTCTGATACTAATCTCCTTTTAGCCTGTCCTTTTTCATCCTCATAGTCCTCTAGGTTGGCAACGCATCTGCAATCCTTCCGGGGTTGCGGGTGTCTATGGGCAGTGGTGATCACTTACCACCAGGTGACCCACTTGCTCGTTTGTCTTCCTATTAACATAAAAAAAAAAAAAAAAAAAAAAAAAAACTTCCAAAACTTACTCTAAATCCTTCACAATTCACTCTGCTAAGCTGTGGAATCGGTTACCGACCTCCATCAGGCAATCTACCTCTGTGGCGTCATTCAAGGAGGGCTTGAAGAAGATGTGGCTCGCACCATCTCCTTAAATATTGTATGTGTGTACTCATGCATATAGTGTGTATGTATGCACGTGTTTAATGATATTTAGTACTTAGTTTATTTTTTAATTGTTTGTTGCATTTTGAGATGTACGCTCTATTGTGGCTTTCACTATATGGATATTTTAAACTCACTCTTTGTCGATCCTCGCTTAATGCTCCTCTCATTTACTCAAAGGTTAACTGGTAGAGATCCCTTATAGGGATAAGTTCGCCTTTGTGCATATATTTAAGGTCTTTTTTTTGTGATTTGTCTCTACTTCTCTATATTTGTACAATAAAGCATTTACTTACTTACTTACTTACTTTAAAACATAAGTTTGCAGGATTAAAATTGGCCAAACATGTATTTTTGCGGTGCATTTAAGCCTCTCCCATAATTGGTCATCTATTAAGGATGTTAGTATAATGAGACACATTATTTCTTCTAACAAACTGTACCTTTTATCCCCTTGCTGATGGGACAGAATAACAGCAAGAAATAGTTGATCCACCCATTTATACTGTCAAGAGTTAGTTATAACAACGATTAAGATGTTTATACGATAAGTGCGATTCTATGACACATTGAAATACACTTACACCAAACATTAAATTAGCAGATGCTTCTTGCGTTTATGATTTTCAACAATTTGTGAACCACAAGGGTTTTCTGACAGAAGTGCTGTAAAATATAAATAATGGAAACTCTATTTTAACGTCATATTTGCTTCTTGTTAGTGAAAATACGTTTGCAATTATGGTTTGATCTCATCATCATCACACAAAAAACGATGCAAGATTCCTGATGCCATAAGTAGGTAGTGGCCGACCGAAACTTATTAAAACATTTAAAATTACGATTATTTACTGAAATTTACTGTTTTTTTTTTTACATTTATTAACACATTATACTTACCAAATCCCTCAATTGCAAAATATAACCTCAACCCACGATTAAATGAACGGTGGCGAACTGAGCCGGGGCCCCGCCGGCGAGCAAGCGCGAGTTAGCTGCGAAGTTTACCGAACGACGCACGAAAATTCACGAACACTCGAGTTTCGGCTATATTTTGGCCGAAACTGAAATCGAAACCGAAATTTCGGTCGGTCACTAGTCATAAGTGCACGCGTGTGACGCACACGCTGCGTGACGCACACGTGTCGTGACCGGGCGTTTAAACGTTGAACCTGGTCTCGGAGCCGTCGGCGAGCATGAGCGTGACGGTGCGCGAGTTGGTCCACACGAGGCGCGCCAGCCGCGCGGGGTTGAGCCGCGCGACGTCCGCCATCGGCGCCGTGCTGTAGCACTTCACGCAGCGCGTCTGCGCGGCGCCGAGGCCGAACATGCCTGGGATATTAAAAAAAAAGTGCGAGCTGAAACTAAAGTTCTCTTACGGGTGTGATACTTAATCTTAAACTGGATACATGGTCACCCTAGGGTACGTATTAAAATACATAAAGTTTAAAATGTATAATGGGTTAAAATACATAATGCTTTATAATATACTAGCTTATGCCCGCGACTTCGTCCGCGTAGATAAATCCCGTTTTTTTCCTTATCCCGTGGGAATTTCCAAAAATCCTGAAATTAGTTTCTTAGTTTTGTAATCACCTACTTTTGTATCAAATTTGAAGAGTCTAGTTATTATAGTTACTGAGATAGCGTCACTCGGAATCGAATATATAATTCCCGTTTTTTCCTTATCCCGTGGGAATTTCCAAAAATCCTTCCTTAGTGGATGCCTACATTGTATAAGGTATCTATGTGCAAAATTTCAAGTCTCTAAGTCCAGTGGTTTGGGCTGTGCTATCCCGCGGGAACTATGCAATTTTCCGAAATAAAAACTATAGTATGTCCTTTCCCGGGACTCAAACTATCTGTATACCAAATTTCAACTAAATCAGCCCAGCGGTTTAAGCGTGAAAAGGTAACAGACAGATAGACAGACATACAGAGTTACTTTCGCATTTATAATATTAGTAAGGATAATGCGATTTTCTCAGAAAGTTACAAATTAACAGGATTGTTATAAAACAAACCTAACCTAACCTAGACCAATCTATAGATTACGATATCAAAAAAGTTCATTTAGCTAATAGTTTTACAGAAAATTGCGTTATATATTTTGAACCATTATGTATTTTAACCCATTATACATTTTAAACTTTATGTATTCTGATCCGCTCCCGTCACCCTACATTAATTGTTGAAGCAAAATGGATACCGATGGGGAATTCCCCGTAAGCCTAGGCGCACACGAAACATTTTGACACGGCGGCAGTGGGATCTCTCTGTCTTTACAAAGATAAAAACAGAGAGTTCCGACTGCTACCGTGACAATATGTCACCCGGTGCGCACCTAACCTTACATCTTGAGTCAGAAATCACGACTTTGTTAGAATTGACAATGACAACTTATCTATATATATAAAAGAAAGTCGTGTTAGTTACACTATTTATAACTCGAGAACGGCTGAACCGATTTGGCTGAAAATTGGTAGGGAGGTAGCTTAGAACCAGGAGACGGACATAGGATACTTTTTATCCCGATTTTCCCCACGGGATTGGAAAATTCCGAAATGTTGTACTAATAAAGCTACAGACATTAAATTTAGCATGCCTACACATTATTCCTTGATTAGTATAAAGATGCACTTACAAAGGAATTTTTCAAATTTAAGGCGGAACAAAGTTCGCCGGGTCAGCTTATTACTAATAATTAAAGTATCAAGTTTTTGAAAGAGATCGTAGGTTCATAGAATAAACCATAAATTAGGTGACAGTAAAAATTGGTCTAAATATTACTCGGATTTAAAATTATCATAGAAAAAAAAGAGCTCGGTTCGATGTAACTGCGATTTTAACGTAACCTCACAGCCCGGCTAGCACGAGAGCGCGCGAGATGGACTATCCGTCTCTTTCTAGAACGAACAGTAAGAAAAAGACGGGCAATCTGTCTCGCGCGCGACGCGACTTTAGTGCGCTGTCGTGCTAGACGTGCTGAATTGGCATTGTTCATTTTTTTTAAGCTGTGCTTTTAACACCTTTATTTGATAAAATAGACTATTTCAAGCAACTAATTTGAATATTATGCTTTTACGTAGCTTTGTTAATTAATAATAAATATTTTTTCGCTGTTTGATAATTCGTGAATTTAGACAGAATCCCAATCGCCTTCGTTCGGCTGGCAATAAAAAAAAACGGCTTTGTCTATGGTTTTGTCGATTTGACAGTGACACGTGACAGTTGCCATAGCTAAACTTTTTTTTTTCATTTTTGTGGCAAACATTCGATGTTGGATTCTGTCTAAAAACCGGGTCGTTCGGTCAAACAAAGGTTTAAAGTACTTTTACAAAAATATCTGCAATCATAAAGTATTTTTGGAATCGGACAAGATAAATCGGATAAATGATGGTTTTCCTCGAAATGGTTTTCGAATTGGAGCATACAAAAAAAAATGAACAATGCCAATTAGAAAAATTGATATCTGATCACCGATTTAAAATGATCGTGCGTATCACGTTGACTGCGCCGGACCGCTCGTACATTGCTGCCCGCCGTGCACACTCACCGGCGGTGCTCTGCCAGAAGGAGAGCCTGTTGTCGGCGGTGGCGTAGGACACGAGGTAGCGGCCGTCGGGGCTGAACGCGCACGCCGTCACCGGCCCGCTGTGCGCCGCCAGCGACTGGCAGCGCCCCGCGCGCAGCTCGTACATCGCCAGCTGGCCCGTGTGGCTGCCCACTGCGCACACAAAAATATAATAAATAAATCAATATTTTTTTTTGTCAATTGTATGTCTTGTTTATTTTGCACAATAAAGAGTTTACACACATACATACATACATAAATCTAAACGACACTGAAAATTAGAACACATAGAAAAATCCGAAAAGTAAAGCTATGGTCGGGAATCGAGCCCGGATCCTCGTCATTCCGTGACGCCTTCTATACCCCTACACCACCCATAGCACCCACGGTTGTTATAGGTCCAAGTTGTTGGAAAATAGCGTTTGTTATTTAACATGTAGGTACTTAATAGTACATTACTGTCTAGGCCAGGAAGTAGGCAATTGCTGGCTGAGTATTGGTTTGAACGGACGAGCTTGCGAGTCCGTTTAATAATACGAAGCCAGCAATGCTATTCTGGCCGAAGCAAGTATAGTGCTTTTCTCAAAAATCGAAAATATAACAACAACAAAAATAAATGAAAATAAAATAGTGAAAATTGTTTTGCTTTGCCGTCTTTTTCTATCAATGGCATTTGAAGAGTGTATTTTTCTATCCAGAACACCTAAAGCTATTTCAGACACAGATAAACACGTTATCGTACTAGCTTTTTTTTTTTAATTTGATGTTTTAAGTCTTGTGCCTTTCTTTTATAATGGTGATGTGCATTTTTAAAAAGTTAATAACTAGACAGTAATGGAATTTGTATGCAACATTACTGTCGAGTTTAGCGCGACAGTAATGTTTTTTTTTTTAATTTTGGACTGACCGGCAACAATTAACTTCCTGTTCTGATATGTAGTTAATAATGACGACTTTAACGGACATTTTTGAGAAAAAGTACTTACTTCCATGCTGGTCTGGGAGCAAAGAAAAAACATAGAATGTAACAGTTGCTTCTCTTCCCGCGCAGATGGTAAAAGCCCATCGGCTCCCAATGGATGAAAATCTTAGGAATCATGTTATAGGCGATGTTGCTAGCGACCCATCACTGTTATGATTTCCATCCATACGCCCACAATCATGCTAAACGTGGTCGTTAGATCTTGTCTCCTTAGGCTCTGTCTACCACGTAAGGGATAAAGACGTGATTTATGTATGTATGTATGTATGTATGCACGTAGTCGGCGCACAAAAATGAGAACAGGCCCAGCTCGGTCTATACAAGATTAACATCCACTCGCAAATCACCAGTCTACCCGATCACGTGTTACACATACCTGCGATCCTCCTGGTGGCTGGGCAGTGCGAGACCTGGTTGTAGCGGCAGATGGCGGGGAACACGTCGCTCAGACCCTTGCTCTTCAGGTGGGACTGGTCCACGCAGTGCAGGATGATGTCCATCACCTGGAGACAAACCAATCACTAAAGCCTGATCCACAATACGCCATCAGCGGATGCTTTCGTATTTTAGACAAATAATTGTAGTGCTCAAATAATAATTAAATAATAATTAAATAATTGTAGTGTAATTGTAGTTACCAGATCGGTCACCTGTGCCAGACGTGCACACTGAGTGTTTTTTTAATTGTTTGACACTGAGGACATTCTGTGTTATCCATTTAAAAGCTTCAAAGTCAAGCTGCGACCGCAAAAGTGTAAAGTGGTAGCCTGATGCAAAACGATGTCTCAAAATATATAAAATATAATGAAATCGAGGGCAATATTGTGCCTAGAGTGCAATGCCCTTAACTACTTCAGACTTAATTTTGCAGTGTATTATAACCCCACTAATCAAAACGTTGCTGCTTTGACCAGGATACAAGGCGTTACACTTGGTGCCGTGACCAGGATACGAGACCCTACACTTGGTGCCGCGACCAGGGTGTGCTCACCTCGACCAGCAGCTCGGCGACCTCGTTGTGCATCCTGTCGATGAGCAGCTCGATGCCTCGCAGCACCTCGGCGCGGCCTTTCTGCAGCGCGTGGTAGGCGGGCGACGGCTGCCCGCTCTGCTGCGCGGCCGCACAGCGGGCGACCTCGCGCGCCATCGTTGTTATAAACGCCGCCGGTCTGAAAAATTAAAATTAAAACGTTTATACTATTTAATTACTATTTTCTATGTATGTATGTATAACTCTTTATTGTACATAAAACACAAGAAAAAGATGAATACAGGACGACACACATTCACAAAGGCTAACTTATCCCTTAAAGGGATCTCTTCCAGTTAACCTTTGAACGATTGACAGGACATAAGAATTAAGCAAGAGTAGACACACAGAAAAAGTAAAAGAACCGATCGAAACCATCTAAATGTATAAATACGATAAACTAATACACAATAAATAAAATATACTACACAAACATAATATATAAATATATACATACATACACAAGTTACAAAACACATCACATTCATTTAAGAGGATCCCTTGAGCCAATACGCCTTCAAGCGACTGCGCAGGGTAGCAACAGTCTGCGATTGCCTGATATCATTTGGCAACCGATTCCAGAGTCGAACAGCGTGCACGGAAAAGGAACGTCGTCGTCGTTTACCTCTTTTTTTAACTAAGAATTTTTTTCAAAACAAATTGTCGATGTAGGGGTGAAAGCCGCAAAACTCAAGTTGGCGTGGGCGGGACACGTCTGCCGAATGCATCCGGGTCGCTGGGCAACAGCTACCACCGACTGGGTTCCATGGGACGGGCAGTGGAGCAGAGCCAGACCAAAAAGGAGATGGCGGGACGATTTGGAGTCTCTCGAGCCGGACTGGGGAAGCCTCGCGACAGACAGAGACGGGTGGCAAGAGAAAATGGAGGCCTTTGCCCAGCAGTGAGACACCAAGTAGGTTACAAAAAAAACCATACATCCACACCATAACGACCGGATAGCCTAGTGGTTAGTGACCCTGACTATGAAGCTAGAGGTCCTGGGTTCGAATCCCGGTAGGGGCAGACATTTGTATGATGAATACGAGTGTTTGTGCCCGAGTCATGGTTGTTATGTATTTAAGTATGTATTTATCTACAATATATAAGTATGTTTATCCGTTGCCTGGTACCCATAGTACAAGCTTTGCTTAGTTTGGGGCTGGGTCAATTGGTGTAATTTGTCCCAAGATATTTATTTATTTTATTTACATACATATATCACGTCTTTATCCCTTACGGAGTAGACAGAGCCTAAGGTAACAAAGTACATATCCAATAATTAAATTCTACTAACTACAAATACATTAACGTGTTTCTTACTTCCATGCTGGCCTGGGAGCAAAGGCAAAACATAGAATGTACCAGGTGCTTCTCGTCCCGCGCAGATGGTAAAAGCCCATCGAGGGAAATTCTTAGGAATCATGTTAGCAACCCATCACTATCTTGATCCCTTTTTCCACCTACACGCCTACAATCATGCTAAACGGCGGCCTTTAGGTCTTGTTTATAGACGAAGGGATAGACGTGATTTGTGTATGTATGTATGTATATATGTATGTGTTTGTTACCTGGCGGTGGCGATGAGGGTCAGCGCGTGGCGCGCGGTGCGGCACGAGTCCGCCTGCGCGGTCAGCGGCAGCCCGTAGCTCATGGACGGGACCAGCTTGTCGGCGTCAGAGCACATCTCCAGCAGACCTGCAGCACGCACGCAGCACTTCATTATACGAGTGCAGGGTGGAAAGACCAAATGCCACATTGATAGCCTTAAATATTGGAAGACAATACGTTCTGCGTAAAGGAGAGTTTCCTTTATTGACATAAGGAGAATTCTGCATTAACAGATTTTTAAAAACTCGCTTGTCTCTTTCGGAACTCGTCCCAGTCAAACGCGGTATTTTATGATGCAGGTCCCCGATTTTTGAAAGCACAAGTGTGTAAATACCACTCGAAAGTGGTGAATAATTGTGCTATATTTGAAACACGAGTAGCATAGACAATCACAGCTCTCATTAATCTGGTGAACTAGTCAAAACTTTGATTAGAGCCGTAGTTTTGGAGATATAAGCTGATTTATACCACTTTCGAGGGATGTGATCAGATCAGATCGAAGTGGTGACTAATAAGATTCATTTATCTCTAAATAACAAACACGAAATAACGGAAGGCCCATAAAAAAATTACAAATAACTTTTAATTTTGTTTTCACCTGTCCAATTGGCATTGTTCATTTTTTTTAGTATGCTCCAATTCGAAAACCATTTCGAGGAAAACCATCAATTATCCGATTTATCTTGTCCGATTTCAAAAATACTTTATGATTGCAGATATTTTTGTAAAAGTACTTTGAACCTTTGTTTGACCGAACGACGGGGTTTTTAGACAGAATCTAGCATCGAATGTTTGCCACAAAAATGAAAAAAAAGTTTGGCTATGGTAACTGTCATGTGTCACTGTCAAATCTAACAAAACCATAGACAAAGCCGTTTTTTTTATAGCCAGCCGAACGAAGGCGATTGGGATTCTGTCTAAATTCACAAATTATGAAACAGCGAAAAAATATTTATTATTAATTAACAAAGCTACGTAAAAGCATAATATTCAAATTAGTTGCTTGAAATAGTCCATTTTATCAAATAAAGGTGTTAAAAGCACAGCTTAAAAAAATGAACAATGCCAATTGTTTTGGAATCCACGATCCTATATAGACATACCAGTATCGCGGCAATATTGACCGTTTAATCCAGTGGTACTCAACCTTTTTTTATACGGGCCACAAACACGTTTTAGTCATAGTGTCGCGGGCCACAAGCAAAAAGCATTTAGGGGTAGGTTGTAGAGGTAGGTAACTCTAGGCGGGCCAACCACAAATGCTGGGCGGGCCGCAGGTTGAGTATGACTGGTCTAATCCATGCCATTCATTTCACGTTTCGGTCGCCCCCACCCCAAGGTGTTAGGTTCAATTCACGTGCAAGCAGGAATAACATTACCTCAAATAATCGTTAGGCCTGCTTGCAAACACTTGCTAATTGGGTTGTGGCGGCAAAGCCGATTTACTTTTGACAGTCGCTAGCTTGGGGCATTCTGGATTGGGCTCTGATGATGAAATGTTACTTTACAAATAAGAAACGAATATTAGGATTAAGAGTACTAGATAATGGTATCGTATGGTTGTCCTAGAGCAGTGGTTCATAACTGGTGGTCCGCGGACCACCGGTGGTCCCTGGAAGCATTCAAAATGGTCCGCGGGGCCAATCTAATAAATAATTAGACAAGTGACAACCAGACACAACGCGTATATGTGCAATTCCATCCACTGGGGCCGATCGAAGCCATACATTAGATTTTTTGTAGTTACTTAGGTGGTCCTTGGCAAGACAAAAATTTAGTCAAATGGTCCCTCATGTCTGAAAGGTTAAGAACCACTGTCCTAGAGGAATAATATATACATGTTTATACCAGGTGAGTGTGCTTTATTATACAACCCTCTGACTGACCTAGCAGCACGTGGCTGACGTCCAGATAGGGCTCCCAGACGGTGAACCCGCGGCCGAGCAGGTCGACGGCGGCGCGGCGCAGCGGCGTGTGCGCAGGCAGCCGCGCGCTCGCCGGCGACAGCAGCAGGTGCGTCAGCGCCAGCGCGGTCAGCCGCGCCAGGTTGTTAGACGCGGACAGGTTGAAGCCTGCACACAACAATCAAAATACCTGTTATGCAACCGTTTTTTTAATTTCGTCTCAGTACCGTAGCAAAATGACAACGACTTTTAATTAAGATTATTATTGATTTATTAAGTATTAATACTACTTATTTGCGCATAATAATGAATGCTTGCCTTTCTTTGTAAACTATTCCTTCTGTATCAGGTTAGCTGGAAGAGATTCTTAGGGATAAGTTCGCCTTTGTACTATTTTCTGTGTACTTCTGTATTTTATAATTTTTATGTGCAATAAAGAGTTTACATACATATACATACTTTTGATGGTCTAAAAAGCACATGCCCAATTATGCAAATTGTCCATTGCATGAGCATGTCTTAATCGTTAAACATCCAATTCGCATAACGTCCATGATCGGGACTAAGTATGTAAAACATTCAATGTTTAATACGCCCAAAACTTAAATTATTAAATGTCGCCAATGAAACTAAACGCTAAAATCGCAAAACGTCCAAAATGTGTAATGTCATATTGTTATTGCCAGAAGAGTGTATAGATAGTTTTGAACCTTATAATGAATATACTTATTTTGGTCATGCTGCTACTCCTGCTAACTGTGTTCAATAAGATTTGAAGTTTGGCTTCTTCGAGTGATATCGTTTTAGACAATACGTGGTTTGGACATTATTCTACACAGAGTAATTGCTATTTTAGTGTTCTGCTTTATGGACGTCTGACGTTTTGCTTCGCCGAACATTTTGCTACATAGACGATCCGGTATCGAGCCTTAATTTCGTATACGAAGTCTTCAAGTTGTTACAGAATGATTTGAAAACTCACACTGAGCATAGACCAATATCTATGAACACATTCGTCAATCACTATTAAAAAATCCCGAAAAACATCCCCGATTAATTTGAAATTACACGTCGATTAGAACTAGCGGCGGTAAATGAGTTTACGTCGGCCGGGCTGTAAGGGGTCATCCATAAAGTACTTCACACATTTAGGGGGGGGGGGGGGGGGGTCTGGAAATTTGTGACACATGTACAAAATAATTGCAGTCTTCATAGTAAACCGTGTGACGGGGGGGGGGGGGGGGGGGGGGGCTCTAGAAATCGTGAAATTGGTGTGACGTACTTTATGGATGCCCCTTAAGTAACAATGTACAGCCCGCTGCGTGAGCGGGAATTTCCACTTCCTGGCCAGGGGAAGACGTAAATTTGTGTAGACACCTCGGGCGGAGATAAAGAAAGCGTCAGGTCGCATGTTTATCGCCCTCGCTTTTGGCTCGTGCGACAAATTCCTGCAATCTGAGACTTTTATTTCACCGCCCTCGGAATGTATTGTACTATTAAGGCTTGTGCATGTTATGCGTTGTGCTGTGCTGTGATGTTGGAGACATACATATATATACATATGTTTATGTTACATACATGTAGGGCGTAATCTATGTAATCATATATAGATAAATTAAATTAAATCAGAAACATTAACCTGTCATTTTGTTAGTCAAATAGATTTAGTATTATATATCATGCTTTTTTAAAAGCCGTGGTAGCCTAGTGGTTTGACCTGTGGCCTCTCAAGCAGAGCGTCGTGGGTTCAAATCCCGGGCGCGCACCTCTGAGTTTTTCGGAATTTATGTGCGAAAATTACATTTGAAATTTGCCATGAGCTTTTCGGTGAAGGAAAACATCGTGAGGAAACCTTGCACACATCTGCGAAGAAATTCAATGGTGTGTGTTAAGTTCCCAATCCGCACTGGGCGCGCGTGGGAACTATAGCCCAAACCCTCCAATACACGGAGGAGGCCTATGCCATGAGGCACGCCGAATTACGCGACAATTTAATAATAATAAAAAAAAACAAAAAAAACAACACAACAACAAAAAAAATGAAATTGTAGCGAATTCGGAATAAAAAAGGCTATAATAATAATAATAATCATGCTTTTTTATTTATATACATCGATAGGTATATGTATATATATTTAGTATATTTTTAAAGACATAGGGAAATTTCTTTCATGCAGGTTAGTAAATGTAAAAAGGAGTGATATAACAGTTATAAAATTAATTACTTTTAATAATAATAAGTCATTTATTTCGAATATTACATCCATAACGTCACAATTTAAATCAATACATAGTAAAAGTCGCTTTCCGCTGTCTGTCTGTCGGTCCCTATGTATGTAACTAACTACACAACGTAAGGTTTATATGTATAATTCTAGGCAGACGAGGTCGCGGGAAGAAGCTAGTAACTTAATTAAAAAAAAGTACATTTCAAACTGCAAACAAACGACAAATACATAAACAGCATTAAAATTATCAAATATTAATCTTTAAAAAAATGTCGCCTGCATCAGCCATCTCTTTCACTTACACGCAATCAACAGTGTGTATGAAGAGTGACGCTGTATTATAAGCAAAACCCAACACAATCCTTACCTTCGACAACGGAATTCTTCCTGCTATCCCCATCTTTGCGTCTCTTGTTACCCGCCGCACCTACACGTCAAAACGGATTGCCAATTAATAAAAATAAAATAAGCATAAATCGAGGGTAGGAAACAAGCCAAACTCCATAAAAAACAAAGTATACAAAAGTCACAGCAAAACGCACAGTTTTTACATACAATACAACAGTATAGAACAATTCAATTCACCCACTGCAGAACGTTATCACAGTAAACGTCAAATATCACTATGACACTTAAGCGCCCGGTAAACGATCAGATTGTTTGTCAAACTTTACGTGATTGACAAACAATTTGATCGTGTACGGCTGTGTTTGAGGCGTTTGTCAAACAATCTACGTGTTTGATGCGTTTGATGAAAATCTGGATTGATGTCGAGTTTGACAAACAGGTTTGAACGTGTACGACCGTGTTTGTCAAGCAAGTTTGACCGTTTGCGCGGGGCGCTGTAACAAATTTGTTTGATATTTGGTTTGATCGTTTACGCTTATGTTTGATGAAAACGTGAAGTTTGACAAGCAAGTTTGTCAAACAAATTTGATCGTTTACGGGGCGCTTTACAGTGAAAGGATTCCACGGTACTTAGGTCAGGTCGGGACTCAGGAATAACTTTGTTCGATAGAACCAGTGAAAACCAGTTTGATAAATTCGATTCCGCGTTATTTAGTGGACGTCCAAATCCGACTGACACCAAGTATCTTAAATTTCTAAATGTCACTGAAAATTAGAACACAGAAAAATCCGTAAAGTAAAGCTATGGCCGGGATTCGAACCCGGATCCTCGTCATTCTGTGACACGTGCTATACCCCTACACCACCCATAGCAGGTGGGTAGTCTTCGAATTTTTCTACCTGTTACTAGCTCACGTGACGTGGGCTGCTTTAGGATCCGGGTTCGATTCCCGGGCATAGCTTTACTTTTCGGTTTTTTCTATGTGTTCTAATTTTCGGTGACATTTAGAAAATTATTTTCTAACGGTAAAACCGTAGAAGTGAACATAAAAATCAAGAAATAACAATTCTTGTTTCATTTGATAGTACCTACAGTATCTTCTTTGATTAAAAGTGAAATGGTGGAAGATAGCTGAAGTTTTTACATTCCACATGCAGGACATTTATGGCATTGTGTTACGTACAGTTCCGTGCAAACACACGCCTACCGCTTCCATAATCAACCGAAGTGTAAAATATGTCACAGACTTTTTTATGATAGTGATGTTGTTGGGAAATTGTTGTTTCTTCCATGCTGGTCTGGGAGTAAAGAAAAAACATAGAATGTACCAGTTGCTTCTCTTCCCGCGCAGTTGGAAGCCCATCGAGGGAATGGGCGAAAATCAAAGGAATCATACGCTAGCAACCCATTACTATTTTGATTCCTCTTTCCACCTGTACGCCCACAATCATGCTAAACGTGGCTTTTAGGTCTTGTCACCATAGGCTCTGTCTACCACGTAGGGAATAAAGACGTGACTTACGTATGTATCTAAAATGGGACTGGTTTGGACATGTCTACCACATGAACCCACAGAGGTGGGGTAACAGCCACATGGTGGGTGCCAGAGATCGGCCAGCGACGAGGAAGACCAAGAACAAGATGGCGGGACGATTTGGATTGAACGCATACGAGGTTTCTCAGATTTTTTCTAGAGCATTTCAGCAGGTGTTGTTTTACACATCCCTTTGTAAATGTATTTAATTTATGTAGAATTTAAGTATCCTTAATGTATTTTATTTTGAAAAAAATACTTTCTGCCAAGTCTCTTGCGGCGCATTCTTCTTGGCAATGATGGTATTTGCGAATGCGCTGGTAGTTTAAATAAAGACACGTAAAAGAGCCCTTGGCGGGCAATTGGCATTGTTCATTTTTTTTAGTATGCTCCAATTCGAAAACCATTTCGAGGAAAACCATCATTTATCCGATTTATCTTGTCCGATTTCAAAAATACTTTATGATTGCAGATATTTTTGTAAAAGTACTTTGAACCTTTGTTTGACCGAACGACCCGGTTTTTAGACAGAATCCAGCATCGAATGTTTGCCACAAAAATGAAAAAAAAAGTTTAGCTATGGCAACTGTCACGTGTCACTGTCAAATCGACAAAACCATAGACAAAGCCGTTGTTTTTTATAGCCAGCCGAACGAAGGCGATTGGGATTCTGTCTAAATTCACGAATTGGCATTGTTCATTTTTTTTAGTATGCTCCAATTCGAAAACCATTTCGAGGAAAACCATCAATTATCCGATTTATCTTGTCCGATTTCAAAAATACTTTATGATTGCAGATATTTTTGTAAAAGTACTTTGAACCTTTGTTTGACCGAGCGACCGGGTTTTTAGACAGAATCCAGCATCGAATGTTTGCCACAAAAATGAAAAAAAAAGTTTGGCTATAGCAACTGTTACGTGTCATTGTCAAATCTAACAAAACCATAGACAAAGCCGTTTCTTTTTATAGCCAGCCGAACGAAGGCGATTGGGATTCTGTCTAAATTCACGAATTATCAAACAGCGAAAAAATATTTATTATTAATTAACAAAGCTACGTAAAAGCATAATATTCAAATTAGTTGCTTGAAATAGTCCATTTTATCAAATAAAGGTGTTAAAAGCACAGCTTAAAAAAATGAACAATGCCAATTATCAAACAGCGATAAATATTTATTATTAATTAACAAAGCTACGTAAAAACATAATATTCAAATTAGTTGCTTGAAATAGTCCATTTTATCAAATAAAGGTGTTAAAAGCACAGCTTAAAAAAAAATGAACAATGCCAATTTGCAAAAATGATATTTTGAAATTTTTGTTTATTTTGAAATTTTGATGGTTCTATAAGTTCGACTGAACACCCATGCAAAGATAGCATTCGTCAACTATGATAAAAATATCCTGAAAAAGAATTACAGGGCTTAGTCAAACTAACGAGGGGAAAGCCTAGACCGACGTTCTGTGACCGAATAGGAGATGTTTTAAAAAAAAGGTCAGGTCAGGAGCACCCGAAACCGACGTAAAAGTATTTATAAGTAAAACCCCACTGTATAGTAAGTTCATATTTAGTATTTAAAATAAGTAATTGATTATTTGATGTTCGGGCATCTTTTTTGCTTCTCGGTTTCTCACTAGAAGTTTGTTTGTTAGTAATTAATAACTAGGTACTATACTTTATGTTTTTTTTTAAAATTTTTGAGCATAAGATTTCATTCGGAATGAACTACAGGTGGAGACTGTTTTGGCTGATGCGTCAACTGAATTTGTCTATATCTTAAGTTTTAATTTTAAGCTGTTTGTTCCCCAATAATAATAAATAAATAAAAAAAAGAGATTGAAGAATGTGGATGAAGCGAATGGGGTATGTCAGGATCGTGGCAAGTGGAACAAAGTAGTATCTGCCTACCCCTGCGGGAAAGAGGCGTGACTGTATGTATGTCAAGCTAATCCAACCACCAGCTGAAATATCCGGGGACAATTTCAAAAAACCCTTTTTAGGAGGACTGGAGCGGGAGTAGTGGAGGTTGAGAGGAGATGTCTTTGCCCAGTAGTAGACCACCATAACAAACTGATTAAAAAAGTCATGTCCTACCTTCGCTAGTGATGTCCTGGCCGAACTCAGCGCCAATGATGCCCAAAAGAACCACAGCTGTCGTTTGCTTCCGCTTCAGTTCGGCTATCGAGGAAGGCTTCCGTACTATCTCCTCTTCTTCTTCCTCGAATTCTTCCTCCTGCTAGAATTTTTTTTATGACACTAGCTTTTGCTCGCGACTATGTCCGCGCAGAATCAGTACATAGTATAAATCAAAGTCGCTTTCTCTGTCCCTATGTCCCTATGTCCCCATGTATGCTTATATCTTCAAAACTACACAACGGATTTTGATGCGGTTTTTTTTAATAGATAGAGTGATTCAAAAGGAAGGTTTTCATGTATAATTCTACGCAGACGAAGTCGCGGGCAGAAGCTAATATAGTACAAAACAAAGTCGCTTTCTCTGTCCCTATGTCCCTATGTACGCTTATATCTTCAAAACTACACAACGGATTTTGATGCGGTTTTTTTTAATAGATAGAGTGATTCAAGAGGAAGGTTTTTATGTATAAATCTACGCAGACGAAGTCGCGGGCAGAAGCTAGTTAACTATATTATAATTATAGCTCTATGTTACTCAGGAATAATGTGGCATTGTAATGGTGAAAGAATTCGGCCATGGGTCGTGGTCCACCCACAGTTTGTCCACCTGGTTTTCGACGGAGCTCCGCTCAAGGGCGGTGCCCCTTTTTCTGAGTATCTCGCCCTTCAGACAAATGAAGATACCTAACCTAACCTAACCTACTTATTTTTGTGATCATCATCTTCAGCCTGTATACGTCCCACAGGGTACAGGCATCCTCTCAGAACGTGAGGGCTTGGGCTATAGTTCCCACGCGGGTCCAGTGCGGATTGGAAACATCACACACACTATTGAATTGCTTCAGATACGTGTGCAGGTTTCTTCAAGTTTGTTTCCTTCACCGAAAAGCTCATGGTAAATTTCAAATGTAATTTCGCACACAAATTCGGAAAAACTCAGAGGTCCGCGCCCGGGATTCGAACCCACAACCCTCTGCTTGTGAGGCCACAGGTCAAACTAATAGGCTACAGTTTGACAACAAAAATAATGCTCCACGATGTACCTGCGCAGTAGACCAATTTTAGTAGCGCGGGAAATTACGATACACCAATGATAAAATAGAATTCTACGCGCGCTAAACTCTGGCGCTGTTATTGGTCGATCGATTTCGTACCAACATGGCGGCCGGGCCGTGCGCCAATGCCGCCATAGATTATTTACACGTTCGGCTACCATCGGAAACTGGTCTGCGCTTCTCTGCGCAAACGAATACTGCCGATGCGCATTATATTTTGTTGTCAAACTGAACCACGGTTTTTTTGTGTTAAATAACAATCAGTGATGCGAAATAATGTCAGCATTCTTTCCAGGTTGACCAAATTAGCTGGACCACGAACCATAACCTAAAGAATTTTATACAAAAATATAAATCTTTCCTCTTTATGATATATCTTTATAGTATAGAGGAAAGGCAAACGCGTAAACGGGTCAGCTGATGGTATGCAAGCACCATTACAAATAGACACCCGCTCTAGAGGATTGCAGGCGCGTTGCCAGCCTTAGAGGGGTAAGAAAGAATACCTCATGTGCCGTAATTTCAACAGCCGTCCGGAATATGGATTGGAAAAGATTCACATTAAAGATACTAATAAAGATACTAATTAAAGATAATAATAGGAAAGATAAAAAATATACTCTGAGCTGCATTAACAACTTTGACAGAATATATTTATTGAATTTTGGCCTGCAAATAGACATACGGGTGGTTTTGCGGGTGGTAGGGCCTTGTGCAAGGTCCGTCCTGATCGCTACCACCATCTTACTCGCTAATCCTGCCGCTAAGTAGCAGTGCTTGCACTGCTGTGTTCCGGTGTGGAGAGTAAGACAGCCGGGGAAATTACGGGCACAAGAGGCATTTCATCTTTATCCTCTAGGTTGGCAACGCATCTGCAATCCCTCCGGGGTTGCGGGTGTCTATGGGCAGTGGTGATCACTTACCATCAGGTGACCCACTTGCTCGTTTGCCTTCCTATTCATATAAAAAAAAATACGGTCTGCTGAAGCTAATCTTGAAAAATGAACTGTTTTTTTTCGACTGTTTTATTTATTATTATACGGTGCAGATTACCTATCATTTTATTCCATTTAAATAACACAAATAAATAGAGGGGTGTTTTCCAAAAATAGTCCACATGTTATTTTTTTGCAGAATTTAAATATTTTGGGTTTTTCTTACTCAAAATCGTTTACCCTGTCGATTCTAATACAAGAAAAAATGTGTCCCAGATTTCACTATGGAATTATTTTTCCTGTTCGTCACGTTCCGCATTTAGGTACTATATTAAAAGAAGTGACGAAGTGGAATGGAAATTTTGGGACACATTTTTTCTTGTATAATATAGTATCGATAGGATAAATGCTGGAAAAAACGTTCATGCGGACTTTTTTTTTGAAAACGCTCATAGAGTAAAGACATAAAAAACAAATATTTTCCTTCAGTATCTACATATTACTCGAAGGTTCCAAAAGATAAACGCCTGGTTACTTACAGCTTTAGCGGCCTTCTCTGCTGGCTCCTTGTGTGAGGCGTGCGGGTTGATGCTCTCCGTGTGAGTGTACAGAGGCAGGTACTGGGCCCAGTTGTCGACCAGCCCCTTGCGCCCCTTGGGGCCCAGTCTGTGGACAATTTGAACCACAGGCTAACATAATATTTCAAGTGTTCTTCCATTGGTTTGTCAGGCAGGCAGACAACACAGCCGATACCGCTAGAGCTACAGACTTGAAATTTGGCAGACATTTTCTGTTGAGTATCATAGTGGTGCATTAAGGAGATGGGAAATAATGGATGGGAATAAGGGATGAGAAATAAGTGGGATTTATATATGTTCACTGCAAAGGGGTCATACCTCCGTACAGTTTGACAACAAATAAGCTTTGCTTAGTTTGGGGCTGGGTCAATTGGTGTAATTTGTCCCAAGATATTTATTATTATTATTATTATTATTATTATTAAATATAATGCGCATCGGCAGTATTCGTTTGCGCAGAGAAGCGCAGACCAGTTTCCGATGGTAGCCGAACGTGTAAATAATCTATATTGAACTTTATTTGCAAGTGCAACTGGCAGAGTATTGCTTGCTTTGCATTCTTAGCTCTGTCCCGCTTACACGATTTTGCCATTGTTGGTACGAAATCGATCGACCAATAACAGCGCCAGAGTTTCCCGCGCTACTAAAATTGGTCTACTGCGCAGGTACATCGTGGAGCATTATTTTTGTTGTCAAACTGTAAGTATGATTACTAGTCTTGAAATCTGGCATGCAAATAGGGAATCATAACTGCAAATAAATTATTTCAGGATTTTTTTTAATTCCCACGGGAATAAAGACTTAACATTGGAGTAGGAAGCAAGAGCTTCATCGCTTATATTAACTACGCGCGGACGAAGTCGTGGGAAAGAAATAGCAAGTTTTTGTCGTCAGGAATCATGTTATAGGCGATGCGGCTAGCAACCCATCACTATTTTGATTCCTCTTTCCACCTATACCCCCACAATCATGCTAAACGTGACCTTTAGGTCTTGTTACCTTAGTCTCTGTCTACCCTTAAAGAGATAAAGACGTGATTTATTTATGTATGCTGTCACCTGGCGAGTTCCGCAAGCAGCAGCGCCTGCGCCGCCTCGCGCACCTCCAGGCAGTGGTGCTGCCACCTCCTGGCCAGCATCTCTACCTGCGGACGCTTGAAGTTCTTCGCGCCTGTTTTAATAAACAAACAATAAACGATAAGATATGATGCAATGCTAACAGGAGCACCGCTTGGAGGAGCTCCTATTCCGCGTAGTTTAGGTGTGATTAGGTGTGTTGTAGGAGAAGGCCTAGACCAGTGATTCCCAAAGCGATCCAGGTGGACCCCCAGGGGTCCACGGAATATTCGTCGGGGGTCTACGTTGGGCGTGACCAAAAATGGGGGTCCACAATCGTAAGCGGGGGTGCATGAAAATTAATTTGGTCTACAGTGAAAAACTAAAATTTAATTGAAAATTTGTTGAGTCGACTTTGTTTTCAAACAATTAACCCTATCAAGCTATCAATTCTAACCTATTTTTTCGAAAACTGTTAATTTATTGTTGAAACTCGGAAACAACGCAAGTTTCCATAGATAGAGCTAATCTTCACTTTTTTTTTAGATTTAGAAATTGTTAGTAATGTAGCAGCAGGGGTCCACCGGATCCAGCCTTATTTTGAAAGTGGTCTATGGAACAAAAGAGTTTGGGAACCTCTGGCATAGACGGACGTTCCGCGACCGATTTGGGGACTTTTTGACAAAAGGTTGAACCAACGAGCGTGTTTAAGATTGATGGATGCGGATGAAATTAAAGAGGTATATCAGGATCGCAGCTAGTGGTACAAAGTAATTTCTGCCTACCCCTATGGGCATAAAGCGTGACAGTATGAATGTAAAAAAAAATGTAAACGACATTGAAAATCAGAACACTTAGAAAAACAGTAAAGCTATGACCGGGAAGTATGTATGTTAGGCGCTTCGCTGTTTGACGAAGTTTGAACTATCAAAGTAGGTAGTATAGTAAAGAAACGCTTGCTGATAATCCTACTTAATATTATAAATGTGAAAGTTTGTGAGTATGTTTGGATGTTTGTTACTCTTTCACGCCAGAACGGCTGGAAAGACCTGTATGATATTTGGAACATAGATAGATTATAGTCTGGAATAACACATAGGCTACTTTTTATCCCGGAAAGTTGCGTAATTCCTGCGGGATAGCGATAAACGAATTCTATGCAGACGAAGTTGCGGGCAACAGCTTGTTACACGTAAACGGATAACTCACGTATAAAGTCTTTTCCATGCTTGTCTGGGAGCAAAGAAAAATAATAGAATGTACCAGTTGCTTCTCTACCCGTGCAGATGGTAAAAGCCCATCGAGGGAATGGGCGATTATAATAGGAATCATGTTGTAGGCGATGAGGCTACCAACCCATCACTATTTTGATTCGATTTTCCACCAATGCGCCCGCACAATCTTGCTAAATGTGGCCTGTAGGTACCTGTTACCTTAGGCTCTGTCTACCCCGTAAGGGATAAAGACGTGATTTGTGTGTGTGTGTAAAAAGTCAGTGTCAGTTGCGTCGAGCAGCCGCGCTAACAGAGCGCTGGCGCGCAGCGTTCGTTTCGCTGCCGCCGGGGCGAGCGCTCCAGGAGGAAGGACTACGAAATAGTCCGAAACATGTCGAGCATCACTCGACTTTTTATACAATACAATACAATACAAATATTCTTTATTGAACACCACAAATCAGTACAAAACAATACATAAACAAAGAACAAAGTAGACAATAGGCGGTCTTATCGCTTAATAGCGATCTCTTCCAAACAACCAAAAAGCTAAATAAGTTGGAGACAGTTTAAGTAGGTGGCGGAAACAAATAGACACGATAAACGCAGGGATACGTGAGTTATCCGTTTATGTGTAATTATGATTAAGTCTCACGTTAGTTTCATGTTGAAAACGCTTGCTGCTTCACCAGTAGGGCTCGCTTACCGGCGGCGACGACCTTGTCGGGCAGCAGCGCGCAGTGCAGCGTGGCCAGCAGCGACCAGCCCTGCTTGATGTGCGTCTGCTGGGCGGCCAGCTGCTCGGCGCGCTCTTCGTCGCCGGCCCACGAGGTTGATGACCTCGTTGAGGGTCTGCACACATGATTTTAATTAAGAACTTCGAATTCGAAATCAAAGTAAACTCTATAAACGAAAAACTGATATTCGCTGGCAAGAAACCAACACTGCATCAGCAACTTTCCTAAGTTCTTTCTTCCTATAGCCTAGCACAGACAATCGATTCCTGCTTCCAGAATTGTGTCACATGTTTACTTATGAATGAATGAATGAATGAAATATTTTATTGGCAGTAAATGTTGTACAAAAAAGATGTTATGGATATTCTAGTTTCAAACATTTAAACTTAAAAAGTCATGCAAATATAAAGTTAATCTTAGCAGACATTTCTCTATTGTGGCCTCCTCCACCCATCATAGAACGTTCTCGCAGTAAGCGTCACACATTTTCCTTGCCAATTAAATAATATTAATATATCTTGGGACAAAAAAGGTCAGGTCAGGAGTACCCGAAACCGACGAGCATGTATGAAGAGATTGATGACTGTGGATGAAGCGAAAGAAATATGTCAGGATCGTAGCAAGTGGAATAAAGTAGTCTCTGCCTACCCATGTAGGAAAGAGGCGTGACGGTATGTATGTATGTATGTATCTTGGGAGTATGTATGAATGTATGTAGGTATACACGGAGGAGGCCTATGCCATGAAGCACGCCGAATTACGCGACAATCTATATATATATAATTCAAAGGTGACTGACTGACTGACTGACTGACTGACTGACATAGTGATCTATCAACGCACAGCCCAAACCACTGAACGGATCGGGCTGAAATTTGGCATGCAGGTAGATGTTATGACGTAGGCATCCGCTAAGAAAGGATTTTTGGAAATTCCCACGGGATAAGGAGAAAACGGGAATTATATATGCACAGCCCAAACCACTGGACGGATCGGGCTGAAATTTGGCATGCAGGTAGATGTTATAACGTAGGCATCCGCTAAGAAAGGATTTTTGGAAATTCCCACGGGATAAGGAGAAAACGGGAATTATATATGCACAGCCTAAACCACTGGACGGAGCGGGCTGAAATTTGGCATGCAGGTAGATGTTATGACGTAGGCATCCGCTAAGAAAGGATTTTTGGAAATTCCCACGGGATAAGGAGAAAACGGGAATTATATATTCGATTCCGAGTGACGCTATCTCAGTAACTATAATAACTAGGCTCTTCAAATTTGATACAAAAGTTGGTGATTACAAAACTAAGAAACTAATTTCAGGATTTTTGGAAATTCCCACGGGATAAGGAAAAAAACAGGATTTATATATTCAGTTTAACGAAATCCTATGAACTATAATTACTAGACTCTTCAAATTTGGCATAGAAGTAGGTGATTATAATAGTAAAATAAAGTTCTAATGCTTTTTGGAAATTCCCACGGGATAAAAACGGGATTTATGTATTCAGTTCTACGGGATCGATTTTTCGTTTTACTGGTCGTATAAAATTGAAATTTGGCCTTCAATTTCCCTTGGGGAGTGTAGGGGAGCGCTACAAAAGGATTTCCCGAAATTCCCACGGGAACGGGAAAAACGGGACTTTTCGTTTTCTGGTTGCAGAAAGCTGAAATTCGGCATGTAGGTTGCTTCGGGAGTGTAGAGGAGCATTAAGAGAGTACTTTCCAAAATTCCCACGGGAACGGGAAAAAAACAGGATTTTAAATCGTAGGATTTGTGGTCGTAGAAAGCTGAAATTTGGCAAGTGGGTTCCTTGGGGAGTGTAGAGGAGCATTATGAGATAATTTCCCAAAATTCTTCTTCTTCGTTCCCGTAAGATATTCGGGAAATGCTTTATTTGGCGAAATTCTTACGGAAACGGGAAAAACGAAAAGCGGGGAAAAGTTGAAATTTGTCACGTAGGTTTATTCGGGAGTGTAGGGGAACACTAAGAAAGGATTTTCCGAAACGCCCACAGGGACGGGAAAAAACCGGATTTTACGTTTCCACACGAAACAGCGGAAGAAAGAGACTTAACATTTATAACGTGTGTTTCTTTAAAGGCTTTAAGTGTACTCCGAAAGCACTTCCCAAAATTTCCACGGGAACGGGAAAAAACTTATTTTTTCATTTTACATCTTAGCGCGTACGAAGTCGCGGGCAAAAGCTATTTAGGATGTATTTAAGACAGCCCTATAGGTTAGGTTAAGTTTGTTTTATAAAAATCCTGCAATATTTACAGGTTCAGAAAAATTAAGGCATCGGGGCAATGCGGGGGCTGGCTTGCATGCTTGCTTGAGTCCTTGCTTTGCATGCTTGATTGCATACTTGCTTTCATGCATGCTTGCATGCTTGCTTGCATGGGTGCTTACTTGCATGCATGCTTGCTTGCACGCTTGCTTGCATGCATGCTTGCATGCTTGCTTGCATGGGTGCTTACTTGCATGCATGCTTGCTTGCACACTTGCTTGCATGCTTGCTTGCCTGCTTGCATGCCTGCTTGCATGCATGCTTGCATGCTTGCTTGCATGGGTGCTTACTTGCATGCATGCTTGCTTGCACGCTTGCTTGCATGCTTGCTTGCCTGCTTGCATCCCTGCTTGCATGCCTGCTTGCATGCCTGCTTGCATACTTACATGCTTGAAGGCTTGCATGCCTGCTTGCATACTTACATGTATGCTTGAAAGCTTGCAGGTTTGGTTGCTCGCTTGCTTAATTGCTAGGTTCTTTGAAATGCTCATGGTTCACGCGTGCGAAGCCGCGGGCAAAAGCTAGTTTAATAATAAAACAACAACAACATCAAAAAAAAAAAAAGAAATTGTAGCGAATTCGGAATAAAAAGGCTATAATTATTATTATTATGTATCTTGGGACAAATTACACCATTTGACCCAGCCCCAAACTAAGCAAAGCTTGTACTATGGGTACCAGGCAACGGATAAACATACTTATATAATGTAGATAACTACATACTTAAATACATAACAACATCCATGACTCGGGCACATACATTCTTATTCATCATGCAATTGTCTGCCCCTACCGGGATTGGAACCCAGGACCTCTAGCTTCATAGTCAGGGTCACTAACCACTAGGCTATCCGGTCGTCAAATGTAACGTCACTATAACATTTGCCGCGAAAAGGTCCCACAGTGGATCAGGGAATCATTTAGTCCGATACTACCTGTGCATGCGGCGATGGAACTCGTGCTCCGGCACGAAGGTGGCGTTGCTCATGCTCATCAGCGTGTTGGCGAGCGCCACGATGGACAGCAGGTGGTTCGTGGTCAGCGTCGTGCTCAGCTCCCAGTGGAGCTTCGACGAGAACAGCCTGCGGTAGATCAAAGTAATTTATTACATACATACACATATACATAAGTTATGTATTGTGGCTCTCAGTGTTTGAAATTTTTAAACTCACTCGTCCATCCCTAATATAATACTCCTTTCATCCACTCAAAGGTTGACTTGGAAGAGATCCCTTAAAGGGATAAGTCCGCCTTTGTGCATGTATCTCAGTGTTTGCCAATTGTATTTTGTCTTGTTTATTTTGCACAATAAAGAGTTTACATACATACATACATACATACACAAATCACGTCTTTATCCCTTACGGGGTAGACAGAGCCTAAGGTACCAGGTACCTACAGGCCACATTTAGCAAGATTGTGGGCGTATAGGTGGAAAATGGAATCAAAATAGTGATGGGTTGCTAGCCTCATCGCCTATAACATGATGCCTAATATTTTCGCACATTCCCTCGATGGGCTTTTACCATCTGCGCGGGTAGAGAAGCAACTGGTACATTCTATGTTTTTTCTTTGCTCCCAGACCAGCATGGAAGTAATTTATTAACACTGAGAATATAGTTATCAGACGACGTCGGTGCTATTGGCGCCATCTGACGGACAACACATGTTTTAGTTGTATTAATTTCCCAATATCCAACCTGGGTGGGATTGCTAGGTTGGAAGATGGGAATTACTCCCTGTGGCCAGTGGCGTAACTATAGGGTGGCAGGACAGGCTTAATGCCACTGGCCCCTAGCTCTACGGAGCCCCGAACTAGCGGGGCCTAAGGTACAGAATAAATAAATGAATATCTTGGGACAAATTACAATTGACCCAGCCTCAAACTAAGCAGAGCTTGTACTATGGGTACCAGGCAACGGATTAACATACTTATATAATGTAGATAAATACATACTTATATACATAGAACATCCATGACTCGGGAACAAACATTCGTATTCATCATACAATTGTCTGCCCCTACTGGGATTCGAACCCAGGACCTCTAGCTTCATAGTCAGGGTCACTAACCACTAGGCTATCCGGTCGTCAAAAAGAAGACAGAAGAGACGATGCACTTCTTTTTGAAGAAGGACCTCAATGTGATAAACATTGACGTGCAGGGGGTCCACCCCTGCACTTTCGAGGTGATGAATGTAACACGGTCCTAAGCGTTACAGTTATGTCGCTGCCTGCGGCTAAGCTCCCTAGCCCCACCTGGTCAGCTTCTCCTGGCGCACCAGCTCCGGTGGCAGGTCCGTGGTGAGCAGACGAGGGTCCTCGGGCGCGCCAGCGGCGGCTGCGCCGAGCCGCGTCGGCAGCTGGACAGCCATGTGCCCGTGGCGGGAGACCACACCGAAACACACCGGCACCTGCACGGACACAGTTGGTGAGGGAGGTCAAAAATCACATGTTGATTTCAAGGTTCCCTACGTCAAATTTTAAAAAAATCTTTGTCGCTTCTTACTCCTTGCTTTATCCCATCTCACTTGGGGTCAGCCCTCCTTGTACGCTTTTGCCACAACAGCAACAAAAATAAAAATAAAAAAATTGCAAATTGGCCACCAAGGGCTCTTTTACATTCGGAATGCCTATCATTGCCAAGAAGAATGCGCCGCAAGAAACTTGGAGGAAAGTATTTTTTTTCATTACCTCAAAAAGAAAAAAAACGGAACCATGGTAAGATCACTTCTTCGTACGTCTGTCCGTTTGTCTGTCTTTCTATCCGTCAAGACCCCTTTTCTCAGGAACGCGTAGAGATGTAAAATTGAAATTTACACCAAATACTGAGGTCTGCGGTCCCTTAAAGCTGTGAAAAAATCAAACCTATAAGTTTATGCAATCAAATGATATTGTACCTACGTTTAAGGCTTTAAAACATATAAGGTACTTCCCGTAGACCTAGAATCATGCAATTTGGTACGGAGGTAGCTTTTATAGCACAACTAACGAAATCAATTTAAAAATTCGATTTTTTTAACGGTTGTCTGTCTATGTTGGTAACCAATATAAAATAACCTCACACTGCATACATTTTGCTTAGGAGTAGGGCTCTGCTAATATTCAACTTTATATTTACTTGACTAATTTAAAATAATACATACATACATACCATCACGCCTCTTTCCCACAGGGGTAGGCAGAGACTACTCTGTTCCACTTGCTACGATCCTGACATACTTCTTTCGCTTCATCCACACTCATCAATCTTTTCATACATGCTCGTCGGTTTCGGGTACTCCTGACCTGACATTTTTCCAAAACCTCCTGAGCACAGAGTGACTGAAAACAGAGTCTCCTATTTGGTCCCGGAACTAATATAATATAGATAAACGAATATGTAGCTAAATTCAAACTGTTAAGTTGACTTTCTTATCGACAATTTATTTATGACCCTAGGGTTTCAGTTGCTGATCACATATTTAGCTGATGGTAACATCTGTAACCTTACCACGGCAATGAACAGGCCTAGCTGGACTCGCAGACGCGGGTGCTACAGGGTGAAGGGGGTTAGGCGGCGAACCAAAGAGGGCAATCCGCCTCCTCTGAGGCGGTGCATTTTGTCTCTTCATTGGATGAAGTCAACTTTAAGCCACTGCTGTTTTGCTGTCGTGATATCATCTGTAATCTTACCATGGGCCTCAGCAGACCTAGCTTGGACTCGCAGACGCGGTCCAGGTCGGGGTCCAGACCCCACGCGTGCAGCAGCGATATGAGGATCTGCGCTATCTGCATGGTGTGGGGCGGTTCCGCGAGGGTCATGTCTGCCGGGCGCTTCTTCTGCGACTGAGTCGGTTGATCTGCAACAAGGAGATCGAGAGTCAAATACGAATTTTAACTATTTACATCGTCACTCCTCTTAATTACACATAAACGGATAACTCACGTATAAAAAGTAGAGTGATGCTCGACATCTTTCGGACTATTTCGTAGTCCTTCTTCCTGGAGCGCTCGCGATGAAAACGAGGGTAGTTATGCGCCGCTGTCAGTTGCGTCGAGCAGCCGCGCGAACAGAGCGCTGGCGCGCAGTGTTCGTTTCGCTGCCGCCGGGGCGAGCGCTCCGGGAAGAAGGACTACGAAATAGTCCGAAATATGTCGAGCATCACTCGACTTTTTATACGTGAGTTAGTCGTTTATGTGTAATTATGATTGAGTCTCACGGTAGTTTCATGTTGAAAGTCACTACTCTTCCCCAAAGGGGTACCTAGGCAGAGACTACTTTGTTCCACTTGCTACGACCCCGTCATACCTTTTTCGTCATCTACATTCATCAATGTCTTCATACACGCTCGTCGCTAGGGCCGGATTAAGGTGTAAGGAGCTTAATAAACAAATTTAAATTCTATTTGGATTCTAGGCAAAAACTAGTTCAACTAAGTATAAATATATATATACTTGTATAAATATAAGGATATTACAGTATGTTACATAATTAATACAAAGCCATAAAACAAACGCGTCCACGCATAAAAACGAGAACACGAAACCATTACCGACCTAATTGCGCAGTCGGTTAAAACGATTCATAACCGTGTAATGGAACAATAAATAAATAAACTAACTGCACGTGAAATATTATTATTATTAAATTAAACTAGTTATGTTCTGCGATTTCGCCTGCGAAGGATTTGTTCAGCGCTATCCCACGAGAACTACGCAATTTTTCAGACTATAACCTATTTCTGAGTCAAATTTCAACCAGATTTGTTCAACCGTTCTGGCGTGATCAAATAACAAATATCCCGACTACATGTCCATCTTCCATGCTGGTCTGTGGGAAAAAAACATAGAATGTACCAGTTGATTCTCTTCCCGCGCAGATGGTAATAGCCCATCAATAACGGCGAAGTAAAGTACATGAAACATACTTACGGTACCTAATAAAAAAAAATACCTAGCTACTCCGTTACTCACGTACAAGATAACCACGTTGCACGACGACGACAACGTTGGTTTGCATGTGTAACAGTTGTGCTCATTAAACTTTGATAATGACCCCGCAGAGGGATCGAAACACGCCAGTATTTGTGTGGTGTAGGGCTAATTAAATTAAGTTTGTGGGATTTATATGGCAGTAGTGAAATGAAAAACATATATATTTCACACAGGCTCGGTTATATTGCACGTGAGTAGCGGAGTAGCAGGGTAAACATTTTTTGTACATTGAAATGGACCGGGCAAAGTAACGCCTGATTCAATAAAACATACTTACATTAAAATCAACAATACCTCCATAGCTATGGTATGACTGATGTCTTGTAATAGCCATACTATGTCTTTGACCTGGCCTCGCGTGTATACCTATGCGTATATGTGTCAAGGGCGAGCGGTAGATCCGTCATGTGCGAAATGGTTAATCACGAGTTAACTAATTATGTTTGTTGTTATTTTGTTTGTTTGTTAAGTAAGTAAGTAAATGATTTATTGTACAAATATAAAGAAACAGAGACAAATGACAAAAAAAGAACTTAAATATATGCACAAAGGCGAACTTATCCCTATAAGGGATCTCTACCAGTTAACCTTTGAGTAAATGAGTGGAGCATTAAGCGAGAGACCGAGAAAGAGTGAGTTTAAAATATTCATATAGTGAAAGCCACGATAGAGCGTACATCCCAAAATACAAGAAACAATTAAACTGTTGTTTTTGAACAATTTAGTTTTCCCTCCTTTTAATTTTTTGTTTATTATAAACTATTTAATTAGTTTATGTATTTGTTTAGTCACACATAAGTCGGGTTATATCTATGTATTGCTTTGTTTACGTAAAAGTTTATGGATTATGTAGTAGGTATATTTAATCTGTGTATCGTTTTCGTGAGTCACAGACGGTTCTGGCTGAAAATCAGTGCTGCAGGCGTCTAACACCTCAGCGTAATGCTGAGCCAGCGACCGTTTCACTTTTGCGAAGACACACACAACGCTGATGATCTATTTTTCTTGTCTATGTTTTTTTCTTGTTTATTTTCTATAAAATTGTGTATAACAAATAAAAAAAAAAAAAAAAAATTGTGTGTTGTGTAAATTGTGTGTAATTGTGTCTTATATTTGTGTGTCTTGCAAAAAGGAATAAATGTCTTCTATCTTTCTTTCACACCGTTGACATAATTGTAGCGAATGGCAGCAGTAGGCTTATTACCTAACTCGCTCGCAATCGCCATCGTGTTCATTTTGACAGTTCATGTATGGGCTGACAATTGGCATCGGAATCAGCTAGCTGTCACATTCATACAAGAACTGTCAAAATGAACACGATGGCGATCGCGAGCGAGTTGGTAATAAGGCTACAGGCTGGCGAGACTTCAGTTCGAGTTCAGTCAAAGTCCTTGTACTCGCGAACTTTGTCCCGCACCAACCTGCGCCATTCAGGACGCCGTGCTGCAAGTCACCAAGTCAGGCAAGTCAAGTCAGGACGCTGTGCTGCCAAATCTTGCCAAATCACAATCACGTGGTGGCACGATCAAGTGCAAAAAGAACAAGTAAGGCTAACCAGTTAACCGCCGTAGTTAATTAACGGTATAATTGTTAACCGTGGAATGTGAGGTTAAGAATACTATCTAATTTAACTGCAGTGTTGCCAGGTCGCTTCCCTTGAAAATCATATTGGTATCCCTAAAAAGTTCCATTTTTGATAGAAAAGTTCCATTTTCATTTAAATCTTCGGGAACGAGCTTTTTTTTTGTTTACCTCATAAGTTCCGAAAAGTTCTGAAAAGTTCCGAAGTTCCGCGGGGGTGTCAAAAGTTCCGAAAAACGGAAGAAACGGAACCAAACGGCAACACTGTTTACCTAACTGTTTTTACAAGCTTTATATTAACTTGTAATGTATCTTGCGACTCAATTTTGTAGCAGATATCTTCATCCAATTAATCTGAAATTTTGCATACTTGTGTAAGTCAAATGACAAACCATAAACTGGTAGTAGAATTTTGGTGGTCCAGCCAGGACCGTCTCCGAAGCAAAGTACTCTTCAACGGTTGGTCCGATTGACTCACATATGTAGAACGGATGACAACGCAAGTAAAGTCAGCAAAAAAGCTTGTATCAATAATGACATTTTTGGTTGAGTTATTTGAAACAAAAATACCCGGCACTAAAATATATTCCCGATTTTTGTATTTATTTTTACGGTTAACCCGTTAGAAATATATTTCCAAACGTTACTGAAAACAAGAACAGATGGAAAAATACAAAAAGTAAAGCTATGGCCCGGAATCGAACCAGGATCCTCATCACACACACAACCCTAGCACGGTAAGTCTTCAAACTTAACCCGATCCGATCCGATTTTTCCACATATATATATTGGTTTTCAGCATTGTTTACTAACATACGAAAAATCCATGGGCAGCGATCATTGCTTTCCATCACGCGATCCCCATGCTCGCTTACCCCCTACATAAAAGAACAACCAAGCTGAGACATGGATGTCAACTAAATGTCAATGCTCAAACTCTGACAGGCAATTTCCAATCGCTCGCACGATTTTTGGACACAGCCCACAACCATATCAAGTCGGTATTGTATTAGGCCATTCCCGCGAGCCGCGGCCGATTGTGCCACAAGCGCGCGGCGTGGTTCCTGCGCGTGCGCAACACGCCGCCGGGGACAGCATTCAGGCTGTACGTACAAATAAAAATATCTACTAGTACATTATTATATTAATGTAAGGTGATACAGATACAGATAGATGAATCACGTCTTTATCCTTTACGGGGTAGACCGAGCCTAAGGTGACAAGACCCACAGGCCACGTTTAGCAAGATTGTGGGCGTATAGATGGAAAAAGGGAACAAAATAATGATAGGTTGCTAGCCTCATCGCGTATAACATGATTCCTACGATTTTCGCCCATTCCTTCGATGGGCTTTTACCATCTGCGCGGGAAGAGATGCAACTGGTACCTTCTATGTTTTTTCTTTACTCCCAGACCAGCATGGAAGCAGATGTAAGGTGTATTGGGGTAAATTCGAAATTGGGGGAATTTCGAAACTCCTGGACATCCACTAAACGGGGAGCAATTCCATAATCTGGCATCATGGCAACACTTATCTAGAAGCCAAAGACAGTGGAGCTTCTATTATTATAAAGAGGCAATGTTTGTGAGTTTGTGACGTTGTATGGGGTAACCTCAGGAACGGATTTTGAAATTTGTTTTATCAATTGAAAGCCACATTATTTGTAAGTGACATAGGTTACATTTAACTCTGCGCGGACGAAGTTGCGGGCAACAGCTAGTCCTACTAATATTATAAATGTGAAAGTTTGTGAGTATGTTTGGATGTTTGTTACTCTTTCACGCCAGAACGGCTGGACAGATCTGGATGAAATTTGGAACATAGATAGATTATAGTCTGGAATAACACATAGGCTACTTTTTATCCCGGAAAATTGCGTAATTCCTGCGGGATAGCGATAAACGAATTCTATGCAGACGAAGTTGCGGGCAACAGCTAATTTAAAATAAACTGCTTTGTAATAACAAAGGATATACAATGTTAATTAAGTAACGAAAAAAAATGCTTTTCTCAAGACACATACACACACACATAAATGGGGTAGACCTTGTTACCCTAGGCTCTGTCTACCCCGTAAGGGATAAAGACGTGATTTATGTATGTATGTATGTATTAATACCATTTGTAGGGCAGCCGGCGTCGTCACTCTGTCGTAAGGTCGTCTGCTACCTCATTATCTCTGTGATCTACATATTGCTATAGATTCGTTATTTAATCGAACAATGTCGACTCGGAGTGCAATTAAAAGGTTCTAATGCATTCTCGTGTTTGCGCTGAGGCAATAACACTTATCCTAATTACATAGTCGCAATATATCGGCTTGTGTTTCATAAAAAGGCAAAATGAACGGTTTAACCCACGATTACGGCCAGTTTCGATCTTTTTTTTTATGTTAGAGAGGCCTGACAAACGAACTAGTGGGTCACCTGATGGTAAATGATCACCACTGTCCATAGACACCCGCAGCGCTTTACGCGATGCCAGTGCGTTGTCGGCCCTAGCTGACCTCATTTTAAACAGACCTCAAAATTAACTGACTTTCATGTTTTTTTTTGGTAGTCCCAAAATTAAAAAAAAAATTAACTAAACAAAAAGTATTAACCTTGCTACTCCGCTATACAATAATGATGGACCAAAAATAATGGACCTCCGCAAAGTAACGCGTGATTCAATAAAATCCTAGTAATATTATAAAAGCGAAAGTTTGTAAGTATGAATGGATGGATGGATGTTTGTTACTCTTTCACACCAGGACGGCTGGACAGATCTGGATAAAATTTGGAACATAGATAGATTGTAGTCTGGAATAACACATAAGCTACTCTGTATCCCGGAAAATTGCGTAATTCCTGCGGGATAGCGATAAACGAATTCTATGCATATAACAAGCTAGTAGTATTCTAATATTGTCCACTATTCGCAAATAAATCGTACATACCTATGTAAAAATGTAGAAAAAGTTATAGCGAGTCAGTGTCATGGATAGGCCGTGTAGGTAGATTGGTAGGGTAGGAGTTTTGTGCTTAGGAGCCATCAAATATATCAGTAGCTAACATATTGACAAATATTAATCAATATTTTTTGAATCTATAAAGTACAAATTGAATATTTATAGTTTTATCACAATTTGTTGTATTTAGGTATATGTATTACTTTTTAACATAACATTTATTACAGCATTACTTTTACATTTCAAATATTTTATTGAATGAGGCGTTACTTTGCGGAGGTCAATTTCAATGAACAAAAAATTTACCTACCTTGCTGCTCCGCTTTGAGTAGCGGAGTAGCAAGGTAAATTTTTTGTTCATTTTACATTTCAATAAATTTTATGGTTGAAATTAAAAATCATTACTGTAGTATATTTGTCCTACATGGAATAATATATACATACATATAATCACGTCTTTATCCCTTGCGGGATAAACAGTGCCTAAGAGTAACAAGACCTAAAGGCCACGTTTAGCATGATTGTGGGCGTGTAGGTGGAAAATGGAATCAAAATAGCGATGGGTTGCTAGCCGTATCGCCTATAACATGATTCCTAAGACTTTCGCCACTAAAACTTAGATCTAACTTAATCCTAAAACGCCAAAATGGGTAAACAATGCCAACATCCGTTGTTATTGCCATTTTAGTTCCTCTTAGGTCATTGAAGCGGATACGCCGCCATATCACAGGTTTAGTCACCCGGTATTGCCATAAGCTATAATGACGCAGTACATGCGTATGCGCATAGTTAAGGAGAGTGCGGATAATAAACTACTTATTCACAACAGACGACCGGATAGCCTAGGTTGGAGCACTTGACTGAAGCTTGAGGCCCCGGGTTCGATCCCTGATCGGGGCAGACGTTTGTATGAAAAATACGAATTGTTTGGTTTTCGAGTCCGGGATGTTTAATATGTATTTTAGTATGTATGTATGTACTAGCTTCTGCCCGCAACAACGTCCGTTTAAGTGTTAGTATGTTATCCTATTAATATTATAAACGCGAAAGTTTGTGAGTATGGATGTATGGATGTTTGTTACTCTTTCACGCCAGAACGGCTGGACAGATCTGGATGAAATTTGGAACATAGATGGATTATAGTCTGGAATAACACATAGGCTACTTTTTATCCCGGAAAAATGCCTAATTCCTGCGGGATAGCGATAAACGAATTCTATGCAGACGAAGTTACAGCTAGTATTACAATAAGGGCAATCACATTGGATAGATATATGCGAGATAGATTAATAATAATAATGAGATGTACAACCAATATAATTTTATAAACCATACCCCGAAAAAATTGGTTTGTAAATTTTGAAACGGACCAAATTTGTTTAACTTAATTAACTTGCAACAGTGCAAGGTAGTAGAAAAATGTAAAGATAGTCAGTTGCATTCATGTTAGTATGACTATAAACAGTGGTATAATGCATATATTTAGCGTCATGAATGCACCCAAGGCTAACATCGAGGCTGACCGCGCCCGCTCCTCGCAAGATCTATTTTCTTCTGCAAGCCAACAAAGCATTGTGAAAGGCGCTAATTCAATCGCAGCGCAGAACAAAGGAATAATTGATTTGCAAGTTTCTTAATAAAATGGGGAATAATTCTAGAGTAGTACTTACTTCATTATTTTAAGTTATGAATAAGAAATAAGGATTTAATTGTTTTTTTTTTATAGGCTCTTGCAATTTTCGTCTGAGCCGTAATTGCCTTCTTACTCTAACGTCTTGCACTGTTGTGTTCCGGCATAAAAAAGTAGCATAGAAAGAAAGAAAGAAGACATTTATTCCTTTTTGCAAGACACACAAATACGTACATATAAGA
Organism: Pandemis corylana; assembly: GCA_949127965.1. Classification (NCBI taxonomy): domain Eukaryota; kingdom Metazoa; phylum Arthropoda; class Insecta; order Lepidoptera; family Tortricidae; genus Pandemis; species Pandemis corylana. The sequence continues at coordinate 6,038,873 of OX421877.1, forward strand.
GCATATAGGTACACAATTTTATAGCAAAAAAAAAACACAGACATTAAAAATAGATGCTCAGCGTTGAGTGTGTCTTCGCAATAGTGAAACGGTCGCTGGCTCAGCATTAGTTTGAATTTTTTAAACACTAAGTGTTACACTTAGCTATATTTGAAAAAGGAAACATGCAACCATTATCAACCTAGAGCGGCAAAAAATCACACCTCCAACGAGCCGGTATTATTTGCGCTCTGATAACTGACGTAATAAGTGGCAGGTAAAATAACTGGCGGATAGGGCAAGGTGACAATCTGGTATTTGCCGCCGACATCCGGCGGGGCAAGTGACCGGTAACGCCGCTAGTGACGCCGGCCACTCGACATAAAGTTATCGAGAATGTATCTATTTTTATATCACACGGTGGAAAGTACCTAATCACCGCTGCCCATAGACACTCATAACATAGGGCGTTAAGAGCGTGTTGTCAGTAATTTAAGAAAAGGCTACGCTCATTTTTTGAAGATCTCTAAGTCGTATCGGTCCGGGGAAATTAGTGCCACCACCTGATTCCAGACCTGATTCCGCTTCCTAGTATTACAAAAAGCTAAAATTTATAATTCTGTGCAGAAGTAGTCGTGGCCAACGCTTAACGCTAGCCGAGACATAAAATCTGACAGCTGTCGGCGCGTGTCAATAAAAGTGAGACCTATACATATACCTTTCCTAGTAACAGATTACAATTAAAGTGAATTAAAATTGTCGAAACAAATTCACTTAAATCTATATGATAATTCCGTGACACAACGTTCAAATAAAAAAAAACATACAAGCACATATGTACAAAGAATATCCTCCTTTCAAAGACTATTACTGAATAATCGAGTGACACTCGCATATACTTTCCCGGTTTTCACTTCGCAACACTGTAACATCACAATCTGTGCGACAATATATCACATGTCGATAAACCACGCGTCCCTATGTCGACAAACCTAACCTTGTACTTAAGGAAAGTTGTCAGGCCGCCCGGCAACTGTCGATAACTATAATTCTGTTAATGCACGCACTATGACGCACTGTAGGATCTAGATTGAATACTTATGCGGTGAACAAAATGAAGGAAATGTCAACGTTAATACAAAGCTTATGAGCTAGCTTCTGCCTGCGACTTCGTCCGCGAAGAATTAGACATAAGAACTGATGTTGATGGTTTCTCTGCAATCCTACTATTATCACTACATAGTATAAAATAAAGTCGCTTTTTCTGTCCCCGTGTCCCGATGTATGCTTATATCTTCAAAACCACACAACGGATTTGGATGCGGTTTTTTTTAATAGATAGAGTGATTCAAGAGGAAGGTTTTTATGTATAATTCTACGCAGACGAAGTCGCGGGCAGAAGCTAGTAAGTAATATTATAAACGCGAAAGTTTATAAGTATGGACGGATGGATGGATGTTACTCTTTTACGCCAGAACGGAGATCTAGATGAAATTTGGAACATAGATAGATTATAGTCTAGAATAACAGATAGGTTACTTTTTATCCCGGAAAATTGCCTAATTCCTGCGGGATAGCGATAAACGAATTCTATGGAGAAGAAGTTGCGGGCAACAGCTAGTAATTATATACGTTGAGACTTCAGGCAGGTACGACCATTGAGTTGACATGTTTATCGCTATCCCGCGAGAACTATGCAATTTTCCGGGATAAAATGTAGCCTATGTTTTAATCTAGGATACCAGCTATCTCCGTTCTAAATTTGATACAAACCCTTCCAGTCGTCTCAGCGTGACGAAGGAACAAACATACACACTCACTCACTCACAAACTATCACATTTGTAATATTTCAACAGATAGTTGAGTTAGTTTGGTCTAACATTTCTGTAAACATCTTTATCCCTTACGGGGTAGACAGCCTTTTTATGGCATGGAAAATGCGCCTATTGCATCCGCCCGGTACGGTGTTACCGGGGATATGAGGGGCTCTCCCGCGACGGCAGGCATACCCACTAAAAACAACATGGATTCCCTATTCAGTCGTATGTGAGGCGTTACGGGAGCACTCGGTGTCACCGCGACGCCCCACGACCACCCCGGTATGGGGTTCCCACTTCGCGGCACCTGTGCAATGCAGGTTTGGGGATTCCCGCCCTCCCCCGCTGGTGAGGGTAGAGTGCCTAGGATAACAAAACCTAAAGGCCACGTTCAGCGAGTTTGTGGGCGTATAGGTGGAAGGGGAATCAAAATAGTGATGGGTTCCCAGCCGCATAGCCTATATCATGATTCCTAAGATTAAAGCCCATTCACTCGATGGGCTTTTACCATCTGCGCGGGAAGAGAAGCAGTTACTGATACCGCATTGCGCAATTCGAACTTGCACTTGAGACGGTTGACTGTTACGCGGCGCACGCGCAATGTTTTATTGTAGCGTTATATCAGCTGTGGAAATTGGTGATGGAATTCAGAGATCATGGCATAGAGACACTATCCCCTTATTCAAAACTAGCTGGTGCCCGCGTCTTCGTCTGCGTTTAGCTCGCTTATCGCTATCCCGCGGGAACTATGTTTATTTTTATCTTTCTCCTATGCTGGTCTGGGAGTAAAGAAAAAACCATAAAATGTACCAGTTGCTTCTCTTCCCGCGCAGATGGTAAAAACCCATCAAGGGAATGGGCTAAAATCTTAGGAATCATGTTATAGGCGATGCGTCTAGCAACCCATCACTACTTTGATTCCCCTTTCCACCTCTTCGCCCACAATCATGCTAAACGTGGCCTTGACGTCTTGTTACCTTGGACTCTGTCTATCCCGTAAGGGATAAAGACGTGATTTATGTATGTACCTACTTCATTGCCACCAAAAATTCACACAGACATTATGTAGAACACACACGCCTCATTTACTTTTACGGTAGTATAACTCATTCCTATTAAGGCACGCAATAAGATCATATCAAAGGACATGCGCGTGCGCCGCTAACTCGCTAAATTTCGACAGCTTAGCAACTGCATAAAGTACGTGTTAATTGTGTAAAAAAACCGGTATCGTTCATAAATCCTTTATAATAGGTTAAATGCAATTGCACCCATTTATCCCCACAATTACAATAAATGCAAGAAAATTCTCCTGGAATCACTTCAAACTATATCATACGAAGATACAGAGAATTTATTATCAGTTGTGAAGTAGATTATCTTTGTAACCTTTCTTTTTATTGGATTTACATTTTTAAGATTTTGTAAGATAATAATCATAGTTTTAATTTAATAATTTCTTTATATTTTTGTCATATAGGTATACTTATTTTTCCCTGGTGATTGTTTAATTATTTAATAGCCATTTTGTTTAGCTTTTATAGCCTGAAACACAGGGTTTCCTAGTTCAAGCATATGAGTTGTTAACCTAGGAATAAGGAAACTTTGTTCTTAGTTATAATTTTTACAAAACATTTATGAATAAATTATCTTTATCTTTATCTTTATACGTACATATCGTCATATCTATCCCATAGGGGTAGGCAGAGACTACTTTGTTCCAGTTGCTACGATCTTGATACACCTTTTCCGTTACATCCACATACATCATGAATCTCTTCGAACATGCTCGTCGGTACTCTTGACCTGACTTTTTGTCAAAACCGCCCCCAATTTGATCACATTTGGTTTTGGTTGCGTTGTTACCTACATAAATAACGTATTTATCCCATACGGGTTAGATTAAGCCTAAGGTAACAATACCTAGAAGCCACGTTTAGTATAATTGTAGGCGTATATGTGAAAAGGGGATTCAAAATAGTGACACCTTTAACATGATTCCTAAGATTTTCGCCAATTCCTTTCTCCTGGCTTTTACCATCTGCGCGAGATGAGAAGCAACTGCTACATTCTATGTTTTCTTGCTCCCAGACCAGCATGAAAGGAAGCTTGTTCATACATATTATAAATGAATGTTTTAGGACATGAGGCCCCATTCGTGAAAGCACATCACTCGAAAATAATATCATTGCTTGTATTGCTACAAAACTGCAATGCAGCGGGTCGCCTGATGTGATGGCAAGCAATCACCGCCATGGACACACATAACATAGAGGGGTTACGGGTGCGTTGCCGAAATAAATGCACTCGTTTGTAAGTACGGAATGGTCGCCCATAGCCCAAAGCAATGCGTTTTTGGCCCAATGGCAGCCCACACCGCGCTCACGGCCGCGGCGACCTTTACATCGTAATGCCAACAGATAGGCAATTACTCTCGTTTTGTTGGTACGGGGTCTTACCGAGACGTCTTAATGCGACTCAATTGCGACTCAGTTCAGGTTTTAGCTGTCATTTTTAGTATCGACCTGACAGCGAGGATTCAATCGCATAAAAACGTCATGGTTTCAAGATTTTGTGTAAATTATCTGAAACATAACGATAATAAATTCTGCACGAACAAAGCAACAGCTAGTCATGAAATAAACTGAACTTAAGTTATTTACACATCCTATGTAAAATATAATCCGTAATATTTTCAGTTTCAAGTGGTTGAACACCAAAATACGAATAACTCAAAAGGTACAGAACAGTAGAAGTATCTAGCTTAAAATACTGAGTAGTAAATAATGTTTTAGTTCGCATAAAGATGATAATAACCTCACGATAATTGAGGTGAGATTGTTATTGCAAAAGCTCAAAAATCGTAGCTTACTACAGCGGTAAGTTAGTAACTTGTTCGAAATGTTCAAGGTCACTCCACATAAAAGGACCAAAAACTAAACACACAAAGACTAAAGACTAACACCCCAAACATAACCAGATGAACCGCATTTGTGCGGACTTAAATAATCATTAACAGGACCAAAACTAGAAAACAGTAATCGATCAAATCCTACCTCGAGTTTCTTAAAGTATCATTCAAAAAAAACGATTTGGTATCTGACAAAAATGGCTTCCTTCATTTCTCCCGCCAAGAATTTCGAGCGCTGAACGGTATAAAACACGTGAGCGACGGCGAGAGAGCATTCAGTAGCCTTCGCGCAGTCTACCACAGAAGTGCACGATGAGATTTCTGGTCAGTTTAACAATCAATCTTTTGTTAAGTTTGATCAGTGACTACACAGGGTGTGTTGTGTGTGACGCAGTGCCGTGGAATATGTGACGTGATCGTTAAGGGATGAAGAAGTTGCGAGTTGTTTCGTTACTAAATTGTGGTTGTTTTGTTTGCACAGATTGTCGCCGCCGTCCTCGCCTGCGCCGCCGCAGCCCCCTCGGGTCTGCTGGCGGCCCCCTACGGCCACGGGCTGATCGGGCACGGGGCCCCCCTGGCGTACGCGCACGCCACCCCCCTGGCGGTGGCGCACGCTGCGCCCGCGCTGCCCACCATCTCCCCCGGAGACATCCACGGCGCCGCCATCGAGGCCCACGTTGACGCCGCCGACCACGTGCGCGCCGCCGTGGACGCCACCCGCGAGTTGCACGACCAGGCCGCCGAGCTCCACGGGCAGGCCGTCAACGCCGCCGAGGACCACTCGTGGCAGGCCGTCGACGCCGTGAAGACCGCCGAGGCTCAGCTGGACGGTGCCGCCGCCGGCGCCGCGCCCGTGCTCGCCAAGCAGCTGGTCGGTCACTCCGCCTACGCCGCCGCCCCCGCCCTGATCGGCCACTCCGCCTATGCCGCCGCCCCAGCCCTGGTCGGCCACTCCGCCTACGCCGCCGCCCCCGCCCTGATCGGCCACTCCGCCTATGCCGCCGCCCCAGCCCTGGTCGGCCACTCCACCTACGCCGCCGCCCCCGCCCTGGTCGGCCACGCCGCCTACGCCGCGCCCGCCCACGCCGCGCTCGCCCACCACGGCAGCCAGACCGTCGTGTCCCAGTCCCTGCACCAGTCGCACCCCGCGCCGTTCGTGCACGCCGCCCCCGTCGCCTACGCCGCGCACGCCGCTCCCCTGCTCACTACTGGCTACGCTCACGGTGGCTACGCTCACGCCGGCTACGGCGCCCATGGTCTCGCTCACTGGTAGACATAGTCATTCTAAATTGTGCCAAAAATATTCAAATACTCAAATGTTTGGAATTTAAATTAATTGTAAACAAGCAATAGATGCGAGGATGTGTAAATAAACAAAATAGTCAAATTATCATGTCGTATGTTTTGTCCTTACTCTTTGCTTTCTCATGCTTCCTCACTTAATAGCAACGCGGAAACTATCAGAGTCCTGTCACTACCGCCCAGCCAGGGGTCAGGCAAGACGTCAAACGACTGTGTACAAACTTGTTCTAGGTCAAATCTTATAAGCATTATTCAAACGCGTAAGGTGACAAAGCAGTTTCCCACGGGGCTGGCCCGCCCATTGTTTGCGACTTCACAGCTGTTACACGATAATGAATAAGATAATAACACATTGAGGCTATACCCATAAGGAATTACATTGTTTGGTAATTATTAAAATATTCACATGACTACGCGTGAAAGATTTGAAACAAATGCATGGTCGACAAACAACTAATATAACAGAACAACTGTCGCCTTAACCATGTAATATTAGAAGGCTAAATGGTAAATGGCTTTTGCTAGAGGTCATCAGGGTTTTAGAACTATCTTGGTTGTACCAGTCGTCGCACATTCAATCTTTTTCGGACTAGGCAGGAAAGAGGCGTGAAACATGGAAGCCAAAATCAAAGTAAGATATGTAGAATACGAAGAATATCGCACGATAGATAGAGTAGCTTCTGAACCTTGACGCTAAATTGTCTCACGCGCTCAAAATCACCATCAGTCATTTGAAAGATAGAAATGGTGATGGCACATGCGACCTTCGCGCGACAGACAATAAGCCTGATGAATCTATCCAAGTGTGGCCTGTCCACGCCGGCGTAAGCATCCGGACAGTCTTTCATCCGGTGTCGACAGACTGAGGCCTTCACACTCCGTCAAGTGTGAGCTACGTCCGCACACCACCTACATTGCGTCGCATATCACTGATACCAATAAAGACAGTCTAACCTAACTGCTGCATGAACTAGCTTCTTTCACAACACATTCAGTCATTCTATCGCAGCACCCGATACCAGAGGGCTTCGGATAGTAGCCATACAGTAGAAAGAAAGAAAAAGAAAGAAGACATTCATTCCTTTTTGCAAGTCACAAATATAACAGAATATACACAATTTTATAGAAAATAATCAAGACATGAAAAATAGATCATGAGCGTTGTGTGTCTTCGCAAAAGTGAAACGGCACTATCAGACGTTATGTGATCAGTTACCCTGCCTAAATTAGGCAAGCCACACTTAACAAAAGATAATAAGAAACTACGTTAATTTGGTAGGATAGAAACTCGATCTTAAAATAAGATCATAATAGATGCAAAGGTTGCAGGGAAGTCGAATGAAGGAAGACTAAAAATGTTTAAGGACCAGGTAGAAATGAAAGTAGAAGTCGTGTCGCATCAGGATGTCAAAGATAATGCCCTGGAAAGGACCGCATGGACATTGCTCCACCGACAAGAGCCTAGCTCTCAAGTCTAAGAAAAGAGAGTTATTCTATAATTATTCGTAAGTTACCAAGGTGTATAATTTGATTTAATAAAAAATAGCTTGTACAGTCAAGGGTATTGACAAGCCTATTGTCTACTTTGTTCTTTGTTTCTGTATTGTTTTGTACTGATTTGTGGTGTTCAATAAAGAGTATTTGTATTGTATTGTATAAATGTGTACGTTACCAAGACGTCAAAAACATCTATACATACACTTTTATGCCACAAACAATAAGGTCGCGGTGACACATACATTTGAGATGATGACTTATAGAGACTTTATACATCTCTACTATAGACTAATATAATTTATGGCTCGGGGACCTTATACATCCCTTTTATAAATGTATTTAATGTAAGTAGAATTTAAGTATTGTTGTAGCTTAATGTACTTTATTTTGAAAAAGTGACTTACTGACAAGTTTCTTGCGGCGCATTCTTCTTGGCAATGATGGTCTTTCCGAATGCGCTGGTAGTTTCAAAAAAGACATGTAAAAGAGAGTTCGGCGGCAAAATTGCAAAAAAAAAAATTTTTTTTAATTTTGCGTAGCTCAGTTAGATCCACCAGAATTTCGAAAAGTACTAATAAGAGCATAGACTTTAAATAAAAAATATTCGTCAGCAAATTTCAAAGTATGATTTGACGAATAAAATAACATTCGAATTAATTAACAATGACCTAAATTTTATTTCGTTAAATTCTTGTTGATAACGTATCAAGGACGTACAAAAGACTTTGCATAATCTAAAAGGTAATTGAGGTAGCAAAATTAAACGCTATATTATTTATTTTAAACATATTGCACGACTTCCAACGTCCTAGACGATACCGTGATTAAAAAAAAAGCTTTTGACACCCACACCACATCCGTTTCCGCATTGACCATAAAACTAAAAACAAAAACCGCTTCAGGCAAAATATAACTTTAAACCAACATATCCGTTCAGGCGGCCAAAAGCGGAACTAAAGCTTCTCCATACTGACTAGGCTCTAAAAGTACAACACTAGCGCCAACTCCGATGTTCGCGTAAGTTTGTTATGCGCTCGCGCAACGAGTTCAAGTTCAGTTCACTTTCGTTACACTTTTTGGAGGCCAATGAACTTCGATGGCCTTGAGAATGCTACGTTTACTTAACGTGTGTAACATTTGCAAAAACTATAGAAACGATAAATTTGTTTGCGATACTTAATTTACTTCGTAGCTCTAAGAATTTTCAATTTTAATACCGTAAAGTAATCTTTTGACCCAAGTATTAAAAGTTTACAAAAATACAACATACATAAATCACGTCTTTATCCCTCACGGGGTAGACAGAAGGTAACAAGGTAACAAGGCTTTAACTAAGGTAACAAGACTTGAAGGTCACGTTTGGCATTGGTGGAAAGGGGAATCAAAATAGTAATGGTTGCTAGCCGCGTAGGCTATATATGATTCCAAAGATTTTCGCCCCTCCGGTCGATGGACTATTACGCTCTGCGTGGGTAGAGAGGCAACTGGTACATTCTATGTTTTTTTTTACTCCCAGACCAGCATGAAATGTGAATGTGTCTGTCTAGAAATACAAGGCAATGGAACAAATTAAGTGTAGGCTTTAGTCCAGTAGGCATACGAGTAAATTTCTGACTCCAAGGTGAATTTACAGTCCTATATTGAACGTATATATATTCGGTACACCATAGACACAGTAGGTATGGATGGATGGATGGATGGATGTTTGTTACTCTTTCACGCCTGAACGGCTGGACAGATCTAGATAAAATTTGGAACATAGATAGATTTTAGTCTGGAATAACACATAGGCTACCTTTTATCCCGGAAAATTGGGTAATTCCTGCGGGATAGCGATAAACGAATTCTACAGCTAGGTTTTAATAATGGTCTTTTGTTAAAACATACACTAGGCTCAGGTTCCAAGCCAATAGCGAACTATGGCATAGTAAGAATTTAATTCCAGAAAAATCAAGAGACGGGGAGGGAACACACACACACACACACACACACACACACACACACACACACACACACACACACACACACACACACAGAGACACACACACACACACACACACACAGACACACACACACACACACACACAGACACACACACAGAGAGAGACACACACACATACACACACACACACACACACACACACACAAATCACGTCTATATCCCTTACGGGGTAGACAGAGCCTGAGGTAACAAGACCTAAAGGCCACGTTTAGCATGATTGTAGGCGTATAGGTGGAAAGGGGAATCAAAATAAAGATGGGTTGCTAGCCGCATCGCCTATAACATGATTCCTAAGACTCGCCCATTCCCTCGATGGGCATTAACCATCTGCGCGGGACGAGAAGCAACTGGTACATTCTATGTTTTTCCTTTGCTCCCAGACCAGCATGGAAGTATGGGGAGGGAGCTGACCTCGAAATATCCAATAAACCACTTACAATCACTACCAACAACTAATTGTGTGTTTAAAGCAAACAATCACACTAACATACCGAGCCACGTAATTATAGCTTAGCCTTTCATACCCTTACTTCCACGACCTCGTATCTAAATAAAATATTCAGTTAGAAATAAAGAGCTTTGCTAAGTAAAAATAGAGTCCAAACTGGCGGTAAACGTAAATGAGTTCTAGGAGCGTGAGAAAAGCAGTGGTTCGGTCTCAAAGGTCAAAGCGGCCCCGGCTCTCCTTACGGTATAGATAATTACGTAAACATAGGTTTAGGGGTAATGCAGTGTGAAACATACAACGTGTTACAAAACTAACATAAAAATACTTAAACTAAGGCAAAAACAGTGCCAATCCTGTAAGCTTATCACCTAACTCGCTCGCAATCGCTATCGTGTTCATTTTGAAAGTTCTTGTATGAATGTGACAGTCAGCTGATTCCGATGCCAATTGTCAGCCCATACATAACGTGGCCATTTAATTATTTTGTCAGACCGGGACATATCTGCGGAAATATATAATAAAAAAAGTTTTTTGTGTTTTACAAGTATTTTACTATAGAAGATAGAATAACACAAAATAATTAAAGCTCTAAACAAAAAATAGTTAAGTTGGCACGACTTACTAACTAAGCCCCCAGTAGTGGCGTGACTTCTAAGTCGTATTTTTGTATTTGACGACTGAACAAATTTTTTTTTAAATATCGAGTCTTGTTTTTAGATACGTGTACGTATAATTTTAAACTATCGTGGGGTCTGCTTGCAAAACCGGGACGAAGTTGGCTTCGCTGGGGACACCGGGACAGACTGCCTGAAACCGGGACTGTCCCGTCCAAACCGGGACGTATGGTCACGTTACCCATACATGAACTGTCAAAATGAACACGATGGCGATTGCGAGCGAGTTAGGTAATAAGCCTACTAGACTGTCACGACACGGCAGTCAACTGTACTTAAAGCATTTTAAAAGCATGGTAGAATTTCAAACGTTCCTCATTTGTCACTTCGGAGATTTTGTTTTTTTTTTAAGGTTGCATGTAATGCTGAGTTGGGACCACTTTGTGACAATGTGTCATTATTTAATGATTTCTTTGTGTTTCTTTCCTTCATACCAATGAGTTTTTTTTTTATATTTTCCGTGAGTCATAACAAAATAGTATCTAGGGGAGACCGAGGCGAGTTGATACAAAGCCATTTTCTCTGCACCTATGACAGTTAGCGAGGTCACAACTTCACACAAACTGTGGAGTGTAGAAAGAGCAACGAATTAGCGAAGTTACCAGCCCGATAAACTGTCACAGTTCAGAGAAATCGGCTTTGTATTTGTATCAACTCACCTCTGTCTCAACTCGCCTCCGTCTCCCCTACACTAATTAGAATCATGGCGACGGACTCTTCACACATACAACACCTACACAAATCACGTTTTTATCCCTTACAGAGTAGACAGAGCCTAAGGTAACAGGTGCCTACAGGCCATATTTAGCAAGATTCTCCACAAGACTCTTCACAAGGAGCGATTTAACCACCTTTCGGCTATGAGGATATTTTTTGCGCCATCCTGTAGATGGCCACGGACCGTTGTTTCATATGTAATTGGGTAAACTCTAATAGCACTAAGAGCAATGTCGATAGTTCAGAAAAACATGGGTGTTTTTGCATGAGATCAAAATGTTAGCAAAATCTCAGTAAAATAATTTAATGCAAATATACCAATGTCAAGGGTCCAGTCTACAAATACACTACATTTCCAAACTATAACGTTAGAAATTTGAATTAAAATCATTTATTGAATCAGGCGCAGGGTAATTTTGCGGAGGTCTTGCTAATTTAATACAAACTTTAAAAAGAGTCAAAGCCAACAAAATATTTTCAAAACCACAGAACAATCATTCCAATTTGAAAACATTTCGGATTTTGAAATAGCACTTTATGTCGGGCTATTTTTAAGATTGCGAAAACTGTAATGTCTAACAGACCAATTTATTCCTTCAATTTTTATGTGATTGATCTGAGTCACACGAACAAGTTGAATCAAAAAAAGTTTTTGTTTGACAAAATTTTAAACGATTTGGCATATCTTGTGTATCTGACAAGTTCTTAGAATTTAAGACTATGAGAAACGTATCGGTAAAGTTAATAAAAAAACACTTGACAATGACAAGCAAGGACTACATCGAAAACCAGTTCGCCGAATTGTCAAAATCACCACTTCCTTCGGACATTTCTCCCGCCCATTTTTTCTCAGCGCGCGCTATAAAATGCGTGAGCGACGGCAAGACAGCATTCAGTAGCCTTCGCGCAGTCTACCACAGAAGTGCACGATGAGATTTCTGGTCAGTTTAACAATCAATCATTTGTTAAGTACGATCAGTGACTACACAGGGTGTGATGTGTGTGCCGCAGTGTCGTGGAATCTGTGACGTGCTCGTTAAGTGGTGAAGAAGTTGCGGATTGTTTCTTTACTAAATTGTGGTTATTTTGTTTGCACAGATTGTCGCCGCCGTCTTCGCCTGCGCCGCCGCAGCCCCCTCGGGTCTGCTGGCGGCCCCCTACGGGCATGGGCTGATCGGGCACGGGGCCCCCCTGGCGTACGCGCACGCCGCCCCCCTGGCGGTGGCGCACGCCGCACCCGCGCTGCCCACCATCTCCCCCGGAGACATCCATGGCGCCGCCATCGAGGCCCACGTTGATGCCGCCGACCACGTGCGCGCCGCCGTGGACGCCACCCGCGAGCTGCACGACCAGGCCGCCGAGCTCCACGGGCAAGCCGTCAACGCCGCCGAGGACCACTCGTGGCAGGCCGTCGACGCCGTGAAGACCGCCGAGGCTCAGCTGGACGGCGCCGCCGCCGGCGCCGCGCCCGTGCTCGCTAAGCAGCTGGTCGGCCACTCCGTCTACGCCGCCGCCCCCGCCCTGATCGGCCACTCCGCCTATGCCGCCGCCCCCGCCCTGGTCGGCCACTCCGCCTACGCCGCCGCCCCCGCCCTGGTCGGCCACGCCGCCTACGCCGCGCCCGCCCACGCCGCGCTCGCCCACCACGGCAGCCAGACCGTTGTGTCCCAGTCCCTGCACCAGTCGCACCCCGCGCCGCTCGTGCACGCCGCCCCCGTCGCCTACGCCGCGCACGCCGCTCCCCTGCTCACTACTGGCTACGCTCACGGTGGCTACGCTCACGCCGGCTACGGCGCCCATGGTCTCGCTCACTGGTAGACATAGTCATTCTAAATTGTGCCAAAAATATTCAAATACTCAAATGTTTGGAATTTAAATTAATCGTAAACAAGCAATAGAGGCGAGGATGTGTAAATAAACAAAATAGTCCAATACACCTCTCATTTTATTTCCTACTTAACTTGATCTGCACCATGAAGCACTGAAGATAGATCGGCAATATCATAAAAATTTATGAAATGCATTTTGTTTAGATAGTAAACGTAATTCTAAACATCTGACCCCCAACATAAGGTTAAGGTATCAGATTCTCAGATAAGGTTCGAAGAAATATCGACATTTGCTGCACTTAAGCAATCCAACATTACGAGGAATCTAAGCCATTGCAGCATCTTGTCAAGTTGTCAATTTTGGAATTTGGAAGTGGAGTTTTATTACCTACTTTAGCCTTAGGCTTAGGTACCTACACTACATATACGGTTTCGGTTAGGCTTTATTTAACGTTAGCATTCCTAAAAATAAATTTTCAACGAAACAAATACTCGGGCAACCAATGCGAGCATTATTTCGGATTGGAGATAAACCGGCAGGTTCGATCCCCGGTCAAGGCAGATTTTATGCAAAATACGATTGTTTGTTCACGTGGTTGTTTAATATAGTATTTATCTACACTCCGTTGCCTTGCCTAGGACCCAGCTTTGCGTGTGAGATTAGGTCAATAGGTGTCAATTGTTTCATGACATTTATTTATTTGTCTTTACTACAACAAAGGTGCTCCGTGCCGTCTGTATGCGTACGCTTAGATCTCTGAACTAAGCAACGGATTACAAAGCGGTTTTTATCAATAGATAAACTGACTAAAAAAGAAGGCAAGAATAAATTAATAACCTAATTCAAAGCGCGAGCGGCTACAGACCGACCGCCGCTTAACTGAGTCCTCGCAAGCGCTGCAAAGGGCGACAAAGGGGACCGAGAGAGGTGCGGGCGGGTAGTGCGCCTGCCGCCCGCACCGCTCTCGGTCCCCTTTGTCGCCCTACCCTGCACCCCTGTACCTGCGCGAGCGAGGACTCAGTTAAGCGGTCGGTATGTAGTATTAGTGCATTGGGGTAAATTCGAAATTGGGGGGATTTCGAAACTCGTATCCACTAAACGGGGACCGATTACATAATCTAGCAACGCTTACCTAGAAGCTCCAATGTCTTTGGCTTCTAGATAAGCGTTGCCAAAATATGGAATTGTTCGTCGTTTAGTGAATATTCGCGATTTTCGAAATTCCCCCAACTTCGAATTTACCCCAATGCACAATAATTTATATATCTAGATAAAAATGAATCAAAATGTATATATGCGCAATGCTTTTAAATGACTGCACCAAATTGAATAATTACTTTTTGTGTTTGCTTACTGTCTGGATAAGGTTAGCAAATTTTTTTTTAAACAAAGTAGGTACTGGATCAGGAGCGTAGCCGCGGACTCAATAAATATTTAGGTACTTATAGTATAAATGATGCACCGTGATCAAACTCTCATTGTTGACTATGTATTTTTGTTAATAAACTTTATATGTCACGGTGCTCATAAAGCTTGGTGTAGAAACACCGTGAGAATCGTGCGTCGTGACGAACGCGAACCTCCATGCATCAAAGATCACGAGTACCTACCTATGCGCTTGCGCATACAGCCGACTGTGCGACTTGAAGCGCCAGATACAAAATTGAAATCCTCAAAAAAGTGTAAGGTTTTTTTTTAATTTCAAGTGACTGAACTCTAGCTCTAGAAATGAAATTGGTGTGACGTACTTTATGGACCTATAATAGCCGTGCAAATGTTTTTTTTGGATTTTTGAATCCTGCTGTTGCCCGCGACTTCGTCTGCAAAGAATTCGTTTATCGCTATCCCGCGGGAACTATGCTATTTTCCGGGATAGTAAGTAGTCTACACTGTAGCCGCTATAAGATACTCTGTATAATCGCAGTTGCAAGTGTTCGCTCGCCCTAACTGGCAATGCAACGTTTGCATCCGAATGACCCAGTCTTTAGTTCATTGACGTTGGCACGAAAATACACGTTACAACAATACGTTAGAGTCCTAAATGGCCCGTAAGCTTATAATACAGGGTATGCCGTGATTACTAGGTTCTACTGCACTATTTAGTAATCAAAGGTATCGGATTTCGGCGAAAACAAACGTTAGGATTATGTCGTCATTAGCTGTTGCCTGCGACTCCATCTGCGATGTATTCGCTTATCGCTATCCCGCGGTAACTGATATTTTCCGGGATAAAACTATTGGACCTCACATTTGGTGCGTGTAGAGAACTTTGTTAACAATGCGTTTGACGACCAGATAGCCTAGTGGTTAGTGACCCTGACTGTGAAGCTAGAGGTCCTGGGTTCGAATCCCAGTAGGGGCAGACGATGATGAATACGAATGTTTGTGCCTGAGTCATGGATGTTGCATGGAAATAAGTTTGTTTTATCTACATTATATAAGTATGTTTATCCGTTGCCTGGTACCCATAGTACAAGCTTTGCTTAGTTTGGGGCTGGGTCAATTGGTGTAATTTGTCCCAAGATATATTTATATTATTTAATTGGCAAGGAAAATGTGTGACGCTTACTGCGAGAACGTTCTATGATGGGCGGAGGAGGCCACAATAGAGAAATGTTTGCTAAGATTAACTTTATATTTGCATGACTTTTTAAGTTTAAATGTTTGAAACTAGAATATCCATAACATCTTTTTTGTACAACATTTACTGCGAATAAAATATTTCATTCATTCATTCATTCATAAGTAAACATGTGACACAATTCTGGAAGCAGGAATCGATTGAGGTCTGTGAGGCTATAGAAAGAAAGAACTTAGGAAAGTTGCTGATGCAGTGTTGGTACAAGCTTTGCTTAGTTTGGGGTTGGGTCAATTGGTGTAATGGAAACCAAGATATTTATTTTATTTATTAATTTATTTATACATACATACATACATAAATCACGTCTTTATCCCTTACGAGAGCCTAAGGTGACAAGACCTAAAGGCCACGTTTAGCATGATTGGAGGCAGGTGGAAAGGGGAATCAAAATAGTGATGGATTGCTACCCACGTCGCCCGTAACATGGTTCCTAATATTTTCGCTCATTCCCTCGATGGACTTTTACCATCTGCGCGGGACGAGAAGCAACTGGTACATTCTATGTTTTTCCTTTGCTCCCAGACCAGCATGAAAGTAACATGAGCATGGAGAAACAATGGCCAATGAAATAATACTACGATAACAAACTCGTTCAGGGTCTCATACGCCAAGGGTGCCAAAGAAACTACAAAAGGTTCCGTTGTCCATCTGTCACTCAGCCACAGGACTGCTTCTTCTTAATCCTAATTGAATGAATGAATGAATGAACGAAAAAAACATTTGTAGTCATTTAGAACTTACATCCTACTAATATTATAAATGTGAAAGTTTGTGAGAATGTTTGGATGTTTGTTACTCTTTCACGCCAGAACGGCTGGACAGACCTGGATGAAATTTAGAACATAGATAGATTATAGTCTGGAATAACACATAGGCTACTTTTTATCCCGGAAAATTGCCTAATTCCCGCGGGATAGAGATAAACGAATTCTATGCAGACGAAGTTGCGGGCAACAGCTAGTACATTATAATAACAACACAGTTTTCCCAACCACCTGCAGATCCTACTTCCTACTAATATTAAAATGTGAAAGTGAGTATGGATGTTTGGATGTTTGTTACTCCTTCACGCCAGAACGGCTGGACAGATCTGGATGAAATTTGGAACATACATAGATTATCGTCTGGAATAACACATAGGCTACTTTTTATCCTGGAAAATTGCGAAGTTGCGGGCAACAGCTAGTATATTAATAAAACAGGTAAATCAGGTAATCTTTATTTGTTACTTTTAAAACTGTTTGGTAGTTACTTCCTAAAAACAATATACGTGTTTGTGTGTATTATTTCCGCGCTGTTCGGAGACCAACCGTATCAGGAAGAAATAAGCGTATCGAAAATATCACTTCCTGGCTAGCACACACGGACATATTCATTTTATCTATATCTAAAATCCTTAAGCACGAATGATAAAGCGGTCATGACATAGAGGTCCGGCCATACCAGTGCGTAAAAGACGTCAACGGTGCGTTTACGCAACAAATTGTATGAAGAACGGTGCGAAAGCGTGACGCATGCGACACGCACGTCACTGCGTATGCGCAGCGGTGTGGTCGCACCTTAACTCAACTGAGTTTGCGATCTTTATATTTCAGAATATGTACGATCACTACATAGTATAAAACAAAGTCGCTTCCCGCTGTCTGTCCCTATGTATGCTTAGATCTTTAAAACTGCGCAACGGATTTTGATGCGATTTTGTTTAATAGATAGAGTGATTCAAGAGGAAGGCTTATATGCACAATCCAAGCATAATATAGTAGAGAAACACTGATTGCACCCGTGCGAACCCGGGGCGGGTCGCTAGTTATTTATAAAGACAAAAGTCTTTTACACAATCGATATTTAAATAGAAATAATGTAAGTTTATTTTTTTCAAAACAACCGGGTTCGATTCCCGGGTTTTTTGTTAAATGTATGAATGCAGTTTTTCTTGTCGTTAGAATCGATGACATGGTTCCTAAGAACAGATCTTCGTATGTCTTATAGTTTCAGACTTTCCCATACTGACCGATTTCAATGAGACACCCTCTGTATATTCTAAATTGCACCACCTGCTCAGATCTGTTCTTTTCTCCAGTCCATTATGGATGTTTGGTAGAGATCGCTCTGTAGCGATAAGGCCGCCCATTGTTACCTTGTAATATTCCGTATACCGTTTTTCTGTTTTGGTTGTTATATGTGGTGTTCAATAAAGAGTTATTGTGTCGTATTGTATTGTAGGATAAAATAAACTTGGCGGTTATTTTATTTGCGTACGGTCCTAAGTATAGAACTTGGTCTTGGCCTTGTTTCAAGTAAATGACGCAGCTAGCCTTAACTAGACTTTAAGGCGAACCCAATAAACATTAAAAAAAAAAAAAACCAACAAACTTTATTTGGGAACAAAGAAAAAAACTAGAATGTACCTACCAGTTGCTTCTTTTCGCGTGCAGATGGTAAAAGCCCATCGACTGAAATCGGCAATCGAAAAACGGGCAATCATGTTGAAGGCGATGGGAATAGCAACCCATCACTATTTCGATTCCCCTTTCCATCCATACGCGCACAATCATGCTAAACGAGGTCTTTAGGTCTAGTTACCTTAGGCTCTATCTCACCGTAAGGGATAAAGACGTGATTTTTATGTATGTAATTTTTCAAAATCGAAGTTGAAATCTCATCACATGTGGTAATTTCAAAATAATAAGTAAAAAAGTAGGTACCTACTGCAATAAAACGACAGTCTAGCAAAATATTACAAACGCAATCCCACCTATAAAGAATCGCAAAAGTTTCAAAAATTCTAGCGACATTATGGCCACATGAAACGATCAAACACCAACACTGAAATATCGAAAAAAAAAGAAAAAAAACTAGCGCATTCCGACGGCACTCCACTTCAAAAATCTATGGATGCATTCCTTTTTTAAAAAAGTAACATACGCGCTTTCATCACGGTCAAGTCGTAGACAACGCACTGGCCGCAAAATCTGTCAAAACCTCAGCTTCCTGCACCCTTCCCGCCCTTGAGAGCAGGCCACTTACTTTTTTCACGCGTTCCGTTTCGCGCGCGGCGCGCAGTATAAATAGCGTCCGCAGCGAAATGAGAGCAATCAGTAGCCTTCGAGCAGTCTACCACAGAAGTGCACGATGAGATTTCTGGTCAGTTTAACAATCAATCTTTTGTTAAGTTTGATCAGTGACTACACAGGGTGTGTTGTGTGTGACGCAGTGCCGTGGAATATGTGACGTGATCGTTAAGGGGTGAAGAAGTTGCAAGTTGTTTCGTTACTAAATTGTGGTTGTTTTGTTTGCACAGATTGTCGCCGCCGTCCTTGCCTGCGCCGCCGCAGCCCCCTCGGGTCTGTTGGCGGCCCCCTACGGCCACGGGCTGATCGGGCACGGGGCCCCCCTGGCGTACGCGCACGCCGCCCCCCTGGCGGTGGCGCACGCCGCGCCCGCGCTGCCCACCATCTCCCCCGGAGACATCCACGGCGCCGCCATCGAGGCCCACGTTGATGCCGCCGACCACGTGCGCGCCGCCGTGGACGCCACCCGCGAACTGCACGACCAGGCTGCCGAGCTCCACGGGCAAGCCGTCAACGCCGCCGAGGACCACTCGTGGCAGGCTGTCGACGCCGTGAAGACCGTAGAGGCTCAGTTGGACGGCGCCGCCGCCGGCGCCGCGCCCGTGCTCGCCAAGCAGCTGGTTGGCCACTCCGCCTACGCCGCCGCTCCCGCGCTGGTCGGCCACTCCGCCTACGCCGCCGCCCCCGCCCTGGTCGGTCACGCCGCCTACGCCGCCGCCCCGGCCCTGGTCGGCCACGCCGCCTACGCCGCGCCCGCCCACAGCCAGACCGTCGTGTCCCAGTCCCTGCACCAGTCGCACCCCGCGCCGCTCGTGCACGCCGCTCCCGTCGCCTACGCCGCCCACGCCGCCCCCGTCGCCTACGCCGCGCATGGCGGCTACGCCCACGGACTAGCTCATCATTGGTAAACTGTGATAGTATATTAAATGCCAAAAAAAAATGTCTAATACTCAATTGTTTGGAATGTAAATTAATAAAACGAAAAAAAAAAAACAGGCAATAGAGGCGAGGATGTGTGAATAAATGACATAGTATTTTATACCAACACTTCTACAGTTTCATTTACCCCTGACGAGTTGATAGAGACATCGAAATTCGATATTAATAATGCATGCATCGATAAAAACTTGCCACTGTCAATCATTATTGACTGTTAAGGAAATGCAAGTTCTTTGTTTAGCGACTCGTTCAAGATCATTCCGAAAATAGACCTTTTACTTTGACCGTATGGTCTCATACCAGACTCGCACAAAAAACCGGCTACCGGCGAGACATATCCAAGTAAATAATTAATTTTATCACGCCACAAGAAGCGGAAGTTGAAAATGTAGGACCTTGAACGTGAATTCCTACGCGTACCAATCGAAATTTAAAAAAATAGATCACGGAATTAGAGTGGCCATTATAAAAAACCTTCATACGTTCGGTATTTGAAATAATTAGACACGTTTGGCTGTGCGGAAGCGAGCCTTCGCCATTTCGTAGTTTATTAAATTACATTATATTTTCAATGTCAATGGATATCAATTAATAAGCCTTTACGTGTAGACGGTATTACGAAATGTGTAATTAAAAATAATTTGTTACCAGAAGCAGCTACCCAGACGGAATGTACACAATAACTGGTAAATTGGGAAAAAATTACAACCAACATAAAACTTTGAAATAAAATCTTTTAAAAATTGTAAACAAAGAATTCCTTTACTGCCAATACTGTCACTTATCCGAGCATAAATAACATTAAAAACTATTATCACTTGTTCCATGTCAATGTCACAGTCAGCCTGACTGATTTTACTGACGGAGGAACTGTTTGTCAACCATACAGCATTTTGAGAATGACAACGTTGCAACTGTACTTAACACCTTCATTAGACACACAAATCACGTCTTAATCCCTTACGGGATAAACAAAGCCCAAGGCAACAAGATCTAAAGGAGGCAAGGCCACGTTTAGCATGATTGTGGGCGTATAGGTGGAAAGAGGAATCAAAATAGTGATGGGTTGCTAGCATCGCCTATTTATCATCGTATATCTTATAAAATTACTAAGTCTAATAAAATGTGCATAATCATGTAAAATAAGTGTTTTTTACATGTTTTCCAACTTATTGACGGACATATTGGGGTTACTGATTGCCATTTGAACTATGTAATTTATACTAAGGACAGTGATTGCAAATTTAATTACATTCACGTCACTAAATACATTAAAACAGGCTTTTGGTAAAGCTAGCAACCCAGGCCACAAGCCCTACCAATATTATTATTACATAGTATAAAACAAAGGCGCTTTCTCTGTCCCTATGTCCCTACGTATGCTTATATTTTCAAAACTACACAACGGATTTTGATGCGGTTTTTTTAATAGATAGAGTGATTCAAGAGGAAGGTTTTTATGTATAATTCTACGCAGACGAAGTCGCGGGCAGAAGCTAGTAAATAATAAAGTCTGTCTGTTACCTTATCACGTTTTAACTGCTGGACAGATTTAGTTGAAATTTGGTATACACACAGTTCTAGTCCCGGGGAAGGACATAGGATAGATTTTATCCCGTGACAATACAATACACAAATCACGTCTTTATACCTTACGGGGTAGACAGAGCCTAAGGTGACAAGATTGTGGGGCTAGGTATCTATAGATGGGAAATGGAATCAAAATAGTAATATGGGTTGCTAGCCGCGTCGCCTATAACATGATTCCAATGATTTTCGCCCTTTCGCTCGATGGGCTTGTACCATCTGCCCGGGGAGAGAAGCAACTGGTACATTCTATGTTTTTCTTTAGCAACCCATCACTATTTTGATTCCCCTTTCCACCTATACGCCCTTAATCATGCTAAACGTGGCCTTAAGGTTTTGTTACCTTAGGATCTGTCTAATAGATAGATAGGGTCGTGATTTGTGTATGATTTGTATGTATATTTCTGTTTGAAATCCAGGTATACTCTTACGTTTAAAGGCCCTGCCATACCAGTGCGTAAGACGTCGACGGTGCGTTTACGCAACAAAATGCATGAAGAAACGGTGAGAGAGCTTGACGCATGCGACACGGCACTGCCTATACGCAGCAGTGTGGTCACTCCTTTATTCAACAAAATTAATAACAATATCGCTTTTGCTGCACACCGTACTAACGTAAATTAAGCGTAGCCTTGGAGATATCCTGTTTGTATTTCAACTATTTACAAGTTGATACATAACCTATAGCATTCCCTTTTAGGCGAACGGTGATAGCACGAACCCAAATAGCATCTAAAATGCTAACTTGTACAGTTCGAGACAATAACTAAACGATTTTTTTTTTAAAGCCAGTGTTTTTTTTTTACGAGACAGGATGGCAAACTATCGATTGGGTCACCACGTATGCACCACCCACAGGTGTAACACCAGAGGACAGCAGAAGCATTGTCAGCTAAGTTGGAATACCCCATGAGCCAGTAATATCTCCGGTTGTTTCACTCTCGACGCTAGAACACAGCAGCGAAAGCACTGCGCCTCAGCGATAAGATTAAGAACGCCAGAGAAAGAGAGAGAAAAAAAATATCGATCATACACTACAAACACAATCCCAATCCTCAATTTCTATAAAAACAACGCCTGACGAAAACGCACGCGTTTCAACATTGCAAAACATCGAACCAAACAAAGACGCAGGCACTAAGATAATTATATTTTCTCAGGACACTCTCTCATGATCTTTATGATCTTAGGTCGGCTGCGTGCAATCGGCGCAAGAGTTTGCACAAGCCGTATACTAATTAGTTCGATTTATCTCTCCTAGATGGCGCTGATATCAATCAGTAAAACGTTTTGTATAATTAACTAGCTTTGCCCGCGACTTCGTGCGGATAACGTCAGAGTGACATACCCGCTCATCCACACATTTCTTCAATTACTAACTTTTCATTCCGATCCCGTCCTTTTGTCCCGTGGGAAACTCGAAAAATCCCTTCTTAGAGCACCTAAGTGATTCTCAAGGAATATGTCTACTAAATATTACTTCTTTATTTTTCATCCCGTCCTTTTATCCCATGGGAAATTTGAAATATTCTTTCATAGTAGCACCTCAAATTTCAAGGCTCTTGTAATTATAGTTACAGAGATGGGGCACCTTCATCCGTGCTGGTCTGGGAGCAAAGAAAAACGTAGAATGTCCACGTTGCTTCACTTCCCGCGCAAATGGTAAAAGCCCATCGAGGGAATGGGCGAAAATCGTAGGAATCATGTTATAGGCTCTGCGGCTAGCAACCCATCACTATTTTGATTCCCCTTTCCACCTATACACCAACAATCATGCTAAACGTGGCCTTTAGGCCTTGTAAGTAAGTAAATGCTTTATTGTATACAAATATAAAGAAACAGAGACAAATCACAAAAACGGCCTTTAATATATGCACAAAGGCGAACTTATCCCTCCTTATCCTTGTTACCTCAGGCTCTGTCTACCCCCTAACGGATACAGACGTGATTCATGTATGCACCGATTTATAATCTCAACCCAAACGAAGTCTTACGCAACATCTCGTGATGCCAGTTTTACTTTCTGAACTTGAACTTGATGCGCCGGCGCCGGTTCGCTGGATTTATCTCATACGTGTCGATCGAGCCGTGGTAGCCTAGTTGTTTGATCTACGGCCTCTCAAGCGTAGGGTCGTGGGTTCGAACCGCGGCTAGTGTGCGAAATAACATTTGAAATTTACCAACGTTTTAATTAAAAAAAAAAATATGGAAACCTTAACAGGGGTGTTCAGTCAACTCAATCACCACCTCAAATATTCTAGAATAGTTCGAGGGCAAGTTGCATAAAAACCTGAACTAGTTATTGCCCGCGACCAAAGGTGGGCACAGTTAATCCAAAAGTTAACGTCGTTAATTCGTTAGTTAAAAAGTTAACTTCATTAATCGTTAGTTAAAAAGTTAACTTCGTTAATTCGTTAGTTAGAAAATTTTACTTCGTCATTCGTTAATTCGATAGTTACAAAGTTAACTTTGTCAATCGGTAGAGCGTTAAATTTTCGAAATTTTAACGCAAGTTACAGTGAACTGTTAGAATTTAACAAAAAAAAAACAAAAACAAGTAGTTAGAAAGGAAAATTAAACACACATTTATATAAGGCTAGTATTAATCGTAATTTTGTATTAGGAGCAATTCAAAATTAGCAAATTAAAATTGACATACATAATTATTAGCCCGTAAAATATATATGCCCGTAGAAAGAAGATAATATTTGTTATAGTACATACATACATACATAAATCACGTCTTTAACCCTTACGGGGTAAATAGAGCCTAAGGTAACACGACCAAAATACCACGTTTAACATGATTGCGGGCGAATAGGTGGAAAGGGGAATCAAAATAGTGAGGGGTTGCTAGCCGCATCGCGTATAACATTATTCCTAACATTTTCGCCTATTCCCTCGACGGACTTTCACCATCTGCACGGGGAGTGAAGTAGCAGGTAAATTCTGTTTTTTCTTAGTTCTCCCTGACCAGCAAGGACGAGATGTTAGGACATTACATTACAAAACAGAGTTTGATTTAAGGCCCCTTTTTATCTTGAGAATAGATCTCAATCGTCTCGGAAACATTAGCGCTAACGCCATCTCCCGGGAAAATTACTAATTAATATTTCAGCCTATATTAATTGATATCTTTGAGTAATCAAGGTAACATCCATATATTTAAGTCAACGGCCTCAAACAGGTGAACTTTTCTACAAAACTGAATCACTTTTTACTTTAAACGAAGACATACCAAAATGGCGTCGACCTTTCCAGTTCTTTATGGATGTACTTAATTGCACTGAATAAAAACAAACTTAAATATACCAAGCAATCGGCGCCACTGAGCTGCAATTCCCTAGAAAATGTAGCAGACACTATTAGTTCACATTTTTACCACCAGCAAACTTTACTCGGTAAGAAAAACAATGCAAAGTTATGTATGCAAGTCAGCGTGGCGACACCATTCAAGCAAATAGTACGCTGAAATTTTAGTTCACGTTTCACCCACCAGCATCAATAACTTTGTGTACGCAGTTGCCGCCATTTTATTGTGTGACATTTAAGTCTCGGATTTGCAGGTGTTTAATCTCGAGTAGTCACATATTTCAAAGGAAGAAATACTGAATTTCTTTAAGATTACATATCAAAAACTTAAAATCATACATACATACATACATACATACCGTCACGCCTCTTTCCCACAGGGGTAGGCAGAGACTACTTTATTCCACTTGCTACGATCCTGACATATTTCTTTCGCTTCATCCACAGTCATCAATTTCTTCATACATGCTCGTCGGTTTCGGGTACTCCTGACCTGACCTTTTTCCAAAACGTCTCCTATTTGGTCTCGGAACGTCTGTCTAGGCCTTCCCCTCCCAACGTAACCATTCACACTCCCCATATAGATCTGTTTAGTTAGTCTACTTTCATCCATCCGCTCTACATGCCCAAACCAACTAAGCATACTTTTTTCTATCCTAGTCACTATATCCTCTTTCACACCAGCACGTTCCCTTATCACACTTTTCCTGATTCTATCTTTCAGTGATACACCTTCCATACTCCTTAACGCTCTCATTTTTCTACTTTCATGCTTCTTTTGCCATCTTAAAATCAATTCGTTCCTTTTTTACCACTGAAAATTGAAAACTATATTTTAACTTCTGGGGGAAAAGGTCGGATGGCCGCTAATTCAATGCGCTTACAATGCAAATCTGCACCAACAACGGATATTGGCTCTCAAGTCATCGCAGCATGGCATCCGCACGCATGTGTCTGACAAACGTATACCCTAATACCCTTAAAATTAGTAGAGCTAAGTGTAGTATGTATCCTCACTAAAGTAAAGGATCTCTCTCCAGGCAGATGTTACGAATGTATTTTTTTTTTGTGAGGTGTATTTGTTTCTTTATATTTGTACAATAAAGCATTTCAATCAATTTCAATTTTTAAAAAAGAAATAGCGCCATCGATACTGTCGATGATTCCGCCAATGTCCAATAAAGCATTTACTTACTAAGAATTTTTGACGTTCTGAATCAGAATCATTAGCACCATTCATTTTAGTAGGTACAGAACAAAAGTTGGCGTAATTTTTTTACGATTTATCACAAAAGTGACACAATTTTAGGACACAAAAAAAAGAGAAGGATATGTGCACTTTTTTCAGAACACTCAGTAGCATCGCGGGTGTCACAACCATAACCACTAAGCCTATTTCCAACCACTTTCTTTAATCTATTCCATCTTAATAACCTTTTTATTACAATGAACTAGTTTTTTTTACAGTTTTGCGTCATTTTTTTCATACGATTTGACACAAGTGACACAATTTTTTTTTAGAAAACTTAGGACACTAAAAAAAAGTGAAGGATAGGTACACTTTTTTCAGAACACCACCTACTCAGCTGCATCGCGGGTGTCACGACCACGACCACGACCACTAAGCCCATTTCCAACCACTTTCTTTAATCTATTCCATCTTAATAACCTTTTTATTACAATGAACTAGTTTTTTTTACAGTTTTGCGTCATTTTTTTCATACGATTTGACACAAGTGACACAATTTTTTTTTTGTAAACTTAGGACACTAAAAAAAAAGTGAATGATAGGTACACTTTTTTCAGAACACTCAGCTGCATCGCGGGTGTCACGACCACTAAGCCCATTTCCAACCACTTTCTTATATTCTATTCCGTCCTAATAACCTTTATCATTACAATGAAGATAACATATTTAAGATTCAAAAGAATGTTAAGGATAAATAAATAACAATGTACTCAAGTAGGTGAACTAGTTTTGCTCAGCTGAAGCTGTTAAGGCTGAATTTTAAACGATACAATTTCAATACCTTAAGGGGGCACTTGCTGCTATTTCACCAATTAGTCAATGAATCTATGACTACCACTATACTTACACACACACACACACACACACACACACAAATCACGTCTATATCCCTCACGGGGTAGACAGAGCCTGAGCTAACAAGACCTAAAGGCCACGTTTAGCATGATTGTAGGCGTATAGGTGGAAACTATACACTACACTATACTATACTTAGCCTACCAAAAATAACTTCTCTCAATCATTTAGTATCGTCAACAAGAAATAGACGGAATCCACAATGGCTGGTTCATGTTTGTATTCCTAGGACCGCATTATATACGAAACATTGCGCTGCTATGTGTCTATTTTTTTTTTAACAAGCCACCAAAGTACATACAGGAACTACCCCTAAATATATTTAAAAACAGGTTAATGTAGATACTGATAGAAAAAAACTACTATAGTGTAAATGATTTCCTCTTGCAAGATAACTTTGTATAATGTAAGCAGCCCAAAAAAATAATATGTTGCATGCTAGTATGATAAAATTGTACAGATAGCAGGATAAGCAACCTATTGTCTCTGCGCCACCCAATGACATTGTTATATTTACTTATTCTTTGCAAATAAATATATTCTACTCTATTCTATTCGAAATATTTAAAACACTATTTGTAACATAACAGTGGGCTGCTGGTACTTTTAAATGGTAATAAAAAAAATTACTAAAAAATGTCGCAGTAAGCCCTCTTAACTGGAATAATAAAACCTGTCTGACATTTCGCTCGCAACGCCGCCGTATCAAAGTCACCTTTAATTATTGGAACAAGTATATTGAGGAAGAAGTATGTACCCACATACGCGAAGTCCATTGACGTCTATATACTAATTATGGACAAATCTACTAGTATTAGCTTAAATTATAGATCATAATCATAGCGCAAAACCGGACCAATTTAGGTTTATGTATGTATGTATGTGTGTATAACTCTTTATTGTACATGAAACACAAGAAAAAGATGAATACAGGATAACTAACACACATGCACAAAGGCGAACTTATCCCTAAAAGGGATCTCTTCCAGTTAACCTTTGAACGATTGACAGGACATAAGTATTAAGCAAGAGTAGACACACAGAAAAAGTAAAAGAACCGATTGAAACTTAAAATAATCCTAAATGTCTAAATATGTATGTATGTTATGTATGTAGTTTTGTAAAGCATGACCAAAAAATTTACAACGCCAAAATTGATTTCTCGACAAAAAGACTAAGATTTCTAAGACAGTTTTTCTTTATCTACTTTGATTTAGTAATTTAAAGTAAAAAAAAACACACTTTAGGTTAGGTATAATAAGTAGGTATAGGTGCATTATTTTGTACTAATATTGTCCAGAACTTATCAAGGAAACTAAGCTCAAAACACTCAACAATACGTGGAAATGTAGAAGAGGTTATATCCAAGTTCACTGAACCCTTTCGTAAGAAAGTAATTAAGAAACGCATACAATTTTCTAACTCAATTACTCTCACCATTTAAAAACCTAATCAAACTAACGCACGAACGCATTCATGATGCAACGCAAGTTCACGCCCAAAAAGCACTCGAAACAACATGGCGTCGATCACCTGTCAAAATGAGCGCGCTTCCTGCATTCCCGCGCTCGGCCAACTATTTTTTTAAAATTATTTTTAAAAAGCAAAGTTCATCCAGTGTCCGGCCAGGTTGTTCTATATTTTATTATAGTTCGAGACGATATAAAAGGGCAAGGAGACGGGATGGGAGGTATCAGTAGCCTTCCGAGACATACCACGATGAGAGTTCTGGTCAGTAGATCCCTTGGTGTTTATTTTAAAGTGTTTTACTTGTACTTGCTTACTTAAGCTTGCTGTTTTAGGTTAGGAAGTGATATTTAAAAAGTGATACATTAAAAATTAAAGTCGTTTAAAAATTGAGCTAAATAAAATCAGTGAGAACCATTAAAAAAATCGTGCTATTTATTTGAATTATAACTTTTTCAAAATAATTTTATTATGACGGGAAAAACGAATCAAAAAACTTTGCAAGTGTACAAGAACCAGCTACATTTTAGTTTTTGTTAAAAATTGAATTTTTTATAAAAGCTTTTACGCTGACTACTTTTTTCTTTTCTTTTTACTTTTTCTGGCTGTACTTGCACTGTCATCTAAGTATACGAAATTGCAAGTGAATCCGATCTCTGAAAAATGGTCGAAAAATGGCTTAAGTACAAGATTAGAACATATGTTTCTTTTAAATTGTTATGTGAAACTCCTATTTCTTACTGGTACTAACTTGGTTAAATACAGTGGGATAATTAAGTTCAAACGGAAAATATTGTTTCAAACTCCTTCGTGTCTCATCACATTTTTTTCAATTCAATTCAATTCAATCACTTATTCACAAGAACATATGGTTTGCATAGATGGTATTGTAAGCATCAGTCCCTTAATATATTCAGCCATTTGAGGCGCGTGAAGTGTTTTGCCCTAACATTAGGCAGTCAAATTGTATATAATTTAATTAATACTATTAGATAACAATAAAATTAAAATGTCTAGATTACTCACGCAATTATAATTTTTTTTTTTAATATACATATCTACATACATACACAAATCACGTCTTTATCCCTTACGGGGTAGACAGAGCCTAAGGTAACAATACCTACAGGCCACGTTTAGCAAGATACTGAGGGCGTAGAGGTGGAAAGTGGAATCAAAATATAATATACTAGCCTTCCGTCCGCAGCTTCGCCCGCGGTAAATTAATTTTCCCGTAGGAATAGGTATTTTCCCGCGGTAAAAAGTTGCCTATGTCACTCAGTGATAATGTAGTATTCTAACGGCAAAAGAATTTTTAAAATCGGTCCAGTAGTTTCGGAGCCTATTCAATGCAAACAAACAAACAATCAAATTTTTCCTCTTTATAATATTAGTATAGACTAGCTTCTGCCCGCGACTTCGTCTGCCTAGAATTATACATAAAAACCTTCCTCTTGAATCACTCTATTAAAAAAACCGCATCAAAATCCGTTGTGTAGTTTTGAAGATATAAGCATACATAGGGACATAGGGACAGAGAAAGCGACTTTGTTTTATACTATGTAGTGATAGTGACATATAATTTTGGCTGGGCCTTATGCTACTTGACAACTATATCAAACTTATGACAAACATTCATAATAATCTATTTATCATAGATCAATTAATCTTTGTCTACTTGCTTAAGTGGCCTGACATATATGTCCATTATCTAAATGGTAATAAAGAAAAACGGGTTTATTTTTTTAAGAGCACGAGTACTTAAACAATGAATAGCTAATGACCTTTATAAGGACGCCATTGAAAAACGTGCAAAATATAATACAAGTAATAAATGTCAACGATACATTTCCTTTTGTAGTTCAACAATCCGCTAACACTTTTAATTCCATCATTCTAAAAGTTTAGTAAAGAATTGAGTATTAAATAAGTTTACATATTTATAAAGTTATGTATTGTGGCTCTCAGTATTTGTAATTTTTAAACTCACTCGTCCGTCCCTAATATAATCTCCTTTCATTCACTCAAAGGTTGACTGGAAGAGATCCCTTAAAGGGGCAAGTCCGCCTTTGTGCATGTATCTCAGTGTTTGTCAATTGTATATGTCCTATTTTTATTTTGCACGGTAAATTGTTTACATACTAAATAACAAAATAATTAATCATTTCCAGTTAAAATATGTACTTTATCTGAAATTCCGATGAAGCATAATAGGTATACATACTACTATCAATAGCGACACAAAATTTGTCCCAGTCTCCATACAAAATAGCCTATATTGCATCCATGATACATGGGCCACATTTTTGTCGCTGTGTATATTTGCTTGCTCAACTCCATTGTCCTTGACTGTCCCAATGTGAGTGCAGCAAACGCTGAAGTGATTCCACGGTTTATTTCCATACCAATTGCATGACATTTCCACCATTGGTTAATCCACGCCACTCAATTATACTATGTGATAGTGATTGGTTGCTAGCCGCATCGCCTATAAGTCATAATTCCTATGCCCATTCCCTCGATGGGCTTTTACCATCAGCGCGGGAAGAAAAGCAACTGGTACATTCCATGTTTATTCTTTACTCCCAGATCTGCATGGAAGCAATGTATATAAGATCTTTGACTAAATAGCCTTGTAAATGTTTTTCAGGATATTTGAATCATAATTAACAAACGTTTCCTTACATTCGATGTTCAATTCAAACTGAAGCGTCAAAGGCCTAATTATTGATCCAAAAAATCAAATGAAAAATGGTTGTAGGCGGTCAGTCGAAGTAACCCAACCATCAGCTAAAATATTCACTGTAGAAACATTTATATTTCACAGATCCTGTCTGCGATCCTGGCGTGCGCCGCTGCGGCCCCCTCCGGCGCCATTCTGGCGGCCGTGCCCATCATACCGGCAGCCATCCCCACCCTATCACCAGGCGACCTTCAAGCCGCCGCCATCGACGCAAAAGTCAAAGCCGAGGACCAGGCCCGAGCGATAGCCGACCAGGCCCGACTAGCCGAAGACCAAGCCCGAGACGCCGCCGAACTGGCTTTGGAAAACCAGAAGATAAACATCGAAGAGAACAACGATGGAATAAAGGAGAAGAGCGAAGATTTATTCTGGAACGTAGAAGACAAGAAATGGCAAGCTGTTGACGCGGTTAAAACAGCCGAAGCTAAGATAGACGGAGACATTGCAAGCAATGCTGGCGCAATAGCTAAATCTCTGACTATCCCTGTCGTTTCTCCAATCAATCCCGTTTTAACTCCCTACGCTAACTTGATTTACACGCCTGGTCTCATTCCACTGGCTCACCCGGAGATTAAAGATGAGAAATTGGTGAAGGCCGCTGAGAATGTGTCTGAGGAAGGCGAGAAGAAGGAGCCGGCGAAGTTGGAAGGTTTGGCGCTGGCCCCGCCGATTTTGGGGGCGCAGTGGATTGGCGGACCCGTAGCTATCTACCAGCCCGGTCTGATTGGCGCGCCGATACCTCTGCAGCCAATTTTGACCCCGACTGTGGTGAAACACTGGTAGAGCGGTAAATTTAGGCGGATCAATAAACGGTGATTTCTCATTTTTGTGTCTTATTGTAATCCCTTTTTACTTCACTAGCACATTGCCAAAGGAAAGGTTATGATATGAATGTCACAGTATGGGTTTCTATGTGTATGTGAGAAAGCATTATCTCGTGCAAGGTCCGTCCAGATTGCTACCACAGTCTTACTCGCTAATCCTGTCGCCAAGCAAGCCGTATAGAGTAAGACAGCCGGTGAAATCACTGGCACAGGAGGTATTCTACCCTAGCCCTCTAGACTGAGACCATGGGTGGTGGTGCTCGCTTACCATCAGGTGACTCACTTGCTCGTTTGCCTTCCTTCACTACATAGTATAAAACAAAGTCGCTTTTTCTGTCCCCAAGTTTAGTTTATTTAGTTAGTTTTTAGTTTATTTATTCTCTCAGCATAAAATTACTGCATAAACGAGTTTGCTACAATGATTTATGTTGAGATCGTCAATGTGGAATACAAAACAATACTTAATCTATTTAATTAATAAAGACAGAGGAAATAAAAATTGAAATAAAATGACAAATATTTTCATCCCCAGGAGGGAGTCGTCAGAAGCAAAAAATAATACAATTAAGGTTGTCAATGTTATAAAGATACTGAAATAAATCCGAAACAAGTCCGTTTGTATGCTTATATCTTCAAAACTACACAACGGATTTTGATGCGGGTTTTTTTAATAGATAGACTGATTCAAGAGGAAGGTTTATATGTATAATACATGCATAATATACCGTGCGAAGCCGGGGCGGGTCGCTAGTGTTATATAAAAAAAGAAACTACGGCAAAATTGGCAGTGCTCTTGCGGATCGAAACGGCTACAAACGCAACCGCGTTCGAGACGTATTTTGTCAGCAAAAAATTACATTAAACATATTGAAAACAATGACATAGCATTTCACTAACAGCGTGTAGCGATAACGTTTGTAGGCGTATCACCATGGAACGTTAAACGAATACGCAAATACTCATTCAGGCGTACGTATGTTAAACCACATAGCTGCATAATTTTGCATCGAAGGCAGACTTCTGGTAAAGTTGCGAATATTGTAATCATGACAGCTGGCATTGACATGAGACAGCGTACAATCGGCGCCGTTATAATGTGAGATATCAATACGGTTCTTTTTTTTATGTTAGAGAGGCCAGACAAACGAACTAGTGGGTCACCTGGTGGTAAATGATCACCACTGTCCATAGACACTCGCAGCGCTTTACGCGATGCCAGTGCGTTGTCGGCCCTGCAGAAAATTGTACACTCGCCTCTTAAAGGCACCCAGGTCGTAACTCGATGGGAAGACCTCAGCGGGAAGCTCGTGGCAAAAAAGATCGATTAAACCGCACCGTCGAAGACTGCCATTCATCAACATGATGTCGATGGAATGAGCGCTTACGGCGGGTAGATTTCACGACGAATATAGGTACTATTAATAAGCATTGCAGCCCTTTAGATAATTAATGATGTGACGTTTCGATCAGTGTGGTCACTCAAAAGATTAGTTCCAATGAACATCCTAAAATATTTATTATATACATTTTTGATTCGAAATATAGTCCGGCCCTTTACGGGATTAACTTTGCTTTTTTTTATGTTAGACAGGCCAGACAAACGAACTAGTGGGTCACCTGATGTTAAATGATCACCACTGTCCATAGACACCCGCAGCGCTATACGCGATGCCAGTGCGTTGTCGGCCCTGCACAAAATTGTAAAAGGCAC
This sequence comes from Pandemis corylana, assembly GCA_949127965.1. NCBI lineage: Eukaryota > Metazoa > Arthropoda > Insecta > Lepidoptera > Tortricidae > Pandemis > Pandemis corylana. The sequence goes on from OX421877.1 coordinate 6,072,450, forward strand.
CCAATGTATGGAAACATTTGTCAACTAAGATTCAAGAACCCTGAATAGTAGATTAATGCCGAGACCTGGGAAGTAGCCAATTAATTGCTCTTCCAGCTGAGGCAGATAAAATGTTTTTATCAAACACTAGTGTTAACGCTCTGAGCTGTGTAACCAAATGTTTTCTTTTTAATAATTAGTCGCAAAATAAAGATCAAGCAAACCAGTCGTGTTTCTATTACGCTCCACGTATTTAGACGAAAGTGAACCTTACTACAATTAACATATGGTCCAAACGAACCGAATCAACGGGTCTAATAAATAGATAACTCGGAGCGGCCGGCGGCCGGCAGGTAGCCGCGAGAACAATAGGAGGGTCATAAAACACTGCAACCCGCCCGGATTGTGTGCACAAGTTATGCAGTTTTAATTTCATTACGTTAATTACGCGCTTCAATAACACGAGTTTACTTGTTGATTTGAAGAAATTAAGATAAACTTATCATCGAAATGAGTACTACGGAACAATTGTTGGGTGTTCTACAAGATACGGCAAGTTTACTACAGAAAACTCAAGTTAATTTGAAAAAATGTTCGAAGACACGATTAACGAGAGGTTACGTCGAGGCGAGAATTAAGTGTATTGAAGAATACTGGACGACATTTAAACATGCGCATCAAGAATTATCCAAATGTACACCACGCGAACAACGAGCGATAACTGCATATTTTGTAAATGAAGAGTTCTTTATATACGAAGATTTATACTTAAATTTGTTGGGTGACTTAAAAGACCTACTAGACACTCGAAACCTGGAACAAAATAATAGTGGATTGTGTAGGTCTATGGGTGAAAATCAATTAGGAAAACTACCAAGGATTCAAATACCTATTTTTACCGGAACATACGAACAATGGCCTACTTTCCAAGATTTATTTGTTTCGATTGTGCACAATAATGGGTCACTCAGCAACGTACAAAAACTTCATTATTTGAAAACGAGCATATCCGGCGAAGCAGAAGCAATATTGAAACACGTACAAGTTACTGAGAACAACTATATGCAAGCATGGGACATCTTAAAGAAGCGCTACGGCAACAAAAGAATAATAGTAAATTCGATACTCAAGCGATTATTTATGCAAAAGAAATTAAGTAATCAATCGGCCAGCCAGTTAAAGTCACTACTAGATAATACTACAGAATGTTTAAACAGTTTAAAAAATTTGCAAATATCCACCGACTCCTGGGATCCTATAATCATATTTCTGGTCGTGCAGAAGTTGGACTCGGAGTCACATAAGGACTGGGAGGAGTATGCTCACAAGGACAATTCGGAAGAATTACCTACGTGGTCAGACTTCATCAAATTTCTGGAGGCGAAGTTTCGAACACTAGAACTCATAACCGCTTCGTCATCGGCCCCGCGCGAGAGAACTGTACTCAAAGAACGCACGTTCCATGTTGCAAATATGAGTAACGAGAAGAGTTGTGTCATGTGTAAGGATAATCACACACTCTCTCACTGCAAAGAATTTACAAAGATGCTACCGTCCGAAAGATGTGAATATGTGAAGAACAATAAGCTTTGTTTTAATTGTCTGGCACCAGGGCATGGGGTCTTCAAGTGTCGTGTGCCTATGTCCTGTCGTATCTGTCGCAAGCGCCACCATTCACTTGTACATGTCGTCAGGAGCACCGAGCAAGATCAGCGAGGCAAGACACCTCCGGTAACCTCCAATGCACCTGAGAGCGAGCCAGTGATTCAAGCAGCAATGGCAGTTGCTACTCATCACACTGCCAGACAGAGTACGGCTTTATTAGCAACAGCAATGGTGAAAATAAGAAGTGAGCAAGGACACACCATTGCCCTTAGAGCCCTCGTTGATCAGGGCTCTCAAGCATCTTTTATAAGCGAGAAAGCGGCTCAAATGCTAAAGCTTACTAGAGAACCAGCAAAAGGAAGTATAGTGGGAGTGGCATCTACGAGAACGAATATAACGCAAGTGGTTAAATTACAGGTTTCGTCGCATTATGATACGTTTACTATGCAGCTTCGAGCCTATGTGATATCCAAGCAATTGACCACTAAGATGCCCACGAAAACTATTGCAACACACAACTGGCAACATTTGCAAGATCTTGACCTGGCAGACCCAAGTTACAATACACCAGGTCCAATAGATCTACTCCTTGGAGTGAGAGAATATGCACAAATAATCGAAGAAGATGTCAGTATAATCAGAGGCCCACCAGGTACACCATGTGCTCAAAAGACAACCCTGGGTTGGATCTTGTTTGGTGAAATAGACACGAGTGCTCAAGAGTGCTCTTTCAATGTAATGCACCATCAAGTAGACGTCGACGAGTTACTAAAATCAATATGGGAAATAGATAGTGATACAGAAAGAAAATTAACTAAAGAAGAGCAATTATGCGAAAACATTTTTGAGAACACGTACACAAGAAACGAAGAAGGAAGATATGTAATAAAATTACCATTTAGAACAGAAGTACCTAGAGCATGTGATGGAAATACAAGAGAAATTGCGAAAAACAGACTATTACAATTAGAGAAAAGGTTTCAGAGAATGCCTGACTTAAAAGAAGATTATAGAAACGTTATTGAAGACTACATTAACCTAAAACACATGGAACAGGTTCCAGTTGAGGAAATACACACAAAGGAAAGTATCTACCTGCCTCATCACGCGGTAGTGAGAGAGGAGAAAGAAACGACCAAGACAAGAGTTGTGTTTGACGCATCTTGTAAGGGTACTAATGGAGTCTCTCTCAACGACGATCTCCTTGTGGGACCTGTACTGCAAGAAGATCTCAGGAGCTTAATAATGAGATGGCGTATGCATGCTGTGTGCTTCGTGTCAGATATACACAAAATGTATCGAATGGTGTTGACTAGAAGAGAAGACGTCAACTATCAACGCATATTATGGAGAAACGATCAAACTGAGGATATTAAAGATTATCGGCTACTCACCGTGACGTTCGGCACTGCATCAGCTCCTTATCTAGCTGTAAAAACACTGCTACAACTTGGAAAAGACGAAGGACAAGATCATCCGCTTGCGGCTAAGATGATAGCTGAAGATTTTTATGTGGATGACCTGATGTCGGGTTGTGATACAGTTGAAGAAGCAAAAACAGCTAGTGAACAGCTGAAAGAAGTCTTACAAAAGGGTGGATTTCAGCTAAAAAAGTGGTCGTCTAATAATGCAGAATTTATGCGAAATTTACTGCCAGAAGAACGATCAGCTAACGCTCATCTTAATTTAAACATGGATGGTACCATTAAAGCTCTGGGCATTCAGTGGAACATGGGAACCGATCAGTTTGAGTACAACTTACAGATACCGCAATCAAATGAACCAATATCTAAAAGACATATTTTGTCAGATATACAAAAGCTGTTTGACCCATTGGGATGGATTTCGCCATGCGTTCTTCAAGCCAAGATACTTATCCAAAGACTGTGGATGACAAAGGTTAATTGGGACGATACAATAAGTCAAACATTAGCCGATGAATGGATCAAGATTAGGACAGATTTGCAAAATGTAAACGACATACATATCGATCGCTGGGTAGACACTGTGAGCACAGATAAATCCAACATCCAGATACACGGATTCAGCGACGCATCAATCAGCGCGTACGGTGCAGCCGTGTACCTCAGAGTCGAAAAACCAGACGGGACGATTAAAACAAATTTGATTGCGTCGAGAACAAGAGTTGCTCCTGTGAAAACAATATCCTTGCCAAGACTTGAACTTTGTGGAGCTGTGGTATTGTCCAAATTGTTAAAACAAGTCAGCCAAGCAATGAGAATACCAGCAACACAAATATTTGCATGGACAGATTCGGCTATTGTAATCTCCTGGATTTTCGGAGAACCACAAAAATGGAAGACGTTCGTAGCAAACCGAGTGGTGGAAATAACCGGCAATGTGAACCAAAGGCAATGGTATCATGTCCTCTCCCACGATAACCCTGCAGACATTGCTTCCAGAGGAATGTTCTTGTCAGAATTAAAGAGTTCCAAATTATGGTGGAAAGGGCCAGAATGGCTGTCAAGACGAGGAATAGAATACAAAAGACCGAATGTTACAAGTACTGATATGGAAAAAAGAAACATTACACAAGCAAATTTACATATAGAACTAAACGAGGACAACAAAAGATTGACAGAGAAATTCAGCGAGTTCGATAGTCTACAGGAATTACTAAAAACAATTTCATACTGTCGTAAATTTTTGAACATGAAGAAAGAACAGGTGACAGAGACAAATCCTACGACACATGATTTACAGAAAGCACTACACATATGCATACAGCTAGTTCAACAGGAAGAATTTACAGAAGACATAAACCGATTGAAATCAAACAAAAATGTCAAGGGGGACAGTAAAATCAAGTCCTTAAATCCGTATTTGAGTGAAGGAATACTGAGAGTTGGAGGGAGATTACGACACGCGAACCTAGATGACAACAGCAAGCACCCCATAATTTTGGGAAACAAAAACAATCTTACTCCTCTGATAGTGGCCAATTCGCATTTAAAAACATTACACGGTGGAATAACACTAATGCTGGGAAATTTAAGGTCACAGTATTGGATACTAAAGGCCAAAGCATTAGTGCGAAGTCATGTCCAGAAATGCTTAGTATGTGCTAGACAAAAGGCTGCTCCTAAACCACAGTTGATGGGCGATCTACCCAGAGAACGAGTCACGCCGACTAGACCGTTTTTGCACAGCGGCGTCGACTTTGCGGGACCTTTCACAACTCTCGTGTCTAAGGGTAGAGGAGCAAAGACTATGAAGACTTACGTGGCTGTGTTTATTTGTTTGTCAGTAAAGGCTATACACCTGGAATTGGTTAGCGACCTAACCTCAGAAGCCTTCATTGCTGCTTTCAAGAGATTTGTATCTAGAAGGGGGAAATGCAACCACATTTGGAGTGATCAAGGCAGAAATTTCGTGGGAGCCAACAAAGAGTTAGTTGCGGCATGGAAAGAAGCCAAACTGGAATTCAAGGAACAAGTTGCGGTTTCTCTGGCTTCTGACGGTACACAGTGGCATTTTATTCCAGCATATAGCCCAAATTTTGGTGGTTTGTGGGAGGCAGGAGTTCGGTCGATGAAACATCACCTAAAGAGAACAGTAACAACCAATCTGACCTTCGAAGAGATGAGTACAGTTCTGTGCGAAATCGAGGCATGTTTAAATTCTAGACCCCTGAGCCCGATAAATGATGATGACACGGATACTATCGAACCACTGACACCAGGACATTTTTTGATTGGTGAAGCTCCTATAAATGTTCCCTCTCCTGATTTAAAAGACGTGAAAGTGAGCACACTATCACGATGGCAGCATTTACAGAAAATAGTTAGAGATTTCTGGCAAAGGTGGCAACAGGAATATCTCTCAAGATTGCAACAACGTCCGAAATGGTTAAGGAAGATTGAAGAATTCAACAAGGGCCATATCGTCTTAATAAAAACAGACCATCTTCCACCTGGAAAATGGGCTCTCGGACGGATTGTCGACAAACACCCCGGGCCAGACGGTGTAACGCGAGTCTATAGTGTCAAAAGTGGTGACAGTGTAGTGAAGCGAAGTATCTCCAAGCTATGCATGCTACCAGTCAAAGTTGATGAGTGAAACGTTACAAAATATTCTTCCTCTTTATAATATTAGTGTAAATTGATTATGCATGTTTTAACTTATGAGATGTTGTTGTTTGAAAAAGGACTAAGTTGTCCTTTGGCGGGCGGCATGTTAACGCTCTGAGCTGTGTAACCAAATGTTTTCTTTTTAATAATTAGTCGCAAAATAAAGATCAAGCAAACCAGTCGTGTTTCTATTACGCTCCACGTATTTAGACGAAAGTGAACCTTACTACAATTAACAACTAGCTTCTGCCCGCGACTTCGTCTGCGTAGAATTATACATTAAAACCTTCCTCTTGAATCACTCTATCTATTAAAAAAAACCGCATCAAAATCCGTTGTGTAGTTTTGAAGATATAAGCATACATAGGGACATAGGGACAGAGAAAGCGCCTTTGTTTTATACTATGTAGTGATAGTGATTGAGAGGAAATAAAAATAAATTTTGCACTAAACTTCCTCGCAAGTTTGGTTTTCACGTTCCCGCCTTTTTTCTTAAGTTTTTTTTATGTCATCTATCACCGTAAGCAATTTGAGACATTGATAAAAACGTTAGACTCGAACAAAACGCGCACTCCACGGTTCTATTGTCAGTTAGTCTAAAGGGCAGCAAAACTTACGTCGATAAACTTTAAATTTGAACGTTCTATTTTTTAACAGTTATCAATATTTCGGTCCACTTTCAAAATTATTTTTGACAATATTAAAAGAAAAATTAGACAATCAAAACACCAAGATAATTAAAGGTTACTTTACTTGTAAAATAAAACCCGTATAGCTAAAAACAAAAAGAACATTTCACATTAATTAGCGTGAAAATAAACAGATAGACCATCTAACAGATAACTCAATTAAATTTACGAGCTATGAACACATACAAAGCTGCACGCACCCTTGGTTTCGCAGTGCGATAAAAAAATGAGTTATTATCTGGTAAATATATCATGTTATAATTCTTAAAGTTAGACATTATTATTATTGTCGGTATTACTGCAATATGCATAGATATAGATGCATCTGATAAGATAGTCGCCGGTATAAAGCTGGGCACCTATCACTGTAACCGTAACTTTTGCACGTTACCACATAACAAAGAGACAATAGAAGTGCCTTAAGTCACATTCAGGACCAGCATGCCTGCTGAGTCTCCTGTCCTATTTACTTAACGCATCTAAGTGTCTAATGCTTTGATAACATATATTTTTTATTTGTGTATTGGTAAATAAAAATTTCTTTTATTATTATTCTGTACATTTATTTTTGTCTTAAGTTAGGTTTTTATAAAATTTATATGAAAAGTAATAAAATAATATTAATCCTACTAATATTATAAATGTGAAAGTTTGTGAGTATGTTTGGATGTTTGTTACTCTTTCACGCCAGAACGGTTGGACAGATCTGGATGAAATTTGGAACATAAATGAAATGAAATGAAAAAATGAAATGAAATTATTTATTTCGCAAGAACAACATACATAGATAGATTATAGTCTGGAATAACACATAGGCTACTTTTTATTCCGTAAAATTGCGTAATTCCTGCGGGATAGCGATAAACGCAGACGAAGTTGCGGGCAACAGCTAGTATTGCATAAAACCAAATGCAGCAGAAACAACTCAAAATATTACGCTGGTCTAGCCTCACCCTAAGTGATCTATCTCGTTTTAACATACGCGCCTTATATCGGTCTTTCTCTTGCGTTGCCCACCTACTTAGTGCTCATTTTATTATTATAGATTTAACAAAAAAATTATGTAAACTAAACACAAACGCCAGTTAGCCTACAAGAATAATCTAGAAAACTAGAGCTATAAGAAACCTTAGTAAGCGCTTATATACCCCTTGCACCACTTAGTACAATAAGCAACCTACAGACAACTGAGAACAGCTGCAGCAAGCTCTAGTATGAGATCCGACTGCATTTTTTCTATAGCCGAATGTTTTTGTCAAAACATACAGTTGCGTTCACAGAATTATTGTAGATTTTGGCGACTGGCTGGGTTGGAGCCCCATTTCAATACATAGTTTAAGTATCTTAACTAATTAAGTTCCAGTTTTAAAATACCTTGCATTTGTGCTGACATCAACTTTCAAGACAAAACAGCTATTCGGTATTAGGCTCTTAATTACTTTGTTTTTGTGTTATTAAACCATTCAAACCATAGCGGAAACGTTTTTAAATTCCGTCGTCAACAGTAGGTAGATTTGTTTAAAGAGTATGTATGTATGTATGTATAACTCTTTATTATACATAAAACTCAAGAAAAAGATGAATACAGGACAACACACATGCACAAAAGCGAACTTATCCCTAAAAGAGATCTCTTCCAGTTAACCTTTGAACGATTGACAGGACATAAGTGTCCCGAGAGAGAGTAGCAGAGTACCAGGTCGACCAAGTGAATCGTTTTCACCATCCCCCAGCCTATAGATAACATAGGCTATTAATCTAATAAATAAAATTGGTCCAAGTCGCAGGCCACAGTTAGTTCGAAACGAAAAGAACACAGTTTGTAGTTTATCCAAGCTAAGCTAAATCGATAAAAAAATAAAGGCAATAAGTACTGGGGCCTAACCATGGCGTCTTAAAGCAATTCAATACCGAACCAAAGTTGGATAGCTCGCTGTCAGATCCATACTAAAAGCGTCAAAAATGACAGCTAAAACTTAAAATTGAATCGCATTAAGACGTCATAGTAAGACATCAAGGTCGCAAGATAAAAACGATTTATATTTTCATACTGCCAGTGTAAGAGCACATTCAGCAAACTCCAGCTGTCACTCGGACTACATCAAACTAGAACGACTTAGCATTTCACAAGGTCTAGAATAACTCGCGATATGTCAAGAATATGAGATATTATTAAATTAAGGAAACTAATTAATAACAACTTCCTTAATTTGTTTAGACATATGGATAATTATGATTTCTTTAATCATATTCAGCTTTGTAAGAGTTTATAGTTTGCCTTCGTTCGCCCTTTTTAAATCATAATGAGATACAATTAAACCTTTATTAGGTATTTCACAGGGCAGGCCGCTTAATAAATTTACCTACTATTCATCTAGCACCTTACCTTAATCACCTAACCAACTCTATATCGATAGTTAACCTCAGTAAAAACAGCATATATTCGCGTAAAACCTTACCAGAAATATAAAAAAACCTACGCCCACAATCATGCTAAATGTGGCCTTTAGTCTTGTTACCTTAGGCTCTCTCGATCCCGTGGAGGGCTGGATTTCCCTAACCTGCATTGCAGAGGTGCCGCGAAGAAGGAACCACATCTCGGGGTTGTCGTGGGGCGTCGCGGTGACACTGAGTGCTCCCGTAACGCCCCGCATACGACCGAATAGGGTATGCCTGCCGTCACGGGAGACCGCCACATACCCCCGGTAAACCCGTAATGGGCGCATGCATAAGGCGCGTTATCCATACCATAAAAAAGGCTCTATCGACCCCGTAAGGGATAAAGACGTGATTTATGTATTTTAAAAAGCTCGTACGAAAAGAAACGCGGGATCTCGCACTACATTGAACCAGATCATACAAATAACCAAATCCTGTGCCATCACGGCGTATGCTGGTCATGCGTTGTTACCACACCGGCCTGGACGCCCCTTTCAAGAGAATCGTGAGCAGAATACGTTAGATTGACTCACCCGCGTTGGTTAACTCTAACATTGAGTTTGGAGACACGTTGTAATGCGTTCAACGGGAAAATAACAATATTTTTACATAAATACATAAGTACTATCAAATTAATCAAGAATTTTAGTTCTTGATCTTTTATGTTTACTTAGAATAGTAGATTAATGCCGAGGCCTGGGAAGTAGCCAATTGCTGGATGAGTAACTTGTTTAAAAACACGAACCGCAGGCGAGTGTTTTTTAAAGTTACCAATCCAGCAATTGCTCTTCCGGCTGAGCCAGATATAATATTTTTCTCAAACATTGAGAGGAAATGGAAATAAATTTTACCTACACTAAACTTTTTTCTTAAGTTTTTTTTTATGTCATCTGTCACCGTAGGTTATTTGAAACATTGATAAAAACGTTAAACTCGAACAAAACGCGCAATCCTCAGCCATCGACTTGACTGTATGACTTTGTTGTTCATTATATTCCATAGTCTCTTTGACTTTTTAAAAAAGTTAAAAACAAATGACAAACAGTCCAGCAATCCGATTTATGGTCAGAAAATCGCGCCCGCAATGTAATCCGGCCGTCAGCAAGACCCTTCGTGTTCTGTTACTTAGAATACAATGACGACGTTTAGGACGGGATGCGAGTCGGGTTACCTCCACGTGTGGTCAAGAGCTGCGGTTCGTTTTTGGATCCGTCCGGGGGTAAGAGCAGTGCTTGGTCCGTTGCGCCCTGGGCATCGGCTAATGATTTCCTGGCAGTTTCTGAGGGATATCATTAACCGTTGGCTAAGAGCCCGACAGGGGAGAGGGGGTCTTTGACCATTACCGTACAACGTTGCCGACATTTTGTCACAATATTTTTTAATTATATTTTTTACATTGACATTGGCGAAGTTGTCGTCGCTATAACGACTTGATACGCCACAAATAAGAAGAAGAAGACATTAAGGACAATGTTTGAGAAAATTAAATTTCTAAATCACCTATACCTACCTAAACAAGAAACAATCACCTATACGCCCACAATCTTGCTAAATGTGGCCTGTAGGTACCTGTTACCTTAGGCTCTGTCTACCCCGTAAGGGATAAGGACGTGATTTGTGTGTGTGTGTGAGTGTAAATCACCTGCTATGTATGGGTGGTGTAGCGGTATAAGATAGCACAGGGCTCACATTGTTCCGTCTACAACTTTGGGTTAAAACCACGAATCAGGAATCGTATTGCATATGGCAATGAAAATATTATTTGCAGTAGATTCGGTTACATAACACAATATCTGGTAACGGGCTCAGATGTTGCCTTGGTTAGTTTTGTATCATATTTAGTAAAACGCGCGCCTTTGTGAGCAGTGAGAAGGTGTCAAAGAAGGCGCGTCTGGCTGTTCACAGAGGGGTGCTTGTTCCAACATTAATGTACGGTAGCGAGACTTGGGTATGGCAAAAGAAGCATGAAAGTAGAATAAATGCAGTAGAAATGAGAGCGTTAAGAAGTATGGAAGGTGTATCACTGAAAGATAGAATAAGGAACAGTCTGATAAGGGAACGTGCTGGTGTGAAAGAGGATATAGTGACTAGGATAGAAAAAAGTATGCTTAGTTGGTTTGGTCACGTAGAGCGGATGGATGAAAGTAGACTAACTAAACAGATCTATATGGGGAGTGTGAATGGTAACGTTAGGAGGGGAAGGCCTAGACGGACGATTCGAGACCAAATAGGAGACGTTTTGGAAAAAGGTCAGGTCAGGAGTACCCGAAACCGACGAGCATGTATGAAGAGATTAATGAATGTGGATGAAGCGAAAGAAGTATGTCAGGATCGTAGCAAGTGGAACAAAGTAGTCTGCCTACCCCTGTGGGAAAGAGGCGTGACAGTATGTATGTATGTATGTATGTTAGTAAAAACCGCTACTCATACGTCACATCACACGCTACTTATTACCAATATAAAATTATATATAGGTATAGTGCATTGGGGTAAATTTGAAGATGGGGCAATTCCATAATCTGGCAACGCTTACCTAGAAGCTCCATTTGGCTTCTAGATAAACGTTGCCAGATTATGGAATTGTTTCCCGTTTAGTGGATATCCACGATTTTCGAATTTACCCCAATGCACCTCATATTATTAGCAGTATGAAATTTAAACTTGCATTAGTTTGTACTGTACTGCTAGTGTTACAATGTAAGACTTGTTAAAATCACTAAAATTTTCTCTCAAACATTGTTGTAAATGTCGTCATTGTATTCTAAGTAACAGAACACGAAGGGCCTTGCTGACGGCCGAATTACATTGCGGGCGCGATTTTCTGACCATAAATCGGATCGCTGGACTGTTTTTCATTTGTTTTTAACTTTTTTTCAAGTCGAAAGAGACTATGGAATAATGAACAACAATGTCATACAGCCAAGTCGATGGCCGAGTGCGCGTTTTGACCGAGTCTAACGTTTTTAATAGCTTACGGTGACAGATGACATAAAAAAAAAGTATGGAAGGATAAAAATTCAAGGGGATCCCATTCCTTATTATTGGTTCCGTGATAAAGATAAACGTAAATGGGGTATTAAAAGTAGAGTGGGCAGGGTAACAGCCTCGGGTTCGAGTTCGGTTCTAGTTTCGTATCAGGAATGCCAGAAGGCCGGCTGACGACATAGTGCGCCACTGTTACTATAACCACATATATAAGTTGTATGTTTTTACTTATTTGGATGCGGAGGGCGTTAAATTGTACTTTAATAAATTAATAAGTAACATGTACAATCTTACAAGGAATCAAAATGGTGATGGGTTGCTAGCCGCATCGTCTATAACGTGATTCCTAAGACTTTGACCCATTTCTTCGATGGGTTACAACTGGTACGTTCCATCTTTTTCTTTGCTCCCAGACCATCATGGATTGTAAGGAATGGTGTTAGGCGATGCGGCTAGCAACCCATCACTATTTTGATTCTCCTGTCCACCTATACACCCACAACCATGCTAAACGTGGCTTTTACGTCTTGTTACCTTAAGGGATAAAGACGGGATTTATCTATGTATGTATGGATGTAATTTTCTACGCCCCAAAACGTTCCAAATCCAAACAAAAATTTTCGAAAAGGATACTGGCTGAAATATTGCGAGCAATTAAAAAAAGAGTACATTCTCATGAAAACCAACTTAACAATGCCGTTGGTGAAAATTAAAACTGAATTGGTTCAAGCGATTCCGTGATGGATATAGGACGAGTGGCGCCGGTATCGATGGCACGGGTACGTTGGTATTCTAAATGTCACGGCGTGCGACAGTTTTTTATTTGGATCTTAAAGCTTCCTGCTCCACCCATCGGATCAGCGGCTTTGTAAACATGGCTTTGCGTAGAGTTGGGAATGTGTAGAGGCGGCCAATATTTTTTTCTGCGTAAATATGGGAAAACGGCGAGAGGAATACCTAAATGCTGCAATTACTTATTTTCTATTAACAAATTTAATTGAACTGAATATTTCACGACCATGAATTTGCGCGTACTTAGCGATCTTTGTTAAAACTACACACACGGCGTAGTGAAACATTTCTGATTTAATCGTTTTTTGTAAGTAATCAAATTTAAAATCCGAAATAAAAATATTAATTCCAAATTCAAGTTTGAATTAAGGGAAAAAGTTACTCACAAGATTTGAGCGGAGGTTTTTTCTACCCCTTCTTAAACATTCACTAATTGTAATATTTTCTTGTTCTATGGGTAATAGGTTTACATTATAGGGATACTTTTATACGATAAATACGTCGCAAAATATTAACCTCAATAACATAAAAAATGTCACAGGACAGGAGATAAAATCACACATGATCAACTAATATAATAATTACCCACAAATAGACACGGAAACAATTAAAAATACCAAACGGTACCTCTAGCCCTTCCTATGGCAACAAAAGATACTTTATCGTACCGACGATGACTGACCACTTTCAATTATACTTGCCGCGTTCAGCAACGCCCGTATAAAAGACCCAACGCACCATAGGACAGCATTCAGTAGCTATCTAGCAGTCTGACTAAGAAGTGCAAGATGAGATTTCTGGTAATATTTCATACTTTAACCAAAAACTCATGTAAAAAAAGTGATAACGAAACGCATAAAAAAAAAAGTTCAAAAAATCCCGAACGCGCCCTTAATTTTTGACTTAAAACATTCTGAACGCGTCCCGATTTTGGCGCGCAATTTTGACAAGTGTTTTTTTTTATTTATAAATTGCTTATAGTGTTCAAAGTTTGAAACGGCTTTCCGTTATCATTTTCCTACGAATGCGGATGAAACCTTGTTAGATTAAAATTAGTACTGACGTGTTTGTAAGTGACAAAAAATTGGTCCCATTATTGATTTGACAAGGTCGCATGCGTATTTTTTAATTGAAGTGTCATAACAATTTGTGATTTTTTGCCTCGTCATACGAATAACATTGGAATTTAACATTTGATTCTGTGACTTATTGATATGTTAATTAGTTTATACACACGTCAATCTGTCAATCAAGTCGATCTGTCAACTATTTTGCTCTTTGCATTCCATAACAATTTAAAAAAAAACAGATGGTTCAATTCCTAATTTAAAAGTTTAAAGATTGATTTACTACCAATCAAAACGTTATATAACTTAACAACCGTTAAAATTGTAACCTGCAATAAAAAAAAACGCGTTCGAATAAAGAACATCACTGGCAGCTTATAAAATTGGCACGCACCGCCAATTAAACAATTCATCTGTCGTATCAATTCAGAGCCTTATTTGGTGGCGATAAAGGTTGTTGTGATCGCATAATTATGATTGTACGTGAAGGTCGGCTCACGCGACGATTCGCGACGCTGTTTGCATATTAAAAAAAAATGAAGGGTATTTGCAGAGACAGGTGTAAAGTTATTATGAAACTTAAAAATAGAACACGTGTACGTATATCTTTGTGTAAATTGTTTTAGTGACATTCAGAAATAGTTAAAAATTAACTTCCATTAATATAACTACTACGGGTCATTTTCTGACCCATAATTTTCATTGGTTGTAATAATCTTTGGTCGTAATTTTTTTGGCCATAAGTTATGACTCATAACACATGAAATAGTGCATTCAGGCATTTTGGAAAAGTCCTTAGAATACATAAAATTGGTAAGGTAGTTTATAATCAAATATCAAAAAAAAACTTACTGTTTCAGAAATAAAACATATCAACTATTAGTATTTTTTTAAGAGTAGTATCTTTTATTGACATTACTTGTCTATTGCCCACCACTTTGTCTGTGTCCCATGGGAACTTTCCACTTTCCCGGGATAACAAATACCAGTATCAGGTATAATAGATTTGTATTACTCAAATAGTTTTTTAAATGGGATAGACAGAGCCTAAGGTAACAAGACAAAAAACCAACTTATATAGACATACACCAATGTAATAAAGAGGTAATATTATAGAACTACTTTATCATGACTTTGTCATGACTTTTATAGGCGATGCGTCTAGCAACCCATCACTATTTATCCTACTAATATTATAAACGCGAAAGTTTGTAAATATCGATGGATGGATGGATGTTCGTTACTCTTTCACGCCTGAACGGCCAGACAGATCTGGATGAAATTTGGAACATACATCAGTCTGCAATAACACATAGGCTACTTTTTATCCCGGAAAATTGCGTAATTCCTGCGGGATAGCGACAAACAAATTCTATGCGGGCAACAGCTAGTTTAGTATAATACGGCAGTTAATACGTCAAAATCGACGTGCAGAATGCATTGACCAACAACTAGCAACACAGGGCGTTGTCAAGTGCTTTGTCTTACGAAACTGCGACCACTCCCTTAGGACAAGCCAACAAAACCAGTATCTAATGCACAATGCATATAATAATGCCTAGAATTAGAATCTAGTCCACGTAAACCTTTTACAATACAATTTATGTCTATTAGACTCCGACTTCATAATCATGATGCAACATTTTCCTTGAATTACTTACGGGATAGCCAGAGCCTAAGGTGGCAAGACCTAGGCCACGATTAGCAAGATTGTGGGCGTATAGATGACAAAAAATGGAATCAAAATAGTGATGGGTTGCTAGCCGCTTCGCCTATAACATGGTTCCTATAATTTTCGCCCATTCTGCCCATCGGCGTGGGAAGAGAAACAACTGGTACATTCTATGTTTTTTCTTTGCTCCCTGACCAGCTTGGAAGTCATGTGTAAAGAATGTAAAAACGTTTTTAGAGCAAAGTAACAAGACCTAGGTCACGTCTAGTGTGATTCTAGGTATATAGGATAGGAGAATCAAAATAGCGATGGATTGCTAGCATCGCCTACATGATTCCTAACTTTGTTACATTCCTGAACTCGTACAAAAAAACCAAGCTGCGGGGAAAAATGATTCACGTTCTAAAACCATGCTGGGGTAACAATTTCGCACATCCAAACTCTTTGGTCCTCACTTATTACAGCCAGCGCTATGCTTTGACAGATAAAAAAAAAACATCTGCCGCTGGCCAGTTACAAAACGTTCCAAATTCGGCGAACAATAAGCATTTAAAATAAATCGGTTGACATTAAAAATGGCACCGACACGTTTCTTCAAACGCTTGTTTGTTTGTGTTATAACTTTGAACAATTATGTTAATTAGAACATTGGTTAGGAATGGAGCAATGCATTTCTACATAGACTCATGTAGCTCTCTATTTGGGGACGATGTAGACTGGGGAAAGACATTGACACCAATTTTAATCCATATAACAAAGTTCCGACCGACTGACTCATGAATATTATTAGAAATTGATTCTTGTTGAATTTTAAGAGCATTTAAAAAATCAATTAAACTAAGATCACAACCCATTCAGCCCTTAAGGGGCGTTCCGAAATAAGGGACTTAACCCCAACCTAAAAAGACAAAGTGAACATCTATCTACCACCCGTTAAACGCTTCATTAACTTAGTAAACAAAATCAAACTATGTAAAACAACGTAAAAGAATGTTGCCACATCACACGCCGCGCAACTGTCAATCCAATTAATTCGTGTAGCAACACTCGCAATCGACGCATCGTTGTAGGTTATTTTTTATGCACATTACAGTAGCGAGTTGCATCGAAAAAATACCATATTTAAATTAAAAAATTACCATAAAAGAACCTTTTAAAATTGGAACGTAGGGAAATCATTGAAAGATTAGTCGGTCTACTGAACGCAGGTTATAAGGAAGTTGTATTACATACACACAATTTAATTAAATGTAAATGTATGAAGGATGTTGCCTAGGAGAGCGGACGCCGAACGAATACATACATATTTATGACTTGCGTTTAACTTTTCCGTTTTAACTATTTGTTAATTTGCAATTATAAAACCAAAACAATGATTAGACTCAGCCCCAAACGAATCAAAGCTTGTACAATGCACGGATAAATACATAATTAAATGAATATTAAACATCATCATTTTTCTCACATAACTGCCCCGACCGGGGATCGAATCCGGGACTTCGCTTCACAGTCAGGATACCCAACCACTAAGCTATCTTATCATCACATAGTTGCAACTGTTATAAGTTTAACCAAGTGAATCCCAGACGACTTCGATTAGTCAAACCAACTTGATACTTCCTATCTTGCAGATCCTACAATAAAGTACCAAAACCATTTAGCTAACAATCTCTCAGATGTTTTACGGAATATTTTATATTTTTATATAAAAAAAATTGACCCCAAATCTAGTCCCACCCTTGACGCGGTTGAAATTGGAACAATACAACAATACAATACAAATACTCTTTATTGAACACCACAAATCAGTACAAAACAATACAGAAACAAAGAACATTGTAGACAATAGGCGGTCTTATCGCTTTGGAACGTATGAGAAAATTTGTCAACTATGATACAAAAATCCAGAAAAGCATTTACATTAGATACTGTATATTAATATATCAATATTTATCCAACAGATCGCTTTCGCCGCCGTTCTCGGCTACGCTTCCGCCGGCCTCCTGGCTCCCATCGCCTACGGCGTCAACGCCGGGGACGCCCAAGCGGCCGCCATCGACGCGACCGTCGCCGCCCAAGACCACAACCGTGCCGCCGTAGAGAACACCCTGAGAGCCAACGAAGCCGCCGTCCAATGGAACACGGAAGCCGTCCGCCAAGCCGCCGAGACCAACCGCGATATCAACGAGAACGTTTACTGGAACGGAGTCGCCGCTAGCCAGAATTACGTCGCAGCTGCCCAGTCCCAAGCTGCTGCTCTGAACGGCGTCGCTGCCGCCCGTGCTGGTCACTGGGGCGCCCCCGCCATCGCTCCCCTAGCTTACTCCGCTCCCCTCGGTTACGCCGGCTTAGGTTACGCCGGTTTGGGTTACGCCGGCCTCGGCCTCCACGGTGCCGCTCTCCGCGCGTGGTAAACTCATTCATTCAACTAACTTAAAACGAACATCGTCGATTTCAATATCAAATAAAAACGGCGTAAATCCCTGTGATATTTACAAGGGTTTACACCTTTTTTACTTGGCAGCGTAACTTCTACAAGCTTTAGCGTAAACGCAGCTCTCACCTGCGTCTCTTTTCGACTACGCTAGTTCGAAAGGGACGTACCTAGTAACACCTAACGTCGATGTTTGGTTAGTTGGTAGCGAACTCCATACGAATTTACCTAGCGACACTATCATATAGTAGAACCATTTCACTAGCCTCGTTTCAGTCACTCAGTCGGGGTACGCATATAGACGTCCTGCTCCCACACATGGCGTTATGGTTCACTATAGTTTAGTGTTGCCAGGCCACGCTCACGGTAAACAACTGATTGCTCAACGGAACAACTCAAAACGGTCTCATTTAGTAACTCTCTTTGTAGATACAATAATGCCATCACTGCCAAAGTGTAAATAAATACACGTTTTTAAGAAAAACTTTATTTTAATTACACCCTTTATCCTAATACCCTATTAAATATACTTCCATACAAAATGATACTTCCACGTCTGTTTGGCCTGGTGGTTTGTAGCCATGACTGTGAAGCTAGAGGTCCCGCGCGAATCCCGGTAGGGACAGGCACTTGTATGATGATACGAATGTTCGTACCTAAGTTTTGGATGTTGTATTTATTTAGCTTATTCATTGTCTGGTACCCATACTTCAAGCATCGCTTAGGACTACGTCAATTGGTGTAAATTGCTCCATGAAAATTATTTATATATATCACTCTGGAAGGCGGAAGAAATCATGGCTGCGGAACATTAGGGAGTGGAATGGAACCAGGGAGTGCAGAGCAACTGTTCCGGATGGCTCAAGACGGAGAGAATTCTTCAGAGCTAACGGCCAACCTCCAGTAATGAAGTGGCACTTTCAGAAGAAAATATATCAGTAAACAAAAATAAAGTACATCTCTTCTTTTTCTTTTTTAACATGGCCCCATCGATCGATGCGATGATTTCGCCAATGTCCAATTAATAAATACTGTATTCAAAAATCTTGCGACAGCAATATACAAAAATATCGGCAACGTTGTACGGTAGAACGCGGTCAAAAGACCCCTCCCCACGTGCCGAGCTCTTAGCCAACGGATAACTAGGTATATCCCTCAGAATCTGCCAGGAAATCATTAACCGATGCCCAGGGTGCACCGGACCAAGCACAGCTCTTCCCCTTAGATGGATCCAAAAACGAACCGCAGCTCTTGACCACACGCGGAGGTAACCCGACTCGCACCCCAAGTACACCTCGACAGTAAATACGTCATCTTTCCCTGTCTCCTATATTAAAAAGGTTCGCCAATCGAATATTGTATTACAAAACTTCATAACAAATAGGTATGTCGGATTATCCAGAAATACCACAATGAATTGAACATAAATTATGATAAGCAATAATGCAAGTAAACTGCATTACTGTATATTACCGCCAACGCCTTGTTTCTCGAGATACATATTTGCAAAAGATAGCATACGACTACGAATATAAAGGAGCGACCACACCGCGGCGTATGCGCAGTGACGTGTCGCATGCGTCACGTTCTCACCGTTTCTTCATACATTTCCATACATACATATATCACGTCTTTATCACGGGGTTGACAGAGCCTGAGGTAACAAAACCTTAAGGCCATTAAGATTAAGGGCGTATAGGTGGAAAGGGAAACCAAAATAGTGATGGGTTGCTAGCCACATCGCCTATAACATGATCCCTAAGACTTTCGCCCGTTCCCTCGGTGGGCTTTTACCTGCGCGGGAAGAGCGCAAATCCGTTGTGTAGTTTTGAAGATATAAGCATACATAGGGACATATGGACATAGGGACACAGGGATATAAGGACAGAGAAAGCGACTTTGTTTTATACTATGTAGTGATATTCCTAGCAAAGTAACTATGGGCTCGCTCCCTACGCTTTGAGTACCGCTGGACATTACCAACCAACAACGTAATTACACACTTACGAGCACACATTAAAGTCCACAATCATTTGAAAGTGAACCGGTGCGCATTAACATTCAAAGGAATTCGACCTTTATTTTAATGTGTTTAAGAGCTAATTGCGCGTGCAAAGGCGTAACCAGTCTGGACTGCCTTGGTGAGGGCGTAGGCTTTTGTGTAAAACTACACACGGACAGAGAGAATGGCGAACATTTCCTCTACTATAGACTGATCGATAAAATGAGTCCTCGCCTGCGCGGAGTCCTACCCCGCGCCCCTGCACCGCGCAGGCGAGGACTCACGTAAGCGGCCGGCCTATAGATTATACCGCGGAATTCCCTATCCCGTTGGGAACTTCCGTGCTGGTACAGGGCACATTTAGCTCATCGCCTATAATATGATTCCTATGATTTTCGCCCATTCCCTCGAGGGGCTTTTACCATCTGCGCGG
Source organism: Pandemis corylana (assembly GCA_949127965.1). NCBI lineage: Eukaryota > Metazoa > Arthropoda > Insecta > Lepidoptera > Tortricidae > Pandemis > Pandemis corylana. The sequence goes on from OX421877.1 coordinate 6,092,638, forward strand.
GTAGAGAAGCAACTGGTACATTCTATGTTTTTTCTTTACTCCCAGACCAGCATGGAAGAACTACTTTATAAAAGACTAGCTGTTGCCCGCAACTTCGTCTGCTTAGAATTCGTTTATCGCTATCCCGCAGAAATTATGCAATCCGTTCTTAGAGGATGCCTACGTCATAGTAGCTTTATGCATGCAAAGTCTCAGCCCGATCGGTTTAAAATTGACAAAGTTTCATACAAACTTTCATCCCCTATTTTATCCCCTTGGGGGTAGAATTGATCAAAATCCTTTCTTAGCGGATGCCTACGTCATAACATCTACCTGCATGCCAAATTTCAGCCCGATCCGTCCAGTGGTTTGGGCTGTGCGCTGATAGATCACTATGTCAGTCAGTCAGTCACATTTGAGTTATATATATTTAGATTGAGAAACGCTAAACCGTATAACGCTTAGTTCGTTATGCTCGACGCACTGTACGACCGTACGTACAGACAGCCGTACAAACAAACAACGAATGTAGATCGCCTTGAGGCACGAATAATGTATAATAATAGTTAATTGCGCCGGCAATCTGCGCAGATCAATCACACTACAATTATTGCAGCAACATTTTAATATTTAACTACAAAAAAAAAATTGGGATCTTTAAAAAACGAGCCTACCAGTTCTAGAAAGGGCCGGCAACGCACCTGCGATTCACCAAGTCTTGCAGGTGTCCCTGAGCGATGGTGATTACTTTCCATCAGGTGACCCGTCTGCTCGTTTGCCCCCTCTTATATAGTAAAAAAAAATTAAACGACACTGAAAATGAGAACACATAGAAAAATCCGAAAACACAGCTATGGCCGAGAATCGAACCCGGATCCTCGTCATTCCGTGACGCGTGCTATACCCCTACACCACCCATAGCTTCGTTTTTTTTTCTTCTTTAGTCTTGAATCTGTTGTCAACTTAACTTCTATCTGCTTATGTTTTGGTAATAAATGTTTTTTTATTTTTTTATTTATTTTTTATTTTATCCGTATAGGGACCCTGGACTAAGATAAGATAAGATACCAATGGCTAAGAAAAGAACCACCGCATGGAAATTGGCTTTGGAATTAAAAAATCCGCATCGAAATCAGTCCTTCAGTTTGAGAGCTGCGATGCCACAAACAGAAAGACACACACACACTTTTTCCGTTGGGGGCTAAAAACAACGTCGCCCAACTTGACAGATCCCTCGTAAACTTTAATTCCTTGGGGAACCAAAAAAAAATCTAACCTATCGATTCTCTTACGAGAAAAAATGTGTCCCAGATTTTACTTCGGTTTTTTTTCCTGTGCGTCACGTTCCATACGTATCTATATTTTAAAAAGGTGACGAACTGGAATGTTAATTTTGACACATTTTTTCTTGTACAAGGTTTGATAGGGTAAACGATTCCGAGTAAAAAAAAGCCAAAATAGTTAAATTCTGGAAAAAAAAAATCATATGGACGTTTTTTTGGAAAACGGTCGACTACGTACCTCATTGAAAATGATAGACACTTCAGAAAATAAATACTCCATGAGTCATTGAACGTATGACAGTGACAAAGTATGTATTTTTTTTGGTGTACCGTTTTTTCTTCTGTAAAAATATAGTTAATTATCTTCTTTCATTTCTAAAACCTGATCCTTCATCAGTGCTTAATTTTCTGTGAGATATATGCATATACATACATACACTGCTACACAACACCACACCACAAAAACACAACCAAAACGTCTCAAACTCTTGCCTTCGCCATCATCGCACGGCACTGGAATTCAGGTGAGTGTTATTTCCTTTCATATAATTGTAAATGTGGAAATAAATAAATAAATAATTAAATATCTTCGACTTCCCGCCTAATCGTGTACCTCAACAGCTGTGGATTTAGTTCTGCACCTGGCGCGATTAGCAACTATATCGATAAAAAAAACTTGAGAGGTGTCAAAGGACACCCGGGTGGAACGAAGTTCCTTTCGATTAATTATTGAAGGAATTGTACTATATATATTTTTTTAAGTTATAATAATATTTTTTTATGTTTTGTACCGCTGTATTTCGTAATTTCTTTCTCTCACGATATTCTCTACATCTTTGTGCACTTGTATTTTTACTTGATGTTATAGTTTGTACCTCAGTAGTCGATGCTTTAGTTCATTCGCTATTGAAATAAAACTCTTGGTCTTAATTTTTTCCGTCTAGCCACCTTTAGTTGCTAATTGACCCGCTACTTGTCCTGCTCGCACTTGCAGCGGCGTGGTAATGCCATCGTGTACCACAGATTCAAGCAGCATTTTTTTTTTAATTTGATATGTCATTGGCGTACTGCTTACTGCCGTATAGACCCCGCCGAGTGACTGAGTAAAATATTTTTATTTTTATAAAATATATGGCTCGACAGAAAAATCTGAAACTTTTTTCCGTAGCTAAGAATGGTTTATTCCTATCAATAGAAAAATCACCAAGCACTTTTAAAATAATCATCCATTCCCAATTGACTAATCCATTTTATCCATTTGCTATGAATAACTTCCGGTACAACTAGTGCAAAAAGTGTCGGTGACAACTTTTAGTCTTAATTTTTTCCGTCTAGCCCCCTTTCGCAACGCGCGATAAGGAACTTCGTTCCAAAAAATGCTTCTAACACTAGCTAGATGGCGTCAGTGTTTCATTTTGCCGCGGAACTGCCAATAACGACAGCAGGAACACTCAGTATAAAATTCTATCAACACATTTAGCTGACTTCTTCCTTCGTGCCCTGAAACGCCACCTACCTTTGGTTTCCAACTGATGTTTCAGCTGTTCCGCTTTCGCCTGCAGCTTGTACTGCACCGTTTCCGCTCCCTCCTTCATCTTGGCCAGGATGCCTGCCCAAACACACGAGAGTCAGCGTATTGGGCTATTTTTTTGCAAAAACGGTCCTTCGAACCGGATTATAGGAATAATTTTCGCTGTCAATAATTATGCTTAAGAAACAAGGATTTTCTCACTTCTTAAAAAGCTCTTTATCTGATTAGACTCAACCATATTTTTAGATTTATGTAATCAAAGCCTCCTATATTTATCCGTCTGTCTTTCACAGGTTGTAATCATTTGAAGTTTAAAAGGTAGACATTTGTAAACATAACATAAATACTGTATTTACCACAAAAAAATAATATTACAATTTACCATGCTTGTCTTTTTCCTTCAATATCCTCTCCATATCGCCGGCCTTGTCTTTCACACGGCCAAAGAAATCTATCCGTTTCGGTATGCGTGAGACAAACACACAAAAAAGATTACATACAAAAGTTTCTGTAAAACATTTTTCGCTAACTTCACTTGCATTATCATTCGTCCTACATAAGTATACCAAATTTCAAGTCAATCGGACCGACCGTTGAAGAGTTCCCTCCTGCGGAGACGACCCTGGCTGATCACCAGAACTCCACTACCAGATTATTGTATTGTTACCGGTTACCGAACACAGGTATGTCTCACAATTCGACCACTCTGGAAGTGGGTCATATTTGACGTGTAAGACAAGCACACACACTTACTTTTAGGGTTCTGTACCTCATATGGAAAAAGAGGAACCCTCATAAAGATGACTTTGTTGTCCATCCGTCTGTTAAGACCGCGTATCTAGAGAACGCGTGAAGTAAAGTTTAAACTAATGCCGAATACTGAAGCATGCAGTTTCTTAGAGCTGTGAAGTTATCAACTCTCTAACTCAACTCAATCAAAAAATACATCACGTCTTTATCCCTTACGGGATAGACAGAGCCTACGGTAACAAGACCTACAATAACTCTTTATTGAACACCACATAAAACAACCAAAAGTGAAAAAAGGTACACGAATATTACAAAGTAACAATAGGCGGCCTATCGCTACAGAGCGATCTCTACCAGACAACCACAATGGACTGGAGAAAAGAACAGATCTGAGCAGGTGGTGTGTACCTAAACGAAGACCAAAAGATATAGTCATTAGTAAAGTTGTTTCCATACAAATTGCCGTGCTTCCAAATAATAGGGGATACTTCTAGATGTCTCATAGCACATAAAATAAAATGAGCCTAAAAATCCATTTTTTCCCCGTATATGTCAGTAACCAATATAAAATGAGCTCACACTGCCTATATTCTGCTTAAGAGTAAGGCTCTGCGACCACCGGCTTTCATTTTCACTTGCCGACTTTGTACGGTCAAGTGCAAAAATAAGTATCGATAGGAACTTGTCAAAAATATGTCCCACGACCTTATTACGCTGGTGTAAGAGCGTATGATACTTATTTTTGAAACGTTGTCTAGATACATATTATTACACTTGACTGTACATACGCATTCTTCGGTGCGCGATTCCGACTCGCACTTGACCGGTTTTTTTATACAGTTTTTTCTTTTAATATGTATAGGAAGGCAAACGAGCCAGTGGGTCACCTGATGGTAAGTGATCACCACTGCCCATAGACACCCGCAACCCCGGAGGGATTGCAGATGCGTTGCCAACCTAGAGGACTAAGATGAAATGCCTCTTGTGCCCGTAATTTCCCCGGCTGTCTTACTCTCCACACCGGAACACAGCAGTGCAAACACTGCTATTTAGCGGCAGGATTAGCGAGTAGGATGGTGGTAGCGATCCGGAGAGACCTTGCACAAGGCCCTACCACCCGCATATATCTTTAATGATGGATAAGTGATCGATGATGATGATGATGGTTACCGGATATCCGTTTGGTGGCGTCGGGACTAGCGGAGCGAGTCAACGCCGCCACTGTCATGTACTCGCTGGTGATCAGACCGGCAGCCTGGCACACACAAACAAAGTTTTACATACAAAGACATTCAGAAATAATACGTTATTAAATCTTTACATACATACACAAATCACGTCTTCATTCCTTACGGGGTAGACAGAGCCTAAGGTAACAGGTACCTACAGGCCACATTTAGCATGATTGTGGGCTTATAAGTGGAAAATGGAATCAAAATAGTGATGGGTTGCTAGCCTCATCGCCTATAACATGATTCCTATTATAATCGCCCATTCCCTCGCTGGGCTTTTACCAGTTGCTCGGGTAGAGAAGCAACTGGTACAATCTATGTTTTTTCTTTCCTCCCAGACCAGCATGGACGACTTAACAATTTTAAGACATCCTGTGTTTACTGTATTTATTTTATTTATGCAAATAAAAGATAATTTTTGATCACCTCAAGGCTGGCAGGACTCATAGCGGAATATTCTTCGCTCAGCAGTTCGACTATGAGACCTTCGATGTCGAAGAACAGAATGTGGCTCTCGGCATCTGAAACAAAAAACAATTTTATAATCGACATACTTTGATAAGTAACAACAATACAATACAAATACTCTTTATTGAACACCACAAATCAGTACAAAACAATACAGAAACAAAGAACAAAGTAGACAATAGGCGGTCTTATCGCTTAATAGCGTTCTCTTCCAGACAACCAATAAGAGAAATAAGTTGGAGACAGTTTAAGTAGGTGGCGGAAACAAATAGGTTAAACGCAGGGATAATAAAAACAACAATACCAACATAAATATAATACATAGCTAAATAATTAAAATAAAATAATACATACATATACACATAACATTACTGTATAATACTTGAGATAAAATAAATGTGAGAATGTAACAATTAAAAATAAGAAGGCCATATAACAGAAAAGGATTTGATCAGAAGCAAAAAGAAAAGATAAGGTACTAAAGATAGGGAGTGGATTAAATTAGTGATAAATAGTGAGATTTGAGTTGGTTTTTAAAAATAGGTAGAGTTTTAGCTCGTCGTAGGTCTACAGGAAGGGAATTCCACAGACGGATAGAGGTCATAGTAAAGGAGTCATGATAGAACTTAGAGGAAGAAGCAGGAACAGCAAGGAGGAGATTTTGAGCAGACCGGAGAGAAGTCAGGAATTTAAAACGCTCTTGGAGATAACGGGGAGTTGTAGGATTAAAAAGAATACTGTACAAAAGAGAAAGAATATGAGAGTTACGGCGAAAACGTATAGGGAGCCACTTGAGATGCGTGCGAAAATAGGAGACGCGGGTGGTAGGACCTTGTGCAAGGTCCGTCCGGAACGCTACCACAATCTTACTCGCTAATCCTGCCGCTAAGTAGCAGTGCTTGCACTGCTGTGTTCCGGTGCGGAGAGTAAGACAGCCGGGGAAATTACGGGCACAAGAGGCATTTCATCTTAGTCCTCTAGGTTGGCAACGCATCTGCAATCCCTCCGGGGTTGCGGGTGTCTATGGGCAGTGGTGATCACATACCCTTGGGGTTGGTCCGGAAGCCCTGCACGGTGAGCATGGCACGGCGCGGGCGCGCGGGCTCGGCCAGCGGGCCGCCGGCGCCGCCGCCCGCGGGGGCCTGCAGCGCCGCCAGCCCGCGGGCCGTCGCCGCGCGCATCGCCGCCACGTTGCGGTGACGGAGGCCCCTGCACACACACAGTTCCGTCAAGCGCTCACATACGGTCCACGGGCAGTACATCCCGTCTTTTTTCATACGGGGAAGACAGCGCCCCACATAGACCCAGAGACCACGTTTAGCATAATTGTGGGCGGAGTACAGAGGGGAATCAAAATAGTGATGGGATTTTAACCCATTCCCTCGACGGGCTTTAACAATATGCAAGGGAAAAGAAGCGACCGGTACATTCTATAATTTTTCTTTGCTACCGCACCAGCATAGGTGTTGAATAAAAAAAATCTGAAATCGCGTTACATTTTTTTTTTTAATGTTAGGGAGGCCAGACAAACGAACTAGTGGGTCACCTGATGGTAAATGATCACCACTGTCCATAGACACCCGCAGCGCTTTACGCGATGTCAGTGCGTTGTCGGCCCTGCAGAAAATTGTACACTCTCCTCTTAAAGGCACCCAGGTCGTAACTCGATGGGAAGACCTCAGCGGGAAGCTCGTTCCAGATTTTTTTTTTTTTTTAATGTGAATAGGAAGGCAAACGAGCAAGTGGGTCACCTGATGGTAAGTGATCACCACTGCCCATAGACACCCGCAACCCCGGGGGGATTGCAGATGCGTTGCCAACCTAGAGGACTAAGATGAAATGCCTCTTGTGCCCGTAATTTCCCGTAATTTTTGCAAGTTCGTGGCAAAAAAGATCGATTAAACCGCACCGTCGAAGACTGCCATTCATCAACATGATGTCGATGGAATAAGCGCTTACGACGGGTAGATTTGTAATGGAACCCCGCAGCTGGAATGACGTCAAAGAAAACATAACGAACCTGAAGAAATGCACAGCCGGATTGGCCAGCCCCTGCAGGTCACTGGAGCCAGCCGCCAGGGAGCCCCCGAGGTCGTCGGCCAGGGTCTCGTCGCACGCTGCGAGCACCTCCTCAGCTATCATACCTGGTGGACAAGGACCAAGGTATACTAATAATTGGTGTCTGCGAGACATTTTGACGACCGGATAGCCTAGTGGTTAGAGAACCTGACTATGAAGCTTGAGGTCCCGGGTTCGATCCCCAGTCGGGGCAGATATTTGTATGAAAAATACGAATGTTTGTTCCCGAGTCTTGGATGTTTTATATGTATTTATCTATATAAGTATGTTTATCCGTTGTCTAGTGCCCATATTACAAGCTTTGCTTAGTTTGGGGCTAGGTCAATTGCTGTCAATTGTCCCAAGATATTATCATTATTATTTTATTATTCGTTTATCGCTATGCTATAAAAAGTGTCCTGTCTGTCCCGGGACTCGGAACTATCTTCTAACCCCCTTATTCATAAACGCTCTATAGGCTTCTGCTAATTTAGCAATCGCTTGTCCTCATGTCAGTTTGACATTTACCTTTCACAGATAAGAACAAACGATTGCTAAGTTAGCAGAAGCCTATAGAGCGTTTATTCTGTGAACAAGTTTCTGGATATAACATTTTGATTTATTTATGTATTTAATTTCATTGTTTACTACATTAATTTTGACATTATATTAAATTAATCCTTTATTATATTTCATTATTTACCTATAAGCAGTGACAATCCCTAGCGGAGAATAAATTTAATTGTACCTAATTGTTTTATTATTATTGTTTTTGATTTTGACATATTTGTAATATTCAATTGATTTGTGTTACCTATTTAATTTTATTTCATTTACTCTTGACGATTTCAATCTGAATTCTCCTAACTTGACAATGTATAATTTGTGATGTAATTTTTATTAAATGAATAAATAATCTAAATCTATGAATAAGGGAGTAAGTCGCTACGCTCTCGACGGAGAAGAGTAGAAGAATATAAGGTACACTTAAGGTCCTTAGCGTGTAACATTCACTCTAATCACCATGTTTCATGTTTCTATGACTCACGTACACGTGTGTAGTGCCGACCATCATGACTTAACTAAAATTATGGTACAATATATAAGCTAAAGCAGCAAGGAAACTACGAACAAAACGGTCGAAACGAACGCACACATAGACGCGCGCTTCTACAAGCCCCCTAAGCGGATCTCGCGGTGCCGCCAGTCGCGAGTGCCGCGTTGAGACGAGCGGCCGTCTGTTGCGTGCGCCCAGACAGTCCACGATCTTCTCGTTTTAAACATGCCAAGAGCGTATTGCGCAGTGTGTCCATGTTTCCTAATTTATTTAAGAAAGCTATTCCTTCAGATGAGAAATTTTCATACTATACAATTTAATAATAGAGCTTTCCAACGTGTCGTAGCAGGCGAAAGTATTATTCAGTAAGTAATATATAATACTTACCTACCAACAGACGAATAAAAAAATCTTAAACTGTTGAAGTTTTTTTTTTAAATACCTTATTTTATTTTTAAACGAGTTAATTTATTCGATTATTTAATTATTATAGAACCCAAATAAACGTTTGTTTCTTTTTTGTGCCAAGCCTAATACTCTAAATTAAGTGTAGCCAGTTATTTTAAAATAGGCTTTACTAGGAGATAGCGCTAACTAAACAAAAAGCTTTTCAATTTTACTAAAATTAAATCGACAACCCTAACGCTCTATTGGAGCGTAGGTATTTATTACAAAAATAACCCTAGTTCCCATACTGCCCTGCCCTACTTATTTACAATACAATACAATACAAAATACTATTTATTGAACACCACAAATCAGTACAAAACAATACAGAATCAAAGAACAAAGTAGACAATAGGCGGTCTTATCGCTTAATAGCGATCTCTACCAGACAACCACCGACCAATTTACTATGACATAAGGTACATACCGTGTAACACTCGGTCCAAGTGGCCCGTCTCCATCTGCCAAACGTACACGGTGCCGTCGCTGCAGCCCACCACCATGAAATCGTCCCCGGGCCGCCATTTTATGGTCACCACGGGAAAGAGATGGCGCGACGCGAGCGTCACACACTTGCGCTCCGAGAGACCTGGCAATGGGTAAAGATGGAAGCGAAAGAATTTAATGCTTGAAAAAAAAACTCTAAATAAACTTCAGAAGGTCTCGCTTGCGCTCGGGCTACTATCGCATACTCGTCCGGCAATCTGCTGCCGGACTGCAATAATGTACTATTGTTTCACGTGCGGGGCTAAGGTTTTTTTTATTTTATTTTATTATTTAATACAAACTTTTTATTAGCGATTTTAATAAAAGGAAAAACAACCTTAGAATTACAATATTAGTTAGATCACTAAAATACTCACTAAGCAAAGTCACAGTGTGGTCCGAGGCTACAGAGCAGATGCATTTTTGGATTCGAGGCTGCAAAAAAAAACCACATTATGAAATTACATGTTAATGCATATACATACATTTATACACATGCACAAATCACATCTTTATCCCTTACCGGGTAGACAGAACCTAAGGTGGCAAGACCTACAGGCCACGTTTAGCAAAATGGCAAAAAATGGAATCAAAATAGTGATGGGTTGCTAACCGCATCGCCTTTTTTTTTTATGTGAATAAGAAGGCAAACGAGCAAGTGGGTCACCTGATGGTAAGTGATCACCACTGCCCATAGACACCCGCAACCCCGGAGGGATTGCAGATGCGTTGCCAACCTAGAGGACTAAGATGAAATGCCTCTTGTGCCCGTAATTTCCCCGGCTGTCTTACTCTCCGCACCGGAACACAGCAGTGCAAGCACTGCTACTTAGCGGCAGGATTAACGAGTAAGATGGTGGTAGCGATCCGGGCGGACCTTGCACAAGGCCCTACCACCCGCCGGTAACCCGCCTATAACATGATTCCTACGATTTTCGCCACTTCCCACGGTGGGCTTTCACCATAAGCGCGGGAAGAGAAGCAACTGCTCGTTTTGCTCGTGAGTATGTATAGATGAGGATAAGTTTTTTTTTTTTTTTTTATAAAAGTGGGGGCAAACGAGCAGACGGGTCACCTGATGGAAAGCAATCACCGTCGCCCAGGGACACCTGCAAGACCCGGGGGATCACAAGTGCGTTGCCAGCCCTTTGAGGAACAGGAAGGCTCGCTTTAAGTATAAAAAAAAACCGAAAGTTATTTTATGCCACATTAAATTTTGTTCATGTGTATAAGACCGCAGAAGCGGTGCACCAGCTGCCAGCTGAACAGCTCCCACAGGCAACCGCCAAGCCTATGAGTATGAGTATGTAACGCTCACGCTGCAGTTGGTGGGCGGCACGATGAGCTGCGTGATCTCGCCGGCGTGCACGCAGAAGCGGTGCAGCAGCTGCCCGCTGCACAGGTCCCACAGGCAACCGCCAAGCCTATGAGTATGAGTATGTAACGCTCACGCTGCAGTTGGTGGGCGGCACGATGAGCTGCGTGATCTCGCCGGCGTGCACGCAGAAGCGGTGCAGCAGCTGCCCGCTGCACAGGTCCCACAGGCACCCGCCAAGCCTATGAGTATGAGTATGAGTATGTAACGCTCACGCTGCAGTTGGTGGGCGGCACGATGAGCTGCGTGATCTCGCCGGCGTGCACGCAGAAGCGGTGCAGCAGCTGCCCGCTGAACAGGTCCCACAGGCAACCGCCAAGCCTATGAGTATGAGTATGTAACGCTCACGCTGCAGTTGGTGGGCGGCACGATGAGCTGCGTGATCTCGCCGGCGTGCACGCAGAAGCGGTGCAGCAGCTGCCCGCTGAACAGGTCCCACAGGCAACCGCCAAGCCTATGAGTATGAGTATGTAACGCTCACGCTGCAGTTGGTGGGCGGCACGATGAGCTGCGTGATCTCGCCGGCGTGCACGCAGAAGCGGTGCAGCAGCTGCCCGCTGAACAGCTCCCACAGGCAACCGCCAAGCCTATGAGTATGAGTATGTAACGCTCACGCTGCAGTTGGTGGGCGGCACGATGAGCTGCGTGATCTCGCCGGCGTGCACGCAGAAGCGGTGCAGCAGCTGCCCGCTGAACAGGTCCCACAGGCAACCGCCAAGCCTATGAGTATGAGTATGTAACGCTCACGCTGCAGTTGGTGGGCGGCACGATGAGCTGCGTGATCTCGCCGGCGTGCACGCAGAAGCGGTGCAGCAGCTGCCCGCTGAACAGCTCCCACAGGCAACCGCCAAGCCTATGAGTATGAGTATGTAACGCTCACGCTGCAGTTGGTGGGCGGCACGATGAGCTGCGTGATCTCGCCGGCGTGCACGCAGAAGCGGTGCAGCAGCTGCCCGCTGAACAGCTCCCACAGGCAACCGCCAAGCCTATGAGTATGAGTATGTAACGCTCACGCTGCAGTTGGTGGGCGGCACGATGAGCTGCGTGATCTTGCCGGCGTGCACGCAGAAGCGGTGCAGCAGCTGCCCGCTGAACAGCTCCCACAGGCAACCGCCAAGCCTATGAGTATGAGTATGTAACGCTCACGCTGCAGTTGGTGGGCGGCACGATGAGCTGCGTGATCTCGCCGGCGTGCACGCAGAAGCGGTGCAGCAGCTGCCCGCTGAACAGGTCCCACAGGCAACCGCCAAGCCTATGAGTATGAGTATGTAACGCTCACGCTGCAGTTGGTGGGCGGCACGATGAGCTGCGTGATCTCGCCGGCGTGCACGCAGAAGCGGTGCAGCAGCTGCCCGCTGAACAGGTCCCACAGGCACACCGCGAAATCAATCCCGCCAGACACGAGGTGCGAACGGTCGTACCTAAACCAGGGAAGTGTTGCCAAGTTACCGATTTTGTCGCTAGAAATGGCGAGTTTTGCATAGGTCCTAGCGACTAAAAGAAATTCAGCCACTTTCAGTCTATTTTTTACAACTAGCTGTTGCCCGCAACTTCGTCTGCATAGAATTCGTTTATCGCTATCCCGCAGAAATTACGCAATCCGTTCTTAGAGGATGCCTACGTCATAGTAGCTTTATGCATGCAAAGTCTCAGTCCGATCGGTTTAAAATTGACAAAGTTTCATACAAACTTTCATCCCCTATTTTATCCCCTTGGGGGTAGAATTGATCAAAATCCTTTCTTAGCGGATGCCTACGTCATAACATCTACCTGCATGCCAAATTTCAGCCCGATCCGTCCAGTGGTTTGGGCTGTGCGTTGATAGATCACTACGTCAGTCAGTCTGTCAGTCACCTTTGAGTTATACAATACAACAATACAAATACTCTTTATTGAACACCACAAATCAGTACAAAACAATACAGAAACAAAGAACAAAGTAGACAATAGGCGGTATTATCGCTTAATAGCGATCTCTTCCAGACAACCAAAAAGCTAAATAAGTTGGAGACAGTTGGAGTTATATATACTCGTATTTAGATAAGAGTTAAAAATTGTATTTATATGCGTTTAGAGACTTCGTTGGCGCGATGTTTACATCACATTGCGATGTCACCAGCGCTACCTACTTGTGTCATAGTTTATGTAATCAACGACTAGATGCCGCTAGGGTCAGAACACTGCCTTTGATTGGCGGTGCACACAACTGTAAATATATTTCATTGAATCAAAATTAACTCGCCTCTTTGCAGCCTTACACTTTGAGCATCGACGAATGCATGAAAACATTTGTTAAACCGTAAGTAGAAACTTACCGCCCACTGCGCGACTTTAGATTACCACTTCCTCGAGAGGGGAAGACGTAAAATTGTGTACACATGGGGGCGGTGATAAAGAAAGCCTCAGTTCGCATGTTTATCGCCGTCACCTTTGGCTCGTGCAACAAGTTCCTGCGATCTGAGACATTCTATATTTCACCACCCTCTTCTTCTTATTTTTTTAATGTGGCCCCATCGATCGATGCGATGATTCCGCCAATGTCAAAGTAATAAATACAGTATTCAAAAATCTTGTGACAAAAATGTCGGCAACGTTGTACGGTAGACCACGGTCAGAAGACCCCCCCCCCCCCCCCCCCCCTCGGGCTCTTAGCCAACGGATAATGATATCCCTCAGAATCTGCCAGGAAATCGTTAACCGATGCCCAGGGTGCACCGGACCAAGCGCTGCTCTTCCCCTCGGTCGGATCCAAAAACGAACCGCAGCTCTTGACCACACGCGGAGGTAACCCGACTCGCACCCCTTCACCGCCCTCGAGGTGTACTATTACAAGGGTGATCAGTCGAACGATGTGACAGCTGTCATTAGAGATGGCGCTAGCTACTCGCGCGTAGTAGTTCTGTAGAGGCCAACTAGATGGCGCTAGGGTCGCTACAAAGGTATTAGATAAGTATCCTACCTTGGATGAACATGATGCGGATAGAGGAGACAGTTCACTCTTCCGTTGTGACCGTGCAGCAGTTGGTGCGGGGGCCAATCTACAACAACACAACTCTGTAACTAACCTCGTAATAAACCTTCCCTTTTTCAAACTCAAACTATTTATTGCATAAAAATTTTGTGACAAAGATGTTATTGGGACCGAGCGCGACGACAGCGCCACGTGACAGGCGGCCATTATGGACAATATTGTCACCGCTGTCAAACAAGAAGTAAGTAAATATTGTGAAAAATATTAATGAAATCTTGTGTTATTTTACTATTTTACACAATTTAGGACAATGGTAGTCAGTAACATTATTGCCAATAATATTAAAATTGTTGTTTTCAGTGAAATTTTAGAGGTTAGGTAACTTACTTTTTTATTCTTGCGGTAAATATCCACTTATTTCTTTGGTCTCGTTTCCACCGTGGTCTTGGAAATTGGTAAAATTTACAGTCGCTATTCTTTTTGGTGTTATTACAATTCACAACAACACATCTTACCAGGACCATATTTTTATCTCAAAAACGATTAGAAAATGTTTACTGCAATATGGATTTGACAGCTCAAGTCAGCGACAAAAATGACAATTTTAGCCGTAGCGAGCGCTGTGATCGTTTAGGATACCCCCTCCACCCGCTTTGCACTCTGCCAATAGACTACAAACCCATGGAAAAAAAACATGTGAAATGAACCACTGTGAATGAAGCTTAGAAGGCTGTTACTATATCATAAAATAACTCTGAGCGCTATGCCGTCATTTCTGAGCGGTATATTTATGGAATTTCTCAGGTACAAGTGAGGAATTACTACTAATTATTAATTTACGGCGTTTTTATAGCTTATAGATGATTAAAAATAAATGTCGAAAAACCTAGTGCCGCTTTAAAGTGGTGGTGCCGGAAATCAGTGCATTTAAAAAAAAATGTATGAGAAAAAATCTGTACCGCTCAGAAATGACGGCATAGCGCTCAGTTATTTTATGATATAGTAACAGCCTTCTAAGCTTCATTCACGCTGGTTCATTTCACATGTTTTTTTTCCATGGGCTTGTAGTCTATTAGGCTGTATATAGTTTCAAACATTTACCCAGTAAGGGCACGGCAATTTATTATAAAATAATCTTAAAACTAAAACTTATTATTATAATAACTGTAATAATAATATTAGTATGGCACTTGCACTTAGTAGCTAATTAGACGTACGAGCAACACATTAGTACATTAGAGCACACAGAGCCGCAAGGTAGTCCTTACAATACATTATATGTAGAGATAAAGACAAAAATAGAAATAAAAATAAAAATAGTGTAATAAAGTTTCTTAATATAGTAAATAAATAAATAAATGTTCTGCTTATTTTTCATCTCCTTAAATATTGTATGTGTGTACTCTTATTGTATTTTGTATGTATACAAGTGTGTATTATATTTAGTAGTTTGCATAACTGCTGCTTAGCTTACCATCGAGCTGCTGATGATTCCCATGCAGCAGCTGCAACTGCACGGTGTGCGTGGCGTTCACAATCACTATGGAGCCGTCCTCACGACCCACCACTAGCCTGTTTGCCGCCAACAAGTATATGGAAGCGGTTAGTTTCACCTCTGTAACAAAATAGTACATTATCAATAGCTGGTCGAATAGTGATAGAAAGCCGAGTGCAGCGAGGCCGTCTATAATACGAGCAGTGGATGAGGCGAGGTATGTCGGGAACGGACAATGGCGAACTTAGCCCTAAAATGGAATTTTCCAGCTAACCAAATACTGAAAAGACAACTTACAAAATATAAACATAGGCAAGCAGACAAAAACTTGCCCTAATTACAATTATATAATAATTAAAAAAAAATCTGAATTTTAATTTTATTTATTAACTTTACCAGGCTCCGCAGGGTGATGCAGCTGATCCAGAATGCCGACGGGGCTGGGGCTCATCTCGGCCCACGCCATGTCCAAACTGGTCAACACCACCGGCGCATGCGCTTAAACAAAAACATAGCCTCCTAAATGAAATGTAACAGTTTATATCTAGAGCAGGGCCACAGCCAGTGGCGTAACTATAACGTCTGGGGCCCGTGGCAAATTCGTCAGATGGGGCTCCTTCCTCAATATAAAGAAGTGCATCAGCGCCCCTTCTGTGCTCTAAACCAAGCCAGTCCGGGGCCCCGTAGAGCTAGGGGCCCGTGGCATTTTGCCACTCCTGCCACCCTATAATTACGCCTCTGTCCACAGCAAAGCATGGAATCAATTAATATCTAATCAAAAATTTTAATTTATGTTAATGAATAATGTTATGTAATGAATAATGAAAAATTAAATTAAATTAAATGTCTTAAAATCAATAAATAACAACAATAATAATTAAAGGCTGTCCTTCCATCCTCAACATCTTGATGGTTGGCAGTCTAGTACCGTGCGTTTTAAACGCAATTTCCTTCCTCGTACGACAAAGATCCGGAACCAACTTCCTGCTGCAACATTCCCTGGGCGGTATAATTTAGGGATCTTTAAAAAACGAGCCTTCCTGTTCTTGAAAGGGCCGGCAAGTGTCCCTGGGCGATGGTGATTACTTTCCATCAAAAAAAAAAAGCCTATCATGATGATGGTGACCAGGGATGTTGCGGATCCACTTTCTTCCGCATCCGCAGATGCGGATGCGGATTTTAAGAGGCTCACATCCGCAGATGCGGATGCGGATCTGTATAAAAAACTTAAGTGTTGGGTTAGTAGAGTTAAAAAAACACAGTAGCGCGAGTCAGATCTTGTCAGTTGTCACAACAAAACAGTAGCGAGCCGCGTCACCGTCACCGATTCACCGAAGTCCGAAAAAAAATTACCGCTTTCCTATTGGTCAATCAGCACGCGCGGTCGACACGTGCCACTCGCCGGGCCCTCCCCTTTCTTTCATGTCGCGACCTGCTACACATCCGCATCTGCATAAATTGATGCGGGTGCGGATGCAGATGCGGATGTCGAAATTGATGCGGATGTTCCGCATGTGCGGATGCGGATGCGAATATTCGCAACATCCCCGATGGTGACTTACAAGGCGTGCTGTTGGCAGCGGGCGTGGCGGCGTCGTCGACGCTCCACACGGACACCGTCCCCGCCGAGTCGCCCCGCAGCAGCAGGCGGCGCTGCTTGCCCCCCACTGAGGTGACGACGTACCGCATAGCAGGAGGGCACGAGAGAAGCTGGAACGAATTCACTGTGTTACTCGCAATTTTTGCAGTCGACCCTGCCAAGTCATAAATAACTGTCTAATAGTGTCTACCTGCTATGGGTGGTGATGAGGATCCGGGTTTGATTCCCTGCCATATATATATATTTTTTTATATGAATAGGAAGGCAAACGAGCAAGTGGGTCACCTGATGGTAAGTGATCACCACTGCCCATAGACACCCGCAACCCCGGAGGGATTGCAGACGCGTTGCCAACCTAGAGGACTAAGATGAAATGCCTCTTGTGCCCGTAATTTCCCCGGCTGTCTTACTCTCCGCACCGGAACACAGCAGTGCAAGCACTGCTACTTAGCAGCAGGATTAGCGAGTAAGATGGTGGTAGCGATCCGGACGGACCTTGCACAAGGCCCTACCACCCGCAAAGCTTTATCTTTCGGATTTTTCTGTGTTCTAGTTTTCGATATCGTTTAGAAACATAACTTAAAACCGTAAAAATAAATATAAAAATCAAGAAGTAAAATACATGTTTTTTTAGCAGCTAATAGTGTCTATCGACAAAGGGACGCCGTTCGGACCCAAGTTCGTTTTTTTTCCACATGAGAAACGAGGTAAACAATCAATACATACATACATAAATCACGCCTTCTCTTTTCTCTTCCATGCTGGTCTGGGAGTAAAGAAAAAACATAGAATGTACCAGTTGCTTCTCTTCCCGTGCAGATGGTAAGTCCATCGAGGGAAATTCGAGTGAGCAAAAATCTTAGCAATCATAGGCGATGCGGCTGGCAGCCCATCACTATTTTGATTCCCCTATCCACCTATACGCCCAGAATCATGCTAAACGTGGCCTTTAGGTCTTGTCATCGACCATCAAGATCTGTCTTTTTAAAGAAAAACACTTTAAAATTCGTAAAATTCAACATAAAAAACCATAACGTTTGTAATAGCCGTGGTGTTATTAACCGTGAATAATTTAAAAGTATTATATTCTTACAACAAACCTTATTATCAGGATGGGCGAGCAACCCGAACAGTACCGGGCTGTCGTGGGCCACTGTTGGGCCATGGAACCCCTTGTGGTCTGGCACTGAGCTGTAACGTTACACACATGACAGTCAAACGTACCCAAGCGGTCTACGACAGTAGTTTCTGCTACATTACCCTAAGGGCCCTAAGGTAAGGTAAGATGGTAAGGTGGGGGGGTTGTCTGGCGATTTCTCAGAGATTTGACAAATCGCTAGTGTGTAAGGGCCTTAAATAAAACCGTAGCTCTATTTTGTTTGAGGTAACGGAGGACAGAAAACATGGCAGGAAAGTAAGGCTGCGGATACATATCAACCGCTACGTCCTGTGTGTTACATGCCAAGAACCAAAACCAATAGCGTAGCTACTCCACGTGTAGCGTGGTGTGCGTGGTCGCAAATAACAAGTTTGGTCACATTCGCCTAATTTCGTAACACACAGGATACGGCGTTTGACACTGATGATCTAAAATCGACACGGTGTCTTAATTTTTTTCTGGAACATTACAGCAAGTTGGGTTACTTTCTGAGCCGATGTTCGTTTTTCATCACATTTGCGAGTAAATAAATATATCTACCTAATAAGGTACTAAATAGTTCAATAACAAGTCAACACAACAATTTTACAAAGTTCGGGACTGTTTTTTTTTAAGCGGATGTTACGCTTTCACCCACAGATAATAATGTCAAAAGCAAAAACGTTCACAGCTATGGCGTAATATAAAAAAAATCAACATTTTATACAAAAAAAGTATTCAAAGTTTTATCATAAATATTAGTATTGTATTTATCTAGCGAGATTTCAATCGAATTCGTGTTCAAAAGATAACTTTTTTAGATAAAGTTTTAATTTCGAGCAAAAATTACTTACCGACCATGACTTTCCTGGATAGAAAGAGGCCCGCGGGTTTTATTTGGGGCATTGCAGCCAAGTTTGCCAGCGCGTTATGACACTGTTTACGTGCAAGTGTGATGAAAAACATTTGTCATCCATAATTGAGATCTTGAAACGTTTACACTGATGTTCAGTGAAACTAACCCAAACTGCTCAAATATTCCGTATTAGTTAAAATATACTGTATTTATGTCCTCCAACAAAATTCAAATATGATCTATAATTATACTTAATAAGCTAAGCCAGGATGTTCCAGTGCGATACAATTTAGGTATGCCATTTTGGGAGACGCGACGAATACACAATTTATACATTTTCATCATTGTAATTAGTCGATCGGCTAAATCACGAAACATGCTTGTGGTAAATACCGCCAAGCGTCTCGTACACCGTATCCTGTGTGTTACGAAATTCTACGAATGACACTATTAACTGAGACCATTACCTTGCTAATCGCGACCATTACACCACACTACACGCGCACGCGGAGTAGCTATGCCGTTAGTGTTGAGTCATGGACACGTTCGTAACACACGGGACATGGCGTTCGAAACGCCTCGCGGCCTTACCGCGTGGAAAACAGGCCTGCGGGTCGCGTTACGGTACGAAAGTAAACATTCGGTGTCCAAGCTACTAAATTGTATTACACTGTATTTTATTTACACATACACATATACAATTTAATCATAATAACAACAATACACGACACCAATAAGATGATTCATTATGGAAGTGCGGTAAGCAACTTAAAAAATAAAACCTACTTTGACTAAACTACTGTAAGTTAACAAAAATACTCGAAAACTTCTAATAAATACTCTAAAAACCTACAACAAATTAGCTAAAAATCAAACCTAAATCCTGAAAACCTCACTCGAATCAAATTCTAAAAAGCACATTACATTTACAAAAATTACTTGTTAAGCCATCGTGGAACGCTGTCAACGCTGCCAATACTTAGCATAGTGTTTGTAAACCATCGATCATTTTCTGAAGACATAACCTCAGTCGCCCGAAAGTGCGCCGGGAAAACAATTCTCAAATTAGCATTAAGAGCTGTTACCACCACCGATGCAGAACGCTGCTTCGATTCGAATATAAATGATAAATTACAATGTTGCATTAATTAATTATGCTGGTCTGGGAGTAAAGAAAAAACTAAAGATGGTAAAAGTAAAAGCCCATCGAGGGAATGGGCGAAAATCTTAGGAATCATATTTGTTTATTTGATCATTAGATTATATTAGATTAGATTTATTTATCACCCTTTTAAAATTCAATAATATTTTTTATTATTCAATATAAAATTACATCGTCACTTAAAATTTAATGTCAATGAATTTATATTAGAATTATCAGTTTAAATTAAAGAAAAAATGAAAAAATGACACAAATAAATTTAAATGCATAATAATAATTAAGTACTTTCAATTAAACATGTTATAGGCGAAGCGATTAGCAACCCATCACTATTTTGATTCAACTTTCCACCCATATTCACCCAAAATCATGCTAAACGTGGCCTTTAAGTCTTGTTACCTTTGGCTCTATCTACCCCGTAAAGGATAAAGACGTGATTTATGTATGCATGTAAGATCGATGTTTTAACCTAATAAGCAATCATGTTGCTATGACAACGTTCCATGTAAACTCGACAATTTAACTCCTCAATAATATAGATGCTAGCAAAATAACACAGAGACATGCCACAGTGTACAAGCAGTCAACAATCGTCATATAACTAACTCCGATGGGTCACGTACACATTTAATCATCATCATCATCATCTACAGCCTACATACGTCCCACTGCTTGGCACAGGCCCCCTCTCGGATATTCGAAGTAATAAAAGCTAACTAGATACATTCGGAACTTTAATTTCATGGGACAAAATATAGACCCGGTTCCTGGACATATCCGTAACACACAGGACAAGGTTGAGAAGCTTTACGCACTTAACTTTAAAAAAACTGGCCAAGTCGGGCACGAAAGCAAAAGTTTCCGTAACTTCTCGCTAGATGGCATCAGTATTTAAAAGTCCAGATGACATTTCTGTCAAGTTCAGGATTGGGTTATAACTTGAGCCAATCCTGAACGTGACATAAGCCAATCCTGAACGTGACAGATATGCCCATTAGATTAGACCTCTCGATACTAATGCCATCTAGCGACCTTTTCTGTCACAAACCCTCGTCACCATGTACCTTTTTGGACTTGTTTTTACGTTGCTTCACTGGCTTACTAGTTCAGGGGCTCGATATGTGAAAGCACATGTGTGAAAATACCACTCGAAAGTGGTGAAAAATTGTGCTGAATTTGAAATACGAGTAGCTCAGAAGATACTTACGGCTCTCATTAATCTTGTGATTTAGTCAAAAATTTGATTAGAGCTGTAGTTTTGGAGATATAAGCTGATTTATAATACTTTCGAGTGGTACTTTCGAGTGATGTGCTTTCAAAAATCGGGCCCTAGGACACTATTAGTCAAATCAGAAACGGCATTTAACACAAGATTGCCAAGATATTGCAAATGTGTGTGTGACCAATCGGAGTATAACTCCCTCACCCATAAAAGCTTGTTAAGCTACTGTTGCATTTGTCTTTATCTGTCACTTTGAAATATCCTTAAGCCAGACACAGACAAAACACAATCTAGTTATAACCGGTATTTAAGGGGCGTGTGCGACTTCTATATACGAGCTGCGGACTTTAAACGCATAATCCAAAACGAAAACAGTGCTAACCTACTGATAGCCCGTCCGCGCAGTTTGCTATAACAAAGATTTAATTATTTAGCTTATGACAAGAAATTCCTAAATGTAATATTAGCTTTTACACAAACCTCTAGCGGGTTTTCAATAGTGGCAAAACAAAAGAAAAACTACATGTTTATTTTTGACATAATCATTATAGCGCATCGTGGTATGTTTTTTTGTCATAATGTAATTAATTTTTGGTCGAACGATCTAACTGATAATTTGGAAAATCTCTTACATGGACTACTTTATTAGCATATTATGATGTAGGACGGTGTTAGTATTAATTTCATCATTCGACCAAAAACTTATTAGTCTAAATAATCCAACGGTATTGTACCTCAACGTACGCACGATACGGTTCTAACACAAAACTATGATTTAAGAATATCTTGTCATATATGTTTATTATTGTATGAAACAATTATTGAGCATGTTCGCTTGAAACGTGCATGTTAGCAGTGGAAATCAAATGTTAGTAGATAAGATATACAATAATAACAGAGTGTATGTTGAAAATACATTTTTTTATCCCAAATTTTCTATAAGGCATCGTAAAATTATAACTGAATATTTCAGAAGGTTTGAAAGTTTGATAAAATATCTCTAGGTGACATCAGTATCGAGAGATCCGTGTGACAAAATATGTCACGTTCAGGATTGGCTGAAGTTACAAGCCAATCCTGAACGTGACACTTATGTCAACTCTACCACTAATACTAATCTAGCGATATTTTATGTCAAAAATTCTTATTAACCTCGAATGAAAATATATTAATATATTAAAACAACATACAGTGTGTTTTTTATTGTATGCTTTTTTTAAATTATAACACAGAGGCATTGTGCTCTCATGAAACTAGAATGGTATTGATTCCATGCCATTTATTAGTACAATATGGTAAGTATACCCTTTTGTAATTTACTGTAGTCAACATTAAAGTCTACATAGACAGTAATTACGCACCATGTAAACTAATTGTAAAGAAAACCTCCATATTTCAGTTATATCATGTTGTATATGGTTAGTAAAAGTTAGTTCACAATGTACACAATTTTGATCTCTGTAGACTTTCCATATTTCCATATATCGAAACGGCCAATCTCAAATAAACCTTCCACGAGAGAATATGCTCGATTATATAGTTGACAAACAGACGGATGGACAACAAAGTGATCTTATACATTTTTTTTTAATCATGAGCCACGGACCCCGACAACTATACACAAAATGTGGTTGACAACCAACCGCTCCAATATACGAAGCCAGGTACGCATCTGCGTACTGCAACCGTAACTATTGCACGTTACAATAACCAAAAACCGTAGCGTGGCGTGGCTCGCTTGTGCCAATGCCACGTGTACACCGGGATTTTTGGTAACCATAATGGACTACAAGCCCATAGACAAAAAAAACATGTGAAACGAACCAGCGTGAATGAAGCTTAGAAGGCTGTTACCATATCTTATAATAACTCTGAGCGCTATGCCGTCATTTCTGAGCGGCACAGATTTTTTCTCATACATTGAAAAAAAAATGCACTAACTTCCGGCACCACCACTTTAAAGCGGCACTAGGTTTTTCGACATTTATTTTTAATCATCTATAAGCTATAAAAACGCCATAAATTAATAATTAGTCGTAATCCCTCACTTGTACCTGAGAAATTCCATAAACGTACCGCTCAGAAATGACGGCATTGCGCTCAGTTATTTTATGATATAGTAACAGCCTTCTAAGCTTCATTCAAGCTGGTTCATTTCACATGTTTTTTTTTTCCATGGGCTTGTAGTCTATAACGTGCAAGTTAGGGTTACAGCTCGCAAGTGAGTCCCGGCTTTATGTGTACCAATCGACATACTGTATTAGACGGTCTATATTATATCACGATAAGATTGGCCGTCTTATCCATGCCATTCATTGCACTCTGAGAACGAGTAGGGGAGACCGAGGAGAGTTGAGACAAAGGTGAGTTGATACAAAGCCGATTTCTCTGAACTGTGACAGTTTATCGGGCTGGTAACTTCGCTAAATCGTTGCTCTTTCTACACTCCAGTTTGTGTGAAGTTGTGACCTCGCTAACTGTCATAGGTGCAGAGAAATCGGCTTTGTATCAACTCACCTCTGTCTCAACTCTCCTCGTTCTCCCCTACGTCTATTTTCATAATGTCTCCCGGCATCATCGGTCTTTCAAATATTTTCAAGTATCGGAAAATGATATGACTATACATTCTTTCACTTGCCATTCATTCCTCCTTAAAAAATATAACAACAAAACTAGCTAACATTTTTTTTTTTAACTTACTTGGCCGGCAGCTTGTACAGATACCCTTTGCCTTCGGTGGACCAAACCAGGACCCTGTCAGGAGCCAGGAAGTCACCTGACATCCATCGTTCGCCGGTAGGAGCTTGGATGGAACACAGAACCGAGAAGTCACCTGTAACAGGAGTAATTTAAAAAATAAAATAGTTTTCTTGGTACAGTTTTTTTTTTTTTCTTGGGACAAATTACACCAATTGACCCAGCCCCAAACTAAGCAAAGCTTGTGCTATGGGTACCAGGCAACGGATAAACATACTTATATAATGTAGATAAATACATACTTAAATACATACAACATCCATGACTCGGGCACAAACATTCGTATTCACCATACAACTGTCTGCCCTTACCGGGATTCGAACCCAGGACCTCTAGCTTCATAGTCAGGGTAACTAACCACTAGGCTATCCGGTCGTCAAAGTTGACACCAATGGGCCAAGTACCAACACGCACACTTAAATAAATAGTTACACCGGATGGAATATTGATTCCTTTGGGTTACAACTTTTTCAGCAGTCGAGAGACAGTGCGTTGAGACAGAGGATCTGCCGTCTCGTTCTGTGTCGACTGCTTGTATAAACTCACCGGCGTCGTATATCTGGCAGTACTTGGCGCACACTATGAGCATTGCGCTGGTTGTGCGTTGAGAGTCAGCGCGTTGAGACAGCGGATCTGCTTTCTCGTTCTGTGTCGACTGTTTGTATAAACTCACCGGCGTCGTATATCTGGCAGTACTTGGCGCACACTATGAGCACTGCGCTGGTTGTGCGTTGAGAGTCAGCGCGTTGAGACAGCGGATCTGCTTTCTCGTTCTGTGTCGACTGCTTGTATAAACTCACCGGCGTCGTATATCTGGCAGTAGGTGGCGCACACTATGAGCACTGCGCTGGTTGTGCGTTGAGTCAGCGCGTTGAGACAGCGGATCTTGTCTCGTTCTGTGTCGACTGCTTGTATAAACTCACCGGCGTCGTATATCTGGCAGTACTTGGCGCACACTATGAGCACTGCGCTGGTTGTGCGTTGAGAGTCAGCGCGTTGAGACAGCGGATCTTGTCTCGTTCTGTGTCGACTGCTTGTATAAACTCACCGGCGTCGTATATCTGGCAGTACTTGGCGCACACTATGAGCACTGTGCGCTGGTTGTGCGCGCAGCAGTTGAGAGACAGCGCGTTGAGACAGCGGATCTTGTCTCGTTCTGTGTCGACTGCTTGTATAAACTCACCGGCGTCGTATATCTGGCAGTACTTGGCGCACACTATGAGCACTGTGCGCTGGTTGTGCGCGCAGCAGTTGAGGGACAGCGCGTTGAGACAGCGAATCTGCTTTGACTCGTTCTCATAAATCGGTTCAGACTGTTTATTCTCGTGGCCTAGGAGGGACCAAACCTGAGGAGCGTACAATTTTATTGTATACTTCAGCAACACAAATGCACAGCAGTATAACTAGGTGTTGCCAGCCCTTTTGCCCCGTTCAATTGTTTTTTTTAAACCTTGTCCTGGCAATAACAAACAACAAAATAGGTTTCTGCCAAAATTTAATTTTCAATACAAGCTTTATTACGGACCGTACTTGCATTACCATCCGTCCTGCAGACATGTACTAAATTCCAAGTCAATCGGCCCAACCGTTGAAGAGTTCCCTCCTGCGACGATCCCGGCTGGGACACCAGAACACCACTACCAGATTATTGTATTGCCATCCGACTTACTCAAGTATGCAAAATTTCAGCTCAATCGGTTGAAGATATCTGCTTCAAAATTGAGTCGCAAGATTCCACCCGGACAAACATTGCAAGTTACATAACTTATACATAAGAGCTGGTAATAATAAAATGGTGCAGTAGTTGGGAAGTTATACGCGTTATATCTATTTGCATTTGAGCGATTCGTTTTTATTAATATGTATACATAGATATCTCATTATACCCTATAACTGTCTGAGAATAGCCGATTTCTATACATATTCTATCTATGCCTGTAGTAGTGTGTGTAAAACGAAAGAATTTTCCATCACATGCTAGCACGCGTCGTATCCTCTCACATAACTGATTTGTCATGGTTAAAGTACCTAATAAATCAGACTGGGCTTACCTTGACTGTCCCAGTTATTGATATGGCCAGCACCACGTCATCTTTTCTAGACGATGGACGGAGTACCTAAAAAAACACAGTTATATTGCTTCATCATCGCCAACCTTTATACGTCCCACCCGTGGGCACAAGCTTCTTAAAATGATATGGTTCGGGATGTAGTTACCACAGCCCCGCTAGCACGAGAGCGCACGAAAGTCGCGTCGCGCGCGAGTTGGACTACCCGTCTCTTTCTTGTTGGTACAGTAAGAAAAGGACGGGCAATCTATCTATCTCGTGCTAGACGTGCTGGGGTAAATTGCTGATTAGGAACATCATTAAACTGCTTTTTTACAGTAAACACTTGCCTTTTATTAAACTACTAGCTGTTGCCCGCAACTTCATCTGCATAGAATTCGTTTATCGCTATCCCACAGAAATTTCGCAATCCGTTCTTAGAGGATGCCTACGTCATAGTAGCTTTACGCATGCAAAGTCTCAGCCCGATCGGTTTAAAATTGACAAAGTTTCATACAAACATTCATCCCCTATTTTATCCCCTTGGGGGTAGAATTGATCAAAATCCTTTCTTAGCGGATACCTACGTCATAACATCTACCTGCATGCCAAATTTCAGCCCGATCCGTCCAGTGGTTCGGGCTGTGCGTTGATAGATCACTATGTCAGTCAGTTAGTCAGTCACCTTTGTATTATGTATATTTAGACTAGCTGTTGCCCGCGACTTCGTCCGCGCAGAATTATTATAAATATAGCCTATGATACTCACAAATACTGTGGCTTTCTATTGGCAAAAGAATTTTCAAAATCAAAAGCGTCACTCGGAATCGAATATATAATTCCCGTTTTTTCCTTATCCCGTGGGAATTTCCAAAAATCCTTCCTTAGTGGATGCCTACATTGTATAAGGTATCTATGTGCAAAATTTCAAGTCTCTAAGTCCAGTGGTTTGGGCTGTGCTATCCCGCGGGAACTATGCAATTTTCCGGGATAAAAACTATCCTATGTCCTTTCCCGGGACTCAAACTAGCTGTATACCAAATTTCAACTAAATCGGCCCAGCGGTTTAAGCGTGAAAAGGTAACAGACAGACAGAAAGACAGAGTTACTTTCGCATTTATAATATTAGTAAGGATATTAGTAAGGATGACGATTGTCTATCATTTGAAAAACAGCGCCATCTCTCGTCCCTGGTGAGCAGTAGATGCTCCACAGGAGTTTGTAATTGTGTCGTAAAGACACATCATTCAAATAGATGACTTCTGGCGACAAAACGTCGCATAGTAACAAGGTCACGTGACAGCTAGTAACAGATAGAAAAAATCGAAGGCTTACCCACCTGCTATGTGTGGTGTAGCTCTACTTTTCGGATTTTTCTGTGTTCTAATTTTCAGTGTCGTTTAGAAAATTTTAAGACGATTGTATTACTTGATTGTAGTAATGGTTGTCTGGTAGAGATCGCTATTAAGCGTTAAGACCGCCTATTGTCTGCCTTGATCTTTGTTTCTGTATTGTTTTATACTGATTTGTGGTGTTCAATAAAGAGTATTTGTATTGTATTGTACACTACAAAATGTTGGTTCTCGACCTTCGTTTAGTTTGAATGTAGGTATGTATTTATCTACACATATAAACATATATGTTTCCCTGTTGCCTAGTACCCATAGCTATGCTTAGTATGGGACTAGGTCAATTATTGGAGTCAATTATCCCATGATATTCATTTTATTTATTTATACCTACGCTCGTCCATCCCTAATATAATACTCCTTTCATCCACTCAAAGGTTGACTGGAAGAGATCTCTTAAAGGGATAAGTCCGCCTTTGTGCATGTATCTGTGTTTGTCAACTGTATTTCTCTTGTTTATTTTGCACAATAAAGAGTTTACATACATACATACCGATAGGCAGTGACGATCCCTAGCGGAGACTTAATTTAATTGTACCTTATTGTTCTTGACTTTGACATTTTTGTAATATTCAATTGATTTGTATTATTTTATTTTATTTTATTTACTCTTGACGATATCAATCTAAATTCTCCTAACTTCACAATGTACAATTTAAGATGAAATTTTTATTGAATGAATAAATAATCTAATCTAATCTAATCTATTTAGGGAGCGTTCAAGTATTACGTAACGCAATTATTGAAGATTTTTGACCCCCCCCCCCTCCCCCCCCCCCCCTTGTAACGCGCCGTAACGTTTTTCTGTCCCCCCCCCCCCCTTCTAAACGTTACGTAACACTCAAGTGACCATTTTTACCCAAAAGTGGCAAAATTTATGTTGCGCAAAGTACAAGAAAGTCGCTATAATATCCTTGTTATAGTTTTAACCCCCTTTACGGTAATAATATCTACTAAATTAAACAAGAGATGTTTAACCCGCAATACATGCGTAGTTTGTTAACTTGGCAGTTTTAATTCCATATTTTTTTATTTAAAAAAAAAGAAAACGTTACGTAACGTGTTGGAAGAAAGACCCCCTCCCGCCCCTGTAACGCATCGTAACGTTTTACGATACCCCCCCCCCCCCCCCCCCCAAATTGCGTTACGTAATACTTGAACGCCCCCTTATTTATTAGTTCGCACGGCACTACGCAAATTTTCGCAAAAACTAGCCTATACGCTATGCCAAATTTCAGATTTGTTCAGCAGTTCTGGCGTGAAACAGTAACAAACAACCATACACCACAAACTTTCGCATTTATAATATTCGCAGTGTTCACTCACGTGCAGAGCTGATATCCAGTCAGGGTTCATCTTGGAGCTGAGGCAGAAGAGCAGCTCGAGAGAGAAGGGGTCCATGACCAGGATCTCCGCGTAGTAGCCGTTGCAGAACAGGCGCAGGTCCTCGCTATTGCACATGTGGTAGGCCTTGAAATGGAACAAGGTTTTTCAAAATAATTAGGTTTAATTAGGTTTATTTTTTTTGTAATAATGTGTAATAAGGTTTTTCAAAACTGTGAAAACTGTGACATATCATTTAGGTCTTGTTAGCATAAGCTCTGTCTACCCCGTAAGGGACAACGTGATTTATGTATGCATGTGTCATAATTAATGCAATTTTTGATGAAATTATTAACTCTTTTTGCTATTTATTATTCTGTCTTATTATCTTATTATACATATAGTCTATATGGTTAATGATTACCTAAAATAAACATACATACACACATGCTGGTCTGGGAGCAAAGAAAGAACATAGAATGTACCAGTTGCTTCTCTTCCCGCGCGTGGTAAAAGCCCATCGAGGGAATAGGCGAAAATCTTGAGTCATGTTATAGGCGACGCAGCTCGCAAACCATCACTATTTTGATTCCCCTTTCCACTCTATACGCCCACAATCATGCTAAACGTGGCCTTTAGGTCTTGTTACCTTTGGCTCTGTCTACCCCGAGAAGGGACAAAGCCGTGATTTATATGTATGTACATACATACATAAATCACGTCTGTATCCCTTACGGGGTAGACAGAGCCTAAGGCAACCTTCAGGCCACGTTTAGCAAAATTGTGAGGTTATAGGTGAAAAATGGAATCAAAATAGTGATGGGTTGCCAGCCGCATCGCCAATAACATGCTTCCTATCATATTCGCCCATTCCCTCGATGGGCTTTTACCATCTGCGTGGGAAGAGAAGCAACTGGAACATTCTATGTTTTTTCTTTGCTCCCAGACCAGCATGGAAGTAAGTACATACATACACAAATCACGGCTATATCCCTCACGGATAATTAAACCCTATCAAAATTACACATAAACGGATAACTCACGTATAAAAAGTCGAGTGATGCTCGACATGTTTCGGACTATTTCGTAGTCCTTCTTCCTGGAGCGCTCGCCTCGGCGGCAGCGAAACGAACACCGACTTATCATCATCATCGACTTTTATCCGTTTATGTTTAATTATGATTGAGTCTCACGGTAGTTTCATGTGGAAATTAAACCCTATCTCTGAAATTGCCTAGCTTAGCCTCTGAGTAGCAGTACCTGTATGTTCGTGTGTATCTGCGACAGTTTGACGCTCTCGCGGCACTTGCCATCCACCAGGTCCCACGTACACATCTCTCCAGCCTCCGACGAGCTCACTATGAAGTTGTTGTCCTATAAACGAATACAACATGGTGTTTTTTAAAAAAATGTACATAGTTAACAAAAACTAATTGATTCCTTTGTGTTACGACCTTTTCGCATTTATTCCATCGCAATAAGGGTGAAAAAATCTAGAAGCCAAAGACAATGGAGCTTCTAGGTAAGCGTTGCTAGATTACGTAATTGTTCCCCGTTTAGTGGATATTATTATTATTATTTAAAATAATACACTAGCAGCTATTATATCCAGGAGTTTCGAAATTCCCCCAATTTCGAAGTTACCCCAATGTACTATATTTGAAAGACACACATATTCTATCTTTAAACATAACGAGATATGACAAATTTGACTAAATAAATTAGTTAATTACATTGCCTAATTGGTAAAACTTTGCCCTTACACACAAATATTTTGTCAACAAGATCATTAATTCTTTATTTTTAACCAGCTTATGCATCGCTGTAACGCGAAAGCAGATTCGAACCCACGACTGACTACCACAACTTTAATAATAGTAACACGTACCTGAATAATAGAAGCCCTAGACAAACAAGTAACAGGGGCTGTGTGACCGACGAGCAGGCAACGGGGGGTCATCTTCAAAGTTTCCGGGTCCACTGCCCAGATGCATATCTGTCCGTCGTAGCACCCTGTGACCAGGGTTTTCTGGTCCCGGGAGAGATACACCGCTGAGACGCAGTGCGTGGGGGCGTACTTGCCCCATAGGACCACGGGGACTATTAGGTTTGTGCCTGGCATTGTGAAGCTATGGGGGAAAAGAGTATTATGTATTTTATTATGCATTTTTTTACTGTACATATTATTATGACTGTATATGATAATGAGGAACTAAGCCATATATATAGAAGTATCAAAAACACGGATTTCTCTGGATTCTAAAAATAATTTTCTATTTGAGCTATTATGGTTTCAAGACTTAAGAGAAAGGCATTTTTTTAAATTCCTTATCAAGACTTGTGGTCACAGACTCACACAGACACAATTAAAAAAAGACACTATGAGGTTTATTTACATTGTTGATGATTGTTAATTGTAGTTAATTAAACCACCCCTTTTCCCCCGCCTCCCCCTTGACTATTACCCTTGATTATTTATTGTACTAGATTGACATTTAATATTTTTTAAACCAAAAGGCATTGTTTCTTTTGAATACTGGCATAGCTTTACGAAAGTACACCATACAAATTCTACAGATAATAAATCCCTAGCACACTGGCATAATGAATTAGTCATATGTACTCCATCTCTGAGCAGCTCAACAATTTATTAAGCTGTTGCCTGCAACTTCGTCTGCATAGAATTCATTTATCGCCATCCCACAGGAATTACAAAATTTTCCAGGTTAAAAAGTAGCCTATGTGCTATTCCAGACTATAATCTATCTATGTTCCAAATTTCATCCAGATAGCCGTTCTGGCGTGAAAGAGTAACAAACATCCATCCATCCATACTTACAAACTTTCACGTTTATAATATTAGTAGGATTATTGTTGTGGAATTATGAACACAGTATTTGAGTAGTAATCAGAGTATTTGGTATTTATTCTGGAGCTCGGCTGAGCTCCATCTGATACATTTCCTAATACACAAGTGAGTTTGACAACTTTAGAACATAAACACAAATAGTACTTATTACGAACCTCAGAGGTTTTCCCAATAATTATAAGCACTTTGATAGAAGCATTGTTATGCAATAATTAATTTGCATCACTAATGTATTTAATTTCAATATGATTGTATTTCAGAGTTCAGCTGAAGAACTGAAGTAACAAACTATTGGTATTATTTATTTAATGAGATTACATATGGAATTTTCCATGTAATATAAGCCGATGATCATTAGCTAACAGCTCATAAGGAAGGAAAGAACATAATCTGCCGTGAAAATGTATTGTTTGTATAACAAAAACGATGAAACATGGGAACTTCAAGAAATACGCAGAAGTGTCCCACAAGGGCGTATTGATTTTTCCATTTTATAACGTACCGTCAATGCTTGCAGGCTGGAAAACACTTGAATACTCGGATAATTTAATTACCATCCATGTAAAACACAACAAAGGGTCCAAGAAGTGTAAAAGTTGAAAAATTCAATTAAAATTGATTTTATCAATTTATTTACTGGCGTAAGCAGTAAGCAGCTGACTGACAGCTGCTGGACAGCTGGTTTTCGAAAGTTGGTAGCATTGGATTATTGATTTAATCGAATGCGTTCAAAAAAAACAGAACAAATCGAATATGAAAGTATCGATATTTTAATGTACAAAATGGTTGGAAGTCATAAATCGTTCAAGTTTAGAATGCTGTCAGATGTGACGGTTACATTCAATATTTACATGTTTTAGAGTCATACATCAGCTATTCGAAATGAATAAAAATAAAACAGTTTCATCAATTAGAATGAAGTCTAAATCCAATTTAAAAGATGACAAATTAGCAGAACTAGCTGGTAAGATCGATGAGACTGACGAGATGAAGCTAAAAATGTTGGCTGCAATGGAAAAAATGGATAAGCCAGACCCAGATGAAGCCCTGTACCCGCCGGAGTTAAATGCCCATTTAATTGAACAATTAAAGGTAGGTTGGGTACTAAGTAATAAATAACTTAACCACTGGCCCATGATGCGACAGATTTGTCTACAATAATTGTTAATGTCTGAACACCTATACTTAACCCAGCATATTTTAATGAAATGACTGCTAACTCATGTGAGGCCTTTTATATCCTATCTGTCCTAGGTCTATCTTGCTGTTCTAGGTAATGACCTGCGAAAACAATGAACTTCGTAAGCTTGTTTTCACAAAAGACTCTGAGATCAATGAGCTAAATAAATCTGTCGTCGACCTCAATCAGCGTATCCGGGATATTATTTCCGGTTCCGGTCCAACAATATCTTCAAAGTCAGCAGGCATCATCAGCGCCAAAATAGCTGATTTGTGTAAACAGAATCGTCATCTCGTTGCCGAATTGGAAGGGTAAATTAAATTATTGCTGTAGCTTTACAAACGCAATAATATTTTTAATAGCTTTAACTTTTGCTTACAGCATTTTAAATCATTATTTTTGCCTCTTATAGTTAGCCAGTATTTATTTTCTGCAGTTTCTATTACTTTACTATTACACCAGCGAAATTTTTTGTCATATGTTCGCCGTTATAATAGCTACTTAGCTACTTATCTTGTAAATTGTAATCTGTAATAATAACTCGCCACACCACCTCTTTCTACCACTACCACCATATACTTCCTACCACCACACACTTCCTACCACCACACACTTCCTACCACCACACACTTTCTACCATCATATACTTTCTTCCACAACACACATCCTACCATCATACACTTTCTACCACAACACACTTCCTACCATCACACACTTTCTACCATCACACACTTTCTACCACAACACACTTCCTACCACCACACACTTTCTACCATCAAATAGAAATACTTAGTGAATGCAATTCCTACCCTGCGCCTTACCTTCCTAGCTGTACCTTAACTATTTTCAGATACAAAACAAAAAACGCCGCTCTCGAACGAAAAATAATGCAACTGGACCTAATCAATAAAGAGCATGAGAAATTAGATGTATGTTTATGTAAAGACGAGCCCATAGATGTTAGTCCTGATGAGCTAAAAGATCTGAATAACAAACTCGCTGGCGTAAACAAAAAACTTTACGACAGCAAAAACAGAAATCTAGAGTTGAAGAATGAAATACTGATCGCTACGAAGATATTGCAGCAGGTTTTTGAATTATTATTTTACAGTGTAACTTAACTATGTATAGACCGACTGTTTAAATGACCGACCGGCACATGGGCGCGGGGTAGGACGACAAAGGGGACCGAGAGCCCCATGCGCCTGCCACCCGCGCCTCTATCAACCCCTGCAGTCGTCCCACCCCGCGCCCTGCAGCCGCGCGGGCGAGAACTCATTTAAGCGGTCGGTCTATACAAATATATGAATTTTGGGGAAAATATGAGCACAGCGAGGATTCCTTATAAGTCCGAAATCTCCGAACATAAACCGTTATGAAGAGCGTTTTTTTGTTTTCATGATTTAACTCTTGTTTTGGTTTTTAGGAATTAGGAGACAAATTCACCAGTATCAAAGAATTACAAAACGATATGGCTGGTTGGAAAGGTCGTGCGCAGCAAATCCTCTACCTGCAAGGAAGGATTAGTGAACTTGAGGAAAAGCTTAATGGGAAACATAAAGATCTATTAGAGGCTAAGAAGAGAGACCAGATTCAGGTAAATTATGAAACCTTTAATTAAAAATATACTCAACTAATTCATCTGAAAAACAACAAAATAATCACATACCTAATTGCTATGAATGAAGATTCACCAATGGTTCGAAACCGTCATCGTTAATATCACATAATCATCAACGTATACATAACTTTTTTCATAACTTTATGGACCTTGGCAATGGTATTTGTCCAGCGTCCAATTTTCGATTTTGGATTCTGAGTTCTGGCATTATTATCATCACTTAAGATAAAGTCGACAGTTACCCAAAAATTAATAATTTCATCATCAACACAAAACTTACATTAATTAAATACTTCTTTGTAGGTCATAAGAGATATCGAAATGAAAAGAAAGAAAGAAGTCGATCGGGCTCTAAAGGAGCTCGAAAGCACAAAAGAGGAGTATCAGGAAGTAAAGAAAAAACTGGACGGGGCCCGATGCCGAATCCGTAATCTGGAATGTGATGCAACGACTATTCGGCAGAAGATGCAGACTTTCATGGAGAAGAGCAATCACGATGATTTATTGATTAACGAACAGAGAGTAAGTATCCAGAACAATTACAGACCCGACCTCTAGATAAAGTAACATTTCCTAAAAATCCTTTAATGTATTCCATTACAAAGTGATGACAATGTTGTTATTCAATTTTGTTCAGTCGCTTTCCGATGTGTTACATTATCCGCTGACTCTTCAATTCATGTTGCAGAATCAAATCAAGACCTTGGAGCTATATTACCAAGAGATTCTGAAGGAGAATACGGCTAAAATGAACAAAATGAATAGTGAAATTGAAGAATATAGGAAATTAAGCAAAAATACGGACGCTAAAATAGATGCCCTGAGAAAACAGTCCGCAGAAAAAGCTGCCAAAATTGAGGAACTCAGAGCTCAACTATTGCGTTACGAAGAGTGCTCACTGCAAAGTGTGTTTTTCACTCCAATGAAAACAGCTACTGACAATGAGATCAAAAAGCTTTCGGAATTGGTCACGACTCTAAATGATAGATTGTTCGCAGAGAGGCGAAACTGGGAAGAGCTGGAAGCTTCCCAGAGGAAGCTGAGAGAGAAGAAACGTAGACTAGAAAGAAAGGTATCTTCATTGGAGAACGAATTAAAAGTTTTGAAAGATTCAAGACGAGGTTCCAAGGTATCAAAGACCTCTTTGAAATTGGAAACAGTGCCGCAGCTAGATTTTCCTCCTTCGACATCCGTAAGTAAGAAACAATCTTCCATCACAGCAGTGACGGAAAAAATAAGCGAAAGCACAACTACAGACTCACAAGCTGATGCATATGAGGCATTCGATAAAGATGAGTTAAAATATAAACTAGAACTCGCTGATGAAAAGTTGAAGATAATGGAAGACAAATTAAAAATGGTTGAAGAAGAAAAACAAGAGGATTACAACAATTTAACGGAAATGATTCAAACTTCCAAGCAATTGTTCAATGAAGCTTTAGCAGTATTGCAAAAAGAGAAATGCGTATGTTCGTAGTTGTTTTAATTTGTTTTAATTATGATTTACTCACGGAATATTTTAATAAACTATTTATTTTTTAAATATGTGTTTTTTCTGTTGAGAATGGGACTAATGAAAAATCCCTTCTTTGCTTTTCGCAGTCGGTAAAAAAATGGTAGGAATTGTACCAGTCGTCTCAATTTGGTAGAATTTTTTGTAAATGGGCAACACCAAACGCCGCCATTTATCATTTTTTGTCATGCGCGCTCGGGGATGCTACGGTATTTCGTGCTCGTGAGTGTTTTTGATACAAAGTGAATTCAAAAGTTCGTGAAACGTGCAAAACTTGTGTTGCTCTGTGAAATATCAGTGTTAACTCAACAGTGTTGTGCTTTTGTGTGTAAAATACATTCAAAATGAATAAAACTTGCGCGAGGTGTGAGAAAACAGTTTACCCGACCGAGGAATTGAAATGTTTGGACAAGGTAATTTTCACTGCATTCCATATGAATATTAGCACTGTATCAATTATTGCTCCGTCACGCTTTGTTTACAACTATCAAACGTTGTTTATACTTTCTAACTTTCTATCTCAAGTTATGAAAATGAAACTTTTCTAGTTCGTTTTTATTGTTGAAGGATTCGTCCGGGTCTCAGTGCTCCAATTCATGCAGCCGGTGACTCACTAAATTATTATATTGCCGCTGATATCATTGTTGTTCTCGTAATAACGCCGTGTATGTATGTGTTGACCTTTTCACCTAATTAGAGTCCTCTTAGGTATAAGTATGACCTTGTGTCACATTCTTTATCGATTGTATTCAAATGTGTTGCGATCTCTCGATTCTCAGTGGCTGAATGCAATTAAACCTTGGCCTCAGCTTGAGCCTGGCAAAAAAAAAATGGCAATGGAGCGATTTTCAAAATGGCGAAAATAATAAACCCTGGGTTTTACAACTATTTGTTTTGCATTTCATTCAACCAACAGAGACTATTTTAATGCTGTTATCAGGTGTTATCAAAGTCAGTGACAAAAACAGAGATAAAAATCAAATTATGTACTTTGACTAAGCAGTATTAAATATGGACAGATAAGATAAGTTGCCAGTACCTGTTCTTATTGCAAACTTACTGCCTTGTACCAGTATTTTTAATTACTAGGTTAGCTGTTTTTTGTCCTTTTAGAATCCCCTACACTGATCCTAATAAATACAGACAAACATAGGACCTCCTCTTTTTGAAAATGGTTAAAACTTAGTAACATTTGCACTGTTTAAAATATTTTTTAGGTATTTGTTTATTGATTCATGTGTTTGAGAAAAATGACCTCATATCCATTGAATGGGTTTTGATGACTACCCAATAAGCTTGATCTAAAACTTCACAAATAATCCCCCCATCACAGTCTACATCTACATCCTTTCCTTTGGGTCTTTGTTTCTACTTTGTGAGTTTTCTTAAAGGGCCGGCAACACACCCTATGTTATCAGTGTGTATGGGCAGCGGTGATTACTTTCCATCAGGTGACCTACTTGCTTGTTTTCCCACTATCATATAAGTGATACCCAGGGTAGTATCCTTCATCATCATTATCATCATCATTTCCAGCCTATATAGGTCTGCTGGGCACAGGCCTCCCATAATGAGAGTATTGCCCGTATCCAATATAAATTATACAATTTACCTAGAATACTTCTAGTTGGCTTGTTGGAGAACCACAATTTTTAAGTTCAAAATCTGTTAAAAATAATGTTTCAGCATGAGAGGTGAAAATTCAGAAATGTGCTTGTTACAATTTTGTCTACAGTTGCTATGAAGCGAAAGCACTTTACAACTTGTTTAGAGCTGGCTGTCATGACACAGTGAGAAACATGGCCCCGTATCTGAATTACCCTGTGTCAATTAATTTGTATGTCTATGGCACCCTCATTTTTTTATTACTATCCCTAGAACTATATAATCCATCTTGAAGATTCAGAAACAAGAGGCATAACTATTGGGCATCCCTAGTTCTAAGGAGCCCTGAATTGGCTTGGTGTAGGGCATGGAAGGGATGATGCACTTCTTCATATGTATTGTGGAAGGATCTTCTGATGAATTTGCCACGGGCCCCAGGATGTTATAGTTATGCCACTGATCACACATCCTGCTTAGTCATTCAAATGATCAAATTTTATGATAACACACCAAACAAAAAAAAACATACTACAAAAACGCAAATTGCAAAGCTTTCTTGCCTATATGGAGAGCATTCCATGACTAAATACATGTTATCCATGCGAAGTAGGCAGTTATGATGTAATAGTTAAGTCCAGTCTTAGTGTTACTTAAGAAGCCAGTCCAGTGACATTCAGCTTAGATGTTATAAGATATGACGCAAGTTCCTTATTACTTGGGATATTTTTCTACTGCTTTGAAGTTTACAATTGCATTTGTATTATAACTTACAAAACTGGGTGAGGAGCACATGTGCTGCCTGGGGACCGCAATGACAGACTGCCTTTCACAACTACTCTCTTTTGCTAGGTGTTCACAAAACTACCTACATTGTCCATATATAACAATTTGGAATAAATTTAGTCTGGTATGTCACACTGCACTTCACACTGTCATCATAAAAATAAAACAGTTAAATAGATAAAATACCTACATATTTTTCATGCATAATATCTGCACAGACCGGGAATCGAAACTACTTTGACCTGAGTGGTCATGCCAGCTCTGTTTCTCTTTCTGTTTTAAAAAGGGACATATTGATTGGAGGAAGTGGTAGATGGGTTTCCAGGCTTGGCTCTTTATGGTTGTTAGACTTTTGGTATTGTAAGGTTGTGAGCTTGCATTGCTTGAACACAAGACCTGCTGAGAGTGTTAAATAAAGATATGTTCAGATTTTAGGGCAAAATGTCTAGCATAATGCAGCACTGACCACCGAGTCACACTTATTTATTTTAAACCTGTCAATCCATGCTACTAGTTGAGTAGTTATGATTAGAACTAATCATACTTAAAAGTAGTTTATTGGTCCTCTTGGTAAAACGAAGATTCTAGAGATGACAATTTTATTAATGAAACCAGATTAATTGCAGATCTCTTAGATTTTTTTCTGACAAGCTTCATAAGTTTGTTTTACAATTTGAAAGTATAACTTTGATATGAATTATTGCTATTCCGTGAGATCTAAATGATAGTTGTTTTGTATTAATTAGCAATAACTTATTATAAATTATGAAGTTATATCTAGCATGCAATTTAAAACGCGAATAACACGTAAGAGTTTAACCAATCTCAACGGTACCTCTTCCCAGCTTATCTCGCATCTCTGTCTAGTCATCCATGAATTAACAGCTGAGATAAAAGCTATCACTTTCACGTGCGCCGCTAATGACTGACGCGATTACGCGAAAGAAACTCTCCATTGAGTTAACACCTTTTTCTGAACCTAATTATGTAGAGAATGATCAGATTATGGCACTAATAGTTACGAGTATACCACGGTACCTATCTTTAGTTGATCGCGATAGATATACTTCGCTTTTTTTCACATTAGAAAGAAGATAAATACCATGTTTTTTTAGTGAGAAACATTTTTTAAAAATCGCTAACTGGAACTTACATACATACATAAATCACGTCTTTATCCCTTACGGGGTAGACAGCCTAAGGTAACAAGACTTAAAAACCATTATTAGTATTATTATTGGTAGTTATATTAGGATAGCTTGAATGAAGTTCAGCAGGCTTATTACCTAACTCGCTCGCAATCGCCATCGTGTTCATTTTGACAGTTCACGTATGGGCTGACAATTGGCGTCGGAATCAGCTAGCTGTCACATTCATACAAGAACTGTCAAAATGAACACGATGGCGATTGCGAGCGAGTTAGGTAATAAACCTACTGGAATGGCTTAATAAGTGGAGGATTAAGGCCAGCGCGTCAAAGTCAGTCCAAATCACATTCGCATTAAGAAGAGGGAACTGCCCATCTGTCAAACTCGGGGACCAACAACTACCCCATAGCGACACAGTTAAGTACTTGGGAATGTACTTGGATCGTAAACTGACCTGGAGAGACCATATCAGAGCAAAAAGAGATCAACTCAACATCCGATTTCGCGAGCTTTACTGGCTACTCGGAAGGAACAGTATTCTGTCTCTTGACAATAAGCTCCTTATATATAAGACTGTTCTGAAACCAATTTGGACTTATGGCATCCAGATTTGGGGCTCAGCATGCAAATCGAATGTCACCATGATACAGAGAGCCGAAGACTCTATCCTCAAAAAAATTGCCAACACACCCTGGTTCATTAGGAACTCAGAGGTCCACCACCACCTTAACATCAACACGGTAAAAGAGGAAATACGATCCTACTCGGCCAAGTACAAGGGGAGACTGCGATATCACCCAAACCAGCTGCTTGCTGAGCCTGATGGGATAAGACGCCTTAAGAGGCGAGGAATCCTAGAACTGGATCAGCTGACATGAAGACTCCCACACCACATCTGCTCATAGTCGTCCGACTGATCGCAAGATAATACATAACAAAAAAAAAAAAAAAAAAAGATTATTATTTAAATAAAAAATCCAAAACTCCATTCTGCTAAGGTCCGTTAGCGAGCCGACTCCAAAGTTAAGAACAAAATCTTGTGTGACATTGTGTGTGATATCTTTAGTAACAGTTTAATCAAAGTGTCTTAAAAATATAGATCCAGAGCCAATGCTTCTTTTACTATCCTATGCTATCTTTTAACGATCTATTCTGGGTACAAATGTGGCTGAAGTAGATTTAAATGTTAATTTCGAGCTCAAGGTTAACTACTTACTAACACTTCCAACGTCAGGAGCGATTCTGATAATGCCTTCATAAAGTTACGTAACAGCTTAACGTATTTTTTCGTGTTCATTTCGATTTCGTACTAGATTTTTTATATGTATATGTATATCAGGTACTATCAAATTAATCAAGAATTGTTACTTCTTGATTTTTTGTTTACTTATGGTTTTACCGTTAGAAATTAAATTTCTAAACGTCACCGAAAATTAGAACAGAAAAATCCGAAAAGTAAAGCTATGGCTGGGAATCGAACCCTGATCCTCGTCATTCCGTGACGCGTGCTATACCCCTACACCACCCATAGCAGGTATGTATAATAATATCATGTCTCATCACATCTGAGGCTTACGTTAAATTTAAATGTTGTGAAGATGTTTAATCCCTGTCAATTTTTGTTGTAGCTAAGTAACCATATTTCGTAAACCTATTATGGAATGGATATGTAAAAGTAGGTACATACATACTTTTGGAAGTAGCTTCCTGACCCCGCTGCGCACTGGTAATTAAGCTATACGTACCTACAAAGTACAAACAAACCTTTCTCTTAAATTTATCTATCTATTGATGAAAATCTTTCGTTTTCTACTGCGTAATGATAAGTTTTTACTAAAACTTTCATTACGAAACTCGGATCAAAAGAAATAACTAAAATAAATTCAATGCAAGTTGACGGGCATCCTTTTACAATATTGGCATGTCTGTAATATTTGGCGGCACGCGGCGACCGACTTTAGACCTTTCTAGTAAGTACTGAAAAAATCACATACATTACTAATTGTATTACGTCACGTAGTGATTGTAAATTTCGAGCCATGTGTCAACTGGTTCCGTGGTGTAGTGGTTATCACATCTGCTTTACACGCAGAAGGCCGCCAGTTCGATCCTGGCCGGAATCATATCTTTTTGCATTTTCTTTTTTTTCTGGACACTAGTAAATTGTGTTTTTACCTGATTGCCGTCAGAAAGGAGGATTATTGGTAAAGAATACGACATTTACGTTTCACATTTACCGCTGAAAACGGAATAATTTTATATTTTATAGAGAGTTTGGATGAATGATCATTACCGAACGTATATTATTGAAGTTTCTCCGAAAGTAAAAAGTACTTTTTTATTGCTTGGTGTTCCTAAAGATATACAAGTATTATTCAGTAATTTGCTCAATTTTGTATTGTTATTTTAGTCACGTAAAGATACAATTTTTCCCAGGTTAATATTAAAAAAGTTACTGCACTGATCACGCTATAGTTTTAATTGGCATTGTTCATTTTTTTTAGTATGCTCCAATTCGAAAACCATTTCGAGGAAAACCATCATTTATCCGATTTATCTTGTCCGATTTCAAAAATACTTTATGATTGCAGATATTTTTGTAAAAGTACTTTGAACCTTTGTTTGACCGAACGACCCGGTTTTTAGACAGAATCCAGCATCGAATGTTTGCCACAAAAATTAAAAAAAAAGTTTAGCTAAGGCAACTGTCACGTGTCACTGTCAAATCGACAAAAACCATAGACAAAGCCGTTTTTTTTATAGCCAACCGAACGAAGGCGATTGGGATTCTGTCTAAATTCACGAATTATCAAACAGCGAAAAAATATTTATTATTAATTAACAAAGCTACGTAAAAGCATAATATTCAAATTAGTTGCTTGAAATAGTCCATTTTATCAAATA
Source organism: Pandemis corylana (assembly GCA_949127965.1). Classification (NCBI taxonomy): domain Eukaryota; kingdom Metazoa; phylum Arthropoda; class Insecta; order Lepidoptera; family Tortricidae; genus Pandemis; species Pandemis corylana. Next base: position 6,134,908 of record OX421877.1, read on the forward strand.
AAGGTGTTAAAGGCACAGCTTAAAAAAAATGAACAATGCCAATTGACGCTAAACATGCTACGTATTAATTAGACGGAATGTCGTTTTTTAGCTATTTGTAAAAATGGTCTAAAAACTCTAAAAAACCTTCCTCGTTGCTAATAAGGTAGGTTTATCTTACGTTTATGTATGTATGTAGCAGAGGCGTGGCGTCAAGTATATCAGAAGGCAAGGGAATTTAACAAGCCTTTTCCTCTAATTCTGCACAATAGTGCCCAACTGCCTTAAAATAGGCAAGCCAGTGGGAATCGAGTTCTATGGACGGCACGCGTAAGTAGAGATCGTCGTACCTACTAATTTGTAAACTTCTCACAACGCCTCGCCGGAAGCAGCGCAGTCACTACTGTTTGGCGGCAGGATTGAGCAAGATGGTAGCACTGGTAGCGATCAGGGTTTGGTCAGGGTGCAAGGTTTTGCACAGAGCCCTACCACCCGCAAACTACTATACATTATGTATATTTAAATTTATCTCTTGATTTATGTATTTATTTTATATTACTAGCTGCTCGCGACTTCATTTATCGCTATCGCGCTGGAACAACGCAATTTTCCGGGATAAAATGTAGACTATGTGTTATTCCAGACTATAATCTATCCCTGTGCCAAATATGATCCAGTAGGCTTATTATCTAACTCGCTCGCAATCGCCATTGTGTTCATTTTGACAGTTCATGTATGGGCTGACAATTGGCATCGGAATCAGCTAGCTGTCACATTCATCCACCTATCTTCACAAACTTTCGCATTTATAATATTAATAGGATTTTACGTAGGACTGACCAGTGATGGCAGTGATTGATTTATGTCTTCAAGTGCCGCATAGTTAATGTCAATTAGTGTCTCCGAGTGCGCCAGTTAGTCTGGCGGTGCTCGTTCTAGTTTCCATCGTGGCACAATGGCGCAGTAGTGGACCGAATTGAATTATTAAATCAATAGGACGTGGGCGCGGTCAACCGCTGGCGACACCATGAGTTTGGAACTTTGGAATTGTCCTAAAAACGAGTGTAGGTATTTTAATTTTATGTAAATGATGCTCTTTAGTAGAGATGGGCCGAGTACTCGTTTGATACTCGGTACTCTGCGTACTCGGCGGGTTTTTTGATACTCGTACTCGGCCGAATAACTCGGTTATTAGATAACGAGTAACGAGTATACATACTTTGTTTAAGAAAAGCAATATATTTATATTATTTACTATGACGCGCAATGACGTGTTTGTTTGCAAACAATCAAGTGACTAGTAGTTGAAAGGCGTGGGCGGGGTGAGGGGTGTATCAACGCGAGCCGACGTCTTGACCGGCGCAAACCTGTTTGTACTTGTTTACGCGCACGAAATGCGAATTTGATTGAACCGAGTTACTCGGCCGAGTACTCGGTTGAAAAAAAATTGAGCCGAGTAAAACTCGGTACTCGTTACTCGGCAAAAGTGTTACTCGGCGCATCTCTACTCTTTAGCAATATCTTTGTGTTATTGTGTTTTTCTCTTATTACTTCGTATACGTGCTACTCCGATTATTCCGATTTAGTTAAGGTTCGCTCGCTGTCAAATCCATACCAAAAATGACAAATAAAACCTGTAGGCTTATTGTCTAAATCGCTCGCAATCGCCATCGTGTTCATTGTATGAATGTGACAGCTAGCTGATTCCGATGCCAATTGACAGCCCATACATGAACTGTCAAAATGAACACTATGGCGATTGCGAGCGAGTTAGACAATAAGCCTACTGAACTGAGTCGGCATTGAATCGCATTAAGACGTCATGATAAGGCCCCTGATCTTGAAATTTGTGCTACAGACTAGTGTCAAAATGTACAACAGTTTCAATTGTGGTTTGTCTTGCTGTCTCCCTCATTCTTATGGGTTTGATACTTGAATCGACTGAGGGATTCGAATGCATTCTAAGAGTGAGCTCTTACCCCCTTATTCATAAACGCTCTGTAGGCTTCTGCTAACTTAGCAATCGTTTGTCTTCTCTGTCACTTTGACATTTCCCTTTCACAGATAAGGACAAACGATTGCTAAGTTAGCAGAAGCCTACAGAGCGTTTATGAATAAGGGGGTTAGACTGTATGTACCAATGTCGTCATTGCATGTTGCGAGTTTATTGACAGAAGAAAGCGCTTGTTAGGTTAGTATGGAATCGTATTATCTCAAGATGTTTACTCAAGATGTTTTATCTCCAGCGACAACTAATGTGTGTCCCAATTCCTAAACTTTAAAACTTGCACAAATGACGGAATTAATGCATTGTGCATTCTCTCCATGATGATAAACAACAACAGTAGCAAAGAAAAACCAAAACAGAGAAATTCAGTCTTAAACGGTTTACAAATCTGTGAATAACTGAGAATGACAATTTATAGAATTCGTTGCATTTTATTTCTTCCATGCTGGTCTGGGAGTAAAGAAAAAGCATAGAATTTACCAGTTGCTTCTCTTCCCGCGCATGGCAAAAGCGCATCGAGGGAATGGGTGAAAGTCTTAGGAATCATGTTATAGTATAGGCGATCCTCGCTATTTTGATTTTCCTTTCCACCTATACGCCCTTAATCATGCTAAACGTGGCTTTAAGGTTTTGTTACTTTAGGCTCTGTCTACCCCGTGAGGGATAAAGACGTGATGTGTGTACGTATGTATTGAATACAAATACAAGTGATCTTACGACTATACTAAATGCAAATTAAATACCTACTGTTTTAATTCGTTTTGTTAGGTTCTTTATATAGTTTCATATAAAATCTTGCTAAGAAGGACCATACAAGTTTGAAAACCTATGGTACAATGTCTTTCCCATTTTGTCCCGCCGTCGTCTCAAAGCGTGGTCGACCTACCGTCACGGCGGGTAGTCGCACAATGACTTGGCACGCTTGAACGCACGCGTTTCCCAGATCGAGCAGCGATGTAAGACAAACATACAGTTCAAGTGGGGTCAGGAAGGTCGCTTTAAAATAGCCTGAAGAAATTTTTGTACACATACATACATATCTACATTAATCGCGTCTTAATCCCTTACGGGGTAGACAGAGCCTAAGGTAACAAGACCTAAAGGCCACGGTTAGCATGATTGTGCGCGTATAGATGGAAAAAGAGGAATCAAAATAGTTATGGGTTGTTAGCCGCATCGCTTATGACATGATTGATTCCGAAGTTTTTCGCCCATTCCCTTGATGGGCTTTTAACATCTGCGCGGGAAGAGAAGCAACATTGTTATATTTTTCGATTTTTCTTTACTCCCAGACCAGCACGGATTTGAATTTATGTATGTTTTATGTGGCAGCAGAGGAGGGTGAGCTTGCGTATAAAAACATATATTTCGCACTGGCTTGGCTGTCTTGCACGTGAGTAGCGGAATAGCAAGGTTTTTTTTATTAATCACTTACCTGAGGAGATCAGCAAATTACCCCTTATTAAATTTAAAAATAAACTACACTCATATTTAAAGGGAAAATGTTGCTATTCTTTAAAAGAATTTCCTATTTGATAATTTAGTGACATTATAATTGTTAATGTAGTATTGAGTAATTGGCTAAGTAAAGTTTTTGGAAGAGGTGCAAATTATATTTTTTTTCGATAGTCGACGTCTTAATAATCCAGGAACTGCAGCTCTTTTATTTTTATTCCCTATTATTAATGAGATATAATTTTTTAAATGCTCGATATGACATTTGTGAGATTTAACGGCCGAAAAGCTCTGTTGCCTAGAACTAGCTTGTAATAAAAAAAAACTACGTCAACTGTCACGTTTGACGTTGTCAAAAAATAATACCGCGGTTCTGTTTATTTGCGTTTGCGTGTAATCAGTGTTAGCAGTGTGTTTTTTAATGATATTTCAACGACCTCAGCACAACCCCTGGACTTTCGATATTGCCGCACTTCTCTTCGACCTTTGCACGATATTTGGACTACGATTTCAGCTACTTTCGACGACTTAGGCACTGCTTCTTGGACTTTTGGACTTCTACACGAGTATAATGGATTTGGTCGATCCCCAAAGCACTGCAGAGGAAATGAAGTATTACAGGGATGTACTCCAATGCTTTGTACCGTCGTGTAAGAAGTATAGACGGGATTTTCCAAATTCCGTGTATTTGAGCTTACCAAAGGCTTTACAAGCGACTTGGTGCCGAACTCTAGATATCAACTGTCCGAAACGGAACTTGTATGTCTGTGAGGAACATATCAATGTGAGTATATTGCAGTTAATGTCGCTGTAAGAAATTAAGAGTATTGAATGTAGTAAAATGCTTTTCTTATATTTACAGATTGAGGAAGATTGCTACAAAAGTAAATCTGGCAAGTTACGCCTAAAAAATACTGCAAACTTGATATTAACCAAAACATACAATGAGATTGTAAGTATCAGCTAGGTGTCTTATTTTATAATTTGTAATTTTTCTCCACTATATTAATTAACAAGTTTATATAAATGTTCAATGTGTTATTATGAACGTAAACACAGGATATTTATCCCTTGCCTATTGTACAGTTACCTACTAAAAATAAATCAATTTTTACACCTTAGTTCATTGCCACACCTATTGTTTTATTTGGTGAATCTTCTCCTGTCTTCTTAAGGCAAAAAATTAAGTGTTAAATGGATGCTCATATGTACTTAATTATGTGCTTATTTTTAGGAAATGTCGAATGATGAAAGCAGCCTAACGGAACAGCCACTGGAAAACACAAAAGATCTGGCTACTATGTCAAAGCAGTTACTGCAACATGGGACCAATCCATATTCAAAGGTAAAATTATGTACCTGTATAAAAAGAAAAATCAAGTGACCGATTGAGCGATAACAATTTTTCTATGGTAGGAACCATAAAACCCTACATAGTAAAAAGTTGTCAAAATTGTGAAAGTGTAAAACAATATAAAAGCTAGTTGTTATTATAAAGGGCTAGTTTGTAAAATTAATTTGATTCTTTTTTTCCAGTGTGATTCTTCAACTCAGACCCAAATCATATACTCAAACAAAGCCGTTATGGTGAAACCATCAGTAAAATGTGTAGCCTGTTCAGCTAATATAAATGTCTCACTTATTGCTGAAAAAATCATGCCAAGCAAGCCATCATCTTCAACTGCAAGTCGTTCATCAACACCAACATTATATGAACCCTCTAGCCCCTCATCGTCAAGCTCAACCAAGGAGACAGTAAAGGAAGGGAATGATATGTCAGGACGTACACATATCTTAAGAATTATTAAGGAAAACCCCAAAATGTATCTTGGTCTTCCTAAGTCATATTTTTGGTTGATAATTTTTTTAGCCAAACAATGCAAATTACGCCCCCTGCATGTCATTATCACCTTATTTAAATTAAAGCAAAATGACACAATACAAAGAATAAGTCATCACTTTCATTTAAGTCAAGTGACATTGCAAGAGCTGTTAAGAATTTGTATACCGCATCTGGCAACTTATTTACAAATGTTTATATACCTGCCAGAATCCATCATGATTAAAAAAACATTGCCCCCTGTTTTTAAAGTGAGGTTTGCTAACGTACAATGCATACTTGACTGTTTCGAGATCCAGATTGAAAAAGCCTCAAATCCTGTTATGCAATCAAGGACATGGTCACAGTATAAATCATGCAACACATTAAAATACTTGATTGCATGTTGCCCAAATGGCTTCATATGTTATATTTCGAAGGGTTATGGAGGAAGGATTTCTGACAAAGCTATTACTGAATGTAGTGGCTTTGTCGATATTCTTCCTCCGGGGGCTGTGGTTTTAGCCGATCGAGGCTTCAAAGGCATAGAAACTCTCCTATCGCAGAGACACGTGAAACTACTTCGGCCCCCAAGTGTTTCCTCACAGGAAACGCCAACCAAAAAGGAGGTGATCCAAACCAAAATTATTGCCAGCTTGAGGATACATGTGGAACGTGTGATAAGGAGATTGAGGGAATTTGCCTTTTTAAAGCCTCACTCGGTTATAAACCATAACCATGTCAGATATGTGGACGAAGCAGTTATTATAGCATGTGCTTTAGTCAATTTGCAAGGCGACATAATAAAAATACAATAATTTTTGCTTTGTTTTATTTTAAAATGTACAAATTAGTTATAAATATAGACTTTTTAACAAAAATCTTTTTGAAAGACCTATCCAACGAAACCTGATGTGGTATATAAGAAAAAAATCACCATACTGTACACACATACACAACACATAAATCACGTCTTTATCCCTTGCGGGGTAGACAGAGCCTAATACTGTACAGTTGAACAAACAGAATTGCATACCTCTGTGGAACATTTTTATCATAAATTACACAATGATTTCTTTGGACGTATGAGTAAGGTTTCGACTGTACCTCTTCTACATAAAGTCATATTTTAGCTGGGGTTCATGATAACACACATCAGAAGTCAGAATGGGGTCCTCATATTATGAAAATGAAACATCCTTCGGAACTTAGTCTATCTTAGTACAGATTTAGCCCATGGTAGTCAGACCTTTGTTATCCTTACTAATATTATAAATGCGAAAGTAACTCTGTCTGTCTGTCTGTTACCTTTTCACGCTTAAACCGCTGGGCCGATTTGGTTGAAATTTGGTATACAGATAGTTTGAGTCCCGGGAAAGAACATAGGATAGTTTTTATCCCGGAAAATTGCATAGTTCCCGCAGGATAGCACAGCCCAAACCACTGGAATTTTTCAAATTTAACGCGGAACAGATTCACCGGGTCAGCTAGTATAGTATAACGGCTAAAGGCATCCATAGAGAAACTCCTTTATACTATGACGAAGGTCTGGCTATCATGGGATTTTTCTCCAATATATTTAGGACAAAGCGTTAAGTAAAATTTTGGGATAAATCGCATTTTTCCAAAACTTTTCTGATCTTTCTAACAAATTGTTGGCATAAGCCACGTCAAACTTAACCCATTTTATTTCGATTTTTTTGTTGTGTTCGAAATCTGGGTCAGCAACACAAAAAGCACACTTTTTATATCCTGTGGCCAGCATTTGGAACTGGCATTGAGCCAAAAATTTTTCTTTTATTTTATTTTTATCTAGATAGTTTTTCACGGTTTTAGCAGTGCTAGGGCATTTTACTTCAACAATGAAGTCATCAGGCGAAGCTCCACTAAAAAAATTAATTAAGTGAAATCCACATTCTTCAATGTGGACCCCCAATAGCCGTTCAACTTCTTTTATTATTGGTTTTTCTAATATTTTTCCTCTCTTCATTGCTTTGGTATCATAAATCTTGTAACCACCAAGAATTTGTTCCACAAGAGAGCCATCAGGTGTGTCACAATGACAAGCTTCATGTACTTTTGATGCTGTTATTCGGCCCTGTCTTATGCTATGCCATAACTTTGACTCTGCCTGCTTTTTAGTGCTTTTTGCTATTTGATTTTGCACAGATTGAGGCACAGATACGTTACTTTTAAAATATTCAAAACTGTGATTATTAGTTTTAGTTGCAAAATCAAGTATCATGTCAAATATACACCATTTTGTCAAACCATTATCATGATCTGGTAAAAATGACAAAATCAGAGAGTCCCCAATTTTTCTTTTCTTACATTCTTCATAAAATGCATTGAGTTTCTCCGGATCTCTTGGTCCTAGTTCTATTCCTCTTTTCTTGGATGGAAAAATATCCTTGGAGGATATTGGCTGTGTTCCCTCACTGGCTAATCGTGGTTTAGCCCAATAACATTCTATGGATGTAGATGATGGTTCTGTAGATTTTTTTTGTAACCAATATAACACCACCAATGTGTGTTTACATCCACCTGAAAGTAAAACAAATCAATGAAAATATTTATAATCCTCATTAACCATAAATATTTACTCTATAGTGTAAGTATTTACCAGCTGATGCAGGACAACCATCACATGTTGCATCAATTATATTACTATTCGCCTCTTCTAAATGAATAGTCACAAGATAATATTTCATCCTTATTTTGTGCTCCGGAACAACTTTGGCCCTGACAACGCATTCAGTGCTCCCTCTTTTAATTTCAACATAACCTACTGCATTATCAACATAACCACCTCTGGATGACCTAAAATGCAATGGAAAACATTATAACACAAGATCTTTCATCATTATCATCTGCCTATTTATGTCCCACTGCCTGTGCCCGGCTTATTTATAACCAAATAAATGATTTTGATTTAATTTGATGCACAACAATACACTATGTATATACATGTTAAATATTTGTAATCATAATTAATTATTATATGCATCAGAATGTATGTGAAATTCGCCAGTACGTACATGAGTGTCTTCACACCTCTTATTTCAGCAACATTGTGCTTATCGTTTGTGTGGAAATATTCCATTATCATGAACATATCCATGTGTGGCAAGTTTCTTGAATCCGCTCGTACAAATTCGCTCATTTTGTGATCAATAGCGAAGCCTCAGTATTATAAAAATCAGTCCAAAAGTCAAGGCGGGGGTCGTCGCAAAGCAGAAAAACGTTGTCCAAGAAGCAGTGCCTAAGTCGTCGAAAGTAGCTGAAATCGTAGTCCAAATATCGTGCAAAGGTCGAAGAGAAGTGCGGCAATATCGAAAGTCCAGGGGTTGTGCTGAGGTCGTTGAAATATCATTAAAAAACACACTGCTAACACTGATTACACGCAAACGCAAATAAACAGAACCGCGGTATTATTTTTTGACAACGTCAAACGTGACAGTTGACGTAGTTTTTTTTTATTACAAGCTAGTTCTAGGCAACAGAGCTTTTCGGCCGTTAAATCTCACAAATGTCATATCGAGCATTTAAAAAATTATATCTCATTAATAATAGGGAATAAAAATAAAAGAGCTGCAGTTCCTGGATTATTAAGACGTCGACTATCGAAAAAAAATATAATTTGCACCTCTTCCAAAAACTTTACTTAGCCAATTGTAAAAAATTTTCATGGCTTATTAAAATATCATCCATGCTGGTCTGGGAGCAAAGAAAAAACATAGAATATACCAGTTGCTTCTCTACCCGCGCAGATGGTAAAAGGCCATCGAGGGAATGGGAGAAAATCATAGGAATCATGTTATAGGCGATGAGGCTAGCAACCCATCACTATTTTGATTTCATTTTTCACCTATACGCCCACAATCTTGCTAAATGTGGCCTGTAGGTATCTGTTACCTAAGGCTCTGTCTACCCCGTAAGGGATAAAGACGTGATTTGTGTATGTGTGTGTATGTATGTGTATTAAAATATGAATGTATGGTTCTCTGAATTATGTACCATCCCTTCACTACATTTACTGCAAATAAAGATATTATTATTTAAAAAAAAAAGAAACTGTTAAAATCTTTTTTTAGTTTTAGCAACGACTTTCTCACCGCAATCGGTATCACAATACTTTTAAACTCCCCTTGATCACCGTCTAACCAACACTTCATTAACAAACACTCAACTGAAAAATAAAAGGTTCTTCACCACAGTTTTAATTTCATTTCGAGTCTTAAATTTGGATGCATAGAGTCGCGTTATCTGAAACTTTGGTTCAGTTAGAACCTTTCTGTATTAAGATTGCGAGGCGTTAACTAACCGTTGGGCAATGCGCAAATGTAATCAATTTCAAAACGCGAAGGCCGGCGCGGGCGCATGTAATTTGGACATTGTAATGAATTCACACGACACAGATTTTGACGTTACAAATGCTAGATTGTGATTTTGAGAAATGTTTCTGTGCACAATTATTTATTGAAATAGTTTCAAACACTTACCCTGCCATGCTGGTCTGGGAGCAAAGGAAAAACATAGAATGTACCAGTTGCTTCTCGTCCCGCGCATAGTAAAAGCCCATCGAGGGAATGGGCGTAATTCTTAGGAATTATGTTATAGGCGATGCGGCTAGCAACCCATCACTATTTTGATTCCTTTTTCCACCTATACGCCCACAATCTTGCTAAACGTAGCCTGTAGGTCTTGTTATCTTAGGCTCTGTCTACCCCGTAAGGGATAAAGTCGTGATTTGTGTATGTATATATGTATTTACCCTGCCAGGGCACAGCAATGTATTATAAAATAATTTTAAAACGAAAACTTACAATACAATACAATAACTCTTTATTGAACACCACATATAACAACCAAAACAGAAAAAGGTACACAGAACATTGCAAGGTAACAATAGGCGGCCTTATCGCTACAGAGCGATCTCTACCAGGCAACCATAATGGACTGGAGAACAGAACAGATCTGAGCAGGTGGTGCAATTTAGAATATATATTAATATACTAAGTACTGAAATACGTAACTACTAATTCTTTATTGAACACCACATATGACAACCAAAACGTTGCAAAACGTTTTTTGAAGTTGAAATGAAATGATGCGATCTCATTCTCTGCTTTTGCTATTGTACGTATGACTTCATCCACATGACTAAAACCGGATGTGTTGTCTCCCGAATTGGCCCATTTCAATTCATTTGCAAGAAAGGATGACTACACTTTAAAGTATGTATACACTTGTTATTTTCCGGTGTTAGCTTAAAACGTAGTAAGTAAATGCTTTATTGTACAAATATAAAGAAACAGATACAATTCACAAAAAAAAAATAACATTAATATATGCACAAAGGCGGACTTATCCCTATAAGGGATCTCTACCAGTTAACCTTTGAGTAGATGAGAGGAGCATTAAACCACCCGTAGTCCACCTGCTATTGGGCAAAGGTACCTCTTTTTGACCTTGATATATCCCAATTGGCTTATAACTAACTCGCTCGCAATCGCCATCGTGTTTATTTTGACAGTTCTTGTATGAATGTGACAGCTAGCTGATTCCGATGCCAATTGTCAGCCCTACGTGAACTGTCAAAATGAACACGATGGCGATTGCGAGCGAGTTAGACTATAAGCCTACGTGTCTTCATTCTTTCCCATGCACACAACTGTTTCACTCGTTCATTATCCGGACAGCTGAAGATTGAATTTCCTACTTGTTTCTGCGTTCCCTGAACTTTACATCTGTCTTAAAATTTAGTTAGGGTCCATGCATTTGTAAGGCAAGTCGTCGTTTACAATCAGGTGTGATTGAAAAAAAAAATGTTGAATATGTTTCTGAAACTGTAATTGTCATAAGTTATTTATTCGTCTCTTTCATGTGTACATTGGATCTTACAAGCTAAAAAAAATCCCAGCAATCAATTCAACAATTTTCATTGTTTTTGTAATACAAACCTAACATAACCCTACAGAGTTCCACAGAATGGTTCTTAAATCAATCCTGAATTGTAAGTAAGTGAGTAAGTAAATGCTTTGTTGTATAAATATAAAGAAACAGAAACAATTCACAAAAAAATAAAAATATCATTGATATATGCACAAAGGCGAACTTTTTTTGAGTAGATGAGTTTGACTGACAAAGTGTGAGTTTAAAATAAATAAAAATAAATATGTGAATAGTTTACGGTTTCAGAAATAAAGCATTTGCTATATGATTTTTTCGGGAAAATAATTTGGGAATTGATATTTTTGCGAAAGCCACCATATTTTTCGTAATAAAAATATCTAGCCCATGTATGAACCATTTCTCCAATGACAATAGCATTACCTAAAACACTGAAAAAACATCGGTATTGTATTTCCACAATAAGAATCGATTGTAAATCATTAAATCATTGGTAACAATAGCGATAACCGCATCATTAAACTAGAAAATGACTTAGTTCTCGTTCTGATAATAGAAGCGTAACTGCAGTTCAAGTTAGCGGAGCAGATGGCTTAGGGCTGGGCCAGTGGTACAACTAACTGGCGGTTAAACAGCGGTTAACACCACCAAAAACAATTTGGAAATAAAGTTACAATACAAATACTCTTTATTGAACACCACAAATCAGTACAAAACAATACAGAAACAAAGAACAAAGTAGACAATAGGCGGTCTTACCGCTTAATAGCGATCTCTTCCAGACAACCAATATGAGAAATAAGTTGGAGACAGTTTAAGTAGGTGGCGGAAACAAATAGACAGGATAAACGCAGGGATAATAAAAACAACAATAACAACATAAAGTTAGTAAGTACCAAAGTACTTACTTAGTTCATGCCATAATCTTTGTGAACGCAACCCCGTCAATCCTTCGTACTCAAGTTAAAAGGCACAGTCGCATAACAGCGCCTAAAAAGGACTAGTTCAACTGTTCTGTCGCATTATAATCGTAGATCCATAACTGCAGAGCCCGGTTGAGCAGATGGCGCTGTAAGGCCACGGCCCGGTGGCACGGGCTAACTGGACCTTAATTGACGTGTACAGCATCTTCAGATCAGCAGAGTCTTGTGCATGAATCTTGTAGCTGGTTCTGTTCTTTATGGTATGTGTGTATGTGTCTATTTATATCTCCATTTATTGTAAATGTGTGTTTCATGTATAATATATTACGTATTTCAGTACTTAGTATATTAATATATATTCTAAATTGCACCACCTGCTCAGATCTGTTCTGTTCTCCAGTCTATTATGGTTGCCTGGTAGAGATCGCTCTGTAGCGATAAGGCCGCCTATTGTTACCTTGTAATATTCTGTATACCTTTTTTTCTGTTTTGGTTGTTATATGTGGTGTTCAATAAAGAGTTATTGTATTGTATTGTATTGTATTGTACAGTGTGAACAAAGTTTGAAGCATCCAAGTCGGCCAAATAGCTCGCTACGCCATAGAAATAGTATGGTGTGTAGAACTTTTTGATCACCTTGGATGTTTCATACTATATGACGCTGACTGTACACAACATGTTTGTGCCCAAGCTAAGACGAATAGATTCCCTACGTAATCTACAAGCTCGCCCCTAACTATTTCTTAATACTTCAGCAGGTCAAAATACTTATACATACACATATCACGTCTTATCCCTCACGGGGTAGACAGCGCTTAAGGTAACAAAACCTTAAGGCCACGTTTAGCATGATTAATGGCTTATAGGAAAGGGAAATCAAAATAGTGATTGGTTGCTAGCCGCATCGCCTATAACATGATCCCTAAGACTTTCGCCCATTCCCTCGATGGGCTTTTACCTGCGCGGGAAGAGAAGCAACTGGTAAATTCTATGTTTGTCCTTTGCTCTCAGACCAGCGTGAAAGAATTTGTATATTTGAAAATGCTTAAATTTTTACAAGAATGGAAAACAAATACGTATCCCGCGTTTAATACTTCGCACCATAATTATTGTTAGCTATTGCTATGGAGAGGACAATTTCGAGCATAACCACCAATAAATTGCTTTATTGGATTTCCCGTTCAAAATGATTAAGGAAAGCAATTCCTCATTCAGCGTATTAGTATCGCTGTCTAAAGGGGGAATGCTGCCAGCGTCTGTGGTATACGCCACGTGGGCCTCCTTTTTTGTTTTAGTTTAGTTTTTAATTCGTTTTAATTTAATCATAGTTAAATTTGTTTTTAAATAAATAAATATCTTGGGACAAATTACACCAATTGACCCAGCCCTAAACTAAGCAAAGCTTGTACTCTGGGTACCAGGCAACGGATAAACAAACTTATGTAATGTAGATAAATACATAATTAAATACATACAACATCCATGACTCGGGCACAAACATTCGTATTCATTCGTTTTTAATTCCCCTTTTGTATTTTTTTCATTAATAAAATCAAATTCCCCATATCATAATAATAAGGGAATATACCTACGCGCTTGTAGCTTGCACTTTTTGCCTAAAGTAATTATTTGTCGTGAACGCGTTCGAATTTTTTTTTGTGTGAAATCTTACACGAAAGGCTTAATTAGATCCTACTTTATATTAGCTAAAGCGTTTAGGAAGGTATTCATTTTTTAAGTTTACTTTTACGGTTTTACCGTTAAAAATTAAATTTATTTATTTATTTATTTATTATTTATATAGCCTTTCTTTTTATTCCGAATTCGCTACAATTTCATTTTTGTTGTTGCTGTTGTTTCTTTTTATTATTAAACTGTCGCGTAATTCGGCGTGCCTCATGGCATAGGCCTCCTCCGTGTATTGGAGGGTTTGGGCTATAGTTCCCACGCGCGCCCAGTGCCGATTGGGAACTTAACACACACCATTGAATTTCTTCGCAGATGTGTGCAAGGTTTCCTCACGATGTTTTCCTTCACCGAAAAGCTCATGGCAAATTTCAAATGTAATTTTCGCACATAAATTCCGAAAAACTCAGAGGTGCGCGCCCGGGATTTGAACCCACGACACTGCTTGAGAGGCCACAGGTCAAACCACTAGCCGACACTGAAAATTAGAAAACATAGTAAAATCCGAAAGTAATAGTGGTAGGATAGATGCTAATTATATTCCGTATTTGAGCCATGGATGGCTATGGCGAACCACGTTTACCACGTAACACTTATATTTATCCTCTGATTCATTAGTTACATAAACAACACGTTGCGCGTACGCATTGCAGGAATTTCGAGTACTTACAGGAGTTGCCCGGCTGAAATCTCAAAAGCCAAGTGAAAAAGTATAAGCTTGGACATCCAAAGAGGGAATGTTGCCAGCATCATCGACACCATGCCCAGGGGAGGGGGACTCCTTTTAATAATGTTTTAGTATTTATACATACATACATAAATCACGTCTTTATCCCTTACGGGGTGGACACGTTTAGCATGATTGTAGGCGTATAGGTAGAAACGAGAATCAACATAGTGCAGGGATGCTAGCATCGCCTGTAACTAACGTGACCATACGTCCCGGTTTGGACGGGACAGTCCCGGTGTCCCCAGCGAAGCCAACTTCGTCCCGGTTTTGCAAGCAGACGCCACGATAGTTTAAAATTATACGTACACGTATCTTAAAACAAGACCCGATATTTAAAAAAAAATTTGTTCAGTCGTCAAATACAAAAATACGACTTAGAAGTCACGTCATACTGGGGGCTTAGTTAGTAAGTCGTGCCAACTTAACTATTTTCTGTTAAGAGCTTTAATTATTTTGTGTTATTCTATCTTCTATAGTAAAATACTTGTAAAAAAATAAAACTTTTTTTTATTATATATTTCCGCAGATGTGTCCCGGTCTGACAAAATAATTAAATGGTCACGTTACCTATAACTGACAGTTTGACCGTGTTCTACCGTACAACGTTGCCGACATTTTTGTCACAAGATTTTTGAATACTGTATTTATTACTTTGACATTGGCGAAATCATCGCATCGACCGATGGGGCCATATTGAAAGAAGAAGAAACTAATTAAAACGTCATAGTAAGGCCACAGACCTTTTTTCAAAAAGCCCCAAGTTTGCTCCCGGAATGTGTTAGGCCTTCCTCTCCCAATGCACCCTTTCACACTCGCCATATAAACTACAACATACGAACATCTATATTTATAAAAGAAAGTCGTGTTAGTTACACTATTTATAACTCAAGAACGGCTGAACCGATTTGGCTGAAAATTGGTGGGGAGGTAGCTTAAAACCAGGAGACGGACATAGGATACTTTTTATCCTGATTTTCCCGCGGGATTGGAAAATCCCGAAATGTTGTACCAATAAAGCTACAGACATTAAATTTGGAATGCCTACATGTTGTTTCTTGATTAGTATAAAGATGTACTTACAAAGGAATTTTTCAAATTTCCCACGGGATAAAAACACAAGGTAAATAATTAAGACTATAGTTAGTAGATAATATTCCTAGAGGATCACGCAGGTGCTCTAAGAAGGGATTTTCCGAATTTCCCACGGGATAGGCAATAAAAATCTTATACTTGGAGACATGAGTGGATGTATTCAGTATTCAGTATTTATTCAATTGCAACATTTTTTACAAAGTTTTGTACATAATGATGCCCTGTTAGGACGTAGCAACTTATAATTAATTAATAATTATAGCTAACACATGGCAATGCAGCAAAAAATTATACAATTATTGTATAAAACATGCTTTGGCGAAACTTTAAAATAAATTATATATCTAAAGACTAACTGGGTTAGGTGCATACTTTATGCTTTAAAATTAAATAAAAATGACTTACAAAATACGGTGAGATCATATTCTTTTATAATAACAATAACTTAGGTATAAAGCTATAAGGAGATCAGTTATTTTATTCTTCTAGGTACTCATTTATGGTGTAGTAGCACTTTTGGACTAGAAAGTCTTTTAGTGAAGTTATAAATTTTTTATCATTTGTTTCTGTTTTAATGTGGATAGGTAATTTGTTATGTATTTTTACTGACATGGCGTATGTTCCATGGGAATGTATTTTGAGATAGGATGATGGCAGTGATAATTTATTTCTTTGGCGTAGTGAGTAGGTAGTTTGGTGTTCATCTCGCTGTGTAAAGTAATCAGGATATTTGCGGACAAACTTACTTATTTCTAAGATGTACATACATGGCACTGTCATTATTTTATGTGTTTGGAAATGGGGCTTGCAGCTTTCGGTGTTATTAATATTGACCAAGATTCGGATAAGCTTCTTTTGTGCGGTGAAAAGTGTTAGTGCGTCTGTACTGTTTCCCCACAAAATGATTCCGTAGCTAAGCCAGGCGTGGGCATAGGCATAGTAGGTGACAAGTGCAGCGTGTAAATCCGTAGATTTCTTAATCTCGCGAAGTGCATACGCGAAACTAGACATTTTGGTTCTTATTTTTTTGACATGTTGTTTCCAATTTAGGTGGGTATCTATGACTAGTCCAAGTAGAGTAAATTCATCCACCACTTCTAATTTTAAATTTTTGTATGAATAATTAATTGCTAATGGGGTTTTTTGATTCGGATAATAAGCCATAATTTTTGTTTTTTCATAGTTGATTTGTAGATTGTGGTCGTTCATCCAGTCATTAGTTTTGTCAAATATGGAGTTTAATGTGTTAGTTAGGTTAAGGTTGTTTTGACATATTGTGAGGAGGGATATATCGTCAGTATATGTATGGGGTATGTCGTCACTCTGACGTTATGTATGTATGTATGTATGTAAACTCTTTATTGTGCAAAATAAACAAGACAAAATACAATTGACAAACACTGAGATACATGCACAAAGGCGGACTTATCCCTTTAAGGGATCACTTCCAGTCAACCTTTGAGTGGATGAAAGGAGTATTATATTAGGGATGGACGAGTGAGTTTAAAAATTGCAAACACTGAGAGCCACAATACATAACTTTACCGAATATAATACATAAACTCCTAAAACCTACCAGTCAATAAACTACTTTATACTACCTATAATATATATCAATAAAATATACTACATAAAATAAATAAATAAAGAGCACAATAAACAAAGGAATATTTACGTTATCTGCGCGGACGAAGTCGCGGGCAAAAGCTAGTAATTAAATAACTTCAGGAAACGACTTGATAACGAAGTGAAGTGAAGATCTTCCAAGTATTTTAGCCAAACATATATTTAGTTGACGTCACGCCGCGTGACGGGGTGACATAACGCATGCGCTAACCGCTCCGGTATGCCATCCATCTAATTGCTGAAACCCAACAATAATGCCGTCTTGACGAGGGAACCTTGGATCACATCTTTGACTGCAGTAGACACAAATACTCCTTATTTATATGGCGCTCTATATACCTAAGGATTTTCCGCGTGACATCAACTACATCACGTTTTATCTTCGCTAGACCCACCCCTTAATCTTCTCATTCAATTTATTCACTGCAACAATATAAATACGGATTACGGAGTAGACAGAGCCTAAGGTAACAAGGCCTAAAGGCCATGCTTAGCATGATTGTGTGCGTATAGGTAGAAACGGGAATCAAAATAGCCGCATCGCTTAGAACTGGATTCCTAAGATTTTCGCTAATCTGTGCGGGAAGAGAAGCAACTGGTACATTCTGTTTTTCTCTGCTCCCAGACCAGCATGAAAGGGCCCTAAACTAAGCGCATCTTAAATAATTCCTAATGGAATTCCGCAGTCGAATAGCCTGGAATTCGTTTTGCATTAAAAGAATAAACGTATTTATTTTATTTTAGTTGTAAGTGTTTATAATAGCTTTTAAAAGGTTATAATATGTGTATGTTTGTCTCCAGGTGTGGCACAAGGGATGTTTCAAATGCCAAGAATGCGGGATGACCCTGAACATGCGCACTTACAAAGGATACGGCAAACTACCCTACTGTGAAGCGTGAGTACATTCATGAACTACCCTGGCAACTCCTCAGTTACAAGAATGTTCAGAAACGCCACCTGATAAGATGCGACATCGAGCTCACTCACTTGGAAGATTTGGAAGCACAGCGTCCATGATCTCTTAACGAGATTCAGTTTAGGTTCTAAGCTGAACTGCATCGCTATTTCGTACCACGACATGACATTTGCGACTCAGTTAAGCGCCGCTCAAAGACAGCGATTCAGTCATGCCAGTCCTCGTTTCAAGTGGTTTTTTGGTTCATCTTGAGCAGGGTTTGAATAGTCAAATTTAGCGACTCAAGACGCAGTGTTGGCAGGCCTCCCACTAGGTGGACCGATGACGTGAAAGTCGCGGGAAACCGGTAGATGCAGGTGGCGAGTTGTCGTTCATTATGGTGTATGGCCTTTGTTCAACAGATACGTCTTCAGGATGATGATGGTGATGATGAAAGTACATAACGCATATAAGGTAGCCCTCTTGGCCGGTAGCGCATCTGCAATCCTTTGGTATTGCGAGTGTCCGTGGGTGGTGGTGCTCGCTCACCATCAGGTGATCCACTTGCTCGTTTCGTTTGCCACCCTGGCTTATTGTCAAACTCGTTCGCAATCGCCATCGTGTTCATTTTGACAGTTCATGTATGGGCTGACAATTCAAATTCAAATTCAAATTCAAATTATTTATTAAAATAATCAATTGTACAAATAAATTATAAATGGTTAGTAAGCACTATATTATGTCTATCTATGTATTAGTAAGTACACAACAAAGTTAAGAACTAAACTAATGACTCGACATAAAACAAGTGTGCCTGCGCTTACAACGAGAGTATTATTATAAACTGTGCGTAGAGTAATTAAATTAAATGCCTAAACTAGGATACGAGAGTACCCTGTATCTTAGGCAAAAGATAGGGTCTATGGTCTATGATTAAATATTAATTGATACAGGGAGTATTATTTTCTGTACAAAGTTAGAAATCAGCATTTTTATCACATATTAAACTAAGGGTTACCTAATGATAAATAGTTAATTAACTAAGTTATACAACTATCTTCAGCAGGTTTTCGGTTTCCTCGTAAGACAAACTTTGCAACCACCCTGACAGAGTGACTTTACAGTTGCCATAGTTTGAGTCATAAATATTAAGGAGTCTGTTAATTTTATTGTAAAGGAAGGGACCCAAAAACGAGGAGAATTTGCGCCTAAAAGCATGATTGGTGCGGAGTATCTTAAATACTATGTCAGAGCGCCTTTTGCTGAGGATATTAGAGTTGTAGGGAGCCGACATGTGCTGTTTTAGGATGATGCTCAAGATGAAAAGCTGGCGAACCGTGAGTACTCTGCAGGACTGGAACAGTTCCTTGGTAGGGAAAAAGAATGGCCGAGAGGTAGAGACCTTTAAAATAGCTCTTTGAGCTCGTTCAAGAACTATGAGAATTGTCTTCGCGGCACCACCCCAAGACGTAATGCAATAAGACAATAAGGACTGACACAGAGCTGTGTAAATTTGATTAAGCAATTTCTTGTTAGCAACGTCACGCAATTTCTTAAAGATAAAAATCAGTTTACGAACTCTTGCCGCAACTGTGTCAAAATGGAGACTAAAGGAAAGGTTAGCATCAATAATTACGCCAAGATATTTAATGTCGGAAGCTTTAGAAATAGCTGGGCAGGAATTACAATCTACTTGGTTAGTGAGGGAACACTGGTGAGCTCGGATAGTATTAAAACCGCACGGTTGTTGTGAGTCCCTTATTGAGAAAGCGATGTGCTTCGTTTTTTCAGCGTTTAACGTTAGTAGATTGCGTTGTAACCAGTTAGTCACTTTACATAAACCTATTTGAGCATGATTATAAACATCGTCCCACGTGTTTCCTGAAAAAAGCAGAACTGTGTCATCTGCATATGAGATTAGCGTGCCGTGGCATAGGTCAAGCTTGCATCGGATTGGCATCGGAATCAGCTAGCTGTCACATTCATACAAGAACTGTCAAAATGAACACAATAAGCCTACTGTATGCTTAGTGTAGGTTAAAATTTCAAATATGTACTATGAGAACAGTTTGTTGCCGTTTCGATCCGCAAGTGGCGCTATCAATTATCCCATAATAATTGAGACGTTTACGTGAACGCGTTCGAGACGTTTTTATATGCGAAAACTTATACTAGTCTCAGTTTCATTAAAAAAAACCGTTGCTTAGTAGCAAACTTTATATGGAAGTTTAATGAACCAGCATTAAGTTTAATAAGTCAGTTTTAAACACGCTATTTACCTTAATCGTCTGTCTCATTTGTTTTACCGAATACGTCGAGGAAGTGGCTCCATTACCCAAATGAAATGGTCATTAGCACCTCGGTTTGATCATTTTAAAACAGCTGTGTGCGTCAGCCGTTTATGGATTATAATTAACCAATAATAATTTATAGAAAAATTTGAAGGCTTACCCACCTGCTATGGGTGGTGTAGGGGTATAGCACGCGTCACGGAGTGAAGATTTTTCTGTGTTCTAACTTTCAGTGTCTTTTAGAAATGTAATAATAATTTGTTAATCTTATTGTGACGGTTATCTATAAGTATAAGGGAATAAACGGGACCCTATTTCTAAGACTTCGCTCCGGTCGTCTCATCGTCTGTCCGTCCGTCTGTCTGTCACCAGGCTGTATCTCATGAACCGTGTTAGTTAGACAGTTGAAATTTTCACAGATGTATTTCTGTTGCCGCTAAATAACGCTAAATACTGAAAACAGAACATTTTGGTCTGTCTGTCTATGTTAATAACCAATATAGCAATTTTTGTTAACTACAATAAATTACAATAAAGAGTTATACATATACATACATACACATACATCCAAAAGTCGAGTTCTGCTCGACATGTTTCAGACTAATTCGTAGTCCTTCCTCCTGGTGCGCTCGCCCCGACGGCAGAGCGAAACGAACACTCCACGAGTGCACCAGGAGGATGGACTACGAATTAGTTCGAAACATGTCTAGCCTAACTCGACTTTTATACGTGACAAATCCGATACTAGATAACTAGACCAAAGACTCAATTGGCACAGAGTGGAACAAGTGAGCTCACTGTCATAATTACGCTATGGCGGCACTATACTCAACAATTATACTTGTTATGTTACTTTGTTCGTCACGAATGACTTACTAGTGCTGTGTATCACTTGTTCCTGTATGAATCACTATTTTAATAAAGATTTAAAAGGAATTACTTGTTCACATATGTCGCGGCGTTAAGGAAATATTGAATAGGAACGCACAAAATAGCATTAATCATGCCGAGGCCTGGGAAGTAGCCAATTGCTGGATGAGTAACTTGTTTAAAAACACGAACCGCAGGTGAGTGTTTTTTAAAGTTTCGAATCCAGCAATTGCTCTTCCAGCTGAGGCAGATATAATGTTTTTCTCAAACATTGAGAGAAAATGCAAATAAATATTGCACTAAACTTCCTCGCAACTTAGGTGGTTTTCACGGTCCCGCCTTTTTTCTTAAGTTTTTTTTTATGTCACCTGTCACCGTAAGCTATTTGAGACATTGATAAAAACGTTAGACTCGAACAAAACGCGCACTCCTCGGCCATCGACTTGGCTGTATGACATTTTTGTTCATTATTACAGTCTCTTAGGCATTTAAAAAAGTCAAAAACAAATTAAAAACAATACAGCATTCCGATTTATGGTCAGAAAATCGCACCTGCAAGGTAATTCGGCCGTCAACAAGGCCCTTCGTGTTCTGTTACTTAGAATACAATGACGACATTTACGACAATGTTTGAGAAAAATATTTACTTTGCTACTCCGCTACCTAATGGACCTCCGCAAAGTAACGCCTGATTCAATAAAATACTGAATAGGAGTTTGTTTTGTGACTCATTTCTTTCTTGATTTTGTGGCCAAGCAACCGGGGGCCTTACCATGACGTCTAGCTGGATCGCTCGCTGTCAGATCCATACTAGCCCCGCTAGCACGAGAGCGCACGAAAGTCGCGTCTCTTTCTTGTTGGTACAGTAAGAAAAGTCATGGTAGCCTAGTGGTTTGACCTGTGGCCTCTCAAGCAGTGTCGTGGGTTCAAATCTCGGGCGCGCACCTCTGAGTTTTTCGGAATTTATGTGCGAAAATTACATTACATTTGAAATTTGCCATGAGCTTTTCGGTGAAGGAAAAACATCGTGAGGAAACCTTGCGCACATCTGCGAAGAAATTCAATGGTGTGTGTTAAGTTCCCAATCCGCACTGGGCGCGCGTGGGAACTATAGCCCAAACCCTCCAAATACACGGAGGAGGCCTATGCCATGAGGCACGCCGAATTACGCGACAATTTAATAATAAAAAGAAACAACAACAACAACAAAAATGAAATTGTAGCGAATTCGGAGTAAAAAGGCTATATAAATAAAAAGAAAAGGACGGGCAATCTATCTCGCGCGCGACGCGACTCTTGTGCGCTCTCGTGCTACACGTGTAGAAGTGTCAAAAATGACAGCTAAAACGTAAAGCTGTTCTGAATTGAATCGCGGGGCGCGAGTCGGGTTACCTTCGCGTGTGTTCAAGAGCTGCGGTTCGTTTTTGGATCCGTCCGTGGGGAAGAGCTGAGCTTGGTCCGGTGCACCCTGGGCATCGGTTAATGATTTCCTGGCAGATTCTGAGGGATATCATTATCCGTTGGCTAAGAGCCCGACAGGGGGGGGGGGGGGGGGGAGTATTTTGACCGTGTTCTACCGTACAACGTTGCCGACATTTTTGTCACAAGATTTTTGAATACTGTATTTATTACTTTGGCATAACTTCGATGGTAGGTTCTGCTCAGGATCCCGAGCACTATTGATTTTAGTATAAGGCAAAAGGTGTCCCAAAGTTTTCATACAATTTTCAACTTTGCATTTCGTTACTCTCATACAAGTCTATGAAGAAGTAACGGAAAAGTTTTTTAGACTGCTCTTAGACATGTATCAAAATCGGTTTGGCGGTGTTTTTTGTTCACAAATTTTAGATATTTGCCGAATTAATCTTTCTTAACGGATAGTATTTGGTGCATTATGATTATGACACTGGAATGTATAACTTTCTTTTTGATCGCTCCAGTAAGGACATCCGGCGAATAAGGACGCGTTTAGGGCTGCGCATGCGCTTGTGACGCAACCGTAATGGCGGTCACTTTCGTTTTTACTGCGACGCGTTGTTACAATACGTTATGTGTTTGCGTTCGTGTTGCCAGGCCATTGGATTAAAATCTGGGTAGATGGTAAAAAAAACCCAATAAATTGTCATCAATAAATGTGTACAGTAAAAAACTCTTTATTCTCTGATACTTAAATGCCTGCCTACCTCCTCACTCTTAAACCGCTGAACCAGCTTAGATGTAACTTAGTATGTAGATAGTTTGAGCCCCGGGGAAAGATATAAGATAGTTTTTATCCCGGAAAATTGTAAAGTTCCCGCGAAATAGCCATAAACGATTTCATCGTAGACGATATAGAGCGACCGCTTAAATGAGTCCTCGCCCGCGCGGCGCAGGGGCGCGGGGTGGGACGACAAAGGGGACCGAGAGAGGTGCGGGCGGGTAGTGCGCCCGCCGCCCGCACCTCCCTCGCCCCCCGTCTCGCGCCCCTGTGCTAGTGTTCAATTCAATTCAAAATTTAGGAAAAAATGGCTCCATCAACTTTTTGATGATTCTGCCAATGTCGAGTTTAATAATAATAATAATATCTTGGGACAATTGACACCAATTGACCTAGCCCCAAACTAAGCAAAGCTTGTAATATGGGCACTAGACAACGGATAAACATACTTACATAGATAAATACATATTAAACATCCAAGACTCGAGAACAAACATTCGTATTTTCATACAAATATCTGCCCCGACCGGGGATCGATCCCGGGACCTCAAGCTCCATAGTCAGGTTCTCTAACCACTGGGCCATCCGGTAGTGAAATAAGTCGAGTTTGGATAAGACACGGCGAGTAGGTAGGCGTCTTATTCAATAATCTGCCAGTTTTCGGCAGGTAACTACCAGTTACTATCTGCAATGAGGATACACAAGGTTTCAACTAATCGACATACAATATATGATATGATTATATGAATAAGATGAAAATAGTTTACAGTCTACAGTAAGATAATTATGACAGCACACAACATATCACTACTCACTACATAGTATAAAACAAAGTCGCTTTCTCTGTCCCTATGTATGCGTATATTTTCAAAACTACACAACGGATTTTGATGCAGTTTTTTTTAATAGATAGAGTGATTCAAGAAGTAGGTTTTTATGTATAATTCTACGCAGACAAAGTCGCGGGCAGAAGCTAGTAATAGGGTAAAACTCGGATAGTCTCCCCGAGGGTATAGTTGCCTTGATTGGAATTACTCTACTTTCGCGAATGAAACACACACATTTATCGATCGAGAGACTCTTCAACTACAACCTAGTTGACCGTGTTTGCATGTCTCTGTGCGATTGCATGAGACGCCCTGGAGACGCCTAGGTGCGATCAAAGTTTTCGCGGGGTAATTGTCCTCTTTCTCAACAAGGCAACTATCCTAAACGTAATTTACATGGTTTAGGCAACTATCCCCTATATGGGATAGTTGTCCCAAAATTTAGAGGTCTGCAAAAATCGCCAATACTCTGGAAATATCAAAGATAATGTTTATTCCTTTCATAAATTCGAAGATAATAAACCAAAGTACCTACCCGTTTTACAAATAAAGAATCTTGCTTATTGTACAAAGAGATATAAAGTAATTTCAAAAAGTGGGGCGTTTTACCCTAAATAAATTATCATGAGAAAAAAAACGAGCTACATTTTTTTTTTTTTTTTATATGAATAGGAAGGCAAACGAGCAAGTGGGTCACCTGATGGTAAGTGATCACCACTGCCCAAAGACACCCGCAACCCCGGAGGGATTGCAGATGCGTTGCCAACCTAGAGGACTAAGATTAAATGACTCTTGTGCCCGTAATTTCCCCGGCTGTCTTACTCTCCACACCGGAACACAGCAGTGCAAGCACTGCTACTTAGCGGCAGGCGACATTTACTGTGCTAGTGTTAATCTATCATTTGAAAGTGTCACAATGACAGTATAGCGCCAGCATCTTGCATTGAAAGATGAAAGTTAAACGATTTTCCACACTTTTACTTAAATTAAGCATACCTAGTGTCGTCAAAAACGAGCGACAAAAACGGCGCTGACGCCTGATTGGTCACGATTGCGCTGGGCTCTTTGTCATAACATGACTACATCGGATCACATCATAGAAACGCGTGCGATTACGTCATGATGCTATTGAGTAAGGTTAGTCTTTCAACAATTACTAAAGGTTCATCGTTTCTTTTTTCATTCTAAATTAAGCCACGATTTTTTTAAACAGACATATTTACAAGGTCTAAAAGTTGATACGAAAAAACCTTACACTACCTTAGTCTAATCCTAAATACCTATATTTACAAATATCGCCCAGATCGATCGTTGCCATGGGGCAAGGTGCCCATAATGCTGGCTGCGTTTCCTCGTTGGATAGCAATGCCTATGCGTTGCCCGAGGAAAGAGCCAGCTCTATGGTCACCTGTGGATTTTGATATTTTTTTTGTTTAAAAAAAAAAAAAAACTAAGTCACCCTTATTTAGTAGCGTTTGAGCCGGCAAATTCTTCAAGCAGAAGATTCTTCCATGCTGGTCTGGGAGTAAAGAAAAAACATAGAATTAACCAGTTGCTTCACTCGAGTTGCCCATCGAGGGAACGGGAAGTCTTAGGAATCATGTTATAGGCGATGCGGCTAGCAACCCATCACTATTTTGATATCCTTTTCCACCTAAACGCCCTTAATCAAGCTAAACGTGGCCTTGAGGTTTTGTTACCAGGCTCTGTCTGCCCCGTAAAGAAGCTCACGCCAAGAAGAATGCGCCGCAAGAAACTTGGCAGAAACTCATTTTTTCAAAATAAAATACATTAAGCTACTACAATACTTAAATTAAATACATTTATAAAAGGGATGTATAAGGTCCCCGAGCCTTAAATTATATTAATCTATAGTAGAGATGTATAAAGTCTCTACTAGTCAAAGTAAAACAAAGTAGATATAAGTTCAGTGGAGGTGTAAAACGACTCCACCGTCAAATAAATTAATTGGAGATGTCTCCAATGTCGGAGAGAAAAAAAAACAAAATTATGAAAAATATATGTATGTATGCATTCAAGCAGAACCTTTCACATTCCAGACACGTTCCAAAAGCGAAGCACACCACCATGGCGGAGACGCCCGAGCTGAGGCGGATAGCGGAGAACACCAGGCTGCAGAGCAACATCAACTACCACGCAGACTTCGAGAAGAGCAAGGGCAAGTTCACACAGGTACTATCAAATGATCAAGAATTTTAATTTCTTGAGTTTTAAGTTTTACTTTTACGGTTTTACCGTTAGAAATTAAATTTCTAAATGTCAGTAAAAATTTGAACACAAAAATCCGAAAAGTAAAGCTATGGCCGGGAATCGAACCCGGATCCTCGTCATTCCGAGCGACGCGTGCTATACCCCTACACAGGGGCGTGCAGTGGATTTTGACAGAGGGTAGGCATATTGCCAACAAAATCCGTATTGGTACGAAGTGTGTCGGGCACATTTACGTATGCTTACAAGCACTGCTTATATGCCTGTAAGGGATGAACGCGTCTGCCCCTACACCACCCATAGCAGGATAGCAGGGTTTTACTTTTCGGATTTTTCTATGTGTTCTAATTTTCACTGACATTTAGAAATTTAAGTTCACACAGGTAATGACACGAGACGTATCGGACATTGAACGTGTTCCGGCTGATCATGATGAAAAAATCGTACTTAATTTTTGGAAATCGACAGCTTCTTGGTGATATTTTAAGATATCTGTGAGAATCTATCTGATTTTTCATTTTTAATTGGTATACCCGTTACGCACGGTCCTCGTTATTTTCTTCGCTATATCTATGTTGCACTGACGGAGACGTAGTTCTTTGCGAGAAATCGTAAGGACACATACATATTTCACGCCTTTATCCCTTTCGGGGTAGACAGAGCAACAACAATAGGGAACAGATTGTAAAAAGCCACGCTTAGCTTATTGTGGGTGTAAAGGTGGAACGGGGAATCAAAATAGCGATGGGTTGCTAGCCTATAACATGATTCCTACGATTTTCACCCAAAAAGGTCATTTTTTCGAAAGGTGTCTCTGTTACGCTTTCACGCTTAAACCACTGGATTTTAATGAAATTTGGTACGGAGGTAGTTTTAGTTCCGGGTCGGACATAGGATAGTTTTTATCCCGGAAAATCGCAGTTCTCGCAGGATAGCGATAAACGAATTCGAGACGTAGTCGCGGGCTACCGTTAGTTAACTATAACTCTGCACTGATCTCCTTCCAGGTGGCAGACGACCCAGAAACTCTAAGGATCAAGGCGAACACCAAGATCATCAGTAACGTCGCGTACCACGGGGAACTGGAGAAGAAGGCGCAGATGGAGAAGCAGAGGCAAATCAACGAGAATGGAGAACTTGTCGGTGAGTGTCTTTATGGTTTAGTGTCTAACTGGGCATGGTGAATGGGCTATGTGAATTTCTATATTGTTTGTTTTGACACGAGACAGATGGTTTCTGGGTGATTAAGGGCAGTCACAGATGTCTATTCGTCGAGTTTGCACAGATAGGTTAAAATACCGGTATGTAGCAGAATTTGTTGTCCTGTGACCGCGTTCCTCGGAGTTACGAGTTTAAACTAGCAACTTTGATCAGAAATTCAACCTTTAGTGCAAAAACACAAATAGGAGTTAAAAACAAATTAAAGTATAATTAAATTGAAACGAATTAAAAACTTGACTTTTATTTAACTTTTATACACAGAAAAAAAAAGCTTAAACTACCTTAAATCTAATCCTAAATACCTATACATATTTACAAATATCGCCCAGTTCGTTGCCATGGGGCGAGGTGCCCATAATGCTGGCTGCTTCCTCGTTGGACAGCAATACCTATGCGTTGCTCGAGGAAAGAGCCAGCTCTGGTCACCTGTGGATTTTAATAATGTTTTTTAGATGTTTTAAAAAAATTTGGTCAGTTGGAACCTTTAGCTGGTTGATTGGACTGGTGTTGCTAATTTAAAATTGTAATTTGTAGTTTCGAGAAAAGGGTATCTGATCGATTAAAATGCCGTTTTGAAGATGGGATATTGACCAAACCGTTTTTTAAAGCTTTTTGGTTAAGCTAAGGAAGTAAATGTTATTTTATAAAACGGAAGAATTTTATTGGGGTTACATTTTTCTTTGGGGTTGTTCTTGTTGTTTTAATTACTATTATCAGTGCTTTAAATTATACATGACATCTTTGACTATCCAAATCAGACCATTTTAATTTCATTATGTAAATGTTTACGAATGACAGAACATTGTTGTAAAAAAACAATAAGCGAAGAACCATCCACTGATTCTGTGATTTTTGTTACGTTCAGAAATCAATCAATTCCAGATTATTATTCTAATTCATCGCAATTTTATATTGGCTATAGAAACGAATGTATCCGTGCTAAGAATACAACTGTCTGTCCTTCGTAAACATTTTCTATTTCAACATCATTTGCCGTGATCTCATTGGTGGGAACTCCTAAAATCAGAGAGCACAGCGATTCATTGTGCACTGTGTTTGTTGCTGAATTTACCATTGATTTCTGAATGTGTGTTGCGTCAACTTTAAATACATACTTAACTTGTATGCTCTCGTGAAAGTATCAGTTAACGTTATTTAGTGGATAGTCACTTGGCACTATTTTACTCGCTAATCCTGCCGCCGAACAGCAATGCTTGCGCTACTGTGTTCAGATTTTGAGAGCAGGCTTATTACCTAACTCGCTCGCAATCGCCATCGTGCACATTTTGACAGTTCTTGTATGAATGTGACAGCTAGCTGATTCCGATGCCAATTGTCAGCCCATACATGAATTGTCAAAATAAACACGATGGCGATGGCGGTCGAGTTAGGTAATAGGCCTACTGGACAAGCCGCCCTGTAGGATGGCAGCGCAATGCATCTGCTAAAATGGCGTAACATACTTTGGATAAGTGACAGGTTTGTCACTCAACGGTTGTTGAAGCATAGTTAGACATGCTTTGTTACAAGAAAAAATACTTGTACCTCTATTTATTTCACTATTGACGCAACAACACATTCATACCAGCACCATTTTCAAGGGATGTAAGTTACCGATTAAAATCACGTTTTTCTTGAGCACTTGTTAAAGTTTAATTAGCGTCATTAATGGATCATTAAGTTAATTAATCTCTAATATACGGACAGCGGTTGTGTCTACGCAGATCAGGTCTTTCAAAAATATTTTAATACTAGCTGTTGCCCGCGACTTCGTCTGCAAAGAAGTCGTTTATCGCTATCCCGCGGGAACTACGCAATTTTCCGGGATAAAAAGTAGCCTATATGTTATGCCAGACTATAATCTATTTGTTCCAAATTTCATCCAAATCTGTTCAGCTGTTCAGGCGTGAAAGAGTAACAAATATCCATCCATCCATACTTACAAACTTTCGCGTTTATAATATTAGTAGTATAAAAAAAACAGAAGCTCATTTTATGTATGGAAAATGAAATAATGGTCCATCAATGACGTGACAGTAAAATGAACAGTTAAAATAACATTACTGTAATCCCTTTGAGAATGGCATCATCGCATCATGTGTCTAATTTTCCATCGCTTTAAATGTAGACGTACCAACCGACAACTATCACCAACAACTAGAAAACTACGCGACGGAGATGCTCCCCGTACCGCTGCCGCCGAAAACCCAGGTCTACCAGCCGCCGCCGGCGTACCAGAACCAAAACCCACCCTACCAGAACCAGTACCCGAGCCAGGGCTACCAGAATCAGAATACTTCGTACCAGAACTCTTACCAACCGCCTCCGGTTCAACACGAGCA
This sequence comes from Pandemis corylana, assembly GCA_949127965.1. Classification (NCBI taxonomy): domain Eukaryota; kingdom Metazoa; phylum Arthropoda; class Insecta; order Lepidoptera; family Tortricidae; genus Pandemis; species Pandemis corylana. The sequence continues at coordinate 6,165,012 of OX421877.1, forward strand.
GAGGCCGAAGTACGAGGAGTACGCCCAGCCAAAGTATGATGAGTACCAGCATAATCAGTTCGCGTACGGCCAGTACCAGCAGCCAGCTGCCAATTATGGGGTTGGGAGTCAGCAGAAGATCGGAAGGATCCAGGATTATGATCCATTGAGCGACGGGCCCAGGTCGGCGCCCAATACGCAAAGGGCATCAGCGACGCTCATTTATAACAGCACCAGCGACGGCAAGCGAGGTTTGTTGCTTCATCATGCTTTTTGTCGGGTGGGGGTGGAGATTTCGTATCACGTATTTATTTGTAGAATATACCAGTTGCTTCTCTTCCCGCGCAGATGGTAAAAGCCCATCGAGGGAATGGGCGTAGGAATAATGTTTTAGGCGATGCGGGTAGCAACCCATCACTATTTTGATTCCCCTTTCCACCTATACGCCCACGACCATGCTAAACGTGGCCTTTAGGTCTTGTTACCTTAGGCTATCTACCCCGTACCTAAGGGATAAAGACGTGATTTTTGTGGGTGTGTGTGTGTGTATTTATTTGTAGCGAAGATTTCCTGGCCAGGGAAAGACGTAAAATTGTGTACAGACCTCGGACGGTGATAAAGAAAGCCTCAGTACAGTAAAAAATGACGTTCCATTCCAATATGGCTAAAACCGTGCTTATTGCGGTTAAGTGGACGAATGCCTTATAAATGGATCCTAAGTAATTAAATATCTCACGTGAGATTGGGGGGGGTGGTTAATTGGGTGGCGCCTAATGTCGTTGAAATAATTATTTATTTATTTATTAATACTATATTTCGGTCAGTCTAAATGGGGTCTGATGTGTTGATTTTTACACTGTTCTGTTGTTGTGCACGAGATATGGAACGTTAAACGTCAAATGTCAGTTGTACTATTTTTTTTCAATCTACTATTATTTGTTTCACCTTATGTTGGAAAATACTATAATTGATTAAAAACTAGTTGGCTACGAGGGTAGGGTTTGAAAAATAGGCTGATTTAATTAACAGCCGCGGTAGCCTAGTGGTTTCACCTTTGGCCTCTCAAGCAGAGGGTCGTGGGTTCGAATCCCGGGCTCGCGTCTCGTGAGTTTTTTGGAATTTATGTGCGATATCTCATTTGAAATTTACTATGAGCTCTTCGGTGAAGGAGATAAGCGTGAGGAAACCTGCACACATGGTGATGGTGTGTGAAGTTCCCAATCCGCACCGGGCCCGCGTGGGAACTATAGCCTGCCCCAGCAGTAGGACGTATGGCGATGATGATGATGATGATGATGATTAATTAACAGACAGCTTATAAGTGTGTGTTGTGCAGGAGCGCACCAGCAGCCTGCGCAGGCGCGGCCGGTGGGCCGGGTCGCGGACCTGGACCCGCTGGCCGGCGAAAAGGCCGCTTACGCTAGCCCCGACCAGAACTACATGCAGGTCGTCATACCGAAGCACCCGGCTGACGTCAAACAGGTAACTAACGCAGTTATGTATGAATAAATATAAAAAAAATCAGACCGAGATCCATATAAAAATGTTAGTTAAATACAGTGCCTTAACCTATTGTTAGTTGTATAGATTATACTCCTTTTTTTAGCAATAGAAAGAAGGTTTGGCCCAAGCCTTACAGCCGCCATTAAGGGAGAATAGAATAGAATAGAAGAAGGTGAATTTTGACAGGTATTTTTATCGAAGAACAAAAATCGGCAAGTGGAACCACAACAAAAACACCATACCAAAACAAATTACAATATTTCAGGGATTTTTAATTGTAACTTGATGTTTTTTATGTTGTTTAATAAAAAGGCATGTCAAGATTTTTTACCCATTTTCTAATGCTAAATAAAAAAAAAGTGTGACATAGTTCAGCAAGTACTTTTTTAGTGGTTTACCTGCTGTATTTTGAATAAAGTTCAAAATTTTATAAACCATGATGAACAGTCAGCGTCAAATAGTTTGTGATACCCAAAGTAGCCAAATAGTTCGCAACACGTCTTTGTTACAGTTGAAATAAGGTCGTGTTGCTAACTTTTTGGCCACATCACGAACTATTTGACGCTGACTGAACAAGCAGGTACATAGAATAGTGCAATCAGAGTTCGTTGGTTTGAAACAAAGTTTATTTATATCTATAAACATATTTATTTTCAATAAAAAAAAACAGAAAGCTCGAATCGAATCTTAATTAATCACCCAACTTGTATATAAAAAATTACTAAATTGCTTTTATGTCCAAATTCGCTGACCCCTCTTAGCTTAGAGAATTATCAGTTCATAAAATCAAAGTGATGTCTTGTTGTTGAAACAACAATTTTTTTCAAGTCTATCCGAACTTCCTTTCAGTACAGTCGCCACACCACAACTAAACAAATCTAACAGAACAAGTACACAATAATCAATTTTTAAGCGATAAGGCCGCCTATTGCTTACCTAGTAATTTTTCTCTATGCATCTGTTTTCTATATTGTATTGTATTGTATTCATTGGTTAATTTCACGTGATTACAGAAAGTATACGTGGCCATGTACGATTACGAAGCGAACGACAGCGACGAGGTGTCGTTCCGCGAGGGCGACCTCATCTGCAACGTGACGGCCATCGACGAGGGCTGGATGACGGGGCAGGTGCTGCGCACAGGACGCACCGGCATGCTGCCCGCCAACTACGTCGACCTCGCGCCCCAAGGCACCTACACATACTAACATTACACAATGTATACTAAATTACACAGTGTATACAACACGGTATACATTAATTTCCGATACGGATAATACTTGGTATAATCCTGAATTACATTTTCACCTTTATTAGCTGACAAGTGTTTCCAGGAATTATTATCGGTATAATAGTTCAACTGCATATCTACTGGATTATATACTGTTAACTTAGTAGTAACTTAAGCTCAGTTTAATTCACTGACAGTTCTACAGCTGTTACATATTACTTAATTACGCAATGTATACAAAATGTTATCTTTGTGGACTACACATAATGCTGTAATTATTTGTGTCAATTAAATTATGCTGATCTTTCGTAACTTCATAGTAACTGTTATACATTTGTACAACTTCGGCTATTCAACTAATCAAACATTGTATACATAGACTTCAAATCAAATACCATCAGTATTGGATTATACAGAGTATAATAATTCACCTCAAAGGTCGTATTGTCATTCATTAAAGTATACATTTTATGACAAGAACAAAAGGAAAACGTTTTTAATTCGCAGAGTACTGATTTCACAAAATTATTTTAAATACGTCCATTAAAAACTTGACAAAGATGAATGTAAGACTAAATTTATTAATTCCTCGAATCATTTGTGTTACAAATAGAAGATTTTAAATTACTACTTAATAAGAAATACCTGTAAAATTGTGAGTAAATTTGCTTCTAATCTACTGAAAACTAAACGTACTACAGAAGGTTGTATCTTCTTATGTGCATAAGAGCAATTCTTATATGATAACTATGTAAAATACATATCTTTTTATCTATTTTGTAAGCAATTTCATTACGCAAATGCTTGATTTTCAGAGCATAAAAAGTTTAACAAAAATAAATAATTCGCTAGAGGACGATAGATAGTCTCAATTTTATATAGAATTCTGTATCTCGCTTTAAAATATGTCATTCCAGTTTTAACATTTCCAGTACACATTTTTTAAACTGACTTCGATTCTACTTACAAATATAAATATCTTCAAATGACCTGCAAACTATTTTGTAAAAATACGTACAGCGTTTAGTTTCAATGAAAATTTCTCACATAATATTATATTAATATCTCGTGTTATTATCCATCTATACCGGAGCGCATTTGACTAGCACACATATATTTGTGGCTCAAAAAATTAACCATGTTTTTCGGACATTACAAAAGACTAGACGACTTTTAAAAGATTGGTCTGTCACCTATTTACTTGTGCCAATATCAATATTTAACTTAGACCAATATAGAAAGTAATTTATACAATTATTTATGTTTATAAAATTGTGTAACAGTATTCTTTGTATTAATCGCTCCGATATATATATTTGCAACCAACTGAACGCCACGTTAAAACTGTAAATAGAGATGTATTATTTATATTCTATGTTGTGTAAGAACATATAAATTTATATTTTTTACCTGAAGGATATGAAAATTACAAATTAACGTAGCGTAACGCGTTTTTCGCGGATATACAGCATCCATCCCTTTCGCACACGCTTATTGAATGGAAAAGGATGGAATTAAGATGAATAAAAACTAGTGTGTTTTATACCCTTATAGGACATAGTCTATTTCTTTTTGTAAGTTGTTCAACGGGCAATCGTTATGTGTAAAAAAAATAAAAACTTCTTTAAAAAGTTGTTGTCACAATGCTAAAATAATAATTTTTATTCCTATCTTAGAATTTTAAAGTATTTTTTAAAGAATTTTAAAGTATTTCAAAATTATCGCATTTAAAAATTTTTAGGCACTGATTTTAAAAAACAGAACATTGTCATTTTGCATTTCTTTTTTATTTAAATACATTCCGCGTTTTTAAACGGCTTATTTATTTTGGTCACTATTTTAATAATACTTTTGAGTACATTTCGCTATTTAAGTAAATCTATTTTTATTGTAGCTGTTCTTTTACTGATAAGGTAATTGTTTTACTTGTTTTTGACCAATGTAACTAAGCCACATAGATTATTTTTAGTATGCCAATAGCTTTTATTTTTAATTAAGAAGGTACCTACTTAGATTACTGTTATAGCACAGTTAACTTAAGTTAATATTTTATTTATTGTCTTTTTAACCAAAAACATGCTAATAATAGATAATACTATGTATAAACACGGCTAGTCGTTTATTTTTTCGATTACTATGATATTTTATTACAGTCAGTCTTCTTTCCTACCTTTTAAGTAAGTAAGGTTTTAACAGTTACTTGTTAAAAATGAATCTATAATTATGAAGGTTTTTGTAAAAATATGAATTACAACCAAAAATCATGTCGAAACATTATTGTCTGATACACAAATTATTGTTTATGTCAAATTAATGTCATACCAAGCCGTATTTCATGTTTTTATTCCAACTTTAAAAAAAAAGCTTCATAGTTATATTGTAATTCTTGTATTCGTTACATCAGAACTCCGACTTTTATAAAATATTTTTTGTTTGAAACGGCATAGTTGCAACTATATCTCTATATCTAGCTTTTATAATATCCGTTCGTTGAGATCGCGTTTTGACAGCATAGTGATATGTTCACTTTGTATATCGAGACTAGTTCTCAATGACATGTACATAGTGTTATATGTTGTTAGCGTATATGCGTAGCCGACTACATCACGTTTGGGGCAGTATTATTATATCGTCCAATGTTACAGTGCCTTTGTAATATTATATTTTTTTAAACAGCAACTAGTTATTTTTATTACCAAACTTATCTGCCTAAATATACTCAGTGGCATACAATTTGGTCGTTTCCATACAAAATTACCAAAATACAGGCCCCACATGTATTTTTTCCCGTTGAGTCAATCACTACATAGTATAAAACAAAGTCGCTTTCCGCCGTCTGTCCCTATGTATGCTTAGATCTTTAAAACTACGCATCGCTTTTCCATGCGGTTTTCTTTAATATATAAAGTGATTCAAGAGGAACGTTTTGGAAAAAGGTCAGGTCAGGAGTACCCGAAACCGACGAGCATGTATGAAGAGATTGCAATGACGGATGAAACGAAAGAAGTATGTCAGGATCGTAGCAAGTGGAACATGTAGTCTGCCTACCCCTGTGGGAAAGAGGCGTGACGGTATGTATTCAAGAGGAAGGTTTATACGTATAATTCTACGTAGACGAAGTCGCGGGTTGGAGCTAATAGTATAGTTATATAGTATATTTGAAAACATGAAAACTCCCTAATGTGGTGTGTCAACAGGTATATTCCCAAACCTGTATTTATTTTTCTTTAAAAGTAAGATTTTTTTATCAGAATCTATTGGATGGTGTTGATGCAGAAAAAGTTTCTTTAAAGGTCTTCACATTCTTTATGGAAAGAGTGAGGCAAGCGAGCAAGCGAGCCACCTTATGGTAAGCGAACACCGTCGCCCATGAGAACCAGCAAATACATCCAGTGTTTGTCAAAGACAAATTTGTATTTTTGTCGGCGTGATTTTCTTAATCTTGGAGTCGGATCTAAGTAAGCCTTAGACAGACGGACATACGTAGCGAAATCATATTGCTAACATTTTTGCCATTTTAACTCTACCCCTAAAGTTGCGCGATTTAAACCGTTACACTCCTCATTTTGAAAAAACGTATGCCCAAAACATACCTACCCCCATCAATGAGACGCCAAAATAAAAAAAACGCGGTCATACGACAAACATGCAGTTCAAACTACCTGTGTGTATTCACGAATTACGCCAGCAAAAAAGAGGGTAGATTTAAAATGCCATCGTCTTTCCTCATTGGTCCATCGCGTTCTACTAATACGTGCCCCTACAAAATCCCAGCACAAAACCGCTCAACTCGCGCGTCGATAACACAGCGCTAACAAAATGGACGGCCGAGGGAGAATAGTAAAGAAGACGAATCGTTCGCGGTCTTCGCGCGCGGGAGTCATTTTCCCCGTCGGAAGAATTCACAGGATCCTGAAAAATGGAAACTACGCTAGGAAAGTTGGCGTAGGTGCTGCGGTGTACCTAGCTGGAGTAGCAGAGTATCTAGCTGCTGAAATGCTAGAGCTATCTGCCAATGCTGCCCACGAGAATGAGAGGGGCAGGATTGCCCCGAGGCATATTCTACTGGCTGTGAAGAACGACGAAGAGCTGAGGAGACTGCTGAACGGCGTAGTGATTTCGCAAGGTGGAGTGTTGCCTTCAATTCGTCGGGAGTTGCTGCCGAAAAAGACTATAAAACCTACAGAAGGTGAAGCTTGAAGGGAACTGCTTCGTTGGTGGTGGAATTGACAAGTTTCTATGGAACTTAAAAGTACGAGCCCAAAGCTGATTCTAACTTAGCCAGTTGGTGCGAGAAAGTAGACGAGATAGGCTAATTGAGGGCCACGACAATGTCGAAATATTAGATGATAGATTGTTTGAATGATTTTGCATGATTATTATGATTATATAGCAGGATTAAGACCAAGTCCTTTTCAGGACTAAAAATCTTTGTTTTTTTAAACAAGACTGTCAATAAATACTAATATAATACCTAAAAGGTGTAAAAATTATTACGCACAGAAAAAAAAATCGTACATTTTGACGTATACAACAGGAATAAATAATAACAATTGTAATAAATAAGCGAACCTCTCGTTAGTCTTTTATTTTAACGCTATTAAATTTGTTGAAAATTATATTATTCTACCCTCATCTTTTTTCAGCGGGCTGTTAAAATAACAAGTTACATTTACTGATTCTATTGAAATAATTGAAATTTATTCCACGCTGGTCTGGGAGTAAAGAAAAAACAGAATTTACCAGTTGCTTCTCTTCCCGCGCAGATGGTAAAAGCCCATCGAGGGAATGGGCGAAAGTCTTAGGAATCATGTTATATGTGTCATAGGTGATGCGGGTTGCTAGAACCCATCACTATTTTGATTTCCCTTTCCACCTATACGCCCTTAATCATGTTAAACGTTGCCTTAAGGTTTTGTTAACTTAGGCTGTATTGTATGTAGGTATGTATGTAATTGCTCCAAAATCCTTTTCTAGTGGTACGACTTTTCAAAGTACCTACCTTCTTACCATTCGAAAACCGGGAAAAATTGTGCAAAAAATTTTGTAGTAAGTAGATAAATTAAAAAACAAAACTAATTACCTTCTTAATCAGGTTAACCAGGTCGAAAATAATATTGTGTGCCGTAGTTTATAGATACACAGATTTATAAAACTTTTGAATGAAGTGTTTTTAAAGTAAACCCTTTATGTAAATTTTTTATTGACGTCAGAAGAAACATGTCAGCTGCAGCCCTCAAAAGGACTTTGTCGGAGATTCACTTCTAAAAATATCTTAGAATAATTAATTTAAAATACATAGCTACTTAAACCTAAGAGCGCTCGCCCCGCACTCGCCTCGCCAACTGCATGTCTTTTGGCATAATCGTGACCCTCTTGGCGTGGATGGCGCACAAGTTCGTGTCTTCAAAGAGGGCCACTAGATACGCTTCTGTAGCTTCCTGTAAAGCTGCTACAGCTGAGCTTTGGAAGCGTAAGTCAGTCTTGAAATTCTGCGCGATCTCTCGCACTAATCGTTGGAAGGGTAGCTTACGGACTAATAATTCTGTACTCTTCTGGTATCGTCGGATCTCTCGCAGGGCGACGGTGCCAGGGCGGTATCTATGGGGCTTCTTGACACCTCCGGTGGCTGGCGCACTCTTCCTTGCCGCTTTCGTGGCCAATTGTTTTCTCGGCGCTTTGCCTCCCGTCGATTTTCTAGCAGTTTGTTTTGTTCGCGCCATTTTAATTATACTTAACCTAACTTACTTTAATGTCTGTATATCTGTTAATATTACTGTTTTACTTGTGCAGAGTGGCGGGGCGGTTGGTTTATATAGGAACGCGGGATCACTGCTCGTGTTGGTTTAATTATTTGTGGGTAGTTTTGACTTTGCGTGGGTTAGATACCCGAAGATTTTTAATTTTAGAGTATGTAGAAATAGATTACCGTTTATTCCAATTCTAATTTTGGTTAAATAAGAAAAATACGTTGGATGCGAAAGTTTAAAATACCTTCAACGACGATATTTATTCATAACAAGCAAACAATATTTAAACATTACAATAGTCTTACTAATAATTATGTTAACTAATAATAAATAAGTCTAAATTAAAACTAAACTAATAAACCTTCAACTAATTATTCATTTGAGCTACAAAGGGCCCGATTTTTAAAAGCATAATATTATTTGAAAATATTATTCTATAGCAGTGAAAAATTATGCTGAATTTCAAATATTACCTAAATTAATATAAATAATTACAGCTCCAATTAGTCGACTGCTTACTTAGTCGAAGATTGCATTTGAGCTGTAGTAGCTCAACAAGTTTAATACCTAAGTACAGTTCTACAGGGGAAGGCGTAGTTTTAACCGACCCCACTTTGCCGTTCGCAGAACTACGTACTTTTTATCCGGTTTTAAATTTTTACTGAGATTCTTCAATAGTAAGGGTAGTTAATACTCCAAAATTCGATTTTCGAAATTCGTATGGTGCCATTTCGCTCACACCAATAGTCAATGTAATTTGAGAGTGGGAGGGATTGTATCACACGAATGAATCGAATATTAGAATAACCCCTTAGGTACGTATGACAGATAAAGCGTGATTCGTACTAAGCTACTGTAACCTTAACCGACGATTTTGCATAGTATTTTATAGGATTTTTTGTCAAAAATCTTCAGTTATGTTTATAGGTACAGTTGTTAAATAACTTGGTGCAACACACGCTAAAAATTAAAGTTCTACCTACTAGTTTTAATTTAATAAAAGAATAAGTATCACGTAGAAAACACTAGCCCAGGCAGAGAAAATAGAACAGTTAATTTATTTATTAAAGCATATCCAATTGACGTCCATAAAAAGAACAAGTAAGTTTGCGGCCCTGAGAAGGACCTTGTCAAATAACGCCAACGCTTACGAAACTACATGTAAAAAGTTTATTTAAGACTCTATCCACCGAAGCCGTACAGCGTCCGCCCTTGCCGTTTCAACGCGTAAACCACATCCATTGAAGTGACAGTTTTTCGCTTGGCGTGTTCGGTGTAAGTCACAGCGTCTCGGATCACATTTTCTAGAAAAACTTTGAGCACACCGCGGGTTTCTTCATATATTAAGCCAGATATCCGCTTGACGCCGCCGCGGCGCGCCAGTCGTCTGATGGCAGGTTTGGTTATCCCTTGAATGTTATCCCGGAGAACCTTCCTGTGGCGCTTGGCACCACTTTTCCCAAGTCCTTTGCCACCTTTACCACGGCCCGCCATTTTGAATAATCAAGACGTAAGACTCAGTTGAAAATTGATATTTGACTGAGAGAACAAAGTTCCGCACGATTTATGTATAGCTACCATAGTAACGTTGAGGGTAGATTGTAGCAACTGTTGTGAAGACTACCCGACAAATTTGTTGTGAAAATTGTTGATAACGTGATTGGTTGAAAGCTATTTCTAAAACCCCACTATTTCTTCTCAAGTCTATATAAACTGTGTTTTTTTTTGATAATTTAACAAGTGAAATCGAGAAATAAAGATGGCACCCGTGAAAGTTCCGAAAAAGGCGCTCAAATCTATGGAGAAGCCTGTGATACAGCCGAAAGGTGTTGGGAAGCCCAAGAAGACTAAAAGGAACTACGAAAGTTTCTCAATATATATTTTCAAGCTGTTGAAAACTTGTAACGAACACGACGTCGGGATTTCGAGGAAGAGTATCCTGATTATGAACAATTTTGTAAACGATATCCTGGAACAGATTGCATGCGAGGCTGGGAGGTTGATCGGCCATGGAAAAAAGACTACGTTGGCTCAGGACGAGATTAGAACTGCCACGAGACTCCTTATCCCTGGCGAACTCGGGAAGCACGCAGTCCTGGAGGGGGAGAAGGCTCTAAGAAATTACAAAAGTAGCTCCAACAGCCAGAGTTACTAGTGATATTTGATAATAAAGTTGATAGTTTTTAATGTTTTTTCTAAATTATATGTTGACATTTATGGCCCTTTTGAGGGCCGAATATTAATGTTTGTTTAAACAGAGTCAATTAATTATAGATAATTTTATACGCGTGTTTTTTTATTTTTAAAATTAAAGAGTTAAAATTTTGTTAGTGTTACAAAATAATAAATCGCAGAATATCCCCTCTGCTGTATATTTATTTCATTCATTCTGTATTAATTCTCTCTAAGGAGGCCTTACCATAACGTCCGAATACAATTCAATTCCAATTCAGTTTAGGTTCGCTCGCTGTCAAATCCATACTAAAAATGACAGGTAAAACCTGAATTTAGTCTGAATTGAATCGCATGGGCTTGTTTTCCTTCTTTTTATATTATTTTGACAATGTGTCGGTGGCGGTTCTATATAAATTTGATTCAGAAAGCATATTTTTATTCAGTAGAAGGCCGTTGAATATTAAGCGTTTTTTTTTTAAATCCGTTTCTCTTACTTAAAATTACCTTGCACATTTTTCTTTCTGCTACCCGCCTACTGATATTATAAAAATATAAAAAAATGAGAAATTTTGTGTTTATTCGCAGGACTAGCCCGTCTTCCATTCATAATATACTTATATTAATCACGTCTTTATCCCTTACGGGGTAGACAGTGCCTTTTCTATGGTGTGGAAAATGCGCCTTATGCATCCGCCCGGTAAGGGGGTTACCGGGGGTATGTGGGACACTTAGAGAGCGGGGTTCCCTCTTCGCGGCACGGGGTAGCCAGTGACTAGACTAAAGGCCATGTTTACCGTGGTTGTAACATTTTAGGCTGCATCTTTTTTGTTCATTTACACGAGACTTAGGTAGGTACGTCTACCGGTTATGTATGAGTAGCGAATGAAAATCATGGACGCAAGTTTTCTTCTTGCCAAGTACCGAAAAAACAGATTATTTATATTCTGTAAACTTTCGCATTTTTTACACATTATTTACTGCATGTCACAGGGATGAATCAATTTAAATATGACTGTGAAATCATCTAGACGTTACAATATTGCAGTGATCTTACCATGACGTCTTGATGCGATTCAATTCCGAACCAAAGTGGATCGCTCGCTGTCAGATCCAGAAGTGTCAAAAATGACAGCTAAAACTTAAAATTGAATCGGAATAGAGTCGCATTAAGACGTCACGGTAAGGCCGCAGTGAGTTGGAGTGAGTTGGTTGGTTACCTCCGCGTGTGGTCAAGAGCTGCGGTTTGTTTTTGGATCTATCAGAGGGGAAAGCAGTGCTTGGTCCGGTGCACCCTGGGCATCGGTTAATGATTTCCTGGCAGATTCTGAGGGATATCGTTATCCGTTCGCTAAGAGCCCGACACGGGGGGGGGGGGAGGGGTCTTTGACCGTGTTCTACCGTACAACGTTGCCGACATTTTTGTAACAAGATTTTTGAATACTGTATTTTTATTACTTTGACATTGGCGAAATCATCGCATCGATCGATGGCGCCATATTAAAAAAGAAGAAGAGTTGCGAACTAGGAGCAGTGGCGTAACTATAGGGTGGCAGGGGTGGCAAAATGCCACGGGCCCTTAGCTGTACGGGGCCCCGAACTGAGTTGGTTTAGAATAGAATAGAATAGAATAGAAGACATTTTTATTCACCAACACAAAAAAATCACAAAAATTACAAAGTAGAGTTTAGAGCACAGAAGGGACGCTGATGCACTTCTTTATATTGAGGAAGGAGCATCTGACGAATTTGCCGCGGGCCCCAGACGTTATAGTTACGCCACTGACTAGGCACCAGAGCATAATAAAACGGCAGATGGTATAGCGGCACGTTTTATTGTCAGTAGACGCCGATGGTGCTGAGCACGTGCGTGAGTATGATCTGGTGCGTGTCCCGGAACACGGCGCGCACGTTGTCCGTATCCGTGGCCGTTGTCAGGTGGAAGTAGCACTCGCGCGCGCGCAGCGCCGACCCCACCACGAACGACTCCGCGGCGGCCGGCGGCGCGCGCGGACGACGCTTCTGCGTCACATCCTGTAAAAATGTAAAGAAATGGGTACGTATTAAAATACATAAAGTTGAAAATGTACAATGGGTTAAAATAGATAATGGTTTATAATAATGCGATTTTCTCAGAAAGTTACAAATTAACAGGATTGTTATAAAACAAACCTAATAACCTAACCTAAATTAACCAATCTATAGAATAGAATAGAATAACGTTTATTGTTTAACTGTGTACAGAGATGTTAACAAATATATAATTAGAACTAACAGATAGATACAGATACCAAAAAAGGTAGAAAGATAGATAGCAAAAATTACGATATCAAAAAAGTTCATTTAGCTAATAGTTTTACAGAAAATGGCGTTATATATTTTGAACCATTATGTATTTTAACCCATTATACATTTTAAACTTTATGTATTCTGATCCGTTCCCTAAAGAAATATAGGGTCTCAGCACCGAATATAACTTTGTCCCTTTCGGTGTTGAGACCCTTGGTCCGTGGGGTGCTAGCGCTATTAGCCTCTTCAAAGATATTTCGAAGAGGCTAATAGTCGCTACGGGTGACCGCAGAGCTGGCAGCTTCCTTGGACAGCATGTTAGTATCGCTGTCCAAAGGGGGAATGCTGCCAGCGTCTGTGGAACTATGCCTCGGGAGCCCCTCCTTTTTTAATTATTTTATTTTAAGATTAGTTTTAGTTTAGTTTTTAATTTAATAGTTTAATTTGTTTTAATTCCATTTTGTATCCTATTAAATAAATTATTTTAATACATACCTATTATGTGCGAAAATTACATTTGAAATTTGCCATGAGCTTTTCGGTGAAGGAAAACATCGTGAGGAAACCTGGCACACATCTGCGAAGAAATTCAATGGTGTGTGTTAAGTTCCCAATCCGCACTGGGCGCGCGTGGGAACTATAGCCCAAACCCTCCAATACACGGAGGAGGCCTATGCCATGAGGCACGCCGAATTACGCGACAATTTAATAATAAAATCAACAACAACAATAAAAAAATGAAATTGTAGCGAATTCGGAATAAAAAGGCTATATTATTATTATTATTATACCTATATACATACATCACGTCTATATCCCTTTACCCCGTAAGGGATAAAGACGTGATGTATGTATGTAGGTATGTATGTATCGCCTAGCTATAACATTTAAGAAACGGGGACGGTTCCCGAGCGCACTGTCTGCGCGTCCATTTCTTTTCATAACTTACAAAATGACAATAAAATTGAAAGTTGTTATGATATCCTAGATTCGTAACTAACGCCGCTGGGCAGACTGTTTTACAAGTAAACAACAAAAGTTAGACCAACCACAAACATCTGCCGGATGAACATCTTCGTGCGATCGTATTCGTCCCCAGGCGCCTGGTACTGCTGGTACTTGGGGAAGTACTGCGCGATGCCGGGCCCTCGCGCCACCTTCTGCTGCAGCAGGTCCTGCTTGTTCAGGAACACGATCAGCCCCGCCTCCAGGAGGAACCTGGTGAGTAACAAAACAAAGTTATCAATAAAAGTTAGTCATAGACGATGCGGATAGCAACCCATCACTATTTTGATTCCCCTTTCCACCTATACGCCCACAATCATGATAAATGTGGCCTTTGTGGACACATATCACGTCTTTATCCCTTACAGGGTAGACAGAGCCTAAGGTAACAAAACCTTAAGGCCACGTTTAGCATGATTAAGGGCGTATAGGTGGAAAGGGAAATCAAAATAGTGATGGGTTGCTAGCCGCATCGCCTATAACATGATTCCTAAGACTTTCGCCCATTCCCTCGATGGGCTTTTACCATCTGCGCGGGAAGAGAAGCAACTGGTAAATTCTATGTTTTTCCTTTACTTCCAGAGCAGCATGGAAGAGTCCAGACCGGCATGGAAGAGTTGTGGATGTCGGAATTAGGATAACACAGCTGAAGTGGCGATGGGCACTTGGCAAGACGGAACCACGACAGATGGTCGAAGGCGGTCACAGAGTGGTGGCCCTGGGTCGAAGGTCAGTGGGCAGACCACCAGCCCATTGGTCAGATGACATGTCCTTCGGCTGGAAAATTGTGGATGAGACTGGCACAGAACCGGGCAAAGTGGCGTGAAAACGAAGAGGCAAAGGCCTCAAAGGCAAAGGACTCAGCAGTGGGTGGATGTGGGCTGATTAGATAGATAGATGTTCACATACAAGTATCACGATAATATTGACCTTTTTTTTTGCGGTGGGGACCGCACGGAAGTTATGTGGGACTCCCCTCCCTAAAGTGGAAGAAGGCGGGGGAGGCCTACCCACTAAAAACCCACCGGTATTCCCTCTCTGCCATTTGGGGGGCGCCGTGGGAGCATGAGGGTGTCACCGCGTACGCCCACCGGCCGATAATATTGACCAAGACGGACCATTCGTCCGTCTGTTCATTAGTCTACATGTGTCCGTCTGTCGGTCTCTTACGTGCGTCATGTCAAAGTCTTACACCTGAGTTTCAGAGCTCACCTGCTCTGCCAGACGTCCTCGAAGAGTGTGAGAGCCTCTTGCAGCCTGTTGGTGGCGCCGTCCTCTCGTAGCCGCTGGTCGTAGTCGCTGCACGCCACCAGGAACCAGATGGCGTGGATGCCTTCGAACACCTGCCGAACAGAGCCAGAGGCGTAAATAAAGCAGGCACTAAATGTCTACAGACTTCGCAAATATCATAATCTTTTCACTTCACTTTTTTCTTCCACGCTGGTCTGGGAGCAAAGAAGAAATAGAATGAACCAGTAGCTTCTCTTCCCATGCAGATGGTAAAAGTCCATCGAGCGAGGCGAAAATCTTTGGAATCATGCTATAGGCGATGTGGCTAGCAACCCACTTACTACTTACTTTGATTCCCCTTGCCACCTGTACGCCCACAATCATGCTAAATGTGGCTAAAGGTCTTGTAACCATAGGTTCTGTCTACCCTAGGGATAAAGGGATAAAGACGTGATTTATCTATGTATGTATTTTCACTTCAGTGACATGTTTTGCGCATCTCTAGAAAAAATGGAACTTGTAAGTATGTATGTATGTATAACTCTTTATTGTACATAAAACACAAGAAAAAGATGAATACAGGACAACACACATACGTCGATAAGTCGACGCATTCAAAAGATACTTGGAAAAGGTGTTTTCGTACCGATTCCCGTGCTGCTATAACGTATAGGGTACTTCCAGCTGTCCTAGAAAATGAGGAAAAATATAAAAATGTCCGTTCGTTACCTGGATCCATTTCTTCCTCTCCCCGCGCTGCCCGCCCACGTCAAACATCCAGAAGTCCTGCACGCCGCCCTGCATCGATTTCGGAACCTGGACAGAGCTTACTTTGTAATACCTAAGTCGAAATCAAAATTTTAGGATTAGGTTCGTAAGGACTAGATTACATAACGACTCTATAAGCAAAACGTCTTAGTTACATAAGGTCTTGGTAGCTAAATGTCTAATTGTACAAACGTCTTAATAGTAGAATGCCCGGGTTTAAGATTGGACTTAGTTCTATTACGTCTTGTTTGTATAACGCCCTAATATCAAAATGTTGTAATAGCAAAACGACTAGGTAGGCATATCGTCAAACATTAATAACGTCTAAATGGCATAACGACTAGATGGTTGAATGACAAGAAAAACTCAAACGTAGTTTGTGAAGGAACTCTTTGATAAAGAAACGTTATGCCGGTATGCAATCATGACGTTTTGCTACCAAGACCATATGCTATCCAGACACTTTTCCTTATGCGTCGTTTTACAATCAAGACTTATTGATAACTTGGACGTAAACTCTATTAGTCATTTTGCTACTTCGGGCGTTATGCTATAGTTGTCGATCGAACAACTAAGACATTCTACTCACTAGGGCATTCTGCAAAAAAGACATTGTGCTTACCAAGACCTTATGCAACTAAGACGTTTTGCTTATGGAGTCGTTATGCAATCTAGTCCTTACGAACCTAACCCAAATTTTACTCTGCGATACTTCAACCAAACAAACCAAGTGAAATTGAAGTGAAGGTTGATTCATACTTGTCATAGAAAAACTACCCGGCATTTTTGATATTGTTTTAATGTATATTTTTAAGTTGTCTGAGATTGAACAAGCTTGCCTATTTAGTGCACAGTAGGTACCAGGATGACAGTTTTGCTCGGTATTTATTGATATGTTTTCTAAAAATGAAACCTAGTTAGATCGATTTGTCGCCCCCGAAACGCTGCACACTAAATTTATTGAAAACCGTTGCAGCCGTTACAAGAATTTGCTCGTTTATAAAAGGTATTAAAGGTAAACTAAGATTTTGAAGAACCATTTAGCTTACATGTTTATTCGGGTCTGTATATACATATAGTAGGTACAAGGCTTGCTTAGTTTTGGATTAGGACGATTGGTGTGAAATGGCATGGTATTTATTTTATTTAGATATGTTTTTTTACAATGAGAAGCCTACTCAATAAGGTGTTGGATCTAAATTAGCATCACATCTACCGGATATTGAAAGATCATACCTCTCAAGATTTTGTCACAATTATACCTTTATTACACTTAAATCTTATATAAACTTTTGGAGTACAGGGTACGACGTGAAGTGATACAAGCTATTTGGGTGAAGTAGTTTATTCAGCCAAGGTTGTAGAAGAAAAGAGGGCGTTCAGAGCGAATGGGGATGCTTTGCGTCTGCCTCGACCAATCAGTGGCCCGATCTTCATTAGAAGACGAAGAAGACCGGGCCAGTGCTGCCAAGACATTAATTATAATATCCCTTGATAATGGGTGACGTTTCTGACGCCACAAACTTGTTGAAGTATTTACAAAAGTGCCAAAATGGATTGAAGTGAACTATTTACAGGGTATACACACCTTCACTTTGAACTCTATTTTCTGTATGCCGGAGGTTTTCTGCCGGCAACGGAGTATGTCGGCGTCGGACGGTACGTAGTCCGGTTTCTCTATCAGGTCTATCCGGTCCAGGAAACTGAAATAATAAAAAGAAGTATCACAATTAGGGACTCGTACTTCGGTATTCTAAGTGAGTAGTAAAAATCTGCTTATATCTTCTAAACTAAGGCTTGAATCAAGTTTTTTCTACAAGTTGACAAGATCGAAACAATGTTTCACTAATTTCTAGTCGAATTTTCTCTGCACCTCTGGCTGTACACAGAGGGGTGCTTGTTCCAACATTAATGTACAGTAGCGAAACTTGGGTGAGGCAAAAGAAGCATGAAAGTAGAATAAATTCAGTAGTTGAGAGCGTTAAGAAGTATGGAAGGTGTATCACTGAAAGATAGAATAAGGAATAGTGTGATAAGGGAACGTGCTGGTGTGAAAGAGGATATAGTGACTAGGATAGAAAAAAGTATGCTTAGTTGGTTTGGTTACGTAGAGCGGATGGATGAAAGCAGACTAACTAAACAGTGTGTAAATGGTTGCGTTGGGAGGGGAAGGCCTAGACGTACGTTCCGAGACCAAATAGTAGACGTTTTGGAAAAAGGTCAGGTCAGGAGTACCCGAAACCGACGAGCATGTATGAAGAGATTGATGAATGTGGAAGAAGCGAAAGAAGTATGTCAGGATCGTAGCAAGTGGAACCCCTATGGGAAAGAGGCGTGACGGTATGTATGTATGTATGTATTTTCACATAGTGCGCATTTAAAAAATCGGGCCCCCTGCCATTATTATATAACAGTGAATGGCGTGATGCATATTAGTGTGGGAATTTCGAGAAATCTCTAAATTGCTTAGTTTGGGTGGGATGACGATCTGCGAAAGACTGCAGGCAGATGCTGGATGCGACAAGCTAAAGACAGGGCGCTATGGCGCTCATTAGGGGAGGCCTATGTCCAGCAGTGGACTAACATAGGCTGATGATGATGATGGGCCAAGGCTGTGAGTAATCTTTCAGTCAGTCAATCAGTCACGTTACTCTTTCAAATACAACCCCTTGCAAAAAACGGGCACCCATGGTTTTTGTATTTCATGCGCATAAAAGCTTACTTTCTAAGCCTTAATGCCTAAAAATCTGAAAAACCATAGGTGGTAGTTTTTGCAAGGCGGTGTATATGTGTGTTCATACATTTATTTTTCTTATTTAATTAACTTAGCGTGTCATGTGTTCCCCTATCCACCTGTACGCCCATACTCATGCTGCACGTGGCCTTTAGGTCTTGTTACTTTAGGCTAGACGTATGTATGTATGTATGTATGTATGTAAACTCTTTGTTGTGCAAAATAAACAAGACAAAATACACTTTCAACATGAAACTACCGTGAGACTTAATCATTATTACACATAAACCGATAACTCACGTATAAAAAGTCCAGTGATGCTCGACATGTTTCGGACTATTTCGTAGTCCTTCAGCAGAGCGCTGGCGCGCAGTGTTCGTGTCGCTGCCGCCGGGGCGAGCGCTCTTGGAAAAAGGACTACGAAATAGTCCGAAACATGTCGAGCATCACTCGACTTTTTATACGTGAGTTATCCGTTTATGTGTAATAAAGACAAAATACAATTGACAAACACTGAGATACATGCACAAAGGCGGAATTATCCCTTTAAGAGATCTCTTCCAGTCAACCTTTGAGTGCGGATGAAACTTCGATCAACAATACAACTAGATTCACGGTCCCATACAAAATCAAAGCGAAAAAGTGGCCCTGTTGCTTATGCTTATAGCTATATCTGTTTTACCTTCTTTATTAACGTAAAATAAACCTTAAGTCTAAGCAACAAAGATCCAAATAATTATAATTGTATATAATACTTACGACGTTTCGTCACAAGACGAGCGAAAGCGGTCGATAAACAAAAGAACTACCTTCGTTTCAAAAAGATGTCATTCTATTTGAGGAACAGGGTAATAATGGAGTCGCAATTAAGTATTTAACTCAGAATTTTTTTATTTGTCAGATATTTACAAATACAAATATTAACATGAATTTTAATAATTAAGCCTATCTACGTCCCACTGCTGACACAGGCTTCCTTTAACAACGAGAGGGATTGGGCCATAGTTCCCACGCAGGCCCAGCCAGGCAACAACCGTAGTAGCCTAGTTGTTCGACCTACCGCCTCTTAAGCAGAAAGTCGTGGTTTCAAACCAGGCCTCGCACCTCCTGAGTTTTTCCGAATTTATGTGCAAAATTTAATTTGAAATTTACTATAAGCTAATAAAATTCAAAGTCCTGACTGACTGACCGACTGACTGACAACTATATATCAACGCACAGCCCAAACTACTGGACTTAGAGACTTGAAATTTTGCACATAGATACCTTATACAATGTAGGCATCCACTAAGGAAGGATTTTTGGAAATTCCCACGGGAAAAAAACGGGATTTATATATTCAGTTCTACGGGATCGATTTTTCGTTTTACTGGTCGTATAAAACTGAAATTTGGCCTTCAAGTTCCCTTGGGGAGTGTAGGGGAACACTAAGAAAGGATTTTCCGAAACGCCCACAGGGACGGGAAAAACAGGATTTTACGTTTCCGGACAAAACAGCGGAAGAAAGAGACTTAACATTTATGACGTGTGTTTCTTTAAAGGCTTTAAGTGTACTCCGAAAGCACTCCTCAAAATTTCCACGGGAACGGGAAAAACTTATTTTTTCGTTTTGCTTCTTAGCGCGTACGAAGTCGCGGCCAAAAGCTATTTAGGCTATATTTTAGGACAGCCCTATAGGTTAGGTTAGGTTTTTTTTATAAAAATTCTGTAATATTTACAGTTTCAGAAAAATTAAGGCAGCGGGGCAATGCGGGGGCTTGCTTGCATGCTTGAGTCCTTGCTTTGCTCACTTGCATGCATGCTTGCTTGCACGCTTGCTTGCATGCCTGCTTGCATACTTATATGCTTGCATGCATGCTTGAAAGCTTGCAGGTTTCGTTGCTCGCTTGCTTGATTGCTAGCTTCTTTGAAATGCTCATGGTTCACGCGTGCGAAGCCGCGGGCAAAAGCTAGTTTACTATAAGCTAATGGTGAAGGAAAACATCGTGAGGAAACCTGCACAGATCGGCGAAGAAGGCACAGCAAAAAGGATCACTAGGAAATCTACAAAAAAAACAATATATATTTTATTTTAAAACGAGAACTACTCCATGAATTTCTTGTTCTAAAACCACCGATAATTGGCAAGATGGTGGGCCATCATTGCCAAACAATAAATTATTGATTTTAAAATGTAAACTGCAAATTATCACGTACTTTATGAAATACTGACTTGTACTTACTTAAAGAAAGATATTCCTTCCGAAACCTTAGTGTTTCGGTGGCTGTTTTTACAATTTTTGAACGCACATTGTGGCATTTTGACACGTCCTCACGTTGGCCGAGGTTGGCGCGTACTGTCAGAAAGAAGGCCACAAATTTATTTTGTGGTCTTATTTCATGGAGCCGTTTTCAGAGCTATCACCGTGAATCTAGTTGTATTGTTGATCGAAGGGATGAAAGGCGTATTATATTAGGGATGGACGAGTGAGTTTAAAAATTGCAAACACTGAGAGCCACAATACATAACTTTACCGAATATCTTATCTTTATCTTTATCTTTAGTATGTATCTGATTCGAAGGCAAAATAGGTCTTACTATTCGGCGCTGTCTATCAGCTGATACTCGTTGGACCTCCTGAAGCACTCCCGCACGCCGGCATCCCGCCACAGCGCCCTCACGTAGTCGAAGTACTCCTGCAAAGAACATAAACATCACACGAACAACTCGCGTATAAAAGTCGAGTGATGACATGTTTCGGACTAGTTCGTGGTCCTTCCTCTAGGAGCGCTCGCCAACACTGAACATTACATAGTTATCAGTGGCGTGGCGTCAAGTATAACAGAAGCAAGCCGAAGGGAATTTTACTTACCTTTTCCTCTAATTCTGCACAATAAAAGTGGCCAACTGCCTTAAAATAGGCAAGCCGGTGGGAATCGAGTTCTATGGACGCCACGCCACTGATAGTTATAATACAACCAATCCCTACTTCATCACCATCATCAGCCTGAAGACGTCCACTGTTGAACAAAGACCCCCTTAGCACACCATAATGAACGACAACGCCACCTACATCCACCGGTTTCCCGCAACTTTCACAATCTCTACTTATAATATGCGAAATTAATGTCTGTCTGTTACGCTTTCGCGCCTAAACTACTGCATCGATTTTAATGAAATTTGTTACAGATAATTTCAGTGCCGGGGTTAGACCAATAGTTTTTATTTAGGAAAATCGCGGAGTTCCCGCGGGATAGCGATAAGCAAATTGCGCAGACCGAGTCGCGGGCAAGTGCTAGTTACTTATAAACCAATATTTATTTCGGTACAGTTCGTCAACAATCAACTGATTTGGGTATCATTGTACCTACCTAAGTTTATTTTTCTAATGTAGGTAGGTACAGGAAGCCGACCTACTACTACTTGTACAACTTCACTACATAGTATAAAACAAAGTCGCTTTCTCTGTCCCTATGTCCCTATGCCATATCTAACATATGCCTATGCTTATATCTTCAAAACTAGACAACGGATTTTGATGCGGTTTTTTTAAAGTGATTCAAGAGGAAGGTTTTTATGTATAATTCTACGCAGACAAAGTCGCAGACAGAAGCTAGTAATCAATAAAAATGGAAAAATTGCAGGGAAAAAACGTAAAAAAGGATTCTTCGGCACATTTTTTTTTCTACGTGGACGAAGTCGCAGGGTAGAGCTAGTATGTAATAACAATAAGCCTTGCTGAAATGGCAACCAAACACGTGACTCCTAAAATCGTGAGTCCAATCACTAGAATACTTGACTTCAAGACGGTCCTTCTATTTCGACTTATCGCTTTCAACAGACACTCATTACAAATCATTTCTACAAGTATCTACTACTTCTATTAATCTAAGATCTAGATAAAGATAGCCGCCTGAGACTTCCTGTCGGCACTTTATTATATGTTTTCAACGTTTAAAATCTCAAAAAACGTATTCAAGGTCAAGAACATTGTCACACTATGTTATTGACTCACCTCACTGTAGTGCGGCGGGCCCTCCGCCCCGCAGCGCAGCACGTAGGCCTGCGCCTGCACGTTGCGCGGCCTGGCGAGCGCGACCGACAACGGCGCCATGTGGCGCACTATGTTATTGACTCACCTCACTGTAGTGCGGCGGGCCCTCCGCCCCGCAGCGCAGCACGTAGGCCTGCGCCTGCACGTTGCGCGGGCTGGCGAGTGCGACCGACAGCGGCGCCATGTGGCGCACTATGTTAGCTCACTCACCTCACTGTAGTGCGGCGGGCCTTCCGCCCCGCAGCGCAGCACGTAGGCCTGCGCCTGCACGTTGCGCGGGCTGGCGAGCGCAACCGACAGCGGCGCCATGTGGCGCACTATGTTAGCTCACTCACCTCACTGTAGTGCGGCAGGCCTTCCGCCCCGCAGCGCAGCACGTAGGCCTGCGCCTGCACGTTGCGCGGGCTGGCGAGCGCGACCGACAGCGGCGCCATGTGGCGCACTATGTTAGCTCACTCACCTCACTGTAGTGCGGCGGGCCCTCCGCCCCGCAGCGCAGCACGTAGGCCTGCGCCTGCACGTTGCGCGGGCTGGCGAGCGCGACCGACAGCGGCGCCATGTGGCGCACTATGTTAGCTCACTCACCTCACTGTAGTGCGGCGGGCCCTCCGCCCCGCAGCGCAGCACGTAGGCCTGCGCCTGCACGTTGCGCGGGCTGGCGAGCGCGACCGACAGCGGTGCCATGTGACGCACTATGTCGTGGATGGACTCGTGAACGTTGTGACGTATGTACTTTATCTTCTCTATGCGTTCGCTGCGGCGAAATAGAAAATTGCAAATTAACAGAATTATTATCAACTAGCTGCTGCCCGCGACTTTGTCTGCAAAAAAAATGTTTTTTGCTATCCCGCGGGAACTATGCATTTTCCGGGATAAAAATAGCCTATGTATTAATCTAGGGTGTCAGCTACCTTCGTTCCAAATTTTATCCAAATCCATTCTGTTCTTTTTACGTGAAAGAGTAACAAACATCCATACAAACTTTCACGTTTATGATATAGGTATTAGCTTTTGCCCGCGACTTCGTCCGCGCAGATAACGTCAGAGTGACGACATAAAAAAAGTTTTTTTTTTTAGTAAAAAGTATCCTATGTTACTTCTAATACCTCCAAGAACATATGTACAAAATTGCATGATGCTCGGTTGAGTAGTTTTCGCGTGAAACCGTAACAAACAAACTTACATTCGCATTTTTAATATTAGTAGGAAGTCCTACAAATATTTTGGAAATTCATAATTCATAAAGGACAGTATGACACGAACTCCGAATTAAGAATTTTGAAATAAGTAGCGCCCAAGTACCTTTGACTGAATCCTTGTATGTGCAAGATCTTCATTTGCTTTATTATGGTAGTCTTTCCGCTCTCGCCTGTGCCCAACAGCAGTAGTTTGATAGCCTGAAATGATGAACCCCATTTTCAAATCATATACGTAAATCAAGTCTTTATTCCTCATGGGGTAGACAGAGCCTAATGTAACAAGACCTAAAGGCCACTTTTAGCGTGATTGTGGGCGTATAGGTGGAAAGGGGAATCAAAATAGTGTTGGGTATATAGCCGCCTTTAACATGATTCCTACGATTTTCACCCATGCCCTGGATGAGTTTTTACCATGCGCGGGAAGAGAAGTAACTGGTACATTCTATGTGCTTTAAATCACATCATTTGAATATACCCTTTTTACATACAAATACATAAATCATGTCTTACGGTTTAGACAGAGCTTAAGGTAAGTCATGAGTCATAAGGGGGCGTCCATTAATTACGTGAGGTATTCAGGGGGGGGGGGGGTCGAGCCGAATCTTACTAAATCTCACTTGGGGGAGAGGGGGGTCTTGGCAAATATCACGTATTTTTTTTAGCAGAATATAGTGTAAAACTGTGTGAAAATTAAGTTAAATTAAAGTTGAATTAATAATTAAAATTACAGCAATATTTGCAAATACTAGTCCTTGCTAGTCTTAAAAAAGCAATTAAACAAATTGTGTTATGTTTTTTAAAATCCAATACTTTTATACCCAAAGTACAAGTTTTGAAAAATCTCACGTGAGATCGGGGTAGGGGGGAGGGGGTCGAGAAAAATCTTACGACATCTCACCAAGAGGGGAGGGGGGGTCAAAAAATCCTTAAAATGCCTCACGTAATTAATGGACGCCCCGCCCCCTAAGTCATTTATTCGTCGCTTTCATCAGTGGCGTAACTATAGGGGTGCAGGGGTGGCAAAATGCCAGGGGCCCCTAGCTCTACGGAGCCCCGAACTGGCTTGGTTTAGAGCACAGAAGGGACGCTGATGCACTTCTTTATATTGAGGAAGGAGCATCTGACGAATTTGCCGCGGGCCCCAGATGTTATAGTTACGCCACTGGCTTTCATGTGTACATTGGATCTTGCAAGCTAATAAATTTCCCAACATGAAACCCTGCAGGGCACTGCAACATAACTAAACCTAATAATGCGATTAATACACAAGACCTAAAACCCTTGGAACCCTAAGACCTTTTTTAAAATTATAGAAGTCTGTGTATTGCTAGAACTACATTTTTTGATTAAGTAAGTACCTATCGTATAGAACAAAGCATCAAAAACATCGGATTCACTTTTCGTTTCCGCAGGTAGCTTACAAGTAACAAATTTTAAACTACCCGCGATTAAAATAATTAGCTAGGGCATGTCGGCGACGCACGATCCTCAATGAATTTGTAGTGCTATAATCGCATAGACCCAAAAATCTTCACCTTGCTTATCTATACTAATATTATAAAGAGGAAAAATTTGATTGTTTGTTTGTTAGCATTGAATAGGCTCCGAAACTACTGGACCGATTTCAAAAATTCTTTTGCCGTTAGAAAGCTACATTATCACTGAGTGACATAGGCTACTTTTTACCGCGGGAAAATACCTTTTCCTACGGGAAAATTAATTTATCGCGGGCGAAGCTGCGGACGGAAGGCTAGTTTCGTATAAACAGGATCCCAGTTCCATTAAACTACTGTAAGAAAAAAATCCCAGTAGTACATACATACATACAAAATTCACATTGTATCCTTTATGGGGTAGACCGACCTTTTTTATGGTGTGGAAAATGCGCCTTATGCATCCGCCCGGTACGGGTTTATTACCGGCGGTACCTATGTAGGGCTCTCCCGCGACTGCAGGCATACCCACTAAAACCACACGGATTCCCTATTCGGTCATATGTCAGGCGTTACGGGAGCACTCGACCGCGACGCCCCACGGCCACCCCGGAATGGGTTGCTAGTCATATCGCCTAAAACATGATTCCTAAGATTTTCGTCCATTCCTCGATGGGATCCCGGTAGTCCCACAATGGAACTAGAGAATGGAACTTGGCTACGGACGTACGGAGGGCTAAAACCAGCGCTGGGTTCATGTCCCAGCACTCGCTGAGACTGGTACCCGTTGCCGGAACATAGCCCGCGCCTAGTGTGTCTCTTTGTTTTTTTTTTTTTGCTTTTTTTTCTTCTTCAGTCTTGAATCTGTTGTCAACTTAACTTCTATCTGCTTATGTTTTGGTAATAAATGTTTATTTATTTATTTATTCTGATACTTCCATGCTGGTCTGGGAGCAAAGAAAAAACACAGAATGTACCAGTTGCTTCTCTTCCCGCACAAATGGTAAAAACCCATCTAGGGAATGGGTGAAAATCATAGGAATCATGTTATAGGTGATGCGGCTAGCAACCCATCACTATTTTGATTCCACTTTCCACCTCTACGCCCTCAGTGTCTTGCTAAACGTGGCCTGCAGGTCTTGTTACCTGCTCGGCTCTGTCTACCCCGTAAGGGATAAAGACGTGATTTGTGTATGTGTATGTATGTATTTATTCTGATGATGATGGACTCACGTCATTGTAGTTCTTGATCCATTGCTTGATCTCGCGGTCGATGTGGTTGGAGTGCTCGCCGTCCTCGTCCTGCGCGCGCATGCACGGCAGCAGCCTCATGCTCCTGGACTGACAAAGGTTTATTATTACACTAGCTTCTGCCCGCGACTTCGTCTGCGTAGAATTATACATATAAACCTTCCACATGCATCACTCTATCTATTAAAACAAACCGCATCAAAATCCGTTGCGTAGTTTTAAAGATCTAAGCATAGGTAGATACATTGTAACAGACAGCGGAAAGAGACTTTGTTTCATACTAGGTATGTAGTGATAGTGATTACAATTTTATTACAAGTTAGGTACAAGCTTTTATTTAACTTGCAACGTATCTATGTATAAGTATGTTTGTTCGACCGGAATCTTGCAAGTCAATTTTGAAGCTGATATCTTCAACTGATTGAGCTGAAATTTCGCATACTTATGTAACTCGGATGACAATACAATAATCTGTTAGTGGAGTTCTTGTGACCAGCCAGGATCGTCTCCGCAGAAGGGAACTCTTCAACAGTTGGTCCGATAGACTGGAAATTTGGTACTCACAACAAACATAACTACTCATCCGATTTTAAAGAATCTTTCACCAGAAAAATGCTAGCTTAACAATTATCTTTGTCACTGACTGACAATCTACTTTTTAACCCAACAAACATTCCTAGTTTCGAAGATTACTTCTACATCTAAACTCAATGTCCAACATCAACAGATTATATCCGTGAGATATAGAGCTTATATAGTTCCCACGAATTTTACACACACCATTGAATTGGAGAAGCATTCTAGATTAATTTTATTGTAGACTGTTGTTTCACTATTGTAATGATAGTATTAACTTATCAGTTGTACAAAAGATGATATTGTTTTGTCTACCGTCACACATATGTTACTAGACTTTTTTGCTTTCAAGTATCTCCTTAAGAAGGTAGTTTTAGCTAATATTTTAGAGCACTCACTTCAGTTATTTAATTAATTTATTATTAACGCAGTCCAATGCTGGCTGCAACAAATCACGGGGCTGAATAGTTTATCGACGAATTGTTTCGTTATCAAACGATAATTTGATAATTATGATAATTCATGCTGTAATAGAAATGGTACGGTTGTATGTATGGGTGTAAACACTTTATTTGTAGAAAGAAACATACGCATGTTTGTATAAAAACACGACA
The DNA here is from genome assembly GCA_949127965.1 of Pandemis corylana. Taxonomy (NCBI): domain Eukaryota; kingdom Metazoa; phylum Arthropoda; class Insecta; order Lepidoptera; family Tortricidae; genus Pandemis; species Pandemis corylana. The sequence goes on from OX421877.1 coordinate 6,192,779, forward strand.
CAAAAACGGCTGAACCGATTTAGATAGGTACACCATCAAAAATGTGTTATGAACCACCGCACAAAAACAGCTTTTCGAATGCCAAAAAAAACCTTAGTGTCCTAATCTGTTCACTGGTTCAAGAGCTACAGACACACACATAGCGATCAAGCTGATAACACCTTTTCGGGTTTTAAATAACTACTTATAGCGACCGTTTCACTTTTGCGAAGACACAACGCTGATGATCTATTTTTGTCTGTTTTTTTCTTGTCTCTTTTCTATAAAATTGAGTATTTTCTCTTGTATTTGTGTGTCTTGCGAAAAGGAATAAATGTCTTCTTTCTTTCTTTCTTTAAGTACAATATTTCTATTCACGCCCGTAATTTCTTCCTGCATTGATTTACAGTTTGTGTTTGGATTTGGAAGCAGTTAACATTTTTTTTTATCTATGAGCTGATTGTTTGCATATCGGTATCATCCGGTGGCTAGAAATAGAGATTAAGTTAATCTGTTTATCTATGTGATTAAATTCATTCATTCATGTTAATGGAACTCTAAAAAGATAGCTAGGGCCCTATTTTTTAAAGCACATCACTCGAAAGTGTTATAAATCAGGTTATATCTCCAAAACTACAGCTCTAATCAAAGTTTTGACTAGTTCACAAGATTAATGAGAGCTGTGATTGTCTTCTATGCTACTCGTATATCAAATTCAGCACAATTTTTCACCACTTTCGAGTGGTATTTTCACACGTGCTTTCAAAAATCGGGGCCCTGGTATGTTATATAAATACCTACCTAGTTACTTGCGTGCTCATTTGTTTATTTCCAAGCGGACTCTGATTTTATGATGAAATTTGGAATTTCCATCATCATCATCGAGTACCTACCTAAATTATTATCCGAAACAGTATGTATATACAGGCACAAGCTTAGCCGAATCATGTAAGATAAATAGATAGATATAGCTAGGGGTCTCAGCACCGAATATAACTTTGTCCCTTTGGTCCTAGCGCTATTAGGGTGTTTCTATCGCTAGCCAAAGGCACACAAAATGACTATTTAGTTAGTAGTTATCTATCATGTGTAAAAAAGAAAAATGTGGGTAGACGTTCATTACACAACAAAAAACTACCTTCCATCTGTTTTGACGACGTGGTTGGTCTAGTTGGTAGTGACCCGCCTGCGAAGCAAGCGTCCCGGGTTCAAATCCTGGTAAGGGCATATACTTGTGTGATGAGCACTAATATTTGTTCCTGAGTCATAGATATTTCTATCTATTTAAGTATGTATATCGTTGTCTAGTATGCATAACATAAGCCTCTAGAGCTTACTTAAATTAGGGACTAACAAGGTCAATTTGTGTTTAGATTGGGATATTTGCGATTGAAGGTAGAAGTGTTGAAAAACAGTCAAAGCCGCGAGACTACACTACCTTCCCACCAAAAGCAGCATTTTATACAGAAATCGTAAAAAATTGCACGATACTATCTTGATAACATATGATTAGCAATTTGTTTTGTATAAAGGAACATTCATTCGATGAATTCCAAGAGTGGAAGAATTGTTATCGATCATTTCAACGGAAAGAAACAAATGGGATGCAATTTATATACCAGGGTAGTGGTCGGCAACATTTTGCGGTCCGTACCCGTGGTGTAGTTGAATCATCGAGAGCGTGGAATTGCATATGTAGTAGTATTGTTTGTTTACAGGCATTCTATATTTGAATTTTCTATTTTCTTGTACTATCAGCATACAAAGAGATTATTATATATATATCGAAGAACTAAAAACAAAAATAATGTCAGTGTGAAATTGTCAATATTATTTACGTTGTGCGTATATTTTTCATTAAACATGCAAGGCATTATGAGTTTAGCAACTGAACGAATGAATACCATCACTGCTGAGGACTGGGAAAATATTTGTCACCACGTCGAAAGTGAAGAAAATAAATATCGATGTCAGGAAGGAGAAATGGATCAAATAACAGACAATTTTATTATCAATACTTGTGACAGCTCAGATGAAGAACATGATAGCGAATAAAAGAAAAAAACAGAGGACTACTACTTATTCCACTTCTTGGGTATGTCATTTTATTAAGTTAAGAGAAAATTATTCTCCTTTTGTTGCAAACGGTACAACCACTACAAATGCAATTCCATCTTCTCGATAATTCAACTATGCCTCTAGTGTAAGTATTCCCATATAAAAACGTCTCGAACGCGTTCACGTAAACGTCTCAATTACTATGGAAAAATTGGCAGCGCCACTTGCGGATCGAAACGGCAACAAAAGTATTGTCATAGTATTTGACATTTTAACGCAAACGCGTTCGAGACGTCTGTTGTGACTTAATACCTGGGGTGCGAGTCGGGTTACCTCCACGTGTGGTCAAGAGCTGCGGTTCGTTTTTGGATCCGCCCGGTTGGAAAAGCAGTGCTTGGTCCGGTGCACCCTGGGCATCGGCTAATGATTTCCTGGCAGTTTCTGAGGGATATCATTGACCGTTGGCTAAGAGCTCGACAGGGGGGAAGGGGGTCTTTGACCATTACCGTACAACGTTGTCGACATTTTGTCACAAGATTTTTGAATTATATTTTTACCGCACTGATATTGACCCAAGCCTTACGGCCGCCATTAAGGAGAGAAGACTTAATACCTACACTAAGCACACGGGTTTTCGACGGAGTTCCGCCCAATAGCCTTCTTCTGCCCTTCGGGCAACAGAAGATACCTAAACCTAACCTACCTACTTTCGTTTTAAAATATTATTGAGTGATTTCTTCTATGCTGGTCTGGAAGTAAAGAAAAAACATAGAATTTACCAGTTGCTCCTCTTCCCGCGCAGATGGTAAAAGTCCATCGAGGGAATGGGCAAAAACTTAGGAATCATGTTATAGGCGATGTGGCTAGCAACCCATCACTATTTTGATTTCTCTTTCCATCCTTACGCCCACAATCATGCTAAACGTGGTCTTTAGGTCTTGTTACCTCAGGCTCTGTCTATCCCGTAAGGGATAAAGACGTGATTTATGTATGTATGTATCTTGTATAAGGTGGCAAACTTGCAAATTTTTCAATCGTCTAAAGAAGTGTAACGAAATAAAACAAAGGTGTACAAACCACACATATTTATTGTAGTTTCAAATAGTTTCTACAAACCTCACTCGACCGCGTGAGATCGCCAACGCAACGAACGCTGCACGCAACTAAACAACCTTGGAAGCCTATACATTGCTTAAAACTATCACAGTATAACACCAGTAACTAATCCACATACAACGCTTCAGATTAGCAATCATAGCGTACGACAGTACGTTTATCGAAAGTAGATCACTCGAAACTATCATTTGAAAAAGGTAAAAATATGTATTTCTAAAATACTACAATTTGCATAGCATTTTGCACTAATTTGATTACACAGTCAAGGTCAGTAAGTATACATCAAAGTCACGAAAATATATAAATACCTATATAATTATTGTAGCTATAAAGGTGATTGTCTGATTGTGTATAATAATATATACATATACACGATGATTTTTAAATCCGTCATCAGGTACCAATTTTTCTAATTCAGTAATTGTAAGAGGTCACGTTAAAATCGCAGTTACATCGAACCAAGCTCTTTTTTCTATGATAATTTTAATCCCGAATAATTTTTAGACCAATTATCATTGTCACCCAATTTATGGTTTATTCTATGAACCTACAACCTCTTTCAAAAGCTTGATACTTAACTTACGAGCAATAAGTTGTCATTGTCAATTCCAACAAAGTCGTGAATATTGACTCAAGATCTAAGGTTAGGTGCGCACCGGGTGACATATTGTCACGGTTGCAGTCGGAACTCTCTGTTTTTATCTTTGTAAAGACAGAGAGATCCCACAGCCGCCGTCATGTTTCCCGTGCGCACCTAGTCTAACGCTTACGGAGAATTCCCCATCGGTATCCATTTCAACAATTAATGTAGAATGACCATCCAGTTATTATTTAGTTTTAACAATATCATAACCATAATTAATTGAATAGTATAATCGCGTAAGATCCTCACCTATTAAATTAAATATTTATTGGTTCAACTCTTGATCACCGATTAAAAATCATCGTCACAATCAATGCACCAATCGCGAATCCATATTTTTGATTTTGACCGTACAATCGCTATCATAGGATGTGATATGTCTACATCTGATCGGTCTACATGTACAGTCAGCGTCAAATAGTTTGTGACACCCAAAGTGGCCAAAAAGTTAGCAACACGACCTTATTTCAACTGTTTGATACGTGTTGCAGACTATTGGGCTACTTTGGAACTATTTGACGCTGACTGTAATCAGCAAAATAGTTTGGTACACCATAAAAATAGTATGGACTGTACAAACGAAAGCAAATACGACACATCATATCTAGATTAGTTACTGCGTTTATACTGTGCTACAATATACGCTACAACTCAAAAAAACTATACAACGTCGCGTCGCGACATGAAACTTAACTAAAACACACTGACCAGAAATATTTTGAAGTTTCTGCGTTGTTTTTTTTTAATTTCCTTTAGATTCTGATCGACTAAGCGGCCATGTTCTTCGAGCGTTTCAACCGCTCATCTTTAAACTTTAATAACTACAAGTGGTAACAGAACTGAATATTAAGTCAACATATTCACGTCCATAAGAGACCAGTAAGAATTAGTAAGCCGGGTACACATCTGTGAGCTAAAACCGTAACTTTTACACGTTACAGTAACCAAAAACCGTAGTGTGGACACGGCGCGGGGTTCCGCTAGCTGCAGGTTCGCGAGCCATGTCCACACTAGGGTTATTGGGTACTGGTACACCGGTTGCGATCCTCGCATAAATTCAAAGAATAAAAACAAAACAATTGCCAAATCTGATGTATAGTTAAAGTTAGAGCGGTTAAAAAGCTCAAACAAAAAAGCCAGGTACAGTGCTTCTCGACAAACATGACGATATAATATCGCAATAAAATATAGATAAAATATTGAGTATAACATTGTTGACCAAATAATCTGTAACGAATTACAAACAGAATAACAGGCGGGGTGCTCTTTTGAAACGTCAAAGATGACAGATGTCAAACTATCCAAGATGGCGTCCAATACAGACCAAAGAGAACCGCACGAAGTTATACGTCAAAGTGGAGGTCAACCACTCTCGCTCGTTTTTTGAGTCTTAGGCGTAGGCCCTCTCTTTCTAACACACAAAAGGTCAATAAACTTGATTCCAACACAGCTTATAGTTCCTCCACTTAGACTTATAGCTTCATGATAACAGAGGCGATACAAACTAACAATGTCAAAGAAATAAAAACGTGTCACCATTTAGTAAAACATAACATATTTCCGATTATACTCCGTTCCATTCAAAACTAGGCGAGGGCGATAAACATACGACCTGAGGCTTTGTTTACCACTGCCTGAGGTGTATACACAATTTGTCTTCCCCTTGCCTGAAAGTGAAAATGTCCGCCCGCGTAGCGTACAACCCGGCCGACGTAAAATATAAAATGACGGCCTCGAAATGTCAACAACCTCGAGTGAAGTCTCATATGGAACGAAGTATAACCCAACTTGCTGGTTGTTAAATGCTTTTAACTTGCATGTTAAATAAATTCATAATATTATAAATAACTGTACTTTATTTCAACACAATCTTACACAATAACAAGAGAACTCTATTCCCAATAAATGACAGAATTATACAAAGTTATTCTTTTATAATGTCTCAAATTCCAGTATCACCGCTGCACACAGAGAAGCCAATTAAGTTGATCGATCAAAAACATGTATCACCAGAAACAAGTTAAGTATGTATAATACAGGTGTTTTCTATGACTTTACTTGCATTGTCATCTAGTCTACATCATATACCTTCAACCAAATATGTATTTACTCTTTTGCACGTCATAAAATAAAATGTCGATAAGACGTGGCTGTCAAGTTGACAGTTCGACTTTAGCGACATGTAATGAACTTACTAGATTTAATCTAAACAAACATTGCAAGTTTAATAAACCAAATGGAACATTGGGCCGCTGTGTAACCTTTTCGCAATAAGTTATCGGCTTGTTTATTGAAACGATAGGGTTGAAAAAAATCTAGATTGTTTTTAAACCCACGAAAAAAAAAACAAAGTTACTTAGTGTCAATATTTTTTCAAAAAAACTTTGAAAAAAAATCTATATTTTACCATTTACATATATTAAATTCATACAGTATCTTAGGGATAGTAGTATCAGTGATTTTATTCCCAAAAAAAAAACAAAAAAACCAAAAATAACCGAAAAAAAAACTGAACAGTCACAAAGTACTAAGACGTTGATTGTAAAAAGATTCTACAGTGGCCTAGGGTTCCGTTTGGCAGACTATTACAACTACAGTTTGACAACAAATATAATGCGCATCGGCAGTATTCGTTTGCGCAGAGAAGCGCAGACCAGTTTCCGATGGTAGCCGAACGTGTAAATAATCTATCTTGAACTTTATTTGCAAGCGCAACTGGCAGAGTATTGCTTGCTTTGCATTCTTAACTCTGTCCCGCTTACACGATTTTGCCATTGTTGGTACGAAATCGATCGACCAATAACAGCGCCAGAGTTTCCCGCGCTACTAAAATTGGTATACTGTGCAGGTACATCGTGGAGCATTATTTTTGTTGTCAAACTGTACTAGTGAAAATACTTCCCTGAATACGACATCGCACTTCAAAGCAATACATATCTCAAGATATTCTCTTTAATAAAAATGAAACAACACAAGTTAGCTTTTCAAAATGCTGTTGCGATCCCACATCGCCATTGCGCACGGCATTACGCCCTTCCGTCTCGACTAGCACCATTCCTTGATAATACAATTACACTATATACACGTGTCATTTATTTATAAATAATAAAAAAAAAACATACGATTTTCGCATGTGAAAATTAAAAAAAAAAAAAAAAAAAAAAACTGCGTCCTAGTTTCATCTGTCTCAAATAATACCAATCTTACTGAATACAATAAAAATGCAAAAAGATCTTTATCATACACACACAGGTTAAAATAAATATGATATCATCCATAAAAAATATATGTCATTGAAAAACACAGAACCGCTGGGCCAAATTGCTGATTTTTGATAGAAAGTACCGCTTGGAAAAAATTTAGGCGAGTATTCTAAGAAAAAGCAACTAGTGGTGTAACATTACTTCACAACAACATACTTAAAAAAATCTTTACAAAAAAAAGAAAAAATATAAAAAACATCTTTTCTTTTTTTTTATGATAAACCGTTTTTCTAGTGGCGATGCAAAGCTAAAAATGGAAAACAATTTCAAGAGCTCGAAAAATAAATACATTAAAAAATTTGTGAAAAAAAAAACAAATCAAAAACTGTCACATATACTCTGCATAAATATGCTCCACTAGAAGAGTTATTCAAAAAATCCAGACTCAATTTAATATAAGGGCCGATTCACTATAGAAAACAAACTATAGCCTTTATAAATAAATGACACAACCCTTCCTTCGGTAGGCAGGCGACGTTCAATTCCACAGTTAAAACATCGATAAACAAAAACATTTAAATTCTTTGCACATTAGTACACATTCTCAAGGCATTATGAACAGTAAATGTATTCACGACCACCATAGGACCCTATCGCAATAAGGCGACATATCACTCCAGTTTGAGCGCGAGGCCTGTAAATTACTACAGGTTTCTACGGTGTTACGTGAACACTCCTCACTGGACATAAAAAAAACGCCGTCTGCCTTACACAGCATAGCCAACTCTCTAAAACTCTCCCAAAATAACGTATTTTCATCCCAATGCTATATAATATGTATATAGTTAGCGCTATACCTACCAGGGCCAATCTACGCCGTTGTATCTTCAAGAGTAGATAGTTTAATTTTGTCTTTTTTATGTTATTGTAATTATAATTTAAAGGTCGAACTGCTGCCACATCCACGCAATATACAAGATCTCACAAAATTATTACAGAATATATCAGCAGTCTCCTCTTTCGCCAACTGGACAATTGTCAGTGACAAGTGACAACTCTATTTAAAAAAAAAAAACATTTATTACCAAAACATAAGCAGATAGAAGTTAAGTTGACAACAGATTCAAGACTAAAGAAGAAAGAAAAAAAAAACAAGAGACACACTAGGCGGGCTATGTTCCGGCAACGGGTACCAGTACCAGTTTACATTACAAACTCGACGAAAATCTACACCGTTTGGCTTTATATTGACTACGCCTTGCATGTCGAATTGTCAAGTTATTTTTTTTTATTATTATTTACAGTCGCAAGACTATAATCAGATCTTTTGGAGTTTACTTAATAATTCGGGGTGCGAGTCGGGTTACCTCCGCGTGTGATCAAGAGCTGCGGTTCGTTTTTGGATTCGTCCGAGGGGAAGTGCAGTGCTTGTTCCGGTGCAGCCTGGGCATCGGTTAATGATTTCCTGGCGGTCTCCGAGGGATATCATTATCCGTTGGCTAAGAGCCCGACAGGGGGGGGGGGGGGGTGTCTTATGACCATGTTCTACCGTACAACGTTGCCGACATTTTTGTCACAAGATTTTTGAATACTGTATTTATCACCTTGACATTGGCGAAATCATCGCATGGTTCGATGGGGCCATATTAGAAAAGAAGAAGAAGAAGATCTTTTGAGAGTTTATTGTCAAATGTCGCCGACAATTGTCAAATTGGTCAAATGGGAGTCAGGTGGTTGGATTTGTTCGACTGGACATGTTTGATTCAAAATTCACTTTGAACATTGATCAATTTATGAAAACATTTGTCAAATATGATTCAGATGTGTCTAGCAACCCATCACTATTTTGATTTCCCTTTCTATACGCCCTTAATCATGCTAAGCGTGGCCTTAAGTTGTTACCTTAGGCTCTGTCTACCCAAAGGATAAAGACGTGATATATGCATGTATGTATGATTCAGAAATCCTAAAACACATTGACAGTTTATTCAAATTAACCGAACCATCTGCTAAAACATTCCGAAACAATTTTTAGAGACATACTGACACAATGTTAAATACCAAGCGAGGGTACTACAAGGGTAGACTATAGATACATCATTTACGCTGTAATATTTACTATACTAATGTCAAACGCTCGCAGCCCACTAATAAACAAAGTAACAATTAAATTACCTGAACTCATTAACCAACTTTAAGCGCCAGCAACTTCATCAATCTATAAGTCGATAACAGATTATCGATAAGTGACGCGCACGTCCCTAGCGCACCGATAACTTTTAACACCGCGGGCGGCGAGTGTTCGACATTAGTATAAAACCGTGTACACATCTGCGATCTGTAACCGTGAGTACCCGGCTTTACGTTATCGAACTGCAAATATATATGATATCTACTCTTCAAGGTAGCGGCTTCGTTTTAAAAATATTTTATATTTATAGTATCCTGGTATTTAATTTTAATCCACAATGCGACTCGGTGCATTTAACTTTGAACCTACGTATTGCTAATTATTTTTCTCATGTTCCCATACAAAAGGAAATTAAATGACTTTCCATTAATAAAATTATAAGCCAAATTAATTACAGATTAAATATTTATGAATAGATTTTTTTTTCATACACCTTTATTTTTTTGACTTCAAAATCTTTTCATTTTCATAATTTAAGAACTTTCTTTCAGTAATATATCTCCAGTAATCCGTGTTACCTACAACAGGTAAATATAAGGCGAGTACTGTAGAAAACTTTGCCGTACCATTTTAGGATATCCAACGAAGGGAAATTAATTTAAAAATAAAATATTATTACCTTAATCAAGTCCACCAGTGGTCATTTCTTACAAAATCAAAGTTCGGATACTTTTCCTTAACAATGTGAAATAATTAATATTTACGTACATAGTACGGGAAACTAAAATTTGTTAAAAAAATATAATTAAAATAATTTTGTCAATGAAAAAATTAAAATATTCATACATTATTTATATTATAATAAATGTACACATGTAACTTTCATTAGTGTTCGTAAGACTAGAAAACAGTATATTACGCTGCAAACACTAGCGAAATTTTCAAGGTGAAGAAAATAATAAACAAAATATAAACCAAATAAATACCTTTCAAGTTGATGTGTTTGATTATGCGATTAAAAACTTTTCTTAATCGACTCATAAAAATGTATATATCCAGAAAACTTCAAAACTTTTTCTTATTTTAAAAGTCAATTAAACTTATTAATAACGATAAAAAAGTATGGTTGATTTAAAAACAACACTGTTTTTTTTTCTCTTCAGCATATTTAATTAAAAATATATTTTATAACGTGCGGTGTAAAAATATACAATCTACGGATATACCGTGTTCCATTATTATGTAAAACAAATGGTATAATTATGTTCATATAAAAACCAAATTGGTTCAGTCGAATCAGCAGAATCGTGATTCACCAGACTCCCACATAGAAAGAGTAGAAAACGAAAAAAAAAAACTAAAATATTTTCATACATAATTGTTGCCATGCCCAAATATTTTAAGCAAAATTGTGCCAAGGCTCTAAGCCTACACTTTCATGTGAAACTCTTAGAACGTTCTCACAGTAAATTTCCTTGTTAGCCGCTGTCATTATTTATGACAATTAGGCCCAGAACAAACGGCGCAACGCGACTGCAACGAAACAGCAACCTCTAGTTCCTTTAGGGGCGATTTTTCAATCGTCAGATAAGCCCTATTCTACGAATAACTCTATGGGTATCTGTCAGTTAAATGCTTATCTGAGGATTGAAAAATCGGCCCTTAGTTTCATTTGAGTTTCTGCCAGACTCCTAAGCGAGACCGCACATGGCGCGGCCAGTTTGAAACCGGCGTGCAGGAAACTTGTGTCTGTATTTCAACGCTTTGGCGTCGTTATCGGAACAACAAAATGGCCGACGACGAAAATAAAAACACCGGAATGTGAGGTTGCGTGCGTGGAAAACCATTGAAACTGATTTCAAACTAATAATATCAAAAGGGTTTCGTTGCGGCGTCTGTTCTGTAGGCTTATTACCTAACTCGCTCGCAATCGCCATCGTGTTCATTTTGACAGTTCTTGTATGAATGTGACAGCTAGCTGATTCCGATGCCAATTGTCAGCCTATACATGAACTGTCAAAATGAACGCGATGGCGATTGCGAGCGAGTTAGGTAAAAAGCCTACTGGACCTTACTGTGTAAGTATGACACGACGAAAAAAAAAGTAACTTCACAAAACGATACTAATCATAACCGACGATTTCGACGTATATATATCACAGAAAACCCATGTAATATTATGTCAAAATCATCGGTTACGGTTAAAGTTTTAAAATAACCTGTAGGCTTATTATATAACTCGCTCGCAATCGCCATCGTGTTCATTTTGACAGTTCTTGTATGAATGTGACAGCTATCTGATTCCGATGCCAATTGTCAGCCCATACATGAACTGTCAAAATGAACACGATGGCGATTGCGAGCGAGTTAGGTAATAAGCCTGCTGGTGCTACTCACACTAAAGGTCCATAGTTTCACAATTCGTCTGGTTCGACTGTATTTCAAATAGGAAACATCCTATTGTATTCATGTACGTATTTACAGGTAAAGCAGTGAAAGCCGGGAGCGGTAACTCGTATGCTCGCACTACACTTCGCCATTTATAGAATTACTAGCTGTTGCCCGCAACTTCGTCTGCATATAATTCGTTTATCGCTATCCCGCAGGAGTTACTCAATTTTCCGAGATAAAAAGTAGTCTAGTTGCTTCTCTTCCCGAGCAGATGGTAAAAGCCCATCATGTTTTTATAGACGATGCGGCTAGCAAACCCATCACTATTTTGATTCCCCTTTCCACCTATACGCCCACAATCATGCTAAACGTGGCCTTTAAGTATTGTTACCTTAGGCTCTGTCTACCCCGTAAGGGATAAAGACGTGATTTGTATGCGTGTCTTTTACGATATTTTTATGAATGGCAAGTGCAGCGACACCTCGAAAAGTAACTCCCGTCTTAAATCACATTTCAAACGGCAAAGTGTAGTGCAAGCGCATCTGACAAGTGATGGGGAAATAATGCGGGTCGACACAAAGATAGTCGTCTCTTACTAGCGCGGCTGTAAAGACACGACTATTCGCGTTGCAGCCTTGCTTACATCAGGATGATTTACATGGTAATTATATTACTGTTTAAATACACTGTCTTTCAATTAAAAGTCCAGGCGCACCTTTTGACCAACTTTTTAACGATATTTCAAGCCCTGGTTTTAAGGCCAACTTATGTACAGTTGCATACATTACTTTATCTACACACATATCATAAGTATCTACTCTAAAGCGCCCCTTAAACGATCAAATTTGTTTGACAAACTTCACGTTTTCATCAAACATAAGCGTTAACGATCAAACCAAATATCAAACAAATTTGTTACAGCGCCCCGCGCAAACGGTCAAACTTGCTTGACAAACTTGTTTGTAAATTTCTAAATGTCAGTGAAAATTAGAACACAGAAAAAACCGAAAAGTAAAGCTATGACCGGGAATCGAACCCGGATCCTCGTCATCCGTGACGCGTGCTATACCCCTACACCACCCATAGCAGGTAAACTTGTTTGTCAAACTTCTTCTACCGAGATCTTGTTTGACAAACACCGTCGTACACGTTCAAACCTGTTTGTCAAACTCGACATCAATCCAGATTTTCATCAAACGCACGTAGATTGTTTGACGCCTCAAACACAGCCGTACACGATCAAATTGTTTGACAAACACGTAAAGTTTGACAAACAATTTGATCGTTTACCGGGCTCTTAAGATGGTACTATCAAATGAATCAAGAATTTGAAAAAATAAAAATTCTCGATTCATTTGATATTACAGCGCCTTCTCTCGTCCCTGGTGAGCAGTAGATGTTCCACGGGAATTTGTAATTGTATTGTACAGACACATCATTCAAACAGATGACGCTTGGCGACAAAAAATCGCATAGTAACAAGGTCACGTGACAGCCAATAACAGGTAGGAAAATTCGAAGACTACCCACCCGCTATGGGCGGTGTAGGGGTATAGCACGCGTCACGGAATGACGAGGATCCGGGTTCGATTCCCGGCCATAGCTTTACTTTTCGGATTTTTCTATGTGTTCTAATTTTCACTGACACTTAGAAACTATAAGATGGGCTCAGAAGCAGTAGGGAAATGACCAGCATTATTACAACCAATTATACTAGCTTCTGTCAACCTCGTAAGGGATAAACACGTGATTTGTGTAAGTAATTTCTTATCTGTGTAACAGGAAAAATCCGTACAGTAAAAATGTTATTACAGTTTTACTAATGATATGTGCGTAGATAATAAGTTTTTTATGACACTTTGTAATCGGCATTTGCCAGACAGAGAAAACATTAAGGGTGTTTCACCACAAGTGTCAAATAGAGACGGAATCATAGATAACTGGAACTTAACAGACAATGGTGAAACAGCCCCTGAATAAGCTTTACGAATAACAAGTTCACTATATGTTACGTATAGTTGAGTCGTACAAAATGCTTTCGTCCAGTCGCTGTTTTTTTTCTCTTTGGAAGTTAACTTCGGGTCTTTCAGACCTTATTACAAATGCTACAATAGCTAGTTACTAAGACTCATTCAGAGGTATTTTATTGTTTTGAGCTACTCTTATACTTTATAACTGATGACGTCACGACCCTGTAATAGAAAAAAAAAACAATTTAATAATCATCATCATCCCGTACACCATGTCTCCATGCTGGTCTGGTAGTAAAGAAAAAACAGAATGTACCAGTTGCTTCTCCTCAGCCCATCGAAGGAATGGGCACAGGAATCATGTGCATTCATGAGCTGAAAAATGAATGTTCGGATGAGACATTTGGGCGCCGATTAAAGAAACTTATTTTGGACAAATCATTGTACTCTGTAAAAGAGTATAGTGAAATGTTTATTTCCTGACATTGAATGATTAATTTGTACTTTGTACCATATTGTTTTAATTTTATTTAATTTTTTTATTTTACATTAATTTTATCTTAATATTTTATTACTTTTCATTATTTGACATTTGTTTCTTGATTATTATTGATTTCTGATTTCTAGTTTTTGCATGAATGATTTTATTGTACCTTATTGTTTCATTTTGTTTACAATTGACGATCTTTTTGTGACTTTCTTATGTTTTGACATAAAAATATAATGTAATTTACAAATAGAAATAAATGAATCTATCTATGTATCTATCTGTTATAGGCGATGCGGCTAGCAACCCATCACTATTTTGATTTCCCTTTCCACCAATACGCCTTTAATCATGCTAAACACGGCCATAAGGCGTTGTTACCTTAGGCTCTATCTACCTCGTAAGGCATAAAGACGTGATTTATGTATGTATGCCAAATATTTGATTTTAAGAAATAAAAATACTCCGAATGGAATTTTACAGTTATTTTAATTCTACCTGATCACTTGTAAAATATCCGTTAAAGACTCGCGTGAAAAGTAATGGACACGGATACGGATATGGATTTCTCTTTTCCCTCGGATATCCGCGGATACGGATATCCGGAACATCAGTGTTTTTTAGGTTGGGTTATATCTTAGACATAGCGCATCTAGTGCAAATAGTGCATATAGTGCGTATAGTGACCTAGGACATGGAGGAGCAGGGCAGGCGCGGGGAGCCCATCTGCGTGAGCACGCGGTCCAGCCACTGCAGCGGGCCGTTCAGGTGCAGCTCGATCCAGCACGGCGTCGACGTCACCGTTTGCCGTCTGCAACAAACACCACTAGCTAGTTTCTAATTCCAAATTCTATGTCTATTCTTATACTGTTCTGGCTTTACGCACAATATTATATAAACTACTAAAACAGTAAGGAAACTACAAACAATACGGTTAAATCGAACGCACACATAGACGCGTGCTTCTACACGGCTCCTAAGCGGATCTCGCGGTGCCGTCAGTCGCGAGTGCCGCGTTGAGACGAGCGGCCGTCTGTTACGTGCGCCCAGACAGTCCGCGATCTTTTCATTTTAAACATGCCAAGAGCGTATTGCGCAGTGTGTCCATATTTCCCAATAGTTTATTTAAGAAAGTTATTCATTTAGATGAGAATTTTTCATACCATAAAATTTTATAATAGAGCTTTCCGAACGTGTCGTAGCAGGCGAAAGTATTTTTCAGTAAGTTATAATACTTATTTATTTATTTACCTACCGACGAATAAAAAAATCTTAAACTGTTGTTGAAGTATTTTTTAAATACCCTATTTTATTTATAAACGAGTAATTTATTCCATTATTAAATTATTATAGAACCCAAATTAAAGTTTGTATCTTTTTTACGGAAATTAAGGGTGCCAACCCTAATACTCTTAATTAAGTATAGCTAGTTATTTTAAAACAGTCCTTACTAGCTGAGATAGCGCTAACTAAACAAAAAGCTTTTCAATTTTACCGTGTTCTACCGTACAACGTTGCCGACATTTTTGTCACAAGATTTTTGAATACTGTATTTATTACTTTGACATTGGCGAAATCATCGCATCGATCGATGGGGCCGTATTAAAAAAGAAGATATAGATGGTATCTTCCATGCTGGTCTGGGAGCAAAGAAAAAACATAGAATGTACCAGTTGCTTCTCTACCCGCGCAGATGGTAAAAGCCCATCGAGGGAATGGGCGAAAGTCTTAGGAATCATGCTATAGGCGATGCGGCTAGCAACCCATCACTATTTTGATTCCATTTTCCACCTATACGCCTACAATCTTGCTAAATGTGGCCTGTAGGTACCTGTTACCTTAGGCTCTGTCTAACCCGCATGGGATAAAGACGTGATTTGTGTATGTGTATGTATGTGTATATAGATGGTAGGCCACAGTGGCGTGCAGGAGCGGCCGCCGGGGCAGGCAGACGCCGTTGCCGCACCTGTACTCGGCGCCCCAGCCCTTGACGAAGCTCATGCGGATGGTGCACATGCGCGTCAGCTGGAACACCGCCTCGAAGCCCTGCGACACCGACGCCGACAGCAGCGCCGCGAACTCTTGGTTGTTGAAGATTTTCAGGTTACAACCTAAAAAAAAGGTAAAATAAATATTAAAACCGTAAAAGTAAACATAAAAAATCTTGATTCATTTAATAGTACCTAGCATTTGAAAAACAGCGCCTTCTCTCGTCCCCGGTGAGCAGTAATGTTCCACTGGAGTTTGTAATTGTGACAGACGCATCATTCAAACAGATGACGCTTAGCGACAAAAAATCGCATAGTAACAAAAAGGTCACGCGACATCTAGTAACACGTAGAACAATTCGAAGACTACCCACCTGCGTGGTGTAGGGGTATAGCACGCGTCACGGAATGACGAGGATCCGGGTTCGATTCCCGGCCATAACTACACTTTTCGGATTTTTATGTGTTCTAATTTTCACTGACAAGAAATTTAAATAAATCTTAGTTGCACAAACGAATAACTCACGTATAGTCGACGCTGGTCTGGGAGTAAAGAAAAAACATAGAATGTACCAGTTGCTTCTCTTCCCGCGCATGATAAAAGCCCATTGAGGGAATGTGCGAAAGTCTTATAAATCATGTTATAGGCGATGCAGCTAGCAACCCATCACTATTTTGATTTCCCTTTCCACCTATACACCCTTAATCATGCTAAACGTGGCGTTAAGGTTTTGTTACCTTAGGTCTACCCCGTAAGGGGTAAAGACCTAATATATGTATGTATGTACGTAAAATTCGATCCGTTTGCGTAACTATAATTAAGCCTCACGTTGAAAGTAAAAAAATCTTACTAATATTATAAAGGCGAAAGTTTGTAAGTTTGGATGTTTGTGGCTCTGTTATGACAAAACGGCTAAACCTATACTATTAAAATTTGGTATATTGAGTTACAGTCCTGGGAAAGGACATAGGATAGTTTTTAGTCGAACTTATCCCTAAAAGGGATCTCTTCCAGCTGACCTACCAACCTACGTTTATACGTGGTGCCACGACGGGTCGGGAATCGAACCTGTTCGATGTTACGTACCGGGCGGTATTTTGCAGACCGTAGCGGGGTGCCAGCCGTAGCGCTGGTTGCAATTCGGGCTCTGGACGAAGATCGAAGAGTCGCTGAGGCACTCCGCGAACACTTCGCCTGATCAATATCACACAGTTTAGTCACTACATAGTATAAAACAAAGTCGCTTTTTCTGTCCCCAAGTCCGTTTGTATGCTTATATCTTCAAAACTACACAACAGATTTTGATGCGGGTTTTTTTAATAGATAGAGTGATTCAAGAGGAAGGTTTATATGTCTAATACATGCATAATATACCGTGCGAAGCTGGGGCGGGTCGCTAGTAAACAATAAAACAGCCAAGCGCTAGCCGGATCCGTACAAATTCGGTATATAATATAATATCCATTCTTCCATACTGGTCTGGGAGCAAAGAAAAAACATAGACTGTACCAGTTGCCTCTCTTCCCGCGCAGATGGTGAAAGCCCATATAGCCGATGTGCCTAGCAACCCATCACTGTTCTGATTCCCCTTTCCAGCCATATGCCCACAATCATGCTAAACATGGCCTTTAGGTCTTGTTATCTCACGCCCAGTCTACCCCATCTATATATATATATATATATGAAAGAAAGTCGTGTTAGTTACACTATTTATAACTCGAGAACGGTTGAACCGATTTGGCTGGAAATTGGTAGGGAGGTAGCTTAGAACCAGGAGACGGACATAGGATACTTTTTATCTCGATTTTCCCACGGGATTGGAAAATTCCGAAATGTTGTACTAATAAAGCTACAGACATTAAATTTAGCATGCCTACACATTACTCCTTGATTAGTATAAAGATGCACTTACAAAGGAATTTTTCAAATTTAAGGCGGAACAAAGTTCGCCGGGTCAGCTAGTCTATACTAATATTATAAAGAGGAAAGATTTGTACCTATTTTTGTATGTTTGTATGTTTGTAATGAATAGGCTCAAAAAGTAATGGGCCGATCTGGATGAAATTTGGAACATAGATAGATTATAGTCTGGAATAACACATAGGCTACTTTTTATCCCGGAAAATTGCTTGATTCCCGCGGGATAGCGATAAACGAATTCTATGCAAACGAAGTTGCGGGCAACGGCTAGTTAGGGATAAAGACGTGATTCATGTACCAGGGGGGGGGGGGGGGGGGGGGGGTTAGGCACTCACCGCCAATATAATACAAGCGCACGCCCTTGCCGATGTGGCGCCGCGTCTGCTCGACCACCTCGTTCCGGTTCACGTTGGACAGCAGCCCCAGGCAGAACCTGCAAATTTAATTATATATTTCTCAATACGGTTCCTCAAAGTGTCTTTTTCTGGCTGTTTTGCGTCAGCAAAGTTCGTTTTTGCGCACTAGTGCGATTTACTTTTCTACTTTTTTTAAAATTTTTACTCGTTCCAATTCACGACTACTATACTTGCCGAAGAGTTATTATAATGTTAGTCTGTACCGAGACGTAATAAAACTAAAAACCTATTATTAATGTAAAAATATCAGAATATTGAGATTTTATATTTTACTAGCTTCTGCTCGCGACTTCGTCCGCGTAGAATTAGACTTAAGAACTGATGTTGATAATATATTCAGCAATTAATTATTATGCAGCTACGACCTTTGCAAACTTTCATCACCTATTTTATCCCCTTGGGGTTAGAATTGATCAAAATCCTTTCTTAGCGGATGTCTACGTCATAACATCTACCTGCATGCCAAATTTCAGCCCGATCCGTCCAGTGGTTTGGGCTGTGCGTTGATAGATCACTATGTCAGTCAGTCACCCTCGAGTTTTATATATATAGATTACAAGCCCGTCATTATTTCTTAAATATTGAATTCCTAAAAACAGTTCTTGTTAAGGTGTCTGAATGGAATGGAATAGCGTGGGAATAGCTGCCGGAACGCCTGTCTAAGTTGAGGCGTTTTGGTATTCGCCGTAGGCGAGTGTGTATATCTCGGGACTCGTGAAGTGCAGTTTGACAACAAATATAATGCGCATCGGCAGTATTCGTTTCCGCAGAGAAGCGCAGACCAGTTTCCGATGGTAACCGAACGTGTAAATAATCTATATTGAACTTTATTTGTAAGCGCAACTGGCAGAGTATTGCTTGCTTTGCATTCTTAGCTCTGTCGCGCTTACACGATTTTGCCATTGTTGGTACGAAATCGATCGACCAATAACAGCGCCAGAGTTTCCCGCGCTACTAAAATTGGTATACTGCGCAGGTACATCGTGGAGCATTATTTTTGTTGTCAAACTGTAATGACATATTTTCCGGCACACGAGTGTGTGTGTGTGTGTGTGTACCTCTCGCTGTTGCTGGGGTCGGTGAACCCGTCGACGGTGATGGAGGGCTGGCTGGCGTGGAAGGTCTCGCCGACGCGCGTGTTGAGCTCGTAGTAGCTGATGCTGCACCAGAAGGCCGGCTCGTGGTACAGCACGGGCGCCGACTCCGCGCCCAGCGTGCCCGGCGGCGGCGTCAGCCGGGTCAGGTCTGAGGGGACGCCATACCTTAAGCCCCCGCTACTCTCGCCCGAAGTTCACAGTGAATTTAGCCGAGGCGAGGAGACCCTACGCGCTCATAGGACTTCGAAAACGTATGTATGTATCATTTATTCAAGACTAGCTTTTCCCCGCGACTTCGTCCGCGGACATAACGGTCAGAGTGACGACACATCCCATACATCCACTCATGTCTCCAAGTATAAGGTTCTTATTGCCTATCCCGTGGGAAATTCGGAAAATCCCTTCTTAGAGCACCTACAGATCCTCTAGGAATATTATCTACTAATTATAGTCTTAATTATTTACCTCGTGTTTTTATCCCGTGGGAAATTTGAAAAATTCCTTTGTAAGTGCATCTTTATACTAATCAAGGAATAATGTATAGGCATGCTAAATTTAATGTCTGTAGCTTTATTAGTACAACATTTCGGAATTTTCCAATCCCGTGGGAAAATCGAGATAAAAAGTACCCTATGTCCGTCTCCTGGTTTTAAGCTACCTCCCCACCAATTTTCAGCCAAATCGGTTCAGCCGTTCTCGAGTTATAAATAGTGTAACTAACACGACTTTCTTTTATATATATATAGATAACTAAAGATCCATAATTGTGGGAGAACATTAATTGATAAAAAACAAAGGTACAATACCCATCATTGAGAGAAACAAATTACATTACGATCAAAATGACAAAAGTAACAGTCAAATATGAAATGAGGGTTGAAATGTCACATTCAGGCTTTAAGGCACCGATGCCCACACCTTTATTAAAACATTAAAAAAAAACATAAAAATGTCCAAATTGTCAACAAACTCACTCATGTTGTCATTCTGGTCCATGGGGTCGCCGTCCTCGCTCATGTAGCCCGGGGGGGGCGTCTCGATCGCCGCCGCGCTCCTGGGGGAACACATCATCATCATCATCATGGCTTTGATATGTCATGAAATGAACGATTATCATTTTCCAGTTGCTTCTCTACCCGCGCAGATGGTAAAAGCCCATCGAGGGAATGGGCGACAATCATAGGAATCATGTTACAGGCGATGAAAATGATACACATACATACACACATACACAAATCACGTCTTTATCCCTTACGGGGTAGACAGAGCCTAAGGTTACAGGTACCAACAGGCCACATTTAGCAAGATTGTGGGCGTACAGGTGGAAAGGAGAATCAAAATAGTGTTGGGTTGCTAGCCGCATCGCCTATAACATGATACCTAAGATTTTCGCCCATTCCCACGATGGGCTTTTACCATCTGCGCGGTAAGAAAAGTAACTGGTACATTCCATATTTTTTCTTTACTCCCAGACCAGCACGGAAGAAGTTTTTCTTCTATGTCTAACTAAAACTCGAGAAAGGCTGGACCAATTTGTCTAATTCTTTTTTCATAATATGTTCCTGAAGTTCCACAGAATATTTTTATGGAATAAAAAAAAATAGAATGGGGGCGAAGCCGCGAGACACAGCTAGGCACAAATAAAAATAAATTACTCAATTAACTTTTTATACAAGGCACTGCTGCTTGTCGGCAGGATTAGCGAGCAAGATGATGGGCAGCGATCCAGAAAGACCCTTCAAGTAATACCGCTCGCCAAATATCGATTTAGAAAGTTTACAGGAAAATCCTTCCAGGACGGCTAGCACGCGAAATAGCGTCTCTTAGAACAAGCAGTAAGAAAGACGGGTCGTGTATCTAGCACCCTTGTGCCAGCCGTGCTGGTCTTATTTTAATAATATTATTTCAATTTGCACCTGGACATGAATTTTGCTATTTTATTTTTAATTTGTTTTTATTTTTTACTATTGTTTATCAGTGTTCAATAATATTTTACTTATACCCACTTGCCTACTGACATATACTATCGTTATCTTATTATTATGCATGACATTTTTATTCTTGTATTATTCCAGACAATTTAATTTTGTACGCCTATTTTAGGTAGAAAGTGGAGATTCTGTCTAGCTTTAAGATGCTTTCAACAAATAAATTATTCTTATTCTTAGACACATAGACGATACGAATTTTTGTGCCCGAGTCATGGATGTTGTATGTATTTAAGTATGTATTTATCTACATTATATAAGTATGTATATCCGTTGCCTGGTACCCATAGCACAAGCTTTGCTTAGTTTGGGGCTGGGTCAATTGGTGTAATTCGTCCCAAGATATTTATTTATTTATTTATAGACAGGCAGAGACTCACACATGCACGGTGGTGTTGCCGGGCACCTGCTGCGCCAGCGTGGCCTCCAGGTACATGGCGCTGTGCGAGAGGGCGCCCACGCCGACCACGCCGCCCGACTGCATCTCACTGCCAAAATAAGATAGTTTTACATCAGATATTAACATTCATAGAATTAATAGTACATTACTGTCTAGGCTAGGAAGTAGGCAATTGCTGGCTGAGTATTGGTTTGAACGGACGAGCTTGCGAGTCCGTTTAATAATACGAAGCCAGCAATGCTATTCTGGCCGAGGCAAGTATAGTGCTTGCGAAAATAAACAATAACAAAAATAAATGAAAACAAAATAGTGAAAATTGTTTTGCTTTGCCGCCTTTTTCTATTGATGGCATTTGAAGAGAGTATTTTTCTACCCAGAACACCTAAAGCTATTTCAGACACAGATGAACACGTTGTCGTATTAGCTTTTTTTTTTAATTTGGTGTTTTAAGTCTTGTGCCTTTATTTTATAATGGTGATTTGCATTTTAAAAAAGTTAATAACTAGACAGTAATGGAATTTGTATGCAACATTACTGGAGAGTTTAGCGCGACAGTAATCTTTTTATTTTTATTTTGGACTGACCGGCAACAATTAACTTCCTGTTCTGATATGTAGTTAACAATGACGACTTTGCCGGACATTTTTGAGAAAAATCAATTTCTTATGTACGGGTTATTTTGTGTAGAAAGAAAGAAGACATTTATTCCTTTTTGCAAGACACACAAATATAAGACAATATACACAATTTTATAGAAAATAATCAAGACAAGAAAAATAGATCATGAGCGTTGTGTCTTCGCAAAAGTGAAACGGTCGCTGGCCCAGCATCACGCTGAGGTGTTAGACACCTGCAGCACTGATTTTCAGCCACTATACTTTTAGTCGTTATTCTCTTGAACCTTTTCTTCCTCAATAAATAAAATAAAATAAAATAATAGATAAAAGAGTGTCGTGGTTGAGTGGTGTGCGGCGTGCGGCACTCACGGCTCAGTGGGGTCGCGCAGGTAGTGCGTGTAGGGCGGCGGCGGCGCGCGCGCCTCGCCCTCGCAGCGCGGCACGAGGATCGCCGGCAGCGCTGAAACAAGCGGGGCATTAGGCAACTGTGCAGCGAGTTATTGTGCTTTAGGTACTTATTTGCTTTGCTTATTTTTGATGACATGGTGGGTGGGGGGGTCGTGGTGATTACGTCAGCAGTTGTTATTTACTTTTTTACACAAATGGCAACCCACAAATTGTCTATGCTTGAAAACAAAACACATGTCGGGGATTCCCACAAATAATGAATACGTTATAGGTACTCGCTTAGAAGCGAGTGGGGGAATTACCGCGCGCCACTCACTCGTCACTTGTCTAAATTTCTTCCGTCTAACAATTGTTTCGTTTTGATTCGAACTGCTGCTCACGAATCAATACAAAACAGAATACATTAAAAGAAAAATGCATATAGGTACCAATGATTACGTAAGCATGGGAAGGTAAGAGGTTTGCTTACTTTTGCTGACAGGGGAAAAAAAATTGTAAAAAATCTGCTTAAGGGGCGTCCATTAATTACGTGAGGCATTTTTAAGGATTTTTTGACCCCCCCTCCCCCCTTGGTGAGATGTCGTAAGATTTTTCTCGACCCCCTCCCCCCTACCCCAATCTCACGTGAGATTTTTCAAAACTTGTACCTTGGGTACCTATAAAAGTATTAGATTTATAGACAAATATAATTGTGTCAGATTTTGTCATATTTTATTCAAGATACGTTTTTTATTTTCATTCAACTTTAATTTAACTTAATTTTCACGCAGTTTTACACCATTTTCGGCTAGAAAAAAATTACGTGATATTTGCCAAGAGCCCCCTCTCCCCCAAGTGAGATTTAGTAAGATTCGGCTCGACCCCCTCCCCCCCCTAAATACCTCACGTAATTAATGGACGCCCCCTTACGTAATACTTGAATGGCCCCTTACATAAAATAAAAGTGTAACAATCAATTGTTTACCTGGCGAGTCGATTTTGTGGTAGTGATAAGGATTGATGCACACCTCGTCCTTCTTGAGCTGGTACGCGAACTCGCAGTGGTCCACGGGCTTCAGTTCATGCTGGCTCTGAAGTTAACAATATACAATTGATTTATTTTGGATCTCCCGATGACAGTCAGATATTTGATAATTGGCAGTTACTATTTTAACCAGATACGGCAACAGAATTGTTTTTCTTCAGGCCTGTTTACTGGCAGATTTGTTTTTCGCCAAATCGTTTATTCGTCATATAGCATCTAAGCCAGAAACGTCACTCAGAACCGCACTCAAAAACCTTTTTGTTTGTTATAAAATTCTTATTTAGTTTACATGGCATTTAGGCGTATGTTGAAGCAAATATCACACATCTTATAATATGGTTAACTAGCTGTTGCCCGCGACTTCGTCTGCGCAGAATTCGCTTATCGCTATCCCGCGGAAACTATGCAATTTTCCGGGAGAGAAACTATCCTATGTCCTTCCTCGGGACTTGAACTATCTGTATACCAAATTTCAGCAAAATCGGTCCAGCGGTTCAAGCGTGAAAAGGTAACAGACAGACAGACAGAGTTACTTTCGCATTTATAATATTAGTAGGGATAGATGGATATAGGTAAAAACCTAAGTAAATGACCTGTTGTATATGTGAGTAATGTGTGTGAATAGACAAATTGACGCTCTAAATTAAAAAAATGACTTAAGTCCCATATTTCCGTACACTACTACATACAATAGGTCATTTACTGAAGTTTTTCACCTATACCACTTTTTTTGCACATTTTATATAATAATAATTACTTCCATGCTGGTCTGGGAGCAAAGGAAAAACATAGAATGTACTAGCTGCCTGTCGTCCCGCGCAGATGGTAAGAACCCATCGAGGGAATGGGCGAGTCTTAGGAATCATGTTATAGGCGATGCGGCTAGCTACCCATCGCCATTTTGATTCCCCTTTCCACCTATACGCCTACAATCATGCTAAACGTGGCCCTTAGGTCTTATTACCTCAGGGTCTGGCTACCCCGTAAGGGATATACACGTGATTTGTGTGTGTGTGTGTGTGTGTGTGTGTGTGTGTGTGTGTGTATAATTACTAGGTTAGGTTAGTTTACTATCAATTCTAGGTGTCACTAACGAAAATTATGGCTAAACATACATTTGGAACTTCAATTTTATTGGACCAAATATAGACCCACGCTGCCCAGCCTGGCAGCACGCCACGGGCTAGGTCACACAGGATGGGTTATTGGTATTACCTGAAGCTGCGGCCACCGCCACAGCCGGCAGTAGACAACATGCGGCAATCCCTTCCGGTTCTGTCCGTTAATTATGTTGTCATTCGGTTTCACCCTGGAATGAGTTAATTACAAAAATTAATATTATGCTGTAATTAATTAACTTGAGTGCTGTCAACTGTCATGAGTGTGTCAATATTGCTCCTCACGATTACATAGTTTTAACGCATTAATCGCAGTGAAAGTGTGGTTGGACATATTTTTTGTAAACATTATTGCAAAAGTGAAGTGTTAGTGTTATCTCAGCGCAAACAACTGTATAAGTTGAAAAAAACAGTTCTAAAATTATGCGAGTGTCACTAATCACTTAGAGGAAATTTATAGCTACCCTCAAGTTGGCAAGAACGAAAATGGAGCCCAACTACCCACAACAGTTTTTATTGGAGTAGTGTTGCCAGTAGTCTAAAAATAAATCCCCCTAAATATACAAGATGGGCTTAGGTGACGAGATTGAGCCAGGAAGCTCAGAATCACCAGAAAACCCTAATTTACTTCATCCAAAAAATTTAGATCAAAATAAACAACCAGTTATGCAACAAAACAGTAAAAACAAGGTTTACAGTCAACAAGTCTTCCACAAAAGCTTCTTTGAACCCAGGCAGAGCCGTTACTCTCTCCCTGAGGCAGAGCCAGTCGAGCAGATGGAGCCCCCCTCAAGCAACAATACGGAGCCCGAGTTACAAGCTCCTGCAGGATGCAATACGCCAAAACCACCTATATGGCAACGTGTGCCACAGCCCAAGAAAAGGAAAATTTCTAACTCCCCACCACTAGTCCCCCCGGAGATCTCAACTCAAAATAGATATGTGATTCTACCAATGGACCAACAAGACGAGAATATTGTTGGAACAACACGTTTGAGCAAACCCCCTCCAATTGTTCTTTATGGAATCGAAGACTTAAATGAACTGTCTAATTTACTAATTAAGGCTGTTGATCCACAATGCTTCAAATTTAGAATCGTGAACAAAAATCTGCTACGTGTGCTTATCGATACCATAGAAAACTACAAAACAATCATCGACACTATTAGACAAAACGGTCTTATTGGCCATACCTTTACCATAAAAGATAAGAAGTGCTACCGCATTGTCATAAAAAATTTGCACCACACTACCCCTCACTCTGCTATTGTTGAAGCTGTAGAAAATAGTGGTAATAAAGTCAGCGGCGAGATAGTTAACTGTCGCCGTGGCCCGGAAAAAACGCCCACAACAACATTCTTCGTTAACGTTGAACCTAGCAATCTTAACAAAGAGCTCAAAAACATATCGTACATACATCATCAGCGTATTAAAATTGAGGAGGCGCGAAAATCGAAGTCTGTAGTGCAATGCCACAGATGCCAACAATATGGGCACACTAAAAACAATTGTTTGAGACCATACCGCTGCGTAAAATGTGCAGAAGGCCACAAATCCTCAGAGTGTAAAAAGGACAGAAACACCCCTGCTAAATGCGCATTATGCTTTTGTGACCACCCGGGCAACTTTAAGGGATGTGAAATCTACAAACAAATAGCGGCTCGTCGAAATAAAAACTTCGTCACTAGACCCGTTGAACTCCCACCTATCCACCCAACTGTTACTTCAACTGCACCAGTCAACGCACATGCCTCATCACAGTCTGATCCAGATAAACAAAGATCCAACGAGGACAGCAATAAAAAGACCTATGCACAAGCAGTTGTAACCGGAATGCCGGATCTCCAGTTTACCTCGGCCAGTCAACAATACAACATTGGACTTGAAAATATCTTAATAAAACAATCTGAAAAGATGGACTTGCTAATTCAACAAATAGGGTCCTTGGTGGGCCTTATCACAACACTCGTCACACAATTAGCAAAATGACTTCCTTGCGTATTGCTGCATGGAACATCAACGGCCTAGCGCCCAATATACAGGAACTTGAACTGTTCTTAAAAGCTAATCAAGTTGACATATGCCTAATATCAGAAGCTCACACAACCGCTAGAAGCCGAATATGTATATCTGACTGTTGTGTATACTCAACGCCGCACCCTGACGGTGGCGCTCATGCTGGCTGTGCTATCGTCATAAGAAGATGCGTCAAACACTGTCTACTGGAGTCCTACGTAAGCGTTCACTTGCAAGCCACCACCATACGCGTAGAAGATCGAACCGGTCCTCTTGTCATCTCTGCAATTTACTGTCCTCCTCGACACTCTATAAAGGAGCCTATGTTCACTGACTACTTTAAATCACTGGGCCAGCGCTTTATTGTTGGAGGCGACTGGAATGCAAAGCACACCTATTGGGGCTCTAGATTGACAGTGACGAGAGGGCGTGAACTAAAAAAGAGTGTTGATATTAACCACCTGGTACCATTATCTTCAGGAGAACCAACGTACTGGCCCACAGACAGTCGAAAAACTCCTGACTTGCTGGACTTCTTCATAACAAAAAACGTTTGTCAGCAGTACGTTGAAATAAAATCCTGCCTAGATGGCTCATCAGACCACACTCCAGTCATTCTTACGCTAAGTTCGACAATCTTATCCCACTCTGCAAATCATGAACGTCTCTATAATTATAAAACTGACTGGAACTACTTTCGAGAGTATCTTGACATCAACACCAATTTAAATATTCGTCTGAAAGATCAGGATGACGTGGACGAGGCATGCTTGTACATCACAAATTTGATTCAAGTAGCTGCTTGGAGTAGCACCCCTGAACTGAAAACAGCAAATACCCATGTACTAATCCCAATGAATATTCGTGAGAAACTAAGAGAAAAACGTCGACTCCGTCGAGTGTGGCAAGACTCGCGCCTCAAAGAGGATAAGACCCGTCTCAACCGAGCGATCAAAGAACTTAAAGATCTACTTTCTGATTCTACCAATGAAACAATCAAACAACGTCTGGAAAACCTGTCGCCAACAGCTTATGGTGAACACTCACTATGGAAAGCAACAAAGAACCTGCCACAACCTCAACAATGCTTTCCGCCTCTCAGGGCAGGCAATACTTGGGCTCGAACCGACTCAGAAAAAGCTGAGTTGTTTGGTAACCACCTAGCGGACGTCTTTAAGCCCAATGATGCAAACACTCCGGAAGACCCAGAAATAGACTTAATACTCAATCAAGACCTGCAGTTATGCTTACCTCTGCGTCCAACTTCTCCACGGGAATTGGCAAAAGAAATAGCAAATATGGATGCTAATAAAGCTCCAGGCTTTGACCTAATAACCCCTCGAATACTTAAAGAGCTGCCCAAGAAATGCATTGTCTTCCTCACAATCCTCATTAATGCCACATTCAGAGTCTCTCATGTTCCTGCTCTCTGGAAAATATCCCAAATTGTTATGATACATAAGCCTGGCAAGCCAGTAAACGAAGTATCATCCTACCGTCCGATAAGCTTGACTCCAGTATTATCCAAACTCTGGGAAAGAGTCGTTTTGACACGTCTAAAATACTACCTTGACGAACAACAAATCATACCTGATCATCAGTTTGGGTTCCGGAAGCAGCATTCCACTGTAGAGCAAGTTCACAGAGTATACTATTCAGTACGACAATGTTTGGAGCAAAAACAATACTGCTCGGCAGCGTTTCTTGACGTTCAACAAGCCTTTGATCGAGTTTGGCACAGAGGACTCCTGTACAAGATCAAGAAACTATTACCACACTGTCTTTACCCGATAATGGCATCGTATCTCCATGAAAGGATGTTTCAAGTGAAACATGGTGAAGCAAGATCCTCACTACATTTCTGCCGTGCAGGAGTACCTCAAGGTTCTGTCCTAGGTCCGATATTGTATAATATATTCACATGTGACTTACCCCAATCAAGCAATATTGATGTGGCCACCTTTGCGGATGATGCAGCCTTTCTAGCATGCAACAATGATCCCAATGAAGCAAGTAAAATCCTGCAGGCACAGCTGGACAACACCTACGATTGGTTAAACAAGTGGCGTATAAAAGCTAGTGCACCTAAGTCGCACCACATAACCTTTACACTCAGACGTGATACCTGCCCTCCAGTTAGACTGGGACAAGCTGAACTACCGCAGTCATCCTGCGTCAAATATCTTGGGTTTTACTTGGATCGAAGAATGACCTGGAAAGATCACATAAAACACAAACGGGGAGAAGTCAACAACAGATTCAGAAACTTACTATGGCTACTTGGAAGACAGTCCGCTCTATCTCTGAGCAACAAATTAAGAGTGTACTGCTCAGTTATCAAACCGGTTTGGACTTATGGGATCCAAATATGGTCCTCAGCTAGCAAGTCTAACATCCTCTGCCTTCAAAGAGCCCAAAATAATATTCTTAGGGTACTGTGCGCTGCTCCCTGGTTCACTCGCATCAGTGAAATCCACGAATACCTAGAAATGCCGACTGTCCTCGAGGAGGCAAAACGATATAGTGACAGCTACAAGGAACGCCTCACTATCCACCCAAATCCATTGATCAACCCACTACTCGAGCCTCACTATGCCAGGCGACTTAAAAGAGCTGATGTGCTGGACATTTAATGGAAGTTAGGGCAATGGCCCTCATATTCTGAAAGCGTCATCCACAACTCAACTATTCTGATTATAGTCTTGCGACTGATTGCAGATATCTATAATAAATTAAAAAAAAAAAAAAAAAAAAAAATGCTGTAATATAACAATGACACATCAATTGAACAAAGGCTACTTATGCATTAAGAAATGGACGTATAATATCGATTGTAGGTGTTCAACCTGCGGTGCTGATGTGTTGTTGCCATCGAGAAGGTTAAACCTACTCTAAATTGTCTACCAACTCATGGAATATCATTTAATCAGGCAGCCCCTAACAGTTTCCTGCCTTACAAAATGTTAAAACAATACTATACCATAGTACTTCTAACTGAATGTAGCGAGGACAGCAACAGAGTTGGTGAAATAACATACATGAGGTATTCCATCTTAGCACTCTAGGCTGGCAACGCATCTGCAATCCTCTAGTACTGCAGGTGTGCTCACTTACCACCAGCCTCGTATTTCACCAACTTGACAATTGTCGGCAACATATGACAATTCGAAAAGCATGGCATAGTCCAGGGGTTCCCAAAGTTATTCACCACGCGCCCCCCTTCCAACAAGAAAAAAAATCTATTCCCCCCTTTGCCCAGCCCATAAGCCGTAGGGCGGAAACCAGTAATTTGTTAATAAAGGTTCTAGGTCGTAGTCCATAATCCCCTTTCACAGGCCTCTGCGCCCCCCACTTTGAAAATCACTGGCATAGTCAATATGAAGCCAACTGGTGTAGATACTGATCGAGTTTCTAATCTAAACAGAATTATTGCTTATGACCAATAATTGTCATGATGGTCAAATAAGCGCTAGGAGACCCACTAGTTTGTTTGCCTTCCTGTTGTATAAAAAACATAACCAAGGTAGTTTAGAAGATACAACTGACGTACTCTGTTACTGTTGTAAACTAAACTGACATGAAAAACAAATAATTTCCAACCAAAAAACAAACACTAGGCAGTATGACCTTTCATCAAGGTCCAAACCAAATTAAAAAACAAATATACAAAGGTTTCTTGGAAAGTAAGCTAGTAATAATATAGCAAAATAATCATTATCCCAATTAGTAAATATGGTGTGAAATTCTCTATAAACTTGGTTTAACTCAACACAAACAAAATAACTTGTAAAGAAAATCCCAGTTCTTTGCCCTGAGGGTACCTTCACCCTTTGCCCTTTGAGTTCTTTGACCCCCAGTTTAACCTTAAGGGCAGTGACTTGGGCACACTAGATTTATACAGGACAAAATAAGGTTAGAACAATAATATACATCATTTAGTTAGGAACTTATTTAGATACATTTTATAAATATAATTAGAAGTCAAAACATTACTCAAGTTTATTATGTACTCATAGAGTTTGGTGACCTATCCTTCTAGTGACGAAATTGTGTTACCTACTTGAAAATGTGATGGACAGTTTTGTAGTTATTGCAACAATGTTGATTGATTTCCTAATATACTTCAAAGTACTAAGACGCGGAAATGTGTCCACAAATCGATTGTATGTGTTTATTTATACGTATTTTAAGAACTATGTTACCTCGTAAATTACGTTTTTACAACACCCTTCCAAAAACTTTACCGATTCGCGTAATTACCCACGAATGAACGAAAAAAGTATATGCGTTTAGGGTGCTGTGCTTATAAGAACTTTGTACACTTTTTTTCTTTTAATTACTGACCTACACAATATTTTTACAGTTCAACACCAAATTCTTAACTGCTCTCCAATTGTGTTAACAATTTGGACAAATATTGCACATAATTAAGAACTCACAACATTACGGACACAATAAATTACAATACCAATTAGATTCGTATAAGAATTATACAAAAAAAATTGTACAAAAACTTACGAGGCAGCGGATATCCAAGAAAATACGCTGAATTACACGATAAAACTAAATTACAACTCCAAATATCGAGACAGAATCCCTCTCGAGTCACTCATTAACACATTTAAGGATAATAAAATGTATTACCGGTATTTGCACTGAGATTAGAACGCACTACACAAAAGCAAATCCTTTGTTTTATTGCCGAAAAAAAAGTTACGATAATCGCGAGGTCGCAAATACATCCGCCAT
The DNA here is from genome assembly GCA_949127965.1 of Pandemis corylana. NCBI lineage: Eukaryota > Metazoa > Arthropoda > Insecta > Lepidoptera > Tortricidae > Pandemis > Pandemis corylana. The sequence continues at coordinate 6,224,499 of OX421877.1, forward strand.
ATTGCCAAGGGTTGCGTTTTCCGTTCGATTTGTTTTGACGGCAATTTGACCTTTTTGGATTTTGCGTCCTGTCTATGGTTATGTAACCGAGGTGCGGTGGTCGTTGACAAGGCAAGGGTCAATGTGCTCTGCCGGTTTTGCGATTTGGCCGGGTTGCATGACCAAACCCAACCGCGACGAAATGAACTGCCATTCCTTTACACGCTGTTAGTCTTTTTTTATTTATAGCACTTTATTTTCGCGAGATTAATTCAACAAAAAAAAATGAGTATTTGCTATGAGAAAAAGCTAGGAAAGGAAATATAAATTTATTTCATTGTACTTTACTTCTTTTTTTATATTAAAGAATAAGTCCTTTAAGTTGAAATTTTAAAAGCCAAAAACTCAGAAACGGATTGTTTTGTACGTATTTTGCGACAGGAAACGTCACACATTATGATTGTTATCACAAAAAAACAAATCAATATTTTACTAACCTGGGGATTGTAACACATTTCGTATGACTATTCTGACTAGAAATGGCCTTTTCTAGCTCTTCAAGGGCTCCACTTTTCTTTAGTTTCTTCACTAAACTCTTTACAGCCTTCTCGGACCACTTGTCTTCCGCGACAGACGACCCTTCAGGGCCCTTTTTCCACCCTAAAAGTCGTTTCACAACTGGCGGCGTTAGAGGAAACATGCCGCAACACTTTATCGATTAAGTCATCAAAATAGAAATTGTTAATGATTTACAGGTTCCTACATTCGCGCACAAATATTACAATCCGTATGTAGGTAAACCACTGACGGCCATGTTGAGAAATGAATGAAAAAATGACAGACTAGTTGTCAATCAACGATCAAGCCTTCTCTTTCACACGTTAAGGTGTATTTTTGGATTTGTCTTTGTGTATTCGAAACCTTGAAAGGAAATGCCAATTAACGGGTCCTGCGTATACAAAACTAAAATAAACTGGTGATTACTTTTATCAAAACGAGTAAGCAGAACACTGATAGTGCTATTTTACACAAGTATACATTTATTTTAAGATGTTCTTTCTCTTTCTTACTTGTTTATTTTTAAGGTACCACCATAGACTAACCGGCCAGTCCGATTCCAATATAAATAACTTCTCAGGGATCCGTGGAAAAAAAACCAAATTAAAACTGGTCCAGGAAAGGTCGCTTCGCAGCAACATTTTTAGACTTCGCTTGCTCTTAATTACATCCTAGCGAGTCGCCAGTTAGTAGCAGTAATTTTGTACAATCATTAATTTAAATCCTTCGAAAAATGTTCGACAGCTAATTTTATTATTTTCATAATCACTTTAAAAGTCAAATACGATACTTTTCTCGCTCATAAATCTATTAGAACACACCCACGCTCTTTGCCTACGCCATTTTGTCATGAGACATGGTTATGAAGTAGGAACCTATTGGAAACCAATTCATGTATGAGGGTATCAAAAATTTTCCATAAATAAATAAATTTTAAATAGAGCAGCGCCTCCTATACTTATTTGTAGTGTGACGTCCTTGGGTCTAAGCCATTTTTTTGCGACTTCCTTCAACCCATCCCCCAAAAATATTTACCAATTTTAGTACTAACTAGCCGTCTTACAGGTTATCAAAAAAAAAACAATATTTGGACATTTATTACAAAATAAGAGCAAAATCAAATCAACACGTGACGCCCGTGGGACATTGTCGCGACGCTGATATTGAGAATTAAAAGTGAAGCGTATATTTCAAGTATTTGTTACAGATATTTTTTTTCACTTTCAGATCTTTTTTGTGCTTTTTGCATAACTTATATTGATACATACACACAATCGCGTCCATATCCCTTACGGGGTAGACAGGCCCTATGGTAACAAGACCCAAAACCCACATTTAGTATAATTGTGGAAGGTGATAGTGGTGTGATAGGTGAAAAAGGGAATCAAAATAGTAATTGGTTTCTAGGCGCATAACCTATAACATGATGCCTAAGATTTTCGCCTATTTCCTCAATGAGCTTTTACCATCTGCGCGGACATATTCGAATAGATTAATCACTTATTTAAACAGATTTGTGATGTGTTTTAGTGACGCAAAAAATATGTTTTATTCTTAATTTTTTTACAGTTGTAAGTGTAATGTGGTGAAAAATAGTAAAATGTTATTATTTTTAATATACTATGATTGGGTATCCTTACATTAACTAATCAGTAAGGTGCATTGGGGTAAATTCGAAATTGGGGGTATTTCGAAAATCGTGGATATCCACTAAACGGGGAACAATTCCATAATCTGGCAACGCTTATCTAGAAGTCAAACACATTGGAGCTTCTAGGAAGGAAAGCGTTGCTAGATTATGTAAGTGTTCTTCGTTTAGTGAATATCCACGAGTTTCGAAATTCCCCCATTTTCGAATTTACCCAAATGCACCATAACAATTACTCTTTAAAAAGAAATTAAAGAATTGTTTTTTAATCTACGGAACCTCATTTTATAAATTGACGTTTCAATAGCCGTATTGTTTATGGCATGTCAGAATGTTGATGTTTTGAATTCGTTCTTTCAATCAAATTCAAAAGTTTTCATTTGTTTTTCTGCAAAAATCTGCCAGTTGTTGAAGATAATTGACGATTTTTCGATGTAAATAGAACATTTGGTGAGTTATTTTCCTTTTTATCAGTAAATATAATTTCAGTCGTAGTTTTCACGTCCAATTAAACGAGAAAATGCGCGATAGTCAAGGATGTTACTGGCAGTTGAAAGTTACGTCGTATTTTACTGGCCAGTCCTTTTTATTTTCGGTAGCTTTTAGCGTGCCTTGGCTGGAAATTATAATTCATAACTTTACGACAAAAATAATAGTTTCAGTTTGAAATCTACTGTGCGTTTTCAAAAGCGCACCTCACTATTTCGCATAATATTTCTAATAAGATTCTTCACGTTTTATATGATTTTATCTTAAAGCATTTTACCTTATTAGTTTCATGCTTGAATCCTTACAAAAAATGTTAAACTAGCTTACAATGAGACTCGAAAAAAAAGTAGCTAGTTCTTATGCATTACAAAAGTTTGCTTACTAAAATTTCATGATTATATAATGCTGCTGTGAAATGGGTCGAAGTAATGTATAAAATATACGCAAAAGTAAGTATTTAGGGAATATACCAGGAAAATGGTAGTTATCACTTTCCTATAAGCTTTCATTTAAATAAAATACCTGGATACCTAGTAAATACAAGTAATTATGTCCAACTTCTTTACTTTTATTGTTTAATCAGTGTTCTAACTGTAATGTCTGGGACTTTCAGAATTCATGAGATGTGTATTTTGTCAATGTAAAGAAGTGTATCACTGTCTCTTCTGTGCTCTAAGCCTAGTCAGTTAGGGGTTCGGTAGAACTGAGAGCCTGTGGTACACTTTGAACATCAACCAATGTATGGAAATATTTGTACATACATACATACATACATATATCATGTCTTTATCCCTTACGAGGTAGAGCCTAAGGTAACTTAACCTTAAGGCCATGTTTAGCATGATTAAGGGTGTGTAGGTGGAAAGGGAAATCAAAATAATGACAAGTTCCTAGCCGCATCGCTTATAATATGATTCCTGAGACTTTCGCCCATTCCCTCAATGGGCTTTAACCATCTGTGCAGGAAGAGAAGCAACTGGTTAATTCTATGTATGGTATGCTCTATGTAGCAGCTTAATGTATTTTATTTTGAAAAAATGAGTTTCTTGCGGCGCATTCTTCTTGGCAATGATGGCCGTTGCTGGTAGTTTCAAAAAAGATATGTAAAAGAGCCCTTGGCAGCCTATTTTAAAAGTAAATTTTGAATTTTGAATTTTATGGATAACTAGCTTCTGCCCGCGACTTCGTCTGCCTAGAATCATACATAAAAACCTTCCTCTTGAATCACTCTATCTATTAAAAAAACCGCATCAAAATCCGTTGTGTAGTTGTGAAGATATAATAAATAATAATAAATATCTTGGGACAAATTACACCAATTGACCCAGCCCTAAACTAAGCAAAGCTTGTACTATGGGTGCCAGGCAACGGATAAACATACTTGTATAATGTAGATAAATACATACTTAAATACATACAACATCCATGACTCGGGCACAAACATTCGTATTCATCATACAACTGTCTGTCCCTACCGGGATTCGAACCCAGGACCTCTAGCTTTATAGTCAGGGTCACTAACCACTAGGCTATCCGGTTGTCAAAGATATAAGCATACATAGGGACATAGGGACATGGGGACAGAGAAAGCGACTTTGTTTTATACTATGTAGTGATGTGACCATAAATTGACTGATGTTCAAAGTGAACCACATCAAGTGCAAAATTTAAATTAAAAATGTATGTAAGGCTGTTCAATCAAATTAACTCAACCATCTGCCAAATTTTTCTGGAAGAATTCTGAGGGGCCTTGTATAATGTACAGGGTGTCTTCTAAGCCGTGAACAGAAATGACTTTTTCACACCTCTCATTTAGAAAAGTAAACTTTGCTCCCTGTCAAGAGCTCAAGGCTTTTCAGTGTTTCTTTGCAAATGCAATTTTTTGAAGTTGATAAATGTAAAACCACACCATTTTCTATGCTGGCAGGTTTTTAATTATATTTATAATTCTTTTTTCAAGTATTTTAATGTGCGGTGTGAAAAGTTGTATGAGCCACTTGGGGGCAAAATTATTTTCATCTTGGGCGTTAACACTTGAATCGCTCATTACACTCTGCATTTTACTTTTTTTTTATGTTAGAGGCCAGACAAACGAACTAGTGGGTCAGCTGATGTTAAATGATCACCACTGTCCATAGACACCCGCAGCGCTTTACGCGATGCCAGTGCGTTGTCGGCCCTTTACTTTAGAATCCTTCGCTACATTCTGCATTCAATGTAGCACTCTCGCCGTAAATTCATCATTTTGCTCCCTTGTGACACAAATAACTATTTCTAACGCAGCATTTCAAAGCTCTCGAGAACGGCTGAACCGATTTGACTGAAAATTGGTAGGGAGGTAGCTTAGAACCAGGAGACGGACATAGGCTACTTTTTATCCCGATTTTCCCATGGGATTGGAAAATTCCGAAATGTTGTACTAATAAAGCTACAGACATTAAATTTAGCATGCCTACACATTATTCCTTGATTAGTATAAAGATGCACTTACAAAGGAATTTTTAAAATTTACGGCGGAACAAAGTTCGCCGGGTCAGCTAGTTACCTTATATAGTAAGAATTACCAACTGTATGGTCACCCTATTCTACAAGATTAGTTCTGCAGATTAAAGTAGGTAGGTAGGTACTTGACTCTATCAGATTTGACATTGTCAATGTAATCTTTTTAATGTTTTCAGCAAGGAAATATAAAGAGTTTGAATTGAATAATCTTTATAATGTGCTAGCCTAATAACATAAAAAGTAGGGTGACCAGGACACTAATTAAATTTGAATTTAAAATTTAATTCATCATAATCGTCTCCAGCCCATGTACGCCCCACTGCTGGGCACAGGCCTCCTCTCAGAACTAGAGGACTTGGGCTATAGTTCCCATGTGGGACTAGATTAATTAATTACTTTAGTTATAACAAAATACATTTACAGATTTTTGCATTAACCTTTTCGGCGCCACGTCAAATACAAGAGACGTCTTTATTGCGATGCCTTAAATTGAACCTAAACCCAATTGAACGAAGGTTGCTTTTGCATTGAAGTAATGGACGTATATATAGGTCGTTGGCGTTGAACCTGCGGTGCTGATGTGTCGTTGGCGTTGAAAAGGTTAAAAATAAAAAATAAATAAAATAAAAGAGATTTAATTCATAGTTTGTATATTTTAGGTACAATTATGTTATGTGTATGCTAATATGTTTATAACAGTGCTTATACCACAGTTAAAGAACATAAACAATAAATAACTATAAATACAATATTGATACACAGTAGTACTCTAGATTATTCCATGCTGGTCTGGGAGTAAAGAAAAAACATAGAATTTACCAGTGGCTTCTCTTCTCGTGCAGATGGTAAAAGCCCATCGAGGGATGGGCGAAAGTTTTAGGAATCATGTTATAGGCGACAAGGCCAGCAACCCATCACTATTTTGAATTCCCTTTCCACCTATACGCCCTTAATCATGCTAAACGTGGCCTTAAGGTTTTGTTACCTTAGGCTCGTAAGGGATAAAGACGTGATATATGTATGTAAATTAATTTCTAACGGTAAAACCGAAAAAGAAAAACATAAAAATCAAAAAATAAAATTTCTTGATTCATTTGATAGTAGCTACTAGAGATGCGCCGAGTAACACTTTTGCCGAGTAACGAGTACCGAGTTTTACTCGGCTCAATTTTTTTTCAACCGAGTACTCGGCCGAGTAACTCGGTTCAATCAAATTCGCATTTCGTGCGCGTAAACAAGTACAAACAGGTTTGCGCCGGTCAAGACGTCGGCTCGCGTTGATACACCCCTCACCCCGCCCACGCCTTTCAACTACTAGTCACTTGATTGTTTGCAAACAAACACGTCACGTTGCGCGTCATAGTAAATAAATATAAATATATTGCTTTTCTTAAACAAAGTATTGTATACTCGTTACTCGTTATCTAATAACCGAGTTATTCGGCCGAGTACGAGTATCAAAAAACCCGCCGAGTACGCAGAGTACCGAGTATCAAACGAGTACTCTGCCCATCTCTAGTAGCTACCTATCATTTGAAAAACAGCGCCTTCTCTCGTCCCTGGTGAGCAGTAATGTTCAATGGGAGTTTGTAATTGTGTCGTACAGTACAGACACATCATTCAAACAAATGACGCTTAGCGACAAAAATTCGCATAGTTAAAAAAAAAGGTCACGTGACAGTTAGTAGCAGGTAGAAAAATTCGGAGACTACCCACCTGCTATGGGTGGTGTAGGGGTATAGCACGCGTCACGGAATGACGAGGATCCGGGTTCGATTCCCGGCCATAGCTTTACTTTTCGGATTTTTCTATGTGTTCTAATTTTCACTAACATTTAGAAATATGTATGTATGTATGTAGTACCGATGTTACGGAGCTTCGACTCCGGTTACGTTAAGTCGGAACTTCCGATTATTATTACACCTTCGGTTCCGACTTCGGCTCCGACACTTTTAAATCGAAGGTTTTAATCGGAGGTCGAAGCATAACATAGCGGCGGCGGCGGCCTGTGTCGACTGTTATGAACAGGTTCATATCTACATGTCGCGCGGGGAATCCCCCCAACTCCCACTACGTGCACTCTATCGTCAATTATCCGACCCTGCCTCCGACTCCGATTCCGACTCCGATAAAGCAAATTTAAAAACTCTGACTCCGCTTTCGGTTCCGATAAAACTACCTCCGTTACATCCCTGGTATGTAGTGCTGTAGAAAGAGAACTCTTCATCGTTCTTCATGGGTACCTCCCATTTGTTCTATGGAACTGTGACGTCATAGAACTGTTAACATTTTTCTTTCCCAGCAGTTCCATGGTAGAACTATTGAATCAAAAAATGTGATATTTGTTCTATAGAACTAAAAGCACCTCAAGATTGTGATGGGAAACTTGAGGTGCTTTTAGTTCTATAGAACAAATAGCACATTTTTTGTTTCAATAGTTCTACCATGGAACTGCTGGGAAAGAAAAATGTTAACAGTTCTATGACGTCACAGTTCCATAGAACAAATGGGAGGTACCCTTCTTCATTATAGAATTTAATATTGTGCGGTGTTCCAGCTGTTGCGATGGCGGAACAGCCTCCGCTGATCCTGTGCATGGAGAATGCTTCGGGCGAAGAGGTGTCCCTCAGTATCCAGCCTCACGACAACTTCCAATCGTTTCTGGTTAAAGCCAAGTAAGTGATTCTGGTCTCCGCCAGATTATACTACCTATCCTATACGAGGTCGTCTTAGTATTGTTTCGGATTATTTCAACAGATGTATGTATGTATGTATAACTCTTTATTGTACACTAGCCTTCCGTCCGCAGCTTCGCCCGCGATAAATTAATTTTCCCGTAGGAAAAAGGTATTTTCCCGCGGTAAAAAGTAGCATATGTCACTCAGTGATAATGTAGCTTTCTAACGGCAAAAGAAGTTTTGAAATCAGTCCAGTAGTTTCGGAGCCTATTCAATGCAAACAAACAAACAAACAATCAAATTTTTCCTCTTTATAATATTAGTATAGATAAAACACAAGACAACACATATGCACAATGAACTTATCCCTAAAAGGGATCTCTTCCGGTTAACCTTTGAACCATTGACAAGACATAAGTATTAAGCAAGAGTAGACACAGAAAAAGTAAAAGAGCCGATCGAAACCAAAAATAATCGTAAATGTCTAAATTTTAAATAATGTAAGATGTAATAATAACCTACACATAATAGATAAATACGATAAACGAATACACAATAAATAAAATATACTACATAATATAAACACTGGAGGTGGCGCCACAATGTAAGGTGAAAATATACTCGAATGACGCAATCGAAGTTCTCTTAGGGTAAGGCCTTAGTGGACGCTCGAAGCGGAGCGTTTGGCGGGGCGTGCAGCGTGGCGGGCAGCGGCAAAGGACTCTGTGCAGCGTCGACTCGGGACACCAGTACGAGTTTCATTTGTTTAACATGCACGCCGCACGCTCAACTCGAGCGTCCACTCAGGCCTTACACTTTGGTTCAGTCGAGGCTGTATATATCGATACAGCCGTCTTGTCAGATATATGTGTCGCATACTCGCAAGCCTTGTTTATGGCATACATACATATATCACGGCTTTATCCCTTACGGGGTAGATAGAGCCTAAGGTAACAAAACCTTAAGGCCACGTTTAGTATGAAAGGGCGTATAGGTGGAAAGGGGAATTAAAATAGTGATTGGTTGCTAGCCGCATCGCCTATAACATGATTTCTAAGATTTTCGCCCATTCCCTCGATGGGGTTTTACCATCTGCCCGGGAAGAGAAGCAATTGGTACGTTCTATGTTTTTTCTTTACTCCCAGACCAGCATGGAAGATGTTTATGGCATAAAGGTGTATAAATGTTTTTGACGTCTTGGTAACGTACAGTCAAGGGCATAAATATATGTACGTTATGAAGACGTCAAAAACATCTATACACGGTTTTGCCACAATAAGGTCGTTGAGACGTATATTTGACATGATGGTGGTTCGATATTTATGCCCTCGATTGTACATATATTTATGCCCTTGACTGTACTTGTATGCACTGTTTATTCTCGCATTTCAGCGCATTACTCGGTTACGAAGTAGACCTTAACTCGGTTACCAGAAACCAACCCGTAGCTCTCACAGACAATATTTATCAGTTCCTCATGAACGCTGAAAATAACATGCTTGACTACCCACAACTTGGACAAAGCTTTGATCAAATGTTGGAGCCAAACAACGACGACTTAGTGTACGTACTGGATGATGGCACTCAAATAAAAGCATCACAAATTCATTTTGACAATGAGGACCAACCGATAGACTTTGCTGCTGAGAAAATACCTTTTATCAAGTATATTGACGATGGTATCGATGATATAGAAGAACCAAAGGATGTTAACACCAAAATGATTAATATTGTCGAGAGTCCTGTGTCTAAATGGTCGAACTCCAGTCCTAAGAAGGGATTTGCTAACAGTCTACCATTCAAACTAGTTTCCAATAATACGTCCGGTTTCGAAGCCCAATTCACCAAGTACCTAGAAAATAACAGTGACAAAACGTTTACGCCTCTCAATACAGTGACAGCCAGAAACAAATCGCCTAGGAGCCTGATTAAAGATAACTATAAGAAATACGATGATAATAGTTATAATAAAAGTGATAATTACACTCTAACTAGAGATGAAGTTTTGAATATGTTCAAAGATCCACCAGTCGCTCTACCATACGAAAGCTACCAGTATAATGACAAGCGGAGGCATGTACGCAAAACTGATCCGTCCCGCCCAGTTCATAAGACATGGAATGCTAAACCCATGCCTTATGTTGATGTCGATGGAACTCTAATAGGTCAAAACGAGAGCCAGAATTGTTTTATTTGCGAAAAGTTTGTAGATAATAACATGGAGAAACTATATCTCTTTGACAATGAAGACCAAAGGTTGCACAGATCATCGCCGCCTAAGAAACTATCGACGCAACTGAAAATAATCTGCGATCATTGTTTGAATGAAAACTTCAAGCCTTCGAGAATGAAAAGTCCGAATAAAAATCTAGATCCAGACGAGTATTTGGTTATCAGAAATAATCAACAGTACATATTTCAGAAAACTAATTCGATTGATTTCAAAAATATCAAAAGTGGGTTTGTTAACATTGGTGAAGCTACGGCTATCATAGACAAAATAGAGTCGAAGATGTTAAAAACGAGTGCTAAGCAATTGGATTTTGTTAAAGTCGAAATTGGTTCTGACGGTGAAATTATAACTAAAGACAAGGACAGTGTGATCAAAGATGAGAAGGAGGATTCTAGTGACGTTGAGATCATAGAGACGGGACCGGAGATAGACGATGTCATAGACAATTTGGATGAAGCGGATGAAGAAGTGAAGGCGTTTCTGGGGATGTATGATCGCGACATTAATGCTAGTAGTGAATTGAAATGCAGGTTGGTGGCTGATTTACTGTCATACGGGCTTTATTTTAGAAGTATTACTTTTTTAAATTACTATAATATTAATTTCTACAAGTAAGGCGGAAAAAACAGTAAGTAATTACCGCTGCCTATCCTCCGCATCCGCAACACTAAAGCATTGCAGATGCTTTACTAGCTTAGGGGGTCTCTCTCTCTCTCTCTCTCTCTCTCTCTCTCTCTCTCTCTCTCTTATAGTGTCTCCTCTAACTAGTGGAGGTTGGCAGTTAGAGGGCCATAGAGTAACAAATAATGTGTATATGTCATACAAATTAGTTCTGTAAAATATGCGCTAAATGAATGCGGCCTGGGGGCGGAAGTACGGAGGAATAGTGTTGGCAATTGTATTTTTACTTCGTTTTCTAACTGAGAACAAAATTAACTATCCTTCATACACATACATACATATATCACGTCTTTATCGCTTACGGGTAGACAGAGCCTAAAGTAACAAAACCTTAAGGCCAAGTTTAGCATGATTAAGGGCATAAAGGTGGAAAAGGAAATCAAAATAGTGATGGTTTGCTAACCGCATTGCCTATAACATGATTCCTAAGACTTTCGCCCATTCCCTCGATGGGCTTTTACCATCTGCGCGGGAAGAGAAGCAACTGATAAATTCTATGTTTTTTCTTTACTACCAGACCAGGATGGAAGAGACTATCTGATTTATTGCAAAAGCCTTTTTAAATATCGGTGACTGGATCATACAAAACCATATAACAAAACAAATTAGATATTCCACGGGTTTTAAATAGTAACTTACTGTTATTCGTTTTTAAAAGGCTGTTTTGAAAATAAATACAAGATTATTTACTCTATAATGTAAAGAAACGAAGTATATACACCCACTTTAAGGATATTCAACAGCGCCATGTAGAATATGAGTGACGTCACCGGCGCTAGCTACTAGTGCGTTGCAGCAGTTTATGTAGTCGAAGTATAGGTGGCGCTAGGAATGCTACTAATTGTAGTTGTTTTTAGATTTTGCGAGCGCGAGTTTGCCGATTTAGAAGCGCTGATGGAGCATGGTGACGTACACAAACATCTGTTAGACGACGGCGAGGTCTTCCCGTGCCCTGTGTGCAACTATGGTAATTAAATTACAAATTATTTGCAGCTTTAACTACTTCGTAGTTTGCTTATAATAAAACTTAATGGTATTTAAGACGCTAGCTTATAGCTTGCTGTGCTGAATTTTATCTTGCACCTGTTCTACAGTCTGAAATAATACATACTATACCTAACAAAAAAAAACTACTGCTTAACTGATTTGCTACATTGTTTGGTTGATTTTGAGTAAGAGGGGTATATGTCAGCCTGCTTTGGACTGTGAATGCTTTTTTCATTGTCTCAGCGGCTTAAAAATCGCTAAGTTGAAGACATTTATCCTTTAACTTTATTACAATTCTAAACATTGCATGCTTTTTGAATAGCTGGAGATTTCTCGATTTCTTATAGGATATGCTGACTACAAATGGTTAAAAGGTCATCTGAAAGCAGCTCATGACTATTCGAAGAAAGTAGCAGATAACAATGAAACAGGCAATAAAGGTAAGGTTTAGTCTTTCTACAGTATTAACTTTAGGTGCATGATTTGGGAGAATGACGTAACAAAATGAAAATATCATGGTTTCAAAATATTTATAAACTAACTTCTGCCCGTGACTTCGTCCGCGTAGAATTAGCAATTGACATGGTTATCGCTATCCCGCAGGAACTATTTTACTGGATAAAAGTAGCCTATAACATGACCGGAGATTTCCTTGACAGATCAGTAAATTTTTGATTAAAATTCGTTATAAATTCTAAGTATCCCACTGTTTTTTCGAATATCATCGATGTACAGAATTTTGTACCTTTTCAGCTTTATTATATGTAAAGATTGTATTGTAGTTATGATTATATGTTCATTTTAGAGCCAGAAACGTCTGCCGTGTCGCCTGTGGCTAAACGTACCAGAAGTAACAAAAAGAACGAGAAAGAACAAAAAGGTATACAGAGAGTACTTAAACCATCCTCTACATCTACATAAACACTAGGATGTTAGTGTATTTAGAGTTTTAGATTTGGAAGGTAGACTGTTTGTAGCATCACAGTTCCCAAATAAATGGACCGATTTCTGTATAGTATTTTGTGAAACCTTGATCATTTAAACTTGTCATAGAACATAGCCTACAATTGTACTATTTTAAAATATTTTGAGATATTTCGCTGCCCTGAAAAATAGCTCTCAAGGCGACTTCGAAATTTGTTAGCTTACCTTCGAATGGCTAATATAATATATCTCAAGTCAATGGTTTTAAAAGTGGTTTTGATCAATCAATGGTTTTTATCAAGATTGGTTCATCTATTTACGAGATATTGGACTTCGAAATCAAGATGTCTGCATCTTTGTAAGTTGTAGCTGTTTTGCAGATGAGTCTGCTAAAGCTGAGGATGGAAAGGTTTCGGAAGTCTCCGAATCGACAAATGTAAGTCGAGCATTTACCTATACCTACTAAAATGCCAGAGGCTCGCAACCCGCGGTGCCATAACGTCGGGGATAGTGCAATACCGCGTACCAAGCACTGGTAAATACTGCGTATGGGGGCGTTCAAGTATTACGTAACGCAATTTGAGGGGGAGGGGGGGGTATCGTAAAACGTTACGATGCGTTACAGGGGGGGGGAGGGGTCTTTCTTACAACACGTTACGTAACGTTTTCTTTTTTTTAATAAAAAAATATGGAAATAAAACTGCCAAGTTAACAAACTACGCATGTATTGCGGGTTAAATATCTCGTTTTATTTAGTATTATTACCGTAAAGGCGATAAAACTATAACAAGGATATTATAGCGACTTTCTTGTACTTTGCGTAACATAAATTTTGACACTTGGGTAAAAATGGTCACTTGAGTGTTACGTAACGTTTAGAGGGGGGGGGGGGGGGTACAGAGTGCTAGTAATTTCACCAGTGGAGCACAAGTACTGCTGTTTAGTAGTATTAGTTCAATACAATACAATACAACAATACGAATACTCTTTATTGAACACCACAAATCAGTACAAAACAATACAGAAACAAAGAACAAAGTAGACAATAGGCGGTCTTATCCAGACAACCAATAATAGAAATAAGTTGGAGACAGTTTAAGTAGGTGGCGGAAACAAATAGACAGTATAAACGCAGGGATAATAAAAATAACAATATCAACATAAATATAATAAATAGCTAAATAAATAAAATAAAATAATACATACATATACACATAACATAATACTTAAGATAAAATAAATGTGAGAAGCAATGAAAAATAAGAAGGCCATACATCAGAAAAGGATTTGATCAGAAGCAAAAAGAAAAGATAAGGTACTAAAGACAGGGAGTGGATTAAATTAGTGATAAATAGTTATGACGATGATGATTTTGATGTTAGGGCAACATGGTGATCAAAACGGAGGTGAAGCAGGAGGCAATTGACACGAGCGACGAGGAAGCCATCTGGATCGTTCACACAGCTGATGATGAGTCAGCTGATCAGCTGCATAACTTGTTACAGGTATGTGGCCATTAATTTGATGAAATCTCCATACACTTAGTACATTACAGATCTAGGGCGGTGAACTCGTATTTTTACCTGATCGCAGGTGTTGGTGGTCCGAATCGAAGTTGAGGGCCATAAATATGCGTTCTGGGGCTTTGCGAATTACCGCCCGTGGTTTGTATAAAGTTTTACGTCTTGCCTTGGCCAGGAAGTGAGATTTTCTGCCCGCGAAGTAGGCTTAATATCCCTATTACGGCCTAGGGTGACTTAAATAAATTGAAGTCGCCCCGGGCCGTAAGTAGCATTTTACCGCCCTCTACGCGAGCGGAAATTTCCGCTTCCTGGCCAGGGGAAGATGTAAATTGTGTACACACCTCGGGCGGTGATAAAGAAAGTCTCAGGTCGCATGTTTATCGCCCTCGCGTTTGGCTCGTGTGACAAGTTCTTGCGATCTCAGACATACATTCTTTATTTCACCACCTTTGGAGTGTAATGTACTATAAAAGTGTCTCGTAAATGTCATATCTCTCTCTCTCTCCCCTTTGTTTCCCCCCTGCACTGTTTCTTTCTCCGTCCCTTCGTCTCTATATCTCTCACAACATCTAGTCTAGGGTCTAGAAAGATGTTACAATATTTTTAAACTAGCTGTTGTCCGCAATTTCGTCTGCATAGAATTCGTTTATCGCTATCCCGCAGGAATTACGCAATTTTCCGGGATAAAAAGTAGCCTATGTGTTATTCCTATAATCTATCTAAGTTCCAAATTTCATCCAGATCTGGCCAGCCGTTCTGGCGTAAATGAGTAACAAACATCCATCCATATTTACAAACTTTCGCGTTTATAATATTAGTAGGAATTAGTGGGATAAATAAAATACTAGTGACTTATTAAATTTAGTGGGTATAGTCCTATAATATACTATTGTTATACGAGGTATTGAAACAGGCGTTTACGGTTCTAGGGAAGCGAGAAAAAAGAAGAGTCCTTATTTAAGACGCCTCAGAAATGTGAGAGTTGCAGGTAGACGTGGAGATGTTATAATGTTTAAATGCCGATTCTTCAATCCTCAAATATGCTGTTATCTGACAGATACCAATAGACTTAAGGGCTATTTGACGATTGAAAAATCGGCCCTCGAGTATGGCAATTTTCACAAATTCTTTGTAACGTATGATTCTGAGATTTGATCACGACATTTACACAAACTTTAAATGCTTCAATTTGAAATATTTGTAGGTGTTTCCAGTGGCCGGATTGACGGACCTGGTAGTCAAATTCTGGTGGTCCGGCCGGGACCGTCTCCGCAGGAGGGAACTCTTCAACGGTTGGTCCGATTGACTTGAAATTTGGTATACATATGTAGGCTGGATGACAATGATGCTGATGATACAAAAAATGCTTGTATTTAAATGTGTTTTTGTCAGGAATTGGTTAACTTCAATTTGGCGTGATCATTTCCCGGAATCTTGTAGAGTAATTGAATCTGTATCAAATTAGAAATCATATTCTTAGGACGTCTTGTTCAGTTTTTTTAGTTTCATTGATTTATAACCGACCGGATAACCTAAGATAGAATATTTTTTTATCAGTATTACAGCAGTGTTATTATAGCGTCATAATGGTACATAAATCGATATCATTATGAATGAGAAGTTTCTTTTCAGCTTCTGAACCCATTATTTTTTATTTCATAGATAATATACTCGTATTGTATGCAACTGTACATAATGATGGTCCTTAAGACACGAGTGTGGCTTAATGAAACGAGCCATGGCGAGCTTCGTAATAAGGTCACACGAGTGTTTTAAGGCCTAATTATGTACAGTTGCATACAATATTTTACTTTTACTGGTATTACACATTAATTATGTAGTTTATTAATTAAGGTATAATAATGATGATCACAGTAGCCAAATGTTATACGGAAAAGCGATGCTTGTGCTAAAAAAATTGCTATTAGGCGTCAATTTTCTAATGCGGCAAATTCATCCATTTTGAAAATGCATTTGTACGAACAAAATTACTGTATTTTCTTACTTTTTCAGTCAAATAATGATAGATGTGTCCACGCATAAGTGCCGGAAGCGCGGGCGCAAGCGGAAGTGCCTGAATAAAGACGAGACTGTCATATGCGTGCCCACACAGGAGGACTTCTTGAAGGTGAGACTACCCTCCGAAGTAAAAATGCCAGTGCAAATAAAAAGCGGCCAAGTGCGAGTCGGTATCGCGCACCGAGGGTTCCGTACACATTTGACAAGTACACCCCCTTGCAAAAAAATCGGGCACTTATGGTTTTTCAGATTTTCAAGCATTAAAGCTTAGAAAGTAAGCTTTTATGCATATGAAATACAAAAACCATGGATGCCCGTTTTTTTTGCTAGGGTGTGTATATAGTGTGTGTTATTCATAAGAACATATATTTGCAAGGCTGTAAGTATAAGCTTTAATGAACTTAAATTAGTGCTTTTGGTTATTTTTTTTTATTCAAAATAATTCGCTATGAAATGTATCTGTAACAAGATTAACAATTATTTCATACATTTTCTTAATTTCAGAGAGCCCAAGGCAGACCCAGAAATAGCGCAGATGATACCGTGAATGGTTTACTGGTTGAGGTATTATGTCACATTAACTTTGACCGGCGGCTTTGCTTTTATTAGAGAAACACGAAATTACTCTATAATTCTTCCTATCATCCTTCCGTTCTGTTTCCATGCTGGTCTGGCAGCAAAGAAAAAACTTAGAATGTACCAGTTGCTTCTCTTCCCGCGCAGATGGTAAAACTCCATCGAGGGGGCGAAAATCATAGGAATCATTTTATAGGCGATGTGGCTAACAACCCATCACTGTTTTGATTCCACTTTCCACATATACGCCCACAGAGTCTTGCTAAACGTGGCCTGGAGGTCTTGTTACCTTAGGCTCTTGTCTACTCCTTAAGGGATAAAGACGTGATTTATGTATGTATGTATGTATGTAATCTTGGTAAAAATCTTAATTAATCAAGATCAGCTAACCTAAACAGCAGACGGTAGCAACAGGGTCAGAGACCGTATCTAGACAAAGATAACGAAGGCAAGTAAAATAAATAAATAAATGTTTTGGGACAAATTACACCAATTGACCCAGCCCCAAATTAAGCAAAGCTTGTACTATGGGTACCAGGCAACGGATAAACATACTTATATAATGTACATAAATACATACAACATCCATGACTCGGGCACAAACATTCGTATTCATCATACAACTGTCTGCCCCTACCGGGATTCGAACCCAGGACCTCTAGCTTCACAGTCAGGGTCACTAACCACTAGGCTATACGGTCGGCAAAAGTCGGCGTGTTTCATAGATTACTCGCTGGTTTCATACTGCACCCATTTGACATTGACAGAGGCCCCGCAAGAAGAAACCTTCGGAACTGACCTCAGATCCTCAGATAGTGACATGCCACAACTGCAATGAGTCTTTCACGTCCAAAGTTCGACTGAAGTTCCATATGTGAGTATACAGGGTTGTCCTACGAATAATAATAAGTCAAGAAGCGTAATTCCCTAACAGTTGCCGCTTCGATTGTCATTCCACTTACGCACACAAACTAACAGCAATGCAAACGTAACACCTGTCACTCCGATAGACAATACTTGCACGCGATTAGTCCGCGCGTCGTGATTGTGTCCGCCTACTTGCGGTAAGGGAAGGGTGCGTGAATCGCATGCATCCAGAGTCGTCAAGTATGGTGTCCTAAAATATTTATTTACTTACGAAAGGTGAATCCTCTATTTTTCATATCTGAATGGCTTCTACACCACTTCACACACACGATGGCATATTTTTCTAATGTATTAGCGCAAAAATACAATCATAACGTCACGATAACGGCTCGAGCGTCCCGGCCGAACTAATTCGCCGCGCGGTAGATATTTTGCCAACATTGGGGGCGGCAGACGTAAGCTTGCCTTCGGAATCCAAAAGCTTATTGGTTACTTACTTGACATGGAATGTATATTTCATAATTTTGTTTTATATTTTTTTTTCTTCCTGCGACATTGGAGACATCTCCAATTAGTTTATTTGACGGTGGAGGCGTTTTACACCTCCACTGAACTTACTATTATTATTATTGTTGTTTATTTTGACTAGTAGAGACTTTATACATCTCTACTATTTATAGATTAATATAATTTAAGGCTCGGGGACCTTATACATCCCTTTTATAAATGTATTTAATTTAAGTATAATTTAAGTATTCTTACTGTATTTTATTTTGAAAAAATGACTTTCTGCCAAGTTTCTTGCGGCGCATTCTTCTTTAGCAATGATGGTCTTTCCGAATGTGCTGGTAGTTTCAAAAAGACATGTAAAGAGCCCTTGGCGGCCAATTTGCAAAAATAAATTTTCATTTTCATTTAAGCCCCGCCCCCTGCGGTTCACTTCGCGTGGAGTGCTTTTTCGGGCTTAGTTACGCTTCTCTTATTATTATTCGTAGGGGTTGTCTGAAGGTAGTTGTGAAGCTTCAACTTTTGTACTATTTTGCGTGGAACAGAGTCAATATTAGCCTGATGCTGGTACGTCAATATGGGATCGTGTATTTCAAAATAACTGGAATCGCTGCGATACGTATAATTTTTTTGTGATATGGATCGCGATATGCGTGGATGATCTGATAACATTGACCAATCCATGCTTTTTGGGTACGGGTTTTAGAAACACAAAGTGTAGCCTTAAATTGTTAATAGAAATAGAAAGCTTAATTTTCACAGCATCGTCTGCCAGTTTTTGCAGTAGTCAGAAAACCTCATAAAAAAAATTGTACTATTCATCTCCCATGGCCATAAAAATACTCAAGGTCATTCAAATGGTGATGAAGAGAACTGCATTTTGTGTCTGACAACGTAGACAGCTTTGACGAAGACCTGTTTGGTAATGGACGTTTCCGGCTGATAGATACATACATACATACATACCGTCACGCCTCTTTCCCACAGGGGTAGGCAGAGACTACTTCGTTCCACTTGCTACGATTCTGACATACTTCTTTCGCTTCATCCACATTCATCAATCTCTTCATACATGCTCGTCGGTTTCGGGTACTCCTGACCTGACCTTTTTCTAAAACGTCTCCTATTTGGTCTCGGAACGTCTAGGCCTTCTCCTCCCAACGCAACCATTCACACTCCCCATATAGATCTGTTTAGTTAGTCTACTTCTACCATCCGCTCTACGTGACCAAACCAGTTAAGCATACTTTTTTCTATCCTAGTCACTATATCCTCTTTCACACCAGCACGTTCCCTTATCACACTATTCCTTATTCTATCTTTCAGTGATACACCTTCCATACTTCTTAACGCTCTCAATTCTACTGCTATCATCATTCCGGCTGATAGATGATGATTATTATTATTATTATCTTAGCCTATTGGGGTGTCCCACTGCTGGGCAACGGTTTGCCTTCTCTGCCGCCACTCGTCCCAGGGGACGGCATGCTCCTGCCTCTACTTTATATGTGTCCAAATCATCCCGCCATCTCCTTATCGGTATGCCTACGCTTCGATGGCCCTCCCGCGGTATCCAACGGGTAGCGATGATGATAATGATGACTATTAATTCCAGGCAATTCCACGAGAACACATCAATGCGTACGGCGTCAGGCCAGTTCACGTGCAACGAGTGCACAGGCGAGGAGTTCGCCACGGAGACGGAGCTGTTCGACCATCTCCACTTCAGGCACCACAAGCAGCGGCGTTGGCAGTGCCCGGTCCAGGGTTGCGGGAAGACGTTCTTCCTCAGGTTAGTCCACAGCAGTTTTTCGCAGCATCAAGGACAGATGATTATCTCGTACAGCTTCCTTACTTACTAGCCTCTCCAAAATCAACATCAAAAATGACCGGGGTTTTCTTAGATGGTTGGTATATAAGTAGACCAAGGAACGGTAAGCGTTGGTAAGTCCAGGGTTGCGGGAAGACCTTCCTTGGGTCAGTAGTCTGCAGCTGTTCTTCGCCGCAGCTCAGAAGGACGTTCATTTTCATGTCAGAAGACCAATATACAACTACTTTATTAGCCACTGTTCTAGCCACTCAAGCAACGTCCAGAAGACCGGGTTGTTCTTAGGTGGTTGGTTGGTATATGAGTAGACCAAGGTACGATAAGCAACAGCGCTGGCTGTGCTCGGTCCAGGGTTTTGGGAAGACCTTCCTCAAGACAGTAGTCTACAGCAGATCCCCACAGCAGCGCAGCGTCATCTTTAGATCAGAAGACCAAAATCCAGCTACCTTTGTATCAACAGCACAGAAGAACAGGTTGTTCTTAGACGATTGGTATATGAGTAGACCAAGTGATAGATTTTATATTGAATGATCAAATAAACATTTTGTTACCATAAGCTGGCAGTGCCTGGTTCAGGGTTGCACGAAGACCTTCCTCAGATCAGTTGTCTACAGTAGACCCTGAAGCTGCACCAGAGAAGACTCAGACTTCACTCCACCTCTCTGTAGAAGTTGGTAGATTAACTTACTACGAACAAGGATTTAAAAATTGAAAATTGGTTGTAGTAGATAGATTATAATGGAAATTTCTAAATGTCATTGAAAATTAGAACACAGAAAAATCCGAAAAGTAAAGCTATGGCCGGGAATCGAACCCGGATACTCGTCATTCCGTGACGCGTGCTATACCCCTACACCACCCATGGTAGGGTAGTCTTCGAATTTTTCTACCTGTTACTAGCTGTCAAGTGACCTTGTTACTATGCGAATTTTTATAATGATGAGATTATAATGGTGTTTGTATTTGGCCATTTTAGAGCGACCCTGACGAAACATAGCCGCACGCACACAGACACGCGGCGGTATGTGTGCGGGACATGCGGCAAGAGGTTTCTTGACAAACAGACGCTGGACGAACATGGTGTCACACATTTACAGGTGATGAATAAATTATTTGTGAACGTTGTGTGTATTTGTTTCAGCAGGTGGCTGAAGCATCCTGGTAAGGGCATATATTTGTGTGATGTGTATGTATTTCTCTATACAAGTCGTTCGTTGTCTAGTACCCATAAGGGGCCGTCCGTTAATAATGTGATGTTTTTTTAGCACTTTATACGCCCCCCCTCCCCATTGGTGATACGTGGTGAGGTTTAAAACTACCCCCCTTCTCCTCGCATCCAAAATCACCTGTATTTTTAGTACCTACAAAGAATAGGTATAAAAGGCACGGGGACTTCGTTGCCTGGCAACGGCGAGTCAAGGTCACACTACACGCCGCTTTTCGGTTTAAAAATCGCGCGTTCGACGAATAAATAAATACACGTGATATACTACACCCCCCCGCCCCCTTGTAATATTTCGTGATTTTTGCCGAACCCCCCCCCCCCCCCTTTCGGAGCCACACGTGATTACTGGACGGCCCCTAATACAGGCGCTTACTTTGGGACTAGGTCAATTTGTGAAAATTGTTCCCTAATATTTATTTATTACTAGCTTTTCCCCGCGACTTCGTCCGCGCAGATAATGTCAGAGTCACGACACACCCCATACATCCACGCGTGTCTCCAAGTATAAGGTTTTTATTGCCTATCCCGTGGGAAATTCGGAAAATCCCTTCTTAGAGCACGTACATGATCCTCTAGGAATATTATCTACTAATTATAGTCTTAATTATTTACCTCGTATTTTTATCCCGTGGGAAATTCGAAAAATTCCTTTGTAAGTGCATCTTTGTACTAATCAAGGAATAATGTGTAGGCATGCTAAATTTAATGTCTGTTGCTTTATTAGTACAACATTTCGGAATTTTCCAATCCCGTGGGAACGCCTATTTTTTATATGTATATAGATTTTATTTTTATTTATGTGTACTGTATCAGATCAAGCCATTCCAATGCCACATATGCCTGAAGCAACTCACGCGCCGGTCGCGCCTTCGCATGCATCTGCGCGCGCATGAAGAAGCGCTCTGTCCCGCTCTAGTGCCTGTCTGCGCAGCCTGCCGCCGCGCCTTCGCCGACGTGGCCCAGGCGCAGGTGAGGGAGACAACAGATAGACAGTAAACAAAACTAGTATCCGATTGGACGGTACTTCTATGCTGGTCTGGGAGCAAAGAGAAAACATAGAATGTACCAGTTGCTTCTCTTCCCGAGCAAATGGTAATAAACCATCGAGGGAATGGGCGAAAATCATAGGAATCATGTTATAGGCGACGCGGCTAGCAACCCATCACTATTTTGATTCCACTTTCCACCTCTACGCCCTCAGTGTCTTGCTGAACGTGGCCTGTAGGTCTTGTTACCTGAGGCTCTGTCTACCCTGTAAGGGCTATAGATATATGGATCGCGATGTGCGTGGATCGCAGGATAATATTTAGGTACATTCAACAAGAAAGTACCCTGAGACACAATCATAACTACACAAACGGATAACTCACGTATAAAAGTAGAGTGATGCTAGGAACTAGTCCGAAACATGATGTGTCATGTTGTGTTCGTGGTCGAAGTGTTCATTTCGCTGCCGAGGCGAGCGCTCCATGAGGAAGGACTACGAACTAGTCTGAAACATGTCGAGCATCACTCGACTTTTATACGTGAGTTATTGGTTTGTGTAATTATGACAATATTCACTGTCTAGTCCATGACAAACATGTTTTTTTTTGCCGAAACTGAAGCCGTGTATTCGGTTTTGGTTAGTTTCGGCTAAAACCGAAACCGAGCCTTTTATAAATGTGATTGAAACTTTGAATGTAAGTGGGCTGTTATTTCCAGTTATATGAATAACTAGCTTCTGCCCTCGACTTCGTCTGCGTCGAATTATACATAGAAACATTCCTCTTGATTCACTCTATTAAAAAAAAATCGCATCGAAATGCTTCCATTCTGGTCTCGGAGCAAAGAAAAAACATAGAATGTACCAGTTGCTTCTCTTCCCGCGCAGATGGTAAAAGCCCATCGAGGGAATGGGCCAAAATCTTAGGAATCATGCTATAGGCGATGTGGTTAGCAACCCATCACTATTTTGATTCCCCATTCCATCCATACGCTCACAATCATGCTAAACGTGGTCTTTGGGTCTTGTTACCTTGGGCTCTGTCTACCCCGTGAGGGATAAAGACGTGATTTATGTATGTATGTATGTATCGAAATTCGTTGCGTAGTTTTAAAGATCTAAGCATACATACGGACAGACAGCGGAAAGCTACTCTGTTTTATACTATGTAGTAATGAAACATCTCGCTGGTCTAATGTTACAAGGCTCTTTATTGTCAGATTTAAGCTTTAACGTTGTAGTGACTCTGTCTAAATTAAAAAGTGAAAATGTAACCTTAGTAAGAAGATCAAGAAGGATTGAACTACTCCAGTACACGTGCCATACTTTGGTCAGTTTTATTACGTCTCTTTGTTATCTTTTCCTTTCATATTCAGCAACAAAAGAACTTGTAAAATCCCACGCTAAGTGCATTTTCGTCATTTTAACTGAAACAAACTATACATATGCGTTGGCGATGAACCTGCGGTGCTGATGTCTGTCGTTGCCGTCGAAAAGGTTAAAAGCGAGACAGAGATAGTCAGGTAGAGGAATATCAAGATCTCAGATTTATTATTCTAATGCCTTTAATTTTTTTATGCTATTGTATCTTAGGAGCATGTGACGAAATCAGCGGAATGTATCGAGATTTTCGCTCGAGAGATGAAGGAGGAGGCCGAAGAGCCGGCAGCCGTGCTCTCGCCCACTAGTGGGCTCGTGCGACCCACCACCCGGAAACCTGGTGAGTTACGGCTCTGACGCGTGACGTGTCTGTTCCTGAGGTACGGAAGGGGGTGTGTTTAATAATAAAATAAATATTTATTTACCAATACACAAAAAAATATATACATTATCAAAGCATTAGGCACATACATTCATTAGGTAAATAGGACAGGAGACTCAGCAGGCATGCTGGTTTTCAGTCTCCAACCTGATTAAGACTGTACCCATGGCCCACCGAAATATGTTTGTGGAAAATGGGATTCTTACTCTACGTCTCCGGTAACCTGCATAAGTACCGCGCAGCCAGACAAAACAGCTATATAGATCTTAGGAGCAACAAGAAACTGGTCCTTGATAGGTCCCATTAGGTATGTGCATTTTAACAAAAGCTTCAACAACATGACATTGACATTTTCCTTTTTATTATACTATTACAAATGTTACAATATACAATTAGATTAAGACACTGTATTATTATATTTGCATGTATTTTGTACTTAAGCAAATAAATGAATGATTATGATTATGATTATGATTGAAAACTAACTTAACACTAACTTAAAATCTAACTAAGCAAAGGTAAGGATGGTTCGCTGCCAAAGCGACAGACGACGAAATAACTTCTTTCAGGTTTACGGAACGTCAGAGAGGGATGGGTCTGAATATGCTGCCATTATTTCGAATCCCTGATTATTATTTTAGTACGAAAATAGGTAGGTTAGCTTTGTTAGTTACCTAAAAAATGAAAATCAAAATGAAAGTGAAAATGAAAATTTATTTTTGCAAATTGGCCGCCAAGTGCTCTTTTACATGTCTTTTTGAAACTACCAGCGCATTCGGAAAGACCATCATTGCCAAGAAGAATGCGCCGCAAGAAACTTGGCAGAAAGTCATTTTTTCAAAATAAAATACAGCAAGAATACTTAAATTCTACTTAAATTAAATACATTTATAAAAGGAATGTATAAGGTCCCTGAGCCTTAAATTATATTAATCTATTAATTATTATATAGTAGAGATGTATAGTCTCTACTAGTCAAAACAAAAAAAAAAAAATAAGTTCAATGGAGGTGTAAAACGCAGATGACGCGTAACTGTTCTGGTGGGCTGTAGAGCGCTTGTTGTGTGCAGAGAGCGCGCGCGGCGGGCTGGTGCCGTGCGAGGCGGCGTGCGCGGGCGCGGCCGCGCTGCTGGGCCCGCTGCCGCGCGCGCTGTGCAAGTCGGGTGTGGGCTGTAGAGCGCTTGTTGTGTGCAGAGAGCGCGCGCGGCGGGCTGGTGCCGTGCGAGGCGGCGTGCGCGGGCGCGGCCGCGCTGCTGGGCCCGCTGCCGCGCGCGCTGTGCAAGTCGGGTGTGGGCTGTAGAGCGCTTGTTGTGTGCAGAGAGCGCGCGCGGCGGGCTGGTGCCGTGCGAGGCGGCGTGCGCGGGCGCGGCCGCGCTGCTGGGCCCGCTGCCGCGCGCGCTGTGCAAGTCGGGTGTGGGCTGTAGAGCGCTTGTTGTGTGCAGAGAGCGCGCGCGGCGGGCTGGTGCCGTGCGAGGCGGCGTGCGCGGGCGCGGCCGCGCTGCTGGGCCCGCTGCCGCGCGCGCTGTGCAAGTCGGGTGTGGGCTGTAGAGCGCTTGTTGTGTGCAGAGAGCGCGCGCGGCGGGCTGGTGCCGTGCGAGGCGGCGTGCGCGGGCGCGGCCGCGCTGCTGGGCCCGCTGCCGCGCGCGCTGTGCAAGTCGGGTGTGGGCTGTAGAGCGCTTGTTGTGTGCAGAGAGCGCGCGCGGCGGGCTGGTGCCGTGCGAGGCGGCGTGCGCGGGCGCGGCCGCGCTGCTGGGCCCGCTGCCGCGCGCGCTGTGCAAGTCGGGTGTGGGCTGTAGAGCGCTTGTTGTGTGCAGAGAGCGCGCGCGGCGGGCTGGTGCCGTGCGAGGCGGCGTGCGCGGGCGCGGCCGCGCTGCTGGGCCCGCTGCCGCGCGCGCTGTGCAAGTCGGGTGTGGGCTGTAGAGCGCTTGTTGTGTGCAGAGAGCGCGCGCGGCGGGCTGGTGCCGTGCGAGGCGGCGTGCGCGGGCGCGGCCGCGCTGCTGGGCCCGCTGCCGCGCGCGCTGTGCAAGTCGGGTGTGGGCTGTAGAGCGCTTGTTGTGTGCAGAGAGCGCGCGCGGCGGGCTGGTGCCGTGCGAGGCGGCGTGCGCGGGCGCGGCCGCGCTGCTGGGCCCGCTGCCGCGCGCGCTGTGCAAGTCGGGTGTGGGCTGTAGAGCGCTTGTTGTGTGCAGAGAGCGCGCGCGGCGGGCTGGTGCCGTGCGAGGCGGCGTGCGCGGGCGCGGCCGCGCTGCTGGGCCCGCTGCCGCGCGCGCTGTGCAAGTCGGGTGTGGGCTGTAGAGCGCTTGTTGTGTGCAGAGAGCGCGCGCGGCGGGCTGGTGCCGTGCGAGGCGGCGTGCGCGGGCGCGGCCGCGCTGCTGGGCCCGCTGCCGCGCGCGCTGTGCAAGTCGGGTGTGGGCTGTAGAGCGCTTGTTGTGTGCAGAGAGCGCGCGCGGCGGGCTGGTGCCGTGCGAGGCGGCGTGCGCGGGCGCGGCCGCGCTGCTGGGCCCGCTGCCGCGCGCGCTGTGCAAGTCGGGTGTGGGCTGTAGAGCGCTTGTTGTGTGCAGAGAGCGCGCGCGGCGGGCTGGTGCCGTGCGAGGCGGCGTGCGCGGGCGCGGCCGCGCTGCTGGGCCCGCTGCCGCGCGCGCTGTGCAAGTCGGGTGTGGGCTGTAGAGCGCTTGTTGTGTGCAGAGAGCGCGCGCGGCGGGCTGGTGCCGTGCGAGGCGGCGTGCGCGGGCGCGGCCGCGCTGCTGGGCCCGCTGCCGCGCGCGCTGTGCAAGTCGGGTGTGGGCTGTAGAGCGCTTGTTGTGTGCAGAGAGCGCGCGCGGCGGGCTGGTGCCGTGCGAGGCGGCGTGCGCGGGCGCGGCCGCGCTGCTGGGCCCGCTGCCGCGCGCGCTGTGCAAGTCGGGTGTGGGCTGTAGAGCGCTTGTTGTGTGCAGAGAGCGCGCGCGGCGGGCTGGTGCCGTGCGAGGCGGCGTGCGCGGGCGCGGCCGCGCTGCTGGGCCCGCTGCCGCGCGCGCTGTGCAAGTCGGGTGTGGGCTGTAGAGCGCTTGTTGTGTGCAGAGAGCGCGCGCGGCGGGCTGGTGCCGTGCGAGGCGGCGTGCGCGGGCGCGGCCGCGCTGCTGGGCCCGCTGCCGCGCGCGCTGTGCAAGTCGGGTGTGGGCTGTAGAGCGCTTGTTGTGTGCAGAGAGCGCGCGCGGCGGGCTGGTGCCGTGCGAGGCGGCGTGCGCGGGCGCGGCCGCGCTGCTGGGCCCGCTGCCGCGCGCGCTGTGCAAGTCGGGTGTGGGCTGTAGAGCGCTTGTTGTGTGCAGAGAGCGCGCGCGGCGGGCTGGTGCCGTGCGAGGCGGCGTGCGCGGGCGCGGCCGCGCTGCTGGGCCCGCTGCCGCGCGCGCTGTGCAAGTCGGGTGTGGGCTGTAGAGCGCTTGTTGTGTGCAGAGAGCGCGCGCGGCGGGCTGGTGCCGTGCGAGGCGGCGTGCGCGGGCGCGGCGGCGCTGCTGGGCCCGCTGCCGCGCGCGCTGTGCAAGTCGGGTGTGGGCTGTAGAGCGCTTGTTGTGTGCAGAGAGCGCGCGCGGCGGGCTGGTGCCGTGCGAGGCGGCGTGCGCGGGCGCGGCCGCGCTGCTGGGCCCGCTGCCGCGCGCGCTGTGCAAGTCGGGTGTGGGCTGTAGAGCGCTTGTTGTGTGCAGAGAGCGCGCGCGGCGGGCTGGTGCCGTGCGAGGCGGCGTGCGCGGGCGCGGCCGCGCTGCTGGGCCCGCTGCCGCGCGCGCTGTGCAAGTCGGGTGTGGGCTGTAGAGCGCTTGTTGTGTGCAGAGAGCGCGCGCGGCGGGCTGGTGCCGTGCGAGGCGGCGTGCGCGGGCGCGGCCGCGCTGCTGGGCCCGCTGCCGCGCGCGCTGTGCAAGTCGGGTGTGGGCTGTAGAGCGCTTGTTGTGTGCAGAGAGCGCGCGCGGCGGGCTGGTGCCGTGCGAGGCGGCGTGCGCGGGCGCGGCCGCGCTGCTGGGCCCGCTGCCGCGCGCGCTGTGCAAGTCGGGTGTGGGCTGTAGAGCGCTTGTTGTGTGCAGAGAGCGCGCGCGGCGGGCTGGTGCCGTGCGAGGCGGCGTGCGCGGGCGCGGCCGCGCTGCTGGGCCCGCTGCCGCGCGCGCTGTGCAAGTCGGGTGTGGGCTGTAGAGCGCTTGTTGTGTGCAGAGAGCGCGCGCGGCGGGCTGGTGCCGTGCGAGGCGGCGTGCGCGGGCGCGGCCGCGCTGCTGGGCCCGCTGCCGCGCGCGCTGTGCAAGTCGGGTGTGGGCTGTAGAGCGCTTGTTGTGTGCAGAGAGCGCGCGCGGCGGGCTGGTGCCGTGCGAGGCGGCGTGCGCGGGCGCGGCCGCGCTGCTGGGCCCGCTGCCGCGCGCGCTGTGCAAGTCGGGTGTGGGCTGTAGAGCGCTTGTTGTGTGCAGAGAGCGCGCGCGGCGGGCTGGTGCCGTGCGAGGCGGCGTGCGCGGGCGCGGCCGCGCTGCTGGGCCCGCTGCCGCGCGCGCTGTGCAAGTCGGGTGTGGGCTGTAGAGCGCTTGTTGTGTGCAGAGAGCGCGCGCGGCGGGCTGGTGCCGTGCGAGGCGGCGTGCGCGGGCGCGGCCGCGCTGCTGGGCCCGCTGCCGCGCGCGCTGTGCAAGTCGGGTGTGGGCTGTAGAGCGCTTGTTGTGTGCAGAGAGCGCGCGCGGCGGGCTGGTGCCGTGCGAGGCGGCGTGCGCGGGCGCGGCCGCGCTGCTGGGCCCGCTGCCGCGCGCGCTGTGCAAGTCGGGTGTGGGCTGTAGAGCGCTTGTTGTGTGCAGAGAGCGCGCGCGGCGGGCTGGTGCCGTGCGAGGCGGCGTGCGCGGGCGCGGCCGCGCTGCTGGGCCCGCTGCCGCGCGCGCTGTGCAAGTCGGGTGTGGGCTGTAGAGCGCTTGTTGTGTGCAGAGAGCGCGCGCGGCGGGCTGGTGCCGTGCGAGGCGGCGTGCGCGGGCGCGGCCGCGCTGCTGGGCCCGCTGCCGCGCGCGCTGTGCAAGTCGGGTGTGGGCTGTAGAGCGCTTGTTGTGTGCAGAGAGCGCGCGCGGCGGGCTGGTGCCGTGCGAGGCGGCGTGCGCGGGCGCGGCGGCGCTGCTGGGCCCGCTGCCGCGCGCGCTGTGCAAGTCGGGTGTGGGCTGTAGAGCGCTTGTTGTGTGCAGAGAGCGCGCGCGGCGGGCTGGTGCCGTGCGAGGCGGCGTGCGCGGGCGCGGCGGCGCTGCTGGGCCCGCTGCCGCGCGCGCTGCGCTGCGCCGTGCGCGTCGTGCAGGTCGAGAAGGCCTTCCGCTGCGAGTACTGCGAGGAGTGAGCCATCACACTTTACTCTGCCTCTGGGTGAATCGGTGCAACCTACTCTTGATGTGCTGAAAACGGACGAGCTGATCTCCCAGACCCTGTCACTTAAACAGCCCTGATCAATATATTAGACTACAGGCCCGTGTCCAAAAAATGTGGGTCATATGAACCACCAGGTGACGTATATAGGACGATATAAGAGCATAAAATAATAAGATTCAGCACTATGCCGTCACTTGTAAGCTGTCCAACTGGGTGCTGGTGAGAATTCAAAAGTGCAACCCTCGATTTTTTCCCCTTGTCACATGATTTTTGTACGGCGTTGCGGAATAATGGATTAGAAGCTGTATTGAAACAGTATGAAACTGATGCAGTACAAATGGTGCGCCACAAACTCGGTAATTTTCTTTGATTTTCTGACAATTTCCAGAGTAAATTTGGTCATTTCATTCTGCACGGCATCAGTTTGCTGCTTGAGATCTCGGGTTCGATCCCCGGTCGGGGCAGATATTTGTATGAAAAATACGAATGTTTGTTCTCGAGTCTTAGATGTTTAATATGTAATTAAGTATGTATTTATCTATATAAGTATGTTTATCCGTTGTCTAGTGCCCATATTACAAGCTTTGCTTAGTTTGGGGCTAGGTCAATTGGTGTCAATTGTCCCAAGATATATATATATTTTTTTAAATATAAAATAACAACAGTGTGTTGGTTTTACTGCAGCGTGTTCTACCTAGAAGAGGCGCTGAACAGCCATCGCCAGATCCACAAGGGTGTTAAGAACCCTTTCACCTGTCACATCTGCAAAGTCAGCTTCGCTACTTACTCCAGGTATTCTATTAGTTGTTCGATTCCCGGGTGAGGTAAACGTATATTTTAAAATCTTTGAATGCATTTTTGTTTTTATTTAAAAATAATGTTTCGTTTAAGAAAATAGAACTAAGTTAAATTTTAAGGTAGGTAGTTTCTACCCAAGGCCCGTCAAGTTTTTCCACCCTGTATGCAGAAAGTCTTTTAAATTGTTCTAGAAGATTCCAGCTGGTGGTTGGGTTGGTTTGACTGGAACTTTACTTTTCGGATTTTTCTGTGTTCTAATTTTCACGGTCATTTAGAAATTTAATTTCTAACGGTAAAACCGTAAAAGTAAACATAAAAATCAAGAAATAAAAATTCTTGATTCATTTGATAGTACCTATCATTTGAAAAACAGCGCCTTCTCTCGTCCCTGTTGAG